>OY757023.1:88850887-90273006 GCA_963580285.1 Lucinisca nassula
CACACACACACACACACACACACACCATTACCTACATGCTGCTCATTAGTCTCTCTCTCTCTCTCTCTCTCTCTCTCTCTCTCTCTCTCTCTCTCTCTCTCTCTCTCTCTCTCTCTCTCTCTCTCTCTCTCTCTCTGGCAGCGTTGTCAAACTTAGTTGCAGAGATGATGAATGCCTTGACCTGCTCCATCCTTCGAATGAGGATGTAAGGTGAAAATCTTGATCCTGCCCAAACAGCACCAAAAAGATTGTTTTTCTTCTACACTGTTTTTTGTAGAAGTAAAAGCCATACAGGGCTAATGTTATTTGTTAACGGTATAAGACAGAAAATAAATATTCTATGTATATATCGTCGGGCCGACGCTTGACCGACATTCTACGCTGACTGGGTGTCTTCCATTAAAGTTAAATACCCCTACCTCAGTTTAGTTTTGTATTGGACTAACGGCCCAGTCAACACTCTTTTATGTCATTTTTGAGCCGGTCAGTTTACCTGTCCACACTTTTCCTGGGCAGGCTTATACGTAAAGCCACGGTCACAAATCACTATTCGATCCCCGCCCGACTACTCGGGGACTGCGATGGGGTGAGATTGGGCTGGAGTCCGGTCGGCGTCCCGCCGGATGTTGGGGCGTCGGTGGTGGTCGGGAGGGGCCCGGTTAAATTTTAACTCGTAGTTAAAATTCTCCCCAAAAACTCACCGACTTCTAGGTCGGTGGCACATCGATAAAAGTCGAGCAGAGCTCGTACCGACGTCGATGTCGATGGCATCGGCTGGCATCCGGTAGTCGTAAAGCGGACCCCGACCAATCAGATAATCGGGCAGTAATCGGCCGAGGCCCGACAGATGATCAAGCGGAATCCGCTGGACGAATCCCGGTTTCGACTGGCGCCGCTCGATCGCTGATTGACGCTCGACTATATAAGGGCCCGATCTCCGATGGGTGCCAGTTTCTAGCAGACCAGTAGGGAGCATTGTACATAAACGTTTCATAACTGCCCATGCAAAGGACGGTACACGATCCATTGCTTCATCCACCATCAGCGGTAGCAGTTCTTCTACCGCACACAAGGTTGCAAAGACCACATTGGCACGGTGCCGAGCCCTAAGCAGCCACTCCTGTAACCTCCGGATCCTTTCCTGGGGTGACGGTAGGTGCAGTGGTGGGATAATAGGCATCTTGTTCCGCTTTGCTTCGAAAGTTTTCCTCGACGTCAAGAAAAAAGGATGTTCACCTACCAACAGAGCTGACCCATTTGTTGTATAGGCAGGAGAGGATGCAGTTTATATACCCCTGAACAACTGGACAATTCCCGGCTGGGGTAAACCCGTCCCTTGTCCGGCGGCCGGGAACTTGGCGGACATCTGCGGAACATCGACCGATGCTCGGGGACTAGTAACAATCGCCGGGTATACGGTCGGTAACCTGCAGTGCACCGGCCTATTTCCGCCCGGCGTATACGCCGATGCTTCCTCGCAAAACTTAGGCTGACACTGCTCGATTCCCGGCGGATGTCTCTCTAGGCCCCACACGGCATACTTTTTGCCAAAACAGAGCCAGACACCCATTTCTCGGCTTGGACTGCTCGGCCGACCACAACGTATAGTATAGCTCGGCCGGGGTACGCCGAATTTGTGACCGAGGCATCAGCAGTTACACTGAGAAAAAAAAATAGTCATGCCGACTAAGGAACCTAGTCAATATGATTGTCCAAAAAAGCACTATGCAAAATAGTCGATGTGACTAGGAAGACCTAGTCAAGCATTTTGACTAGAAAAAACTAGTCAACTTGACTAGCTTTACTTAGCCTAGTACATTTGACTAGCTTCATCTAGTCAAAGATCACTAGTTTAAGCTAGTCATATGTACTAGCTTAATAGTCAAATGTACTGGTGTGACTGTCAAAAGTACTAGCAAGCATGGTCAGGATTACTAGATTCTTAGTACTGATTACTAGTTGCTTTAGTCGTAGATTACTAGATTCTTAGTACTGATTACTAGTACTCAAAACACATATGGAAAAACATGCTGTGTAAAGGCGCCTTTAGGAAGATAAGAGAAGAAATAAAAGAATATTTCTTACCTGCAGAGTTATATTTTCATATTGCAGAAAAGAAAATCCCCATTATTTATGCTTGGATTCACGGAAATGTCGACTTAAGAGCTTCTGGACGTATATTTGTATGTTGACATTGTTGTTGTTGTTGTTGTTGTTTATCTTGTATGCATTATAACGCTGCTTATAACCACTTACGAAAGCCTACTAGGGTCAAAATAAGATGAGAAAAAAAAATATTTTCTCGTACAAACGAGAAAATTTCTCGTACGAACGAGAAACTTTCTCGTACAAACGAGAAATTTTCTCGTACAAACGAGAAATTTTCTCGTTCAAACGAGAAAAAATCTCGTACAAACGAGAAACTTTCGCGTAGGAACGAGAAAAATTCTCGTACATACGAGAATTATTTCTCGTTCCTACGAGAAATTTTCTCGTACAAACGAGAAAAAATCTTGTACAAACGAGAAAAAATCTCGTACGAACGAGAATATTTGGTCAAGGTAATGACTCAATTACTCCTAAGGCTTGTAAAGTCGATGATGGAAAACCATTATGTAGACAACCCATCATTATTATAATAACAGTTTTTGGGTCGATTGTTTTGTCAGTTGACCCAACGTTTAGCAAAGTAGTTGCTGTCCACGTGACTATTACTGATCTGTAGAAAATCCAGGTAACGGCAATTTATAGAATAAAGCTGCGCTATTCTCATCGCTGTGATATCATTGTGTTGCGTACGAGGGTTATCTATAGAATCTGGTCAAGAATCATGTGTTAGGTTTGGCAAGCAATGTAGACCCAGATTATGTGTCGCAGAACGCGATGTTTGATCAATGTCTACAGTATTTGCTTACAGTTCCGAAATATAAAGGTTAAACGAAATGGACCAGGATCATTTTTACAGTTACATTTATTTATTTTATGCTTCCCCTTAAGAAGGGAAGAAACAAAAATAAATAAAACATTGCTTTCAATTTTGTGGCATTTTTACCCGACATTGAGATGAAATGACTTCTCAAGCCCTGTCACCCAATGAAACCAAAATGCTTTATAAGCATGAACTCGCACCGCTTTGTCTAGGCTGGCTTAGATCCCCTGAGCGGTTTACCAGTGCTTGTGTGCGGCCGGTTTCTGCTCTGCGTGGAAGCATCGTGCATCCCATCTATTTCTTCAAGCCCCGATGAGCGGGGGCGAATATGAATAAATTATTAAATGAATTAAATAATGTTACAGATTCAGTATGAACAAATGCAATCTTCTATTAGGGCTTATTTATTTATTTATTGGAAATTTCTTGACACATATACACAAATTGCAAAAAGCAGGTACCATCTGCGGGCCTTTAACCCTTTCAACCCTGTAGATCGGTACAGATACCTTTGCAAACAGTGCAGATCCAGAAAAGACGGTCATAATGAGCCGTCTTACTAGCACGGCCACCATTTGAGGTGAGAGAGTCAATTAACTTCTACCCGTCGTAAAACACCGCGTTGTTCAATACACGTGTTATGATGAGTTTCCAGATTCTTGTTATGAACAAGAAAAAATGTCGTACAAACGAGAAACTTTCTCGTACAAACGAGAATATTTCTCGTTCCTACGAGAAACTTTCTCGTACGAACGATAAAAATTCTCGTACAAACGAGAAATTTTCTCGTTCCTACGAGAAAGTTTCTCGTTCGTACGACATTTGTTTCTTGTTCATACGAGAAATTTACCATCTTCTTAATTTAATTACCCCTTATCACCTCCTTTAAAATGGCCATTGATTCGGTGCTAGGCTTAGGAATCGGGGTCATTTGTATAATCCCTCTTTTGATACATACCTTTTTTGTTCAAACTGTTGTTTGTAACCATTGCCTATGTGTACCTTTAACTGCCAAACTGCTGTTTGTTTGTTTTGTTTGTTTGAGCTGAGGTTTAACGTCCCCACCAACACTGTAAAGGTCATTTTGGAGACGTTGCTTCCAATTTTATGGGATTTTTACCCGACATTGAGATTAAATGACATATCAAGCCCTGGTGCCCAATGAAACCAATAGGGTTTATAAGCATGGACGATCCGACTCGTGTGCACCGCTTTGCCTGGGCAGGCTTAGGTCCTCTAAGCGGTTTACCATTACTCGTGTGCGGGTCGTGTATCATGCAGACCATATATTTCTTCTAGCCCCGATGGGCGGGGCTGAACTGCTGTTTGTAGCCATTGCTTATATGTACGTAATATCTGGCATGCGAACACTCTGTTTCTTGGCGGAGATACCATAGCAAAAGGAGTCTTCGTGCATATGCACCCAGCGAAGTCTACCTTAGTTATTAAACCTTAGCCTGCCAATCACAAAAATTGTCGCCTGCTTTGTTGTCTGCTTGTTACTTGTTGCAAACAATGTTGAGGAAGATACTGAAACTGTAGTGGTGGAAGGAGTCCATACTGTTTGCCGGTATGCTTTGTTTGACGTACTCGTCATCTTTGAAGACACAGCTTTCATTTTGTGGGACCGTGACCCGACACTGAGATGAAATGACCTGTCAAACTCTACCGCGCAAAGGAACCGCTAGGCTTTTCGTTTGAATTGAGGCTTAACGTCCCCGTCAACAATAGTTAGATCATTTTGAAGACGTTTTCAGTTTTGTGGGACTTTTACCCGACATTGAGATGAAATGACTTCTCAAGCCCTGTAGCCCATGGAAACCAATATGTTTATTGAATAGACGGTCCAACACGCAACGTGCACCCTAAACTATTTCACCAAACTCCGATGGGCGGGGACCACCGCTAGGACGGTCCGTCTCGCACCAAAAAAGTTTGCAAGATGAAACAGCAGACGACATTTTCATATGAAGTTTATCATGGCATCTTAACTGTCAAACATGGACCAAGTAACATCCATATACCGCAGAGAAAATTTCTCATTACTGCGAAAAATATTCTCGTTCGTACGAGATTTTTTTCTCGTTCATACGAGAAAAATTCTCGTTCGTACGAGAAAGTTTCTCGTTCGTACGAGATTTTCTCACAACAGTTGTCGACTGCGTTATTTAAAAAGCCATTGTTGCAAACAGTGTGTCCCTACTGTTTGTCTATATACTTTGTCTGTATGTTGAGGTTTTACATCCCCGTCAGCACTATTTAGGTCATTTTCAAGACACTGCTTCCATTTTGTGGGACTTTTACACGACACTGAGGTGAAATGAAATCTCCTGCCCTACCACCCGAAGGAACCGCTAGGCTAGGGTTTAACGTCCTCGTTAACAATATTTAAGTCATTTTGGAGATATTGCTTCCAATTTTATGGGACTTTTACCCAACATTGGGATGAAATGACATCTCAAGATTTTCCGGACAATGAAACCAGTAGGGTTTATATGCACGGACGGTCCGACTTGCACTAATTTACCTTGGCAGGCTTAGACTTTCTAAGCGGTTTTCCAGTACTCATGTGCGGTCAGTCTCAGCTCAGTGTTGAAGCACCTTGCAGCCTAATCTATTTCTCTAAGCTCTGATGGCAGGGGGCACCGCAAGGGTTTAAGGGGCTGCCCGACACGTACCAAAAAGTTGCAAGATGAAACAGCAGACGACATTTTCACATGCAGTTTATCTCAGCATCTTAAGGGTCAAACATGGGCCAAGTGGCATCCATGTACCACAGCGATAGTTTCTCGTTCGTACGAGATTTTTTCTCGTTTGTACGATAAAGTTTCTCGTTCATGCTAATAAACCCTATTGGTTTCATTGGGCGACAGGGCTTGAGATGTCATTTCATCTCAACGTCGGGTAAAAGTCCCACAAAATTGGAAGCAACGTCTCCAAAATGACCTTTACAGTGTTGACGGGGACGTTAAACCTCAAATCAAAATCGTTCGTACGAGATTTTTTGTCTTAATAATTGTCGCCTGTTTGTTGTCTGTTACTTTAAAAGCCATTGTTGCAAACAGTGTGGAGCAAGATACTGCTCATGTACAAATGTAGTGGCAGTCTGGTATGGGTTCATACTGTTTGCCTGTTTGCTTTGTCTTTGTGTTGAGGTTTTGCGTTTGTTTGTTTGTTTGTTTGTTTGTTTGTTTGTTTGTATTGAAGATTAACGGCCCAGTCAACACTATTTTATGTCATTTTTGAGCCGGTCAGTTTACCAATCTACACTTTTCCTGAACTGGCTTATACGTAAGAGGTTAACCAGTACTGCGCACATTCTTTCGCAAGAAACTGACAACTGCCCTTCTTGAATAGTTTGATTTGATTTAAGGTTTAACATCCCCGTCACCTCTTTGTAGGTCATTTTGGAGACGTCACCCATCTTGAATCAGTGGAAGGGAGAGAATGACCGTAGAAAAGGTTTCATGATCAATCTCCACGAAAGAATGTTGCCGACCCCGGCAGGAATCGAACCCGCGTCCTCCTGATCACCAGTCCGACGAGCATCCGACTGAGCTACCGAGGCCGGCTTGAGGTTTTACGTACCCATCATTTTATGAAGACACTGCTTCCATACTGTGGGACTTTAATCCGACACTGACATGAAATGACATGTCAAACCCTACCGCACAAAGGAACTGACGCTTACCGTCAAGACTGTTTAGGAAATTTTGGAGACTTTGCTTCCAATTTTGTGGGACTTTTATCCGACATTGAGCTGAAATGACTTCTCAAGCCCTGCCGCCCAATGAAACCAATAGGGGTTAAATGCATGGCCGTTCCGACCCGCAACACTTTACCTGGACAGGCTTAAATCTTCTAAGCGGTTTTCCAGTACTCATTTGCGGTCAGATTCAGCTCTGCGTGGAAGCACCTTGCAGCCTCATCTATTTCTCCAAGCCCCGGTGGGCGGGGTTTAATAAGCGGTCTGACTCACACCAGAAAGTTAACAGACAACAATTTCATATGTAATTTATCTTAGCATCACTATGGGCCAAGTGGCATTCATGTCCCATAGAGCAAAGCCTATGATCAGACTGCGCAAATGCATAGACTGATCTGAGTCTTCACTGGATGCACATGTACAACAAAATTTCTATGAGAAATATTCTCGTTCGTACGAGATTTTTTTCTCGTTTGTACGGGAAAGTTTCTCGTCCGTACAAGATTTTTTCTCGTACGTTCGAGATTTTTTTCGTTTGTACGAGAAAGTTTCTCGTTCGAACGAGATTTTTTCTCGTACGTACGAAATTTTGTCTTGTCATAACACCAACACGGGTATTGATTAACGTGGCGTTTTACAACGGGTAGAAGTTAATTGACTCCTTCACTTCTGAGTTTCTGCGGTGAATTCTTCCATCTTTGTACATGTATTTGGAATCGTCCATACTTGTATATAGGAGGTTGAGATGAGACCAATAGCAGGATAGCAACTGGTGTTTGTGCTGGTAAGACGGCTCATTATGAGCGTCTTATCTGGATCTACACTGTTTGCAAAAGTATCTGTACTGATATACAGGGTTGAAAGGGTTAAAGGTCGGTAGATGTAATGAAAGCATGCGTACGTGTGTATATGTTTCAAGAAATTTCTAATAATAAATAAATAAATAAATGTGATGACAGCATATGTACCAGCCCTTTGTTAAATCTAAAATAGAAAATTGCATTTGTTCGTACTGAATCTACAACGTTATTTATTTATTTATTTATTTATTTATTTTTGTTTGTATGAGCATACAATAAATAACTGTAGAAGAGCCGATAGCTCAAGTTTCATATTGATCACTAGCGGCAGGGTCAGTTTTATCCACTGCAACTTAATTTTTTATAACCAAAGCATTGACAGCACTGGTGGGTCGATTGTTTTTTTTTTTTTTTTTTTTTTAAGGGTAGGCTGGAAAAATGATCCTGACCCATTTCGTTTAACCCTTAAATTCCTGTACTGTAAGCAAAAAGTGTAGACATTGATGAGACATCGCGTTCTTCGACACATATTCTGGGTCTACATTGTTTGCCAAACCTGACACATGATTCCAGTCCAGATTCTATAGATAACCCTCGTACGCAACACAATGATATCACAGCGATAAGAATATAGCAGCTATTTTCTATAAATTACCATTTTCTACAGATCAGTAATAGTCACGTGGACAGCAACTACTTCTGACAAATCAATCGAACCAATCACTGTTATTATAATAATGATGAGTTATCTACAAAATGGTTTTCCATCATCGACTTTACAAGCCTTAAGAGTAATTGAGTCATTACTTTGACCAAATATTCTCGTTCGTACGAGATTTTTTTCTCGTTTGTACGAGAAAATTTCTCGTTTGTACGCGAAATTTTCTCGTTTGTACGAGAATATTTCTCGTTTGTACGAGAAAATTTCTCGTAGGAACGAGAAAAAATTCTCGTTCGTACGAGAATTTTTCTCGTTCCTACGCGAAAGTTTCTCGTTCGTACGAGATTTTTTCTCGTTTGAACGAGAAAGTTTCTCGTTTGTACGCAAAAATTTCTCGTTTGTACGAGAATATTTCTCGTTTGTACGAGAAAGTTTCTCGTTTGTACGAGAAAATATATTTTTTTTCTCAACTTATTTTGACCCTAGTAGGCTTTCGTAACCACCAGGTGCTTAAGAAATAAAAGAATATTTCTTACCTGCAGAGTTACAAACAATAAGAACAAAGTGCCCAAGGTGAGTACAACAACCCACTGTATGTTGGGTGAAATAATATCAGAATCAACCCACTGTATGTTGGAGCATGTTCTCCTAAACGTTAAGATGGCGTCTGGAACGCTTCCTCTACACATTTGCAAGCTGTCAATCAACATACGGCGGGAAAACTGTCTAGACATCCTAGTCATACTGACTAGAAAGGGTAGTCATACTGACTAGATGCCCTGTCAACGATTATTGATTTACGCTTACTAGAGAGACTAGTTAAATTGACTAAGAATGCTCAGTCAACCTACAGACGACTAGGTGACCCTCTGTGTTTACTAGGTAAACTAGTCGAATGTACTAGTTATTTTTTCAGCGTAACCAGTACAGTGCACACTCTTTCGCCACTGACAACTGCCCTTCTTGAATCAGCGGATGCCCAGTGGTAGAGGATGGCCGTGGAAAATATTTCATCGTCTATCTCCACGAATGAATGTTGCCGACCCGGCAGGTACCGAACACGCGCCTTTCTGATCACCAGTCAGACGTTCATCCGACCGAGGTACTGAGGCCGATGATGATCATACGAGATATTTTGGCCAGCAATAATCAAGTGTATATAAATGTAAAGTGCAGATAACTCCATGTCAACAGACATACAACGTCTAAACAACGTCCAAGTCAACAGACATACAACGTCTAAACAACGATGCATTGACGCTGACGCAGCAAAGTCGATGCAACAACGAAATTGACATAGCGTGTAGCATCGGCTCCGGAACTAGTTACTCAAAAGTACCAGATTAATGTGGAAAATGATCATACCGACGGTAACGGGCCTCCGTGGCCTAGTGGTTAAGAGTGCTGACTCTTGATCATTAGGTCTCTCACCGCTGTGGTTCGAGTCTCGCTCGGGTCATATGTGAGACGCCAAGTTCTGCAACGGAAGGTAAGGTGGTTTTTCTCCGGGTACTCTGGTTTTCGCCCATCTCTGATTAACGATCGCTCGATACGGGTGAAATAATCTTGAAAGGGCCGTAAAACCAAAACAAAAAACAACAAAAAAAAAAATAAAAAAATACGGACGGCAGGTAATGACCTAATTTGGCGTTATTACGTAAAGCTAGAACCTAAAACCACTTCCCATCACGTGAACAAGTCCGTGAAATTAAGACCCCACTAAACCCCATTTTATATAAAGAAAACTGGGGTTTACGGGGAATAACATTAATTTCCTTAGTTCTGCTCCAAGACATAGGCTGTGGGTACTCGTTAGAACCGCCTCAATGAGGTGGTTCTAACGAGCATCCAAAACCTATGTTTGGAGTATAAATAAGAAAAATATCACAAATCTTCAGCAGAATAAGATGCCTTTTTTAAGGTTTGAGAAATTTACTATATCCCACGGATGTGTTATCCTAATGCCATATTAACTGAACTTATTTTCTCTGAAATTCTTGTGCAGACATTTTGAAAAGCTTTGAAAAGGTTTGAGGGTCACTGATGAGGCCTTATTGGCCGAAACTAGCTATTCTGGCCCAGAAAACATGTACACTCCATATGTTCCAGTTTTGTGGTGCATTCCTTGCTTCCAAAGGATACACACTTTCGGATGAGTCTTTAAACCTAGGTCCCGTCTCAGTATGGCCTTAGCTGTTGGTGGGACGTAAAACTCAAACACTCACTCACTCACTCCAAAGGATAACCATTTCTAGAACATATTTAACGTCACTATAGCTGGTGTCTGGGAATGTGTAGAGGTCGTAAAAAGTCTCCCTGCCCAACATCATAGTGTAGTTTATACTTTCTTGCCCTTCCAGTGGTGAATTTTGAAATTTTTGAGGGTCACTGATGAGGCCTAATTGGGCAAAACTAGCTAGTCTGGTCCAGAAAACATGTACATTCCATATTTATCCCCACGTTTTTCGAAGAAAAGTGGGGATATTGTTATCGCCTCCGTCTGTCCGTTCGTCCGTCCGTCCGTCTGTCGGCTATCTCCTCCTACACCGTTCATTGGAATTCAACCAAATTTGGTGTGTGAGTTACATACATGAATGGCTTCTGCAAGAGCACATTAATTTTTGGACTAGCCCCCAGGGGTCCCTGGAAGAGGTCAACACGTGGGGATTTGCGATGGCGCGCCATCGACTGCGCGATCTAGTTTACAGTTTTGTTTTTTGTATTCCTTGTTTCCAAAGGACAACCCTTTCTAGAACATATTTTAGAAGTAAGTAGATGAAAGTACAAAAAGGGGACAGGGAATTATTGAAAGGTTGTGTGAGTGCTTTTCAGTTTAGACAACATGTACGATAGAAGTTGGTCTTTTGTCTTCCTCGACTGGTAGGCGAGTATCTCTAGCAATGTTAATAATAAGACGATTCATTACGATAACAGGTCCGTGCAATGAACGCCCCTTTAAACCCAACTTTATAGAGAGAGAACCGGGGGTTACAATATTTTGTAACTGGGTATACAATTTGCTGCGTCAGCGTCAATGCATCGCAGTGATGTTGCATTGACGTTGACACGACGTTGTTTAGACGTTGTACATGTATGTCTGTTGACATGGAGTTATCTGCACTTTACGTTTACATACACTCGATTATTGCTGGCCAAAATATCTCGTATGATAATCGTCGGCCTCAGTACCTCAGTCGGATGCGCGTCTGACTGGGTATACAATATTTTTCTCATTCCTGCTCCAAGACATACGCCGTGGGTACTCGATAGAACCACTTCACTGCGGCAGTTCCAACGAGCACCAACAGCCATGTTTGAAGCATAAATGAGAAAACTATCACAATTTTTCACCAGAAAAGTAAATATTGTTAAGATATGAAAGAATGCACAAAGTCATACGGGTGTAACATCGTAATGGCTAATAGACGATGATAATCAATTTGAAAAAAAAAAAAAAATAATAATAATAATAAAATTCTTTCAGACCCTAATGGAAACATCAATAGCGGAAAGCCAATAGGACAGTTACTTTTCCACAAAATGGCCAATTCGATATCCAAAACAAAATAAAATAAGTGATACAAACACTCAAAGACAAACCATAACAAAAATAAACAGCGACAGAAGAACCGCCTTGGAGCGGTCAGTGAAACGAATTCCACTGGGCTGGGCGAGAGAGGGGCTTTAATCTTAAAGAATTTATCTAACCTGTTGTTTATGTGTGAAATGTATCTCTCGCTAAGCACTTTATTCATAGAAACAAATTTGTTTTCGTATATACAATATTTTGCTAAAACACACACACACACACAGAGAGAGAGAGAGAGAGAGAGAGAGAGAGAGAGAGAGAGAGAGAGAGAGAGAGAGAGAGAGAGAGAGAGAGATGTAATTGACCACTTCTGCTTTACCACCGTGTGAAAATAGTATTTTACGATCCTCTAGCGATATTTCTGGATTTACATTTGTGGTCAACCATGATTAAAGTTCAGTCTAAAACGTTCTTACTTTTGGGCATCTAAGAAATAAATAATGGATTTTTTCTGGTTGTTCATTACAGTAACTACAACCATGATTTTATTAATTGGACGGGTTTTTAAAAAAAAAAATCCGTCCTTTAAAATAGCGATGTCCGGGCGGGCGGGCGTCCTGCGGGCGGGCGGGCGGGCGTCGTCCCAGGTTTACCTTTTGGTTAACCTTTTTTTCAAAGTGATATTTTTCATCTTTTCTGTAGCAGATTGTTTTAATATCAGGACTGATGCATAAGTGGAGGTACCGCTTTCATGTATTATCCATAAATGGCGCAAAAGACTAAAATTTTGGCGGAAATTGTCATTTTTCAAACTTGTGTTTTTCAGGTTTACCTTTTGGTTAACCTTTTTTCAAATGCCAGTGTAGTGGATAGAGTGCTGGACTACGAATCCTATTGTTGACTATGAATCTGAGGGGCGTGAGTTCAAACCCCGGTGGTGACATTTTTTTTTTTTTTTATTTTTTTATTTTTTTTTTTTTTTTTGTTCTTTTTTTATGCCCGCGCGTATTCGGAGAATACCGGAAGGGCATTAAGTTTTACCCCTGTCCGGCCGTCCATCCGTTCGTCCGTTCGTTCGTCCGGTGACATCGTGTCCGGGCCATAACTCCTAAACCGTATGGAATATATTCATGAAAATTCACAGTTGCATTCATCACACTGAGACGATGTGTCATGAACAAGGAAGACAACTCTTGCTTTTTTGGTTTTTGAATTATCTGCCCTTGACTTAGTACCATATAGTAAACCGTGTCCGGGCCATAACTCCTAAACCATATGGAATATATTCATGAAACTTCACAGGTGCATTCATCACACTTTCAAGGTTATGACCTCAAGGTCAAGGTCACTGTGACTATTTTTAGAAAAACTTTGTCATCGCTCTAGCGCCTACATTTCTTCACCAATTTCATTATAACTTCACACAAATGTTCCTTATAAAAAAATCTCGAGGTGTTAGACTTTCAAGGTCATGACCTCAAGGTCGAGGTCACTGTGGCTATATTTAGAAAACTTTGTCATCGCTCCCTACATTTCTTCACCAATTTCATTATAACTTCACACAAATGTTCCTTATACAAAAAACTCGAGGTGTTAGACTTTCAAGGTCATGACCTCAAGGTCAAGGTCACTGTGGCTATTTTTAGAAAAACTTTGTCATCGCTCTAGCGCCTACATTTCTTCACCAATTTCAATATAACTTCACACAAATGTTCCTTATAAAAAAACTTGAGCGAGTTCGACTTTCAAGGTCATGACCTCAAGGTCAAGGTCACTGTGGCTATTTTTAGAAAAACTTTGTCATCGCTCTAGCGCCTACATTTCTTCACTGATTTCAATATAACTTCACACAAATGTTTCTTATGACAATATCTCAAGCGAGTTTGACTTTCAAGGTCATGAGCTCAAGGTCAAGGTCACTGTGGCTATTTTTAGAAAAACTTTGTCATCGCTCTAGCGCCTACATTTCTCCACTGATTTCAATATAACTTCACACAAATGTTTCTTATGACAATATCTCAAGCGAGTTTGACTTTCAAGGTCATGACCTCAAGCTCAAGTTCACTGTGGCTATTTTTAGAACCAGAGGACCAGTGGTCCTGTAAACGCTCACCTGACACCTGGCCCTGGTGTACATTTTAATGTTTTTATATATGTATATAGCCTCAGAGCAGGGGTACACAACTTGTGGGGACAAAATTTTGATGTCTAACAATGTGATAAAACTTTCCACCTATTCCTACCTTTCTGACAGTTCGAAGGCCATGCTTTCATTATGGTTTATTCCATTTGTCATATTTTTTTTTAACTTTTCATATTATTTAGGGAATGTCTGATTGACAATGTGCTGGGAAAGAGCACTTGACTCCTCGATTTTCCACTTGTACAGTTTTACTTAATACCATCTACATTATAGGTGTTTCTTTGCAGTATGGTGGCTGGGACACAACGTGAATTTGTTTTATCAGTTCCTGGTCATTGCATTTTATCTACTTTGTGACCAGAAACAGCAGATGAGACCTATTTGATTGAATTTTTGCATTAACCCCAATTTTGTATTATATATTCCTTCCAATTCTGTATTCTAGAAATTATGTGCTTATTTTTTAAATTAATTTTAGGAGAGATACTGGTCTAGTGGAATTCATTTCACTGACCGTTCCAAGGCGGTTCTTCTGTCGCGGTTTATTTTTGTTATGGTATGTCTTTTGTGTGTGTGTGTGTATCGCTTACATTATTTCAAGGCCATTGGCCTTACGGTTCTGGAGAAGAAGAATTTTTAAGGCTTTTTACCATATATATAGGCGTGACGGCCATCTTGGTCATGTGATCTAGACCGTATTGGCATTTTTTCATTTGTTCAACTCACAAAGGCTCCATATTAAATTTCACTTAAATTGGCTCAGCAGTTTTGGAGAAAAAAATGTTTGAAATATGGATCCTGAATGACCTTGGTCTAAGGCCAATGAATGACCTTGACCTTTCTGACCCATAAATCTTCATGTATTCAGTTACTTTACCTGATCTACAAATTTTAGTGACACTGTCTTCAATGGTTTTCCTATACATCCATTATTTTCACTTTGCCCCATGCAAAAGCCTACTTCGGCAAATTTGACATTGCTGGAAAATAGGTCAAGGTCAACCCGGGGTCACCATTTGTACAAACCATGATGGGCCCGAGCAGGGCTCGAGAAACTGAAGAATCCAAATCGGTCCAGCCAGATTTCGCCAAAAATTCCGGAAATTGCCGATCGGTTTCGGTAATTTCCGTAAACGTCCTTGGCGATTTGCAATTTCAAAATGTGTTATTAGCGTAACGAATGACATACCAATAGACTTATCAACGTATATGAGCACCAGTATCTCGATTATTAACAGCAATTATTAACAGCAATTATTGCTCACATCGTTCCGATTTCATCTACTTTCATTTTCTACGCCAGAATTCACCTACTTTTCCCAATATCCGGGTCACTTACAACCTGAAGACCGCTAAAGGGAAACAACCGACGTGGGGCAGTCAAAGACCAGTTCGATGGTCACTATATAAACCTTTACAATATTTCTCTTATTTCACGCATTTTATTTTGCCCGAATTGGTTTGTTTACAAATTGCGACCGATTTTGCAGCCACGTGGTCGGAAAATGACGTCATACGGTTTCCGTTTACACAATGCACATTAATGCAGCCAAGGACGTAACACACACGCCTGTTTTATGTCACAGATTTTAATAGGGCGTATTTCTAAAAGCAATCGCTTTGAACGGGTTAAAATATCGAAAAAAACATTTCTTTAATCTCGAACCAAAACATGACCGAACGAGAGTCATTGAAAATCTTACATGGCCGAACCGAGTTCTAAAGAATACAAATACATATTTCACGATTACACAAGCCTGAAACAAATAGCTTTGTCTACAAATGGCGACCGATATTGAAGCCACGTGATCGGAAAATCCCGTCATGCGGTTTCATTTTAATTCATTCACACACGTGGTTTGTTATTGGTTTCAATGGAGCGTATTTCTTAAATAACAAGTTTCTATGTACAGTAGTTATTGAGAAATCTTTGACACAAAATAAAAAAATATACACTATTAAACAGCAAGAACTACAAAGGGAAATAACTCTAAATGGCCTGACCCCTTGGCCCTTATTTTCTTTCCCACAATACAAGTAGTCATACTGATCATGTGTGCAAAATTTCAAGTTTCTATGTGAAGCAGTTCCTGAGATATCTTTGACACAAAATAATTGTTTACGGACAGACAGACGGAAAAGACAAAAACTATATACCCCCATGGCATACTTCGTATGCCGGGGGTATAAAAATATCGTTTAAAATGGGTGAAATAAGGCATTTTCCCTCGAAGGCAATGTTCAGACATGACAGGTGTGTATAGAAAATTGCGCCCTGTGAATAAAAAAAAACAACAAAAAAAAACACACACACACAATTTTATATTCAAATACCGTTTCTGTAGTAAGCCATAAATTAATGACTTGTGTAAACTAGCGTATGTCCTGCAATGATTGACCTTATTTTCTCACCTTGCCAGCTTGCCGATAACGCCTGAGGCCAGTGTCCACGGTTTAATAATTTTGACACACGGGTCAAATTTCGCTGCGATAAGATCAAAGAACCCGACGTGGACTTGTCCAATTTTCACCTAGTTAGATAATGAACCGGTCTAACACCTTGTATTGTAGGCGGTTTTTATATACATGCTTGGATTATCAGTGGCAAACGGTCAACATATTGAATTGATTTAGCGAAATTTTCGAACCGATTTTTTAAAAATGTTATAGAATTATGGACCGATTTTTTAACCTTCAAAATCGGTATATGGAGGGCAAATTCGGTCCAGAACCGGGAAACCGATATTTTCTCGAGCCCTGGGCCCGAGTACCATATGCTACATGCCAAGTTTCAAGGCCACTGGCCTCACCATTTGAACAAATTATGATAGGCCGGGGTACCATATGCTACATGCCAAGTTTCAAGGCCATTGGCATTACGGTTCTTGAGAAGAAGAATTTCGAAGTTTTACCATATATGGGCGTGGTGGCCATCTTGGTCATGTGATCTAGACCATGTTGGCAGCTTTTCATTTGTTCAATTCCCAAAGGCTCCATATTGAATTTCACTTCAATTGGCTCAGTAGTTTCTGAGAAAAAATGTTTGAAATATGGAACCTGCGTGACCTTGGTCTAAGGTCAATTGATGACCTTGACCTTTCCTACACATGGATCTTCATGTATTCAGCTACTTTACCTTATCTACTAATTTTGGTGACACTGTCTTCAATGGTTTCCTAAAAATCCATTATTTTCACTTTTTCCCATGCAAAAGCCTAAGTCGGCAAATTTGACATTGCTGTTAAATAGGTCAAGGTCAACTCGGGGTCACCATTTGTACAAACTATGATGGGCCTGAGTACCATATGCTACATGCCAAGTTTCAAGGCCATTGGCCTTACGGTTCTGGAGAAGAAGAATTTTTAAGGCTTTTTACCATATATATAGGCGTGACGGCCATCTTGGTCATGTGATCTACACCGTATTGGCATTTTTTCATTTGTTCAACTCACAAAGGCTCCATATTAAATTTCACTTAAATTGGCTCAGCAGTTTTGGAGAAAAAAATGTTTGAAATATGGATCCTGAATGACCTTGGTCTAAGGCCAATGAATGACCTTGACCTTTCTGACCCATAGATCTTCATGTATTCAGTTACTTTACCTGATCTACAAATTTTGGTGACACTGTCTTCAATGGTTTTCCTATAAATCCATTATTTTCACTTTGCCCCATGCAAAAGCCTACTTCGGCAAATTTGACATTGCTGTAAAATAGGTCAAGGTCAACCCGGGGTCACCATTTGTACAAACCATGATGGGCCCGAGTACCATATGCTACATGCCAAGTTTCAAGGCCACTGGCCTTATGGTTCTGGAGAAGAAGATTTTTGAAGGCTTTTTACCATATATGGGCATGGCGGCCATCTTGGTCATGTGATCCAGACCCCGCGAACAAACTTTCTTTCCCCCATCCCACTGAGGCTCCATATGAAATTTGGCTTTGATTGGCCCTGCAGTATAGGAGAAGAAGATCTTTGAAAATGGTGGACGGACGGACGGACGCACGGACGGACGGACGGACGACGGACCATGGCTATACTATAAGCTCACCTATGAGCCTAAAGGCTCAGGTGAGCTAAAAACTTTGTCATCGCTCCAGCGCCTACATTTCTTCACTGATTTCAATATTACTTCACACAAATGTTTCTTATGACAATATCTCGAGCGAGTTCGACTTTCAAGGTCATGACCTCAAGGTCAAGGTCACTGTGGCTATTTTTAGAAAAACTTTGTCATCGCTCTAGCGCGTACATTTCTTAATTGATTTCAATATAACTTCACACAAATGTTCCTTATGACAATATCTCGTGCGATTTCGACTTTCAAGGTCAAGGTCACTGATACTATTTTTAGAAAAATTTTGTAATCACTCTAGCGCCTATATTTCTTCACCGATTTCAATATAACTTCACACAAATGTTCCTAATGACAATATCTCTAGCGAGTTCCACTGTCAAGGTCAAGGTCACTGTGGCTATTTTTAGAAAAAACTTTGTCATCACTCTAGTGCTTACATTTCTTCACCGATTTCAATATAACTTCACACAACTGTTCCTTATGACAATATCTCAAGCCATTTCGACTTTCAAGGTCAAGGTCACAATGGATATTTTTTGAAAAACTTTGTCATCGCTCTAGCGACTACAATTCTTCACTGATTTCAATATAACTTCACACAAATGTTCCTTATGACAATACCTTGAGCTAGTTTGACTTTCAAGGTCAAGGTCACTGTGGCTATTTTTAGAAAAACTTTGTCATGGGTCTAGCGCTTACATTTTTTCACCGATTTCAGTATAATTTCTCACAAATGTTCCTTATGACAATATCTCGAGCTATTTTCAACTTTCAAGGTCAAGGTCACTGTGGCTATTTTTAGAAAAACTTTGTCATCGCTCTAGTGCCTATATTTATTGATGGATGTTGATAGAACTTCACACAAATGTTTCTTATGATAATATCTCGAGTTGCTTTGACTTTCAAGGTCATGACCTCAAGGTCACTGTGGCTATTTTTAGAAAAACTTTGTCACCGCTCTACTGCCTACACTTATGATTTTAATACATGATTGATTTGAAGTACATTTGTTATATTTTTTATGATTGGCATTTGGCTGGGGCATCCGTATCCTATGGACACTTTTTGTAGTTTTTTTCTTTCTTTTTTAATTCTTTTTTTTTTTCGAAAAAGGTAATATCATAACATTTGGATAAACAAAATGCAAAAACTGTACTGAAAAAAAAACCCCGTCCATAATGCCATTAGGCATTTTTCTTGTTTTAAATAGAAATGAATGTGTTACTAAATTTTTATTATTGATTTTGTTTTGAAAGTCGCGTAGTTTTGTCTCGAGAAATGTCTTTAATGCTCTTTTTCCACTTTATCTCCTATCTCCGTTTGCCATTTTGTTTGTGTAATGTATTCGTTTACTCTAACCAAAATATCATAAATAGTCTACGCCCTTTCTTTGAACTAATCAAGTCTTGAAAGTATATGTTGCAAACTACATTTTGTTTAAATTCAACAGCAAATACACGATTCATGTGAATTTGATCTTTTCATACTTGAGAAATACTATTTACTACATGGTGGTAGTCTAAAAATGTGGCCCTTATATCATATTTCGCCTTTAACTGTTCAAAACTATAAAATACCACTTCCTCACTAGTAAGATCGTAAATTGCTCTTATCGCACCTATTTCTTAAAAACAATTTCCCATTACCAATGTGGTCTTTATGTCATAATGGGCATATAAGAATTTGCTTTAGGTTTTCTACGGGGACAGGTTTACAAAATTCCGACAAGCAGAAAATCCTTCAAAAAATGGATTTTTGTAGGTTGAAACTAAATTTCGCCGCATAAGATTTGGTTTGGACATACCTTATGATCACAAAATACTCAACAGCCTGGGAGCGCAGATCTTGTGACACTCATGTGATTCTGCTTGTTTATGACCTTACCAGATCATGATTAAATGGTCAACAAATAGATCTTATCTTGGGTTTAGCATGACCTTTGGCTAGGTGAATCACATGAAGCTTCTTCGCAAGCTACTGGTACATGGATTAACTATCCAGTGAATTAAGTCTTTTCTGATTGAAAGAAGTCAGACAGTTGCACTTGAATGTGAGTATTCAGATGAGGTTCCAGTTACTTCAGGTGTACCACAAGGATCAGTTCTAGGCACAATATTATTGTTATTATACCTTAACGACCTACCCGACAATGTGTGGTCCCGGGTTCGCCTATTTGCTGGTGACACTGGGGTGTACCTGACCATAATTCTCCCTGATTATTCGGTCACCCTCCAGAGGGACTTAGACCGCCCCATCATAGAATCTCACTGGGACATGGAATCCAAACATAGAAAGGCGGCATAATGCTGCGTTTTACCAGATCTGCACTTCTTGTTTAAAATGCTGGTATTTAGTGTTAAACTAACAGTTTTAGATTTCAACTAGGATATAAATTATTCTAGCTGCCCTTTATATTACAGCGAAAGTAACCTTTTGTGAACGGAAAAGAAATTTATGAAAGTACTTTTATCTCAGGACATCTTAAGTTTCCTCAATACATTTGCACAAGAAAAATATAGATGAAAGATTTGCAAGTTGATTTTCCCCAAAATATAATCCTGATTTCCGTTTAAAAATCCATGTCCCACAAGAAAAAGGGTTGGAGGTATAAACGGTTATTACAGCAAGTACTTTCTTGCATTAGCAACATCCCTGTGCCTTTGAAAATAAATGAAATTCTGTATTTTTCACTTTTACCAGGAAAAAAGGAAACCGCTTTATAGACTTTTTAAAAGTTACTAAAACAGCTGCAGATCAATAGTTCAATTCAAATACTAACGACTCGGACAAAGCTTTCTATCAAAAAGGCTACCTGAATTGAAAAACAGATTTTTTTGACATGTTTATTCTCGATGGGCGCCATCATCTCCTTTTCTTGCGGTAAATCTGAAATGCTGAGATTTCATCAATTATGCCTTCCACATTTTATTTTCTCCATCATCAATGAAAATACCTTGAAAAGTCAGCTATGTAGCCTTCTTCCTGCGTATACCATAATGAAATCGCCTATCTTGGAAGCCTGTCATCACTGATGAATTAGTGTAGCTGTCAAATTGAAGAGATTTCCATCTTGCCAAATGCAAAAACGTATTCATACGCCTTTGAACTAATTTACCTAAAAAAAAACAATAGTACACCATTGCTTTAAATTTAAAACATAATATTCATATTTGAAACTGTCTTGCGCCTAATTTCACGTACTTTCTAACATAATTTGTTCGTTAATTCATGAATAGTATGCCTTCATTTCTGAACTAGTTTCTACGTGTAACATTGTCCTGTTTGTGTTGTTCACCCCTGTTCCCAAGTAAACAAGTTGAAAAAGGTAGATTTCTTTTTTAACTTCTTTCAGCAAAACATATTAAAAGCATTGGGCTTCTATGAAATTTTACCAACCCGCACATTGGTAAGTAGGTGACACAACAGATCATTAATTGGATTAGATAAATATGTCCAAACATCAATTATTTGTTTATGGTGACTCATGTGAACAGAAAACAGCGTGTTGTTGTTAATGGTGAATCTTCAGTATGGGCGCCAGTTTTGTCTGGAGTCCCACAAGGGACTGTTCTTGGTCCTCTATTGTTCTCCCTGTACATCAATGATATTTCCTCTGACATTGACTCAGAAATAAGACTTTTCGCAGATGACTGTGTTTGTTACCGGGAAATTAGAGATACAGATGACTCACTGAAACTTCAGGCTGACATAGATAGATTAGGATGTTGGGCCCGAAAATGGGGCATGAGATTTCAGCCAGTTAAATGCAATATTATGCAGATAACAAGGAAGAGATCTAATAAAGTTGAGGCTTCTTACACTTTAGAGGGAACGGTCCTCGAAATTCATTAAATGTGAATTCCATTAAATACCTTGGTGTGACAATCACTCACGATTTGAGATGGAATACACACATTAGCAATATGTGTACAAAGGCGAATAGAACTCTTGGATTCCTGAGGCGAAATCTTCATCAGTATCCCCAGGATGTGAAAGAGACAGCATACAGGGGACTTGTTCGCCCAATCTTGGAATATGGTAGTTGCATCTCGGACCCAAGCGGAGTGGTCCTAAATGAAGAAATTGAAAAAGTTCAGAATGGAGCGGCTAGATTTGTAACTGGAAATTACTGCTTTGAAACTGGGAGCATGACTGGAATTCTAGGAAAATTAAGATGGGAGTCTCTCAAGAAAAGGAGAAAAGACAGTAGGCTCATACTCTTATACAAAGGTCTAAAGGGTGCTGCCAGCATTCCAACAGATGACCTTGTTCCCCCGGCTAGGCACTGTAGAAAGCACCATTCAATGACGTTTCAGACCCTTACTGCAAGAACGGATATTTATAAAAAATCGTTCTTCCCCCGAACCATTAGAGATTGGAATGCCCTTCCGGATTCTATTATTTCGACGGCGGAAGGTGCTGATGATTGTGTAGCTAAGTTTACATCTTTGGTTAGAGCTAGGGACTAACTTCCCATATCACAGGTCCTGGTGTATGAATGTCATTTGACGTGTCACCAGTAACAATTCTGATTCTGATGTAATAAATCAATGGGAAAAAATTACTGCTATAACATAGCAGTTATTGGAAGTGATCAGAAGCCTTTTGGACAAAAATCCTGGTGCTGAACAGGCTGCTTTCATTCTTTCAGTTCAAATATGGGGATAAACTCTTTTTATCATATTTTATTTTTTTTTTTTTTTTTTGGTTTTGGATTTTATTCCAGTATCAAATCACCCACCCAGTAAACACAATCAATAATACAGTGAAACTTTGGTGCAGTGTTCCATAAATTGTTATAAATTGCATGAATGAAATATATAAAATGAAATACTAAAAGCACCAAAGAAGGTCAATCATTTTACAAGCTAAATGCAAGAGATTGCAACACCTCAACCAAATCAGTGATCTTACTGCCAGCTTGGTAGAACTGGTCATTTTTGGCTACCATACACTGAATTTAAAAATACTACCAGGTGAAATAATTCCATTTTTTGGGGGTGGGGGAGGAATCATTAATTTTCAGTACTATTTAGGTATTTTACTTGAAATTCCACCCTTGCAGTGCCTAAAGGCAACCTTTAGCCACAATTCTATGATAGTATTTTACACATTTTTGTTCTGTGGATTAAGATATCATTTTTGCAAAACCATGGAAAAATGCAATAAATTACTAACATGGTGACTTTCCAATAAAAATATTTTGCTTTCATATTCTTACATTTACATGGACTACCATTTGATGAAAAATCTGTTTGGGTAACTATTTGCAAATATGATTTTTTCAGTACCTCAAATGTAGTGTAATAACTGTATTGAGGAACCTTAAATCACCTTCTTTAAAGTAGCTTTTTGTTGTCTGTGGCTTTACTGAACCGTACAAATGTGAAATGGTTAGAATATACAAGATAAAAATTGCAACATGTGTGCACGTTGGCGATTTCGAAAAAAAAAAAAAAAAAAAAAAAACAGAAGACCATCATGAAAACATGCCTATGCAATTTTGACCCTCTTAAACTCCACTTTTATCCAGTAGAATGGGGTTTGTAGGGGTGTACATTATTTTTCGCATTTTTGCCCAAAACATAGATATTTGGTACTCGTCAGAAACCGCCTGGTCGAGACGGTTCCAACGAGTACCCAAAATCTATGTTTTGAGCTGAATTATGAAAAATAGCAGAATCTTTTATCTGAACATTTTCATTTTTTTAGTGGAAATATGTTCAATTTATTTGAATAGGCATGTTTTCGTAATGCAAAACAAATAAAAAAATAATAAAAATAATAATAATAATAATGGCCTCACTCATAATCGTAAATAACTGGAGTATAGTATGCATATTACAGGACCTTCGTTTGAATAAACTCTCGTCAAAGGAATAAACACTTTTCAAAGCATAAACTAACGTCTATTCTAGTTGTAAGTTTCACAAGAACGAACTAGAAACTATTTCAGCTCACCGAAAAACAAACTTTATTTCGTAAACAAAAACAACAAAAAAAAAAAAAGAAAAACTTCCCATCACGAAAGGAAAGTTCCTTCCGTTGAATAGACCAATAGGGGACAGACTTTCTTCCAAAGTATTTTCAGTAATGAAACAAAGCGAAAGCAACGACAAAGAATTCTCAAAAGGAAATATGGCCCTGGTGTAGATTTCACATCTCCATCTGTTTCATGCAAAAATAGATTGATTTACGATCAGCACTAGCATTATAATCGATCCCTATGTGATGAAACCAAACATGATAATAACCACGGCATTTCCTTCCAAACGATGTCAAAATGGTGTCAGTAGTTTCCAAATTTGCAATTTTGTGACGCAAGTAACCGTACAGTTAATTCAGCATTTTTTTCCAAGTTGCCGTACTTAAAAAAATCCAAGTTGCCGTACTTGAAAAATCCAAGTTGCCGTACTCCTCTGTATTTTGTTTTTTGAAAGAAAACTGCATTATAAAGCGGACGTTTCATACTTATACACAACTACTTTTCTAACCATCTGAAAGTTTTCCACATGAGTCTTTACTTTAATAAATTGCACATGTAGACAGATTGTTTAACATTTTGATAGATAGATAGATAGATAGATAGATAGATAGATAGATAGATAGATAGATAGATAGATAGATAGATAGATAGATAGATAGATAGATAGATAGATAGATAGATAGATAGATAGATAGATAGATAGATAGCGAATAAAGCGTAATATATATATATACAGTCGAACTTCGATGGCTCGAACTCCCCGGGACCGCTGAAAAACGTTCGAGCCATCGGGAGTTCGAGCCATTGGAGTCCAACTCGGCAAGATCCATCTTTGTGTACTATGATTTTGTATCATAGCTGCGGCGATTTTGACTTCCGGTACATTTATCGGTCATAATTTAAGAGTGAATGATGAGCCGTATTTTTGGTCCGTATTATGATACTGATCACGCGCCTGCGTGACTTGATCGATAAAATTGGAATTTTTAAAAAGGTAATTAGTGCGAGCCATCGGTGGGATTTTACATAGAAAATGCACACTAGGGACCAGGCTTAGAGTTCGAGGGTTCGAGCCATCGAGGTTCGAGCCAAGGGTGGCATGTTTAGTTAAAATAAATAGGGATTTTGCCGGGACTGAAAAGTCAGTTCGACCAAAACGTGGTGTTCGAGCCTACCGAGTTCGACCAATCGAAGTTCGACTGTATATATATATATATATATATATATATATATATATATATATATATATATATATATATATATATATATATATATATATATATATATATATATATATATATATATATATAATTATTTCATCAGCCTAAATACTTTTGTAAGCCTTCATGAATGACGGTTAAACAAATAAAGCTCTTATATCTGTCTCAAGACAGGGACATGGATCATTCACACAGAGCTCTTCGTCAATAACAAAACAATCCGGGATTACTAAATTTCCTTAATTAAAGCAGACCTTGATTCGAGAAATTCAAGGAATACTAGGTTTTACCAACCTCCCTTTTTCATTTCCAATATGCATATGATCAGTAAGATAGACAATGTGAGCGGAAGATTGCGATTGAACTGGACTAGTTTGTTTGTAGGGGTCCCAGGGGGTGGCAGCACATTCTAGTTTAGGTCTAACTAGTGACTTGTATGCTGTTGCCTTGATGTCCTTTGGGCATGCAGAGAGATTCCTGCGTAGGATAGGAAAGCAACTGTCTGGCTGTCTGTCGTAGATAGCATGTCATAGTCTAGCTACTAGACCTTGATGTCATATTAACCAATTACCAACCTTCATGTGTGTTTTTATCAAATATGAAACCTTGTTAGACTTTAATCTTGTCTCAGACACCAAGGTCTAGTACAATGCGAATTTTACCTCGCAAGATCCTTGGTAAATGATTGATTACAGCTACAGTCATGAAATGTTTATTGCCTTTCTGTACCCCTTACCGAACACCAACTGATAAGGCAAACTGGCATTTTAGTTAGAGTATATCTTCCCAAGATCAAATAAGGGGTAGAAGAATATTACTTATTAACTTTAAAATATGATATCCGACTAGAAGCTAGTCTAAGCATGTCAGTGTGACTATTTCACACCAGTGTACTGTCTATAGCCAGTTTTTTTGCTTTACTTCTGGCAATGGATGTTGTATGGTGACTCCATTATCTTGCTTTTGTTGCCGATTCTGATGTACTCAGACTAAGTCTTGTCTGGGTGAAAACGCATCTACCAGTCTCTCTCCCATGCTTGTAAATGATTAAAGTCCTCTTGAGCGACAGCAACTCGGTACAACAGGCAGTGATCAGCGAACAGGGGAGACGCGTGGTGGCAAGTCGTTGATGTACAATGTATATGAGGAAGAGGAGAGTGCCGAGCACTGTACTCTGTGGAACACCAGAAGTAACGGGCGCAGACGAAGAAATCATCAATTACGACTTTCTGGAATCCATCAGCAATGAAATTGTGCGGAACCTCGTGAAAGGCCTTACTGAAATCCAGTAGGATGACATTTATGCGCTGTTTGTTGTTCATTCCGCCGGCTTGCTATCAGCTGGTACTCACATGACCCCCCCCCCTCCCCCCCCCCCCCCCGAGCAGGGAGAACGACAAAATGTACAGCGAAAGAGCCGATTACTGTGCAGAGTTTCATCCGGCAAACCTGGAGTTTATGTAATAAACTGAGCGTGACAGCTCAATGGTTAACCCCAGAGTGGTTAGTGCACTTGACTCAGATGCCAGAGGCCCTCGGTTCGACCCGGCGATGATTATTTCGGTGTCTGAACACCATTTACAGCGATGAATGTCAAAATGCGCACCGCCCTTTGGATCGGAACGTTTAACTGGAGGCACCGGCCCCCGCCCATAGGGGCTTGAAGAAATATATGGGCTGCATGATGCTTCCACGCAGAGCTGAATCCGGCCCGCACACTAGTACTGGTAAACCGCTTAGAGGATCTAAGCCTGTCCAGGAACCGCGGTGCGAGGCGGACCGCTCATGCTAATAAACCCTATGGGTTTCATTGGGCGACAGGGCTTGAGATGTCATTTCATCTCAATGTCGGGTAAAAGTCCCACAAAATTGGAAGCAACGTCTCCAAAATGACCTTAAAAGTGCTGACGGGGACGTTAAACCTCAAATCAAACAAACAAACTGGAGGCGCCCTGTTCAGGGAGAGCCATCCCCTATGCAGGTTAACTGTTTGTTTGTTTTGTGGTTTACGGCCAAGTCAACACTATTAAGGCCGTTTTTGAGCCTGTCAGTTTACTTTTCCTGGGCAGGCTTATACGTAAGAGGTAACCAGGAGAGTGCACATTCTTTCGCCAGAAACTGACAACTGCCCTTCTTGAGCCAGCGGAATGGAGAGAATGACCGTAGAAAAGATTTCATGATCAATCCCCGCGAAAGAATATTGCCGACCCCGGCAGGTATCGAACCTGCTTCCCCATGCATCCGACTGAGCTACCGAGGCCGGCGCTGTGCAGGTTAAGACCTCTACCGTAATTGCAAGATTGATGTGTGCTGTAAATCTGCAAGTAACGGTAAAATGTGGCCGATCCCAGTATCAGTGAGTAGAAAGGTCCTGGTGCACGTCTGTTTGTTTGGTTTGAGGTTTAACGTCCCCTTCAACACTGTAAAGGTCATTTTGGAGACGTTGATATCAATTTTGTGGGACTTTTACCAGACATTGAGATGAAATGACTTCTCAAGCCCTGTCGCCCAGTGAAACAAATGGACGGACTCGCATCGCTTTGCTTGCCCATGCTTAGATCCTCTAAGCTGTTTACCAGTACTCGTTTGCGGCTCAGTTACAGCTCTGCGTGGAAGCATTATGCAGCCCATATATTTCTTCAAGCCCCGATGGGCGGTGGGAATATGGATAGTGTTTCTCTTTTGTTTCGGTATTAAAAGGTTCTTGCTCGGCTCCCATGGCGGGCTTGAAGAAATAGGTGGGCTGCATGATGGTGCCAGGCAGAGCTTAAACCGACCGCTTAGGAGTATTGGTAAACCGCCTAAAGGATCCAAGCCTGTCCAGGCAAACCGGTGCGAGTCGGGCCGCCCATTCATATAAACCCTATTGGTTTCATTGGGCGACAGGGACTTTTTTTTTTTTCGTTTTGGTTTTACGGCCCTTTCAAGATTATTTCACTCATATCGAGCCGATCGTTAATCAGAGGTGGGCGAAAACCGGAGTACCCGGAGAAAAACCATCTGACCTTCCGTTGCAGAACTTGGCGTCTCACATGACCCGAGCAAGGCTCGAACCACAGCGGTGAGAGACCTAATGATCAAGAGTCAGCGCTCTTAACCACTAGGCCACGGAGGCCCGTAAGCGACAGGGAATGAGATCTCATTTCATCTCAATGTCGGGTATATAAAAGTCCCACAAAATTGTAAGCTAGGTCTCCAAAATTACTTATACAGTGTTGATGGGGACGTTAAACAGTGTTAATTGGGACGTTAACCCTCAAATCAAACAAATCAAAAGGTTATTGCTAGTATCGTCTAATTCTAACAAATACCCACATCATACATGTACTCTCACATTTATGCGGTTTTTGTGTATCTTTGAAAAGACCCCATGTCAATTCTCATCGATTCAGAAATTCATCCTTATATATTGACGGCAAAATGATCTTCTTGCCTGTAAATTGATGCGTTAGCATTTGATAACAGATTAACATGCATGATAGTATTGTGTCAGTGCCGTTGAAAGTAAAATACTTGTAATTTGGACTAAAAATTCTACTTTCCTCAGACGAACCGGAGGTCGCCATCTTATTGTTCGCCGCAGTGATGTTGCCCGGCTTTTTGTCACGTGACAGGAATATTTTTAGATGGAAATTCCCAACAACAACAAATAAACAAAAATGAAAACGACGATTTTCACAAAGTTCTGAAGTGGTATTTGGTTTCAGAAGATTACAAATGACAAAGCTACATGAATAGAAGAAATAAAACCGAAAAACACGCTTTTCATTTTTGAAGCCCGATAGCTCAATAATGCACCTTTAAGAGCATACCCCTTTTTTCAGTGGGACAGAGCTTACAGAAAAGCGAACAGGAAGTCCCGAAAATTGTCTCCCTTTGAAAAATGGCGGAAAAAAACCTGCCAGAGGTGTTCCCATTCCCCTGAAGCTCTCTGACCTTTTCTTATGAGTTTGTTCTACATGTCTACGAGCAACAAATGCTCAGACTGCGCTTATAAGAAGGTTCGTCTGGGCCTTTGCTGTAAGGTTATGCGATAAGTAGCCTTTTCCCATGCGCTGGCATAAATAAAAGGAGCTATCAAACATTTCAAACATAGCTTCTTTATCGTTCAAAATTTAGCTACTACAGTCTAACTTCAATGGCTCGAACACCTTTGGGACCTCGAAAATCTGTTCGAGACAGGGGTAGTTCGAGCCACTGAGGTTACTGTCAGGAGGCATAACGAGATACTTTTAGACATCGTTTCGGTGTTCTTTAATGAATATGTATGCTGTGTGTACTCATTAGAATCGCCTCATCGAGGCGATTCTAATGAGTACACGCAGCATACATTTGCAAGATAAAAAACTAAAATTTCCTTAACCATCCCCCACCATTTCTTATCTTGAGGGTTTCTCTTGGGGCTCAAATACGAGTTCGACCCAGCCATGGGAAACGAGCCATCGGTGTTCGAGCCATCGAAGTTCTACTGTTCAATCTACAGCTGATCTTGAGAGTCAGATGTTTACTAGCCCAAAGTACATTCTTGCAGACTTGGAAGCATGTGATCTGCCTGAGTGGTGCGGAGTCTGAATTTTGTCTTCGCTGAGCGCATTTACTCAAAATGCCCTTCGCGTTTGGCGAGGCCCAAATCGTTTGAACTTTATCCGTCAACTATATGTTTATGCACGCATACAAGCAAGCTTCTCTAGATTACCACTATTGTTGAAAAGGGAAATTTTTCTTGCAACATTTCGCGTCCCTGAAAATCAGTGTATTCGCATGAACCGTTTACCCCCACTGAGATTTTTCTGTTGACACTGCTATATTTGAATTTGGACATGCCGACTCTTGTTTAGTCACCCTCTTTAACATGATAGCAAACAGTGTTGCCCCTGATGAGATGGCCCATTAATTTTTCACAGGAAAATGTTTCGTTCATATGACTACACTCTTTGTTCTCCCATTGGCATTTCAGAAATTACAACCAGAAAAATGGTTGGACACATTACTTCTCACCAGCGGACCAATTCAACTACTACGAAAGCAGAGGTACCCAGCGCTACATTAAAAGCTATACTTACCAACCGAAGTAACCATACTGGCACCACTACAGCAGGCCCAGTTTCCGAAGCTTTTGCCACAAATGTGTCAACGGGACGTGAAACAGCCAGCACACTCCGTCTGAGTACAAACCATTCAAGTTCTTCAACCAACAACATTGGAAAGACTTCAGATGCATTGACTAATACGTTAACTACAGTATCATCTGACCAGCGCGCAAATTCAGCTTCACGCATACTTTCCAACGGACCTTTCCGCAACTGTACTACTACAAAACGACTTGTTACAGATACGACAACTAAATATGCGGCCAACCAACAGACACCAGCCGGTACGCTAAACTTCAATACCGACCAGCTGGATAAGAGTATAGCTGCTTCAACCATTAAAGTTGCACAAACATCTTATGCATTACCCAGTTTATTTACTACGACAACAACTTCAACGATTTATGTGCTTGCTAAACGAACGTTTTCTACATCAGAAAGACATAGAGTCACAGGTACGTTGGCCAAAAATGTGTCAGACCAACCGGAAGCAACAACACATATGCTACAACTTAACACGAAAGTTTTATTAGACAATTCAGATTCTTCGACTACTAAAGAAGGGCCTACATATGCACATACCAGTTCATTCCCTACAGCACTAGACAGTCACAGTCCTAACAAAAAATCATCTGTACCGTCCATCCGAACGGGAGCTAATATGCTAGAAAAAAGTAAATCTACGGCGACCTTTGCCTCAAACGCCGATAGATTTGCGACCGTAACAGCGACGACCCCATCAGATAATAACCTTGCAGCACCAAACACTACAGCGATTAATCATATAGGTGTAGCCAAAACACGTGCAGTATCATATCAGACAAAAGCGGTTGAAAAACAGACAAAATCTCGGACAACAAAAACTACACAAGAGGTATTAACAAGTAATATTGTGTCTAATCAAACAAAACAGACAGGCCGACACACAGAACGGACAATCGTCATAGTTTCTAAACAACCTTCACTAAGTCTATACCTAGGACGTACAAAGGTCACGGTTTCTAAACGACCGTCTCGGATCGACAAACTCACAGACAGAACAAGTGAAATGATTTCTGATCAATCTACACAGAAATACGAAAAATCGAAACGTGCCGGTATTGTTTCTAATCAAACAGCAAAGACTGACCAACATACAAAACTCTCAAACGCCATGGTTTCTGGTCCAACTACACAAATTGGAGCACATACATCCGGCCCCTATGGTCACCAAACGTATTTAGCAGCGATAGCAGCAGTGTCGGCAACTATAATTGTCGGTTTAATAGCTGCCGTTGTATATGCGTGTCTGAACTTTACATCGAATTCTGTTGGGTAAGTATCGAACCATTTTTCGTGTAGACGTTAATAGAACTGATGAAAGCATTTTCTTTTCCTCGGTCAATAGAGTCTGTTCCATAAAGAACACATACTGCTTCTATCTTTTTTGAGTAGACCAGTTTGTATACTGGAGAATATACAAACCGCTCAGCACGGTCATCCCGAGGGTTGGAAACGCCCATCTACAACAGAACCCCATATTGGATTCTTTTTCTTGCACAACACCTCCGGTTAGTTTTGACAGCTCGAACATGTTTATTGTTTGCAAAATAAAAGTAGTGCGGAAGTAGTTCGGGCAGTTGAATAGTATTGAAGCGCATTTATGTTAGTTGCCTGGGTCAGAACACCAGGGTCAGAACATAAATTTCTATCCTAGGGTAAAATCACGGATTTCTTTGTCTGGTGTGCAAGAAATAGTTGTCAGACCATCTGGACTACGAGCGCTGCTTGATATGTTGTGAGTCTCATATTGAAAAATTTGAATTTTGTCGGACATATTTTATTATTTTTCAATATAATCCCCTTCAGTATCTATACACTTTTGCCAGCGGTTTTTCAGGGCCTCATTGCCACTTTTATAGAACTCTTTTTCTTGGCTGTTCAGAAAGTCATCCACTGCATATATGGCGTCATCATCGGACTGAAAGTGGGTGCCTGAAAAAGCCGTTTTCAGTTTTGGAAATAGATGAAAGTCTGATGGTGCGAGATCAGATGAATAAGGCGGATACTCAATCAATTTAAAGCCACAATCGTAAATGGCAGCCAAAGAAATGACAGACTTGTGAACAGGAGCATCGTAATAATGGAACAACACACCTTTAGTGAACTTTCCGTGATGTTTAAGTTTAAGGTTTTCCAGTAACTGCGTCAGAAATGAAGCATACTATGTGACATTGATTGTTTGTCCCATTTGGAGATAATCGATCAGCAGGATCCCAGAAAACCGAGGCCATAACTTCCAAGCTGATGGAACAGTCTTTGCCTTCTTTGGCGGGGGTGAGTCAGGGTGCTTCCTTTATTTCGATTGTTGATTGGCTTCTGGGGTAAAATGATGGACCTATGTTCATCTGTGGTGACAAATCTCTGAAGAAATGGTTCAGATTAGCACGCGATAATGTGCGCCTGGTATGCTTCTGATTAACTGTCAGAAGTCTTGGTTCCCATCGCTCCGAAAGCTTTCTGATTTCAAGAACCTCTGTCATAATGGAATGTACTCTTTCATATGAAATGCCATCTCCACTGGCAATACATCTTTCTGTGACTCGTCTATCAGTCATAACAATACCATGGACATTATTGACCATTTCTGAGGTTGCAACATCAACAGGCCTTCCAGGACGGGTTCATCCTCAATGCTCTGTCTGCCGCGCGTAATTTCCGCCACCTTTTCACTGTAGCATATGAAGAGGCATCTTTCCATAGTACTGCTACTTTATCATTATGGATATCCTTCGGTGTTAAACCTTTTTATGCAAATATTGGATAAGTGCTCTTTAACCGAGTTTGTCCATTTTGCAAAAGCTGCTGTACACTTCATATTTTTCGGTTCTGTGTTGTAATTTTTGCTCCCAAAGAATACCCCCTTTATAGACCATATTTAACGTCACTACAGCTGGTGTTTGGGAATGTGTGGCGGCCGTAAAAAGTCTCCCTGTCCTACATCATAGTTTCTTGTCCTTTGGGATCATTGATTCCCTTGTGGAATTCTGAAAATATTTGAGGGTCACTGATGAGGCCTAATTGGCCGAAACTAGCTAGTCTGGCCTAGAAAACATGCACACTTCAATTTTTTTCGTTTCTGTGGTGTACTCTTTGCTTTCAAAGGATAACCCTTTTATAGAACATATTCTCTCATTAACTTTAAGCTACCTCGTCGATATAAACTGAACAAATTAGACCAGTTCTTGGGTACACGGCCCGATTAGTCAGAGAATAGTTGGACTTAAAAAGAACATCCCCGCATACCTCCTTTAATACGAGGCTCACAACATACCAATCAGCCCACATTTTACAATTACAACAGTGCAAAGGGAAGAGACGCTGACTAGTACAGATTTACAAGCCGTCTATTCTTATGTATCGTGGTGGGAATTTCTTATTATGAGATGTATAATGTCCGGCTGAAATATATATGCCCAAAAAGTTATATTTAATGTTATATACAGAAAAACAATCAGCAAGCTTCTTAACTTATTGTTACATGAGTACCCTAGAGGATAAAACGAGCTTTCATCGACTCAACCACTGTCTGAAGACACAATATTTCAACACATTCTGATTGGTATTTTCAGTGCCATTGATGGACAATCGGACAACAGTCGCACATCAAGCAACGTTCCGGCTGCAGACACTACGAAAACAGACACAACGAAAACAGTTGCCACATCGTTGTAAAAATGTACTTTTTGAGTTATACACCATATCAGTTTTTGATAATCAGTAAAATTATTTATTTAAAAATATTGCTGTTGTAATTGTATATGACTTTAAAGAATTGATATACATTTTGGAAAGCCAAAGAAACTAAAGTTCTCCCTTGCCATAAGAGGACAACATGAGGATAGTGTGTTTCGTAGTAGTGAAAAGAATGACGTTTCTTCACAAATTTAAGGCCAGTTTTCAGAGCGGCTCAATTTTGAGGGTTACAAAGACTTTGTTGTGCAAGTACTGTCATACAGTTTCTGCAAAATTGTGTGGCCCTTTTTAGATTATTGCACTTATATCGAGCAGATCGTTAACCAGAGGTATGCGAATACCGGAGTGCCCGGAGAAAAATAAGCTTTCTTTCAGTTGCAGAACGTGTGATCCGAAAGAGGGTTATTATGTATGTTGTTCCTTTTTAGTTATATGTTTGAATTACATGTATCTGAGTCACAGTGATATGTTGCTTAGGTTTACCAGCTTACTGTCGTGACTCCATGTGTCGACTTCTTTCCCTTGACATTATGAAAACACGCCTATACAAATACATTGTAAGCTTAATCGCCAAACAAAAAAATGAAAATTTTAAGATGAAAAATTGTGATATTTTTCTTTTTTCTGCTCAAAATATAGATTGTGGGTACTCGTTAGAACCGCCTCATCGAGGCGGTTTTAACGAGTACCTACAATCTATATTTTGGAGCAGAAATAAGAAAAATAAGGTTTACCCCTGCAAACCCCAGTTTTACTATATAAAAGTGGGGTTCAAGGGGGTCAGAAAAATATAGGCGTGTTTTCGTGATGGTTGCCTAGGTTTACCAGCTTACTGTCGTGACTCCATGTGTCGACTTCTTTCCCTTGATATATTGTAAGGGTGGAGGTTGGGATTTTGGATCTGATTGTATCAGTTACCCTATATATATATTGCATTGCAACGCATTGACCTGATAAAGATATGCTATCTCAGGACAAGTGAGCTTTATCACGTCAACGTGACATTGCACTTTTTGAATGAACCGGACAACCGGAAAAATGGCAAAATGTTATTATTACTAGAAAAATCGTAAAAAATTACATTGAACATTACAAAAGAAAAATGACGATCAGATGATAGTAAATATACTGGTTGATTATTTTCCGCACCGGAATGTTGGGACGCACTGAGGACAATCTGTAAGTGATCCAAAATTGTCAATTTAAATGATTTACAAGGGGATAAACTGACAAATAGAATACCAGGTGAGTGTCTTTTAATATCAAGTTTATCAGGCTCGGCTTCGAGAACGCATGTAGAATCGCTCGGCAAGCCTCGCGATTCTACAAGCGTTCTCAAAGCCTTGCCTGATAAACTTGATATCAAAAGACACTCACCTGGTATTCTCAATGTATCAGTTCCTGATCGTTTCCCTTTTCAGTTCCCATGGCGGTGAAAGACCTTACTTTTAAGGCATTGCTCCTGGCTACTAGGCTGCGGAGGTCCGCGCGACCCTGCAAGAAAGTAATTAACAAGCAACGTTCTTGTTTACACAATTACTGAACTTTGTTCAAATAAAACGATGGCAACCTCATTAGGAGGCCTTCTTGCGGACTGAACAAATTATTTGATTGTCTTAATCGCGACGGAAGTAAGGGCGAGGATTGTGGCCACGTAAAATCGCCCCCGAGTGGAATTCGTTTCCGCTGACCGTTCCAAGGCGGTTCTTCTGTCGCGGTTTATTTTTGATATGGTTTGTCTTTGGGTGTTCGTGTCGTTTATATTATTTTATTTTTGATACCCTATTAGCCATTTTGTGGGAAAGTAACTGTCCTTTTGGCTTGACGCTGTTGGTGTTTCTGTTGGGGTCTGTTGCTTCATGTGTGTGTTTCTTTCCCTTTGGTGTCTCTGATGGGAGCTGTGGGTTAATTGTATCGATTCCTGATCATTATCTCCACTTCTATTTTGATATTAACGTCTGCTTAAGAGTTTGTGTGTTAGTCTGAATACTTTGACTACTTATACTCAATAACTGTTTTTAATGACGAGAATTCTGTTTACAAATAATAAGAGATACTGTGGAAGTTTGTTAATCCGCATTTTAGGTGTCAACATAATCAAACATCGCCGCAACAATGGAAATATTACTCCACTGCGCTGCAGCATAGCGCCATTTGTGATGCGTTTAAGGCGGTGGAGTATGTGTTCATATTATCTGATTTTCAATGATGCAAGCAGATGCTCGCGTTATAGATAATATTATTAATATTATTATTGCAATTTTTATTTTCGACTTCATTCAATTACACATTCGAAAGCAGATTTTTCGCCATTTGCATGCTATTTTTATACATGTGTATATTCTCGATTTATAATGACGAATTATGTTTGTTTCTTTTTAATAAGCGAAAGGACGTTCGGTTTTGATGACTGTTTTGTTTTAAATCAGTACAGTCCTGATATTTCATTGTAGAATGACCTCACAATTTAAATTTAATGTTTTAAAGAGATGCCGGGATGTCTATTTATGTTTGAAGTAGATGACAGTATTCCTACATTGAACTGTACAATCTAGAGTTTCAAATTGTGTCTTTCCATTCCAATGTCTGTTTGCTGCGTTATATGAAACGCAAGTTAACCCTTGCAACCCTGAATCCCTTACGCAATCAGTGTAGATCCGGATGAGATGGCTCACTGTAAGCCTCCTTATCAGGATATATTGCTTCCCATCCAGTTGACGATTTTAAGCTGGGCGCCAATTGAGTAGAATAGACGTGGCCAAATTCACATCACGAAAACACGCCTATATAATTTTGACCCACTTTAACCCCACTTTCATACAGTAAAACTGGGGTTTACAGGGGGTAAATCTTATTTTTCTAATTTCTGCTCTAAAATATAGATTGTGGGTACTCGTTAGAACCGCCTCGTGCCAACAATCTACATTTTGAGCAGAAATAAGAAAAATATCAAAATTTTTGCATCTTCAAATTTTCATTTTTTTTCGGCGATAAAGGTGGCAATGTATTTGTATAGGCGTGTTTGCGTAATGAGTGACGGGCCTGATGGACGAGTGCACGGTGAAAGGGTTAAAGGTAAATAAATCAAAGCCCAAGCAACACTAAAAGGTCGATTGTCTACACCCCCTGTATCCAGCATACAACCAAACAGCCGACTACGGAGATCAGATGCAACTTAACACGTCATGTGCAGTGACGGAGACAGGTAAGAGGACGATTTTATTCTCATTCTGTTCCTATTCAGAAAAAGATCTATGAGCTGAAAGTTTTGGAAGAAGAAAAGCGTACTTTACTGCTATTTTGGTCGTTCTCGTTCTATTAAAAGACAACTCCTACAGCCTGAAAATTATACATTTAAACCGAAATATCGCGTGAGGAACACGTAATCCATTTACAATCGCAGATATCTTGGCTTCTTCTCTGTCGAATTACATCGTGCATGTGTCTGGATATACAATAAACATTACTGGTCATGTAATAATAAAAGATATTATTCGAATAAAACGTGTTTTTTCCACAACATTGCCTCAAACACATCTGGAGTCGGATTTTATGGATACAACCGACTTCGGTGTGTATTTCTAGAGGGAGCGACCGACTACCGAGATCTTTTGTCGAAAATGATGCAACCGACTTCGGAATATGCGGCAGAAGATGATGATACCGACTTTTGTGAAATAAGATGGCAGGCAATATGGAATAAAGAACCTTTACGCCAAAGCAATGCTTTTGCAGTGGTGTGTGCCCGGCCAGGTTACCTTATCTGCGAGTTCAGAGTTGAATGGAGTGCTAAGCTGGGGCTATGTTGATTAAAGAGCTCTGCATTCAATCCGGGAATTTAGAGGTGAACGCAGAGCTAGGCCGATTGCAGAGCTCTACATTGAAATGTATAATTTTGAGTCGAATGCAGAGTTAGGCTGATTAGAGCGCTATGCATTGAAATGTCTATTCAGGGTTGATTGAGAGCTAGGCTGATTGCATAGCTCTGCACCGAAATGTCTAATTCAGAGCTGAATGCAGAACTAGGATGATTGCAGAGCTCTGTATTTAAATTGCGAATTCAGAGTTGAATGCAGGGCTAAGTTGAATGCAGATCTCTGTCAGAGTTAATGCAGAGGTAAGTTGATTACAGAGATCTGCATTCAAATTTCTTACTCTGGGTTATACATAACAGGAATCATGTTACGTCTAATGCAGAGTTGAATGCAGATCGCAGCTCGCAGAGCCAACTTCACACAACTAAATACCTGTGACTTGAAATAATGACATATAAGTACTGACTACCTGTGTTTAGGATTGCAAATATGGTAATGGTAATTTAGCATAAATGTTTTATAGTTTTTGTTTGATTTGAGATTTAACGTCCCCGTCAACACTGTAAAGGTCATTTTGGAGACATTCCTCCCAATTTTGTGGGACTTTTACCCGACATTGAGGTGAAAAGACATCTTAAGCCCTGTCGCCCAATGAAACCAATAGGGTTTATAAGCATGGACGGTCCGCCTCGCACCGCGGTTCCTGGACAGGCTTAGATCCTCTAAGCGGTTTACCAGTACTAGTGTGCGGGCCGCATTCAGCTCTGCGTGGAAGCATCATGCAGCCCATATATTTCTTCAAGCCCCTATGGGCGGGGGCCCAAATGTTTTATAGTATCAACTATGTAACGATGATACTTGCGACCCGGCTTATGCTACATTGGTGGCAGCGGTGGGATGGAAACTGCCCTCGGATTCGCCTAGTGGGGCATGTGTGACTTCGGGACGAATTCAAGAGATGAGGGGGAGAATTGTAACGGTTACTAATTTATACCGAACCTACAACCTTTATGTTGGAGCCGGCTCTTTTAGCGACGTTGGCTTTTTCACGAAGTTTATTTATTTATTTTTTTTTTGGTTTCGGTTTTACGGCCCTTTCAAGATTATTTCACTCATATCGATTAAGAGTCAGCGCTCTTATCCCGTTTTTTTTCACGAAGTTAAGCAACGGATATCGCGGTTAATACCTGAGATGGATGACCGCGTTGCTTGACTTCGTGGACGACCCGGCTTACGCTACAGTAGTGATAAAGTCGAAAGGCGCTCAGGTACGTTAGTCATATTGTTAACTGTTCTAGCAAGTACAATATCAAAAAGTTTGGTATTTTTGCTGAAGAAATGTGAGCAGCTTTTGCATGCTCACTTTTTTCAGCAAAAATATTAGCATATTTGCTATACTAAATGCTCAAAGATTTAACTATACGTTAACTAACGACGTCGTTGGTTTTGAACAACTGGCCCCAGGAAATCCATCTCCCATCCAGAAGTCTCAATCCATCGCTCTAGTCTATGAAAATCTCGAGGTAAAGTTTGTGCCATCACTGAGGCTGATTGATTATGCTAGGTTTCAACAAAACGTCAATCCTTATGGATCATTTTTGTCGTCTCCCAGAGAAAGGGAGAAAAGAGATAGACAAAATTAAAGGAAATGATAGAGGGACAGGGACGAAAGAGGAAATGAATGAATACACAGCGGAAATAACAACAGTCCGCCTCTGTCCAACTGTAAACCCGAGTGACACAAGATAAACGACACCTTCGCCTCACCATCCACCCCACCACTGCTGGGATACAGGCCCCGCCCATCGGGACTTGAAGAAATAGATGGGCTGCATGATGCTTCCACGCAGAGCTGAAACCGACCGCACACGAGTACTGGTAAACCGCTTAGAGGAGCTAAGCTTGCCCGGGCAGAGCGGTGCAAGTTGGACCGTCCATGCTCATAAACCCTATTGGTTTAATTGGGCGACAGGGCTTGGGGTGTTATTTAATCTCAATGTCGGGTAAAAGTCCCACAAAATTGGAAGCGACGTCTCCAAAATGACCTATACAGTGTTGACGGGGACGTTAAACCTCAAATCAAACAAACTGATGGGATACGGACTTTTCCCTAGTTAGTCCCAAAGCGCTGTCTACAAGAACTTGAATGGGGTTCTTGTTGAGGGCGTTATGTCATCGAATGAACGTTTAACTTGACATGATCTTGTGCCAGCAATATACAAACAAGAGGCCCAAGTGGACCAGAATCGCTCACCTGGATGAGGCTGTTCATATATTACATAGCGCCTTGGTGGCCATTTTGTCTACCAGATCACATTGCCTTTATCAATTCTGAATCTGGGAGGAGATGGCGTTCGAAAAATGTCACAATGGCTGCCCTTGCGGCCATCTTGAATACCAGAACGAAACGATTTTAGCAAATCTGAATCTCAATGTCACCCCGATGCCTCCCATCAAGTTTCAGCTCAATTCGGCCTTTGGTTCGGGAGGAGATGTCGTTTGAATAATTTAACGATGGCGGCCATCTTGGATGTCGGAATGGAACGTCTTTAGCAAAGCTGAATTTTCATGATGCTTCCGTCCAAGTTTCAGCTCAATTCGACCTTTGGTTCGGGAGGAGATGTCGTTTTTGAAATATTTCAAGATGGTCACCACGGCGGCCATCTTGGATATTGGAACAGAACGATTTGAGCCAGTCTGAGTCTCCATGTCACCCCGATGACACCCATCAAGTTTTAGATCAATTCGACATTTGGTTCGGGAGGAGATGTCGTTTGAAGAATTTCAAGATGGCCACCATGGCGGCCATCTTAGATATTGGAACAGAACGATTTGAGCAGTCTGAGTTTCCATGTCACCCCGATGCCTCCCATCAAGTTTCAGCTCAATTCGACCATTGGTTCGGGAGGAAATGTCGTATGAAGAATTTCAAGATGGCCGCAATGGCGGCCATCTTTGATATCGGAATGGAACGATTTTTAGCAAATCTGAATCTCCATGTCAACACGATGCCTCCCATCAAGTTTCACCTGAATTCGACATTTGCTTTGGAAGATGTCGTTTGAAGAATTTCAAGATGGCCGCCATGACGGCCATCTTGGATATCCGAATGGAACGATTTTAGCAAATCTGAATCTCCATGTCACCCCGATGCCTCCCATAAAGTTTCAGCTCAATTCAACCTTTGTTTTGGGAGAAAATGTCGTTTGAAGAATTTCATGGCGTCCATCTTGGATATCCGAACGAAAAGATTTTAGCAAATCTGAATCTTCATGTCATCCATAAAGTTTCAGCTCAATTCCAACTTTTGTTTGGAAGGAGATACCGTTTGAAGAATTTCAAGATGGCTGCCATGGTGGCCATCTTGGAAATCCGAACGGAACCATTTTAGCAAATCTGAATCTCCATGTCACCAAGATGCTTCCCACTAGGTATCAGCTTTATCTGACTCCCGGTTCGGGAGGAGATGTCGAAAATGTGAAAAGCTAAGGACGGACAGACGTTGGACAACAGGCCACGACATAAGCTGACCTGGGGCTTCAAAAGATGAAAAGACACTTATGAGCGCAATGCAAATATGCATGTGGCTAATGTTGCCTAATTGAGCAAATTTGATTAAGGGCAAATATGCATACGTATGAAAATGTTGCTCGTGCGTGCAAAAGTTGAGCATGTAGAACTTGTAAATTCTGAGAAGTACGTAACCAATAAAAATTCCTGTTTCAAACCACCTTAGTTACTGACAGATCAGTTGGATGCACGCCTGAAATCAGGATGTCATGGGTTCGATACCTGCACGGTCGGCAACATAGATTATGAAACCGTTTCTACGGTTATTCTCTAGTATAAACATATTTTATTGCCTTTGCACATGATAACATGTACAAACAATGGGGTTGGGCTACAAGTTCTACCAACATTAGCTACAGCCATTCCCCTAAAGCTTGGCATGCAGAACAACCAACACGGCAATTAAATATAATGTTGAAGCATAAAATAGAAGATTTAACACTGAATAAATAAATAAAATAAAAAAACAAAGATGAAATAAATAAATGAAAATAAATAAATAAATAAATAAATAATGCCAATGGTGATTGTACCTCTCCGTCACCTCCCCACTATCCGACGCACCGCTACGTCCAAGGTCTGCTAATTATGGTCTTTCGTCCTGAAAATAAAGTAAATAATTATTCTGATTGAGCATAAAAGAACAATATCTCAATTAAATCGTCCTGTATCTTTAATAAACTTATGGACAGCCTCAAATAAAAGCATATTATCATTCTCTGACAAATTTGAATTTCCACAAAGAAGTAACTGTAAATTTAATGGGTGTCTCGAAGATGATTACAGAAAAGGTCATTGTTAACCCTTGTCCTGCTGAGCCCGGATATGCCTTATTTTCCAAACAATGAAGATCCAGATCAGATGGCTTCTGGCGAAGCCATCTGATCAGGATTTACATTGTTTGACATTCAGATTGTGAATTTGTTGCAATAATTTGCATCAAGTAATCTGATTAGCTGATAATCAGCAGTGGGTGTGGCATATATAAATATTCAGCAGGACAAGGGTTAAGATTACTACATCGATTTCGCATTCTGCAGTGAAGTACAGGTAGCTTTCCACTACCCTAAAGATAATGGATAGGAACTGTTATGCTTGAACAAAAGTGCTTTTTAACTTGATAACGTTTCAGAATTTCGATACTGAAATGGTAACTCACTCCATGCCGAAATGGAGGAAGGCATACATGAACGACTGAATATTGTTGTACGCTGAGGAACATTGACTATATTGTCTCTGTTACGTAGTGGATAGCGTGTAGTTACAACAACACTTGGAGGTATTATATCAGATATATATGAAGGCACCATATTGTGTGTAACTATATACATAAATTTTAATTTTTGATTCCTTCTATGCAAAGAAAGACCCATCCACATTCCTCATAAAGCCTTTCAATCGATACAGATCTTGTAAGACCGGTTACAATCCGGGCAGCCTCATTTTGTATTTTTTTCTAGAGAATTTGCCTTTTCCACAGTACAGTTGTCCCAGACTACAGATGAGTATTCTAAGATTGGCCTAACATATGATATATAAACCTGATTTAAAGCTACTCTGCCGAAAGTATATTTTAATTTACGCATAATCCCAATTACTTTTGATGCTGAAGTTAAAATACTGTCTATATGGTTCTGCCATTTACCGTTTTCAGTGAGGGTTATACCTAAATGTTTGGTTATTCTCTCCCTTCCGCTGATTCAAAAAGTAGAGGTGTTAGTATCTGGATCATCACGATAACAAGTCCGTGTAATGAACACCCCTCTATACCCCACTTTATATTAAGAAAACTGGGGTTTTCGGGGGTAAACAGTTTATTTTTCTTATTACTGATTCAATGAGGCGGTTCTAACGAGCACTACAAGCTATGTTGGCTGTATTAATAAGAAAAATGTCACAGATTTTCATCGGAAAATAGCCATTTCGGAGAAATGAAAGAATGCCATATGGGTGCGCATGCGCGCGAGTGACTTCTTCCTGTTTTCTGGGAAACAATTTTTGGATATTTTTGGAATTTAAGGAATACCCTGGATGAGTCCTTTAACTTTTTCTCCTTAACTTTGTTTACATATTTAGTTACTTGTTTATTTTGCAGGTTTAGTTAGGTTTTTACGACTTTTCATATTTATCACATCCCGGATAATTTGGCTTGGTATTTTTTTACTTATGCACCGAAACATAACTAGTTCCGGTTTCGCGGCGGATTGACATTAAGGTAAACAGTTAAGTTTAAATGTGATTTTTGGTTTGGTCGCCATGAGGCGGGCAAACCCGGTCTAATGACCAGATTGTAACTGTTCCATGGAGGGGCACGTGACGCGATCAACCAATCAGCTTTAACGATGATGCAATACTATACTGCAATTACAGGAAACAGTCTGTCTGAATAGCGAAACAGACTGAAAAGCAAGCGTTTCAACTCTCAAAATAAATATCTTAAGGGAAATGGATACACCTGGCAGGTGTGGCAGTTAGTCTACCATTTTTACCGTATTTCGAAACACACCTATACAAATACATTGTCATTTTTGGCCAAAGAAAAAGAAATTTTAAAAAGAAAAATTGGAATATTTGCCTTTTTTGTTCAAAACATAGATTGCGGGGAGTCGACAGAAACGCCTCGACGAGGCGATTCTATCGAGTACCCACAATCTAGTGTCTCAGAGCACGAATACGGAAATTAATGTATACCCATGCAAACCCGAGCTTTACAATATAAAAGTGTAGATTATATTTTCTTGTCCTTTTGGATCATTGATTCCATTGTGGAATTTTGAAAATATCTGAGGGTCACTGATGAGGCCTAATTGGCCGAAACTAGCTAGTCTTGCCCAGAAAACATGTACACTCTATATTTTTCAGTTCTGCGGTGTACTCCTTGCTTCCAAAGGATAGCCCTTTTAAAGAACATATTTAACTTCACTACAACTGGTGTGTGGGAATGTGTGGCGGTGGTAAAACGTCTCCCTGCCCTACATCATAGATTAGATTATATTTTCTTGTCCTTTGGGATCATTGATTCGATTGTGGAATTTTGAAAATATCTTAGGGTCACTGATGAGGCCTAATTGGCCGAAACTAGCTAGTCTGGTCCAGAAAACATGTGCACATCATATTTTTTCAGTTCTGTGGTGTATTCCTTGCTTCCAAAGGATAACCCTTTAATAGAATATATTAAAGGGGATCACAATTCTATAGGCATGATTTCGTGATGGAAATACAACTTTAAGGACCTTATGGTTGCTTCTCTGTTGGCTCTGTCCAACTGAAAAAGGGGTCTACTCTAAACGAGGAAAAATTTGATCCTCAAGGGGTCTACTCTAAAAGGGAAGAATTTGCTCCCCAGGAGCAAATTCATTCCTTTAAGAGTATACCCTTTAGATATATCAAAAGAGAAACTACTTTTGCAGGAGTAGCCCCACCCCCTTAAGGCGTATCTATTTCCCTTATGGGGAACATATAACAGCCACAGTCATTTTCGCAAATTTTACGTCTTGCAATGCCATTATGGAGTAAGTCCATAGGGCCATGGAAACGAAAAACCACAGAACATAACTACTACTACTCACAAAACGTGGCTGGCTGCGGTAGCTCAGTCGGATGCAGTCTGACTGGTGATAAGGAAGATTCGGGTTCGATACCTACCGGGGTCAGCAACATTCTTTCGTGGAGATTGATTATGAAATCTTTTCTATGGTCATTCTCTCCCTTCCGCTGATTCAGGAAGGGCAGGGGTCAGTTTTTGGCGACAGAATATGCACTGAACTGGTAAACCGCTTACGGATAAGCCTGCTCAGGAAAAACGTTGATAGGTACACTGACAGGCCCAAACATGACCCAAATCAGTGACTGGGCCGTTAAATATAAATAAACAAAACTTGCAAAGTTTAGTTCACACAGATAGGAACAGATTTATATATTCTGAACATCTTTCGCTACGCTGATAGCTCTAATAATATATATGTAAATGTTTGAAAGACAGAGAACGTTATTTTTCCTCATTTATAAAGATCGCCGAGTGTAACGGGCATCCGTGGCCTAGTGGATAAAAGTGCTGACTCTTAATCATTAGGTCTCTCAACGCTGTAGGTTTGAGCATGGCTCAGGTCACATAATGAGAATTTCTGCAACGGAAGGTCAGGAGGTTTTTCATCGGGTACTCCAGTTTTCTGATTAACGATCGGCTTGATGTGAGTGAAATACTCCTAAAAGGATCGTAAAACCAAACATAAAACAGATCGCCGAGTGTGTAAAAACATTTTCATGTCTTTGCTACTAGAATTAACGTCAGTGCCAAGGTCGAAGGTTCGAACTCTTCCAAATATATAAAATATTTCGGGAGCGAAACAAAGTCATAACATTGATGGGTCGTTGTTTATTGTTCTTGAGCCCAGCACAGATAGCAATAGTTTCTGTTCAAAAACTTCATGACTACCAAGTGACCTGCCACCAGTTACAGACTGAGTTGTTAAAAGACTTTTTGGCGCATTCGATGGGAGCTATTGTATCTGATAAGCCGAGAGTGGTGTCCTTTATTTCCACTCAATACTTGACGTTTTACTAATCAGTTTCTTTTACAATTAAATTGTGATCTAGACTTGCCCAAGTCTATTAATTAGGTGTCCATTGTAGAAATAATTGTTTACAAAAAAAAATAAAATAAAAAAATAAGTACATTGTAAACGAAATAGCAATACCGTCTTTTATGAAAATTGTACATTCAGAGATGAAGACTAAAGAGACTTTTACATATTTTTTGTGTAAAGGGACTTTCATTTAAAAATAAAAAATGTAAATATAGGGACTTGGGCAAGTCTAATTGTGATCCAGAAAGATATACAAAAGGATTGCAAATTTCAGGTTTTTGCGGAGATACCGCTCAAAGCAACTGCCGAGGTTTAAGATACAGTCTGATTCGCAACACTTTGTCTGGGCAGGCTTAGATCTTCCTAGGCGGTTCAGCAATACTTCAAAGTTCCGTCGGTTTCAGCTCATGCAGTCCAATTTATTGCCCCAAGGTCTGATCGGTCCCCAGCCATCGGGGATTGAAGGAATAGATTGGGCTGCATGATGCTTCCACGCAGACTGATACCGGTCGCACATGAGTAATGTTAAATCGCCTAGAAGTTCTAAGCCTGCCCAGGAATAGTGGCTAGCGTCGGACCATTAGTGCATTTCAACCATTTAGTTTCATTGGGAGACAGGGCTTGAGAAGAAGTTTTATCTGCCCGTTTTATTTCAGTACTGAGTAAACGTCCCACAAAATTGGGAGCAAAGTCTAAAAAAAGACGCAGTGTTAACAGGGACGTTAACAACAAATGAAATAGATAACCAAGGCCCTATTAGTAGGCCTGATGACTTAGGAAAATCTTTTTATATGCCCGTTTGAAAAACAATAACAGCAAAAAAAAAAAAAAAAAAAAAAAACGTTCGTATTAAGTTATGGGGTTGGTCCGTCCGTTCGTAAACTTTTTTTTTTCGTTTCCGTATAACTCCTATACTATACAGTTTTCATCCGATCAAGCCTAAAATGTGTATGTAGTAAGGCTAAGATGTGAAGATGTGCCTTAAGTTTCGAGAATTACTGTCCACCAAATATTAACAGAGTTATGACCCTTTGAAAAATTCGGTTTACATTTTCGTTTGGTTAAGTTTTGTGCTCTACATGTGTAAACCATATGTAAGTTACGTTTAGTTTATACTTGTCATGGCGTTAAACAATTTACCACAGAATACTCGTCACTACCTACCCCTCCTGATACCAAGGTCACAGGCTGCGAAATTTTATATACCTGTTTTGTATTTAAGTTTATTATTTTTATTAAAAATGCATTAAGTGGGATAATGATATCAGCTGGCTCAAATCAGAATGTACACTGACAAGACCAAACCTATTGGATGCTTTTTTAAAGCAGCCAACTTGTTGATGATATTGCCCAACAGAGGAGACTTTCCCAGACACCACTTTATATTTATTGCCCTTCAGTAACCAAAGAGTCACCAGAAAACCAACAATAATGAGCCATTTTGCATTTGACCTCCTTTTTGGAGTATGTTGCATGTTGCTGGCAACAAGACTTGCATCTCTTCTCAGTTGCAGTGGACAGTTAACATACCCACCCGACAAGAAAAGACCCTTGATTTATTGTTTACAAATTCTCCATCCCCAGTAAGCCGAGTTAAGGGGTTGCCCCCGATTGGCAAAGCTGATCATGACATAGTCCTTGTTGAGTATGACATAAAAGCTAAACGAATCAGACAAGTCCCGCGTAAAGTTTTTCTCTACAAACGTGCGGATATGGATGGTCTGCGAGACCATATGTCGCGATTTAAGGATTCGTTCCTTTCCTCTGACCTCTCACACATGTCAGTTAATGACTTGTGGGTCAGTTTTAAGTCCGAATTAACCACGGCAATGGAAAGGTTTATACCAACTAAAATGACCAAAACAAAATATAGGGCACCATGGATCGATAACACGATCAAGCATCTCATCAGAAGACGGAATAGAATGTATTTTCGTGCTCGCAAGTCTAGCAGCCCTGACGTTAAGAACCATTACAAACGGTTCAGAGCACATGTGCAAAAGGTTATAAGAGATGCATATTGGAAGCATGTTTCCAGCATCTTTACCTTTGAAAATGACAATATAGATCCCGATAGTCCCCAAAAGAATGGTAAAGTTAAAAAGTTTTGGTCATTCGTAAAGTCCCTGAAAAAGGATGCGTTTGGGATCACTTCGCCAAGGGAAAATGGAATTCTAAGAACAGATGCGCGCGATAAGGCTAATATTTGCAATAAACAGTTTCAATCAGCATTTACGCGTGAAACTGATGGTGAGCTACCATCTAAAGGTGCAAGTCCGTTCCCCTCTATGGGGGACATAACAGTTGACCCCAATGGGGTCGCTAAACTGTTAGGTAAGCTCAAGATACATAAGGCATCTGGGCCCGATGACCTGAATGCCAGGGTACTTAAGGAATGTAGTGCTGAAATATCTCCTGTGTTGGCCTTTATCTTCAATCAATCACTTGCCCAGGGCACTGTACCAGATGACTGGCGACAAGCAAATGTAACCCCGGTCTATAAAAAAAGGGGAAAATATGATGCAGCAAATTATAGACCAGTGTCGCTAACATGCATCTGTTGCAAAACCCTGGAGCATATATTAGTAAGCAACATCAACAAGCACTTAGCCTTTGAGAGCATTCTTGCTGACTGTCAACATGGTTTCCGGAGTCAAAGGTCTTGCGAAACGCAGCTTGTTCAATTTTACCATGACATTGTGAGCAATCTGGATGGGGCCATAAACCGTGGCCACAAACAGACTGACTTGATCATCATGGACTTTGCTAAGGCCTTTGACAAGGTACCTCACAGAAGGCTATTTACATAAACTGGAGTACTATGGGATAATAGGATCCACGCATAGGTGGATTAGCTCATGGCCCTCTGGGCGCTCACAACAAGTTGTACTTGATGGCCAAGCGTCTGATCCAGTCCCTGTTTTATCTGGAGTCCCCCAAGGTTCGGTCCTTGGATCGGTCCTTTTCTTGGTTTTCATTTATGATCTCCCCGATAATATCAGGTCATCGGTCCGTTTGTTTGCTGATGATTGTGTCCTGTATAGGAACATATATTCTCCTTCTGACTGTCTTATTTTACAAGATGACCTGGATCAGCTTGCACAGTGGGAGGCCGATTGGCAAATGAAGTTCAATGTGGCCAAATGTCACTCAATGAGAGTGTCACGACACCCTCCGGACAAGCAAATTAAGTTTGACTATACTCTTCACCAGCAAGTTTTGGAGCATGTTCAATCCGCCAAATATCTTGGTATCACCATCACTGACGATCTTGATTGGGGTCAACATATCTCAGAGATTACATCTAAAGCAACTAGGACTTTGGGATTCCATAGACGGAACTTGGCTTTTGCGCCTAGGCAGAAAAAGGATGTTGCATATAAAACATTGGTTCGCCCTCACCTCGAATATGCATCACCCATTTGGCATCCCTGTGTTAAAACTCAGACTCAGCAGGTGGAGAAGGTGCAGAGGACAGCTGCTCGATGGACCTGTAGGCGATGGCGAAATAGAAGTAGCGTCGGTGACATGCTTAGTGAGCTAGAGTGGCCGTCCCTGGAGGCCCGTCGTGAGCAGTCCTCTTTAACCTTCTTCTACAAGATACACTCTGATTCAGTGTCTATTGATAAAGATAGGTACTTGACCCCTGTAACACTGTCGACCCAAACAAGGGCATCAAAAGTAAACGACTCACAATATCGTAGATACCAGTCCTATAGTGATGCCCTGAAGAACTCGTTTTTTCCTAGAACTATTCCCCAATGGAATAGTCTTCCCTCCTCTGCGGTGAATGCCAAGTCCGCAGAAGAGTTCAAAGCCCGCACAGTGTAAGATTGGGACTCAGAGGTATGCGTTTTAGGATACCTCTGTTATGCAGATTGTAAATAGTTTTAAGAACGCATCCAGTGCCTCTCTTTTTTTTTTTTTTTTTTTTTTTTCTTTTTTTTTTCAGCTAAATTCTAAATGTAGCCACCCAATCAACTGAGGTAATGGCCAGATATGACCGACTCAGTATAAGAAGATAGATAGATAGGGTGTGTAATGGTAAATGTGGTAAAAGATTGTGCACCGTACTGGTTAACCGCTCCTACGCCTACCTAAGAGAACGGTGTTTTAGGTAAACTGACCGGCCTGTTATGACTAAATATTGTTGACTGGGCCGTTAAGCCCTAAAGAAACAAACGAAACTGCTCAAAAGTGGTATTACATACCTGTTACAACGCATAATGAAGTAATTTAGTAATTTCTTCATTTTGAAATTTTTACTTCATTATGCGTTGGCATAGTCGATGCGAAATGAAATAAAATGTAGTTTTTACTTCATTATGCGTCGATACTAAGAGGTTTGCGCAAAATGAAAGAATTATTTCATTTTGCGGTGATATATGGCATACTTAATTTTACTTCATTATGCGTCGACAGTTTGTTTGTTTGATTTGAGGTTTAACGTCACCGTCAACACTATTTAGGTCATTTAGGTCATTTTGGAGACGTTGCTTCAAATTTTGTTGGACTTTTACCCGACATTGAGATTAAATGACATCTCAAACCCTGCCGTCCAATTAAAGCCAAAAGGTTTTATATGCATGGATGGGCCGACTCGCAGCAGTTTTCCTGGGCAGGCTTAGACCTTCTAAGCAGTTACATTTTCTTTGTGATTGCGACAGTCAGTGTGCTCTTGTGGAAGACCATCTTTGGGATTGTTCAAATGTGGTCTTAAAGACCACTTTTGAACTGTCTCAAATGTGGTCTTTATATTGGAATTTACCTGTATTGCTTCCTAAGTCTTTGGTCTCCTTTCGTAGACAGCTACATGTATGTTCTTCCATCATTACTTCATTTTGCGTCGATATGGTGCATATCAACGTGAAATGAAATATTTTTTTTATTTCAATTCGTGTCGACTACGCCAACGCATAGTGAAATAAAAAAAATCAAAATGAAGAAATTACTACATTAGTTATTATGCGTTGTAACACATACCACTTTTGAACAGTCCCAAAGATTCAGTTTATTTGAAATAACAACCTTATTTGAAATAATTACTTCATTTAACGTTAAAGTTTAACGTTAGCTTCATTTAAGGTTGATCAATGTCTCATACTAAACAAAACTTGAGACAGATAGATCCCCTGAAACCTTATACAGAAATAAGAGAAACCCCTGTCCAGGGGTAGTTTTATGTTGCTCGCCTTGTAAACCAGGGGTCGTGGGTTCGATCCCGGGCTTCTTCAGACTTTCGGATAAGTCTTTAAACAAAGATCCCGTCTCCGTATGACTTAAGTTGTTGGTGGGACTAAAAACACACACACACACAGGAAAAAGTCTTTCGTTTAGCAGGTCTTTATAGTGGAGAGGGTTTCATAATTTTGTTATAACTCGTGTCTTTTGTTTAATCAAATACAGTAAAATTCATATATTAAGACCACATTTGGAACTGTTCAAAAGTGGTCTTAAAGACCACTTTTGGACAGTCCCAAAGGTGGTCTCCCACTTAGGCACAATGGGTGCTGAAAACACAAGGAAAATGTACATGAAAACTTTTAAAGCATTATTTATCTTAATTTTAGGTGGTCTTAATAGCGGAATGTGCGGTCCCCGCCCATTTGCTGCATGATGCTTCCACACAGAGCTGAATCCGACCCGCACAGGAGTACTAGAAAACCGCTTAGAGGATCTAAACCTGCCAAAGTAAAGCGGTGCGTACGAGTCGGACCATCCATGCTTATAAACCCTATTGGTTTCATTGGTCGACAGGGCTTGAGATGTCATTTCATCTCAATGTCGGGTAAAAGTCCCACAAAATTGGAAGCGACGTCTCCAAAATGACCTTTACAGTGTTGACGGGGACGTTAAACATCAAATCAATCAAACAAACGATTAGCGGAATTTCACTGTACGTTCAGTCAAAAACCTTAAAGGTGCATTATTGGGCTATCCGGAAAAAAATGCTTCCAAAAATAAAATACATATAGCCGGTTTTTGTCTTTAAAACTATACAAATTAATGCATTTTAGGCAAAAATGAGAACAATTATGATGACAGGTAAACGAGTTTGAGAGGGATTCCCTAATTAGGTTTCGCACACTAGTTAGATCTATTTTTAGTTCGTGACAAAAATAGAATCCCCATATATGACGTTATGCTACGTTCATTTTTGGCCTTGTTTGCTTAGGCCATGCTTGAATCGGAAAAAAATATGACGCTGAATACCATGCCATAAGTTACTTCACTCAGAGACGATACTGTCGCCACGTATGTGTAAAGTGACAGATTTATTTTTAGAACAGAAATTCCGAACACATGTTCAGAGCGAAGGGTAAACACGAATGAAAACGACCATTTTCACAAAGTTCTGAAGCTGCGATCCTGCGACCCCTGGATTTCAAGGCAAGTAGCGTAACCACTACACCACTGAGGCTTCTATACAGCTGTTTCAAGGTTATTACAATTTTAACGAGCAGTTAGGCGAAAACAAGAGCACACAGACCTTCCATTTGCAGATCTTAGCGCCCGGTACCCCCAATTTGAGAGACCTTATTATTATACCCACTAAGCCACGGAAGTCCGTTATCATTATTATCATTATTATTATTTTATAATAATTATTATTATTATTATTATTATATCATAATAATCATCATTATTTTTATTATCATCAGTAGCAGCAGTAGTAGTAGTACTCGTCAAAAACATAGTTGTGGGTACTCGTTAGAACCGCCTCAGCGAGGCGGTTCTAACGAGTAACCACAATATATATTTATAGCAGAGATATAAAAAGTATCAGAATATTTATCTAATTTTTTTCTGATTTTTGCGTAATTGGAATAGGCGTGCTTTCGTAATGTATACTGGGCAGGTTAAAACATAAGCGTACTGCATTTGAATTTTTTAACTGATTACGATTGTTATTTTTTAGTTCTACATGCTGTTTCAAGGTTATTTCAATTTTAACGAGCAGTTAGGATGAAAACAAGAGCACAGTGACCTTCCATTTGCAGATCTTAGCGCCCAGTACCCCCATTTGAGAGACCTAATTATTAACTCACTAAGCAACGGAAGTCCGTTGTCATTATTATCATTATTATTATTATTATTATGTTATAATAATCATCATTATTTTTATTATTATCAGTAGCAGCAGTAGCAGTAGTTCTCGTCAGGACAGTACTGACGAGCACCCACAATCTATGTTTGGACTTGAAATAAAAATATATATTTAATTTTGTATAGAAAAAAAACTCATCCAGAAAATGGTTGTTAAAAGGATGAGCGCTATACCATTTCAGCACAGAGGCGTATTGTGAGCTTAAAAAATGATAGGAAAATCTCAACCCTTAAGGGGAAAGGGAAAACCTTCAGGGGAGGAGACTCCTGCAAACGTATTTTGTCAATAGGGGTCAACTCTTAAATGAAAGAATTTGCTCCTGAGGAGCAAATTCTTTTATTTAAGAGTAGACCCCTTTTCAGATGCACGGGACTGATAGGGAAGCGATTAGGAAGTCCCGAAAGTTGTCCCTCTTTGCAAAATGGCGGAAAATCTGCCAGGTGTTCCCATTCTCCTTAAAGACAAATGCTACCAATTCGCCATTTTTGTATGATCATCAAAAATGAAAGTTATGCCAGAGCCAACATTTTACGTTCTTGGGTAAGGAAATGATTGAAATTCGTGGAACAGATATTGTTTCGGGTTCATTTCATTATTAAACATGTTCAGCTTGGCTATAAACTTCACGAAAACAGTAACATTGCGACTTTTGAAAAAATTATTTTTTGGGCATTTACTGAAGATCATATCAACCTAAATGGTTACAGACTTACTTAAACGATTTGCTGTAATGCATATTATGGCCAGCTGCTATTTACAAGTAAAATCGAAGTTATCAGTCATGGATTCGCCATATTTTCATATCATTTATATGTATTTTTACCATATATTTCATCTGGGGGTAGGGGAACGGTTTATTTAATAAAACAGAAATTAGCACGGTGACCCCTAGTTTTCTTTTAATTTTCCATTCTCTGAAAACATCCCGTAGAGAAAAAACATTGTTTCATGAAAATTCAAGGTAGCATTTTTCTGTATGGTCCAAAATATTACAGACAATGAATTATTTTTAAAGATATTTTGGTTAATGACAAAATTGGTTTTGCAAAAACAAAATTTCTGAGCTTGAAAAATACGCTAAAGATAGGCAGCAATATCCTTTACTATATCATTCTGTCTGAAATAAATGTTTAAAAGCTAGGCAAAAGTCATTTTTGACACGCTATTTACTAACATGGTTGTTTTCTGATATTTCTGGGAAAACAGTTTTGGGTGATTTCCTTCTGGTTCATATTACTTAAGATTCAGCACGGTGACATATGGTTTTTATTTCAAATGTGGTGAGCCAGTATACGATGCTGAACATATACAGACTCTTTAACAGTTTTCAATGTAGGAAGAATTTCGTAGCATATGCCCTTAACTCTTATCATGCTGTTCACGACAACCCCTATATTTGGAAACAGTGTAGATCCAGATCAGATGGCTCAGAGGAGCCATCTGATCAGGATCTATACTGTTTCGCATTCAGTTTATGAATTTGTAGCAATACATTACATCAAGTAATTTGATTGGTTGATAGACAGAAATGACTGTGGCTTAACTGAATATTCAGCTAGAGAAGGGTAAAGTGTTGTCAACAGCTACTTGGTGTTGTTTATACCACACTCTGGGATAAATGAGCAAACTTGAAATCTTATGCAAACTGTTTCCACAGAAGGAGATGTCAAATCTTTTCCTTTTTTTTTTTTTCTAGAAAAAAGTAATATATTTCAAATTATTGTCTGCTGAAAAATGCCCAGCCTGCAGAGTGTTGAGGGATTATTGTCCACTTGAAATGCATGACAGGACCCAGCAGGCACATGACGTAATTGTGACGTCACATCAACGTCGGTACAACCTCATGACGTTTAAGCAACGTCAAATCTACGTCGTTGCAACGTCATGTTGCAGTTGCACTGACGTGGATTTGACGTTGCCCTAGCGACGTGTGCCTGCTGCCGGACAGCAGTTTATAAGTGCAAACTCTGATTGAAAGCTGTTACATAAACCGCCGGCCATACGGATGTTTTATTATCTGTATGTATGGCATACCTGACCTTTAGCCCATTGCGTACTAGTGAACTCTTCCATTGCTACAAGTATATGCTGGACAAATCCATTTGTCATTTAAGGGGTGGTAGGCCTATGTTTTTGTTTTTATACGCCCGTTTTTTAAAACGGTCGTTTTATGTTATGGGGTCGCAAAAACGGTCGTATTATGTTACGGAGTCGGCGTCCGTCGTCCGTCCGTAAACTATTTCGCTTCCGGATAACTCCTCCTACACTTTTCATTTGATCAAGCGTAAACTTGGTAGAAAGTCAAACTATGATGTGGAGATGTGAGAAAAGATTCGAGGTTAACGTTCACCAATACTGGCCTTTGAAAGTTTCTGTAAACATATTCGTTTCCGGATAACTCCTCATACAGTATTCTTTTCATCAAGCTGAAACTTGGTAGATAGTAAGACTGATATGGAGATATGCGAAAGGTTTCGAGGTTAACCGTCCACTAAATAATATCAGAGTTATGCCCCTTTAAATATTTCTTTTAACATTCCTTTCCGGCTAACTCCTCCTACAATTAAAATATGATCAGGCTGAAACTTCATATGTAAGGTATATCAAGGTAAGACCATGATGTGGAGCAGCGCATATTGTTAGGACCCCATAACGATATAGCTTTTGTCCGTGTGATTGTCGCGTCTTAACCAAAAAACTTAACCTTGGTCATAACTTCAAAATTATTTGCCTATCTCTCATGAAATTTCACACACATAATTACCATCTTTCTTCGACTTCAAAGTATTTGCTCAGCTCTCATGAAACGTCACATACATACTCACCATCACAAGACCTACATTCTGACAAAGCATCACGAAAACACGCCTATATAATTTTGATCCCCTTGAACTCCAGTTTTATATAGTAAAACTGGAAAACTGGGATTTACTGGGGTAAACCTTATTTTGATTATTTTTGCTCTGCAATATAGATTGTGGGTACTGTCATATAAGGGGTGGTAGTGCCCACAATCTATATTTTGAGCAGAAAAACGAAAAATATTACAATTTTTCATCTTAAAGTTTTCATTTTTTCGGCGATAAAGGTAACAATGTTTTTATATAGGCGTGTTTTCGTAATGGGGTTAAAGCTATGTTGCTTTTGTCCGCGTGTTTGTCACGCCTTAACCAAAAAGACTTAACCTCGGTCATAAATTCAAAAGTATTTGCCCTGCTCGCATGAAATTTCACACACATACTTATTCTGACTTAACCAAAACGCCTTACCTCGGTCATAACTTCAAAATTATCTGCCTTTCTCTCATGAAACTTCACACACATAATTACCATCACAAGACCTACATTCTGATAAAACTTGTACTCATCACGTGAACAGGTCCGTGAAATAAAGATCCCCTCAACCCCACTTTATATAGAGAAAACTGAGGTTTACGGGGGTAAACATTATTTTCCGTATTTTTGCTCCAAGACATAGGTTGTGGGTACTCGTTAGAACCGCCTCAATGAGGCGGTTCTAACGAGCACCCAAAACCTATGTTTGGAGCAGAAATAAGAAAAATATCACAACTTTTCATCAGAAAAAAAAATACCTTTTTTGAGGAATGAAAAACGCACTATATCACACAGATGTGTTATCGTAATTATACTTTATGTGGGGTTCTTTCTGTTGTGGTCAGTGATCTAGTTTCGAGGTTATGGTCGACCAAATAAAAAAAGTTGTGCCGCTATGACCATTTCTGTAAACATTTTGTTCCAGCAAACTCCGCCTGCAATTTGATCTGGTAAAGCTGAAAAATGATATATAGTTAGACCATGATGTGGTGCAGCGCATATTTTTTGAGGTTATGGTCCTTCGAATATTTTTGTTTGTGGCTAACTTCTCTTAGATCTAGCTAAAACTTGTTGACTGTGATATTGTTTAGAGGTTATGGTCCACCAAATATTTATAGAAGTACAGTAGATTGATGATATGAAGAAGTGACGTCAATTAATGTTTTGTTATATAGCATTGTCCACTGTTGTCTAGACTTGTATAAGTCCTAGATGTTAATAGTTGTGTTCATGCATTCCATATTTTATCTCATGCCATCATGCAAGGCCAGATTTTATTTTATCCTGAGGGCCACATGGAAGATTAGTACTAGTACTAAATGTGTTACCCTCTATAAATAAGGTCGATCATTATTATTATTATTATTATTTATTATTATTATTTATTATTCCAGCATCTAGATGATGAGACAGCATTAAATAAAATATGGTCTGGCATAAGATAAACTGTCACAAGCATGGACAAACCCATTAACATCTAGGACTGATATCAGTCTAACTGTTTTCCAACGGTGCTTCGGTAAAAATATCCTGTCTTGCCTACCCATGACGGCTATAATAATAATTATGACCTGTCTTACCTATATACTCTTTGGCGTATTAAACTCTCTACTTATGCTCGGACTACGGTATACCCCTTTGATTTTTTTTATAAATATTTTCTTTCCGGGGAAACTCCTCCGATTAAGGGAGTGACCATTTGATTGTTTTATTGGGGGTGTGGGGCGATTTTATGAAAAAAAAAAAAATAGTCAGGCCACGGTAAAGCAAGAAAAAATAGCTAGAAATAGCTAGGATGACCATGCATCTGACTAATACGCCATTCAGCGTCTTTTATAGATCAGTACAGTTAGCCCATTTTACAGCCTATTTTGTACCACAAAATCCCTGGCAAATAGCGCAGGCCCAGATCAGATACCACAGAACGCGGAGTCTCATTAGGGTATACACTGCATGTTTGCGAAAGGTTTAGCATTTTCCAGATAAAGTTTAAAGAAGCCACAACCAGACATTCCTAAAGTTTGAAATGGGCTCGTAGCAAATAGTGCAGGCCCTGTTCATACGTCTGATCTGGGCCTTTACGGTTTGCCACGGTTTTTCCGTCGCCTGCAATGGGTTAAAACGGGCATAGTGGGTAAGAGCATTGACTCTTAATCATTAGGTCTCCCAACGATGTGGTCCGAGCCTCGCCCGGGTGGCCTCGCAGTTTTTCTCCTTTCGCCCACCTGTGATAAACGATCGGCTCGAAATTAGTTAAATAACCTTGAAAGTGCCATTAAACCTAAACCAAAAATGGATCCGGCGAAGAGCCACTCGGCCTTCCGTAAACTAGCTACTAGTCTGATAATCAAAGTCTGATAATTGGTTTTTTTTTTTTTTTTTTTTTGTTTTTTTTTTTTGGATTTTTTTAAATTAAAAAATTATCACCCTGCTAGTAATGGCAAGTCTATTTGGTAGAGTCTCCAGGCTTAGAATTATCGTTAAAATTGAACCAGAGAGACCTGACTAGCTCAACTTTTATACACTGTTCATCTTAGTGCAAAAGATTATTTTAATTCCATATTATCCATTTTAACGCCTAGTGGCTAGGCTGGGCCTTGTGACCTGACGAAAGTCGCACTAAACAGCGCTTCCGAAGGCGCATTAGTGTAGCTCCTAGACCTTGATGTCATATTGAACAATGACCAACCTTCTTGTGTGTTTTATAAAATATGAAACCTTGTTAGACTTTAATCTTGTCTCAGACATCTTCCCAAGATAAAACAAGGGAAAAAGAAGTAAAAAAATAAATATAGAAGAATATTACTTATTAAATTTAAAATATGATATTCGACTAGTAGCTAGTCTAGAAGGCGCATCTTCATCCATTTCCTGGAAAAAAATTAAATTCTGCGTTGGTGTCTGAGATTCAGCTTCTTAATAAGTGTCCAGCTTTTGGTTTCATGTCTGGTTGTTAAAGGCAATAACGCGATTGGACGAGCAAGTTTGTCTGAGATCGATTTTATAACCAACATCAGTTCTAAAAATAAACTGCTGAATACAGCATATTAAGCTGGCATATAACGTTTTGAATCTGCATAGCCGTCGACGACACGTAAGTGTATTTTATTTTTGTAACATCCATTTTAAAATGCGCAGTTAGGTTTGTTAGACGTAAGTATGCTTTTGCTTTTTATTGTTTGAAAAAAAAACTCGTATCTGTATAAAGAAATGTGCAAAAATGGAAAAATACATGGAAGAATCCGTCGATAATTTGCTCATTCTTTATGATTAGGCAGAAAATCATCGTATTTAAAAATGTTTAACCCTTTTAGTACCAAATGGAATCTTCCACCTTATATATAAGAGGAGTCCATTCCAAAATTAAGGGGTGTCAGGTTGTGTTTTCATCAAAATTTATTTGGAAAATGACTGAACTTTTAGCAAACAGTGTAGGCCCTGATCAGACGCCGCGTTCTGCGGCGTCTGATCTGGGCCTGCACTGTTTGCCAAGGTACCCCTTAAGGGGTTTCTGGTACTCAATGGGTTAAAGGGCTTAATGCTTCATTTTTTTCCTGCCACATTCCTTAACTCTGTGTTTTCGTTCTCCCTGAACTTTTTCAAAACGTGTAATTAATGATCGTCGTGCTATAATCGGGCTATGATCGGGGCACCGACGGGAGTGTTTATATTCAAACTGACGTAATATTAGGACTCATGCCTAGAATAACCGGGCCAGATGTCGGTCCGAGACGTCTACAACGTATCAAGGTCCGCACGCAGAATTTGAAAAGGGATGGGGGCTGCTAATTTTAGATATTTTGCAGAGGGGTGCGAATCTTAAGAAAACCTTGTTTAGGGGTGTAAACTTCATTTCTGGTGAAAATTTGCATGAATTTTTAAAGAAAGGGGGCACCTCTCGCACCCGCCACCCTTGCGTACGGGCCTGGTATCGATGTCGGGCCGATGTTGGCCCGCGGCTTAGTGCTAGCTGGGCTTGGATATATATAAGTATCCCATAAATGTCGTAGCGGATAACATGCCAAATAAATGTGTGCTGTATTTCTGACATTTGTGTGCGCTATGTGAACGATTTGGCCTTAGTCGTATTGGACTGAATCGAGCCTGCACATACGCACAGTCACGCCAAGCCCTTCATTTGCTTGCTTTCACATGTCCTAACCATATCCTAGCAGACAAACTCCGCTAGAACAACGTCAAATCAACGTCGGTGCGGTGCAACGTTGCATCAACGTAGATGTGATGTTGCATAAACGTCACGACAGTGTACCGACGTTGATATGACGTCACAATTACGCCATGTGCCTGCTAATGTGATACTACGCAGAATGTATGCAGTTTGTGGCAATAATGTGTGTAATAATATGTGGCAATATGTTAAATATATGACTACAGTCGAACTTCAATGGCTCGAACCCCTTGGGACCTCGAAAATCTGTTCGAAACAGGGGTAGTTCGAGCCACTGAGGGTTGCTGTCAGGAGGCATAACGAGATACTTTTAGACATCTTTTCGGTGTTCTATAATGAAAATGTATGTTGTTTGTACTCATTAGAATCGCCTCGATGAGGCGATTCTAATGAGTACACACAGCATACATTTGCAAGATAAAATACTAAAATCTCCTTTGTTATCCCCCACTATTTCTAATGTAGAGCATTTCGCAAGGGGCTCAAGAATGGGTTCGATACATCCATGGTAAACGAGCCATCGGTGTTCGAGCCATCGAAGTTCTACTGTATATCTAATATCTCGACCAGTATGTGATTATATATAATAAATGACGATATGATTATATGCGTGATTTTATATGATATATGAAAATGTAGGGGCCCCCGTCAATCGGGCCTTGAAGAAATCGATTTGGCTGCATTATGCTTCCACGCAGAGCTGAAACAGACCGCACTTAAAAACTGGAAAACCGCTTAGTGGTACAAGGCAAAGTGGTACAAGTCGGACCGCCCCCTCCCCCCTTACATTTAAACCATTTTGGTTTGTTTCGGCGGCAGGGCTTGAGATGTCATGTCATCTCATTGCCGGGTAAAAGTTTCACAAAATCGGAATCAACGTCTCCAAAATGACCTAAATAGTATTGACGGGAACGTAAAACCTCAATTCGAACAATGCAACATGCGGTTACATGTAATATGGTAAGATGTCGGACATACATGCTCCCCCGCCCATCGGGGCTTGAAGATATAGATTTGGCCGCATAATGCGAAACCAACCGAACGAGCACTGGTAAACCGCTTTGGACTAAGCTTGCCCAGCAAAAATGTTGCAAGGCGGACCAACCGCTCCTTGCGATTTCTTTCGGCGGTAGAACTTGAGAAGTCATTTCATCTCAATGTCATGCAAAAGTCCCACAAAAGGGGAAGCAATGTCTCCAAAATGACCTATACAGTGTTGACGGGGGCGTAAAACAACAAGGATCAGGAAAACACGCTTGTATAATTTTGACGCCCTTGAACCCCACTTTTATACAGTAAAACTTGGGTTTACAGGGATAAACCTTATTTTTCTTATTTCTGCGCTAAAATATAGAGTATGGGTACTCGTTAGAACCGCCTCGATGAGGCGGTTCTAACGAGCACTCACAATCTATATTTTAAGTCGAAATAAGAAAAAATATCACAATTTTTTATCGTTAAACAGTGGTAAAGTTTACAATTTATTTGTATGGGCGTGTTTTCGTATTGGTCAGAGAACGGACAGTAATATGGCACAAATTAATTGGTTATATGCTCCATAGCTCAAAGGAAGCGTAATTAGTACACATCTTCTTTCTTGTCGGAAACACATAATGTGGGCACTTGTTAGAATCGCCTCTGTGAGGCCTTAGGCGATTCTAACATTTTTTTACAACACGTTTTATGCTTGACCAATAGTGCAATACGGTACGAGTTATAGCCTATAGGCGTAGTCCTCATTACACATGTTGCGTAAATGCCCCAGCAGGCACATGGCGTAATTGTGACGTCATATCAACGTCGGTGCAACGTCATGACCTTAATGCAACGTCACATCAACGTCGGTGCAACGTCGTGACGTTGCACCGACGTTGATTTGACATTGCCCTAGCGACGTGTGCCTGCTGGGGCGTAATGAATTATTCGCAGTGAAGCAATATAGAGCAATTGCCTTAAAATGAAGCATTTACTGGTTTTGTAAAGGATTGGCCTAGCAAATTGTTTCCACGATGACAGCAACTTCCACTCTTGGAGAAAGATGAGTGAGCCACTCTCACAGCACGGTGATTTTTCTGCAGTTTCTTGTGCTTACCAATATTTTCTTCATGCAATGCGCCAGCCCCCGCCCATCGGGAGTTGATGAAATAGATGGGCTGCCTGATGCTTCAATGCAGAGGTGAAACCGACCGCACACGAGTACTGGTAATCCGCTTAGAGGAGTCGGACCGTCCATGCTTGTAACCGTTTTGGTTTCATTGGGCGACAGGGCTTGAGATGTCATTTCATCTCAAAGTCGGGTAAAAGTCCCTCAAAATTGGAAGCAACGTCTTCAAAATGACCTATACAGTGTTGACGGGGACGTTAAATCTCAAGTCAAACAAACAAATATTCACCATATTTGCATTATTTGCTGGCTCCCAGCTTGCATATTGCCAATATTGGAAAACAGGTTACCAGACCCCCCTGACCTTGAAAGGTCAGGGGGGGGGGGGTCTGGTTACCTGTTTTTCCAACACTGATAACCTTCAGACTAGGAACCAGCAGATAATGCAAATAAGGTGAATGCGCCAGAAGGAACTGTGTGGCATATGGGTTGTCTCGCTTTGTATTGCATTTCTTATAATTGGCAGTTTGCAGTTGCAACTATAGTTAGTTATTCTTGCCAGTGTTAGAGAGAAACAGAGGGACTTCGAGAAAAAACAAACAAGTTGTACACTCTTCAGAAATAGTGCTAGCAGAGGTGAGTATTCACTTGCTTTGTTGTATTGCAGAGAATGAATATATTCAGTCGGAATAGGCTCGGAACATTTTTGACCATAGAATCTTTAGCTCACCTGAGCCGAAGGCTCATTCACCATATTTGCATTATTTGCTGGCTCCCAGCTTGCCACATTGTCAATATTGGAAAAACAGGTAACCAGACCCCCCTGACCTTTTAAGGTCAAGGGGGGTCTGGTTACCTGTTTTTCCAACGCTGATAACCTTCAGACTAGGAACCAGCGGATTATGCAAATAAGGTGAATGTGAGGTATTAGTATGCCAATGCTCCAGCGTCCGTCTTCCGTTCACATTTTCAAATAAGTATATCTTTAAAGACAGCTGGGCAATCATGATTAAATTTCATGCGAAGCATTATCAGGTAGGGGGAAAGGATGGATAATGTTTTGGGCAGATCAGTTGCTATGGCAAGTTGGCAACATATAACTCCCGTAGACTTATAATGGGAAAAACTTTTAAAACATCTTCTTCTCTGAAACCACAAGGTCAAGAGCTTAGATATTTAGTATGTAGCAACGTCAAATGGTCCCCTACATAAATTCTGCCAATCATGCCCATGGGGTCCGAATTGGCCACGCCCCAGGGCTCCTTAGCTTCCATAGACTTATATTGGAAAAACAGCTTCAAAAATCTTCCCTTCCGAAACCATAAAGCCCATAGCTAAGATATTTAGAATGTAGCAACTTAATATGGTCACCTTCATAAATCCTGCCAATCATGCCCCAGCGGTCCAAATTGGCCACGCCCTGGTGCTCATAAGCTCTCGTTGACTTACAACGGGAAAACACTTAAAACGTCTTCTTCTCTGAAGCCACAAGGCCCAGAGCTTAGGTATTTAGTATGTAGCAACGTCAAGTGCCCCCCTACATAAATCCTGCTAATCATGCTCCTGGGGTCCAAATTGGCCACGCCCCAGGGCTCCTTAGCTTCCATAGACTGGAAAACCAGCTTCAAAAAATCATCTTCTCTGAAACCATAAGGCCCATAGGTAAGATATATAGTATGTAGCAACGTAATATGGTCACCTACATAAATCCTGCCAACCATGCCCCTGGAGTCAGAAATGGCCGTGCCCTGGGGCTCATAAGCCCCCATAGACTTAAATGGAAATCAACTTAAAACGTCTTCTTCTCTGAAACAAAAAGGCCCAAAGCTTAGGTATTTAGTATGTAGCAATGTCAAGTGGCTCCCTACATAAATCCTGCCAATGCTCCAAATCAGCCACACCCCGGGGCTCCTTAGCTCCCATAGACTTGTAATGGAAAAACAAAAAGCTGATAAACACTTGTTCTCTGAAACCATAAAGCCCATAGCTTAGATATTTAGTATGTAGCAACGTGAAATGGTCATCTACATAAATCCTGCCAACCCTGCCTCGGGTCAAAATTGGCCACGCCCCAGAGCTCATTAGCTCCCACAGATTTACAGTGGGAAAAACTTATAAAAAAATCTTCTTTTCTGAATCCACAAGGCCCAAAGCTTAGATATTTAGTATGTAGCAACATCAAATGGTACCCAAAATAAATCCCGCCAATCCTGTCCCTAGTGTTCAAATTGACCACGCCATAGGGCTCCTTAGCTTCCATAGACTTATACTGGAAAGAAAAAAACATCTCTGAAACCATAAAGCTCATAGTTTAGCTATTTACTATGTAGTGACGTGAAATGGTCACCTACATAAATCCTGCCGGGTCAAAATTGGCCACACCCCTGTGCTCATTAGCTCCCATAGACTAATAATGTTTTTTTTTTAAATATCTTCTTCTCTGAATCCACAAGGCCAAAACCTTTGATATTTAGTATGTAGCAAGGGTAAGGGTCCAAATTGGTCACGCCCCGGGGCTCTTTAGCTCCTGTAGGCTTATAATGGAAAATAAAAGTTTAAAAAATGTTCTTCTCTGAAACCATAGAGCCCATAGCTTAGATATTTTGTATGAAGCAAAGTAAAATGACCATCTACATATAAATCCTGCCAACCATGCCCCTGGGGTCAAAATATGCCACGCCCCGAAGCTCATTAGCTCCTATAGACTTATATGGAAAAAACTTAAAAAATCTTCTCTGAAACCAGAAGTCTCTGAGCTTGGATATTTCATATGTAACAATGCTAAGTGGTCACCTATATAAATCCTGCAAAACATGCCCCTGGGCTCCAAGTTGACCACGCCCCATGGCTCATTAGCTCCCAATTGACTTATAATAATAATAATATAAATAGCTTTTAAACCTTCTCCTCTGAAACCATAAGGCCATGAGCTTAGATGCATGTATTTAGTATGTAGCAACATTAAGTGGTAACCTATATTAATCATACCAACCATGTCTTTAGGGTCCAAATTGACTACACCATGGCGTCCATTAACTCCTGTAGAGGCATCTGTGGTGTAGTGGTTACGCTACGCGCCTGATAAACCAGGGATCACAGGATAAACCGCGGGCTTCTCCAGACTTCCGGGTGAGTCTTCAAAACTGAGGTCCTGTTTCTGTATCACCTTAGCTGTTGGTGGAACATAAAACTAAAACACTCTCACTCATTAGCTCTTGTAGACTAATAATACAAAAAAACTTCTTCTGAAACTTTAAGGCCCCGAGATTAGATATTTTGTTTTGTTGCAACATCAATTGGTCACCCACATAAACCCTGCCAGTCATGCCTATGGCATCCAAAAGTAGTATAGGGCGCAACTTTGGCGTCATTTTCATAGTGTCATTTTATAGCGTCTTTCTGTCTGGTGTTTGACGCTATTAAATTGACGCTATTAAATTGGCGCCAAAGGTGACACCGCTGGATCTAAGCTTGACTAGGCTAGGTTGGGGTCTTGGGTGATTATGTTTCCTATGAGGACTTAGTGTGTGGAGTGTGTATTTGGAATAACTTAGTTGTTTCCAAATGACGCTATAATTTTTCAGTTTTGAGGGATTATAGCGTCATCTAAAACTGTTTCATAATGACGCTATAATTTTTCAGTTTATGGGATTATAGCGTCATCTAGAACCGTTTCATAATGACGCTATAAATTTTCAATTTTGTGGGATTATAGCGTCATCTAGAAGACGTTAGTCTCTGGTGTTTGTTGTTGGAAATGTGATAAACTTTCAAGAGGTTCAGGGATACCACAGGATGACATTATGTTGGCCTTGTATCTCAATACTTCATAGTTTAACTTCCACATCTCCACATCACAAATGTTTAACCTCCACATCTCCACATTGAAATTGTGTAGCCTCCACATTGAAATTGTGGAACTTCCACATCTCCACATTGAAATTGTGGAGGTAATGTGTAGCAAATGTGGATGTAATGTGGAGAATGTGGATCCACAATGTGGAGAATCCACATGTCCACAATTACACATTTGGCAATTTTGCAACCAGCCCTTTCTGGCTTTTAAAACTCAGCTTAAAATGCTCAATGTGGAACATTGTGGATGTGATGTGGAAAATGTGGATCCACAATGCGGAGATTCCCATACATCCATATCTACACATTTAACAATTTGGCTAAGAAAACTGACTTCCCTGACCGGCGGCGGGTATGACTTATCATATATTGAGGCTATCTACTAGCAAGTTTCTATTAGAAATAAAATTTCTTGTATCTAAAGACTTTATTTCTTCATCAATAGAAACTTGACTGTCAAGCGTCAAATGGTTTTGCAAATATATTGAGGCTTTATAGTAGCAATTTCTTAGTGGAAACACCAATAGAACTTGTATCTCAAGATCTATTTTTTGTTTCATGGGGTACTAAGATTTTGACTATGAAGCGTCAGTTTGTTGGATGTTATTTCTAGCCATCTCAAGTTTAGATATTACTACTACCTCTTCGAAATGAAGAGGGGTGATGAAAAGATAAGAAAGATTGGTGAACAGTTTTAATTTTATTTGCCCCGCTAACTAACTTGATCACGATGAACAGATGATAAGGGCCGTCCCTCTGTCATCGTTTATAATTTGAAGTCTTAACGTAGTTGTGAAATTGGTTTTAATAATTTCTTGTGATTTGTCTCTGGCACAGTCTCTTCCTCGTCATAGGTAGGTGTATCATATTCATCCAGTTTCTTCTCAAAGAGGAATCTGCGTTTCTTGATGGCACTGTTCATGGATTAATCTCCATCGTAATTTTTCTCGTCCCTCAGTCGTTTTTGCTGTGCTTTTGATTTTCTTATGCACTGGATCTTTCTTCAGTGCTTCTGTATGTCCAACCAATGTTCTGTAGAAGCAGGCAAGCTCTTATGTATATCTTGGTTTGAGTTCCTCATATGCCAATTTTTAGCATCTTCAGTGTCAATATCAGTATTTTCTGCCAAAACTTCTTCCACAGTCTCATTGAATGTATCTTGTAAGTTTTCCTGGTTTTCCTAACCATTCGTTCCCATGGCCTGTACTTAGATTTCATTTTTTTTTCTTTTTGGGTATCTCATCTTCGTCATCACTATCATAGTCTTCTGTGTATTCTTCAGAATCATTGGTATAGTCATATTCTCCAAATATATCTTCTCCTTTTCCCAAATTATAGCGTGGGCTTGAGGAAGCTACACTTTCTTCGTCATCTGACATATCTGTATTATCCTCTTTACAAACACCACTGGATCTATGTCTTCTCAAACTGTCTGATCTTGCAAACTCTCGAAAACACTTATGACACTGATACCTACCCATGGATGTCAAATAATGAACTGATTTTTATTCAGTCTTGCCACTCCTTTTATACTCTTCCACAAAACTTTCTAACTTTCTGCACAATTTTCTGCAACTGTCTGTGACAGTTTGTCTCAAAGTTCACTTCTTCCTTTACGCTTGATATTCACCAAGTACCGCATCTGTCCATATCTTGTTTCGTATTTACTAGCCATTTGTGTCACTGGACACTTTTTACATTTGGCCATCTTTTTGCAGGATCTCTGAACTAACCATCTTATTTCCTTTCAGGAGTCTGATAAACTGAAAAGTTAGTATGTATGCAGAGTATTTATATCATTTTCAAAAACTGTTTGAGTCTAAAGTGTAATTTAACCAAAGATTTCCCAGTCATAAAAGGTACACTTTTACCAGTGCCTGTTTTTATGCTGATATGAACTTGGTCAATGAAAGATTTGGCAACTGGCACATAGTGCAATTTTTTTTAGTTTTGTATGAAAATAAGTAGAATACTTTGTATGATTAAATGGAACAATTCTCAAAATCGGTGCCTTCACATCACCAACATTTGTAAATTCTGCAATATCTGAATATATGAAAAACGTATCATGTGGAGCATTCTGGTCTACATTAAAAATAAATGAATCTTTTTCATTCCCAATAGGTTTTCCGAATAGAGAAGGGTTGACTCCTAATAACTTTACAAAATCTTTGGAAAATTGTGATCTAGTTTGTCTTTCATCTTGACAAATTATTTTCATGCGTTTAGAATTTTCATCAGAAACAACTCCAATGTCAACATTTGCATGTTTCAATACATAATTGCCAGGTGGGCTGATCAGTTTAAATCTATCACATGCATTCGTATTTCTACACATTTCTGTGACATTTTCAAAACCATGTTTTCTTATGTAACCTTGATCTAGAAAAACCAAATCGAAAAAGTTATTTTCTTCAGTGATGTTCAGCACTTGTGCTGGTGTCATAATTTCTACTAATGCAACTTCCCAGTTTTCTTCATTGATGTTAATGTGATGATCTAGTCTCACCGTAAAACTGTTTTGTTTGTTTGTTGAAAAAATGTCCAAGGAGCTGTCACTTAGCAGTGTAAGGTAGAAGTCATTCATTATTCAGGTGTGGCGTCTGATCAGGGCCCTCAATGTTTAAAATGTCCCGCTGAATATTTATATGGTTTCTTTCCTACAAAATGACAGTGTTCTAGTTGTGCATTTCAGTCATTTTTTAAGCAACACAAAATATGACAAATTTAAAGTTACATTAATTATTCAATATCGTCATAAAAAATCTTACTATTTATAATTATCGGAAATTCACTTGATCTTACTTGTTTTTCCGGGAATTGGCTACTTTCATTTTCTATGGGCAAAATCACTATAGACCGATTTTCAGAAAATCCGGTGACCTGACATTTACCGGGAATGCGGTACTCATAGTTTGTCAGTTATGTCAATACTAATAAGAAAATGATAAAAAATAATAACCAAAAATAAATCTGGAGCTCCCGTAAGAATATGGAGGCTACACAATTTCATTGTGGAGATGTGGAGGTTACATATTTGTGATGTGGATTTTGTTTGTTTGATTTGAGGTTTGACGTCCCCGTCAACACTGTAAAGGTCATTTTGCTTCCAATGTTGTGGGACTTTTACCCGACATTGTGATGTGGAGATGTGGAAGTTAATCTATGAAGTCTTGAGATACAAGGCCAACATAATGTCATCTTGTGGTATCCCTGAACCTCTTGAAAGTTTATCACATTTCAAACAACAAACTACAGAGACTAACGTCTTCTAGATGACGCTATAATCCCAAAAAAATGAAAATTTATAGCGTCATTATGAAACAGTTCTAGATGACGCTATAATCCCATAAAACTGAAAAATTATAGCGTCATTATGAAACAGTTCTAGATGACGCTATAATCCCTCAAAATTGAAAAATATAGCGTCATTTGGAAACAACTAAGTTATTCCAAAATTAAGACTATGTAAACTACACACTCCACACACTAAGTCCTCATAGGAAATATAATCACCCAAGACCCCAACCTAGCCTAGTCAAGCTTAGATCCAGCGGTGTCACCTTTGGCGTCAATTTAAAAGCGTCAATTTTATAGCGTCAAACACCTGACAGAAAGACGCTATGGAAATGACGCTATAAAACTTACGCCAAAGTGGCGCCCTATACTACTTCCAAACTTGCTATATCCATTGGCTCATTATCTCCCACTTATTTATAAAAAAACAATCTTCTGCTCTGAACCATGCGACAAACAGCTTACACAAATGTTCCTCAGGTGAGCGGTTAGGCTCATTGAGCCTCTTGTTAAGACATGGACTGTTCATTATGTCAAGAGGTATGTTTGGAATACATACATTAGCAACATGTGTACTAAGGCGAATAGGACACTCGGTTTCCTGAGGCAAAATCGTCATCTGTGTCCCCAAGATGTGAAGAAGACACCTACGAGGACTGTTCAAATATGAATGCAAGTAGAACGTTTTCTCATGCACTAATGCGACAATCACGTGGAAATAAATATCACAGCGTAGAAAAACATTTTACCAATACATTGATACCAAACCTGTTAAAATCCGTTCACTTTAGCCATGTATATCGTTCGATAAACACTGTCTACTCTTGTATACTAATACAAAACATGGTTGGAAGAAGGTCAGAGTACGCCGTTGAAATAAGGTCCTATATTAAGAATCGTTGTATATTTGGTATACGGTGCAAAGACATTTTTGATGAAATATGTTCGGTTTATGGGCATAATGAAATGTCTTTTCCGACAGTTTTTCGTTGTTGTAAGAAATTCAGCTGTGGGCTAGGCTCAACAGAAGATGCACCACATGATCGTCGGCCGAAAAGAGCAACATCTGCCAAGATGGTTGCTAGAGTGAAAGAAATAGTTGCTACCGATGCACGATACACCACAAGGCAAATAGCTAGTATTGTTGGCATCTCATTAGGGCAGCTCATACAATTCTGAAATGGGATTTGAAAATGAGAAAGATCTGTGCTAGATGGATTCCCCATCTGTTGACAGATGAGCAGAAACGACACGCGTTCAGTGCGCCAAGAAGTTGCTTAAAAAGTTTCCAAATTACAATGCACAGTCTTTCGCTAATGTCGTCACAGGTGACGAGACATGGGTTCACTTTTTTGAGCCAAAACGAAAGATTCAGAACAAAATATGGGCAACAAAGTATTGCAAAAGACCATGCATTGCAAAGCGGACCATGAGCGTCAAGAAGGTAATGTATGCCATATTCTTTTCAAATCAGGGCCCTGCTATTCAGGCTGTTGTGCCGAAAGGCAAATCTGTAAATGCGAAGTTTTACAAGAATAAAGTTTCGAAAATTGAAGAAATATTTCAAAGAACGAAGACCCGCAACTGGTTTGGCCAATGTCAGATTGCTGCATGACAATGCGTCATCGCACAAGGCTTTCATTGTGCAAGACTACTTGAAGCAGGAAAAGGTTGTTGAACTCCCTCTACCCCCCCCCCCCCCCCCGTATTTCCCTGACCTTGCCCCGTGTGACTTTTTTTTCCCGCGGCTGAAAAATACCTTTCTGGTCGAAAATTTGTACAGCGCAAACACCTCGGTTCTGCAATATTCCAGTGCCTTCATAGTATACCTCGAAAAGACTACCAAAATGCATACAATGATTGGATCAGAAGACTGAAAGTTTGTATATCTGTTAAAGGGGTATACTTTGAGGGGACAAAATACATTTTTCATCGAAATCTATTACGGAATCATTTTTATGTGCTTAGTTGCATTCATATTTTAACAGTCCTCGTACCTAAGCGGTTTACCAGTACAGTCCTCGTATATTAGGACTTGTTCGCGCAATCTTGGAATATGGAAGTTGCATCTGGGACCCTTAATGAAGAAATTGAAAACAGTTCAGAATACAGCTGCTAGATTTCTAAGAAACAATTACTGCTTTGAAATTCTGGAAATTCTAGGAAATTAAGCCGGAGTCTCTCAAGAAAAGGAGAACATACTCTTATATAAAGGTCTAAAGGGTGCTGCCAGCATTCCAACAGTTGACCCTGTTCTCCCAGCTAGGCACTTAAGAGATCATCATTCACTGGCGTTTCAGACCCCTCTTGAATGAACTTGACATTTATAAAGAATCGTTCTTCCCCTGAAACATTAAAGATCGGAATGCCCTCCCCGATTCGATCATATCCACTGCTGAAGGTGCAGAGGATAGTGTAGCTAAGTTTATTAAGGGACTCACTTCCCACATCACAGGTCCTGCCTGTTTAACCCATTTCAGACTGGAAACCCCTAAATGGGTACCGCGGCAAACAGTGCAGTCCCAGATCAGACGCCGCAGAATGCGGCATCTGATCAGGACCTCCACTGTTTGCAAAAAGTTCAGCCATTTTCCAAATAAATTTTGATGAAAACACAACCTGACATCCCTAAATTTTGTAATGAACTCTTGCTATATATGAGGAGGAAGATTCCATTTGGTACAAAAAGGGTTAAGAATTCTGATTCTGATAATCGCGCTATCTTTTTGGCTTTCTTATAAATGACGGAATCAGGGGCGTAGGCAAAACAAAATATTAATACGCACATCAAGGAAACATCTTTGTAAAACATCTTTCTCCGAGATGGGGGCTACTTTTAAAGGAGAGAATCTCATTACGATAACACATCCGTCCGACATGGTGCATTTTTCACATCTCCAAAATGGCTACTTTTCTGATGATAATCAGTGATATTTTTCTTTAAAATACTGCAAACATAGGTTGTGGATGCTCGTTTGAACCGCCTTATTGAGGCGATTCTAACGAGTACCCACAACCTATGTCTTGGAGCAGAAATAAGAAAAATAATGTATACCCCCGTAAACCCCAGTTTTCTCTATATAAAATGGGGTTATGGGGGTGCTTTTTTCACGAACTTGTTCACGTGATGGCTCCCGAGGGGAGCGAATTCTTTCCTTTAAGAGCAGCCGCTACAGAATATGTATTGGAGAACACTATTTTTTTAGGTGCTTTCTCTTTATTGTTGATTTTTCCCAAGCCTTCGATTCCATTTGGAGAGTTGGTTTGTGGAGAAAACTGCTTTTTAATGAAGTGGAGGGTAAATTCTTTCGAATTATCCATTCTATGTATGAAAATATTAAATCATGTGTTAAGTTAAACAATCAATCGTCCCCCACTTTCGCAAGCGAATGCGGGGTAAGGCAGGGTGAAAATCTCTCACCCTTATTATTTTCCCTGTACTTAAACGATCTCGAGAGCTTTCTTCTGTCTGGTGACGTTGAAAGTCTGGACCTTGAAATTATTACACAAGAATTGCACGTATATCTAAAACTTTTATTGCTACTATATGCAGATGATACAGTTATTTTTTCAAACGATCAAGAAAATTTCCAAATATGCTTAGATAACTTTTATGAATATTGTACCTTGTGGAAACTAAACATCAATTTTGATAAAACAAAAATTGTAATTTTTAATTCGAAATCTAAAAATAATCCCATTTTTAAGATAGGAACAAGTGACATTCAAGTGGTTGATAGCTACAAATATCTAGGTGTGATTTTATCTAAGTCAGGTAGCTTCTTAAATGCTAGAAAACATATAGCAGAGCAACCAAGAAAGGCAATGCATCTTCTATTTATGAGAGCAAATAACTTAGAGCTACCATTAGACCTACAAGTTAAACTTTTTGATAACACAGTTCTCCCCATTTTAACATATGGTTCTGAAGTTTGGGGCTATGAAAATATTGATCTGATCGAACGCGTCCAAATGGAATTTCTAAGGCGAATAACAAGAAGTAGGAAAAGTACTCCTAAGTATATTTTATACGCTGAACTAGGAAGATATCCCCTAGAAATTACAATTAAACAAAGAATGGTAAATTTTTGGGTTAGATTACTGAAAGGGAAAATATCTAAGTTGTCTCATAATATGTATTTGTTTATTCTACATTCGAATCATGTTAATTCCAAGTGGATTCATCATATACAATCAATAATAAATAGCATTGGAAGGCCTGACATATGGTTTCGGCAGTCAGACCAAATCTCGTTTTCATTAGGGAAATTGTCATACAAAATTTACAAGACCAATATCTGCAGACGTGGAATTCACAACTGGACACTTCCTCTAAGGGGCGCAATTATAGCTTATTTAAATTTGACATTTGTTGTGAAAAGTATATTACAATCCTAAGCTGATCTATGTCATATACGATGCTAAAATTTAGAACATCCAATCATAAACTACCTGTTGAAACCGGACGATGGAATAATACCGAACTGACAGACAGAAAATGTAATCTTTGTCAACTAAACGACATAGGGGATGAATTTCACTATTTACTTGTCTGCCCTTTTTTCGATAATGAACGGAAGCTGTATGTCAGTCGGTATTACTATCGATCACCTAATATAATGAAATTTAAAGAACTCCTACAAATGCAGTCCGAGATTAAACTGAAACGACTAAGTAAATTTATGAGGGTAATAATGAATCTCTTTCCATAGGTGGTTGCGTCTAAAAAGTACATACCCTTATTATTTTATTATTATTATTATTATTATTATTATTATTATTATTATTATTATTATTATTATTATTTTGAAAACTATACTGAAAACGTAACCAGAAAAATATCCTAGGGTGTCACTGATTGCACATGCCTGCGCTAGACAACGTAGCCTATGTTTGTTTGATTTGAGGTTTAACGTCCCCGTCAACACTATACATGTCAGTTTGGAGACGTCGCTTCCGGTCTTGTAGGGATTTTGCCCGGCTTTAGGATAGGGCATCTCGGGCCGATTCGCCCAGTGGGGACGATGGTGTATGTAGGCGTGGACGGTCCGACTCGTGCCGCTTTGCCTGAGTGGGCTTGGATCCTCTAAGCAGTTTACCAGTACTTGTGTGCGGTCGGGTTCGGCTCTGCGTGGGGGCATAGTGCAGTCCGTCTGTTTTTTCGGGCCCCGACGGGCGGGGGCCATAGACAACGTAGTCATGTGAACTAGTGACACGGTAATGAAGGTCCTTTATTTGTGACGTTCTTAAGGTCATATTATGAAGCAACTAAAATAACCCACACACAAATATGTATTTGAATAAGCGTCCATAACTATATTGTACCCCTACAACATGACCCGCATCTGATTGTTTATTTTTTATTTCAACACACATTAAAAAAATCCCCAAGAGTAGTGTTCCTACGGAATAGTTAATGTCACGATAACTAAAATCCCAGCATGTAGTTGACAACATCAATCCCATTGGGTAGTGCGATGAATTGACGTCGAGCTAGCGTTGAGATAATGTTGGATCGACGTTGATTCAGCGCCGGCCGTAATTAACTTTATTACAGTAGAACTTCGATGGCTCGAACACCGATGACTCGTTTACCATGGCTGAGTCGAACCCGTTCTTGAGTCCCTAGGGAATTTCTGTACGTAATAAATAGGGAGAGTACAAATTAGGATATTTTCGTCTTTTATCTTGCAAATGTTTGCTGTGTGTACTCATTAGAATCGCCTCGATGAGGCGATTCTAATGAGTACACACAGCATACATTTTTCATTATAGAACACAGAAAAAGATGTCCTAAAGTATGTCGTTATGCCTCCTGGCATTAGCCCTCAGTGGCTCGAACTACCCCTGTCTCGAACAGATTTTTATGGTCCCAAAGGTGTTCGAGCCATTGAAGTTTGACTGTATTAATATTGGTGCAGTTACTTTATACCAATGCTTGTAAATATGTTTTGTGGGGACAAGGTTATGCACTCTAGCGTCTTACTCTTACAACATTTTACTTTTACTACCACTCAAGTGTGTAGGTCTGTCCGGACCTCTGGATCCCCGAGAAAACCATTGAAATTTTGTGGATGACAATGAAGCTAATCAACACCAGACGGTCGCACGGCGTGTCAGTGACGGTGTAATCTTACAGATACACTGACGCTGACACGACGTTATTTAGACGTCAGGTACTAGAAGTTATTTTTAATGTAAACTGATGTCTTTCTGAAATTTTGATTGCTGTATTCATATTTTATTCATGTTGCCATGTTTTCCTCCTCTAACACGTCGCTCTTGCATTTCGTTTCGGCAAGAGCGACACATGAATTCAAAAAATAGTGCAGCCCATAATAGCCTGACAGCCGCACGGCGAAGGTGCAGCGTCGTGCCAGTGTGCAGTGTAATTTTAAACTGACGCTGACACGACGTTGTTTGGACGCCAGGTGCCCAAGGTTATTTTTTATTTTTTTGAAATGTTGATTGCCGAACTTATATTTTACTCATGTAGTCATCCTTTCCCTCTTCTTACTTGTCGCTCTTGCATTTCGTTTCGGTAAGAGCGGCGAAAGAGCTGAGGTAATGAGGGAATGGCCTTTGCAGAGAACCCTGTTTCCTCGTTATTAGCTACTGTAGCGAATTTGTCGCTGGAATCAAATGAAAGAGTAATATAATAGGTACTAAAGAACTGTTTCTCTCAATTGCTCCAAGAAACAAATGTTGTGGACATTTGATAGAGTCGCCTCGCTGAGGCGATTCTAACGGGTATCCGCAGCATTTGCTCTTGGAGGATATAGGATAAACTAACTGCAATATTCTTGAAAATCTCTATTAATCATCTTATTTTGAGCAAACGACTCGTTGCAGTGAAATGGTCGTAAAAACAAGACTGGCCGTTGTATTGCATGTCAGTATAAAAAGGACTGACCAACTAACCCAAATTCTTTTACTGTACATGTATATTGTATTGTATGTGTGTTTGACGTTCCCATCAACACTGTAAATTTCATTTTGGAGACGTTGCTTCAAACTTTAAGGGACTTTTGTCCGATGCTGGGGTGAAATGACATCTCGGGCCCTGCCGCCCGGCGGAGCAGGTGGGGTGTGTGGATGTGGACGGACCGACTCTCACCGCTCTGTCTGGGCGAGCTTGGATCATCTAAGCGGTTTACCAGTTCACGTGTGCGGGTAGGCTTCGGCCCTGCGTGGAAGCACCAATCATGTGGCCCATTTATTTCTTCAACTTACCCGATTTGCGGGGGCGGACATGTATATTGTATGAGTCTTGTTCAAAGTACCCATGACACCCTATCAACGCTGAATCAACATCTTGGCGTTGATTCAGCGTTGACTCGGTTTTTCGATACACACCTGCTTGACGTCATTATCGTTATCCATCTATAAAGTATTAATCCATATCAAAGCCCTCGCTAAGTGAATCACTATCCCACTACTTGTTTTTTTCTTCCAATACTTCGATGTCCACAATTTTCGTAAAACTACACGACCTCGTTTTTAGAGATGTAGGTTTCTATTTACGTGTCAAGCCTGAAAAGTCCGTGCAAAAATGCTACGCTTCAGTGCAGTTTAACCTGGTAATTGTTGAATGAGTTTACAACCCGAATTAGCCACTCCCATTTTGCTCAGCTTTGTTTTGTTTTCACTGAAGCTATAGTAAACCTTCAGATGATTCTGTAGACATGGAAGGAAATTTGAAATAGTGCCACAAAAAAAGAGAGAAAATACATGTTCTCCCCCGCAAAGACATACTGCCTAATTTTGTCTAAATATGCTTGGTCCTCGTAACTCTAACTATTAAAACTTAATGCACCTTCGCTATCATGTAGTAATGTATATTTCCCTCATATGTCATGTTATATGTCTTGAGAGAATAAAAGTTTTGCCTGTCTGTCTGTCTGTCTGTCAAATATTTGCATTACGCACATGCGTAGTATGCGTAATGGGCGTTACGCCTATGGGTATGTCGTTTGTACTGATTAGAATCGCCTCTTGTAATCGTGTGTTGAGTCTGGCAACAGTGCAGACCCAGATCAGACTCAAATGTTTCTCTTCTACATAAAGATCAAAGAGATACGAACTCGCCCTTGCCCATCGCGGCTTGAAGAAATAGTTGGGCTGTATGATGCTTCCACACAGAGCTGAAACCGACAACAGACGAGTTCTGGTAAACCGTTATGATGATCTAAGTCTGCTCAGAAAAAAAAGTGGTGCGAGTCGGACAGTCCGTGCTTATAAACTCTATTGGTTTCATTCGGCGACAGGGCTTGAGATGTCATTTCCTCTCAATGTCGGGTAAAAGCCTCAACACGTGATTTCAATCCCGATTCCTATACGCAACACTCTGACCTCACATCGAAAATAGTGCAGCTAGTTTCCATAAATAACGTTACATGGATTTTCAACAAATCAGCTATAGTCACGTGGACTGTAGGACTGAAGAGAATTTGTAGTTAGTGAATTTGGGTAGATTGATAGCAATCGACCCAAAATTGTCGCACCTTCACTGAGCTTGACTGGGATAGATTTTGAAATACTCGTTGTTTCGACCAGGTTTGCTTTGGATAGAAGTAAGCAGACATAAAGTGTGTGTGTGTGTGTGGGGGGGGGGGGGGGGGGGGGGGGGGGGTCCGGATAATGTTAGGTGTATTACTGCATCTTCTGTTTAAATAAACAAGAAAATTGTTTCAATACTAACGGCGTCGTTAATCGTTAATTAACGTATCGTTAAAACTTTAACCTCTGTTGTTCTAGCTGCAACAGACAGTTTAGAGCTAGAATTGGTGAAAATCAGTAATCTTAGAACACACAAACAGTAGCATTTAGATTGGTCTTTGTCAGTAATGACAGACGAACTACAGTAAAATTCTTATAATAAAACCACCTTTTGGAATGTTCAAAAGTGATCATTAAGACCACTTTTGAACAGTCCCAAAGGTGGTCTCTTTCTAGAAGACAATTAATGCAGAAAACACACAGAAAAAATGACTGAAACATTCTCAATAAGCTTTTCAAAGCAGATTTAATCATTAATTTAGGTGGTCTTAATAGCGCAGTTTTACTGTATTATTATTATTATTATTATTATTATTATTATTATTATTATTATTAAAACTTTGATCATTTAATATGGCAAATATAATAATATTTTTGCTGAAAAAAATGTGAGCAGCTTTTGCATATGCAAAAGCTGCTCACATTTTTTCAGCAAAAATTCCACTATTAGATATTGTACTTGCTAGACCAGTTAACCATTTGACCAAATACGAGCTCCTTTGAAAAACTAGGCCTTTGAGATTGGGCAGCCTTTTTCTAGAAAACGAATCAGCTATGGGTTTCACGTTGGTGCTGTTTCTGTGTATGCATATACATTATTTACTAATGACTCGAATGTAGCAGGTTTCCCGAAAAAGTCAGTTCAATGTCGTTTTATTTTTTTTTTATTTTTTCGAAAAACAAACTAACCGTTAATGATATTCGCCATTGAAACTGAAAGTAGACACTTTCCGGAAAACTAATCAATAGTACTAGAGCCTCGCAGCGCCAAGTTCTGCAATCCAGATTCCGCGGTATATACATGTATAAATCAAGGTCACAAAATTTTATCCCTCCGAATGGTTTATATTTTGGGTCCACTCGAGTGTTTGTCAATCGACACAAAGTTACTAAACGCTATCATTGTTCCTGCTCAATCATTTCAGCGTACTAGTCAAGGACCAGATTCTACAAATGGCAACCATGTATAACAGACAGTACAACGGAAACAGCGAAACAGAACTTGTCAATATGGTAATGTTTTATGTTGATTGTTTTTTTTTTTTTTTTTTTTTTTTTTGTTTTTTTTTTTTTTTTTTTTTGCCGGGGGGGGGGGGGTGCGAGCCTTTCAAGATTTTTGAACTTATTTCGAGCCGATCGTTAAACAGAGGTGTGCAAAAACAGGTGTACCCTGAGAAAAAACACATAACCTTTCATTACAGAACTTGGCGTCTCACATGTGGCCCCGGCGTGGCGCGATCCATAGTGGTGAGAAATGTGGTAATGTATAAGCTTAAACTGACAACTTGAGGGGAAATTTGACAAGGGTGACAACTCTTTTAATAATTTTAATTTCCCATATATTTTCCTGTAAATGAATCCCCTCTGAAAGCGGGGTCTGCTCTTAAAGGACGTAATGCCCCGTTCTTTGCTAAAAATGCCCATTTCGGACCCTGTCATCACCACAAGTCTTTTGGTAAACCGCTTAGATGGACTAAACCTGTCGAGGCAAAGGGATGGGAGTCAGACCGTCCAATGCATATAAGCCTTTTGGTTTCATTGGGCGGCGGGACTTGAAATGTCATTTCATCTCATTGTCTGGTAAAAAAAGTCCCACAAAATTGGAAGCAACGTCTCCAAAATGACCTAAATAGTTTTGACGGGGACGTTAAGCACAATTCAACCATCCAACATTCAGCAATGGGATCTTCCTGAAATTAACATTGAAGTAGGTCCGGTATTTGGGAAAATCGAAAACAAACTTTTACCGGAAATAACCGAAAACAAATTCTCATAACCGAAAACAAACTATAACACCAATTATACCATGATTATTGTGCATTTAGACATATACATGTTTAAATGTTATGTAAATAGATAATATGGCCAAGTTTGGGAGAATAATTTGCAATAACAAGGTTTTTTTTTACAATTTTCATAGATGGACCGGGATCTACACTGCTTGTACTAACTGCTTGCCTTGTTGATTGTGATCTAAATGATTACATTATACTTAGTAACTTGATTGTTTGATACTCAGAAATGTTTGTGACTAAAACGATTTATTTAGGAGGATTCTGCTTAAGAAATTTAGTCCAAATGGTTCATCTGGCTGGCCATCAGGAGGTCCCAGGTTGGCTAACTGCCCAACCAGTAACCTCAGGATCAGCAGGATACGGCTTTAGAAATTTTGTATAATAAGAACAAATCATATATTATAACCAATAAAATAGTAGCCCCCGCCCATCGGGGCTTGAAGAAATAGATGGGCTACATGATGCTTCCACGCAGAGCTGAAACCGACCCGCACACGAGTACTGGTAAATCGCTTAGAGGATCTAAGCCTACGCAGGCAATACCGTGTGAGTCGCTCCGTCCATGCTTATTAACCCTATTTGGTTTCATTTGGCGCCTGGGCTTGCGATGTCTTTTCATCTCAATGTCGGGTAAAAGTCCCACAGAATTGGAAGCAACGTCTCCAAAATGACCTTTACAGTGTTGACGGGGACATTAAACCTCAAATCAAACAAACACTAACCAATAAAAATGATTGTTTGGAGATATGAAAGTATGCACTCCGTTCCACTGATGTGTTACTTAAAGTATAAAAGGCCTGTCAACACTATTTAGGCCATATCAAGGGAGTCAATTACTTAATCACGTTTTCCCACCTATACTGTTAACCAGTCCAGTGCTGATTCTTTCGTTATCAAACTGATAACTGCCCTTCTTGGATGAGCAGAAGGGTGTGTCACACTTGAGAGGATTTAATAATCAACCTTCATGAAAAGATGTTCCTAGCAGGGCCGTTATCAAACCATTGACCTCCTGATGACCAGTGAGACGCGCATCCGAAGGATATACTCGTATTTTTTTAATTATACAAAATTTCTAAAGCCGAATCCTGCTGAATAAATTAATTTAGTCACACCCATTCCTGACTATCAAAGTTCAAGCTATAATGTATTCATTTAAATAAAAAAATGGCAAGCAGTAAGTATAATCAGTGTAGATCCTGATGTTACTGGCTTAGCATTTGCCTAACCTGGGACCTCCTGATGACCAGCCAGTTTAACCATTTTTGACTAAATTTCTTAAGCAGAATCCTGCTAAATAAATTGTTTTAGTCACAAACATTTCTGACTTTCAAACAATCAAGTTACTAAATATATATATATATATATATATATATATAACCACGATACAGGCAATTAAATAGACAAATGAATTAGCGCACAAAAATCGGTCGCACCGCAACCGGGACTCGAACCACGAATCTCCTGCATTCCGGGCAGACGTGCTAACCATTACACCACCGCGGCCTTCCGACATTGTACGCCAATTTTTACATTTATAAACCTTTAACGTCATTAGCGCTATTTAGAGACCTTTCATTTACCGCCATAGGCGACCCTATCATTTTCGGTTCTTTTTTTTAACCTACGGTTAGCACGTCTGCCCGGAATGCAGGAGATCCGTGGTTCGAGTCCCGGTTGCGGTGCGACCGATTTTTGTGCGCTAATTCATTTGTCTATATATATATATTTACATAGCATTTAAACATGTATATGTCTAAATGTACAATAATCATGGCATAATTGGTGATATAGTTTGTTTTCGGTTATGAGAATTTGTTTTCGGTTATTTCAGGTAAAAGTTTGTTTTCGGTTTTCCCAAATACCCAAGTAGGTCAGGGATAACAGATTTGATGTGTCTGAAAACTTGCGAGGGTTGCCAGTCTATATCATAGATTTTTGTCCCTTTGATTGCTGAAAATGCCCATTTTTGACATTGTCCCAAAGTTTTGAACGGATCTTCCTAAAACTTACATATACGTTAGTTAGGAATTAAAGCTTGAATGAGTTTGCAAACTAACATTGTTGGCACATCACTGATAGAGTTAAGTCCCCTTCTTTGCTGAAAATGCCTATTTTGTGCCTTGTCTGGCTTGTCATTACCATAAGTCCTTTAGTTTTGATCGAATCTTCCTGAAATGTGCATGTAAGTTATTTGGAAATGAAAGTTCGGATGAGTTCAAAACTGGTGATGTCTGTCTATCTGACAGAGTTCCGTTCCTTTAATGCTGAAAATGTCTGTTTTTGACCTTGTCATCAGTATAAAATAAGCGTGAGCGATAAAGGACCATTATGGTCCTCTTGTTTATCACATATTCAGCGAGGTACCGAGGTGAGTTATTTTCCCTTTCATTATCATAATAATAACACACCCGAGTGCAAAATGGCGTCTCTTCTATCTCTGAAACTAGATTTTCATTTTTTTTTTTTTTTTTTTTTTTTGCTGTTGTTGTTTTCAGACGAAAATGCCTGACATCTTTGTCATTTCTAGTTCAATATAAACTTTGAATGTATGTTAGGTTCTAACGAGTACCCACATGGTATGTTTTTGAGATAAAATAAGGCAAATTATGAATACACCCCCCCCCCACTGAGGCCCCACATTTCACTAAATAAATAGGGGTATTGCTTGCGGAGTGTTTATTTCTCGACTTTTTAACCTTAATTCAACATATGAACAGCATTTTAATGTACAAATACACTTGGATTTTATCGTTATATTTTATTACATTTATTTTTCGCATTACTTCTCCACCATCTCCGACGTGGAGAAGAAATGCGAAAAGTAAATGTGCTAAAACTGTTTGTGCGTTAGAAGATATATTTTATTAGTACGCATGTTTTGACCCTATCATAAAATCAGCTAAAACAGTTGTTTCCTTATTAAATTAGTCTGTGTGTAAAAATTCCTGAAGAAAACGATGTCTGAAATGAAAATGATAATCTTACTATAACACTTTCATTAACCTTTTTTGTACCCGAAACCCCTAAACGGATAGTTGGCAAACAGTGCAGGCCCAGATCAGACGCCACAGAACGCGGCGTCTGACCAGGGTCTCCACTATTTGCTAAAAGTTCAGTCATTTTCCCAAAAACACAACCCTAAATAATTTGGAAATGGACTCCTGCTATATATAAGGAGGACGATCCCATTTGGTACAAAAAGGGTTAATGCCATGGACACATGCAACCGGCAATAAAAATCTGCATTTTTTTTTTTTTTTTTTTTTTTTTTGGGGGGGGGGGGGGGCATATTTAAGTCATATGCAGTATAGCAACGATGCATTTTTTATTCCTTTATATTGTAGTGCTAATACATAGCTATAGATCCCGACTTTTATCGTGTTGCAAAAAATGTTTCAATACGAAACACTAGCCCCCGCCCATCGGGGCTTGTAGAAGTAGATGGGCTGCATGATGCTTCCACGCAGAGCGGAAACCGACCCGCAAACGAATACTGGTAAACAGCTTAGAGGATCTAAGCCTGCCCAGGCAAAGCGGTGCTAGTCGACCCGTCCATATCCCTATTGGTTTCTCCCACAAAATTGGAAGCAACGTCTCCAAAATGACCTTTACTGTGTTGACGGGGACCTTAAATCCCAAATCAAACACACAAACAAATCATTACGAAACATGCCTGTGCAAATACAATGTAAATATTACCATCGAAAAAATGCATATTTTAGAAGAAAAATTGTGATATATTTTTTATTGCTGTACAAAATGTAGATTGTGGGTACACGTTAAAACCGCCTCTAAAGTGTACCCACAATCTATATTTTAGAGCAGAAATAAGAAAGTGTTCACCTCTGTTTTACTTTATAAAAGTGGGGTTAAAGGGGTCAATATTATATAGGTGTGTTTTCATGATGGCTGCAAAAACTGTTTTGTCTTTTTTTACCAGTTCCGTAAAAGGACCTAGGCAAAATTTGAAGTACATGATATACCAGAGAAAAGGAGTGGCATAAGTCGAAGTAATAGCCACACACTGTTACTCTTGTACTCGCAAGAAAGTTCCTTGTATAAGCCACGTGCAGTCAGAAAAAGCTCGGGTAGTTGTGTTCATAAATGGAGTCAGGTCAGAGCCTCCTACGTCCGCTCGAGGTTTCTGTGGACCCAAGTCGCATTACGTACTGTTCAGAACGGACACTGTAGGTGGCACCATGCATGTGTAGCTTCATAAATCGGTAGATTACTCGGTTCAGTATTCTCGCGTGGTCATCGAACTCGAGCAGCGTAGTGCCTCCTGCACCTTTGCTCGCTATAAAACAACAATTTTGCTAAATAGATCAAAAGCTAGTACATGTAGTTCAAATATGTTCTAGAAAGGGTTATCCTTTGGAAGCAAGGAATACACCACAGAACTGTAAAATATAGAGTGTACATGTTTTCGGGACCAGACTAGCTAGTTTCGACTAATTAGGCCTCATCAGTAACCCTAAAATATTTCCAAAATTCCACAATGGAATCAATTGTACCAAAGGACAAGAAAATATAAACTACACTATGATGTAGGCCAGGGAGACTTACCACGGCCGCCACACATTCCCAGACACCAGCTGTAGTAAAGTCAAATATGTTCTAGAAAGTGTTACCCTTTGGAAACAAGGAATACAACACAGAACTGTAAAATATAGAATGTACATGCTTTCTGGGCCAGACTAGCTAGTTTCGGCCAATTAGGCCTCATCAGTAACCCTAAAATATTTCCAAAATTCCACAATGGAATCAATGATCCCAATTGACAAGAAAATATAAACTACACTATGATGTTGGGCAGGGAGACTCGTTAGCTTAACGAACTCGCCAGTGGTCTAATTGTTAACCCTTACCTTGCTGTTCACGACAACCCCTATCTTTGCAAACAGTGTAGATCCAGATCAGATGGCTTCTGAAGAAGCCATCTGATCAGGATCTACACTGTTTGACATTCAGTTTATGAATTTGTAGTAATAAATTACATCAAGTAATTTGATTGGTTGATAGACAGAAGTGGGTGTGGCTTAAATGAATATTCAGTAAGAGAAGGGTTAACTGTTCTAGCGGGTACAATGTCTAATGCTCTGGTATTTTTGCTGAAAAATGTGAAATGCAAAAGCTACTCACATTTTTTCAGCAAAAATATTTGTGGATATGCCATATTTCACGATCGTATTTTTAACGATATGTTAACTAAAGACTTCGTTAGTTTTGAACAATTGGACCCTTGACTAACACTGGATAAAATGTCTTAACCAACAATATATTATAGAGGATCTTACACGAGTGTTCATGTATTATTGCATCTGTTAAACGAGTTGAGGAAAAGAGATAAAATGCGAGGCTTTGTCGAGCTTTTTATGCCTTTTCCTCAACGAGTTTAATAAATTCTATAATACATGAGCACGAATGCAAGATTCTATTTATCATATGACATTAATAACGCATTTTATTCACAATTTGTTCACAAAAAATGTCAATATTCCATCATCAGTGAACGCGACGTCGTTAATGACGTCTTACATGTAACGTTAGGGAGCGTTTCTAACTAATTTGCATATATTATCCACTAGTGGATTACGGGATTTATGACATGGCGTTATTACAGTTTCAGATGCGACGTCATATGATATATACACGAAAGTCATTTAGGAACTGTGAAAAGTTGGTGTAAGTTACAGATTATATACATGTACCAGTGAAGTTGGAAAGAAAAATGAACATTCTTCTTATGATGTAAAAATCAGATGGAAAATTGGAAATAATTGTAATTAAAGACCACGAGATAAATTTTGGACTTTTTGTCAACAATATCTTTCAGATCGGTGCTCAGACCTATATGCGTTTGGCAAGGGTTAGCGCGCCTTCATACAGCGCCAAGCGAAGATTCATCAACCTGCGCTCACGTGTATGTAAAGCCGAGTCTCCGCATGGCGTGCGTGTCGGAAGACACAATTTGCATATCGCATTGCCCAGTGGGCACATGACGTAATTGTGACGTCACATCAACGTCGGTACAACGTCATGACATTTATGCAACGTCACATTCACGTCGATGCAACATCGTGACGTTGCACCGACGTTGATTTGACGTTGGCCTAGCGACGTTTGTCTGCTGGGTTGCATTGCGTTTATGACGCTGTTTTGTTTTTTAGCCTCATGATGGTGACGTGGGCCATGTGAAAGTGAGGCCATTTGATTGGTTCATCTGTGCTGTGCTGGGATACCTCTGTTTTCCGTGTACTGGAATTTGTGCTATATATTATGCCGTTCGGGTAAGTCGTTCTTTTCTACAGTCGAGCTTCTATAGCTCGAATATCTCTGGGACTTTTTTTAATTTTTAAACAGTACTAGATGAACTAAGAAGCGACAGGAGCAGTCTGATCAGGATCCAGATTGTTTTGCAGCATTGACTTTTAAAGTAATCAGCAGGCAAAAATGCAGACGACTATTGTTGTGATTGGCATCTCAATGGTTAAATGAATTCGAAAACGAAAAAAGTCACTGTTATGCCCCCTGATCTGATGCATGATAACGATTAACCCTCAGATGTGAGACGCCAAGATCTGCAACGGAAGGTCAGGTGGTTTTTCTCCGGGTACTCCGGTTTTCGCCCACCTCTGATAAACGATCGGCTCGATATGAGTGAAATTATCTTGAAAGGGCCGTAAAACCCAACCCCCCCAAAAAATTAACCCTCAGTGGCTCAAACCACCCCTGACTCGAACAAATTTACATGATCCCAAAGGCGTTCGAGCCTTTCTTTGTGTTACGTGATGCTTACAAAGTACATTACGTTAACACAGCCGTGCGACATAGTGGATATTTCTCACCTCCAAAATGGCTATTTTTCTGATGAAAATCCCTGATATTCTTCTTATAAATACTGCAAACATAGGTCGTGGGTGCTCGTTTGAACCGCCTCATTGAGGCGGTTCTAACGAGTACCCACAACCTATGTCTTGGAGTAAAAATAAGAAAAATAATGTATACCCCTGTAAACCCCCGTTTTCTCTATATAAAGTGGCGTGTAGGGGGTCTTCATTTCAAGGTGTGTTATGCCCCCTGATCTGACGCATGATAACGATTAACCCTCAGTGGCTCAAACCAACCCTGACTCGACCAAAATTACATGATTCCAAAGGTGTTCGAGCCTTTATTTGTGTCACGTGATGCTTACAAAGTACATTACGTTAACACATCCGTGCGACAGAGTACATTTTTCTCATCTCTACATGACTTATTTTCTGATGAAAATCCTTGATATTTTTCTTATTTAAACTGCAAACATAGGTTGTAGGTGCTCTTTAGAACTGCCTCAATGAGGCGGTTCTAACGAGTACCCACAACATATGTCTATGAGCAGAAATAAGGAAAATAATGTATACCCCCTAAACCCCAGTTTTCTCTATATAATGTGGGGTGTAAGTGGGTGATCATTTCACGGGCTTATTAGCGTGATGTCACTGAGGAAGCAGCTGGAACATATAATGAATCTGCGTCATTCTTATTAAAAAATACTTTTCAAAAAGCAACTCATTCAAAAATACTTTTGTCTCCCTTGTCAAAAGGGGTTCTCCTCGTAAAGGGAAGGGAAGAATTTGCTCCAGAGGAGCATATTCTTTCCTTTATGAGGAGGCCCCTTTTCCAGAGAGGTTCAGTTTGTGGGGAAAGTCAGCAGGAAGTCCAAAAACTTGTCTCCCTTGTAAAGTGGCATATAATATGCAGTGAAATTCCCCTATTATACCACCTAAAATTAAGACTAATTCTGCTGTAAAAGTGTATTTAGAAGGGTGCTGCTATTCTTTTTTCACGTTTTCTGCATACAATGTCCTCTGGTTAGGAACCACCTTTGGGACTGTTCAAAAGTGGTCTTAAAGACCACTTTTCAACAGTCCCAAAGGTGGTCTTGATATATGAATTTTACTGGGTGTATCTATGAATAGGCTGAGTTTGGTGGTTGGGTGATCAGGTTTCCTGTATCTTTCGATGGTCATACGGGCGTCTTGTTGCATTACGAAAACACGCCTATACAAATACATGGTAATTTTTACCACCAAAAATGAAAAATTTCAGATGTAAAATTGTAATATTGTTCTTATTTCTGCTCAAAACATAGATTGTGAATTCTCGTTAGAACCACCTTGGCGAGTACCCAGAATCTATGTTTAGAAAAATAATGTATACCCCTGCAATCCCCAGTTTTACTATATAAAAATGGGGTTTAAGGGGGTCGAAATTACATAGGCATGTTTTTGTGATAGTTTTCGCTTACAGTTTGGAAAAAAATCCAGCAACAGACAGGAGTATATAGATGTTTTCTGTTTCTTCTGCTTCTACAATTTCATTCTCCATTTATCTCTCATTCTCTTCTCTACATTTCCTTAATCGTTTATACTATCACTTCTCTCTCTTTACCGGCCCCGATAGCTCAGTTGGTAGAGTGTCCGCTCCGGGGAACGGGAGGTCATGGGTTCGATCCCGGGCCGCGACATACCAAAGTCGTTAAAAATGGTACTAGCTGCTCCTCGTTTGGCACTCAGATTTACGGGGTAGAGCTAGGACTGGTCGATCCAGTGTCAGGATAATGTGACTGGGTGTGGTATCATGTAATGTGTCTGGGACATGATACTTCAGTGAGGCAGCACTATAAAAGTGAGCATTGAGCTCCCTGTCGCAACCAGACACCGTCGTGATATGACTGAAAAATTGTTGAAAGCGACGTTAAACCCGAATTCACACACACACTTCTCTCTCTTTCCCTGGGAGACGACGCAAAATAGCCAGTCTTTCAAGATATTTATCGCTCTTTTATCACTGGCGGTCTATTTTTCTGTTCCTGGAAAGACTTTGCTTCTTTGGCCAAAAAATCTTTGCTTAGGCAGCAGTCAGCTTTTCCCGAATAGCCCAGGGTTGGAAAACAAACTGTCAGTCAGTTCAAGTTACATTACGAACACACGCCATACAAATGTATTGTAACCTTTACCGCCGAAAGAAAAAGGAACATTTAAAGATGAAAAATTGTGATAATTTTCTTATTTCTTCTTAAAATATAGACTGTGGGCACTCGTTACAACCGCCTCGATGAGGCGGTTCTAACGAGTACCAACAATCTATATTTCAGCACAGACATAAAAAAACATAAAATTTACTTATATCATCCCAGTTTTACAATATAAAATTGGGGTTCAAGAGGGTCAAAATTATATAGGCGTGTTTTCGTGACGAACTAACCACACTTTTTCTGGGCAGGCTTGAGTAACTGAACCACTGTTTCTGTTTATTTTGGACTTATTTTGATATACATCATAGTCTTTTAACTCTCCCTTTGAAACTTTTAACGAAATTTCAGCACAGTTTACCATTGGTTGTCGTCGCCAATTCTTGACAGGGTTACTGATGAGGCTTTAGTAGCGGAAACTGCGTAGTCTGACCCACTTCTGGTCTTTAGAATATGTTCATTGTTCTTGAGGGATACTCATTTTATTCTTTATTTACTTTGCTGCAGCTGGTGTTGTGCCGTGTGGAGGCCGTAAAAAGTCTCCCCGTACATCATCATAGTGCAGATTTTATACTTTGTTTTTGATCCTTTGAGATCTTCGGGCATATTCATATTCATACATAAGCGCTAAGTACAATTCGTACGAATTTCGCCAAAGCTCCAGGTATAAGAACAATTAACCCATTTTATACTAATGGACTCTTCCATTGCTATATGTTGGACAAGTCCATTTGTCATATAAGGGGTGTCAGGCCTATTTTTGTCGTTTTTATTCTATTTTTGACGGAAAATTCTATTAGCAAATAGTGCAGGCTCTGATCAGACGCCGCGTTCTGCGGCGTCTGATCTGGGCCTGCACTGTTTGCCAAGGTACCCCTTTAGGGGTTTTCCGCATACAATGGGTTAAGGAATACTTTTTTTTATTTCTCCATAATAAAATGTGCCGTTGGCATTTGGTAGAAGCGCCTCAACGAGGCGATTCTAACAGCAACAGCGTATGTTTTTATCGAGAAACAATTGAGAAATCAACCTCGTTACGCTACCTAAGCTGGAGCTAATCTTGCGAAAATAACGTCCGCTTGAATATTTTTGGTTCGACTGTCTATCAGTCGACCCAAAGTTATAAAGCGCAGTTCGATTTTCAATGTTAAAGCCCACGTGACTATCACTGATTTGTTGGAAAACCAGGTAACAGTTATTTATAGAAAATAGACACGCTATTCTTATCAGTTCGTATGAGGGTTATCTATTAAGAGGAATGGCTGCACCTTAAGGGGAGGCAACTCCTGCAAAAGACCGTGACAAAAGGGGTCAACTCTTAAAGGAAAGAATTTGCTCCAGAAGCAATTTTTTTCCTTTAAGAGTAGACCCCTTTTTCGGTGGGACATGGCTTGTAGAAAAGCGAACAGGAAGTTCCGAAAGTTGCCTACCTTTGAACAATGGCGGAAAAATCTGCCAGGTGTTCCTATTCCCCTTAAATCTGGACTGAAATCACGGATTGGGACGTTGGCAAACAGCGTAGACCCGGATCAGACGCCGTAGAATGTGGCGTCTTATCAGAGTCTACACGTTTTTTGCTAAAGAATCTGGAAATTAAGGAATCGACCCACCAGTACTCTCAGTGCTTTGATTTTGCAGGCTAACCACGCAGTCGACTGGGGCAGGGATGATGCATCGATACTTCATCATACCAAGAAAGCGAAATGTCTAACCCTCACCAGCATAGCTATTGGAGTGGTGCTTGTTATCGTCAGCATTATCATAATCGTCGTTATTGTCAATCAGATGAAGACAGCCATCGAATCAATTACGGCCGGGATGAACCAGATGGCGGACGCCACCCGCGGCAACCCGCCCTATTACTGACCGCCAGGCATAACACTCGATGTCACGTGCAAACAGATCTGACGTCACATCTACATGTGACACACTGTTGTAAATAATGTAAATTTAGAAACAAATAGTGGCATGCGGAAAACAGTTTTACAACGCTGGAATGGCAAAAACATGTTTGTCTATGCGCATCCGCGCCGTCTTATCTCATTATTGACTGTTATTTACTTAGTTGCATATTTCTCAATCGATGGCCCTACCAAACTACAGGTAATCCGATCAATGCCTTGTCCTGCATGAGGACATAACAATTTGTTAACCCTTCTCTTGCTGAATATTCATTTAAGCCACACCCATATCTGTCTTTCAACCAATCAAATCAATTGATGTAATTTATTGCTACAAATTCATTAACTGAATGCCAAACAGTGTAGATCCTGATCAGATGGCTTCTTCAGAAGCCATCTGATCTGGATCTACACTGTTTCCAAAAATAGGGCTTGTCGTGAACAGCATGATAAGAGTTAATGCGTATCGCAAATGAGCTTTAACTTTAGACAACTCTCAATATTGAAAAACTAACAGGTATAATATTTTACTGGCACAGATAAGCAGACATCGATGTATCGTCCTGCTCATAAATATTAAATACCGTTAGCATTTGAAAACAGTAAGACTAGCTAAAATTAAGGGAAATGGATACACTTCCAGGGGAGGTTACTCCTGCAAAAGTATTTTTGTCTCCCATGTCAATAGCGTTCAACTCTTAAATGAAAGAATTTGCTCCTTAAGAGCAAATTCTTACTTTAAAGAGTAGACCCCTTTTCGGTGGGACAGGGCTTATTGAAAAGCAAACAGGAAGTCACGATGGTTGTCTCCCTTTGAAAAATGGCTGGTGATGTGCCAGTTGTTACCATTTTCCTTAAGACTGATTCCTCTTTAAAACACGCACTTAGAATGTGTGTTTTCTTCACGTTAAGTGAGAGACCATCTTTGGGACTGTTCAAAAGTGGTCTTCAGAACTAGTTTTGGACAATTTCAAAGGTGGTCGTAACAAAATGACCCAATGTTTTGACACGTTACTGTTTATATTTCACTGTGCATGTGTCGGTTATCTTCCCTATAGACGGATCCAATGTTTTGACACGTGACCTTGTTTACATTTCACTGCGCATGTGCCAATTACCTCCCCATGTCGAGGTACTCTTTTTACCTTGTTGGCAAAACATGACTGTTGCCGTACAGTGTCAATAAGAATTTCGAATATTTATCGTGTGATTAAACTCATTTCTTTTCCAAAAAATTAACTGATCCTTGTCAGTTTGTGTTTTTTTTGAAGTAATAAATGATATAGAACCGGTCTCTTCTGACATTTTATCGCACATTTTGTTGCCTAAAAAGCGTTATAAAACTATCCACCATCATGCCAAAACGTAGTCGATGCGCTTTATTTAACGAATGGAAATAAGATTAAAGTATGTATATTTTCTATTCAATTTTATACGAAAAAGAAGCAGTTTAATGTCAACAATGGTTTGTGGCAAACAGTTTTGATAGAAAGACGATTTAACAAAGGTTGTTACGGAAAATAATTCGTGCTACATCAACGTTAGAGTATGGAACCGGAAGTTGTTTTTGCCCACCAGATAAAACGAGGCTAATGACCTTTGACCTTGTGTGACGTAGACTGTGTCTATAGAATACCTTCTATTATCTGGTTGGCAAAGTATATGTATGCGTGTTTCCGCTTAGTGTCAATGAGATTTTCAAATATCCATCATTTAATTAAACTCGTTTCTTCCCAATTTAGAAGTTTGTGTTTTTGAAATATAAAATGATATAGAACCAGTATTTTTCTGACATTTTTTCGCGCATTTGGTTGCCTAAAAAAGAGTTAAAACTACCTACCCCTTAGCCGAAAAGAAACTGGTGCGTCTTGTTTGAAGAACGGAAATAAGATTAACCCTCATCATGCTGTTCACGACAACCCCTATCTTTGCAAACAGTGTAGATCCAGATCAGATGGCTTCTGAAGAATCTACACTGTTTGACAATCATTTTAGGAATTTGTAGGAATAAATAACATCAAGTAATCTGATTGGTTCAAAGTCAGAAATGGGTGTGGCTAAATTGAATATTCAACAGGACAAGAGTTAAAACAAATATATTTTACGCCTAAATTTATATGAAAAAAGCAGTAGAATAAGGTAAATGATTTTGATAAGATAACTCAGATAATAGTAACTGTAGAAAATCATTCTTGCCTCATCAGTGCTGGCGTATGTAACCCGGAAAGTATTTTGCCTACTAGATGGCCTTTTACTTACCTTGTGTGGCATAGACTATGCACATGTTTATGTTTTTACCTTGTGTGACATAGACTTTGCAACTGTCTATGCTTTTACCTTGTTTGGCATAGACTTTGCACCTCTCTTTGTATTATAGGAATTTATGGTATTCGTGAGCAGGATAATGCTGCTGTTTAACTAAGGCTAGCATAAATGATTGCCTGGTTTGTTCCCGTCATTGTCGAATGTCATTAAACAGGGTATTCTGAAAGCAAAACTATGGATTCACATGTCATCAAACGGTAATCTGAAAGCAAAATTATGGATGTAACACACTGCCCACATCGGGGCTTGAAGAAATAGATGGGTTGCATGATGCTTCCACGCAGAGCTGAAACCGACCGCACACGAGTACTGGTAAACGGCATAGAGGATCTAAGCCTGCCCAGGCAAGGCGGTGTGAGTCGGACCGTCCATGTTTATAAACCCTTTTGGTTTCATTGGGCGACAGGGTTTGAGATGTCATTTCATCTCAGTGTCGGGTAAAAGTCCCACAAAATTGGAAGCAATGTCTCCAAAATGACCTATACAGCGTTGACGGGGACGTTAAACCTCAAATCAAACAAACAAATGGATGTAACACAAAATATAGGTAATACAGAAGTAAGCAACATGTCATTCTTATAGCATTATATTGCAAGAATTTATTTGTATTATATGAGACATACTGTATACAGTGTACAGTACATCGTGAAAACACGCCTGTATACTTTTTACCCTCTTCAACTCCACTTTTATATACTAAAACTGGGGTTCACGTGGGTAAACCTTACTTTTCCTATATCTGCTCTTAAATATAGATTGTGGGTACTAGTTAGAACCGCCTCGATGAGGCTGTTCTAACGAGTACCCGCAATCTATATAAGAAAATAATCTAAATACCCGCTATCTAAATAAGAAAATAAAATATTACAATTTTTCATCTTAAAATTTTCTTTTTTAGGCAGTAAAAGTTACAATGTATTTGTATAGGCGTGTTTTCGTAATGAGTAAACTATCATAATTCAAATAAATATCAATAAGACTGATCATTCCGGTTGTTTTGTTAGTCCTGTGTGTCACCCATATACTTTTATATCTATCCCATACAGTACTCAATGTTGATTCAACGTTGAAAAAACGTTTTTAGCTCACCTGTCACGTAGTGACAAGGTGAGTTTTGTGATCACATTTTGTCCGTCGTCCGTGCGTCAGTGCGTCCGTGCGTGCGTGCGTAAACAATTTCTTGTCCGCACGATAGCATCTTCATTTATGATTTGATTTTAACCAGACTTGCACACAACTTGTACCATCATGAGATCTAGGTTCCTTTCTTGAACCAGCCATATCCCATCATGTGTTACGGAGTTACGGCCCCTGAAAGGGCAAAAATTGCCTATTTTGGTCTTGTCCGCACGATAGCATCTTCATTTATGATTTGATTTTAACCAGACCTGCACATAACTTGTACCACCATGAGATCTGGGTTCCTTTCTTGAACCAGCCATATCCCATCATGTGTTATGGAGTTACGGCCCCTGAAAGGGCAAAAATTGCCTATTTTGGTCTTATCTGCATGATAGATGTTTCATTTATGATTTGATTTTAACTAAACTTGCACACAATTTGTACCACCACAAAATCTTGGTCAAGTTCGAATATGGGTCATGTCGGGTCAAAAAGTAGGTCAGTAGGTCAAATCAGAAAAAAAACCTTGTGAAGACACAAGAGGCCACAGTTTTGGTCTGATCATCATCAATCTTGCCCAGAATGATCATCTTGACAATATCTCAGTCAAGTTCGAATATGGGTGTTGTCAGGTCAAAAAGTAGGTCAGTAGGTCAAATCATAGAAAAACCTTCTGAACACACTAGAGGCCACAATTTATGTCCAATCATCATCAAACTTGCTCAGAATGATCATCTTGATAATATCTTGGTCACATTTGAATATGAGTCATGCCGGGTCAAAAAGTAGGTCAGTAGGTCAAATCATAGAAAAACCTTGTGAATACACTAGAGGCCGCAGTTTTGGTCCAATCATTATCAAACTTGCCTAGAATGATCATCTTGACAATATCTCGGTCAATTTTGAATACGGGTCATGTCGGGTCAAAAAGTAGGTCAGTAGGTCAAATCAAAGAAAAACCTTGTGAACACACTAGAGGCCACAGTTTAGGTCCGATCATCACCAGACTTGCCCAGAATGATCATTTTGACACTATCTCGGTCAAGTTCGAATATGGGTTATGTCGGGTCAGAAAGTAGGTCAAATCATAGAAAAACCTTGTAAATACACTAGAGGCCACAGTTTTGGTCTGATCATCATGAAACTTGCTCGGATTGATTATCTTGACAATTTCTTGGTCAAGTTCGAATATGGGTCATGTAGGGTCAAAAAGTAGGTCAGCTGGTCAAATCAGAGAAAAACCTTGTGAACACACTAGAGGCCACAGTTTTGGTCCAGTCATCATCAAACTTGCTCAGAATGATAGTCTTGACAATATCTGGGTCAGGTTCGAATATGGGTCATGTCGGATCAAAAAGTAGGTCAGTAGGTCAAATCATAGAAAAACCTTCTAAACATACTAGAGGCCACAGTTTAGGTCCGATCATTATCAAACTTGCCCAGAATGATCATCTTGACAATATCCGGGTCAAGTCTGAATATGGGTCATGTCGGGTCAAAAAGTAGGTCAGTAGGTCAAATCATAGAAAAAGCTTGTGAACACACTAGAGGCCACAGTTTTGGTCCAATCATTATCAAACTTGCCCAGAATGATCATCTTGACAATATCTCAGTCAAGTTCAAATATGGGTCATGTTGGGTCAAAAAGTAGGTCAGTAGTTCAAATCATAAGATAACCCTCTGAACACACTGGCGGCTACAGTTTGGGTCCGATCATCATCAAACTTGCTCAAAATGATAATTTGACAATATCTCGGTCAAGTTTGAATATGGGTCATGTCTGGTCAATATGTAGGTCAGTAGGTCAGATTGTTGAAAAACCTTGTGAACACACTAGAGGCCCAAGTTTTGGTCCGAGCATCATCAAACTTGCTCAGAATGATCATCTTGATAATATCTGTGTCAAGTTTTAATATGGGTCATGTCGGGTCAAAAAGTAGGTGAGGAGGTCAAATCATAGAAAAACGTTTTGAATACTCTAAGAGGCCACAGTTTCAGTCAAATCATCATAAAACTGGCTCAGAATGATCATCTGGACAATATCTCAGATAAGTTCAAATATGGGTCATGTCAAATCAAAAAGTAGATCAGTAGGTTATTTTGTCATAACTTTTTAACCGTTTGAGATAGAGCCTTCATATTTGGCATGTAGGTTCCTTCTGACAAGGGCTTCCCACTCATAAAGATTTGACCTTGACTTGGGACCTACTTTATCATACCTTTTGAACCATATGAGATAGAGCCTTCATATTTGGCATGCATGTTCCTTGTGACAAGGTTTTCTCAGCCATTCAAAACTTTTGACCCATGACCTTGACCTTTGACCTACTTTGTCATAACTTTAAAGCATTTGAGATACAGCCTTCTTATTTGGCATGTAGGTTCCTTGTGACAATGTTGCTTAGATGATCCTCTACCAAAAAGGCTAAAACAATCCCACTTGGATGAACAAAATGGCCACCGGAGGTAAAAATAAAAAAAATATTGTAAATTTGATTCAAACGGAAACTCCCCCTAAACCCTAAGACCAATTTGATTCAAAGTTCCAAGGAATGTTGCCTAGGTTACTCCCTACCAAATAAGCTAAATCACTCTGCTGATGAACAAGCTGGCCACAAGAGCTAAAAATAGAATGTACTCGAGACAGTGACACACAGGTGAGCGAACCAGGGCCCTCTGGGCCCTCTTGTTACATTGCTTCAATTTTCCGAGAATGAACATTTGAGTCAACCAAAGTATCTGCTTTGATGCATAGATGCATAAAACGCGTGTTTTACGTCCTTGCTTGGCGGTGTATTTGAACAAGAAGACCATGATGGCCCTTAATCGCTCACCTGAGTCATTTGTAGCCTCTGGATTGCACAAATAGATCTAAAAATAGTATTATTGAACTAGTTTTTGATGCGAAATGGACCATATTCCTACTTAACCTTTTTTTCATCTTTGGTCTTATCAAGTCAAACATTCTGGTAAAGTTTCAAAATAAAAAAAAAAAGATTAACGCATAACTGCGGACTCGGGTGCGGGAACAAGGTTTAAAAGAAATTAGACCTTGTGACCTGGATTATTACCACATGATCCATAGTCAAACTTGACCGACATCTCATCAAGACTAACATTCTCATAAAGTTTCATGAAGATTAATGCAAAACTGTAACCACTAGAAAGTGAAAAGGTTTTAACGAAATCTGACCTAGTTCTGACCTGACATGGCCATATTCAAACTTGGCGTATACAGCATCGAGACACATAATCTGGTAAAGCTTTGTGATGACTGAACCAAACTAGTGAATAAGGTTTTCATGAAATCTAACCTAACGACCTGGTTTTTGATCCAATATGACCAATGTTTAATTTAGGTCCGGGTATTATCATTGCCTTATGTTCTGGTAAAGTTTCATGAAGATTGAAGCAAAACTGTGGCTTTAGTGGGACTTTTACCCGACATTGGAATGAAATGACATCTCAAGCCTATGGATTCACATGTCATTAACCATTTTTGGAACCCAATAGTGTTTATAAATATTTTTATATTTTGAATTATTTATATTACCCAATGGAACCAATAGTGTTTATAAGCATTGACGACTCGCACCACTTTACCTGGGCAGGCTAAGATCCTCTAAGCCGCTTACCAGTACTTGAGTGCATTGGGTTTCAGCTCTGCGTGGAAGCATCATGCAGCCCATTTATTTCTTCAAGCCCCAATGGGCGGGGGCGGAAACGATAGGTCTGTAACCTTTAAAGAGGGTGATCAAGGTAAATGTTGGCGCTGGACGATACTTCTAGGACGGACACAACATGATCACTTCGTTCTTATGTGAGCTAAAAAAGGAAAACATTGACAAAAACAATATAGGCCCTACATTAGACAAGGAGAAGCCTCCGTGGTGTAGTGTTTATGCCACTCGCCTTGTAAACCAGGTGTCGCAGGATCGATCCCCGGCTTATCCAGTCTTTCGGATAAGTCTTTAAATCGAGATCCTGTCTCCGAATGACCTTAGCTGTTGGTGAGACATAAACGCAAACACTCACACTAGAAAGGATGAACAGCCGAAGTTTAATGGCTCGTACACCACTGGGAACGCAAGTAATTCAGGGTTATTCATAAAGCCAGCTCAGAATGATTTAGTCACATTTTTGTTATCTAAAAATACAGGTATGTTGTGCGATATCATTAGAACAGCCTCATCAAGGCGATTCCAATGAGTGCTCATAATATACGTTAAGATTCTATGTATTTGGACAGATAGGCCTGAGCAAACAGTGCAGACCCAGATCAGGTCAAACAGTGCAGACTCAGATCAGACTGCTCCTGTCATTCCATCTGCATCTTTTGAACTCCTTGCTGGGTCGTGAAACATATTTGCTAAAATTTTAGGAGAATTACAACAAGTTCTCAAGGCGTCCGAATATTCAAGGATATTACGGTACGTTTTCAAGATTAAATGAAAAAAAAATCCCCCAGATTACCCCCTAAATATCTGCTATATGGACCCAGCAGGCACACGTCAAACCAAAGTCGGTACAACGTCATGACGTTGCACCGACGTTGATGTGACGTCACAATTACGTAATGTTCCCTGCTCGGGAGCTTTGTGAAGAATTTCCTAGGGACTAAATAATGGGTTCGAAACTTCCATGGTAAACGAGGCATCAGTGTTCCAGGAATTAAGTTTTATGTGCTGTTACAATGTCGGTTCCTCCTCGTCCCTTATTAACATCCTTATATACCATTGTGAAATCACTTTTCTTCTCGACTCCATATTTGGCCATGGCTCTGGTCGCGTGACCGGATATGAAGCGCCAGAGCGCCAAACTGCAACTGGAACGATCCTCTTTTTGAGGTTTCTGATTTGAGCTTGGCAGTCTTCCAACATGACATCACAGTCATCAATACGCAATACAGTAACATCAGCTTCCTTTCCAACGCCGAGCGAGCCAATGACGTCGTCAAGACCATATGCTTTTGCCGGCGTGATGGTTGTTGAGCGTATGACGTCAGTCAGTGGCATACCTAGACACCATAGAAAATTAAATATAGCAATATACATGTAGCTCCAAGAAAGGCCGTTAGGCATAACAGTAACAAGCGCACATAAAGCATATGTCCGGATACGACACGTCGCCTTGTAGTATAGATAGATCTACAGTGAAATTCCTAAATATGAAGACCATCATTGGGATTTTCAAAAATGGTCTTTAAGACCGCTGTTTCTTTAAGACCACTGTTTAACAGTCCCAAAGATGGTCCCTGAGCAGAGGACACTATTGGCAGAAGCACAAAGAAAGATACAGTCGAACTTCAATGGCTCGAACACCTTTGGGACCTCGAAGATCTGTTTGAGACAGGCGTAGTTCGAGCCACTGAGGATTACTGCCAGGAGGCATAACGTGATACTTTTAGACATCTTTTCGGTGTTCTATAATGTGAATATGTATACTGTGTGTACTCATTAGAATCGCCTCATCGAGGCGATTCTAATGAGTACACACAGCATACATTTGCAAGATAAAAGACTAAAATCTCCGTAATTATCCTCCACTATTTCTTATGTAGAGGATTACGCTAGGGGCTCAAGAACGGGTTCGACTCAGCCATGGTAAACGAGCCATCGGTGTTCGAGCCATCGAAGTTCAACTGAAATGTGTATCGTCCAAAATATGCTTTTTAAAGCATACTTAGATCTAGTCTTAATTTTAGGGAGTCTTATTAGTGGAACGTCACTGTACATGATATAACCCATCAGTGAGTGAGTGTTGAGTTTTACGTCCCACCAACAGCTAAGGTCATACGGAGACGGGACCTCGGTTTAAAGACTCATCCGAAAGTGTGGAGAAGCCCGGGATCGATCCTGCGATCCCAGGTTTACAAGGCGAGTAGCGTAACCACTACACCACGGAGGCTTCTGAAAAAAAAAAACATCAGACCTCGAGATCCCCGTAAACACTATTCAGGTCATTGTGGAGATGCTGCTTCCAATTTTGTGGGGCTTTGACCCGACATTGCGATGAAATGACTTCTCCAGCCCTGCCAACAAAGAAACCAATGGGATTGCATATATGCCTGGACGGTCCTGGACTAGCACCACTTTGCCTGGGCAGGCTTAGACCCACGTAGCAGGCTACCAGTACTCATGTGCGATTGGTTTCAGTTCTGCGGGAAGCATCATGTAGCCTATTTTTGTAGGTGTTCATCTTTTTAGCTCGCCGTCACGTAGTGACGAGGTGAGCTTTTGGGATCACTTTTTGTCCGTCGTGCGTGCGTGCGTGTGTCCGTCCGTCCGTGCATGCGTAAACAATTTCTTCAAACGACATCTCCTCCTAAACCACTGATCTGATTTTGACCAAACTTCACAGGAATGATCCTTAGGTGGTCCCCTTTCAAAGTTGTTCAAATGGTTCCGGTCCGTTGCACATCTAGGTCACAGGAGCCAAAAATAGATTTTTTCACCGAAAACTTAAAAACTCTTCTCCTCTGAAACCACAAGGCCCAGGTCTTTGATATTTGGTATAAAGCTTCATCTAGTGGACCCCTACTAACATTGTTCAAATTATAGTGCGGGGCCAAAAATGCCCCCGCCCCGGGGCCCTTTGGTTTTACATGGGCTTATATAGGGAAAATCTTTAAAAAATCTTCTCTGAAACCGCAAGGCTCAGGTCTTTGTGATATTTGGTGTGTAGCTTCATCTAGTGGACCTTTGCCAAGATTGTTCAAATTATTGCCTTTGTTGATATTTGGTATGAAGCTTCACCTTTTTAGACCTTCCTCATTATGCACATTATAACCCTAGGGTCAATAATGGCCCTGCCCGGGACCCACTTGTTACTCTATGGATCAGGTGAGCGATCCAGGGCCATCATGGCCCTCTTGTGTTTTATAATATTATGAGGATCACTTTTGAAACCACAAGGCCCAGGTCTTTGATATTTGGCATGAAGCTTCATCTAGTGGACCCCTACTAACATTGTTCAAATTATAGTGCTGGGGCCAAAATGCCCCCGCCCCGGGACCCTTTGGTTTTACATAGTCTTTTGTAGGGAATATCTTAAAAAATCTTCTTCTCTGAAACCACAAGGCCCAGGTCTTTGATATTTGGTATGAAGCTTCATCTAGTGGACCCCTACTAACATTGTTCAAATTATAGTGCGGGGCCAAAAATGCCCCCGCCCCGGGGCCCTTTGGTTTTACATTGGCTTATATAGGGAAAATCTTTAAAAAATCTTCTCTGAAACCGCAAGGCTCAGGTCTTTGATATTTGGTGTGTAGCTTCATCTAGTGGACCTTTGCCAAGATTGTTCAAATTATTGCCTTTGTTGATATTTGGTATGAAGCTTCACCATTTTAGACCTTCCTCATTATGCACATTATAACCCTAGGGTCAATAATGGCCCTGCCCGGGACCCACTTGTTACTCTATGGATCAGGTGAGCGATCCAGGGCCATCATGGCCCTCTTGTGTTTTATAATATTATGAGGATCACTTTTGAAACCACAAGGCCCAGGTCTTTGATATTTGGCATGAAGCTTCATCTAGTGGACCCCTACTAACATTGTTCAAATTATAGTGCTGGGGCCAAAATGCCCCCGCCCCGGGACCCTTTGGTTTTACATAGTCTTTTGTAGGGAATATCTTAAAAAATCTTCTTCTCTGAAACCGCAAGGTTCAGGTCTTTGATATTTGGTATGAAGCTTCAAATTATAGTGTTGGGGCCAAAAATGTCCCGCTCCGGGGCCCTTTGGTTTTACATGTGCTTATATTGGGAAAATCTTTAAAAATCTTCTTCTCTGAAACTGCAAGGCCCAGGTCTTCGATATATGGTATGAAGCTTCATCTAGTGTACCCCTACGAAGATTGTTCAAATTATAGTGCTAGGGCCTAAAATGTCCCTGCCCCGGGGCCCTTTGGTTTTACATGTGCTTATATAGGGAAAATCTTTAAAAATCTTCTTCTCTGAAACCGCAAGGCCAAGGTCTTTCATATTTGGTATGAAGCTTCATCTAGTGGACCCCTACCAAGATTGTTCACATTATAGTGTTGGCGCCAAAAATGCCCCCACCCCGGGGCCCTTTGGTTTTACATGGGCTTATATAGGGTTAATCTTTAAAAAACCTTCTTCTCTGAAACCGCAAGACCCAGGTCTTTGATATTTGGTATGACGCTTCCCGCCCCGGGGCCCTTTGGTTTTACATTGGCTTATATAGCTTAATCTTTAAAAACCTTCTCCTCTGAAACCGCAAGACCCAGGTCTTTGGTATTTGGTATGACGCTTCATGTAGTGGACCCCTACCAAGATTGTTCAAATTATAGTGCTGGGGCCAAAAAAGCCCCCGCCCCGGGGCCCTTTGGTTTTACATAGACTTATATAGGGAACGTCTTGAAAAATCTTCTTCTCTGAAACCGCAAGGCCTAGGTTTTTGATATTTGGTATGAAGCTTCAGCTTGTGGACCTCTACAAAGATTGTTCAAATTATAGTGCTGGTGCCAAACATGCCCCCGCCCCGGGGCCCTTTGGTTTTACATGGGCTTATATAGGGTGAATCTTTAAAAACCTTCTTCTCTGAAACCTCAAGGCCCAGGTCTTTGATATTTGGTATGCCGCTTCATCTAGTGGACCCCCACCAAGATTGTTCAAATTATAGTGCTGGGGCCAAAAATGCCCCAGCCCCTGGGCCCTTTGGTTTTACATAGACTTATATAGGGAAAGTTTTGAAAAAGTCTTCTTCTCTGAAACATCAAGGCCTAGGTCTTTGATATTTGGTATGAAGCTTCATCTTGTGGACCTCTACCAAGATTGTTCAAATTATAGTGCTGGTGCCAAAAATACCCCCGCTCTGGGGCCCTTTGGTTTTACATAGACTTATATAGAGATAATCTTTGAAAATCTTCTTCTCTGAAACAGCAAGACCCAGGTCTTTGATATTGAGTGTGAAGCATCATCGAGTGGACCCCTATCAAGATTGTTTAAGCTATAGCCCTGAGGCCAAAAATGCCTCCGCCCCGGGGCCATTTGGCTTAACATAGGCTTACGTAGGGAATATCTTTTTTAAAACAAAAAATCTTCTCTGAAACGGCAAGGCCCAGGTCTTAAATATTTGGTGTGTAGCTTCATCTAGTGGACCTTGGCCAAGATTGTTCAAATGATAGCCTTTGTTGATATTTGGTATGAAGCTTCACCTTTTTAGACCTCCCTCAACATTATGCTTATAATAACCCTGGGGACAATAATGGCCCTCCTCAGGGCCCACTTGTTACTTTATGGATCAGGTGAGCGATCCAGGGCCATTATGGCCCTCTTGTTAGCTCACCGTCACGTAGTGACGAGGTGAGCTTTTGGGATCACTTTTCGTCCGTCGTCCGTCGTGCGTCCGTCCGTCCGTAAACAATTTCTTTAAACGACATCTCCTAAACCACTGATCGGATTTTGACCAAACTTCGCAGGAATGATCCTTAGGTGGTCCCCTTTCAAAGTTGTTCAAATGGTTCCGGTCCGTTGCACATCTAGGTGATAGAAGCCAAAAATAGATTTTTTTTATCAAAAACTTAAAAAATCTTCTTCTCTGAAACCACAAGGCCCAGGTCTTTGATATTTGGTATGAAGCTTCATCTAGTGGACCCCTGCCAAGATTGTTCAAATTATAGTGCTGGGGCCAAAAATGCCCCGGCTCCGGGGCCATTGGATTTCACATGGGCTTATATAGGGAAAATCTTTAAAAATCTTCTTCTCTGAAACCGTAAGGCCCAGGGTTTTGATATTTGGTATGAAGCTTCATCTAGTGGACCCCTACAAAGATTGTTCAAATTGTAGTGCTGGGGCCAAAAACGCCCCCGCCCCGGGGTCCTTTGGTTTAACATGGGCTTATATAGGGTAAAATCTTTAAAAATCTTCTTCTCTGAAACCGCAATGCCCAGGTCGTTGATATTTGGTATGTAGCTTCATCTAGTGGACCCCTACCAAAATTGTTCAAATTATAATGCTGGGGCCAAAAATGCCCCCGCTATGGGGCCCTTTGGTTTTACATGGGCTTATATAGGGAAGATCTTTAAAAATCTTATTCTCTGAAACCGTAAGGCCCAGGTCTTTGATATTTGGTATGAAGCTTCATCTAGTGGACCCCTACCAAGATTGTTCAAATTATAGTGCTGGGGCCAAAAATGCCCCCGCCCGGGGCCCTTTGGCTTTTACATGGGCTTATATATGGAAAATCTTTAAAAAATCTTCTTCTCTGAAACCGCAAGGCCCAGGTCGTTGATATTTGGTATGTAGCTTCATCTAGTGGACCCCTACCAAGATTGTTCAAATTATAGTGCTGGGGCAAAAAAATGCCCCCGCCCCGGGGCCCTGTGGTTTTACATGGGCTTATATAGGGAAAATCTTTATTATGCACATTGAAGCCTTGGGGATCAATAATGGCCCTCCCCGAGGCCAACTTGTTACTCTATCATATGGATCAGGTGAGCGATCCAGGGCCATCATGGCCCTCTTGTCCTTTATATTAGGATCAGTTTTTATCTGTCATCCGTGCGTAAACAATTTCTTCAAACAACATCTCCTCCTAAACCACTGATCGGATTTTGACCGAACTTCACAATAATGATCCTTAGGTGGACCCCTTTCAAAGTTGTTCAAATGGTTCTGGTCTGCTGCACATCAAGGTCACAGGGGCCAAAAATTGATTTTTGTAATGAAAACTTAAAAATTTTCTTCTCTGAAACCATAAGGCCGTGGTCTTTGATATTTGGTACGACGTTTCATCTAGTGGATCCCTACCAAGATGTTCAAATTATAGTGCTGGGGCCAAAAATGCCCCCCGCCCCGGGGCCCTTTGGCTTTTACATGGGCTTATATAGGGAAAATCTTTAAAAATCGTCTTCTCTGAAACCGCATGGCCCAGGTCGTTGATATTTGGTATGTAGCTTCATCTAGTGGACCCCTACCAAGATTGTTCAAATTATAATGCTGGGGCCAAAAATGCACCCGCTCTTGGGTCCTTTGGTTTTACATGGGCTTATATAGGGAAGATCTTTAAAAATCTTCTTCTCTGAAACCGTAAGGCCCAGGTCTTTGATATTTTGTATGAAGCTTCATCTAATGGACCCCTACGAAGATTGTTAAAATTGTAGTGCTGGGGCCAGAAATGCCCCCGCCCCGGTGTCCTTTGGTTTAACATGGGCTTATATAGGAAAAATCTTTAAAAATCTTCTTCTCTGAAACCGCAAGGCCCAGGTCGTTGATATTTGGTATGTAGCTTCATCTAGTGGACCCCTACCAAGATTGTTCAAATTATAATGCTGGGGCCAAAAATGCCCCCGCTCTGGGGCCCTTTGGTTTTACATGGGCTTATATAGGGAAGATCTTTAAAAATCTTCTCCTCTGAAACCGTAAGGCCCAGGTCTTTGATATTTGGTATGAAGCTTCATCTAGTGGACCCCTACCAAGATTGTTCAAATTATAGTGCTGGGGCCAAAAATGCCCCCGCCCCGGGGCCCTTTGGCTTTTACATGGGCTTATATAGGGAAGATCTTTAAAAATCTTCTTCTCTGAAACTGCAAGGCCCAGGTCTTTTATATTTGGTATGAAGCTTCATCTAGTGGACCCCTACCAAGATTGTTCAAATTATAGTGCTGGGGCCAAAAATGCCCCCACCCCGGGGCCCTGTGGTTTTACATGGGCTTATATAGGGAAAATCTTTAAAAATTTTCTTCTCTAAAACTGTAAGGCCCATTTCTTTGATATTTGGTATGAAGCTTCACCCCACAAGGCCCAGCAGGTCCCCCCCCCCCCCTCGCCCGCCACAGGGCCTTTTGGTTTTACATTGGCTTATATAGTGAAAAATTTTAAAATTCTTCTTCTCTGAAACTGCAAGGCCCAGGTCGTTGATATTTGGTATGAAGCTTCATCTAGTGGACCCCTACCAAGATTGTTCAAATTATAGCCCTGGGGCCAAAATTGCCCCCGCTCCGGGGCCCTTTGGTATTACATAGACTAACATTGGGAAAATCTTGAAAAATCTTCTTCTCTGAAACCAGAAGGCCTAGGTCTTTGATATTTGGTATGAAGCTTCAGCTAGTGGACCTCTATCAAGATTGTTCAAATTATAGCCCTGAGACCAAAAACGCCCCTGTCTCGGGGCCCTTAGGTTTTACATAGACTTATATAGGGAAAATCTTTAAAAATCTTCTTATGTGAAACCACAAGGCCAAGGTCTTTGATAATTGGTGTGAAATTATATCTAGTGGACCTCTATCAAGATTGCTCAAATTATAGCCCTGGGGCCAAAAATGCCCCCGCCCCGAGACCCTTTGCTTTTACATAGACTTATATAGGGAAATGTTTAAAAATCTTCTTCTCTGAAACCTTTAGGCCCATGTCTTTGATATTTGGTATGGAGCTTCATCTAGTAGACCTCTACCAAGATTGTTCAAATTATAGCCCCCGCCCCGGGGCCCTTTGGAAACCTCAATGCCCAGGTCTTTGATATTTGGTATGCCGCTTCATCTAGTGGACCCCCACCAAGATTGTTCAAATTATAGTGCTGGGGCCAAAAATGCCCCAGCCCCTGGGCCCTTTGGTTTTACATAGACTTATATAGGGAAAGTTTTGAAAAAACTTCTTCTCTAAAACATCAAGGCCTAGGTCTTTGATATTTGGTATGGAGCTTCATCTAGTAGACCTCTACCAAGATTGTTCAAATTATAGCCCCCTGCCCCGGGGCCCTTTGGTTTTACATAGACTTATATATAGAGATAATCTTTGAAAATCTTCTTCTCTGAAACAGCAAGGCCCAGGTCTTTGATGTTTGGTGTGAAGCTTCATCTAGTGGACCTCTATCAAGATTGTTTAAATTATGGCTCTGAGGCCAAAAATGCCCCCGCCCTGGGGCCATTTGGTTTTACATAGGCTAATGTATAGGTCTTTGATATTTGGTGTGTAGCTTCATCCAGTGGACCATTGCCAATTTGTTCAAATTATAGCCTTTGTTGATATTTGGTATGAAGCTTCACCTTTTAAGACCTCCCTCAACATTATGCACATTGAAGCCTTGGGGTCAATAATGGCCCTCCCCGAGGCCAACTTGTTACTCTATCATATGGATCAGGTGAGCGATCCAGGGCCATCATGGCCCTCTTGTGTTTTATATTAGGATAACTTTTTATCTGTCATCCGTGCGTAAACAATTTCTTCAAACAACATCTCCTAAACCACTGATCGGATTTTGACCAAACTTCACAATAATGATCCTTAGGTGGATCCCTTTCAAAGTTGTTCAAATGGTTCTGGTCTGCTGCACATCAAGGTCACAGGAGCCAAAAATTGATTTTTGTAATGAAAACTTAAAAAAAAAATTTTCTGAAACCATAAGGCCGTGGTCTTTGCTATTTGGTACGAAGTTTCATCTAGTGGATCCCTACCAAGGTTGTTCAAATTATAGTGCTGGGGCCAAAACTGTCCCCTCCCCAGGTCCCTTTGATTTTACATAGGATTATATATAGAAAATCTTTAAAAATCTTCTTCTCTGAAACCACAAGGCCCAGGTCTTTGATATTTGGTATGAAGCTTCATCTAATAGACCTCTACCAAGATTGTTCAAAATATAGCCCTTGGGCCAAAGATGCCCCCGCTCCGGGGCCCTTTGGTTTTACATAGACTTATATAGGGAAAATCTTTAAAAATCTTCTTCTGTGAAATCACAAGGCCTAGGTCTTTGATATTTGGTGTGAAATTTCATCTAGTGGACCTCTATCAAGATTGTCCAAATTATAGCTCTGGGGCCAAAAATGCCCCTGCCCCGAGACCCTTTGGTTTTACATAGACTTATATAGAGATAATATTTGAAAATCTGCTTCTCTGAAACTTCAAGGCCCATGTCTTTGATATTTGGTATGGAGCTTCATCTAGTGGACCTCTACCACGATTGTTTAAATTATAGCCCTCTGGCCACAAATGACCCCGCCCCGGAGACCTTTGGTTTTACATATGTTTATAATATATAGAGATAATCTTTGAAAATCTTCTTCTCTGATACAGCAAGGCACAGGTCTATTTGGTGTGAAGCTTCATCTAGTGGACCTCGCCCCGGGGCCATTTGGTTTAACATAGGCTTATGCTGGGAATAGCTTTAAAAACATCTTCTCTGAAACCGCAAGGCCCAGGTCTTAGATATTACTGGACCTTTGCCAAGATTGTTCAAATTATAGCCTTCGTTGATATTTGGTATGAAGCTTCACCTTTTTAGACCTCCCTCAACATTATGCACATTATAACCCTGGGGTCAATAATGGCCCTCCCCGGGGCACACTTGTTACTCTATGGATCAGATGAGCGATCCAGGGCCATCATGGCCCTCTTGTTTAAGGAAGTGTTGTTTGAATTATTAGCTCACCTGAGCACGAAGTACTCATGGTGAGCTATTGTGATGTCGTGCGTCGTCAACAATTTGCTTTAAATGTGAACTCCTCCTAAACCCTTGGGCCAATTTAATTCAAACTTTACAGGAATGTTGCCTAGGTGGCTCCCTACCAAAATAGCTAAAATCGTTCTGCTCTGATGAACAAGATGGCCACCAGGGCTAAAAATAGAAAAAATCTCCGATGAACAAAATGGCCTCCAAAGCTAAAAATAGAAAAACATCGTAAATTTCCTTCAAATGCGAACTCCTCCTAAACCCTTGAGCCAATTTGATTCAAACTTCACAGCAATGTTGGCTAGGTGACTTCCTACCAAAATAGGCCACCGGAGCTAAAAATAGAAAAAAAAATCTTCAAACTCCTCCTGTACCCATGGCCCAATTTCATTCAAGCTTCATAGGAATGTTGCTTAGGTAACCCTCTACGAAATTAGCTAAAACGATCCCGCACCGATGGATAAAATGGCCACCAGAACTAAAAATAGAAAAAACAAAAAACGCAAATTTGCTTCAAACACGAACTCTACGGCCAATATGATTCAAACTTCACAGGAACTTTGCGTAGGTGACTCCCTACCAAAATAGCTAAAATCGTTCCGCTCTGACAAACAAGATGGCCGCTAGAGCTAAAAATAGATAAAAATCTTGAAATGACAACTCTTCCTGTACCCTTGGGCCAATTTCATTCAAACTGCATAGAAATAATGCTTAGATGACCTTCTACCGAAATAGCTAAAACAATTTTGCTCGGATGAACAAAATGGCTGCCAGAGCTAAAAATAGAAAAACATCGTAAATTTGCTTCAAACGCAAACTCCTCCTAATCGCTTGGGCCAATTGGCTTCAAACTTCACAGGAAGGTTGCCTTGGTGACTCACTACCAAAATTCTAAAAACGTTTTGCTCTGACAAACAAGATGACCGTCAGAGCTAAAAATAGAAAAACAATCTTCAAACGACAACTCCTCCTGTACCCTTGGGCCAATTTTATACAAACTTCGTAGGAATATAGATGACCCTCTACCAAAATAGCTTAAATGATCCCGCTCCGGTGAACAAAATGGCCACCATAGCTAAAAATAGAAAAACATTGTAAATTTGCTTCAAATGCGAACTACTCCCAATTTGATTCGAACTTCGCAGGAATGTTGCCTAGGTGACTCCCTTCCAAAATAGCTAAAATCGTTCCGCTCTGACGAACAAGATGACCACCAGAGCCAAAAATAGAATGTACTAGAGACAGTGACACTCAGGTGAGCGAATCAGGGCTCTCTGTGCCCTCTTGTTTAGATCTTTACTTAATTTAGTGTTTTTATCCAACACGTGCCAGGCACACTTTGCATAGGTCTTGAAATATGTTCTTATGAAGCTTGCCGCATTCTTTCTTCTGAGGAACCGGTTAGCGAGCGTGGCTGACTGGCCGCTTAGCAGAGTGTTGTCGGATCTTTGAGTGTGCTGAGCAATAGATATATTATTTTGAGCATGTTGTGAACGAGACAATATCTATCTATCTATCTTCTGATACTGCGTCGGTCACATTTGACCATTACCGCAGGTGTATATTACATACACTCCAGGGGCCAGTTTCATCAATAAACATCGTGCGATTAATCTTAAATTGTTCTTACGCACTTTTTAAAGAACTGCGTACGTCAGTTTCATCAAAACATCGCAAAGTGTTCGTAAGAGCTAAATTTGCGTTTCACTAAAATATGTCGCAATTTTGAATATGCTCTTAAACGGGGCCACTAATTGTCACATGCGTGATCACGTGCCGTCTTGAAATAGCCGTGTAAAGTAGATTACACGTTTTAAAATTATTATTCCAGTACACATTCAATATAAACAACGTTGAATCAACGTTGATTCTACGTTGTTTCAAACTTGTGTTACCATTTCATTATCGTAAGATACAGATATTAATTATCTGGACCCATTTCCCACTGTACTACTGGCGAGTTGGTCTGTTTTGTTGACGCCGTGACGTCCGTTGATAGTAAACCTTTACAACAAGCGTGTCTGTCTGTAAATGCGGGTGTGTGTGTGTGGGGGGGGGGGGGGTGGGGGGGGGGGGGGGGGGGGGGGGGGGGGGGGGGGGGTGGGGGGGGGGGGGGGGGGGGGGGGGGGGTTCAGCATGAGTGCACGTGTACTGTTGAGTTTATAATATTAGATAACATGTGAGACTTCGCTGAGCATTGTTTACCTTTTCACGCTCAATTTAACAAATTCAGTTATACAAGGGCACGGATACGTCACTAAAACAAGCCTATATAATATTGACCCCCTTGAACCCCACTTTTATATAGTAAAATGGGTTTACAGGGGTAAATTTATTTTTTCCTATTTCTGCTCTGAATATAGATTATGGGTACTCGTTAGAACCGTCTCAATCTCCTCGATGAGGTGGTTCTAACGAGTACCACATTCTATATTTTGAGGAGAAATAAGAAAATTATCGCAATTTTTCGTCTTAAAATTTTCGTTTTCTCGGCGGTAAAGTTTACAATGCATTTGTATAGGCGTGTTTTCGTTATGCAAGATTCAATTTATCGTATGAACTTCAAACACAGGTTATGCACGGTTTTAACACAAAACGTCAATACATGACGATTAATAAGGAACCGCAGATAACGTTACATGACGTAGCCTCTGTAAGTGTTCGTATTTAACGTATATCAGTTTTCAACTCCGGTTTGTTGTTGGCAATGGTCTGTAGCAAATATTTTTTCATTGATTGTTCGTCTGTCAGGCCGTCCAGCCTTACCATGAAAAATAAATTCAGTTCATTTGCAACACAGAGCCTACAGAATGACTGATTTTAAATTACAAAGAACCTGTTCTATAGCTAGATGTATACACCATTATACAATCGTCTGCACATAGGCGAAATGACAGTACGCAAGACCATGATCTTCTTCCCCGCCGTCGACATTAAAGGGTTTCGTACATACGAGTGTACGCACATGTACGTACGTCCTTCCGTATGGGTGAACGTACGCGTTTCTGTACCCTCGGGTTTAAGACATTGTACCGGGAAGAACCTAAACTTTTAAGAGCTCATATTTTCCAGACCATATGATAGAATTGTGATGATACATATGTCGAAAGGTTTATTCAGCAATACACTGACCCTTACCTATGACCTCTATGTCAAGTCATGGACTTAGAAAACTTTAAATGCTGAATTTATTTAAGAGCTCATAATTTTAAATCATATATAATGGATATGGTTCCTATTTGGTACGGCGATAGATACACATTCGAAGTTAATTCAGCATACCCGCACCACTGCTCTTGACCTCAAGGTCACGGTCACGGACTCATAATTTTCAACATAATCGCGGCCAATACCCATGACCTCAAGGTAAAGGTTACAGACTCAGATTTATTTAAATGTCAACATTTTTTTTAATAAGAGCTCACATTTCCCAACCAATTTAATGCATTTACTTCATATTTGGTATGAAGAAAGATACATGTCGTTTCTCCGGCTACTCCGTTTTGTGTTCGTCCACATCTGATTAATGATCTGCTCGAAATAAAAGAAATAATCTTGAAAGCGCCGTAAAACCAAAACTCAAGGTCAATGTCACAGACTTAGTAATTTTTTTATGGATTTGATGCATATCTGGATGATGATACAAGCTTTTTCCAAGATTTAAACATTAACCCACACCTACGCCTGTTCTCAAGGACAGTTTTCCAGCCGAGCAATGCGGTCTTTTTTTTTTTTTTTTGGCAACATGCTTTTTTGGTGAGGGTGGTCCCTGGGCGGGGGAATCTGTGTCGTATTTACAATTCTAGTTTTATGTATCGATTTGCGGAACACTGAGACTTCATTTTAATCAAAAGTCTAATCGCAGATTGTGGGTAATCGTTAGAACTACCTGAACGCGTTGGTTCTTTTGTTTGCACCCCGCCAACCGTTGGTACAATGTACATGTACTTAGGTCATTTTGGAGACGCTGCTTTTGATTTTGAAGGACTTTTACCCGACCTTGAGGTGAAGTGACATTATAAACCCTACCGACCAAAGCAGGTATGGTTTAAGGAGCGGTCCCACCCGTACCACTTTTCATGGGTAGGCTTTTACAAACTAAGCGGTTAACCAGTAATCAAGTCTGGACGGTTTTAGCTCTGTGCGGAAGCGATGGTCGAAAGCCAGCGTCGGATGAAATATAGATTGTGAGTACTCGTAAGCACAACCTCAAAGAGGCGCTTCTAACGAGTACCCCCATTCTCTATCAGAAAACAAGAAAAATGCCATTATGGACGGGTTTGACGGGGTTAACCAAAAGGTAAACCGGGACGCTGACGCCCGGCCGGCCGCCCGGACATAGCTATTCTAAAGGACGGAATTTTTCCATGAAAAACCCGTCCAAAAATGCGGAAACCCCCAACCCAAACTAAAGATTATATAAGGGGTCTCCATTGCATGGGCTAGTATAAGTAATGGGCGTGGTCTGCGAAGGAAAGCGAAATGGCATTTATGCACCATTCTTTTAACAACGAGCGTAGGTTTCTATAAACTATGCTGCGCGTTATCTACTTCCGACACATGTCCAACGTTTAAGCCGAAAATTTCAATGTGCGACGTCTAAATATTCATCTCAGAAATACGACAAAATGTGCGAACATCGCAGATCTTGAGCATTTGATGAAACAGGATTTTTGTCGTAAGAACTTCGTACGATCTTTTTAAGACAAAAATACGTCGCAAATGCTTTGATGAAACTGGCCCCAGGTTTTGCAGGATGAAAGCCTACACAGTAATCATGTAATTACGGTATAGGGATCTTTAACCTGCACAGGGGATGGTTCTCCCTGCACAGGAGGCCTCCAGTTAACGTCCCGATCCGAAGGACGGTGCACTTTATGACATTCATCTCTGCAAATGATGCCAATGGAGCGTGTTCGGACACCGAAATTTTATCGCCGCTGCCGGGGATCGAACCCGGGACCTCTAGCACCAGAGGCAAGTGCACTAACCACTGAGCTATCACGCTCCACTACCACTGAGCTATCACACTCCACTCATATTGTCCTAGCGGCTCATTTTAGGACGTTGACAAACAGTGTAGACCATGACGAGACACCGCACCGCAGAACGCGGCGTCTGATCTGGGTCTACACTGTTTCTGGTAGAAATTTACCACAAACAAATACAAACCTGACACCGCTTTAATTGGAAATGGATCACTCTAAGCTTATAAGGAGGAAATTTCCATTGTCATGCATGGGTTAACCCTTATCTTGCTGTTCACGACAACCCCTATCTTTGCAAACAGTGTAGATCCAGATCAGATGGCCTCTGAAGAAGCCATCTGATCAGGATCTACACTGTTTGACATTCAGTTTATGAATTTGTAGGAATAAATTACTTCAAGTAATCTGATTGGTTCAAAGTCAGAAATGGGTGTGGCTAAACTGAATATTCAGCAAGAGAAGGGTTAAGCTTATTATGCCCCCAACTTCGAAGAAGTGGGGTATAGATTGGTTTTGCCCTGTTCGACCGTCCGTCCTTCCCGCTTTTTTACGGCATAGCATAACTTAAGAACCATGGGTGCTAAGTTTTTGAAATTTCATATATGGATTCCTTATGAAAAAATAATTGACTCGTGTTTTTTTTCTCGTCAGGATAATGCCCCTTTCTTGAGTAATGCCCCTTTGCAAAAAATACTTTGAAATCTTGTAAGCAAGATATCTCAAAAACTTATGCTTTGAAACTTTACAGACTGATTTGGGATGAGGAGTAGATGAACTGATTAACATTTGAAAAAAATCCGTATTTTTTTCTTAAGTCATGGCCCTTATTTTTTTTTTTTTTTTTTTTTTTTTTTTTGCGTTTTAAGCTTTTAAGCAAGATAACTAAAACACTGTTTGAGCTATTGCCCTGAACCTTTACAGAATGGTTGGGGATGATGAGAAGATGACTTGATTAGCTTTTGACAAATTTTTTTTTTTTTTTGGAAGAGTCTATTTGCAGTCAACTGCAAATAGCCAGAAAACGTTAAAATGGCTATTTGCAGTCAACTGCAGATAGCCAAAAAACGTTAAAATGGCTATTTGTAGTCAACTGCAAATAGCCGAAAAACGCTAAAATGGCTATTTGCAGTCATTTTATATTCCTACCATTTACACGTGCGCCCATCGAAATTCAGATCAGTCTGCGCATCCGTGCTGTCTATTCATAGTCTTCGTTGTGTGCTCTTCGCATCAGGTTAACAGGTCCATGAAATTATGGCTCCTCTAAACCCCATTTTATATAGAGAAAAGCGGGGTTTAAGGGGTAATTGTTACCATTCCTTATTTTGGTGCAAACACATAGATTTGTGGGTACACGTTAGAACCACCTCATTGAGTCTGTTCTAACGAGCACATTCAATCTATGTTTAGACTAAAAATAAGGAAAATATACATCATCTTCATTCAAATAAGAGGGCCATGATGGCCCTGGATCGCTCAGCTGATCCTTATGGCAGGTAATATAAGGTGGAGTGAACGGTTTGAACAATATTTGGCTGACAGTGGCCCAAGGAACATTTCTGTGAAATTATTTCAAAATCAATCTAGCTATTTAGGAACGTAAGTCATTTTAAGGGATAAATATTTTTTTCTGGATTGGAAAATTGTCAGAGTGGCACTCATGGAACATTACTTCAAAAGTGTTTTCTTTTTTGTGTTTTCCTGTCAGGACCTAGTGCACCAGACGGAAATGAACGGTTTCATTCTAACTAACTAACAATAACTCATGGTGACAAGGGGTGGGGGGGCGGTATCCATCCATTTGACAAGACAGAGCTGACTTGTATGTCACTATCTGGGCACCTTGTGGATATTGAGGGTCAGGTCCTAGTGCACCAGACGGAGATGAACAGGCTCAGTGTAACTAACAATGTTTCATGGTGAAGGTGAAATGGGATGGGGGTGGATCCCTTTGACGATACAGGGCTGACTTTGTATGTCACTATCTGGGTATCTTGTGGACACATTGAGGGTCGGGTCCTAGTAACAGGCTCAGTCTAACAAACAATGACTCTTGGTGTGTGGGTGGGGGGGTGGGGTGGAGTGGGGTGGATCACTTTGAAAATACAGAGCTGACTTGTATGTCACTTACAGGGCACCTTGTAGACAATGAGGGTCAGGTCCTAGTGCACCAGACGGAGATGAACGGGCTCAGTCTAACTAACAATGACCCATGGTGTCTGTGTAGGCGGGGGTAGGGTGCGATCCCTTTGACAATACAGAGCTGACTTGTATGTCACTATCTGGGCACCTTGTGACATTGAGGGTCAGGTCCTACTGCACCAGACAGCGATGGGCGGGCTCAGTGTAACTAACAATGTTTCATGGTGAAGGTAAAATGGGGTGGGGGTGGATCCCTTTGACGGTACAGAGCTGACTTTGTATGTCACTATCTGGGTATCTTGTTGACACATTGAGGGTCGGGTCCTAGTAACAGGCTCAGTCTAACAAACAATGACTCTTGGTGTGTGGGTGGGGTGGGGGTGAGGTGGGGTTGATCACTTTGAAAATACAGAGCTGACTTGTATGTCATTATCAGGGCACCTTGTAGACATTGAGGGTCAGGTCCTAGTGCACCAGACGGAGATGAACGGGCTCAGTCTAACTAACAATGACCCATGGTGTCCGTGTAGGCGGGGGGTGGGTGCGATCCCTTTGACAATACAGAGCTGACTTGTATGTCACTATCTTGGCACCTTGTGACATTGAGGGTCAGGTCCTACTGCGCCAGACAGAGATGAGCGGGCTCAGTCTTACTAACAATGACGCATGGTGTGTGTGTGTGTGTGGGGGGGGGGGGGGGGGTTGAACCCTTTGACGATAAAGAGCTGGCCTGTATGTCACTATCTGGGCGACTTGTGGACATTGAGGGTCAGGTCCTAGTGCACCAGACGGAGATGAACAGACTCAGTCTAACTTACAATGTTGACAAGGGGTGGCCCTTTGTAAAAGGTACCACTCTATTCATAAAATATCACTCCTTACCAAGGTACTACAATTCTGAGCAAGTTTGATGATGATTGGACCAAAAACTGTGGCCTCTAGAGTGCTAACAAGGTTTTTTTATGATTTTACCTACTGACCTACCTTTTGACCCCACATGACCAATATTCGAAACTGACCTAGATATTGTCAAGATGATCATTCTGAGCAAAGTTGATGATGATTAGAATAAAATTGCGGCCTCTAGAGTGTTAACAAAGTTTTTTTATGATTTGACCTACTGACCTACTTTTGACCCACATGACCAATATTCGAACATAACCTACATATTGTCGAGACGATCATTCTGAGAAAGGTCGATGATGAGTGGACCAAAAGTGTGGCCTCTAGAGTGTTAACAAGGTTTTTCTATGATTTGACCTACTGACCTACTTTTTGACCCGACATGACCCATATTCGAATTTGACCTAGATATTATTTTGATGATCATTCTGGGCATGTCGAATGATAATTTGACCAAAACTGTGGCCTCTAGAGTGTTAACAAGGTTTTTCTATGATTTGATCTACTGACATACTTTTTGTCCCAACAGGACCCATATTCGAACCTAACCTAGATATTGCTATGATGATTATTCTGAGCAAGACCGATGATGATTGGACCAACATTGTGGCCTCTAGAGTGTTAACAAGGTTTTTCTATGATTTGACCTACTAACTTACTTTTAAGCTTTCGAACTTGACGTAGGTTTTGTCGAGATGATTATTCTGAGCACGTTTGGTGAGGATTGGACTCAAATTATGGCCTCTAGAGTGTTAACAGGGTTTTTTCTATTATTTGACGTTTTGACCTACTTTTTGACCCAACATGACCCATATTCAAACCCTACCGAAATATTGTCATGATAATCATTCTGATCATGATTGGACTAAACCTTTGGCCTCTAGAAGGTTAACAAGAAAAGTTTACGGACGACGGACGAAGCACGACGACGACGCCGGGGCATCTCACAGTCACAAAAGCTCATCATGACCTTCGGTCAGGTGAGCTAAAAATCTAAGCTCTCGGCCTTATGGTTTCCGAGAAGATGTTTGAACTTTTTTTCTAGTATAAGTCAATAGGAGCTAATGAGCCCTGGGGCGTAGCCAATTTTGTCCCAAAGAGCATGTTTGGCAGGATTTATGTAGGCGAACATTTTATGTTGCTATATACTAAATATCTAAAGTCTGTACTTCATGGTTTCAGAGAAGAAGATTTTGAAGCTTTTTTTTCCAATAGTTTATTGGAGTTAAGGGGTCACAGGATTTGGCCAATTTGGATCCCAGGGGCATGATTGGCAGGATTCATATAGGCGACTACACGACGTTGCTACATGCTAAATACCTAACCTGGGCCTTATGGTTTCAGGGAAGAAGATTTTTTTTTTCAATTTTATTTATTTATTTTCTTTTTTTTTTTCATTTTAAGTCTATGGTAGCTACTAGGCCCATGGGCGTAGCCAATTTTGACCCAAGGGGCACTGGCAACACTGTATCATTTCGCTATCGTACAAGCCCCTACAGTAGCAGAATATATTTTCTTTCAGTGGAATTTGTATCTTTTTCTTCCAGTTTGTATTGATACATTATTTTTCTTACTTCTAGTCAAAACATATATTGTGGGTCCTTATTAGAGCCGCCTCGTCGAGGCGGTTCTAACGAGTTCCTACAATCTTATGTTTGAAAGATATCAAAATTTAGTATCTGAAAACTTCCACTTTTTGGTGGTAAAAGTTTCACTATATGTGTGATATGAACGTGCATGTCAAAATTCAATTTCTGTAAATATGAGTCAGTCCATGTTGTAATGATGGAGTGCGGTAAAAACGCCAGAGGTAAAAATGCCGTATACAAAAATGCCAGAGGTAAAAATGTCATAGGTAAAAATGCCAGAGGCTACCTGGTAAAAATGCCATAGGTAAAAATGCCATATACAAAAATGCCAGAGGTAAAAAATAATTTGATTCTTATTCTATCTGATCATGATCTACACTGTTTGTCATCCTTTCTGCTACTTTTGTGAAAGTTTTTATATGGAAACTGGATAATTTTCAGACTGAAAAAGTTTTATTTTACAAAAAAAAAACAACAACAACTATGTACCCATAACCTGTCTCCACACAGAAATAAGAAAAATTTGTATTCCCCTGCATAACGAAAACACGTCTTTATTATTTTGACCCCCACAAACCCAACTTTCATTATATTATAGTAAAACTAGGGTAAACAGTATTTTTCTTATTTCAAAGATTGCGGGTACCCGTTAAAACCGCCTCGGCAAGGCGATTCTAACAGGTGCCTATACAATCTATATTTTGAACAGAGGTGTGAAAGTATCAGAATTTGTAACTGAAAAATAAATCTATTTCTTTGGTGGTAAAATTTTCCATACATTTATACAGGCGTGTTTTCCTAATGCTGTAACCCCCAAATTTCTTGATCGAAAGTAGAACCCGTAAAGAGCCCATAAGGTGCTGAAGGGATGGCAAACAGTGTAGACACTGATCAGACTGAATAAGGAAATGGGTGAAATGGGAATGGGTATTTTTCTTATTAATGCTCTAAGCATAGGTTACCTATGCCCAGTAGAACAGCATCAATGGGACGGTCCTAACATGTGCCCGTAACCTGTCTTTAAGCAACAGTAAGAAAAAATATGTTCCCAGCACAGATAGCCCTTTCGAAATAGAACATGCAAAAGGTGCAGAAGGAACTGCAAACAGTGTAGACTATGATCTGAGTGAATAAGGAAATGGGTGATATTTTTTCTTATAAATGCTCATAAAACACAGACTTGTTAACGTGATGAACTTGCAAAGGGTTAACGTGATGAACTTGCAAAGGGCCCAAAAGTTGCAGAAGGGATGACAAATAGTGTAGATCCTGATCAGATAGAATAATAACCAAAATATTTTTTACCTCTGGCATTTTTACCTCTGGCATTTTTACCTATGGCATTTTTACCAGGTAGCCTCTGGCATTTTTACCTATGGCATTTTTACCTCTGGCATTTTTGTATATGGCATTTGTACCTCTGGCATTTTTACCTACAATCGGCACAACACCAGCTACAGTGAAAACAAATAAGTTCTGAAGTTAGATCCTTTGGAAGCAAGAAATGCACCAAATAAACGAAAATAGCAGACTGTTTAGGCCAAGTGGTGCGAGTCGGTGCGTCCTAGACCCTATAGGTGTCATAGGCTTGAGATGTCTTTACGTCCCAATCTGTGGAAAAAGTCGCACAGAAATGGAAGTAACGGCTCTAAAATGTCCTAAATAGTGTTGCAGAGCACGTAAAACATCAAATCAAACAAACATAGCCATAATGGTGAGAGTCTTAATGATTAAGAGTCAGAGCTCTAATTAACTACCAGGCAGCAGAGGCCCAATCCATTTTAAAATGTTTTGAACAACTCCAGTTGGCCTTTCTAACGCTAATAGAATGACTGCAAATAGCCATTTTAACGTTTTCTGACTAATTGCAGTTGACTGCAAATAGCCATTTTAACGTTTTTGGGCTATCTGCAGTTGACTGCAAATAGCCATTTTAACCTTTTCTGGCTATTTGCAGTTGACTGCAAATAGCCATTTCAACGTTTTTTGGCTATTTGCAGTTGGCTGCAAATAGCCACTCCGTTTTTTTTTTCTTCAGTTATGGAAATTGTTTGCTTGTAAGCTAGATAACTCAAAAACTGTTTGAGCTATTGCCCTGAAATTTTACAGAATGGTTGGGGATGATGAGTAGATGAACTAATTAACTTTTGAAAAAAAACAATCCATTTTTTTTTCTTCAGTTATGGAAATTTTTTGCGTTTTAAGCTTGTAAGCTAGATAACTCAAAAACTGTTTGAGCCATTGCCCTGAAACTTTACAGAATGGTTGGGGATGATGAGAAGATGAACTGATAAACTTTCGACAAAAATCCATATTTTTGTTTCTCGTCAGGATTATGCCCCTTTCTTAAGTTATGCCCCTTTGCAAAAAAATACTTTGAAATCTTGTAAGCAAGATATCTCAAAAACTGTTCGAGCTTTTGCCCTGAAACTTTACAGACTGGTAATACGGGGCCCGGGAAGGGACATTTCTGTTCCAGTTTCTAGCAGAACAGAATTTAAAACAATAAATTTAGCGTGGAGAGAAAAATAAGAAATATGTCGTTTAAACGACATAATATGTCGTTTAAATGACATAATTATTGTTTTCCTTTCCACTCTGAAAAAGTAGGGTGGAAATTAAAACGATAACATTAGAATGGAACAGAAAACAAAAAGATGTCGTTAGAACGACATAAGTATTGTTTTCTGTCGCACTCTGAAAAAGTAGCGTGGAAATTAAAACGATAAAATTAGAATGGAACAGAAAACAAAAAGATGTCGTTTTTAAAAACGACATATTTCTTGTTTTCTGTCCCACTCTGACAAAGCAGCGTGGAATTTAAAACAATAAAAATAGAATGGAACAGAAAACAAAAATATGTCGTTTAAACGACATATTTAGCTTAAGCCATGGTCTGTTGTCCGTCGTCCGTAGTTAACCCATCTCCTCCTTAACCGGAAGTCAGATTAAGCTGATTCCTGATGGGAGCCATTCCGGTGATATGGGGATTAAAAATTGCTAAAATGGTTCCGTTATCACGGCTTATACTCCAATCATATTATTACCGACTCATCAACGAGTACCCACAACACAGGTATTGGAGCAGAAAATAGAAAATGTAGATCCCTGTAAACCCAGTTTTCTCTATGTAAAGTTGGATTTTCAGAGGTTTTCATTATATCATTACGATAACACATCCGTGTGATATAGTGCATTTTTCAAACCTCAAAAAAGGTATTTTTTCTGATGAAAAAATTTGTGATATTTTCCTTATTTCTGCTCCAAACTTAGGCTTTGGGTGCTCGTTAGAACCGCCTCATTGAGGCGGTTCTAACGAGTACCCACAACCTATGTCTTGGAGCAGAAATAAGGAAAATAATGTTTACCCCCGTAAACCCCAGTTTTCTCTATATAAACTGGGGTCTAGGGGGGTCTTTATTTCACGGACTTGTTCACGTGATGTTGACTTGTGGACATGTCGCGTTTTTAAACTGTAGTAGGCCGGACTGAGACAGTCGCGTCATAAGTTCAGCAAGGTTTTACCAGCTGAAGAGGTCACGGACTGACAGACGGACAGAAGACCAGCTTATATTTTCGCCTTGTGTTTCTGTGGGAAGGAATACCAGCATCAAACTTTAATATGAAGGAAAGAATTAACCTCTCGGTCAAGTTGGTCAGACGGGCATGTTTCGCCCCCGCCCATAGGGGCTTGAAGAAATATATGGGCTGCACGATGCTTCCACGCAGAGCTGAATCCAGCACACACACTAGTACTGATAAACCTCTTAGAGGATCTAAGCCTGTCCAGGAACCGCGGTGCGAGGCGGACCGTCCATGCTAATAAACCCTATTGGTTTCATTGGGCGACAGGGATTGAGATGTCTTTTCATCTCAATGTCGGGTAAAAGTCCCACAAAACTGGAAGCAACGTCTCCAAAATGACCTTTACAGTGTTGTCGGGGACGTTAAACCTCAAATCAAACAAAATCATTTCTCTGGATGTGATGATACGGGGTCGGGAAGTACTATTTTAACAATTAATGATCATGAATTGCTAAGAACAAAATTATGCTTTATTAGTATTTTATTGCAGTCTCAGGGTCCTGTAAGTTATAAAGAAATCAGCAAGGTATGCAGAAAATACATCTATTAGAGAGGTTTTAGTAAATTCACGCAACAGTCAATTCCTATAAAAAATAATAAAATCTACTCAGAAAAGGATATTATAAAAATCATATACAAAATAAATGTTCATACTAGACCTATATAAATCAATCATAGATATATCTTTTTTCAAGTCAAATAGGACATATTTATTTTTTAGAAATTCAAGGGAGGTTAATATGCAGAATCGCCCGACTAATTGCCATAAACTCTTTTTTCTTTCTCAATAGATCTATATAAAGTGGAAGATAAAATGGATTTATGAGAACCCAAAATATATTGTTTTCAGCAATCACTCACAATCACACAAAACGACGGCTAACTGTTAACCCTACGGCCCCCGCCCATCGTAGATTTCCACGGAGAGCTGAAACCGACCCGCACACGAGTACTGGTAAACCGCTTAGAGGATCTAAGCTTGCCCTGGCAATGCGCTGCGAGTCGGCCCGTCCATGCTTATAAACCCTTTTGATTTCATTTGGCGACAGGGCTTGAGATGTCATTTCATCTCAATGTCGGGTAAGAGTCCCACAAAATTGGGAGCAAACGTCTCCAAAATGACCTTTACAGTGGTGACGGGGACGTTAAACTTCAAATCAAACAAACAAAACTGTTAACCAATTCACAAAAAGAGTAATTTTCTCGCCTGTGATGCCTCTTTAAAGCACCTTTCATATTATCAAAGCATCCAGCCCAAAATTAACTAAACATCTATTGTCAAACAAACAAATTGACATGAGCGATTCTCGTCCAGTATTCCCCGGGGTCAAAAACGCACACACAGCAGGATTATATTATAGGCCTCAGTCAAAGGGAGCCAATCTGTGTGGCCGTATGCGTGATAACACCAACCGATGGAAGGCTCAAATTATATCGTTTAAACGACATTATGTTGAAAAAACGACATCTTTAACCAATGGGAGGTCAAGATTATGTCGATTAAACGATACCTTTATCGTTTTAAATTCCACGCTACTTTTTCAGAGTGGAAAGGAAAACAAGAAATATGTCGTTTAAACGACATCTTTTTGTTTTCTGTTCCATTCTATGTTTATTGTTTTAAATTCCACCCTACTTTTTCAGAGTGGAACGGAAAACAACAAAATGTGTCGTTTAAACGACATATTTTTGTTTTCTGTTCCATGCTTATTTTATTTTTTTAAATTCCACGCTACTTTTTCAGAGTGGAACAGAAAACAAGAAATATGTCGTTTAAACGACATACTTTGTTTCTGTTCCATTCTAATTTTATTGTTTTAAATCCCACCATACTTTTTCAAAGTGGAAAGGAAAACAATAAATGTCGTTTAAACGACATATTTCTTGTTTTTCTCTCCACACTAATGTTATTGTTTTAAATTCTGTTCTGCTAGAAACTGGAACAGAAATGTCCCTTCCAGGGTTCCGTAAACGGGGTCAGTTTCACATGCACGTAGTTAACAAAATATCAATAGAAACTATACATATCATACCTAAGTGTAAAAACTTGGACATAACTGTTGGTAGATCATACGCGGGACCATCTTTATTGCCCGTATGTAGGTCAGTACCTATCAGGTCGGGCCAAAACCCTTGAGCAGCACATATCTCAGCTACAGTCCAAGTGAAGCATCCCTGACCGTGCCCTACATCGAAGTAAACGCCACGTGACTTGGCGTCAATGACGTCATCGAAGACAGACATTGATTCTGGATCCACTATGGATGAGGGGTGACCATGATATGTATGAGTGTAAATATCACCGGGCTGAAGGTCACCAGGGCAAGCCATCTTAGCTTGTGGTTCTGAAAAGAAAACAGCTTAAAGACACGACTACATCTTGGAGGTCCTTACCAGGGGCGTAGCCAGAATTATTCTCAGAGATCGGGGTAACTCTTAAAGGAAAGAGGGGAGCAGATTTTTTCCTTTAGAGCAGCCTATATATAATATGTAAACGAGAACGCTATTATTTATGTGCTTTCTGTTTATAGCAAATATTTTACATTACGCACATGCGTAATTGGCGTTACGCCTATGCTCCCGCAATTTTTACAAGAGAGACAACTTTGTTGTAACTTCCTGTTTGCTAGTTTGAATCTAATTTTAGCTCACTAGCCAGAACCGAAGGTTCCGGAGTAGCTTATAGGATAGGAAGTTGTCGTCTGACGTCATCGGCGTCAACACTTTCAAATGACATCACCTCTGAAGCCACTGGGCCGATTGAGCCCAAATTTCATCTTTAGCATCCTTGGGCTAGAGGATTGAAAGTGTTTTGTTCATTGTTTGTTTGTTTGGTTTTGTTTTTGTAGTAAATTGGCTCCTCTGTTGGGTTGCTATGGTAACACAGAGAACCCATAGACTTATAATTGGGAAAACTGAAAAATTGCATTTACTTCCAAGCCAGTGCAGATATTTTGACCAAACTTTTTATAAAAGTATTTTTTGAGTAATCCTCTATCAGTCATTTGAGTTTCGGCCCCCGCCCATCGGGGCATCGGGCCTTGAAGAAATAAATGGGCTGCACGATGCTTCCACGCAGAGCTGAATCCGACCGCACACGAGTACTGGTAAACCGCTTAGAGGATTTAAGCCTGCCCATGCAAAGCGAGGCGAGTCGGACCGTACATGCTTATAAATCCTGTTGGTTTCATTGGCGATAGGGCTTGAGAGGTCATTTCATCTCAATGTCGGGTAAAAGTCCCTCAAAATTGGAAGCAACGTCTCCAAATGACCTATATAGTGTTGACGCGGACGTTAAACATCAAATGAAACAAACAAACAAAGCCATTTGAGTTTATGCCCACTGCTCATTTTTATGCCCCCGCATCGTATGATGCGTCCGTGGGTACGTGCGTACGTGCGTCCGAATGTACGAAAGTGTGTACGTACGTAATCATGTTAGACTCAGGTTAAGGTTTTTGGTTAGGGTAGAACTTGAGCTCATATTTTTCAAACCATGCAATGGATGTGGTTTATATTTAGTATGATGATAGATATGGGTCCAACGTTTTATCCAGCAATACCCCCACACCTACCCATGGTCTCAAGGTCAAGGTCACGACTTAGAAATTTTTAATGTTTAAGACTTAGGTTAAGGTTTTTGGTCCAGGTAAAACTTGAGCTCATATATTTCAAACCATGCAATGGATGTGGTTTATATTTAGTATGATGATAGATATGGGTCCAACGTTTTAGCCAGCAATACCCCAATACCTACCCATGGTCTCAAGGTCAAGGTCACGGACTTAGAAATTTTTAATGTTTAAGACCCAGGTTAAGGTATTTGTACCAGGTAGAACTTCAGCTCATATTTTCTAAACCATGTAATGAATTTGGTTCATATTTGGTATGATGATAGATATAAGTTCAAAGTTTTATACAGAAATATCCCCACCCATACCTATGACCTCAAGGTCAAGGTCACATACTTAGAATTTCTATTGGTTAAGAACCAGGTTAACCTATTTGTACAAGGTAGAATTTGAGCTCATATTTTCCAAACCATGTAATGAATTTGGTACATGTTTGGTATGATGCTAGATATAGGTTCAAAGTTTTATTCAGCAATGCCCCCCACCCATACACATGACCTCAAGGTCAAGGTCACATACTTAGAAAGTTTTAATGTTTAAGACTCAGGTTAAGGTATTTGTACCAGGTACAACCTGAACTTTTATGATTCATTTGGTTCATATTTGGTTTGATGATACATACAGGTCCAAAGTTCCATTTGCCATACGCCTACCTATGCCATTGAGTTCAAGGTCAAGGTCACAGACTTAGAAATTTTTAAACATTATTTTTTAAGAGTTCATATTTTGAAAACTATATGATGGGATTGGATTTATATTTGGTATGATTATAGATACAGGTCCAACAAGACATACAGCTATGCATGTGACCTCAAGGTCAAGGTAAGGTCAAGGTCACAGCCATAGAAATTTTTAATTTTTAAGTATGTTAAGAGCTCATATTTTCCAAACCATATAATGGATTTGCTTCATATTTGGAAGGATGATAGATAAAGGTAAAAAGTCTCATTCAACAATTATCCTGCCCTTGCCCAGGACCTCAAGGTCAAGGTCACGGACCTAGAAGTTTTTCAATGTTAAAGTTTTAAGAGCTCTTATTTTCCAAAATTGATGGATAGGGTTCATATGTGATATGAAAATAGTTATTTTTTCAAAGGCTGAATCGGCAATACCCCTACCTATGCCATTGACCTCAGGGACACTGTTCCAGGTGAGTTATGCTGTCCAATGACAGCTGTAGTTGCAACATGATTTTTTTCCGGGACAGGTGGACCCTGGGCGGGGGCATCTGTGTCGTATTGACACATTTCTAGTTATTGGCTACTTTGGGCACTGAAATGCCAAAAATTGCAAAAATACTGTGTTTGTGTGTGTGTGTGTGTGTGTGTGTGTGTGTGTGTGTGTGTGTGTGTGTGTGTGTGTGTGTGTGTGTGTGTGTGTGTGTGTGTGTGTGTGTGTGTGTGTGTTTGTTGTTGTTTTTGTTGTTGTTTATTTTTAAATTGGCTCTTGGTGTGGCAACTTATAGCGGGGGAAAGCGAAATATAGTGGTTACTGCCAAGTAATTGCAGACATTTTGATAAAACTTTATAGAAGTGTTCCTTGAAAAATCTTCTGTCAGCCATACGTTTTTATGCCTATATATATATATATATATATATCGTTTTTATTGGTTGCCATGTAAACCAAAATGCAAGAAATGAAATGCTCCTTGAGTAATCTTTTCGCCATATGCCACACCCCTTTTATTTCATAAAAAAGACTAATATCTCGAAAATCGTTCAGATCTCGGACCCTAAATCATATATAATTATATTCTTCTTCTTTATGATAAGACGCATTCAATGAAATCAACCCAGGCTATGCCCCACCCCTCTACTGCATGAAAGAAACCTTTCAGATCCACCCCTATATCATTAACCCATTGTACACTCGTGGACTCTTCCATTGCTATAAGTCCATTTGTCATATAAGGGGTGTCAGACCTATTTTTATGTCCCTAACTTTGAAAAAGTTGGGAGGCATATTGCTCCTGGCTTGTCCGTTCGTTCGTTTGTTTGTTTGTTCGTTCGTTCGTTCGTTCGTCACGCTTTCTTGTGCATTGCATAACCATGTATGCCAGTGTTTTGAAATTTCATAATTGGAATCCTGATGACAAAATAGTTGACCCATATTTTTTTCTTATCTGAATTATTTCCCCTTTTTGAGTTATTTCCCTTTGAATTAGATAATATAGGAATCTAGTTAGCAAGATATCTAAAACGTATTTGAGCCAAAGCCTTAAAATTTGGTGTACTGATTTGGACTGAGAAGGAGATCACCTGATTAAATTTTCAAAAAAAAAAAATATACAATTTTGTTGGAATTATTGCCCTTTGCAATTTCTGGCCATTTAATCCTGTTGCTTACAAGTGCATCACAAAACTTAAGAACCATGTATGCTAGTGTTTTGAAATTTCATATATGGATTACTCATGAAAAAATAGTTGACCCGTATTTTTTTCTTATCTTAATTATCTCCCCTTTTTGAGTTATTGACCTTTTAATTAGATAACATGGGAATCTCGTCAGCAAGATATCTGAAAAAAGTATATGAGCTAGAGCCTTGACATTAGCTGTACTAATTTGGAATGAGGAGGAGATCACCTGATTAAAATTTTAAAAAAAAACTAGAGCTGCCGCCTAACGGGCGCCAATTATACCCCCGCTACCGACAAATTTTTACAAGTATTTGACCTTGAGGAAGGTCAACGTAAAGGTCAAGGTCAGGTTTGTGTATATCAATCTTAAGTACTAGTGGCAAGGTGTGTGGTGTGTGAATATTATAGAAATCGGTCAAAGAATAAGGAAGTTATGAGCAATGTTAAAGTTTTTTGTAACGGACCGACGACAGACGATTTGTAACGGACCGACGACAGACGACGACAAGCTGACTCCTATATACCCCCTTCAAACTTCGTTTGCGGGGGTATAAATATGCAATTTTGTTGGAGTTATTGCCCTTTGCAATTTTTGGCTATTTAATCCTGTTGCTTACAAGTGCATAGCATAACTTTAGAACCATGTATGCTGCTTGGGTTTTGAAATTTCATGTATGGATTCCTCATGAAAAAATAGTTGACCCATATTTTTCTCATCTGAATTATCTCCCCTTTTCGAGTTATTTCGCCTTTAACTAAATAACATAGAAATCTCGTTTGCAATATATCTAAATAAGAATATGAGCTAGAGCCTTATTATTTTGTGTACTGATTGAGACCGAGCAGGAGATTACCTGATTAAATTTTCAACCAATTTAATGGAATTTTGTGGGAGTTATGGCCCTTTGCAAGCAATTTAAGGCCATTTAATTGTGTTGCTTTCTTGTGCATGGCATTACTTAAAGACTGTGTATGCTTGTGTCTTGAAATTTCATGTATGGATTCCTCATGAAAGAATAGATGAACTGTATTGTTTTTGTCTTATCTGAATTACCTCCACTTGTCGTGTTATTTTAATTAGATAACATATAGATCTTGTTGGCAAGATATCTCAAAAAGTATTTGAGCAAGAGCCTTGATATTTGGCATACTGATTGGGACTAAGCAGCCGATCACCTGATTAAATTTTAAACCAATTTAATGAAATTTCGTTGGAGTTATGCTCCTTTCATGTAATTTCTGATAATTTTGATGGTGTTGCTTTATGGCCCTTTGAAAATTTGGGCATTTAGGGGCAAGCATATGGTTGGGGGCATCGTGTTTTACAATCACCATTTCTAGTTTCGTTTTTATTCTATTTTGACGAAAACGTCTGTTAGCAAATAGTGCAGGACCCGCGGCGTCTGAGCAGGGCCTGCACTGTTTTCCAAGGTACCCCTTTAGGGGTTTCCCGCATACAATGGGTTAAAATTCTTATATCTTCTGATACAAGTAAGGCATATTCAGTGATACCAATTTGGCCCCAGCCCATTGAGGCTTGGAGAAATAGACTGGGTTTTGCTTGATGCTTCCACGCAGAGCTAAAACTGACCGCACATATAGGCCGGCCCAGGCAAAGCGGTACGAGTCAGACCATCCAATGCATATAAGTCCTATTGGTTTCATTTGGCGGCAGGGCTTCAGATGTCTTTTCATCTCGATGTCGGGTAAAAGTCCCACAAAAGTGGAAGCAAAGTCTCCAAAATGACCTAAATACTGCTGACGGGGATGATAGATCTCAATTCAAATAAACCGGACAATGACACAAATTGAGTGTCCCCCGGGGGTCTTTCCCATCCCCGCCACTTCATGAAAGAAACCACCATATATCGAGTGTAAGAACATGCTATAAATGCAAAGAAACAGGCAGTTAGCACCTTGCTCTCATGGCGTTACGGAAACATGCCTTTACAAATGCATTGTTAATTTTATCGCCGAAAAAATGAAACTTTTGAGATGAATTTTTTTTTTTATATATTTTTATCCCCCGACCGAATAGGTTTGGGGGATATAGCGATCAGCCTGGCGTCCGCCCGTCTGTCCGTCCGTCCGGACGTCCGTCCGTCCGTAGACGCAACCTTGTGATGGCCATAACTCCTATACCCTTTGAGATTCATTGATAGTTCTTGGCACAATTGTTCACAAGGCTGAGACGGCGTGTCATGCGCAAGAACCAGAACTCTGGATGCCATACTTTTTTAGTTATCTCCCCTTTTAATAAAATAGAATGACTACTTTGTGATGGCCATAACTCCAATACCCTTTGAGATATATTGATGGTACCTGGCACAGTTGTTCACAAGGCTCAGACAGCGTGTCATGCACAAGAGCCACAACTCTGGCTGCCATGTTTTTTTAGTTATCTCCCCTTCCAATAAAATAGAGTGACTACCTTGTGATGGCCATAACTCCAATACCATTTAAGATATATTGATGATACCTGGCACAGTTGTTCAAAAGGCCGAGACGGTGTGTCATGCACAAGAACCACAACTCTGATTGCCATTATTTTGGGTTATCTCCCCTTCCAATAAAATAGAGTGACTACCTTGTGATGGCCATAAATCCAATACCCCTTAAGATATATTGATGATACCTGGCACAGTTGTTCACAAGGCCGAGACGGTGTGTCATGTACAAGAACCACAACTCTAGGTGCCATGGTTTTTGAGTTATCTCCCCTTCCAACAATATAGAATCACTACCTTGTGATGGCCACATCTCCAATACTCTTTGAGATATATTGACGGTACTTGGTACAGTTGTACATGAGGTTAAGCAGGTGTGTCACGTGCAAGAACCACAACTCTTGGTGCCCTGGTGTTTTAATTAGCTCCCCTGACAATATAACCTTTTGATGGCCATAACTCCAATACCCTTTGTGATAATTATATTGATGGTACTTGGAACAATGTATACAAGGTTGAGACGGCGCTTCATGCCTAAGAACCACAATTCTGGGTGCTTTAATAAATATTTCAGTTATCTATCCTTCCAATATAACAGTATGACCAGCTTGTGATCTCCAACACCTTTTGTGACATTGATGGTACTTTGTACAGAAATGCATGAGCTTAAGCAGGAATGTCATGCGCAAGAACCACAGTTCTGAGTACCCTGGTTCTTTAGTTATCTCTCCTGAAGTATAATCTTGTGATGGCCATAACTGCAATACTTTTGTGATATATTGCTGGTTCAATTCTGGTGCACTTTCTGTTGGTGAACAATCTTCTGAAGGCCATATTGGCTTTTGGTCGGGGGATTTGCCATCTCTTCCGATGGCTATTTTTCTTATTTCTCCTAAAAAATATGGATAGTGGGTACATGTTAGAACCACCTCATCGAGGCGGTTCAAACAAGTACACACTATCTATATTTTAGAGCAGAAATAGGAAAAATAAGGTTTACCCCTGTAAACCCCATTTGTACTATATAAAAGTGGGGGTTCAGGGGGGGGGGGGGGAGGGCGGGGGTTCAAAATTATATAGGCGAGTTTTCGTGTCTTGTTCAGACACTTCTCTTGCTCCATAAAGGGGCATTAGGCCCTTGGCTATCCTTTGAGCGTACAACGAAGACTCTGATCAGACTGCTCGGATGAGCAGGCTGATCTGAGCCTTAGTTGGGCGCATATGTTAATTGGAGGAAGTGCTGTTCCCCGGCTCATCAACATTGGTGCAGATCAGCCTGTGCATCTGGTCACTCCGACTAAGACGGGCATCAGCCTTCGTAACCGCGTGGTCTGATCAGTACCTTTACGTTCGCTGATTGAATAATGAAATACCTCTGGTTTCCATATACAGTCGAACTTCAATGGCTCGAACACCTTTTGGACGTCGAAAATCTGTTCGAGACAGGGGTAGTTCGAGCCACTGAGGTTACTGTCAGGAGGCATAACGAGATACTTTTAGACATCTTTTCGGTGTTCTATAATGAATATGTTTGCTGTGTGTACTCATTAGAATCGCCTCATCGAGGCGATTCTAATGAGTACATACAGCATACATTTGCAAGATAAAAGACAAAAATCTCCTTAATTATATCCCACTAGTTCTTATGTAGAGGATTTCGCTATGGGCTCAATAATGAGTTCGACTCATCCATGGTAAACGAGCCATCGAAGTTCTACTGTATAAAATTTCAGGACTCTTGCTAGTCCTTCTTTGTTTGTATCGAGGTTTCATGTCCCCGTCAACACATTAAAGGACATTTTGTTTTGTTTGATTTGAAGTTAAATGTCCCCGTCAACACTGTATAGGGCATTTTGGAGACGTTGCTTCCAATATTGTGGGACTTTTCCCCGACATTGAGATGAAATGACACCTCAATCCCTGCCGCCAAATGAAACCAATAAGGTTTATATGCATGGCCTGTCCGACTTGCATCACATTGCCTGGGCATGCAGGTTATGCCTCATAAGCGGTTTACCAGTACTCATGTGCGGTCTGTTTCAGCTCTGCGTGGAAGCATCATGCAGTCCAATCTATTTCTTCAAGCCCCAATGGGCGGGGGCAACATTTAAGGGCATCTTGGAGAACTGGGCAGTCCGGTGTGTGTCTTTCCTAGTCACAAACCCCGGATTCTCGTAACAGTGCTGAAATGCACCAGACAATGGCAAAAGAATTTGCATTGTGGAATCTTTCCTGGTCGCAAACACCGGACAGGTTTCTCGTTACAGTTCTCAAATGCCCCCAGAAACTGGAAAAAGAATTTGCATTGTGCACTCGTTCCTGGTCACAAACACAATTTGCATTGTGCACTCTTTCCTGGTCGCAAACTCAATTTGCATTGTGGATTCTGTTCTGGTCACAAACACATTTTACATCTTTCTGGTCGCAAACACAATTTGAATTGTGCACTCTTTCCTGGTCGCAAACTCAATTTGAATTGTGCGCTCTGTCCTGGTGGCAAACAAAATTTGTATAGTACACTCTTTCCTAATCGCAAACACCGGGTACGTTTTCTAGTGTCAGTGCTCAAATGCCACAGGCACATGCCAAAAGTATTAACATCGTGCACTCTGCTGGTATGAAACGTCATATATGACAATGGAATTGGCCACCTAATAAGTTTGGAGTAGTGCAAAACCATCTATAGAGATGTCAGGTTGCTTTTTGTTTGTCGCAAATTGTAAACAAGAGGGCCAAATGGCCCTATATCGCTCACCTGTGTACCAGAAAATCATTAATGATGTTTTAAGAATGCCCATCGGGGCTTGAAGAAATAGACTGGGCTACATGGTGCTTCTATGCAGAGCTGGAACCGACCACACATGAGTACTGGTAAATAGGTTCTAAGCCTGCCGAGGAAAAGTGGTGCCAGTTGGACCGTCCATCCATAATTGGTTTCATTGGGTGGAAAGGGCTTTTAAAGATATAATTTCATCTCGATGTCGGGCAAAAGTCCCACAAAACTAGAAGCAACGTCTCCAAAATGACCTACACTGTGCTGACCGGGAGGTTAAACCTTAAATCAATAAACAAGAGCAGGTAGCTCCAAAGTTGTTTGTCTCATGCAGCCGAAATTCGAATTCTATGTAGACTGTATGTCCCTCCTGGTTATTTGCAAGTTTGATGAAGATCAGATCAGAATTGGCGGAGACAAAGTGGAGACGTCGTTTTCCCAGTTATAAGTCTATGGAAAATTTGTGCAGCCCAAATTCGAACTCGACGCAGACTGTAAGCCCCTCCTGGTTATCTGCAAGTTTGATGAAGATCGGATCAGAAATGGCTGAGAGAAAGTGGAGACGTTGTTTTCCCCATTATAAGTCTATGGGAAATATTTTCACGCTCAATGGGATGTAACTGGAAAACCGCAGGTCAGATTCAAACCAAGTGCAGTGATGCTGCACATAAAATTTGATTGGGATTAGGCAGCTAGTCACTTAGATATTCAAGTTCAAAGGTGTGGACGACGGATGGACGACGGACGGACGACGGACGGATGACGGATGCCTACCTGTACTATAAGCTCACCTTGTGAGCCTTCGGCTTAGGTGAGCTAAAGAGATCAGTTCATAAATGGCTGAGAAAAGCTGGAGACATCATTTTTCACTTATATTAATGCTCAAGGGCAGGTAACTCCAAAGCTGTTTGTCCCGTGCAGTTCAAATTCGAACTCGACACAGACTTGTTATCTGCAAGTTTGATTAAGATCGGATCAGAAATGGCTGAGAAAAAGTGGCGACGTCGTCTTCCCCATTATAAGTCTATGGGCCAATGTTTCATGTCAAGGGGATGTAACTGGAAAACCGCTGGTCAGATTCAAATCAAATTCGAACTCATCCGAGATTTTACGCTTGTCCTCGTTTATGAAAAGTTACTAAAAGATCAGATCATAAACGGCTGAGAAAAGCTGGAGACACCATTTTTCACTTATATTTGTGCTCAAGGGCAGGTAACTCCAAAGCTGTTTGTCCCGTGCAGCCCAAATTCGAACTCGACGTACACTGTAAACCCCTCCCGGTTATCTGCAAGTTCGATGAAGATCGGGTCAGAAATGGCCGAGAAAAGTAGAGACATCGTTTTCCCCATTATAAGTCTATGGAACCTTTTTCTTCCATAGCAACCAGAAATCCAATCTGATCAGCCCAAAAACCTTATGGAGCCTTTCCCCCTACCTGATGATGCTTCTCATGAAATTTGATCAAGATTGGCAATGGGGTATTAGAGATATACTTATTTGAAAGTGTTTACGGACGCACACACGCACGGACGGACACATGCACGACGGACGACGGACAAAATGTGATCACAAAAGCTCACCTTGTCACTACGTGACAGGTTAGCTAAAATGTATTACCTTTAAGCAAACAGTGTAGACTCAGATCAGATGCCGCGTTCTGCGGCGTCTGATCTGGATCTACGGTGCCAATGGCCCAAAGGGGCCGCTAGGCATATATGGGTTACCTGACCCGACATGGCGTTAACAGTGTTGACTGGGCCGTTAACCCCATACAATCAAATACTATGCGTTACCTTGTGATCTTTGCGTTGGTACTGTTGAACAGCTATGATGAGCCATCAGCGGGACTTGACATTTTCTGGCCACCGACAACGCTCGCCTTTAAATGACAGATTAACCCTTATCTTGCTGTTCACGATAATCCCAATCTTTGCAAACAGTGTAGATCCAGATCAGATGGCTTCTGAAGATGCCATCTGATCAGAATCTACACTGTTTGGCATTCAGTTTATGGATTTGTAGCAATAAATTACATCAAGTAATTTGATTGGTTGATAGACAGAAATGGGTGTGGCTTAAATGAATATTCAGCAAGATAAGGGTTTAGTTGGCGATACACCTTCAGGAGCGATTGAACATGCCATACAGTTTAGGTTAACCCACAGCCGGCTGCATAAATTAATCAAGCCACTCCCATTGCTGATTATCAGCCAATCAAATTACTTGATATGATATCTTTGTTTAATTCACAAACTGCATGACAAACAGTGTAGATCCTGATCAGATGGCTTCTGCCATCTGATCTGGATCTACACTGTTTGCAAAGGTAGTGGTTGTCGTGAGCAGCAGGATGAGGGTTAACCAGTTTTGTGCTGAATGGAAATTTCCACCTTTAAGGGGTAACAGGCTGAGATGACTTTAGAAAGTGATTTATGAAAGGATGCTTTTGTTAATTTGCGTTGAATATCGACTTCGTTCGGGTCATTTTGGAGACGTTCCTTCCGATTTTGTGGGACTGAATAGTGAAAGCGCTGATTAGACGCCGCGTTATGATCCAGGCCTGTACTTTTTGCTAGTAATCCGTTTCCAGAACAAAATATTTTAAGTGAAACTTATTTTCTTTTTCAAGTAGACGTTTTTATCATAGAACGTCGCTGTTACTAAGAAGATAAAAATGTCATGACTACACGGTTACTGGCGCGTCTTGACGCCATCCGTGGCAACCCCATGTTTTCTATAAAAATATTTTGATGGAATCCGATCATCAGACAATCTCAAACGAATGGTCATTTCAGAATAGTGAAATTTATCAAACTCGCCGAAATCTCGTTTCATAAATTTCATATGAAATGTCCATTCGTGTAGGATCCTCTATTTATAGGATAGACGCGCACTGATTGCTAAACGACCAATATGAGTTCGTTAAGAGTGTGGCAAAGGCGTAAGCACTATTTTGCCGTGGCGCATGACTCTCCCAGTACGAAAGGGGTCGCATATAGGGTCAGTTATTCATCAATCGACCTAATTCAAAAATACTGTCGCAGCTTGTACAAGAAATTCTCAATAACTAATAAACTTAAAGTTAAAGGCATTTATTCTTGTATGGTAGGACACACCGTGTGCTCATAATTGTTTTATTGCCCCCTGTGATATACTCTCTGTAGCAGATCGAAGGCAGTCCCTAATATGGTGATTAATAGCTCTTGTTGAATCCCTGACTGAGGCACTTAAAGACAGGATTTTCAATAAGGTACACTCTAGTCAACAGTTAGTAAACTATGGATTTTTCCCCCAAGAGGCCCCTTACCTGTACAAGACAGAGGACTTCTCTTCAGTCGGCACTGAGGGCTATATGTTATTATGTAATGCAATGATGATTCTCAATAAACAAGAATAAATGCCTTTAAACCGCGCGCAAATTAAAGGTCCTATGTACTGTTTAATAAACAGAGCGCAATGGAAATAAATCTTCCGCAAATTATAGGGAAGTGTTTTTCAATATTGCATTGGTTAGTCCGTACATGCCAAAGATTCTAAAATGGAACTTTGAAGGTGTAGACCCAGATCAGACGTCACAAAGAGCGGCTTCTTATCAGGGTCTACACTGTATGGTTAATATTCAGTGGTTGAAAAAAAAGACTAATATGCTCTATAAAAGGGTTATCCGTAGGAAGCAAAGAATACACCACATAACTTAAAAGTATAGAGTTTAAAGTTTTCCGGGCCAGACTTGGCAGTTTCGGCCAATTAGGTCTCATCAGTGAGCCTCAAATATGTTCAAGGTTCCAAAATGGAATCAATGTTCCTCAAGGACAATAAAATATAAAAGTGCAGGGAGACTGTTTACGGCCGCCACTATAGCTGTAGTGACCTTAAATATGTTCTATAAACTGGTTATCCTTTGGCAGCAAAGAATACACCACAGAGGCCCTGGTTCAGAACTATTTTTAGCCTACACTACGGTACAATCGGCCCTTATTACTTGTAAGCCTCTTCTTCTGTGCTGCCCTGACCACAGACTGCAGCCGCCAGCCTGACCTTGACCCCGACGATGACGTCACGATTTGCTTCAATGCACTTCTGGCACGCTTCTTCATCCAGAACAGCTAGCGTGTCGGATTCTCCTCCTGGCGCTACACAACAAAGTTACTCTTTAAACCTAAGCTCATTGGCGCAACGTCATTTATCATATGTCACTGTTTAATATTCAATGGATAAATGTCATGTCATAAAGTCATATGACCACTAATAACACATGGTTACACACGCATAAACATCACGTGAACAAATCTGTGAAATGAAGACCCTCTATACCCCACTTTATATAGAGAAAAATGGCGTTTATGAGGGTATACATTATTTTTCTTGTATCTGCTCCAAGACATATGTTGTGGGTACTCGTTAGAACCGCCTCAGTGAGGCGGTTCTAACGAGCACCCATAACCTATGTTTGCAGTATTTAAAGCAAAATATCACGGATTTTCATTAGAAAAATGGCCATTTTGGAGATGTGAAAAAATGCACTATGACGCACGGGTGTGTTATCTTAATGATCGGGACAACCCTGTTTTCTTTTTAAAAGCCTCCGTGGTGTAGTGGTTACGCTACTCGCCTTGTAAACCAGGGGTCGCAGGATCGATCCCAGGCTTCTCCAGACTTACGGATGAGTCTGTAAACCGAGGTCCCGTCTCCGTATGACCTTAGCTGTTGGTGGGTCGTAGAACTCAAAACACTCACTTTTTCTTTTGAACTTCTTCGAAGATAAAATTCTGATTTAAAATCGTTATATGATTAACACAATCTTACTCTCGTGGTCATTTCTTACACTCGTGGTCATTTAACATGGAATTTATGAAACTCGCCGCAGGCTTGTTTCGTAAATTTCATATGAAATGACCACAAGTGTAAGATCATCTATATGTAACACCGGTAAATATCACGTATAGTGGAGACAGGAAGCCTGATCACACCTTCCGAGACAACGTTTCCAGAATCAGTCATTGACACATTTTAATTATCTCACACTTGAGGTTGTTTCATATAAAATTTATGAAACTCGCCAAAGGCCCGTTTCATAACTTCCATCTAAAGTGGCGACTCTCTGTATCATATGGCTGCCCTCTTAAGCATGTGACATGCTATGACATTCTTTGTGGTTCGGAAGTTTGAAAATATCCAAGGATCATTGATGAGTACTAACTTGACGGAAATAGCAAGTCTTGCAACCCCCACCCACCCACCTCTAAAAGACAACAGCCAACCTCCAATAGTTCGAACACTTTCGGGAGGATGAAATTATGTTCGAGACCTAAGTACAGTAGAACTTCGTTGGCTCGAACACCAATGGTTCGTTTACTATGGCTGAGTCGAACCCAATTTTTAGTCGCTAGGGAATTCCTCTGCATAAGAAGTAGTGCGTGATGATAAAAGATTTTAAACTTTTATCTTGCAAATGTATGCTGTGTGTACTCATTAGAATCGCCTCGATGAGGCGATTCTAATGAGTACACACAGCATACATTTTATCATAGAACATCGAAAACATTAAAACTAACCCTGTTATGCCTCCTGACAGTAACAATCAGTGGCTCGAACTACCCCTGTCTCGAACAGATGTTCGTGGTCCGAAAGATGTTCGAGCCATTGAAGTTCGACTGTAAATCGAAACAGTGAGGGTTACTAACGGCGCTGTGTCACGAGGCATAATGGGTATGTTTTTGCATATGTGTGCGTGTGTGCGTGTGTACGCGTGCTGACGGTCCTGGTGGGCGGATGGCGCGCGCGCATACCTGCATGCGTGCGTGGCAGTTCTACCTGGCGTTCCGTAAAATAAATGTATGGCGTGTGTACGATTCTAATGAGAACACACACCATACATCTGTAAGGCAAAACAAGGATTATTCCTCTTAAGTATCCCGCAAGATTCCTTATCTTGAAGACTTCCCTAGGGACTCAAGAATTAGGTCGACTCCTCATGGTAAAACGACCATCGTCATTGGTGTCGTTGAAGTTTGACTGTACTTTTCAGTTGAAAGATTTTGCGTTTACTTAACTGGGTCTAGTTGTTCCAAGCATCTTTAGATTAATATGCTAGTTAGTGGTCAAAATTTAAATGGTTTAGCAACGTCAATATATAATACTCTGGATATTTTGCTGGAAACATGTGGGTAGCTTTTGCAAAAGCTACACATTTTTTTTCAGCAAAAAATAGCATATTTGCCATAATGAATGGTCAAAGATTTAACAATATGTTAACTAACGACGTCGTTATGTTTGTTTGTTTGATTTGAGGTTTAACGTCCCCTTCAACCCTGTAAAGATCATTTTGATACCGTTGCTTCCAATTTTGCGGGACTTTTACCCGACATTGAGATGAAATGACGTCTCAAGCCCTGCCGCCCAATGAAACCAATAGGGTTAATAAGCATGAACGGTCCGACTCGCACCGCTTTGCCTGGGCAGGCTTAGATCCTCTAAGCGGTTTACCAGTTCTCGTGTGCGGGTCGGTTTCAGCTCTGCGCTGAAGCATCATGCAGCCCATCTATTTCTTCAAGCCCAGATGGGCGGGGGGGGGGGGAGGGGAGCACGACGTCGTTATGTCATTGGTCGTTAAAACAACTGATCCATTAATAGAGGTGGTTTAATTGTGTTCGTTTTACCTCCGCCGGCACATCCCGACGCCGCCAGGCCATGGAGTGCTATATGAAGAAGACACCGTACCCTGGTTTTAGATGCCCCAATGATATATTTCCGAAGACCAGGAAATGTTGATGCTCCTACAGAGAAAGAAAAATAGAAACAAAATTCGTTTATGCTTAGCAATGAAATACAGTAGAACTTCGATGGCTCGAACATCGATGGCTCGTTTACCATGGCTGAGTCGAACACGTTTTTGAGTCCCTAGGGAATTCCTCTGCATAAGAAAACGTGTGGGATAATTAAGGATATTTTCGACTTTTATCTTGCAAATGTATGCTGTGTGTACCCATTAGAATCGCCTCAATGAGGCGATTCCAATGAGTACACACAGCATACATTTATGTTACAGAGCACCGAAAAGAAGTCCAAAAATACCCCCGTTATGTTTTCTGAAATTATACAACAGTGGCTCGAACTACCGCCGTCTCGAACAAATTTCCATGGTCCCAAAGGGGTTCGAGCCATCGAAGTTCGACTGTAGTTAGATTTTTCAGTAAAACAAAACTAATGAGGTCAGTGACCTTGATCTTAGGGGTGGGTGTTGTGCTAAATAAAACATTGCTTCAATGCCAAGTGTACATTAACCCTTTTTGTACCAGAAACCCTTAAAGGGATACCCTGGCAAACAGTGCAGGCCCAAATCAAACGCCACAGAATGCGGCGTCTGATCAGGGGGCCCACTGTTTGCTAAAAGTTCAGTCATTTTCCAAATAAATTTTGAAGAAAACACAACCTGCAATCCCTGAATTTGGAAATGGACTGTTGTTTTTATAAGGAGGAAGATTCCATTTGGTACAAATAGGGTTAATCAACTGGATCATATTTTTACCGCAAACCTTACAGTGTGAACGCTGTTGCTGACTACGCTGATGCCGGGGATGTTATTTCACTGACATAAGTGGCCGTTATCAAGTGTCCCATGATATCAAAACTTGGAACAATATTTCCAGTATTAGTGAAATAACCCATAACACATTTAGTACCAGAAACCCCAAAACGGATACCCTGACAAACAGTGCAGGCCCAGATCAGACGCCGCAGAACGCGGCGTCTGATCAGGACCTCCACTGTTTGCTAAAAGTTCAGTCATTTTCCAAATAAATTTTGAAGAAAACTCAGCCGGACACCCCTAAATTTTTAAAGTGGACTCCTGCTATATATAAAGAGGAAGATTCCATTTGGTACAAAAAGGGTTAAATTGATGTCATTGGTTTCATTGGGCGACAGGGCTTGAATCGCCACGGTTAAGCGTCCCACAAATTTGGTAGCAACGTCTCCAAAATGACATAAACAGTGGTGACGGGGACGTTAAACCTTGCTTCCAATTGTGTGGGACTTTTATCAGACATTAAGATGGTATGGCATCTCAAGCCCTGTCGCCCAATGAAAGTAATAAGGTTTACAGGCATGGACGGTCCGACTGGCACTGCTTTGCCTGGACAGGCTTAGATCCTCTAAGCCGTTTACCAGTACTCGTTTGTGTGCGGTCGTTTTCAGCTCTGCGCGGAAGCATCATAAAACCCATCTATTTCTTTAAGCCCCGATGGTCGGGGGCCTAACGGTAAAATTCAACAGCGTCCAAATGATGAGGCAATAAGTAAGCGTGCTGATGCTGCATGGTTGTTCTTCGGGTTTTATCACGCATGTCTTATCATTCAATATCTATAGGTTCTTTCTCTGCGTTTGAACAGATAAACTAAAATAACAGTCGACCTTCAATGGCTCGAACAGCTTTGGGACCACGACAATCTGTTCGAAACAGGGGTAGTTCGAGCCACTTAGGGCTACTGCCAGGAGGCATAAAGGGAATATTTTTGGGGACTTCTTTTAGGAGTTCTTTATTAAAAATGTATGCTGTATGTACTCTTTAGAATCGCCTCATTGAGGCGATTCTAATGAGTACACACAGCATACACCTGCAAGATGAAAGACGAAAATATCCTTAATTTTCCCCTCACTATTTCTCATGTTGAGAAATTTCCCCAGGGACTCAAGAACGAGTTTGACTCAGCCATGGTAAACGAGCCATCGGTGTTCGAGCCATCGAAGTTATACTGTATACGGCTTGGTGTGATTGAGTCTATAGAACACGACACCGTCTGAGAGTTTCTGATAAAACAAATTTCATTTCTTAACCCTTGTCCTGCTGAATATTCATATATGCCACACCCACTACCGATTATAAACCAATCAGATTACTTGATGCAAATTATTGCAACAAATTCATAAACTGAATGACAAACAATGTAGATCCTGATCAGATGGCTTCTTCAGAAGCCATCTGATCTGGATCTTCATTGTTTGAAAGATAAGACCTATCAGCAGGACAAGGGTTAATTAATTAAAGTGTATTTGATATGCCTACAAATAAGCATGAAATGAACATATTACTATATAAATCTTCATTTCAAATAAACGTTAGACATGCGACATCTATTCTGCTAATATCCGCCGATATTTCATGACAAAATGCATATAATAAATGACCGAATATACCTGCGCTTCCGGCATCTATCACCGTTGTTACTCCACGTGACAAACAGGTCTCATCCGGGTTAATTCCAAGGGGCGTGGCATATTCATAGCAGTGTACATGCGCATCAATTAATCCAGCAGTGACTATACAACCGGTGGCATCAAAAATTGACGCAGATCTAAAATGCAAGTTTTCTCCGCTGGCAAATATTTTCTTATTCTTAATCGCGACATCCATGACTTTGTTGACGCCATTTTCTAGGTCAATCACGTGACCATTTTTGATGAGAACATCAACCGTAGTCATCTGTAAATATTTAAGATATCAACGTAATACATCTGGCATAAGATTTTACAACCCACCAAAACTTTGGCATGCCCCGAGGTGTCCATTACGATAACACATCCGTGCGACATTGTGCTTTTTTTTTCATTTCTCCAAAATGGCTACTTTTCTGATGAACATCCTGATATTTTTCTTATTTATACTGTAAACATAGGTTGTGGGTGCTCGTTAGGACCGCCTCATTGAGGCGGTTCTAACGGGTACCCATAACCTATGGGATTTAGTGGGGTGTTCATTTCACGTACTTGTTCACGTGACAGCATGACCCAAACGATAATAATAGTTCGTCTGTCAGTACTGAGAATGACCAATCTTAATCACATTTGAGAAATGTTACTGTTTGTGTGTTCTAATATGGCTGATGTGGCCAATTCTAGTTCTGAACTGTCTATTGCAATTAAAGCAACAGAGGTTAGAGGAAGACAGCTCTGTTGGTGATACCTTGGCTCTGGCTTTGCGCTGTGCGCATTTCTGCTCAGCTTCAATGCCTCTTTTTGCCTCATTTTCACTAGCACCCCTTCTGATGAGACCCCGCCACTTTGCTCTGTCCCTACGACTCTGTTGATATTTTGAAGTCTTTGCGGGAGGCTTTGAGAGTGTTCTTGTAGGGCTTTCTCTGACCACCATAGGAGCGTTCGCCCATTTCTAGTTCTCCTGACAAACGTTCCTTAGGCATCCGGGTAACATGACCTGTCCATTTTAACTGTGCTAGTTTCAGAAGAGTATATACACTTACATCCCTGCCCTTTTCAGGAATTTCGTGTCTGGAATCCTGTTTAACCACTTAATCTTTAACAGAAGTGATTTTACAAGTCTTTCGGCCTGTGGTTATTAAACTGTCTATGTTTCACATGCATACAGTAGACAGCTCTATATACTTCCAGTTTTGTGTCAAGCCTGATTCCACTTCGGTCCCAAACATTACCACGTAGTCGGCCTAACGCTGCATTAGCGTTGGCAGTCCTGGCATTTGCTAATGGTCATCAGTATGCACGACTTTTGACAGTGTGCTCCAAAGGCAGGTGAACTGGACCAAACAACATACCGACCGGTATCAATCTCATCTTATATTGAGAGTGTCCTTGTTACTGTTTGTGTGTTCTAATATGGCTGATGTGGCCAATTCTAGTTCTGAACTGTCTATTGCAATTAAAGCAACAGAGGTTAGAGGAAGACAGCTCTGTTGGTGATACCTTGGCTCTGGCTTTGCGCTGTGTGCGTTTCTGCTCAGCTTCAATGCCTCTTTTTGCCTCATTTTCACTAGCACCCCTTCTGATGAGACCCCGCCCATTTGCTCTGTCCCTACGACTCTGTTGATATTTTGAAGTCTTTGCGGGAGGCTTTGAGAGTGTCCTTGTAGGGCTTTCTCTGACCACCATAGGAGCGTTCGCCCATTTCTAGTTCTCCTGACAAACGTTCCTTAGGCATCCGGGTAACATGGCCTGTCCATTTTAACTGTGCTTGTTTCAGAAGAGTATATACACTTTGCATCCCTGCCCTTTTCAGGAATTTCGTGTCTGGAATCCTGTCTAACCACTTAATCTTTAACAGAAGTGATTTTACAAGTCTTTCGGCCTGTGGTTATTAAACTGTCTATGTTTCACATGCATACAGTAGACAGCTCTATATACTTCCAGTTTTGTGTCAAGCCTGATTCCACTTCGGTCCCAAACATTACCACGTAGTCGGCCTAACGCTGCATTAGCGTTGGCAGTCCTGGCATTTGCTAATGGTCATCAGTATGCACGACTTTTGACAGTGTGCTCCAAAGGCAGGTGAACTGGACCAAACAACATACCGACCGGTATCAATCTCATCTTATATTGACCATCTCAATTTTCCACTAACACTCCCGCGTGCATTGTGCATTTTTTCATGTATCCAAAATGGTTACTTTTCTGGTGAAAATTCGAGATACTTTAAGCTCGCCTGTACGAAGTACATGGAGAGCTCGGTCGTCTGCGTGCGCGTTTGCGATTGCGTGTGCGTTCCCGTTACTATGTGTTAAAGTTTTTCAAATGCTAATAACTCAACAATCACTCATCACAGAACACTCATACTTGGACCTTAAGTACCTGGGAGGGTCTTCTGGTGTTGAAAGAGAACAGACCCCTTGGTTCATGCCCCGGGTGGGGCTAGGGGTCAAAATCTAGAACACCTATGTAAAACTGTGTTAAAATTTGAAATGCTTATATCTCAACAATAGCTCTTTACAAAGCATTCATATTTACAACTTGGATACCTGGGACTGTCTTCTGAGATTCCAGGACAACACACCTCTGGGTTCATTCCTGGGTGGGCGTGGGGCAGTGGTGGGACTAGGGGTCAAAATCTAGGACACCTTTGTAATTTGTTGTATACCTTTCCATTATGCTAACAAGTTATAGACACAATTGCTTATACATCAGCCAACCATGTGGCATTGGTTCAAGTGTAAAAGGTTGAAAGTCATGGTGACCTACATTTCACGATCCAGTGATTTTGCCTTATATCTTGAAGACTATTTGTTGGAAAAATGTCATACCTGGAATATTAGTGCCTTGTGACCCCATGACTGACCTCAAAATATATCCAGGTCTCTGTGAACTATATTTTATGGTTCAGTGATTTTGCCTATTATCTTGAACACTATTTGATGGAGAATTGTCATAACTGCATCATTAGTTCCATGTGACTCGATAATTGACTGCAAAATATATCTAGGTCATTGTAACCTATAATTCATGGTTCAATGATTTTGCATATTATCTTGAATACTATTTGCTGGAGAAATGTCATACCTGGGTTATTAGTTCCATGTGACCTCATGATTGACCTCAAAATATATCTAGGTCAGTGTGACCTATATTTCATGGTTCAGTGATTTTTTCTTTTATCTTGAACACTATTTTGATGGAGAAATGTTATACCTGGGATATTACTTCAATGCAACCTGATAATTGACCTCAAAATATATGTAGGTCAGTGTGACCTATATATCACTGTTCATGACTTTGCCTTATATCTTTAATACTGTTTGATGGAGAAACTTCATATCTGAATAATCAATTTCATGTGACCCGATGAAAGACATAAATTATATCTAGGTCAGTGTGACCTATATTTCATGATTCAGTGATTCTACCATATATTTTGAATACTATTTCTTGGAGAAACTTCAAACCCGAATTATAAGTTTAATGTGACCAGTTGATTGGCATAGAAATATATCTAGGACAGTGTGACCTATTTTCACTGTTCAATAATTTTGCCTTATAATTCAGACACTATTCGATTCTGAAATGTAATATCTGGAATATATGTTCCATGTGACCTGATGATTGACCTCAAAATATATCTAGGCGAATGTGACATATATTTCATGGAACAGTAATTTTACCTTATATCTTGAAGGCGCGAAACAGGCGAGCTATGCTGTCATGTGACAGCTCTTGTTTCTTATTAATGTTGTTGGCGCTCGTTAGAACCGCATCACTGTGGCGGTTCTGTGAGGCGGTTCTAAAAAGTGTGCTCTTGTGCAAGACATCGTAAAATAGACAATCAAAGCACTGAGAGTACTGGTGGGTCGATCGTCTCTGAGTGTAGGTAGGGAAAATAGTCCTGGGCTGAGAATCGAACTGTTCGTTTAACTTTAAGCAAGCACGGTAGAGCTGATCAGACATCGCGTTATGTGGCGTCTGATTATGAAGAATGTGTTTGCCAATTCCCAAGTGTACGAGCACAGTCCACCCGACCCCGCCCATCGGGGCTTGAATAAATAGATGGGCTGCATGATGCTTCCACGCAGAGCTGAAAGTCCCGTAACATTGGAAGTAACGTCTCCAAATGACCTATACAGTGTTGACGGGGACGTTAAACCTTAAATCAAACAAACGAGCACAGTCCAGACTTTTCTTCTTACACTGCGCTCTGACGTCTTTGGGTAGAACTTGGATTTTGTTCAACAGAGTGGGGAGGGTGCAAACGCAGCCCCCTCCCATCTTTTCGAAATTATTTCAGATACATGCAGTTTTTCACCCTCTGCAAAATACCTGAAATTCGCATCCTCAACCCGCCCCTTTTCAGAGTCTGCGTACGGCCCTGAATCATGTTCAAAACTGTTGTTGAATACATATGGCGAACAGTGCCGACCTGATCAGAAGCAATGTACTCAATATCCGATCTTGGTCTACGCTGTGTGTCTAATAACGGTACCACCTATAATGTATGGGCTACTCATTTTTGCACTCAAACATTTCAGGGTTCTAAAATTAAGTTCTTAGCAGGAGTGCGAAAAGTCTATTTTTACTCGACTTGGCATACATTTGTGTAACAGTTTTATAAATAGAATGTTCCGAAAGACGTCACGTGTCATCGTAGCCTGGATTAAGATATTGTTTTTCTTTCATTACGTGAGCAACCAGGCATTCTCATACTATTTCGTTTAACCCTCAAATTCCACTATTTAAGCAAACAGTGAAGTTCCTGTGCAACCTGCTGATCAGACGCCACATTCCGCGGCGTCTGATCTGGGTATTATCCAGCACACGAATTCTGTCAAGACTCTATAGATAGCTCTTCTTGCATCGATAAAAATAGCGCAACGTTTCAAGTTCTATTAATAAAACATAATATTGGTTTGCCCAAATCAGTGATGGTCACATGGACAACTGCATGAATTCCGTTTGGCCATTTAGTAAATTTGGGTCGATCGTAAACCGATCGACCCAAAAATGAGTTCAGCTCTCTCATCCACCATATTCGCCAGACCTCAGTCGATAGGATTTTTGCTTGTTTCCTTCACTAACCTTTTTATATACCAAATGGAATCTTCCACCTTATATATAGCAGGAGTCCATTTCAAAATTTAGGGGTGAAAGGTTGTGTGTTCTTCAAAAACTATTTGGAAATTGGCTGAAAATTGTGCAAACAGTGTAGGCCCAGATCTGATCTGGGCCTGCACTGTTTGCCAGGGTATCCGTTTTGGGGGTTTCCGGTGCAAAACCCTTTCTGGTCGTCGTTATGAATCCCGAAGTGCACTTGGTAGTAAATATTACCATTGTCTTCAGGGCATCCCTGAAAAGGCCTATTTCTCTGCTGTTACAGAATGGATTTCGAGACTGGTAAAGTGTGTTTCCATCAAGGCAGAATACTTCGAAGGGTTGATTTGTTTGTTTGTTTGTTTGTTTGTTTGATATGGTGTTTAACGTCCACGTCAACACTATAAATGTCATTTTGGAGACGTTGCTTCCTATTTTGTTAGACTTTTACCCGACATTGAGATGAAATGACATCTCAAGCCCTGTCTCCCAATGAAACCAATAGGGTTTATAAGCATGAACGGTCCGACTCGCACCGGTTTGCCTGGGCAGGGTTAGATACTCTCAGCGGTTTACCAGTACTATTTCTTCAAGCCCCGATGGGTGGGGGTCGTACTTCGAAGGGTTAGAGTAAACGAAATGTGACTGGGATTAATAACGCGCCCTGAAGAACCCCAATGACATCATTAAATGAACCCCTCTCGCAATCTTTTCACCAAAGCATCCCACCCTTATCTGCCGGCTCGGTAGCTCAGTTGGATGCGCGTCAGGAGGTCGCGTTTTTTCGAGACCTGGCGGGTCAGCAGTATTCTTTTGTGAATCCTGAAATAGTTTCCACGGTCATCGTTTCAGGCCGTACTGATAAACCGCTTGCCCAGGAAAAGAGTAGTTGGATTGAAATGATATAAGCTGCGGTCAACCGGTAAGGTGCGTTTTTTATTTTGTTTGTTTGTTTGATTTGAGGTTTAACGTCCCCGTCAACACTATATAGGTCATTTTGGAGACGTTGCTTTCAATTTTGTGGGACTTTTACCCGACATTGAGATGAAATCACAGCTCAAGCCTTGCCGCCCAATTCAACCAGTAGGGTTCATAAGCATGGACTCACACCGCTTTGCCTGGGCAGGCTTCGATCCTCTGATCGGTTTACCAGTATTCGTGTGCGGTCGAATTCAGCTCTGCGTGGAAGCATCATGCTGCCCATTTATTTCTTCAAGCCCCGATGGGCGAAGGCAATTGCGTTTTTTGATAGTTTTCCTTATGTTTTATCATCACGAAAACACGGCTGTATAATTTGACACCCCTAAACCCCACGTTTATACAGTGAAACTGGAATTTACATGGAGTGAAACTGGGTTTTACATGGGTATACACTATTTTTCTCATTTCTGCTCAAAACATAGTTTGTGGGTACTCGTTAGAATCGCCTCGCTGAGGCGGTTCTAACAAGTACCCACAATCTATTTTTTGAGCAGAAATATGAAAATATCATATTTTTTCATCTGAAAACATTCATTTTTGGTGGTAAATTTTTCATTATATTTGAATATGTGGAGAATTGACAAAACCTATCCTTCAGTTGTCACATCTGAATCTGTGGCACAAGTTTTTGTTGATTTTTTTTTTTTTTTTTTTTTTTTTTTAGTTCTCAGGGCCCCGCCCATCGGGACTTGAAGAAATAGACTGGGCTGCATGGTGCTTCCACGCAGAGCTGAAACCGACCGAACATGAGTGTTCATTACGATAACACGCCCGTGCGATATAGTACAATTTTTACATCTACAATATGGCTACTTTTCTGACGAAAATCTGTGATATTTTTCTTATTTATACCGTAAACATAGGTTGTGGATACTCGTTAGAACCGCCTTATTGAGACGGTTCTAACGAGTACCCACAACCTATGTCTTGGAGCAGAAATAAGGAAAATAATGTTATCCCCCGAAAACCCCAGTTTTCTGTGTATAAAGTGGGGTTTAGAGGGGTCTTTATTTTACGGACTTGTTCACGTAGTGTGGTAAACCGCTTAGAAAGCCCTTCCCTGCATATAAACACTATCGATTTCTTTGGGCGGTAGGGCTTGAGAAGTCATTTGGTAAAACTCCCATAAAACTGGAAGCAACGTTTCCCAAATGACCTAAATACGGTTGACGGGGATGTAACGAGCAAACAAACAAGTTTTCTCTTCAAATTTCTAATTTTCCATCATTATGTACATTTCGAGCGATTTGATTTGCTGAAATAAAAGTTTTATACTTCGATAAATTCCATGAGCAAGAATTCACATGTAGTAAAATAACGGTATAGTCTATTACGTCAAATAGCACATTAAGAATCCGCGCGTTACGTAATGTATACAGCCTTCGATTAACCCTTCTCTTGCTGAATATTCAGTTTAGACACGCCCATTTCTGACTTTGAACCAATCAGATTACTTGATATAATTCATTTCTACAAATTCATAAATTGATTGTCAAACAGTGTAGATCCTGATCAGATCTGGATCTACACTGTTTCCAAAGATAAGGGTTGTCGTGAACAGCATGGTAAGAGTTAAAAGATGGAAAACTATTGAAAACGTAACTGTTAGGAATTTAAAGACTTGGCGTTTTTTGTTTTTCTTTTTTTCTTTTTTTTTTTTTTCCGGCGCATGGGTTTCTTTCAAAGACGGCTGCTTCTTACTGAATTATCTTTCCGCCGTAGCTGTTGGTTAGTTCAGTCTTACGCTTTCAAAATAATTTCTAAAGTTACCATTTTGCTGGCATTTTTTACATTTCGATGACAAATTTGGAATGATAAAGAATGAATTATCATTTATGTGGATTTTATCGATGTGTAAACTCCGGCGAATCACTCACCATCACGACAACACGCCTATATAATTTTGACCCCCTTGAACCCCACTTTTATATAGTGAAACTGGGGTTTGCAGGGGTAAACTTTATTTTTCTTATTTCTGTTCTAAAATATAGATTGTGGGTACTCGTTAGAACCGCCTCGATGAGAAGGTTCTAACGAGTACTCACAATCTACATTTTGAGCAGAAATAAGAAAAAATATTACAATTTTTCATCTAAAAATTTAGTTTTTTAGGCGGTAAAATTCACAATGTATTTGTATAGGCGTGTTTTCGTAATGAAACTTAGCATAAATGCAGTTTTGTGAGTGATTCACCAGTGTTTAAACATCGATAAAATCCACAAAACTGAAATTCATTCCTTAAATAATGCCAATTCTCAGTCATTATGTACATTTGATTGGTTGAAATAATAATTTCATACTTCGATAAATTCTACGAGGAAGAATCTTGGAATTATTTAACACAGCGGCTGGTGGTAATATAACGTGACATGAAAGAGCACGTTTAGAACCCGCGCGTTATGCCATGAAACGACGTCAACAGCGTTCGATTAAAAGATGGTTGGTTGGTTGATTTGAGGTTTAACGTCCCCGACAACACTGTAAAGATAATTTTGGAGACGTTGCTTCCAATTTTGTGGGACTTCTACCCGACATTGAGATGAAATGACATCTCAAGCCCTGTCGCCCAATGAAACCAATAGGGTTTATTGGCATGGACGGTCCGCATCGCACCGTGGTTCCTGGGCAGGCTTAGATCCTCTAAGCGGTTTACCAGTACTAGTGTGCGGGCCGGATTCAGCTCTGCGTGGAAGCATCATGCAGCCCATATATTTCTTCAAGCCCCTATGGGCGGGGGGCAGATTAAAAGATGGGAAACTATTGAAACGTGAATGTTAGGAGACAAATAAACTGAATTTAAAGACTTACCTTTTTGTGTTTGTTCTTTTTTTTTTTCGCTTGGGTTTCTTTCAACGATGGCGGCTTCTAACTGAATAACCATTCTACCGTGGCCCTTGGTACGGTGGATCCTGATATTTCCTGGGTTCGACTCTCCGTGATCTAACTGGTGTTTTTTTCTGCTCTGACGTCGGATTGTTGCCGAGTCCTCAACCCCGATTCATGATTACATTAATCTATGCATGATTGTTTTACTGTGAATTCTACTATGAAGTGCTGTTGATCTAGGAAGCCTCCATGCGGATGAATTTGTTATTGTTACTATGTTTGATACGGCACTGGAACTAATATTCTTTTGAATACAGAAAATAATTCTCCGTTAAATTCAGGTTGCGAAAGTGCCTGCCGCATTTGAGTTAATTTAATTAAGACAAGAGGGCCCAGAGGGGACTGAATCGCTCACATGAGAATAAGTGTCTCCAGTATATTCTGGACCCAAGGGCTATAATTTGAACAAACTTGGTAATGGTCCACTAGATGAAGCTTCATACCAAATATCAAAGGCCTTCTGGTTTCAGACAAGAAGATTTTTAAAGGTTTTCCCTATATAAGCCTATGAAAAACCAAAGGGTCCCGGGTGGGGGCATTTTTGGCCCCAGCGCTATAATTTGAACAATTTTGAAAGAGGTCCACTAGATGAAGCTTCACATCAAATACCAAAGATCTGGGCCTTGTGGATTCAGAGAAGAAGATTTTTAAAGATTTTCCATGTATAAGCCTATGTAAAACCAAAGGCCCCCGGGGCGGGGGCATTTTGGCCCCAAGGCTTTAATTTGACCGTCCATTAGATTAAGCTTCACACCAAATATCAATGACCTGGGCCTTGCGGTTTCAGAGAAGAAAAGTTTTTAAGTTTTCCCCTACATAAGCTTAGGTAAAACCAAAGGCTCCCTGGGCGGGGGCATATTTGGCCCCAGGGCTATAATTTGAACAATCTTGATAGAGGTCCACTAGGTGAAGCTTCATACCAAATATCAAAGACCTGAGCCTTGTGGTTTCAGAGAAGAAGATTTTTAAAGGTTTCCCTATATAAATATGTTCTGTAAAAGGGTTATCCTTTGGAAGCAAGGAATACACCACAGAAGTGAAAAATATGGAGTGTACATGTTTTCTGGGCCAGACTAGCTAGTTTCGACCAATTAGGCCTCATCAGTGACCCTCAGATATTTTAAAAATTCTACAATGGAATCAATGATCCTAAAGGACAAGAAAATATAATCTACACTATGAAAAACTAAAAGGGCCAAGGGTGGGGCCAATTTCGGCCCCAGGGCTATAATTTGTACAATCTTGAAAGAGGTCCACTAGATGAAGCTTCACACCAAATATCAAAGATCTGGACCTTGCGGTTTCAGAGAAGAAGATTTTTAAAGATTTTCCCTGTATAAGCCTATGTAAAACCAAAGGCCCCCCGGGCCACCAGGTAAAGCTTCACACAAAATATAAAAGACATGGACCTTGTGGTTTCAGAGAAGAAGATTTTTCAATGATTTTCCCTATATAAGCCTATGTAAAATCATAGGCCCCCGGCCTGGGGCATTTTGGCCCCAAGGGCTATAATTCGAACAATCTTGGTAGAGGTCCACTAGATGAAGCTTCACACCAAATATCAAAGATCTAGGCCTTTCGGTTTCAGGGAAGAAGATTTTTAAAGATTTTCTCTGTATAAGCCTATTTAAAGCCCCCCGGGGCGGGGGCATTTTTGGCCTCAAGGCTATAATTTGAACAATCTAAGTAGAGGTCCAACAGGTTAAGCTTCACACCAAATATTAAAGAGCTGGGCCTTGTGGTTTCAGAGAAGAAGATGTTTTAATGATTTTCCCTATATAAGCCTATGTCAAACCATAGGCCCCCTGGGCGGGGGCATTTTGGCCCCCAGGGCTATAATTTAAACAATCTTGGTAGAGGTCCACTAGATGAAGCTTCACACCAAATATTAAAGATCTGGGCCTTGTGGTTTCAGAGAAGAAGATTTTTAAAGATTTTCCCTGTATAAGCCTATGTAAAACCAAAGGCCCCGGGGCGGGGGCATTTTTGGCCCAAAGGCTATAATTTGAACAATCTTAGTAGAGGTCCACTAGGTGAAGTTTCACACCAAATATCAAAGACCTGAGCCTTGTGGTTTCAGAGAAGAAGATTTTTGAAGGTTTCCCTTTAGAGGAAAAGGAAAACCAAAGGGCCCAAGGGTGGGGCCAATTTCGGCCCCAGGGCTATAATTTGTACAATCTTGAAAGAGGTCCACTAGATGAAGCTTCGCACCAAATACCAAAGATCTGGGCCTTGCAATTTCAGAGATGAAGATTTTTAAATATTTTCCCTGTATATATGTAAAACCAAAGGCCCCCGGGGAGGGGGCATTTTTGGCCCCAAGGCTATAATTTGAACAATCTTAGTAGAGGTCCACCAGGTAAAGCTTCACACCAAATAATAAGGACCTGGGCCTTGTGGTTTCAAAGAAGATTTTTTAATGATTTTCCCTATATAAGCCTATGTAAAACCAAAGGCCCCTGGGGCAGGGGCATTTTGGCCCCCAGGGCTGTAATTTTAACAATCTTGGTAGAGGTCCACTAGATGAAGCTTCATACCACATATCGAAGACCTGGGCCTTGCGGTTTCAGAGAAGAAGATTTTTAAAGTTTTCGTTTAAAAATCTATTTTTAGCCCCTGTGACCTAGATGTGCAATGGACCGGAACCATTTGAACAACTTTGAAAGGGGACCACCTAAGGATCATTCCTGTGAAGTTTGGTCAAAATCCGATCGGTGGTTAAGGAGGAGATGTCATTTGAAGAAAAAACTTACGCACACACACACGCACACACGCACACACGCACGCACGCACACACGCACTGACGACGGACGAAAAGTGATCACAAAAGCTCACCTGTCACTACGTGACAGGTGAGCTAAAAACACATTATGGCCCATCTTAAACAAGAGGCCCAAGAGGGCCTGTCGCTCCACCGGCTAACTTCAGACAATTGTCATATTTATTACATTAACCAATGGTATACTAGTGGACTCTTCTATTGCTATATGTTGGACCAGTCCATTTGTCATATAAGGGGTGTCAGGCCTATTTTTTTTTTCTATTTTTGATGGAAAATTCTGTTAGCAAATAGTGCAGGCCCTGATCAGACATGGTGTTCTGTGGGGTCTGATCTGGGCCAGCACTGTTTGCCAAGGTACCCATTTAGGGTTTTCCCGCATGCAATGGGTAAAAAAGAAACAAGTGATCCACCCAAGGAATGTCCATTCTATATTTTTTGGACCCCAGAGCCATGGTTGGCAGGATTTATGTGAGTGACCATTTGGCATTGCTCCGTTCTAAATATCTAAAGCTCTGGGCCTTATGGTTTCAGAGAAGAAGACTTTTTTAAGTTTTTCCTATTATAAGTCTATGGGAACTAATATGCCTCTGGGCGTGACCAATTTTTTACCCCAGGGGCATTGTTGGCAGGATTTATTTGAGTGACCACTTGATGTTGCTGCATACTTAATATCTAAGCTCTGGGCACTGATGGTTTCAGAGAAGATGTTTGTCAGTTTTTCCCAGTATAAGTCTATGGGAGCTTATGGACCTCAGGGTGTGGCCAATTTGGAACCCAGGGGCATAGTTGGCAGGATTTATGCAGATGAATACTTCAAGTTGCTACATACTAAGCTCTTGGCCTTATGGTTTCAGAGGAGAAAAGTTTCAAGATTTTGTCATTATTAGTCTATGGGAGCTACTAAGCACCGGGGCGTTGCCAATTTGGACTCATGAGTCATAGTTCGCAGGACATAGTAGGTGACCACATAACTTTGCTACATACTAAAGTTCAACCTGTATTAAGCAAGTGCCTAAGGGATAGTCAAAATATGCTTGCTTAAGACAGGTTCTTGCTTAATACAGGTGAAATTTAACACACCTGCCTTTCTTGGTGACTGAATGCCTGCTTGCTTAAGACAGGTTGCTTGCTTAATAGAGGTGGCCACTAAGACAGGTTTTACTGTAAATGTCTTAGCTTTAGGCTTTATGGTTTCAGAGAAGAAGTTTTTTCCGTTTATTGGTCTATGGAAGCTAATGAGCCAAAGGTGGTGGCCATGGCGGCCATGTTTTTTGTCTGATCAAAATTTCTTCAATGAATCTGACAATGGTAGACACAAGGAACATTCATGAAAATTAAGAACGAAATCCATTTAGCGGTTTTGGAGGAGAAGATTAAAAAAAAAAAAGATCCCTTTATGAGTCTATGGAAGCTAATTAGCCAATGGGCGTGTCCATGGCGGCCATGTTTTTTGTCTGATCAAAATTGCTTCAAGGAATCTGACAGAGGTCCACCCAAGGAACATTCATGCAAAGTAAGAATGAAATCCATTACGTTGAGCGGTTTTGGAGGAGAAGGTTTTTAAAACTTTTCCCCATATAAGTCTTTGAAAGCTAATGAGCCAAGGGGCATGGCCATGGCAGTCATGTGGGGCATGGCCATGGTGGCCATGTTTTTTGCCTGATCCGAATTTCTTCAAGGAATCTGACAGAGGTCCACCCAAGGAACTTTCATGCAAAATAAGAATAAAATCCATTGAGCGGTTTTGGAGGAGAAGATTTTTAAATATTTTTTTTTTGCTTTCGATGCCATTTTGTTCTGCATGTAACAAAATTCTTTGAAGGAATTCAGAAGAGGACTATGTGAGAAACATTCCTGTGAAGTTTGGTTACAAACAACCAAGTAGTTAAGGAGGAAATGTTTAAAGAAAAAAGTTAACGAACGGATGCACAACCGCACAGACGCACAACAGACACAGGGCCATAACATATAACATAAGACTCGCCGGTCTTTGGCCAGTGGAGCTAAAAAATGAACAGATTTATGTTTTTATTTCTTTATTTATTTATTTTTTCCTTTCCTCCGTCGGATTCGGTATGCCTCCCTTTTCAACTAAGCCATTTTAACCCTCAGGGATCTGGAGAACTGTTGACACTGTAGTATAATTAGGTCTAATAAATCAATCTCCCTCAGTATTTTGAATTTATTTTGAAACATCAAGTCGTATAAATAGAGTTTGTGTTGAAAACATCAGTTCTATCACCAGTGTGATGGGCATGTGAAATTTCTGATGTTTTGAATTTTAGAATGACAATTTGTAGGTGGACCTCTATAGATATGTGACAGTCAGCAAAATTGGAGGAGATTAATTCAGATACAGGAAGGTACTTTTAAATAAATAAATAAACAAGAACTTTTGAAGAAGAGAAGACTTTTTTAACATTACACTACATGTTATATAGTGAAAATAAACTCGCCCACTGCAGCCATGTTTTATGTCGGATCAAAATTTCTTCAAGGAATCTGACAGAGGTCCACCCAAGGAACATGCATGCCAAATAACTATGAAATAAAACAAGAACTTTTGCAGAAAATATTTTCAGCATTACACTATATGTTATATAGTGAAAATAAGCCTCGCCCATGGCGGCCATGTTTTTTTGTAAGATCAAATTTTTTCCAAGGAATCTGACAACAGTCCACCCAAGGACAATTCATGCAAATTACAATGAAATCCCACAAGTACTTTTGCAGAAAATGATTTTTTAGCATTACGTTATATGTTAAATAGTGAAAATAAGCCCCGCCCATGGCGGCCATGTTTTTTGTCGGATCAAAATTTCTTCAAGGAATCTAAAAGAGGTCCACCCAAGGAACATTCATGCAAAATAAAAACAAGGCATCGCATGCGATACAAATCCCCTCGCACGAGACAACTTCGTGTTTGGAAAACACTGAAATGGCAAAAGTCCAACTTGCTTGAGATATTATCATATGCAACATTTGTGTAAAGTTTGTTTAAAAATCCTCCAATAAATGTACATTCTAGAGTGATGACGTTTCTCTAAAAATAGCCATAGTGACCTTGACTTGAGGCCATGACCACGAAAGTAGATCTTGCTCAAGATATTATCATAAGCATCTTTTGTGTGAGGCCACAGTGACCTTGACTTTGAGGTCATGACCTTGAAAGTCGAAGTAAGTCGAGATATTATCATAAGAAACATTTGTGTGAAGTTCTATTACAATCCATCATTAAATGTAAGCCACAGTGACCTTGACTTTGAGGTCATGACCTTGAAAGTCGAAGTAAGTCGAGAGATTATCATAAGAAACATTTGTGTGAAGTTCTATTACAATCCATCATTAAATGTAGGCGCTAGAGCAATGACAAAGTTTTTTCTAAAAATAGCCACAGTGACCTTGACCTTGAAAGTCTAAATAGCTCGAGATATTGGCATAAGGGACATTTGTGTGAAGTTATATTGAAATTTGTGAAAAAATTTAGTCACTAGAGCAATGACAAAGTTTTTCTAAAAATAGCCACAGTGACCTTGACCTTGAAAGTCAAAATCGCTCGAGGTATTGTCATAAGGAACATTTGTGTGAAGTTATATTGAAATGGATGAAGAAATGTAAGCACTAGAGCCATGACAAAGTTTTTCTAAAAATAGCCACAGTGACCTTGACCTTGAAAGTGGAACTCACTAGAGATATTGTTATAAGGAACATTTGTGTGAAGTAATATTGAAATTGGTGAAAAAAATGTAAGCGCTAGAGCAATGACAAAGTTTTTCTAAAAATAGCCACAGTGACCTTGACCTTGAAAGTCAAACTCGTTCGAGGTATTGTCATAAGCAACATTTGTGTGAAGTTATATTGAAATCAGTGAAGAAATGTAGGCGCTAGAGCGATAACAAAGTTTTCTAAAAATAGCCATAGTGACCTTGACCTTGAAAGTCGAAATGGTGAGATATTGTCATAAGGAACATTTGTGTGAAGTTATATTGAAATCGATGAAGAAATGTAAGCGCTAGAGGGATGACGAAGTTTTTCTAAAAATAGACACAGTGACCTTGACCTTGAAAGTGGAACTCGCTAGAGATATTGTCATAAGGAACATTTGTATGAAGTTATATTGAAATTGGTGAAGAAATGTAAACGCTAGAGCGATGACAAAGTTTTTCTAAAAAAATAGCCACAGTGACCTTGACCTTGACCTTGAGGCCTTGACATTGATAGTCGAACCCGCTTGAGATATTGTCATAAGGAACATTTGTGTGAAGTTATATTGAAATCAGTGAAGAAATATAGGCGATAGAGCGATGACACAGTTTTTTCTAAAAATAGCCACAGTGACCCTGACCTTGAGGCCATGAGTTGGAAAGTCGAACTCGCTGGAGATATTTTTATAAGGAACATTTGTGTGAAGTTATATTGAAATTGGTGAAGAAATGTAGGCGCTAGAGCGATGAAAATTTTTTCTAAAAATAGCCACAGTGACCTTGACCTTGAGGTCATGACCTTGAAAGTCCAACTCGCTCAAGATATTGTCATAAGAAACATTTGTGTGAAGTTATATTGAAATCAGTGAAGAAATGTAGGAGCTAGAGCGATGACAAAGTTTTTCTAAAAATAGCCACTGTGACCTTGACCTTGAAGCCATGACCTTGAAAGTGGAACTCGCTCAAGATATTTTTATAAGGATCATTTGTGTGAAGTTATATTGAAATTGGTGAAGAAATGTAAGCGCTAGAGCGATGACAATGTTTTTCTAAAAATAGCCACAGTGACCTTGACCTTGAGGTCATGACCTTGAAAATCCAACTCGCTCGAGATATTGTCGTAAGGAACGTTTGTGTGAAGTTATATTAAAATCGGTCAAGAAATGTAGGCGCTAGAGCGATGACAAAAGTACGTACGTACGTACGTGGCGCTAGAGCGATGACAAAAGTATGTACGTACGTTGCGCTAGAGCGATGACAAAAGTACGTACTTACGTACGTACGTACGGGACAAATGCTATATCTCCCCTCACAACTATGTTGTGCAAGGGGATAATGAAATCCAACAGGTGGGTTTGGAGGAGAAGATGTTTAAAGATTTTTAATTTTTTGTGTGGTTTTGTTGCCATGGCAACCAGAGTTCTGGGTGTAACAAAATTCTTTTAAGGAATTTAGAAGAGGACTTAGTAAGGAACATTCCTGTGAAGTTTGGTTACAATTGGCCCAGTAGTTTAGGAGATGAAGATGTTTTAGCATTACACTATATGTTAAATAGGGAAAAAAAGCCCCGCCCATGGCGGCCATGTTTTTTCACGGATCAAAATTTCTTCAAGGAATCTGAAAGGGGTCCACCCAAGGAACATTCATGCAAAATAAAAATGAAATCCAACAGGTGGTTTTGGAGGAGAAGATTTTTAAAGATTGTTAATATTTTGTGTTGTTTTGTTGCCATGGCAACCAGAGTTCTGGGTGTAACAAAATTCTATGAAGGAATTTAGAAGAGGACTAAGTAAGTAACATTCCTGTGAAGTTTGGTTGCAATGGGCCCAATAGTTTAGGAGGAGAAGATGTTTTAGCATTACACTATATGTTAAATAGGGAAAATAAGCCCCGCCCATGGCGGCCATGTTTTTTGTCGGATCAAAATTTCTTCAAGGAATCTGAAAGAGGTCAACCCAAGGAACAGTCATGCAAAATAAAAATGAAATCCAACAGGTGGTTTTGGAGGAGAAGATTTTTAAAGATTTTTAATTTTTTTGGTTTTGTTGCCATGGCAACCAGAGTTCTGGGTGTAACAAAATTCTTTGAAGGAATTTAGAAGAGGACTATGTAAGGAACATTCCTGTGAAGTTTGGTTACAATTGGCCCAGTAGTTTAGGAAGAGAAGATGTTTAAAGAAAAAGTTAACGCACGGACGCACGACGGACACAGGGCCATGACAATAGCCCCGCTGGCCTTCGGCCAGTGGAGCTAATAATGGCAAAGACTTACTTAATCCTGTTCATTCAATAACATTGGGACAACATACCCACAAACACCCGCGCGCGTGCGTGCGTGACATAGTGCAGCTGCATATAGTACTAAATGACGTCAAAATAAACCATGGTTCTTTCCAATTTGATTGGATTATGGCTACGTAATGACGTCAACGAAGCTCCTCCGCTGTTCAATGGAAAACTGCGCAATATTATTTTCTAGTTCCAATTCTTGTCCTCAAAGCAGACTTTTTCATCACATTTTGGATGGAAATTAATGGAAATATGTAAAGTTAACCCTTATCTCGCTGTTCACGACAACCCCTATCTTTGCAAACAGTGTAGATCCAGATCAGATCAGGATCTACTCTGTTTGACATTCAGTTTATGACTATGTAGGAATATATTACATCAAGTAATCTGATTGGTTCAAAGTCACAGATGGGTGTGGCTAAAGGAATATTCAGCAAGAGAAGGTTTAAAGGGAAACCCGAATAACGTCGGATCACCAGCAAAGTCAATCTCGTGACACGATGTTATTCGTACTTCAATGAACTTTAACCCTTATCTTGCTGAATATTTAACTTAGCCACACCCATTTTTGATTTTCAGCCAATCAGATTACATGATATAATGAGTTTGTTCAATTTCACAAACTGAATGACAAACAGTGTAGATCCTGATCAGATGGCTTCTTCAGAAGCCATCTGATCTGGATCTACACTGTTTGCAAAGATAGGGGTTGTTGTGAACAGCAAGATAAGGGTTAAAATGCATTTTTTTTATTTATTTCATCCTCCCAAATTTGACATTTTTCTGCTGAAAATCTGCGCTATTTTCCCTAATTTTATACCAATAGTACATGTTTTCAAGCAAAACAAAAAATAATAATGTAAACTCCACTTTTCTCTATACAAAATTGGGTTTATGAGAGGGTTTATTTCGTGATTAAATTAAATATACCTTATCCTTTCAGTATATAAAGTGTCGGATAGCCTTATCCTTGAAATACTCAACTGTCCCGTTTGACCTCGAGATCAAAGGAAGATAAGACATGAAACCAAATCAGTGTCAACTGATATACTTGCATACATCATGAAAACACGCCTATATAGTTTTGATCCACTTTTGCCCAACATTTATACAGTGAACTGGGGTTTGCATGGGTATACATTATTTTTCTTATTTCTGCTCAAAAACATAGATTGTGGGCACTCGTCAGAACCGCCTCGCCGAGGCGCTTCTAACGAGTTCCTACAATCTATGTTTTTAGCAAAAATATGAAAAATATCAGAATTTTTCATCTGGGTAGGTTCTTGTTTTGAAGGTTAACAATTCAAGGCGTGTTTTCGTTATGTTTTCTGAATAACAATCAAAGTAGCTACAGCACTGATGGGTCGCCCCCGCCCATCGGGGCTTGGAGAAATAGATTGGGATGCATGGTACTTCCTCGCAGAGCTGAATCTGACCACACACGACTACTGGTAGGCCGCTTCGAATGACTAAGCCTGCCGAGGCAGAGAGGTGTGAGTCAGATCGTACCGTGAATGCATATAAACCTTCTGGTGTCATTAGGCGGCAGGGCTTGAGATATCATTTCACCTCGTCCCACAAACTTGGAAGCAACGTCTCCAAAATGACCTAAATAGTGTTGACGGGGACGCTAAACCCGAATTCAAACAAACAGAGCACTGATGGGCCGATAGGCAAGTACCGGAGGGAAACTTAACCATTCAAATCCTGTACAGCAAATAGTATAGATGCTGATCAGATGTCACGCCCTGTGGCGTCTAGTCTGCATCTACAATCTTTGCCAATGTCCTAGTACATGAGCCCATAGAAAAGCCTCTTTGTTTGTTTGTTTGTGTTGGAGTTTAACATGTGAGTTTAACGACTGGAGTTTAACACTATTTTAGGCCATTTTTGAGCCAGTGAGTTTACCTATCCACACTCTTCCTGGCGGGCTTATACGTAAGCGGGTGACCAGTACAGTGCACATTCTTTCGCCAGAAACTGACAACTGTCCTTCTTGAATCAGTGGAGGGGAGAGAATACCTGTAGAAAAGATTTTATGATCCATTTTGTTTTCAAAATTTGGTCAGTTTATCTACTTGCCTGTCAAGATTCAAGCTTTTTTCCTGTGCCAAAACGCCTGAGACCACAAAGGGGAATAATTTGGTTAAATTGTGATAAAAGTATACCAAAATGCAATCGGGTCATCTTTCATTTGGTTCCAAATTGCCTGCAAAACTTCAAGAGCGAAGGCCATGCTGTTCTTGAAATATTTTGCTTGCAAACTCTATTTTGTTAAAATGCCTTTATATATTATAAGTCCAAAAAGGGCAATATTTGGTCACATATTCATAAAAGTCGTACCAAAATTTAATCAGAGCATCTTCACATTGGTTCCAATAGCCTGCATTTAGTTTATACTAATTTATCTTAGATCGATTGCGATGATTTGAATCGATCTCAAAGTTATCACGCGCACGAGAGAAAGGCAGTGACTGTTACACCACTGCTACCCATTAACATCTGGGTGGAGTGGGACTGTGGCATAACGAGTCTTGCCCTAGGACACACCTCGCCCCCGGTGGCCGGTTTCGAACCCACAACCTCTCGATCATAAGTCGAACGCGCTTACCACTGAGCTAGCGCGTTCGACTTATGATCGAGATTGCAAGATTGGAAAATTCCAAGGGCCTTGCCCAGTCTGTTCTCGAGACAGTTAGCTTACATGCTTTTCCTATGCCAAACTGCCTAAATCCATAAAGGTGCATAATTTGGTCGAATTTTTATACAATTTCACCAGAATTTAATCAGACCATCTTCGCATTGGTTCCAAACAGCTTACAAAATTTCAAGAGCCTACCCAATGTGGTTCTTTAGACATATTGCTTACCAGCTTTTCCTCTTCCAAAAAGCCTATGTCAGCAAAGGGGAATACTTTAGTCAATGTTTCATAAAATTATACCAAAATTTAATCAGATCATCCTCGCATTGGTTCCAAATAGCTTGCAAAATTTCAAGAGCCTAGCCCAAGCAGTTCTTGAGCTATTTTGCTTATAAGCATTTCTTATGCCAAAATGCCTAAGTCTGTAGAGGGGCAAAATTTTGTCAATTTTTCATAACTTTAAACCAAAATTCAATCAGGTTATCTTCACATTTGTTCAAAACAGTCTGCAAAGTTTCAAGAGCCTAGCCCAAGTGGGTCTTGAGATATTTCGCTTACAAGCTTTTCCTATGCCAAAATGCCTATAAAGTTCATAAAGGGGCATACTTTCATCAATTTTTATAACGTTATTCCAAACTCTAATCAGATCATCTTCACATTGGTTCCTCCAAAGAGACTGGAAAATTTCAAGAGCCTAGCCCTAGCAGTTGGTCCTTTAAGAGTTGACCTCTATTTACATGGGAGACAATAATACTTTTGAAGGAGTTGCCTCCCCTAAGTTGTTCCCATTCCCCTTAAGTGAGCGCCTTCTTGCCCGTGTCTCAATGTTACTCATACTTCAAAGAGTGTTAAAAATACATTCATTTCTTTACTCATCAATGGACACCTCCCCCTAAACCCCACTTTATATACAGAAAAATGGAGTTTATTGGGTATATATTATTTTTCTTTTTTCTGCTCCAAGACATAGGTTGTGGTTACTCGCTAGAACCGCCTCAATGAGGCAGATATTGAGGCGGTTCTAACGAGCACCCACAACCTATGTTTGCAGTATAAATAAGAAAAATAATAAATAAGAAAATTATCGAAGATTTTCATCAGTAAAGTAGCCATTTTTTTGGAGATGTGAAAAAAATGCACAATCATAGTCGTACGGGGGTGTTATCATAATTGATACCTCTCCATAGTTTTTGTTATTCCTTTCATTGGTAGTTTTGAGACTTTTTTTCAAGTTTTCGGCTTTTGAGTTAACATAGCCTGGCTGATTAAGGGGAATGCCAACACCTACAGGGGATGCAACTCCTCCAAAAGTATTTTTGTCTCGCATGTCAATAGGGGTGGGGGGGGGGGGCAATTATTAAAGGAAAGAATTTGCTCCTGAAGAGCAAAAGCTTTCCTTTAAGAGTAAATTTGCTCCCGAGGAGCAAATGCTTACCTTTAAGAGTAGACTCATTTTTCCTTGGGACAGAGCTTATAGAAATAGAACAGGAAGTTCCGAAAGTTGTCTCCCTTTGAAAAATGGCGGACCAATCTGCCAAGTGTTCCCATTCCCATTAAAAGAGGGACTTAAAAATTTGATAAGTGCCTGTTGGCTGAACAATAGAGCTCAGCAGAGGTTGAATATATAGTGAATTTATTAGGGGAATACTCGTGTCTACTGAAACAAGAGGACCAATGTGGTCCTGAATCGCTCAGCTGATATCAAGATGTCACACAGCTTCTGAAAATCATGTGGATGACAGCCATTCCATGAAGCATAACTGTTGCACTTAGACAGGTGGTTACCTGGGCAACATTTTTCAAAGTTTGATTAAAACTGGCTTAAGGGTTTATATTTTTAGCTATGTCAGCCATTTGTTCATTAAAACCGAAGCATTATAGCTATTTTGGAAGAGGATCACCTAAACAACATTCCAATTAAGCTTGAATGAAACTGGTCCATGGGTATAGTAGGAGTTGCTGTTTAAAGGTTTATAGGAGTTTTTGGTTAAAGATGTTTCTTTTTCTATTTTTAGCTCTGACAGCCATCTTGTTCATCGCAGCAGAATCGTTTTAGGTTATTTTAGTAGGGAGCCACCTTGGCAACATTCCTATGATGATTGAATCAAAATTAATATTGACCCAAGAGTTTAGGAGGAGTTTGCATTTAAAGCAAACCATCGACGTTTCTATTTTTAGCTCTGGCAGCCATTTTGCTCATCTGAGCGGAACCAGTTTGCTATTTTGGTAGAGGGTTGACATAAGTAATATTCCTATGAAGTTTGAATGAAATTGGCCCAAGTGTATTATAAGATAAGTTGACATTTGAAGATTTTTCTATTTTTAGTTCTGGCGGCTGTCCTGTTCACCAAAGTGGAATGAGTTTAGCTATTTTGGTATGTAGCGACCTAGGCAACATTCCTGTGTAGTTTGAATCTATTTGGCCTAAGGGCTTAGGAGAAGCTCACATTTGAAGCAAATTTATGATGTTTTTATTTTTAGCTCTGGCGGCCAATTGGCTCATTGGAATAGAACCGTTCAGAGGGTTACCTAAGCAAAATTCCTATGAAGTATGTTTTTCTATTTTTAGCTATGGCGGCCATCTTGTTCATCAGAGCAGAATGATTTTAGCTAGTTCGGTAGGGAGTCACCTAGGTAAGATTCCTGTATAGTTTGAATCAAATTCGCCTAAGGGTTTAGAAGTTCGCGTTTGAAGCAAATTGTTGATGTTTTTCCCACATTAGCTCTGGCGGCACTCTTGTTCATCAAAGCCAAACAGTTTTAGCTTTTATGGTAGGGAGCCACCTAAGTAGCATTCCTGTGAAGCTTGAAAATTGACTCAGGGTTTTGTTTTTTTTTGTTTATTTTTCTATTTTAAGCTTGGTGGCTATTTTGATCATCTGAGCAGAACTGCTTTAGCTATTTTGGTAGAGGGTCACCTAAGTAACATTCCTATTAAGTTTGAACCAGATTGACCCAAGGGTTCAGAGGAGTTCGGGTTTGAAGCAAATTTATATTTTTCTATTTCAGCTCTGGCAGCCATCTTGTTCATCAGGGCAAAATGATTTTAGTAATTTTGATAGGGAGCAAGCCGAGCAACATTCATGTAATGTTTGAATCAAATTGGCTCAAGGGTTTAAGAGGAGTCCGCATTTGAAGCAAATACAGTCGAACTTCGATGGCTCGAACACCGATTGCTCGTTTACCATGGCTGAGTCGAACCCGTTTTTGAGTCCCTAGGGAATTCCTCTGCATAAGAAAAAGTGTGGGGTAATTAAGGAGATTTTCGACTTTTATCTTGCAAATGTATGCTGTGTTTACTCATTAGAATCGCCTCAATGAGGCGATTCTAATGAGTACACACACCATACATTTATGTTACAGAACACCGAAAAGAAGTCCAAAAATACCCCCGCTATGTTTTCTGGAAGTATGCAACAGTGGCTCGAACTACCAATGTTTCGAACAAATTTCTATGGTCCTGAAGGGGTTCGAGCCATCGAAGTTCGACTGTATACATTGTTGTTTTCTACTTTTAGTTCTGGCAGCCATTTTGCTCATGGGTGCGGAACCAGTTTAGAGGGTCACGTAAGCAACTTTCCTATGAGGTTTAAATGCAATTGACCCAAGGATATAAGAGCAGTTGTCTTTTAAAAGATTTTTTTTTTCTATTTTAGCTCTGGTGGTCTTCTTGTTCATCAGGCGGAACGCTTTTAGCTATTTTGGTAGGGAATCACCTGGGCAACATTCCTGTGAAGTTTGAATCCCATTGGCCCAAGCGTTTAGGAGTTCGGGTTTGAAGCAAATTGACGATGTTTTCTATTTTTAGCTCTGGCGGCCATTTTGCTCATCGGAGCGGAACCGTTTTAGTTATTTTGATAAATGGTCACCTAAACAACATTCCTATAATTCCTGAATGTAACTGGCCCAAGGGTACAGGAGAAGTTGTCATTTAAAGATTTTTTTTTCTATTTTTAGCTCTGGTGGCCTGGTCATCTTTTTCATCAGAGAAGAACGATTTTAGCTATTTTGGTAGGGAGTCACCTAGGCAGCATTTCAGTGATGTATGAATCAATTATGTTTTTTTTTTCTATTTTTAGCTCTAGCGGCCATTTTACGTATCGGAGCAGAACCGTTTTCGTTATTTTGATAAAGGGTCACCAAAACAACATTCCTGTGAAGTTTGAATGTAACTGGCCCTGAAACTATTTTTAGCCCTGGTTGCCATCTTGTTCATCAGAGGGAAACGAATATTTAGCTATTTTGGTAAAGAGCCACCAAGGCAACATTCCTGTGAAATTTGAATGAAATTGACCAAGGGTTTAGGAGGCATTCACATTTAAATCAAACTGTTGACGACGCACGACGGACATTCACTGATATCACAATAGCGCACCAGGAGGTGAGCTAAAAAGGTGGCTTTCAACTGAGCTTACCATTAGTGGAGGTAATACAAGTAACTCCTCCCCCGCTTTATTAGCCTTTACCACTCTCTTGGCTAATTCAGCAAACGACAAATTGTTGATGTTTTTCTTTTTTTCCCCGGAAAACAGGAACTGGCAGAACTGACATTTCTTGCAAATTGTCTCAAAACAGGACTTGACATCTAAGGTGACGATTCCTGTTTTCTTCGAAAAATAAGAAAACTATTTCAAAATGGCGTCTGCTAGTATATACCCAGCATGCTTAGCGTTAAAATGACCTTTTTGAAACGATCTATCTACATACATGCACTTATGATACCAATGGTTCTTGTGACAATTTCCAAACTAAGTGTTTATACGTGAAAATACATGTATACGCAAAGTATTATTTCTTTCTGTTATACTGTAAAAAAATCCCAGGCTTTTGATTGGACAGGGTATCGCATAACGTTGCACCGACGATGATTTGTCGTTGCCTAACGACGTGTGCCTGCTGGGCCCTTTTCGCGAAAATTTCTTAGTCCCATACAACAAAAAAGCGGTCTGAGGGATAGTCAAATCTCCCGCCGCACTTTAACAACGTGACCATTACCCGTGACATTGAACTTGAGTTGGCATGGTTTATTTATAGGTTATGCACATCAGCTCACTAAGGGGGGCATATTTGACTAAAGTTTAATGAAAATCCTTCCAGGGGTAAAGGAGATATGGAACGGGCACAAAATTCAAAGTTTCAAACCTCTGACCTTCAACTGTGACCTTGACCTTTAGTCGGCATGGTTTATTTATGTGTTCTGCACATCAGCTCGCTTATGGACATATTTGACCAAAGTTTAATGAACAATTCTTCCGGGGGTAAAGGAGACATGGAACGGACACAAAATTCAAAGTTTCAAATGTAATATTGACCTTCAGTTGGCATGGTTTATTTATGGGTTCTGCACATCAGCTCACGGAGGGGTATTTGACCAAAGTTTAATGAAAAGTCTTCCAGGGGTAAAGGAGAAATGAAACGGACACAAAATTCAAAGTTTCAAACTCGTGACCTTTAGTCACCATGGTTTATTTTTGGGTTATGCACATCAGCTCACTGAGGGGCATATTTGTCCAAAATTTAATGAAAATCCTTCCAGGGGTAAAGGAGATATGGAAAGGACACAAAATTCAAAGTTTCAAACCTGTGACCTTCAACTTTGACCCTGACCTTTAGTCGGCATGGTTTATTTATGGGTTCTGCACATCAGCTCGCTACGGGGCATATTTGACCAAAGTTTGATGAAAATCCTTCTGGGGGTAAAGCAGATATGGAACGGAAACAAAATTCAGTTTCAAACTCGTGACCTTCAACTGTGACCTTGACCTTTAGAAGTCATGGTTTATTTATGGATTTTGCGCATCAGCTTACTGAGGGGGATATTTGCCAAAGTTTAATGAAAATCCTTCCAGGAGTAAAGGAGATATGCATGGAACGGATACAAAAGTCAAAGCTTCAAACTCGTGACCTTCAAATGTGACCTTGACCTTTAGTCAGCATGGTTTATTCATAGGTTCTGCACATCGGCTAACTGAGTGGAATATTTGACCAAAGTTTAATGAAAATCCTTCTAGCGGTAAAGGAGATATGGAACGGACACAAAATGCAAAGTTTTAAACTCGTGACCTTCAACTATGACCATGAGCTTGAGTCGGCATGCTTGATGTATGGATTCTGCATTTCAGCTGACTGAGGGGAATATTTGACCAAAGTTTAATGAAAATCCTTTCAGGGGTAAAGGAGATATTGAACGGACACAAAATTCAAAGAATCAAACTCGTGACCTTCAACTGTGACTTTGAGTCGCCATGGTTTATTTATGGGTTCTGCCCATCAGCGCACTGAAAATGAATATTTTACCAAAGTTTAATGAAAGTCCATGAATGGGTTCAGTAGCTACGGAGCGGACAAGAAAGTGTTACGGACCGACGGACGGACGGACAGATGGAGGTAATTCCTATAATCCCAGCCCCGCTTCGCTGCAGGGGATTAACAAATTCGTTAATTTGATTTTTGATCACTGTAGCGTGCCGTCGAGCTAGGGGTACACTCTCTCTGCACAGACTACGAAATATAATGATAAAAGCGCTACCACCAGTGAGCCCAGATCCAAGTTCGCTAAAACGCCCAGACGCTAGTGTAACCAACAGAATACAACGACATATTCCAATTTCAACAATTTAATTTCAACAAAAGAAAACAAAGATATTTCGGAATTTCAGCAAGTTTAAATTAAATTGTCTTCATTTCTCTTTAAAGGTGCATTATTGAGCTATCTGGAAAATACTTCCAAAAATAAAATACATATAGCCGGTATTTTTCTTTAAAACAATACAAATGAATGCATTTTATGCAAAAATGCGAATAATTATGATGACAGGTAAACGAGTTTGGGAGGGATTCCCTAACTAGGTTTCGAACACTAGTTAGATCTATTTTTAGTTCGTGACAAAAATAGAATCCCCATATATGACGCTATGTGACGTTCATTTTTGGCCTTGTTTTCTTAGGCCATGCCTGAATCGGAAAAAAAATATGACGCTGAATACCATGCCATAAGTAACGACACTCAGAGACGATACTGTCGCTATGTATGTGTAATGTGACAGATTTATTTTTAGAACAGAAATTCCGAACATATGTTCAGAGCAATGGGTAAATACGAATGAAAACGACCATTTTCACAAAGTTCTGAAGCTGTATTTGGCTCCAAAAGTGTACACATGACAAAGGAGTATGCATTGAAGATAAAAACCAGAAAGAAAATTGAGACCCGGTAGCTCAATAATGCACCTTTAAACGTCAGGTGTCTTTCTGTCCGATATGTTCTGTTTTGTATTAAACCGGGAAATTGTTGTGTGCGGGCTTGATGTGTTTGTTTGATTTTTTGTGTTCACGGAGATGTTTCACTGATAAATTAGGAGACCTTCATGCGGACTGAACAAATTATTTGTCTAAATCGCGATGGAAGTAAGGGCGAGGATTGTGGCCACGTAAAATCGATTAAAGCCCCCCAACCCCCCCCCCCCCCGCCCCAAACAGTGGAATTCCATTCCGCTGACCGTTCTAAGGCGGTTCTTCTGTCTCGGTTTATTTTTGTTAAAGTTTGTTTTTGGTGTTTGTGTCGCTTATATTATTTTATTTTGGATAGCCTTTTGGCCATTTTGTGGGAAAGTAACTGTCCTTTTGACTTTCCGTTGTTGATGTTTCCATTGGGGTCTGTTGTTTCATGTTTGCGCTTCTTTCCCTTTGGTGTCTCTGATGGGAGCTGTGGGTTAATTGTATCGATTCCTGATCATTGCCTCCACTTCTATTTAGCCAAAAGAAATACCTGTTATAGCGTTAGAAAGTAGAAGTAAAACAAAGATCAGGAATTGATACAATTAACTTACTCCACCCATAAAAGACACCAAAGGGAAAGAAATACAAACATTAAGCGACCAGACCATAATGGAAACCTAAACAAAGGAAGGCCATAAGGACAGTTACTTTCCCACAAAATGGCCATATGGCCATCCAAAACCAAAAGACACAAGTGATACACACAGTAAGTAACAAACAACAACATAAATAAATCGCCACAGAAGAGCCGCCTTGGAACGGACAGTGGAAGATTTCAACTGGGGGGGGGTGGGGGGGAGGCTTAAATCGATTTTACGTGGCCACAATCCTCGCCCTTACTTCCGTCGCGATTTAGACAAATAATTAGTTCAGTCCGCATGAAGTACGGTCCTGTACTCCTACGGGGCAGTCGATATCATGTCTCATGTTAAATCAAGGGAACATCAAAGGATTGCACCTGTACTGGCAGTTTATCCAGCTCCGAACATCACGAAAAAAAAAACCCTCAAAATGACCCAATTTGTTTTTATTTGATTTTCTTAAAAATTGACATCAGAGGACAGAAAAATCATTTTTCTACTTAAATTTTCAGTCATATTTTTCATTGCATAATGAATGTTTTATTTACTGCAATTTGAAATCAGATACCGTCGCGTATTTTGCTAATTTACTATTGAAGTACATTAGACATACCGAACTATTTTTATTCTAAAATTGACCAATCTTAATTTGATGAAATATATATAAATTATATTCAAATTAACGGTACAATATTGAATTTTTGTAGTTTTAAACCACAGTTTCGCTATCAAGCGTAGTAATTCAAAACATTATGTCATAGAAACGTGTTCCCTATTAAGTTCTATATATTTATCGCGTAACATAAATCGGACACAGGTAATTCAGTGGATAATAATTGTCCCACATGGTGAAACCTTAGGGATAGACTACGGGTATAGATACGTAGTTATGCAGCGCTTATGCTTCAGGATATCCCCTACGTGGACCCTCATACAGCTTTACACTGGAAACTAAAACTTTCACTCTGAACTGGCGTCCAGCGACGTGGTGAGACACCTGAGATGAGTTCTCACCTTACAGGAAAAGTTTGACGGATCTGCCAAACTAAAGAAGCAAATAAAGACCCCAAAATAAAGTCATCCTTTGTCACAGCGTTTAACAGTTTTCTTAGGAGGGGTGTCCGTCAAAGCTAAAGTATTGACTGGTATTTCGCAAACAATATGCCTAGAATCAAAACAATGAAACATCCTTAAAATCTGAGGGCAAAACGGCACAGCCACGACCCACGAACTATTTATTTAATCCAATATAAATTGATAGCTGTAGACTGTAAGAGGTCCTCAATTAATTAAGAAAGGCAAACAGCTCATGAGGAACTTAGCACAGTATTTATGAAAAGCCATAACTTGGTTTAATATCGCGTCGTGAGGTGCCCATGCATCATGCAGATGGGGAGAACTGTGAAAGGACCTCAAAATCTGTGATTACCTTCTGTTAAGGTTAAAGAAACTGTCGTGAGGGACCTCCTTGTGAGGGACCCCAGCTGTGTCCTGTGAGGAAATTGATGAGGAAATCTGTGGTTTGTTTTGACTTTCGCTTTGAGGGGCTGTGTGTGAGGTAAATCTGGTTCCCTGAGGGCTCTGTTATATGTTCTGTGCGGAGTCACGGATACTGAACTCCACTGACGTGACTAGAGATCCGCCTTATCTACCTATAATGCATCGTACTAGACAAAGTCCCGGATATAAAATGGCGGACAGAGATGTATTGAACAATAAAGTGGGTGGAGTGCAAATGTAAATTCGCTGTTTCTAAGGTACCGCGATAGAAACAACTTAGATTATGGTTATGAACGAACACAAAGTGATGGAAATTAATGAATAGAATGAATATTGGCAAGAAATTAATGCTATTTACAATGTCAACAACGGTTATACCGGCCCCTCTGATTCGGCAGTTGTCAGCCTTCGGTTTTCGACCGTTTCAGTCATTTATCAATGTTTGAGCACCATGTTACTTCTGTATTAGGCTAGAGACCTTTGAAACTGTAGCGCTATTGTTGGAAGAATGAGCGATGTTTCACGCAGAGCGATATTTCACGCAGTAGTTAAAACCACGAAAATTAATGACATGTTGTACTCGTCGTACTTTAATGGCATGTTCTATAGTACTTGTTAGTCTCCCGTTACGCATTCTGTTACGGTACACCCGTAAACCAATGAGGTTCCTTGCCTCCTCTAACGAGTTTCAGTGCTTATCACTGGTCTGTAATACCAGGGGCACAGTTCTCAAAACTGTATAACAGGGGAAAGGCCTGTGAAATCTCCCCTAGTCATTTACTCTTTCGAGAAGCAGAACCTCGCACGTAAGTGAAAAGATCGCATTCTGTCAGTGGTTGCACCTCACTGTTTGCAAGCACTGACTCCCCGAGAAGCATTTATCTGTCGCCTCAAGGAGGCAGCTCTTGCATTATCTGTAATATTCTGGAAGAGGTGGCTGTACAGGGTAGTTTCCACTGTGCGATACTTCAGAGTCCTTGAAGAAGATACGAACAAGACGTTTTCAAGATATAAACATATTTTGTGCACTGGTCGGTTTTCAGACTAGATTGAATAAAAGTCTAGAAAAGAAGAAAATAAAAAAAAGGAGTCCAAGTCCAGCTTTGTTACAACCACATCCGCACAGCACCCCGCCCCACCCCCTCGGGTATATATTGCTGTCAGGCAGGGAATGTGATCCCATGTTCCACGTCAAGAATAAAAATAACTTATAATGTTGAGAGGGCCATCAATGACGTTACCATGACCCGCTACAGCCACAATACCGATACTGTAAACAGGAAGATAAATCATTTGAAACCCAATGCACCTCAAGCACAAATTTTCGTCAAATGTCAGCACTGGAATGAATAAATGAAGGAAGGAATATGACGAATATATTTGCAGACGATTTTACATTATTATTCAACAAAGATTACAAAGTTTATCGTTACAGTTGACACCCATACACAAAAGCCGCCATCGTCTCAAAGTTTAAGAGTTAGAAATGAAAACATTAATTTGGCGTTTATCTTAGAATAAAGCTTTTCTGTCTAAATCAAGCGAGTTCGGTACTTATCGCCTATGCGAGCAGCGAAGGTTCAGGCGAGCCTGCGCATCCGCGCAGTCTCGCCAGAACCTTCGCTGCTCGCTCATACAAGCAGTGAATCAAGAGGAACCTTCAGACAGAAAGCCATATACCTGGCCCCTCTGAATGGCTGGGCAGGCGCAGTTAAAATTTGTCATGACGGAATGCTCGAAGACACAAATTCGCTTGGCGGGGCTCATCTAATGTGACACACTACAACTTCGGTACTTCTTCGTCTCTGATTTTAAGTCTATGCCATTCCGAGAGACCTTTCTTTCGTGATTCCAGATTTGGAAATGGATCAGGCGCCGTGATAGGATATGACGTACCAGCACGCCATACAGCAACCGGGACGAATCTCTTTTTCATATTTCTTATCTGTGCTTGTGCGTCTTCCATCATGACGTCACAATTTTCAACGCGCAGGACTGTGACATCAGCTTCCTTGCCCACGGACAGCGAACCAATAGTCTCTATCAAGCCAAACGCTTCTGCAGGTGTTCTCGTTACAGCACGTATTACGTCAACCAGTGGCATACCTTGACATAAAAATAAAGAAAAGCATTCATATGATTCTGAAACAACCAAAATATTATAAGCAGCTGGTGCTTATGGAATCGGTCTGTTGAATATTCCCCGTTGCATTATGTATTGGTAGCCGATTCTTGGTAAACATCCGGGTAGGGCCTATACTGGCAAAATATGTCGCATTTTACCCAGAATTCCAAAGGAAAACTCCGATAGTTTGTTGCCTGGCCAAGGCCTGACTTGTATCAATGGGTAGCCTGTAGGATATTATAGTTATTGCTCTGATTGCTAATATCAAATGACACGAGCTGCTGTAAAATCCTAATTATTGCTTGTAGAAAAAAAATCTTCCCAACAAGGAAAAGAGCTAGATTTATAACATTCTAAAAGTCCGGGAAAAGACAGAAAACTCTATAAAAAAAAGCACAAGACTGTGCATGTTAAACAACAGGGAACTCAGAATACTACATGCCGAATGAAATCTTGCATTTGTATAGAACCATACACAATCATTTCATTCCATTTTGTTTAAATGAGCCACTGGTAAATTTTCAGATAGCCTACATAGCACCATGCATTCGCAAGCGCAATAAAACGGGGCAAATAATATAATATACGCAACACTCATAACGCATATTTGTTACGCTGCGCGCAATCAATAGCATTTTCCCGGTCAGTTTACCTAACCACACATTTCCTTGGCAGGCTTATAAATAAACGGTTAACCAGTACAGTGCGCATTCCATAAACTGGCAACTGCCATTCTGCCCTTCTTGAATCAGGGGTTGCAGAAAAGATTTCATGATCAGTCTCTTCGAAAGAAAGCTGCTGACCCGGCAGGTATCGAACCTACCTGTGACTCGCATCCGACTGAGCTTTTGTTTGTCTGTTTGTATTGGAGTTTAACGGCCAATTCAACACTATTTTAGGTCATTTTTGAGCCGGTCAATTTACCTATCCACACTTTTCCTGGGCAGGCTTATAAGTGAGCGGTTAACCAGTACAGCGCAAATTCTTTCGCCAGTAACTCACAACTGCCCTTCTTGAATCAGCGGATGGGAGAAAATGACCGCAGAAAAGATTTCATGATCAATCTCCACCAAAGAATGTTGCCGCATCCGACTCAGATACCGAGGCCGGCCCAACTGAGTATGTTCTTTTGTTTTTGGTTTTGGTTTTACGGCCCTTTCAAGATTATTTCACATATCGAGTCGATCGTTAATCAGATGTGGGCGAAAACCGGAGTACTCGGAGAAAAACCACCTGACCTCACATGTGACTTCACTCTCGGGGGCTCGAACGACAGTGGTGAGATACCTGTTGATTAACAGTCGGTGCTCGTATCCTCTTGGCCACGGAGGCCCGTTACCGTGTCCAGTATAGACATCTAACAAGTGAGTCGTGAAAACTGTCTTCAAACGACAGCTCAAATCGGCCTGAGATAGAATACAGGCCTCCTTGATTATACAACGGGCATCTTTATCACATACAGCGAAGAGTCTGACCAGACTGCGCGAATCTGAGTCTTTGCTGGTCGCACATGTTCCAACCCATTGTAAATACATGGTCAAACAAATATATCTAACGCATTTTAGACATACAATTATAAATGGTATTATAACCAGTGCTTCAGCTGAAGTGCACGACCCGCCGGATACTTTTAGCTGTATGAGTGTTACCATATATGGGTATGGCGGCCATTTTGGTCATGTGACCTGGACCTAAAACGGTTCCCCCAATAAGTGCGCCTTATCGTAAGGAGCAAAAATATATCTTATACTTAAGTACTGTATTCTGAATCGTTTGCAGGATAAAATGCATTCTTACTTTTCCAATACAAAAGCATATGTGTCAAAGTTTGACCTAGGCACAAAGAATGTCAAGGTCAACCCAGGGTCACCATTTTAGCACTTTATGATGGGCCTATGTCCCAGATGCTATTTATCAAGTTTCGTGGAAATCTGCCCAGTGGTTCTGGAGAAGACTATTTTTTGAAGGGTTTTTACCATATATGGCTTGGCGGCCATTTTGGTCATGTGACCTGGACCCCATGAGCAAATGTTGGTTTTACCCATCCCATAGAGGCTCCATATGAAATTTGACTTCAATCGGCACAACGGTTTCCGAGAAGAAGCAGTTCGAAAATGTTCACATTTTTCGCCTCGGCGAGGCTATACTAAATGGAATGTAATATTTGGCAAGTTCATTGGTTAGATCTCATTGATATCTATCAGTATGCCAAAAATTACTTAAATATTCCAACCGGTTAAGTCACTATCACCAATTTTCACAAACGGGTTACGGACGGACAGACAGACTGACTGAATGACACGGTGATTTTAAAGCACTCTTAGAAAATCAACCGACTTCAGTCGGTCGCTTTTTCTGCGGGTCGTGCAATCAAACAACTATTTGTTGATTGCCGTTTTTTGCTGGCTGGGGTTGATGTTTTTTTGTGTGTGTGTGTGTTTAACAGCCCAGTCAAGACTTTTAATGTCATGTTGAGTTGGTCAGTTTACCTAGCTACACTCCTCATGGGCAGGCCTATACATAAGTGGTTAACCAGTACAAAGCCCACCCTTTTGCCAGAAATTGACAACTACCCTTCTTAAATCAGCAGAAGGGAGAAAATCATGGGACTAACTACAGAAAAATTCCTATATTAAGACCACATTTGGGACTGTTCAAAAGTGGTCTTTAAGGCCACTTTTGAAAAGTCACAAAGGTGGTTCCTGTGCAGGTGAAATTGTGTCCAGAAAACACGAAGAATTAGTCTTAATTTTTAAGGTGGTCCAAAAAGCGGAATTTCACTGTATTATAAGCATTTACCTAGGTGTAAAAACTTGGACATGATAGTGGTCAAATCATAGGCGGGCCCGTCATAATTGCCTATGTGAAGATCAGTTCCAAGCATGTCAGGCCAGAGCCCCTGCTTTACTCCTAGCTCTGCTACAGTCCAAGAAAATGACCCTTGTCCATGTCCCACATCAAAGTAAATCCCACGTGACTTGGCGGAAATGACGTCATCATACACGGTTCCGGTTCTTGCATCAACAATTGATGATGGATAGCCGTGGTATGTATGTGTATAAATATCACCTGGTCTCAAGTGAGCCGGACAACACATTTTCTCCTGAAAATCTGAAAATGCAGAAAAAATACGAATATATTCAGTTTTACTTAGAAGATTGAATTAAATGTCTTATTAGAAACAGTGTGCAATATCTTGTGTGAAACACTGACGTCGCACTTACATTGTTGCAATGCTGATGCAACATATATACAAGTATAGCATTTACAAAAAGCAAGGTCTACGCTAAGCACATATTAAGTGTGAATGTCTAGAGTTATATCCTAGAAATGTGTTTTATACAATAAACTGTATTTGGTAATATTCTAATTTCCAGTCTGCCGACTGAAGTATAATGTTTGAAATGTCAAAGTTGCAAATGCTGTGATTTGTCAAAATGTACTTATTCATCTTTAAAAAAGCACATGTGTAACTTCAATATGCTTATGACAGCTTATCAAATGGAAAGCTTGAAAACTGTTGGAGAAGTTAATTTGACAACTGTCCTACATTTTATAGAAGACTAATTGAAGAAAATCCCCCAAAATTGCTAACGGCGAGGCAAGAGGTTTAGGTCAACAGAGCCGAAGGCTCTTGGGGAGCTTATAGTGTAGACAGTGGTCCGTTGTGGTCGAGAGTTTGTATATGTATATTTTATATTAGTCTGCACAAATATGACAGCAAATATGGGTTGAACAAATGCGATAGCAATTCTGTACCACAGCTCTTCCCGCGGTCCTCTTTTTGTGTGAAAGCTTATACTTGATATGGCTTTTCTTCTTGTGAAAGCTTATACTTGTTGTTGCATTGAGTATAAAAGTCAACCTGCCTTGTGGATAACTAATGGCTGTATTTCCCTGTTAAACCCTGTCTATAATGTTTACGCCCATGGTCGTAGACAAATTCACCCATGACGTTGCATCATATCCGGGATTCATTTTTTTTTTAAAAAAAACCAATGGCAGCGTACACATTAAATGTAGTTCGTGTCTATATTCTTTCTTTCTTTCTTTCGTTCTTTCTTTATTCCAATTTCACCGTGACCACCGGAGGGGACACAGACGGTGTATATTAAATACACTCCAGTTTTGCAGGATGAAGCCTATACAGTAATCATATTATTACGGTAGCGTTCTTTAACCTGCCAGGGATTGCTCTCCCTGCACAGTGATCTCCAGTTAACGTCCCGATCCGAAGGACGGCGCACTTTCTGAATACATCCCTGCATTGGTGCCAATGGAGCGCGCGTTCGGACACCGAAATTATCACTGTCGCCGGGAATCGAACCGGGGGCCTCTACTTTCAGAGGCAAGTGCACTAACCATTGAGCTTTTTGTTTGTTTGATTTGAGGTTTAACGTCTCTGTCAACACTGTCTATGTCATTTTGGAGACGTTGCTTCCAATTTTGTGGGACTTTTACCCGACATTGAGATGAAATGACATATCAAGCCCTGTCTCCCAATGAAACCAATAGGGTTTATAAACATGGACGGGCCGACTCGCACCGCTTTGCCTGGGCAGGCTGAAATCCTCTAAGCGGTTTACCAGTGCTCATGTGCGGTCGGTTTCTGCTCTGCGTGGAAGCATCATGCAGCCCATCTATTGCTTCAAGCCCCAATGGGCGGGGGCGGAACCATTGAGCTACCACGCGCTACTAAATGTAATGATTATGAAAAAGGTTCTGTGACCGAAACGTAAATAAAATAGAGTGACTGGCCAGAGATTTGTATCTGTGGCTTTATTTATTTACTTATTTATTTATTTATGTGTTCTTGGTTGAATGGTAAAAGTCTATATACCACCTACTCATATATTTATTTATTTGTATATATTAAAGACTAGTTAACGTATATCGAGCCAATCATTAATCAGAGACTGGCTATTAATAGTACCCGGAGAAAAACCTCCTAACCTTCAGCTATTGTACTCAGCGTCTTAGGAAGCCTGCATGCGGAATAAACAAATTATTTGTCTAACTCGCGACGGAAGTAAGGGTGAGGATTGCGGTCGCGTACAATCGATTTAAGCCATCCAGTGAAATACTTTTCACTGACCGATCTTTTGTTGCGGTTTATTGGAACGGTCCAGCACTTTTAAACAGTTTTTTTATGTGAAATTTGAAGTATTTCGCCCCAGTGCAGATTTGCTATCGACGTTATAGCCGTATTCGACTGGGGACCCACCGTGAAGCACGAGTAAGCTCCGCCCACGATGCGCAGTGGAAAATTGTGATGCACGTTTTTGTACCAGCCGAATGAAATGCGTGCTTCACGCGCTACAAATGCTTCCGAAGTGATGCCTAAAGCAAGAAAATGAAAACTAAATGTGATGCTTCATATTTTAGCATTCTAATAAGCCTCTCGACTGCACAGAAAGACAAAGCAAATAATATGATCAAATATATTTGTTATAGATTCGAGGATGGGCATCATCGGCGAAAGGTCAAATGTCAAAGCTAGTCAAGTGCCTAAATAACATAAAAAGGTCGCGCCCTTGCAAGATATGGTAGAAATCATGCAAGCTAAAATGGTCATTATCTGGCCCTCTCATCAGATCCAGACAGGTTGCACGAATTCCAACTATCAGTATACAAAATCGTCTGGAAACAACTGCCTAAATGAAATTTAGTTTGCAACTTTTACTTCTGCGTTTTATCCGCCATATTATTCAGTCACGTGACAAACTTTCCACACTTTTAGAAATGTGACCGTTGTGCTTCACAAAATTTTACGAAAATTTCACGATTTTACAGTCGCATACAAAAAGTGCTTCACCTTTCAAACCGTGAAGCACAATTTGCCCGTTCGAATACTAAACCAGACGAAAATTCACATGAATACTTCATTGTTCTAAACGGTGTGTCTATTTGCCGAAATGAACGAAAGCTACCAATTACAAGTATGAGGTTTTACAAACAGTTTGACCTACGCTAGAAAGCACAGTTGACTGTATCGTTTCGCAACGCAAAGGCCCGTCTGGCAACACCATTTTCGTATGTGTGACACTGATAGGTTGATAGCTGGTGCTAAATAGATGACCTTACAAACCTAATTAAAAATTCTGAATTTTTTTCTTGAGTTTTGACACTTTGCAATTTTCAGCATTTCAACATTGTAAACAAGATATCTCAAAAACTATAAGGGGCAAACACTTTAAGGTTCAAGAAGTTGGGGGCAAAGTGTTTCACAAAAAACGGCTCTGTTTATTCTGCGACTAGAAAGCAGCAGACCTTTCCTTTGGATTCTTTTTAAAGAAGCCAACTTGTTTTTTATAGTTAGTCTTTGAATGTTTGTATCACTTATATCTTTTTGTTTAGGCTAGCCAACTGGCCATTTTATGGGAAAGTAACTGTCCTTTTGGCTTTCCGCTATTGATGTTTCCATTAGGGTCTAGTAGACTAGTAATTTCACATTTGTGTTTCTTTCTCTTTGGTGTCTCTGATGGGAGGGAGGTGGGGTTAATTGTGTCGACTCCTGATCATTGTCTTCACATCTATTTACATGTGACCCAAGCAAGGCTCAAGCCCACAGCGGGGAGGGACCTAATGTTGAAAACCACAAGGCAACGAAGGTCCGGGCATCACTTCATTTCATGGTCCGAAAATATGTTCAAACCATTGAAATTCAACTGGCTTCCCTTAACCCTTATCCCGCTGAATAATTAATTTAGCCACACCCATTTCTGACTTTGAACCAATCAGATTACTTAATATAATTTATTCCTGTTAATTCACAAACTCAATGTCAAACAGTGTATATCCTGATCAGCTGGCTTCTTTAGAAGCCATCTGATCGGGATCTACCCTGTTTGAAAGTAGGGGTTGTTGTGGTCAGCGTGATAAGGGTTAACGCTCTATATGTTTTTTTTGTGTGTGTGTGTGTGTGTGTGTGTGTGTGTGTGTGTGTGTGTGTGTGTGTGTGTGTGTGTGTGTGTGTGTGTTTTCAGCAGACGCCATTATGAAATATTGTCTTATTTAACTAAGAAAAAAAAAGAATTTGAAATTTTAGGTTTCCGGGGGAAAACAAGGAAACTATCAACAATCTATTAGGTTTGTTAGGTCATATGTTTACCTGTCAAGTTTCAAGGCTTCAGTTTAAATAGTTGTTGCGAGGTTAAATTACAAAGTTAAATTACCCAAATTTACAAAGGGACATAACTCAGAAAAAAATAGTTTTCAGAATCCATGCAGAAGTTAACCAGGTCATCTACTCAAAAATATTTAGGTGTAAAGTCCTTTTTTCTAGGGAAAAAAAAACAAGAAAAAAATATCAACAATTTGTCGTCTGCTGAATAGGCCCAGAGAGTGGTAAAGGTTAACCCTTTTAAAAGACGCCGAGAAAAACTACATTTGAAAATGTCGTCTGCTTATGTCGTCTGTTGAATTTTTTTTTTCAACATTTTTAAAAACTTTATGTCCCTTTGTAAATTTGGGTAATTTAACCATGTATACGAGATTGCTCAACAACTATTTAAAGTGATGTTGATATGTGGTGCTAAATAGATGAGCTAACAAACCTAATAAGAATGTTGATATTTTTCTTGTTTTCCCCCAGAAACCTAAAATTTCAACTTCTGTTTACTTGAAAAAAAAAACGACGTCTGCTGAAAAAATATAACAGTGTGGGCATCAAACTAATCTGGGTCCGCACTGTTTACTTATAAGGTAACCGGTAGACGGCGAAGCAGACGGCAATAGTAGTGATTGGCATTTTATGGGTAATACAGTGGAACTTCAATGGCTCGAACACCTTTGGGGGCCTCGAAAATCTGTTCGCGACAGGGGTAGTTCGAGCCACTGAGGCTACTGTCAGGAGGCATAATGAGATACTCGGTGTTCGATAATGAATGTGTATGCTGTGTGTACTCATTAGAATCGCCTCATCGAGGCGATTCTAATAAGTACACACAGCATACATTTGCAAGATAAAAGACTAAAATCTCCTTAATTATCCCCCACTATTTCTTATGTGGAGGATTTCGCTAGGGACTCAAGAACAGGTTCGACTCATCCATGGTAAACGAGCCATCGGTGTTCGAGCCATCGAAGTTCTACTGTACATGGGTCTTCAAAAGAAAGTCGCCCCCATTATGCCTCTTGACCTGATGCGGTGGTTAACCCTCAATGGCTCGAACTACCCCTATTAGGGCTGGCTAATCGGAGCTGAAAAGATAATCGATTATCAGTCCTGTCATCGCGATCGATAATCGATTAGTAATCGCTAAGGTTTTTGTCATAATTTAACCTGCCTGAGCATGACTCTTACCATATGTTGCACTTTACCATATGTATATTTGAACAGACAGGCCTGAACAAACAGTGTAGACCAAGATGAGAAGCCGCAGAATGCAGGGTCTGCACTGTTTGCCACTCATCCAGCTATTTTAGGCATAACTTTGGGTAGTAAATTGTACCTATCAAGTAATCGATTAAAAGCAAATCAGAAATGATAATCATTTTTGGAAATTATCAATGAATAATCGATTAAACGATTATTCTAACACAGCGCGCCTATATATGGCAATGGAAAACGGCTGTGTTTTATTCTGCAACAAATCACAGCTCTGAAGAGCGTGACGAGTGACGTCATTTAAAACTGCTAATTTATGACGTCACTAGTCGATTTCCTTGACGTTAGACGGTGTAACGTCATTTTCTCGTATCGAAAACGTTAGAAAAGGATATAAATGCATGTGTTTCAGTCTATAATTTTAGCGGGATTTCTTCTAACAAAAAGTTAAAAGTTGTCAGATTTTGAAGGAATCAACAACATTATTGCCGATTTTCAGCGTGTTAGAATCGAAATAGATCAGCTCTAGTCTGTGATTTGTTGAGTCGGTCAGTTGTAAGTAGACAAATCACGCGCGCTACGCGCTTGTGATTTGATCTACTTTACAACTGACCTCCAAACTGTGATTTATTACTCAACAAATCACAGTTAGAGCTGATCTATTTCTTAAATCGCGTAAGCCTTAACCCCTATCATAGAATGTAATTTACCTTCTGACGTCTGAGTTGGAATGGATGATTCTGTATGGTGTGCCATCAGTGGAAGTTTGCATTTTGCAGAAACAGACAGCGCCCGCCTGTAAAAACAAAATTTGCAATTTACCTCTACAAATTGTAGCAAAAGTCTTAGGAGAAAAGAGGATTATTAAGAATAGTAAATATGTTCTATAAAAGGGTTATCCTTTGGAAGCAAGGAATACACCTAAGAACTGGAAAATATGAAGTGTGCATGTTTTCTGGGCCAGACTAGCTAGTTTCGGCCAATTAGGCCTCATCAGTGACCCTCAAGTATTTTCAAAATTCCACAATGGAATCAATGATCCACAAAGGACAAGAAAATATAAACTACACTATGATGTAGGGCAGGGAGATGTTTTACCGCCGCCACATGTTCCCAGACACCAGCTGTAGTGACGTTAATCATGTTCTATAAAAGGGTTATCCTTTGGAAGCAAGGAATACACCACAGAACTGGAAAATATGAAGTGTGAATGTTTTCTGGGCTAAACTAGGTAGTTTCGGCCAATTAGGCCTCATCAATCGTAAAAGGACAGATAAACAAGCACAACTTGGTTAAAATTAGATCCCTTCGACGTTATTCTAAAGAAGAATTCAACTTACAACTGGCATCTTTAAATTGGCATACCATACTGGAATTGACTGACGAAAATAAAGCTTGGACTCTGATTAAGAAATACCCTGCAGACACAAAACGTTGCCTCAACGTTGAACTAACGTTGAAACAACGTTTTCAACGTTGTTTCAACGTTAGTTCAACGTTGAGTGCCTACTGGGTACTTGCTCTCGGTTTTCGATAATGTGGCTACAATCAAAGAAATTCGTTTGGAAAATAGGACCGAATCTTGGATGAACTCAGAAATTTTGCAGCTCACTGAACATAGAGATGACGCTCTAAAAAGATCAGGAAAACTTGGGCATCAGGTTCTTACAAGACATACTGCAAATATCGAAACAAGGTACAACGTGAAACTAGATTAGCAAAATCTGAGTATTTGGCAAACGAGATTGGAGAAAATAAAGATAATCCTAAAAAGCTTTGGCAACAACTGAAAAATCTTTGGTATAGCTCAAAAAAGAAAACAATCAGTAAACATAGATTGGCTATTGATGATGGAACTTGTTCTGATCCCAAAAAGATTGCGAACTAACTACTTCAATGCATTTTTCACAACATCAGCCTCTGCCTTGGTTGAGAAATTACCACAGCCATTGGGCTTGTTCAACACTGAATCTTGGGCGTTAAAAAGTTTTACTCGGATCGCAATGTGCAAGTAAATGGATTTAAGCTAACTCGGGTCAGCGAAGATTTTGTACTAAAGGATCTTGGCAAACTTGATCCATTAAAAATACAGGCTCGGATGACATTCCTGCTAGATATGTCAAAGATGCAGCTTCAGTTTTAAAGTCACCTTTTACTCATGTTGCTAATCTTTTTATTGAATCAGGCACTGTTCCCACACAGCTAAAATCGGCTCGGGTAGTCCCAAGTTAAAAAATAAAATAAGAGGGCGAAAGTTGGCAATTATCGTCATGTTAGTGTTCGTTCAAAGATAATGGAGAGGGCTGTGCATATCCGGTTGGAAAACTATTTGGTTGAGAATAGAATTTTGTATGAATTTCAGTCGGGACTTAGGAGCAGATTTTCTGCTGACACATGTTTGACAGATTTTATTAAAACTCAAGCTTCTAAGGGACAGAACACTGGTATAATAAAATGTTAGACCTTCAGAAAGCTTTTAATACTGTAGATCATACTATATTATGTAACAATGGGCAATTGGTGTTCAATCAGTAACATGGCTTCGATATTACTTTTCCGAAAGAAATCAATTTATACATGTAAATGACACATCCTCAGATTCTTCTCTAATAACTTGTGGTGTTCCTCAAGGTAGCATTTTTGTTCCACTTCTGTTTTCTGTGTTATGTAAATGACATGGGGATATGTATAAGTGGAGATTGCAAATTTCTCCTGTATGCAGATGAAAGTGCAATACTTTACTCGCACAGAGACCATACTTATGACCACTTCTTCGAACCTTGGTGAGGAACTCGAAACTTGCAGTAAGTGGCTGATTGATAATAAAATATTGTTGAATCTAGGTAAAACTGAATGCATACCGTTTGGATCAAAGCGAAAACTTAGAAAGGCGAATAACTACTGTGTCGAATAAAATGGATAAAAATCTCAGTCTTCAGTAAAATATCTAGGTCTGACTTGGAAAACCATTTGACAAGTGATACAATTGCATCTAATGTTATTCAAAATGTCAATAACAGATTGATTTTTTTTTTTTTTTTTTTTTTTTTTTGCACAGACAGTTTTTTTTTGTTTGTTTGTTTGTTTGTTTGTTTGTTTGTTTGACACAGAAGACTTGGAAACATTTATGTTCAGCACTTATACAGTGTCATTTTGACTATACCTGCTCATATTGGTATCGGCCCTCGCCCATCGGGGCTTTAAGAAATAGATGGGCTGCATGATGCTTCCACGCAGAGCTGAAACTGATCCGCACACGAGTACTGGTGAACCGCTTAGAGAATCTAAACCTGCTCATGCAAAGTGGTGCGAGTCCATGCTTATAAACCCTATTTGTTTCAATGGGCGGCACGACTTGAGATGTCATTTCAGCTCAATGTCGGGTTAAAGTCCCACAAAATTGGAAGCAACGCCTCCAAAATAACCTTTGAAGTGTTGACGGGGACGTTAAACCTCAAATCAAACAAACAAAAATCATATTGGTTATCTGGACTAAATAAGACTTTGAAGAAACACAGTCAGATTTCTCAAAACAAAAAGGTTAGATATATAGAGGATCTTACATGAGTGTTCATGTATTATTGAATTTATTAAACGAGTTGAGGAAAAAGGATAAAATGCGAGGCTTTACGAGCATTTTATCCCTTTCCCTCAACGAGTTTAATAAATTCAATAATTGATGAATTTATTAAACGAGTTGAGGAAAAGGGATAAAATGCGAGGCTGTGCCGAGCATTTTATCCCTTTCCCTCAACGAGTTTAATAAATTCAATAATACATGAGCACGAATGCAAGATTCTATTTATCATATGACATTTAAAGCGCATTTCATTCACGATTGTTTACAAAAATGTCAACATTCCGCCGTTAGTAAACGCGACGTCGTTAAGGACGTCGAACATGTAACGTTACGGGACGTATCTAGCTAATTTGCATATTTTAATCCACTAGTCGATTATCGAAAATATTACATGGCGTTATTTCACTCTCAGACGCGACGTCATATGATAAATAAAGGACCTTGGGCCTCGGACACACACGGTAATTTCAGAACTAGTTTGTATCGGAATGGTAAATGTTGATAATAGAGTTAAACAACTAAATCATGTTTTCCATATCTCCAATGGAACTTGCCCATCTTATTTATCCGGAAATTTCCGTAAAGTTTCAGTGCAACACAGATATAACACAAGGGGTAGTGCTGAAAACTTTGTTGTTCCTATATACAGTAAAATTCCTATATTAAGACCACCTTTGGGACTGTTCAAAAGTGGTCTTTAAGACCACTTTTGAACAGCCCCAAAGGTGGTCTCTGACAAGAGGACACTGTATACAGAAAAGACAAAGAAAGAATAACTGCAACCACCTAAATACGCTTCTAAACGCAGATTTAGTCTTAATTTTAGGTGGTCTTAATAGCGGAACTTTAGTGTATTATAAATGGTCAAGCAGCTACCACCTTTTTCTACAATGGTATCAAAGATTGGAACGCTTTACCCTCTCAATTAAAAAGTTTAAAATAGAAGTGAAGGCAATGATCAGGAATCGATACAATTAACAATGGGCTCCCATTAGAGACACCAAAGGGAGAGAAACACAAACATGAAACAACAGAACCTAATGGAAACATCAACAGCAGAAAGCCAAAATGGCCAACTGGCTAACCAAAACAACACAAAAACTCAAAGCAAACCATAACAAAAATAAACTGCGACAGAAGAACCGCCTTGGAACGGTCAGCGGAAACGAATTCCACTGGGGATGGGGCTTAAATTGATTTTACGTGGCCACAATCCTCGCCCTTACTTCCGTCTCGATTAATAAAAATAATAAGTTCGATTCAGAGCTTTAAAACTTCAGTTAAACATCACTTGACATACATCTGGAAAGCTTAAATAGTTTTTCTCCATAATCCCTCCCTCCCTTTAGTCTTGTTCACAGCCCGTAGAACCCCATTGGAAATAAGCCTCAGGGCTTTCATGGGTTATCCTAGGTTTTATCAACACATTCCATTTTTTATTTCAGTTTGCCTCTTTCCCTTAAGCAGATTTATCAAAGATATAAAACAAGATTTTAGAATATTTTTCCTTGACCAATGAGCCTTAAGTCTGATGTGCAGTGTCATTTTCATTCTAAGCTGAAGTCCCAACGTGAATGATTAAAACTTGCGATCTTCTAGTAAAATGTGATAGCACCTGTAAAAACTGTGATAAGTTACTACATCTTTTAATATAGACAAAGCTCTGTGATTTGAAAAATTCAGCATTTCTTAGCTAGTTTTTTTTATTTGGCTGTATTAATCTTTAAATTTACAAATTGACTTTACTTAAATTATAAGGGTCTTATTAGTTTTTTCCTTAAATCTCATTATAAATCATTACCTTAACTTTTAATTTGATTTTAAATCCGTGTCGTATTCAAATTATTCTACTCGTGCCTATTTTCCATATGTGTATGTTGTGTTTATTTTACCAAGGGCCAGTTGTTCAAAACTAACGACATCGTTAGTTAACATATCGTTAATTCTTCGATCATTTAATATGGCAAATATGCTAATACTTTTGCTGAAAAATGTGAGCAGCTGCAGAAGCTGCTCACATTTTTCCAGCTAAAAAAAAACAAAATTTTAAAAATTGTACTTGTTAGAACACTTAACAATATGACCACTTACGAGCTCGATAAGCTAATAATGCTTTGAACAACTGGCCATTGCAAATAAATATCAATCAATCAATCGAGCCTTCGGTTCCGGTGAGATAAAAAGCCATTGAATCCTTGATTATTAAAAACAGTCTTTTGTGAAAATCCAAGAAGAAAATAAAGTCTAAAATGGACTTAATATTGCGAGAAACATTTGCGCGCATTGGGAAACCCCGGGTGATGTAAATTCTGGACTGTAGTTTTTACTAGCGCCCTCTAGCTATACGAGTGTTTCTAGTAGCGCCCTCGTACATAGCCGGAGGTAACTCACTGCGATTCCCCATTGATAAGAGTCGAAATGTATTAGAAAGAGTTTCCGCCACTTAAGAAGTATAAATTCCTGTATTACGTAACCTAAATGCCTCTTCTTCTGTTTTTCCTTTGTCGCAAACTGCAGCTGTCAGACGAACTTTGACTCCAACAATCACGTCACGATTGGCTTCAATACACCTCTGGCAAGCGTCTTCATTCAGTACGGCCAAAGTATCCGACTCTCCACCTGGAGCTGAAGGTGGGTCTAAATGAGTGTATAATAATAAATTGGATTTTTATTCGCGAAAAACTGGATAATTAATCGCGAAAACAGAATATTGGATTTCCTACTACAGGAAACAAATGCTGTGGATATGTGTTAGAATCGCCTCGAAGAAGCAAGGCAATTCCAACACATATTCAACATTTGTTTTATGGAGTGACTAAGGGGAAAAGAGCCATTATTTTTTTTTTGCACTACTTCTTATTGGGATTGTATATAGCTAGGGCTGGCTAATCGGATCTGAAAAGATAATCGATTATCAGTCCTGCCATTGCGATCGATAATCGATTAGTAATCGCTAATGTTTTTGTCATTATTTTACCTGTCAGGCTTTCTGTCTGAGCATGACTCTTACCATATGTTGCACTTTACCATATGTGTATTTGAACAGACAGGCCTGAGCAAACAGTGTAGACCCAGATGAGACGCCGCATAATGCGGCGTCTCATCAGGGTCTGCACTGTTTGCCACTCATCCAGCTATTTTAGGCATAACTTTGGGTAGTAAATTGTACATACCAAGTAATCGATTAACAGCAAATCAGAAATGATAATCATTTTTGTGGAACTTATCGATCGATTAATCGATTATGCGATTAATCGTGTCAGCCTTATATATAGCGGCAAAATGTAAGGAAACAAATACTATCGTCATAGATTGGTCAGTAGCTGAGCCAGGGCACAACATTTCCTACAATTTATATGTGCGCCCAGGGAAGAATCAGATCAGCCTGCCACATCCATATAGTCTGACCAGAGACTTCTCTTGCTGCATAAAGGAGCATTGGGTCATTAGCTATCCTTAGAGCGCACAACGAAGACTCTGATCAGACTGCGCGAATGCGCAGGCTGATCTGAGTCTTCGCTTGGCGCACATGACGCACATGTAAATGTTAGGAAGTGCTTTGCCCCGGCTCACATGGTTTAGGCGGGCGAAACTTTTCAAATACATTGGGCACTGAAAGTAACATATTGTGGCTAAGTACTGCTACTCTTGCCATTCCGTTTCTGCTATATGGAACAGCAGCTTGATGCAGTTTTACAGGTGTATAGAATAGTAAGGCCAAAAACTATTTCAGAAACATAAAGGGCAAAGAACATGTAAATGGTCAGAGTAGCGTTCCTTTGCTACAATGTGCAACATGTTCTGTAAAAGGGTTATCCATTGGAAGCAAGGAATACACAGTTGAACTGAAAAGTATGGACCGGCCAAGACTAGCTAGTTTCAGCCAACCAGACCTCATCAGAGGCGCTCAATTATTCTCGAAACTCTACACTGGAATCAATGATCCCAAAGGACTACACAATGATGAAGGGCAGTGAGACTTTTACGGCCTCCACATATTCCCTTAACATCAGCAACCCTCGTAGGAAATAAAGAATGTTATTGTTACAGATTGCACCAAGGCTTCGGAATTCCGATTGTTCCTTTTCTGCGGAATCGGATCTAGCAATATTCAAAAATGCATCTAAATGGCCTGCCATGGCGGGGTATCGTGTGGTGTTTGCGATGCTTTTATTTTTCATAGCCCCAGATAAGGCGCTTTTTTCATCCGAAAAGTACTGATTTTTTTTTATTTCTACATGAAAACATATATTGTGTGCACTCATTAGAAGCGCCATGGCTAGACGCTGGCCGTGCCATGGCGCTGACCGTGGCGTTTCTAATGAGTATCAATGGCATATGTTTTCGTGCAGAAGAAAATTAATATGTGGATATTCCCTCTTATCTTGGGCTATGATTTTTCCCCTTACTTCTGCTCATCCAGGGCAGTCGTAACAATCACCAGGCTTCTTGTCCTTTGGGACCATTGACTCCATTGTGGAATTTTGAAAAGATTTGAGGGTCACTGATGAGGCCTAATTGGCCGAAACTAGCTAGTCTGGCCCAGAAAACATGTACACTCAATATTTTGCAGTTCTGTGGTGTATTCCTTGCCTCCAAAGGATAACCCTTTTATAGAACATATTTAATATGTTCTATAAAAGGGCTATTCATTGGAAGCAAATAATACACCGCAGAACCGAACAAAGTATGGAGTGCAAAAGTGTTCCTGGGCCAGACTAGCTACTTCCGGCAAATAAGGCCTCATCAGTGACCCTCAAATATTTTCAAAAATCCACAATGGAGTCAATGGTCCCAAAGGTCAAGACAATACAAACGATGAAAGGCAGGGTGACAATTTACGCTGCCACACATTCCCTTAACACCAACTGTAGTGACGTCAAATATGTTATGTAAAAGGGCGATCTCTTGGAAGCAGTCTATGTTTGAAGACAATAACTCGAAAACCGATGGCTACTTTACCATGTCAGATTCGATTAAGACGCTTAGAAACTCTTTCGACTGATCCAGGTAATTCGGGTATATTTTTTCTTATTTTATCATGGCAATGTTTGTTATGTGTACTCTTTAGAATCGCCCCAGCGAGGCGATTCTAATGAGTACGCATAACATACAAAAATTTATAGCATACTACAGTCGAGCTTCGATGGCTCGAACCCCTTTGGGACCATGAAAATCTGTTCGAGACAGCGGTAGTTCGAGCCACTGAGGTTACTGTCAGGAGGCATAACGAGATTATTTTAGACATCCTTTCGGTGTTCTATTATGAAATGTATGCTGTGTGTACTCATTAGAATCGCCTCATCGAGGCGATTCTAATGAGTACACACAGCATACATTTGCAAGATAAAAGACTAAAATCTCCTTAATTATCCCCCACTATTTCCTATGAAGAGGATTTCCGCTAGGGGCTCAAGAATGGGTTCGACTCATCCATGGTAAACGAGCCATCGGTGTTCGAGCCATCGAAGTTCTACTGTATTTTAGCATAGAAAGGCGAACAGTTATTCCCGAATCTTTCAAATCATGCCTCCTGACCAGGCACTGTGAAACCCTTATTGGATTAAAATGCCCCTGTCTAGAACAGCCCTTTCATTGTCTCAAGGTGTAAGAGCCATTGAAGTCCGACTGTATATAAAAATTTATCGCAAATGTACGCATATAAAATATCATTCCCAGAAAATGCTAACATTTAATGTACATGGGTATGTCCCAAATATTGGTCACGCCGAGCGAAAGAGGATCTTCGAGGGCTTGCGACCAGCGAATACTCAGGTCAGCCTGCGCATCCGCACAGACTGCTCATTGTCTCCATTGTGCGTAATATGGATAAATTTTGACACAAAGCGTCTTGACACAGCCAGTGACAGCTGTAATCGAATTCGGCTAAGTTTTATTTGTTTGTTTGATTTAAACTTCCCCGTCAACCCTGTAAAGGTCATTTTGGACACATTGCTTCCAATTTTGTGGGACTTTTACCCGACATGGAGATGAAATAACATCTCAAGCCCTGCCGCCCAATGAAACCAATAGGGTTTATATGCATGGACGCGCACCGCTTTGCCTGTGCAGGCTTAAATCCTCTAAGCGGTTTACCAGTACTCGTGTGCGGGTCGGTTTCAGCTCTGCGTGGAAGCATCATCCAGCCCATCTATTTCTTCAAGCCCCGATGGGCGGGAGCCTGGCTAAGATTTAATACAGACTGATTTGCGATTTCGCTTGCGCTATGACCATGTGTGCCCTGCGAAAACTCTGATCAGCCTGCGCAACCCCTACACAGATCAGCGACCTCGCTGCGCGCTAAATGGATAGCCACAGCCAGGGAAGGTTGTACTCTGACTAAATTTGCATGCAGACCGATTTGCGATTTCGCTTACGCTATGGCCATGTGCGCCCAGCGAATACTCGGATCTGCCTGCACAAAACCTACACTGATCAGCGACCCCGCTGTGCGCTAAATGGATAGCCACAGTCAGGGAAGGTTGTACTCTGACTAAATTTGCATGCAGACTGATTTACGATTTCGCTTACGCTATGGCCATGTGCACCCAGCGAATACTCGGATCAGCCTGCACAAACCCTACACTGATCAGCGACCTCGCTGTGCGCTAAATGGATAGCGGTTGTACTCTGTCTAAATTTGCATGCAGACTGATTTGCGATTTCGCTTACGCTATGGCCATTTGCGCCCAGCAAAAACTCGGCGGATCAGCCTGTGCATCCGCACAGGCTGATCAGAGTCTTCGCTGCGCGCAAAATGGGCCACTGGCACAAAGCTGCTTCATGTAGCCAGGGAAGTGTGTATTTGGACTAAACATGAATACAGACTAGTTGGAGACTTCGGTTGCACTGTAGCCATATGCGCCCAGCGAAGAATCAAAACAGCCTGTGTATCCGTGCAGACTGATCAGGGTCTTCGCTGTGTGCAATATGGATACATGTTGACACAAAGCGTCTTTACACAACCAGTGAAGCTCGTACTCTGACTAGATTTTCATACAGCCTGATTTGCGGCTTCGCCTATGCCATGGCCATGTGCGCCCAGCGAAACCAAGTGTGTAACCACTACTATTTTACCACCAAAAAAATGAAAGTCTCCAGATAAAAAAAAAATCCTGATATTTTTCATAATACCGATCAAAACAGAGATTGTGGGTATTCGCTAGAACCGCCCGGCGAGGCGGTTCTAACAAGTACCCACACTCTATGTTTTTGAACATAAATAAAAAAGATTGTGTATACATACCCCTGTAAACCCTAGTTTTACTCCATGTATATAAAAGTCGGGATTTAAGGGGGTCAGAATTATATAGGTGTTGGTTTGAGACTCCGGTTATTACACATGCTGGAAGAGACCTAATCTTGCCCCGCCCATCGGGGCTTAAAGAAATATTTGGGCTGCATGATGCTTCCACGCAGAGCTGAAACCGACCGCACATGAGTACTGGTAAACCGCTTAGAGGATCTACGCTTGCCTCTTAGATCTAAGCTTGGCCAGGCATAGCGGTGCGAGCTTATAAACCCTATTGGTTTCATTGGGCGACAGGGCTTGAGATGTCATTTCATCTAAATGTCGAGTAAAAGTCCAACAAAATTGGAAGCAACGTCTCCAAAATGACCTATACAGTGTTGGCGGGGACGTAAAACCTCAAATCAAACAAAATCAAAGAGCACTCATGGCTTGTTTCAGCTTATCATAAATTTTACCTCCTCCAGCACATCCAACTCCAGCTAAGCCATGGACAGCAATGTGTAGTAGACACCGAACCCTTGTCTTTGAGGGTTCTACGATATACTTCCTAAGCCCAAGAAAAGTAGAGGCTCCTGCAAATAAAAAGGTAAACGCACTCATGTGAGATGCATGTTTTTCTAACATAGTATTACACGATAAGAATATCCGACATTTGTAGACGGTTTAAAAGTTCTTTTATCATATGACGTCGCGTCTGAGAGTGTAATAACGCCATGTAATATTTTCGATAATCCACTAGTGGATTAAATATGCAAATTATGTAGATACGTCCCGTAACGTTACATGTACCACGTCCTTAACGACGGTGTGTTTACTAATGGCGGAATATTGACATTTTTGTAAACAAAGGCAAAAGTCACAGGAGCCACAATCAGAACGTGGTTTAATATTAAATAAGTTTATTTCATTCTTAGCAGTTGATAGTTGACGTAAAATGTGTCAAAGTCACTGGACCACAAAATATAGATCACGGTCTGTGTCAAGGTCACCGGGTCAATGTTCCTGTAAAGTCTGTACTTTTAGGAAAAGCACTATGCAAAGTATGCTGGTTGTAGGCCTTAAAGTTGAGGAGATACCTAGCATCGACTTAAAATGAATCAAAGTCACTGTCACTGGAGTGCAAAATATAGGTCACCGGGTCAAGGTACCTGCAGAGTCAGTACATCTAGGAGAAGCACTATGAAAGATTTGATGGTTGTAGGTCTTTTATTTGAGGAGATCTGGAACATCGACTTAAATGATGTAAAAGTAAATGGAGCGCAAAATATAGGTCAAGGTCACTGGGTCAATGCGCCTGCCTAGTCAGGAGCTCAGGGAGATGTGTCATGCAAGGTTTGATGGTTGTTTAGTCTTGTTGTTGATTACAATACTAACTTTGACATAAACGTCGAACTTCGACATAATGGTCAAAGTCACCGGAGCACAAAATATAGGTCAAGGTCACTGGTTCAATGTGCCTGCCATGTCAGAAGGCCAGGAAGACGTATTATGCAAGGTTGATTAGTTGATTATAGTACAAACTTTGACGTAAATGTCGGTCTTCGACATAAATGTTAACGGACGGACGGAAAAGCGGACGCCTATGTCGCACCCTGCGTCTAGCAGGTGCAACAAAAATTAAAGTTTACATTTAATGTGTTAAATGCACTGACGATTCAACACAGTTTGCATTTATTTTATTTTCATTGTCGATTTCTCTCAACTTCTTCGTCTTACCGTATTTATACGAAGCACTTTTTATAGCCGCGTAACGATGTTTAAAGTGGATAACGTCGTGTAAAATCAAAGCGCCAAAGGCACTAAAATGACAGATTCTATGAGAAAATCATAACACTGTGAAAACTTACAGAACACCTTTCTAAAAAGAGCTTAAAATTTAGAAAGGTAGTTCTGCGAATTCCAATATATGATATGTTTGCAGATGTTCATAGACTGGTGGTATTATGATACGCCATTCGATGTTTCAAATTTTTTAAAGAAACTGTTTACGTTTTCAAAACCAAACATTAAAATTCAAGTTTTAACAATGCTACTGTCCATAAGTAACAATTTTTGTCTGGTAGGTTGTGGACACCTCTACCCAAAGATACTCTATGGGAAAGTGATCGGAGGAGAAAGGCTGGCTAATCCAGTACATGAATTCCATTGGCTTGAAGACATTTTTGAATAAGAACAGCACTATGAGCACGCAGGCAATCCTGCTGGATAAGATATCCCTGATTCTGAGCGTAAACAAATAAATAGAACCATGTGAGGCCGAAGCACTTGATTGATGTAACGTCTCGCTGTTCTATCCACGTCTCACCTATGCTCTTGAATGTTCTTAATGACACTAAGCTGCGTTCGCTTACTACACGCAATAGCTCGCCACACAATTACGCTTATTTCACCCGATATGTCATGCTCTGTTACGCACGCGTAGCCTCGGCATACCTTACACCTATACGTCGAAACACCCGGAAACGACAACCGTCGTGATTCACGCTGAAGTGCGATTTGTCACTGAAACGCATATGTAAGTCGCTTAGACGCCAATTTACGTATTTAATGCACTAGCGTAAGTGTTCCGTACTGTGTCGACGCGTTAACTTTGGTCACGACAGGGACGTCTAGCTCTCAAACGTGCATCGCATAAGGGCGACGATCAGTGTCAGTGCTTATTAGTCGGTAGTTGAGACCCCTTGTTTATCTACAGGTACAGTGTAGCAGCTGCCGGCGGAAATCTGTTTCGCATATGCGTCTGACGGTCGAATCGATCTTGACGTACGGACGTCGGTCTTCCGCTACGTCGACGTCGACTAGCGTCTTCTGTATATAGTAAGATGTCGCTCCAATAGACGATAGACCACACACATGTGGCACCCAAAATCAGAGTCAACGTCATCCGCTTTCCGACCAGCTGCTAACTGTACAGGGGCACGCTTACGATCCTTTAATGAAAAATGTTGCAATACGCTCTCACTAAATGCTTGTTTGAGAACAAATTTCCGTTTCTTCCTTTCTAGGCACGATCTACATTACACATCAAAAGTTTGATCCTGAACATGTGGTTTCTATCCGTACTGGTGTGAGGGTGGTGCACGGATCGACGTGGCCGGACTGGTAACCAGACGTCACGGTTGATTGGTTTAACCTTTTTAGCTTAAGGGCATGGTGCCTAAGCGTGTTGTAATCGTTTGGTTTCAGAATCAAAGCACCGAGAGTGTGGGGTGTAGGTTGGAGTAATAGGCCTGGGCTGAGATTTAAACTGTTTCATTTAACTCTAAAATTCCAAACAAATAGTGAAGGTTTTGATAAGAAGCACCGTTCGGCAGCGTCTGATCTTGGTCTACACTGTTTGCCAAGCTCACCCTATGATTCCAGGATAACCCTCTTCCGTCTTATGGAATACCCCGATCTCACTGCGGCTATTTTCTACAAGACAAAAAGTTATTCTGACAAGTCAGTGATAGTCACGTAGACATTAGCACTGAAGCGCTTTTCTTATTATCAACTTCGGGTCGAATGCCAAACAATCAACCCAAACATAGCCGCGTCGTTTGTCAGTGTTGAGTACATGTAAGTGTTATCTGTAAAATCTGCACGTGAATCAAATACTAGATCTGGCAAACAATGTAAACTCAGTTCAAAAGCCACACAACAAGGTGCTGATCTTGTTCTACACTTTTTGTATTAGTTACTAACATATTAAGTTTAAACGAATCATTCCAAGTCCCCGTTCATAACCAGCCTGCATTTAGAGACAATCGGCATGAGTGTTGTCAGTGCTTTGATGTATTCACTGCCTTGAGTTTCTGGAGTGCTCTCTTCCATCACTGAAGTTGGGCTCGTCCATTCTGCTAAATATATGGCACCTAGTAGTATATCACAGGACCTACACTAAGTATCTGTACCATATTCCAGGGTTGAAATGGACAGCCTTGCTTTTCAATTTCTACACGCAAAGTCAATATACACCTAAGTTGTAACTGACCTCAACTTGACCTCGAAAGTCAGAAAGCAAACCCATTAATATTCTTGTCTACAGCTGACCTGGTCCAACAGCAGGCTGGTCTTTAAGGATTAAACATTGACAGCACTGATAGAAAACAGTGTAAAACCTGAGCAGACTGCTGAGCAGACGCCGAATCGATCTGGGTATACAGTCTTCGCCATGATGCAGCTGATTCATATGAAATGCTGAATCGTCAAGTCTTCTGTTTCAATAGTTTGTATTACGCTTACAGGATAACTAATACGCTTGTAAAATTTGGATTATTGCGCCAAACCGGACTAAATTTTGTGCGGACTCATATTTCGATGGCGGTCAAAGCCGGAAGAAAAAGCCTGAATTACTTTAAACGTGCAGCACAGCAAGAATAGACAGATGGAATCTGTCATTAAAAATCGTATAACCACACATGTAATAACACGTTGGCGCATGACGTTTTTTGTGGAAAATTTGTCAAATTTAAAGGCGAAGAAATCTACTTTAAAGTGGTCATATGATAATCAGAATATTTCGCTCGTGGTCATTTCATATGAAATTTATGAAACTCGCCAAAGGCTCGTTTCATAAATTTCATATGAAATGACCGCTCGTGTAAGATCCTCTACATTCCAGCGTTGTTCCGATTCATCGAAAGAAATACAGGATCTTACGTGAGGATTCATTTACAAGTATTATTGTATTTATTAAACGAGTTGAGGAAAAGGGATTAAATACGAGGCTGCGCCGAGCTTTTTATCCCTTTAACACCTAAACAAGGGGTTTAATTTTATAATACATGATTGGTCGACCCCATGGCCGATGCTTCCCATCAGATTTCAGCTCAATTCGACTTCTGGTTCCGAAAAAAATCAAAATTGACGGCCATCGTGGATATCGGAACGGAACGGTTTTAGCAATTAGGAATCTACAGGTCGCCTTCTAGCAAGGTTCGACTAGCGGTCCTGAAGGAAATAGATATCCGAACGGAACAATTTTAGCAATTCTAAATCTCCATGTCGCCCCGATGCCTCCCATTAAGTTTCATTTCAGTCTGCCTTTCGGTTCGAGAGATGTCGTTGGAAGACGACCATGCGGCCATTTGATATCGCAACGGAACTTGACGATTTTGCAATTCTGAATCCCCATGTCGACCCCATGGCCGATGCCTCCCATCAGATTTCAGCTCAATCCGACTTCTGGTTCGGGAGAAAAATCAAAATTGCTGTCATGACGGCCATTTTGAATACCGGAACGGAATGATTTTAGTAATTCTGAATCTATACATGTTGCCTTCTTATATTTAAGTATAAGCTTAATTCGACTAGCGGTTCTGAGTGAAATGGATATCCGAAAGGAACAATGTTAGCAATTCTACATCCCCATGTCGCCCCGATGCCTCTCATTAAGTTTCATCTCAGTCTGACTTTCGGTTCGAGAGATGTCGTTTGAAGAAGTTCATATCAAAACTGATAGATTTTAGCAATTCTGAATTCCCATGTCGACCCCATGGCCGATGCCTTCCATTAAATTTCAGTTCAATCCGACTTCTGGTTCAGGGAAAAAATCAAAATGGCTGTCATGACGGCCATCTTGGATATCGGAACGGAACGATTTTTGCAATACTGAATCTACATGTCGCCTTCTAATATTAAAGTATAAAATTATTTCGACTAGCAGTTCCGAACGAGATGTCGAAAAGATAACGAGGGACGGATGGCGTACGAACGACGGGCAGCAGGCCATGGCATACGCTGACCTCAAGCTTTGCTCGAAAATTGTTATTTGGGGAGGTAAATCGGAGGTTTTACGGCCGGAAATTTCGTTTTACGGCGACGCGCCAGCGGAACCGTTTCGTTTTACGGCGACGCGTCAGCGGAGCCGTAAAAGTTAATTTGCGACCGTAAAACCGACGATTTACCTCCCCAAATCACACTTATGAATACAATTATCCCCATTTCAATGCACTTATTCGGTTGTTTTGTTAAAAAGCAATATTTTGCACAAAACGGCTAGCGATGTGAGCTGCGTAAAACCAAATGCCAGTCAATGAAAAGTGACGATACGCGATGACGTCGGATTTCCGACAGTATATCGTGGAATATACTGTCGCAAATTCTTGATGTTATCCAATCAAACGTCGCGTTACATACGTAAATGCATTAGAATGTAATTTATTTAACGTTCATTGAAGTATGAACAACATCTGGTCACGAGCAAATTAAGTGAACCCTCACTTAAACTTTGGTCGTGACTCCATATTGTTCATAATTCGGTGAACGTTAAATAAAATACCTTTATTACTTATATTTAAATTATTTCCCATCCATCATATGACGAAAAAATCATGTTTAAAGGCAGGACTAGATCTATCACTAAAGGTGATGAATACCCCCACAAAAACTGCCTTGATAGTACAACAGCGGCATTTTGCAATTTTTTCACTTGAAAGGGGCCATAACTATGTCGAAAATTGACGAATTGTAGTGGAAATCGAACTTGACATGTATTTTATGATGTTACATCAGTGTACCAAACATTATAAACATGGGTGAAGCGCTTTTTGAGTTATCGTCTGGAAACCAAGTCAACAGACCGACCTACCGACCGACCGACAAGCTCACTCCTATATACCCCCCCCCCCCCCCCCCCACCCCCAAATTTCATTTGTGGGGGTATAATAAAACAATTGCAAGCAGTTTTTCTACTGACAGCGGAACAGCGTCTTTGGCGCCATTACGTCGCCAGCATCCAATAATATTGAAGAGAGCCAGTGTTTATTTCGACATCACTGGCGTCGCGTGAGTCAATGTATTCATTTAAGAAATGAAATTTATTTTTCTGCAGTTCATGGAAGTATGAACGCAGTGGGTCGCGTGCAAAGTAAATGAACCCCGAAATGGAGGTATGAACACAGTGGGTCGCGTGCAAAGTAAATGGGTTCATTTACTTTGCACGCGACCCACTGCGTTCATACTTTCATGAAAAGCAGACAAATTGAGTTTAATTTTTATATTTACATTATTTGCTCCTCATCACTGGGCGAAAAAAATACTCAGTGTAGGGCAAACTTTTAAAGCTGAAAAACATTTACACGCTGTTTTTCTACAAAGAGCGGAGCAGCGTTGACGTCATCAACGCCCGTAGAGAACAATGGTTTAGAATGACGTCACTTAATGATGATGTGATTCGATGCGTTCATGGAAGTATGAACGCAATTGTTTTCTATAGGTTTACATTAGACTTTACACTGGAAATGTAAATATTTAAGTATGAACAACACTGATTCCCAGTAGTTAACCCTTATCTTGCTGTTTACGACAACCCCTATCTCTGCAAACAGTGTAGATCCAGATCAGATGGCTTCTGATCAGGATCTACACTGTTTGGCATTCAGTTTATGAATTTGTAGCAATAAATTACATCAAGTAATTTGATTGGTTGATAGAAAGAAATGGGTGTGGCTTAAATGAATATTCAGCAAGATAAGGGTTAACTATTTGGGTTTTCTGTAAATGCACTGAGAATGTAGATATTGGCAAGTAACGAATATTTCCAAACATGATCGATATGCAACAGATTGAGACACGTTACTAGGCGGATGTCTTCCATGGTGAAAAACGGCCAAAAATTCAAAATGAATTCAATGGCCATGTGTTCAGGGCCCAGGCAAACCATAAGAATTCGGGGATCTCGGCTGTGGTCAACAAGCTTGGAGAGGGGCTAGGCTTTCTTTTCACCCTGGAAACACCTATAATTCATCCTGGCTGAAGACAATAATGGCCAAAGAGAATTGGATAGATAACTTCTGCGTCAACATTAAGAACAGCCCCAGCGGGCACATGACGTTACTACAATGTCGCCTCAACGTCGATGCAACGTTGAGCCGACGTTGTATAAACGTCATGTTCCCGCTGGAGCTTGACAAGAATCGGTAGCAATAAAGCTTACCAGTTGGCGAAAGACCTTACCAAGGAAATTCAGGCTAAGGTAACAACTTTGAAAACAAGTCTGGGAAATTAGGAACAGGACAGATGAACTGAGTACTGCTCTAATCTCTACAACAATCCAGCTGTTGGGGATCAAGCAGTACTTAAATGTCCACCTGCAGCCCAGAAAGACCTCTTCCCATTCTCAGAGAAGAAATAAAGGTGGCCCGTCAAGCACTGTAGAAGGAAACACCACCGGAATGTGATAATAAACCAGCCAAACTAGTGCAAGCTGGTGGTGGCCGTGCAATAGATGCATCGACAGCATTCTGAAATGAGATACGGAAAACAGGGGTTTAGCCCGCATTACACTTCCCAAGAAAGGAGACCTTCAACAATACCAGATTTACCAGACAAAAACCCTCATCAGTCATTCTATAGGCAGAAACCACTAACAGAAGGAACAATCAGTATTCAAAGCTGGACGCAGAACGACATAACAGATAATTTAAACTTCAGAAAACTCTGTGAGAAGTACCTGCAGTATTAGCAAGATCTCCTCATGTTTTCATCGACTTCAAGAAAGTTTGGACAGGGTGCGGCAAGCAGCATTGTTGACAACTATGAGGATGTGGCCATACAACAGCTCTATGACAAATCTTGCCGTGATGCACTACCCAGACTGGTTCAGAACCAATTGGAGTCAGGTAAGCATGCCCAAAGTCACCAACTCTCTTGAATATACATGGATTCCTGAAACGAATCATGTCTGAGGCCTTGGATGAACAGTAGGGAACTGTCAGCATTGGAGGAAGAACCATCACAAATCTGCGCTTCGCAGATGACATCGATAGACCGGTATAGATATAGGTTTGTTTGTACTGGAGTTTGACGGCCCAGTCAACACTATTTTAGGTCATTTTTGAGCCGGTCAGTTTACCTATCCACACTTTTCCCGTAAGCGGCTAACCAGTACAGCGCAATTCTTTCGCCAGAAACTGACAACTGCCCTTCTTGAATCAGCGGAAGGGAGAGAATGACCGTAGAAAATATTTCATGATCAATCTCCACGAAATAATGATGCCGACCCCGGCAGGTATCGAACCGGCATCCTCCTGATCACCAGTCCGACGCGCATCCGACAGAGCTACCGAGGCCGGCAATACAGACCGGTAGGATCTTCGCAGGAACTCAAAGACTTGGTACCCTGCCTCAACCAAGCATCCACTAGATTTGTGATGGAAATAAGCGCTAGAAAGACCAAGCTCAGGAGATGAAACACCGACGTCTTTGGAGATGATACAGATATCAATGGTCAAATGCTAGAGAATCAACAGCCTTCAAGAACGTAGGATCTATTGAGGCAGGTAAATGTTCTAAGCCCGGTTCGTGTTCGAACTGGACAAACAGTATCTCAGCTAGCAGGTAAACTTCAATCAAGGGAAATAAGGGAGGTTTTGTTTGATTTGAGGTTTAACGTCCCCGTCAACACTGTAAAGGTCATTTTGGAGACGTTGCTTCCAATTTTGTGGGACTTTTACCCGACATTGAGATGAAATGACATCTCAAGCCCTGACGCCCAATGAAACCAATAGGGTTTATTAGCATGGACGGTCCGCTTCGCACCGCGGTTCCTGGACAGGCTTAGATCCTCTAAGCGATTTACCAGTATTAGTGTGCGGGCCGGATTCAGCTCTGCGTGGAAGCATCGTGCAGCCCATATATTTCTTCAAGCCCCTATGGGCGTGGGCGGAAAATAAGGGAGGTAGAACAGAGGGAAATAACCAACATCTCAAACAAAGAAAAGACCAGTTTAAATGTCATTAATGGGCCCCGTCAAGCGATTTTGGTACTTACCGCCTATGCGAGCAGCGCAGGTTCAGGCGAACCTGCGCATCCGCGCAGTCTCGCCAGAACCCTCGCTGCTCGCTCATACAAGCAGTGAATCAAGAGGAACCTTCAGACAGAAAGCCATATCCCTGGCCACCCTGAATAGCTGGGCATGCGCAGTTAAAATTTGTCATGACGGAATGCTCGAAGACATAAATTCGCTTGGCGGGGCTCATTTATCGCGGTATTGAAATCATTGAGAACTAATGAGCACATTACTGCAGGAAAGTGAAATCTGAAAACGGATCAAATGAGCCCCGCCAAGCGAATTTGTGTCTTAGAGATTTCCGTCATGACAAATTTTAACTGCGCATGCCCAGCCATTTAGAGGGGCCAGGGATATGGCTTTCTGTCTGAAGGTTCCTCTTGATTCACTGCTTGTATGAGCGAGCAGCGAAGGTTCTGGCGAGACTGCGCGGATGCGCAGGCTCGCCTGAACCTTCGCTACTCGCATAGGCGATAAGTACCAAAATCGCTTGACGGGGCCCATTAATGATCTCTTCATTAGTTTCTGAGATATTGCAATTTTTAAGTCTGAAATATTTCGAAAAGGGAGGACAACTCCGAACTGCTTCATTAATATTCATGAATTATTTAATGATGTCACAGTTGCAATTGTCCGCCCCCGCCCATAGGGGCTTGAAGAAATAGATAGGCTGCATGATGCTTCCACGCAGAGCTGAAACCGTCCGCACACTAGTACTGGTAAACCGCTTAGAGGATCTAAGCCTGTCCAGGAACCGCGGTGCGAGTCGGACCGCCAATGCTTATAAACCCTATTGGTTTCATTGGGCGACAGGGCTTGAGATGTAATTTCATCTCAATGTCGGGTAAAAGTCCCACCAAATTGGAAGCAACGTCTCCAAAATGACCTATACTGTGTTGTCGGGGACGTTAAACCTCAAATCAAACAAACATATAGTTGCAATTAAATTCGTTGAACTCTTTAACAATCAAAATATCTGTTTTACTTTTTTTTTATTATTATTTTGCTTTTTGTTGTTAATCATCAGAAGTTGCTTAACCACCTGTCTATATTAATTAAATTGGTCTCAAACAAAATTCAAAAACAATTTCCTCTTACTTTAAACCTAAATGCTATAAATTAAATTCTAACACAGCGCGCCTATATAGGCATTGGAAAGGAACTGTGAATTATTATGCAACAAATCACACCTCAGAAGAGCGTGATAGGTGACGTCATTAAAAACTCCAAATTTATGACGTCAATAGTCGATTTCCTTGACGTTAGACGGTGTAACGTCATTTTCTCGCATTGAAAACGTTAGAAAAGGATATAAATGCATGTGTTCCAGTCGACAATTTTAACGGGATTTCTTCTAACAATGGCGAAAAGTTGTGAGATTTTGAAGGAAACAACAACATTATTGCCTATTTTCAGTCTGTTAGAATCGAAATAGATCAGCTCTACCAGTGATTTGTTTGGTAATAAATCACAGTTTGTCGGTCAGTTGTAAGTAGACAAATCACGCGCGCTACGCGCTTGTGATTTGTCTACTTTACAACTGACCTCCAAACTGTGATTTATTACACAACAAATCACAGCTGGAGCTGATCTATTTCTTAAGTTTAAATTATTTTTTTTCAAACAATTACATGTTTGTATGTTGATTAAATGACAATGCAGTGGTAGGTTATGTGTATAGAAGATATTCAAAAAGCTTTTTTATTAACTTAACTAAGGAAATTATAAATGATTTGTTAGTTTTAAACAGTTTAAAATTTCATTTAAAAAATAAATAAACGTCTTAATTCGTAAATGAAATTTACAATTTATATCCATTGCGCAAAGTCATTGATCATTGAGATTCACAGCCATTAGTGGCCATAAGAAAAATAAAATAATAATAAAAAAAATACATAATTTAAATTATGTCAATTTTAAAGTTGATCCAACAAGTTTAAATCCACGATGATGTCACAAAATATTGCATTGTGGGTCTAAATCAACCAAATTCAAGTGAGGATATACTTTGAGGGAAACAGGGAGGTATGAGATAGAAATGAGCATACGTTTGGAACGAATGGGAATTTTTCCATACGGTTTCCAGTAAAATGGTCCTCTTTTTCTTCTCACAGTATACATTATGCTAAAATGTGTAAATTTTTGTGATAAATGACCTTTAAGCCCAAGATAAAAACCTAGCAAATGAAGTATAAAAGAATATGTAAACATTGTTTTTTACCAATTGTTAATTATGTTTGAAAATAAATTTGTAAAACATCACAAATAAACTTTATCCAAACGTGGACACCCGCGCTGACGCCGACGCTGACTACGGACGCCGGGGGTATGGCAATAACACCCCCTTACTTTTGTAAGGCGAGCTAAAAATGAACGTCACGCAGATTATCATACAACCGGTATTAATACCCAACAGACGTGTTAAGGTGACAAATTACATACAACCGAAAGATGACGTCCCGAACATACTCACCAGAACTGCCTGCGTCAATCACAGTTGTAACGCCACGGGCTAAACACGTTGTATCTGGATTTATTCCCAGTGGCGTGGAATACTCATAGCAGTGCACGTGAGCATCGATCAATCCGGCCGTTACTATACAGCCAGAGGCGTCAAACGTGGAATCTGCCTCAAACTGCAATTTGTCTCCCGTGGCGTAGATTTTGCCGTTTTTAATGGCCACGTCACGTGTTGAGTTGACGTCATTTGCGGGATCGATAACGTGACCATTCTTAATGAGGACGTCTATAGTCTCCATCTGAAAAGGAAATAGATTTTTTTATCCATTTGGGAAATTGAGTGCTTACCCTTTTCCTTGCACATAAGTAAAGAAAATCTTCAGGTTTACCAAGAATTTTCTTACGTGTTTGGTGTGCACTGGTTCCCTGCTAGCATTCTACATAAATCTACAGCGGGCCGTTAGCGGCCCGTCAGCTACCCTGACGGGCCGCTAACGGCCCGCTGTAGATATATGTAGAATGCTTACTGGGTTTTAACTAAATTATTCCATTATGCCACCAGGTCCGAAGATTATAAAACCTTTTTTTTTTTTTTTTTTTTTTCATGCTCAACTCCCTTGAGTATGACATTTGCCCTGCTTATAAATTTTAAATGGCAAAAATGTTGCCATTTTATAATTTATCAGCGGTACAAATAAAAAATCAAAGCAATGAGAGTACTGGTGGGTCGATCTTCTCTGAGTGTAGGTTGGGAAAATAGTCCTGAACTGAGAATCGAACTGTTCGTTTAACTTTAAGCAAGCACAGTAGAGCTGATCAGACATCGCGTTATGTGGCGTCTGATTATGTAGATTCTGTTTGCCAATGCCCAAGTGTACAGCACAGTCCACCCGCCCCCGCCCATCGGGGCTTGAATAAATAGATGGGCTGCATGATGCTTCACGCAGAGCTGAAAGTCCCGTAACATTGGAAGTGACGTCTCCAAATGACATAGACAGTGTTGACGGGGACGTTAAACCTTAAATCAAACAAACGAGCACAGTCCATAATTTTCATCTTACGCTGCGCTCTGACGTCTTAGGGTAGTACTTGGATGTTGTTCAACAGAGTGGGGAGGGTGGAAACGCAGCCTCCTCCCATCTTTTGGAAATTATTTTAGATTCATACAGTTTTTCACCCTCTGCAAAATATCTGAAATTCGCATCCTCAACCCGCCCCTTTCCAGAGTCTGCGTACGGCCCTGAATCATGTTCAAAACTGTTGTTGCATACATATGGCGAACAGTGCCGACCTGATCAGAATCAATGTACTCTATATCCGATCTTGGTGTACGCTGTATGTCTAATAACGGTACCACCTATAAAGTCTGGGCTAATCATTTTTGCACTTAAACATTTCAGGGTTCTAAAATTAAGTTCTTAGCAGAAGTGCAAAAAGTCTATTTTTACTCGACTTGGTATACATTTGTGTAACAGTTTTATAAATAGAATGTTCCGAAAGACGTCACGTGACATCGTGGCCTGGATTAAGATATTGTTTTTCTTTCATTACGTGAGCAACCTGGCATTCTTTTACTATTTCGTTTAACCCTCAAATGCCACTATTTAAGCAAACAGTGAAGTTCCACATTCCGCGGCGTCTGATCTGGGTATTATCCAGCACACGATTCCTGTCAAGACTCTATAGATAGCTCTTGTTGCATCGATAGAAATAGCGCAACGTTTCACGTTCTACTAGTAAAACATAATATTGGTTTTCCCAAATCAGTGACGGTCACGTGGACAACTGCATGAATTCCGTTTGGCCATTTAGTAAATTTGGGTCGATCGTAAACCGATCGACCCAAAAACTGTGCTGATGTGAGAAGGGAATTTTTATTTTTAGCTCACCAGAGCCGAAGGCTCCGGGGGAGCTTATTATATTTATGACCATTATAAATTTCATGCTCGGCTGACAAGAGCATAAAAATTAATATAGAGGATCTTACATGATTGTTCATGTATTAATATTTACATTTCCAGTGTAAAGTCTAATGTAAACCTATAGAAAACAATTGCGTTCATATATCCATAAACGCATCGAATCACATGATTTTCAGTGACGTTAAGTGACGTCATTCTAAACCATTGTTCTCTACGGGCGTTGGTGACGTCAACGCTGCTCCGCTCATTGTAGAAACACAGCGTGTAAATGTTTTTCAGCTTTAAAAATTTGCCCTACAGGCATTTTTTTCGCCCAGTGATTAGGGGCAAATAATGTAAATATAAAAAATAAACTTAATTTTTCTGCTTTTCATGAAAGTATGAACGACAGTGGGTCGCTAGCAAAGTTTACATGAACCCCTTCGGGGTTCATTTACTTTGCACGCGACCCACTGCGTTCATACTTCCATGAACTGCAGAAAAATAAAATTCATTTCTTAATTGAATTTATTAAACGAGTTGAAGAAAAAGGATAAAATGCGAGAGAGTTAAATAAATTCAATAATACATGAGCACGAATGCAAGATTCTTTTTATCATATATGACATTTAAAACGCTTTTTATTGACGATTGTTTACAAAAACATCAATATTCCGCCATTAGTAAACGCGACGTCGTTAAGGACATCGTACATGTAACGTTACAGGGCGTATCTAACTAATTTGCATATTTAATCATGCCACTAGTGAATTATCGAATTTATTACATATAGATTATTCATTCTCCTAGTTGAAATATGGGATTTATAAACCGAGGGAGGTAAAACAATCCGATAAAGAAACGAGTGCGAAGCACGAGTTTCTTTAACGGATTGTTTTACCTCCCGAGGTTTATAAATCCCATATTTCAAATAGGAGAAATGTATAATCTGTATATTACATGCACTTCCATAGACTTTTAGGAGAGTTTGGATCTTGAATTTTGGATCTGAATGCCCGTTCAGTTGACTGTTTACAGCTCATGTAAACGGTTCAATCAGCGAAGTGTTACAAAATCTGGGTGGAAGAACAACTGGATGGGCGCCATTTTGAAAGCGCTTTCTTCAGTTTTGAACAAAAATAGAAGAAACAAAGTGTTTCAGTGATAAAACAAGTAAAACGTTAGATTAAATAAAGCAAAACTTACATCCTAATCAATGGTCATATCCATGTCTTCTTTTGTTTCAGCGTTGCATCCGACTCAAACGTCACGCATTCTGAACGTCTGTTGATATTTCTTAGACGCCATTACAATGACGTCATGAATAACGTCGCCGTGATTGAAACTTTCCCGCGTTTGAATAGAACAATTTCACTGCAAAGCGGTATCTCGTATCTTGTACATAAAGTAGTTCCAGCTGAAGGGATTTATTTCCCCGGCTAAGAGGAAATATTTCTTCTTAGCAAAAAGGAAAATACCAAGTTTATGTCTGGTAGAAATCATGGTATTTCTCTGTAATGCATGTAATATATGGCGTTATTACACTCTCAGACGCGACGTCATGTGATAAATACCGTTATTTCATGGCCGTTTGGATTATAGCCAAAACTCTTGCCCCGAGGTGCTGTGGACGACCTGGTGCACTATGGCCCGAGGCCGAACGACCTGATGCACTACAAGGCCTCGGGCAATAGTGCGTCAGGTCGTCCCCAGTACCGAGAGGCAATAGTTTTGACTATAGTCCAAGCTGTCATCAAATAATTGTGTTATTACCCAATCCATCGAATACATTGTGTAAAACATCAGTAGGGATATGATAAAATAAAACACAAATTTTCAATCATTATTGTGACGTTAAACATAGCGTATAAAGAACACATTAACCGTGTTTTCGCGTGGTTCTTTATAAAACTGTTTTTGGATACACCACAGGACAATGACGTTTCACCATTAAAACTAAAACAAGCCTAAATCCACAAATTCTCTTATTAAGCACCGAAGGGTATAAATGGATTTAGGCCACTGTGAGGGCTCTTTTAAGTTTTCTGGTGAAACGTCAATGTTCTGTGGATACACCAAGGTTCAAAGAAACGGTCACTGGGCATTTTTGGAATTCATCTAAGATGAATTCCAAAAATGCCCACTGACCGTCCAATAGAACCAAATATTAGACGGTGATATACATGTAGTTGAAACAGGTTTGAACTCATCCTATCGTAACTCTTTATATAGTAGATTGGGTAATAAGACGTTTTGTAACCTCGGGGCATGGCCTGGCGCTTTCACTATGGTTTGTTTGTGTTGGAGTTTAACGACCTAGTCAACACTATTTTAGGTCATTTTTGAACCGGTCAGTTTACATGTCCACACTTTTCCTGGGCAGGCTTATACTTAAGCGGTTAACCAGTACAGTGTGCATTCTTTCGCCAGAAACTGACAACTGCCCTTCTTGAATCAGCGGAAGGATGGTAACCTTCAATGGCTCAATCTGTCTCTGCCCTGAATAAAATATGATCCCTGTCATGTTCGAGTCATTGTTGTTCCACTATGATTGATTGAACTGAGGGTTTACGTCCAAGTCAACACTATTTAGGTATTTAGGTATTTAGCCCTGTCGCCCAACGAAACCAGAATACTTATATGCATTGGACGGTCTGACTCACACCACTTTGCCTTGGCAGGCCTAGTCCTTCTAAGCGGTCTGTGATCAGTCCCAGCTCTGCGTGAAAGCCCCGATTCGAGTTGTTCGACTATGACTCCGTTGTCACCAGGTTAGATAGCTCGACGAAGTTGTTCGCACATTGTAAAGAATGTCGGACCAACCTCGGGCCGACGGCGATACGATGTGTCAACGTCGTATCGCTGTCGGCCCGACGTTGGCCTGGTGTTTTGGGCATCACAATGCCAAGCATAAACATATGGGCCCCGTCAAGCGATTTTGGTACTTATCGCCTATGCGAGCAGCGAAGGTTCAGGCGAGCCTGCGCATCCGCGCAGTCTCGCCTGAACACGCGCTGCTCGCTCATACCAGCAGTGAATCAAGAGGAACCTTCAGACAGAAAGCCATATCCCTGGCCCCTCTGAAAGGCTGGGCATGCGCAGTTAAAACTTGTCATGACGGAATGCTCGAAGACACAAATTTGCTTGGCGGGGCTCATATAATAACAAATGCCAGTCATAACAATTGTCGTCTGCTTTGTTGTCTGCTGAATGCAAACAGTGTGGACCCAGATGAGCAATCTGATCAGGTTCCATACTGCATGTATGCAAAATATGTATGAAAAGTTTGCATGCAGATTCAGCAGACGACATAAACGAACGACATAGATCTATGCCTGTTCAGATGCAGGTTTTCATGGCAAACTTAAACGCAAAACTTGTATTTATAGCGAACGCGGACGCTGACGCTGACGCCGTCGCCACCGAAGCCAACGCCGGCTGCTTCCTGCTCAAGTGCATGGGATGCCGTTATACTATTTAATCCATATTTATATATATCCATAATTCGAATTATGGATTTCCATAAATCAGCTGAATAATCGATTTATGGATATCCATAAATCGAATTATGGATATCTATAAATCGGGCTGAATTTATGATATCCATATTTCAAATTATGGAAATCCATAATTGGATTTATGAATACCCCTGGGAATTATTCAATAATTTATGTGAAAAAGAGTTATCAATCGATCACTTTAATGAATCATCTGACATTGTTTCTGGTTTCACAGACTCGCTTATTAAAATATCAGAACAATGCATTCCAGAGACCTCCACAAGTCCTAAGAAAAGCAAACCCTGGTTTAATAATGACTTTAAAGAAGCTATCAAAAACGCATAATACGAATTAATGATATCCATAAACCAGCCGAATAATGGATATCCATAATTCGAATTATAGATATCCATAAATCGAATAATGGATATCCATGAGTCGATTTATGGATATCATAAATTCAGATTGAGTTATGGATATCCATAATTCGAATTATGGATATCCATAAATAAATATGGATATCCATAAATAATTATGGCTATCCATAATTCGAATTATGAATATCACTAATTCAATTTATGGATATCCATAAATAATTATGGATATCCATAAATAGGGAATAAATAGTAAAACGGCGTCCCATACAAGTGTTCTGTCTGTTTCATATAATATGAGCGTCAGCAACGTTTCCAAAATGACCTATACGGTGTTGACGGGGACGTTTAAACCTCAAATCAAACAAATACTGAATAGAAAAATGTAACTCACGCCAACCTCAAAGCACTTTCTGTCGGCAAATTCTTTTCCACAACTACAAACGACCTTGGAAACATTCACATTTTCTGATTAAATGCAGACTGACACACTTGCCGGGAGACCAGTTTGTTCCCGCCAAACGTGTTAGGCCCTTAGGCCCTATCCTCCCCCAGCACTGCATACAGAGCGAGGGAACGTGTGGTCGGGGTGGGTTGTGTGGGGGGGGGGGGGGGGGGAATGGAGTAACTATCAGTCTATTTAGAAACGGGTCTACTCCTAAAGGCAAGAATTTGCTTGTCTTTATTAATAAGGGAGACCAAGGTATGTTTAAATATTTATCTGCCTTGAAGCGTGCCCATTGCCTTTGAAGTGCAGCTTGAACACCGATCGACCTTGAATGTAAATATATTCACCTTCACAACAAAACTATGCTATTATGTCTTAAATCAGTAGGCTGGGGCGGGGGATAGCGGTTGCTAGTTTGGAGTTTATATAACGGCCCAGTCAGCACTATTTAGGCCCCGCCCATCGGGGCTTGAAGAAAAAGATGGGTTGCATGATGCTTCCACGCAGAGCTGAAACTGGCCGCACACGAGTACTGGTAAACCGCTTAGAGGATCTAAGCCTGCCCAGGCAAGCAGTGCGAGTCGCACCGTCCAGGTTTATGAACCCTATTGGTTTCATTGGGCGACAGAGCTTGAGATTTCATTTCATCTCAATGTCGGGTAAAAGTCCCACAAAATTAACCCAGTAAGCATTCTACATAAATCTACAGCGGGCAGCGGGCCATTAGCGGCCCGTCAGGGTAGCTGACGGGCCGCTAACGGCCCGCTGTAGATTTATGTAGAATGCTAGCAGGGTTGGAACCAACGTTCGTCTCCAGCGTTGATGGTGACGTTAAACCTCAAATCAAACAAACAAACAAACAAAGGTCATATCAAGCCTGTCAGTTTACATAACCCAGCAGGCACTCCAACGTTGAACTAACGTTGAAACAACGTTGAAAAACGTTGTTTCAACGTTAGATCAACGTTGAGTCAACGTTTTGTGCCTGCAGGGAAACACACTTTTCCTGGGAAGGCTGGTTGAGACCAGTAACCACAAGAGGCATGGAATTAAATGAATTCATTTGTTTGTTTGTTTTGAGGTTTTAAGTTCCCCACAACACTAGTTAGGTCATTTTGGAGACGTTGCTTCCTATTGTGTGGGTCTTTTATCCGTAATTAAGTTGAAATGACATCTCAAGCCCTACCGCCCAAAGAAAACCTACAGGGTTTAAGGGACGCACCGGCTCGCCCCACTTTTAAATGAATGCATATTAAATCCGTATCGAACAGTTGGGATGAAAGTTTAATGGGCTAATTCAGCAGACGACAAATGGTTGATATTACCCCCAGAAAAAAGGATTTGACATCTCATGCAAATTCAGAAACAGGATTTGACATCTCATACAAAATTGTCTCAACAGCATGCCAGGAAAAAGGAGAACATTTTTCAAAATGTCGTCTGCTGAATATAAATGTCTAGCATACCTCTCCCTTCGTTTTTTTTTTTTTTTTTTTGTTCAAGTACAATTTATAGGAACAATGATTATAAACACTGTAGACCCCCAGAAGGCAACGTACGCTATTTCAGGTTTCTTTTTTTTTTTTTTTGGTTTTTTTTTTTGTTGTCTCACAGTGCGGCATGCAGTATTCTTCGACCATAAGTGATACGATGTTAATATACAAGGTTTTTTTGGTTTTTTTTTTTTTTTTAACTTTTGCTACATTGACCTATTATTAACTGCCTAGCGGCCTTTTGAAGGGGGCGGGGGTGCGGGTATGCATTGCCAAACAGTGCAAACCCAGATCAGACGCCTCACAACGCGGCGTCTGATCTGGGTCTACACTGTTTGCTCAAAACATACATTTTTGTAATACTTATCACAAACAAAACAAACCTGTCACCCTATTCTTAGAAATGGACAACCCCAAACTTATGTCTGTTTGATTTGAGATTTAACGTCCCTGTCAACACTATTTAGATCATTTTGGAGACGTTGCTTCCAATTTTGTGGGAATTTACCCGACATCGAGATGAAGCTCTACTTCCCAAATGAAACTTATGAGGTGGAAGACTATGTTGTCATATGGGTTACGTCCCCAACCAGCAAAGAATGCCGGGCCAACGTCGGGCCGATAGCGGTACGACGTAGTAACGTCGTACCGCTATCGGCCCGATGTTGGCCAGTTGTTTGTGCTGGCAGGGTCTGTGGTCAGCAGAGACAGTGCAAACATTCAAGACCTAGACAACAGCACTGGAACTAAAGTAGGTACTATAGTAGCTACCAATGACATGCGCACTGGCTTTAGCAGAGGAACACCAATGGCCGACTTCACCTCGAACCACAGTACGTCAAATAGCAACGACGGTATCAGTTGAACATAGACTGCTGGTACTATTGGCAGGTGATATGATCATCATCTGCGCATGTCAGTAAAGCCAGTGATACCGTGCCGTGAAGAATGGTAAGTTCGGTTTTCCACGGATGCGCACCCATGAGCACTCTTTAAAATGGAGGTAGCAGTTTTCGATTTTGATTGGCTGTTAATGGATTTGCCTAACTTTGAGCCTTGCCGTATGCTTTATATAGGAAAGGTATAGCTATTGGCTCCAGGTGAAGTCGGCCTTTGATAGCTACTTTAGTAGATCTATTGCCACGAAAACATGACGCTTCATAGGTCACAGGGCCTTCGTTGAAACAAAATCATCATATATTGATAGACAAAAGCATTTTGCAGCCTTCCAAATCATAAAAAGAATCGTATTTCTCATTACGAGACATCTGACTTTCGTGGAGATGGATCTTGAAATCTTTTCTACGTACATTCTCTCCCTTCCGCTAATTCAAGAATTTGCACTGTACTGGTTAACCGCTTACGTATAAGACTGTCCGGGAAAAGCGTGGATAGAGACACAGCAACAACAGTAAAGGATGTAACAAAACCCTAACAAGACTATTAGTACCCGGCGCAGCAACACCAAGATAGCGTCTACAACAAAACAAAACGGAGACAGAATACAAACAGTACCGGCTGTAATAACAAGAAGCAACACCAGTAGTTTCAAGAAACGCCGCAGCAACACCGTGGCAGTGTCTACAACAAATTTAAAAGGAGATACAACAACAATACTACCGGCTGTAATGAAAAAATAAAGTTTTCACAAACACCGTGGCAACACCGCGGTAGTGTAAGCAACAACAAAACTGGAAGCAGACATAGCAAAACAATACCGGCTGTAATAAAAACCTAAGAAGCAACACAACACAACACAGCAGCAACACCGTGGTAGTATCTACGACAAAACCAGGAGACAAAAAAAATAGTACCGGCTGTAATGACCACCTAAGAACCATTACCAGAAGTTTCAACAAACACCGCAGCAACGCCGTAGTAGTGTCTGCAACAAAACTAGGAGAAAAAGCAAAAAGAGTACCTGTTGTAAAAAACAACCTAAGAAGCAATACCATTAGTTTCAACAAACACCACAGCAACACCGTAGTAGTAGTTTCAACAAACACCACAGCAACGCCGTAGCAGTAACAAAACTAGATGTAAACATAGCAAAATAGTACCGGCTGTAAAAATCAAAGCACTGAGAGTACTGGTGGGTCGACTGACTGAGACTTGAGACTAAAATTGTTTGTTTAACCTTAACTTTTAGGGATTTTAAAGCAAAACTTGTAGGTCCTAATCAAACGCCACAGAACAAGGCGTCTGATCTGGGTCTTCACTGTTGACAAAGCCCAACTCAAGATTCCAGCCCAGATTCTAAAGATAAATTATGTAAGCAAATTGGTGCCGCTCTGCACGGGGCTTTATAATTAACAACGTATCCATCATGAAAACACGCCTATATAAATTTGACCCCCTAGAACCACACTTTATACAGTAAAACTGGGGTTTGCAGGGGTATACATTATTTTTCTTATTTCTGCTCAAAAACATAGATTGTGGGTACTCGTTAGAACCGCCTCGTCGAGGCGGTTCTAACGAGTGCCCACAATCTATATTTTGAGCAGAAATAAGGGAAAATATCACAATTTTTCATCTTAACATTTTCATTTTTTCGGCGGTAAAGGTGGCAATGTATTTGTATAGGCGTGTTTGCGTAATCAATAAAATTGCTGTTATTTGATTCTCCGTTTCCTATCCCCACTTAGAACACTTACATAGAATAACAACTGTACCCAATCGTCCCGGTTTTGTGATGGTTTCCAGGACGAAACGTCCCGTTACCGCGGAAGTAAGGGGTCTTGTCTTCATCTGCAACGTAATCGATACTTTTGGATTGCTCTCCCCTAGTTTATTCGTTACTCTAATGCGACTGCTATTCTAAACCAGAACTATGTATATTTTTAACTACCGCGGTGTTGCCACTTATTGTAGACACTGCCACGGTGTTGAACACCGTGGCAGTGTCTACAACAAAATAACAAAATAAGAACAAACACCATAAGTTTCAACGAACAACGCGTGGCAACACACCGGTTGCCGCGGCACAACGTATGCGACTGGGTACAACGAACGCTACTGAAATTGATGACGTTACAATAGTATTTTCGGTAAGAAAATGATTTATGTTAGCCAAAATCCTAATCTTCTTGGGTTATTATTTTCCATAGCTGCAGAAATATGGTATTACTTTTTTACATATATAGATGCAGAGAATTCTGTTCATGACAAACGAAACAAAAAACACGTTTTCTTTCATCTAGCGTGTTTTCACCAACCCCAGCATACTTCGGTCAATAGTTTCTGACCGTACAACATCTTTTATGAACATGACTTTTTTATTTATATATTATTGCGATTCCAAAGCTTCCAATGATGTATTTGCTGGAGTCACAGTCGGTGTCAATGTCCACTGAATCCGAGGAAGGTTCAAAACTTTAAGTTTTGTTAGAGTAAAACTTACCACGGGTTATGATACACCATAACGCGGTTAAGCAGCACAATTTGGGTACAACAAACACGGATTACAATCTTCTTGAAATGAGACAAAACACTTTAATCCGCCTGCATGATGCTACTTTTTTTAATTCCAAACGACCCATTTGACTGTTACATACCCTTTATTGCCTTTCTAATTCATATTATTATGATTTCTGAATTTATGCGAGTCATTGTTTCTAAATATACAGTGCACTCGAATTACGAAGTGCTAACTTGTATTCAGGATCAGACTTGTTACTAGTGACACGTCAAATAACATTCATCCACAAGGACCTGTGATGTGGAAAAGTTAGTTGATAGCTCTCACCAAAGAGGTAAAGTTAGCTACACCATCCTGAGGAAATTATCGAATTCTGAACGGTATTCCAATCTTTTATGGTTCGAGGGAATAAGGATCATTTGCAATTGTCAGGTTCTGGAAAGTCAATGAATGATGATTTCTACAGTGCATAATTTGGGGAATAAGGCCATTTGTTGCAATGATAGCGGTACACTTTAGACCTTTGTATTAAAGTATAAATTTACCTACTGTCTCTCATCCTATTCCTGACAGATTTTTTATTTAACCCATATCTGCCCAGCGGCCCATTTTTGGGACATTGACAAACAGTGTAGACACAGATTAGAAGCCGTAAACGGCGGCGTCTGATCTAAGCCTACACTGTTTGCATAAAGTGCATGCATTTTCGTGAAATGTACCGCAAGCAAAACAACCTGACACCCCTGTAATTGAAAATGGATCATTCCAAACTTATGAGGGGGGTGATTTCATTTTCGTATATGGATAATGAACCCATATTTTTAGGATTGTTCTCCTCTATGTGTAAGATGCCTCAGTTTTGTTGGTTCTTCTCCTGGTATCTGTATAATATTGCACTTAACACGTTAAAATCTCATACCCCATTTTATTGCCCAACATCCTAATCTACCTAGTATATCATTCTGAAGTTTCAATGAGTCATCTGCATTTCTAATTTCACGGTCGTAAACAAAGTGATTTGAGTGCCGGAAATTTCATTAATGTACACGAAGAACAACAAAAGACCAAGAACGGCACCTTGTGGGACACCAGGCAAAACTGGAGCCAACTTTGAAGTTTCATTATTATTAACATATTAACACAACCAACTTTTGTCAATAAGGAAAAGAATCTATCTATTTGTTAAGGCCATACCGAGAGGGAACCTCGGTTTAAAGCCGTTGATTTTCTTATAAAGCAGTTACTTCCATTGCTGACTGGGCTCCCCGATATCGGGTCTTGGGTAAATAAATTCTGCTGCATGATGCTTCCACGCAGAGCTAAAACCGACCGCATATGAGTACTGTTACACCGCTCAGAGGATCTAAGCCTGCCAAGGCAAAGTGATGCGGATTGGACCGTCCCTACATATAAACCCTTTTGTTTGTTCGGGTGGCAGGGCTTGAGATGTCATTTCATCTCAATGCCGGATAAACATCCCACAAAATCGGAAGCAACGTCTCCAAAATGACCTAAATAGTGCTGACGGAGAATAAAAGCCGACTACTGACGTCCACAATAGTGTGATGAAATTATTGTGGCGTTTAGTGACGTCACATTACGTGCAATATCTTAACGGCAGGGTATGTGACGTCGTATACAACAAGGGCAGATCAAACACATCAGCGTCAAACCCGTGAGAATTCTCGATGTTCATACCATTCCTGAGTTGGATACCGTTGGTAAGTTAATAGTTTCTATCCCAGGTTAAATCCCGGATTTCCTCGCCCCGTGTGCAAGAACCAGTAACAAGGGGCTAAAGTATAATATTATATAGATTGTACTGTGAGTGTTGTCTCAATGAAGCTGGTTCTCTGTAGTTTTCTATTGTTTACATGTTTATGTACAGGTTATTCTCCACCCCTACCCCCCCCCCCCCCCAACTCCGGCTTGGGGAAATAAATTGCATCCACGCAGAGCTGAAACCGATCGCCAAGGATTACTGGTTAGTAGCATAGAAGGTCTAAATCTACCAGGCAAAGTGGTGCAAGCCCGACCCTTCCTTCATATACGTGTGAACCCTATTATTTCCTTTGGTGTAGCGTTTGAGATGTCATTTAATCTTAGTGACGGATAAAAGGTCTCGGAAAATCGGAAACGTTTCCAAAATGCCCTGAATAATGTTGAACGGGACGTTAAACCACAATTCAAACAAACAAACAGATCATTTTGTATGTCACGTGCAATTTTTATCGGTCAAAGCGACTGGTTATTTTGCATCTGTTCTAAAAAGTTGTCTACATGTCACAGACACATCTTACAACCCAAAACACTTTCTATTTTGAAATGGCCAAGCACATACTGTACATGTCGCAATTTTTTCAACTAAAAGGGCAAATATGTACAAGTCTTCTTTGCTATTTCTTGAAACATGACGCTTGTAATGGGAAAAAAAGTCCAGTTTTGGGTTTTCCACATCCATGTTTGTTGTACCATTTGTTCCGTGTTTTGTGTACCCAGACTCAACACATGATCCGTGGTAAGGTGTACCCGTGTTTCAAGTGCTTTTCTTATTCTAAATGTTTTATGACTTATTAAAAATATTATATTTACTTCGATACCTAGAGACATGAAAATCCCTAGAATGCCCGTGTATATGTCATTTATTTTTGATTGACAGACCTTTAAAACTTGAAGTTATGTTTTTATACCTATTGTAACCTAATTTTTAGCTTTGATTTCCCTTCTCTGACCGTATCATAACTTAAAGTTGGGACAAAACAACAAAAACACAATTCGTGATATTTCCGACAAAATAAAGGAAACATTGTACTCACACTTTTCTCCCGTCATAGAAAATCAGTAAGCATTCGTTGTACTCAGTCGTGTTACGTTGTACCGCGGTAACCGGTGTGATTTTGAATACCTTTATATAGCACAAGTCCATTTCAAAATTTAGGTTGTGCTATTTTCAAAATTTACTTTTTGCAAACAATGTAGGCCCTGATCAGACGCCGCGTTCTGTTGTGACTGATCGTTTGCCAATTACCCGTTTTGGGGCCTCCGGTACAAAATGAATTAATCTGTTTGTTTGGTTGGTTGGTTTAACGTCCCCGTCAACACTTAAAGGGTCATTTTGGAGACGTTGCTTCCTTATGAAATGACATCTCAAGTCCTGCCGCCCAATGAAACCAATAGGGTTTATAAGCATGGACTCGCACCGCTTTGCCTGCGCAGGCATAGATCCTCTAAGCGGTTTACCAGTATTCGTGTGCGGGTCGGTTTCAGCTCTGCGTGGAAACATCATGCAGCCCATCTATTTCTTCAAGCCCCGATGGGCGGGAGCCGATTATTGAAAAGTAATCTAGAAGACAGGTGCTTTCATGAAATTAAATGACAGAAAATACACATTATTATCGGCCCCGCCCATTGGGGCTTGAAGAAAAAGTGCTTCCACGCAGAGCTAAAACCGACCTCAGTTGAGTACTGGTAAACAGCTTGGAGGTTCTAAGCCTGCCCAGGAAAAGTGGTGCGAATCGGACCGCCCATGCATATAAACCCTGTTGGTTTCATTGGGCGGCAGGGCTTGAGATGTTATTTCATCTCAATGTCGGGTAAAAGTCCCACAAAATTGGAAGCAAATCTCCAAAACGAGGGGACGTTAAACCTCAAATCAACAAACAAACACATTATTATATTCAGCTCCATCGGCAGTTTCTTTATGAGGAACTTTTGGAACTTTTTAGAATTCTCAAAGATGTCTCTTGCCACATTACGAAAACACGCCTATACATATACACTGTAAGTATTTAATGCCGCCGGAAAAACGAAAATTTTAAGATGAAAAGTGCGATACTTTTCTTATTTCTGCTAAAAATATAGATTAAGGGTACTAGAACCGCCTCATCGAGGCGGTTCTAACGAGTACCCACAATCTATATTTTAGAGCAGAAATAAGAAAAATAAGGTTTACCCCTGTAAACCCCAGTTTTGCTACATAAAAGTCGGGTTCAAGGGTTCAAAATTATATGGGTGTGTTTTAAGGCCAAATTTAAGTCTATTGCTAAATCTTGGTCGACTGTCGATTACTATCGACCCAAAAACCAAATATTTACAAAGGCTATAACTCAAGAAAGGGCATAATCCTGGAGAGAAAAAAACAAGAGGACCACGGATGGTCCTGTATCGCTCACCTGAGCTAACAGATTCAAAGTTTCAGGAAGTTCCAGTTGTTACCCAAGGATGATGACAAGGTCAACAACAGGCGAAAACAGGATTTGTTTTGCAATCAAAGAGAAATAACTCTATGAAAGATAGGCTGACCTCGTCAATTTTCGAACTCATTTGAGCTTTTATCCCTGACTTACTTATATATAAGTTTCAAGAAAATCTGATGAAAACTAAGGGGGCTACGGTGATGACAAGGTTACAAATAGGCTATTTCTGCAATCAAGGAGACGTAACTCTATGAAAGATAGGCTCGCCTCACTAGTTTTCATACTCAACTGAGCTTTAATCCTTGACTTATCAAGAAGATCTGATAAAAACTGAAGGGGCTACGGTGATGACAAGGTCAAAAATAGGCATTTGCAGCAATCAAGGGGGTGCAACACTACAATTAATGGGCAGACCTTGCCATTTTCCAAGCTCATCCGAGCTTTTAATCCTGACTTAGGTATGTGTAAGTTTAAGAGGATTCAATAAAAACTGAAGGGGCTACAGTAAAATAGGGATTTTTTTAGCAATCAAGGGGACATAACTCAATGACAGATGGGGCCTACCTTGCCAGTTTTCAAACTCACCCGAACTTTTATCCCTGACTTACGTATGTATAAGTTTAAAAAATATACAAGGGGACGTCACTCTATGAGAGACAGGCAGACATCACCAGTGTTCAAACTCATCCGAACTTTCAATCCCAACCTACTCAGGAAGAGTCGATCAAAACTAAAGGACTAATGGTGATGACAAGGTACAAAATAGGCATTTTTAGCAAAGAAGGCGACTTAACTCTGGGAGTAATGTGCCAACAATGTTAGTTTGCAAAGACATTCAAGCTTTTATCTCTAACTTCCTTATATATAAGTTTCAGGAAGGTTTGTTCATAACTTAGGGACTTATGATGATGACAATGCCAACAATGGGCATTTTCAGCAATCAAAGGGACATAACTCTATGATAAATAGACCAACCTCACCAGTTTTTAAACCTATCCAACCTTTAATCCCTTACTTACTTACATGTAAGTTTCAAGAAGATTAGATCAAAACTGAAGAGACTACGGTGATGACAATGTCAAATAACAGGCTTTTTCTGCAAACAAAGTGACATAACTCTGTGATAAATAAGCTAAACTCACCGGTTTTTTAACTCAGAGCTTTTATCCCTGATTTGCTTATATGTAAGTTTCTAGAAGATCCGATCAAAACTGAAGGGGCTACGGTGATGACAAGGTAAAACGAGCTATTATCCCTGACTTACTTGTTTATAAGTTTCAAGAAGATCCAATCAAAACTGAAGGGGCTATGGTGATGACAAGCTCAAAACTAAGCATTTTCAATAAAGTAGTGGACAAAACTCCATGACTAATAGACTGACATCGCTAATTTTCGAACTTATCAAAGCTTTTAACCCCAACTTACTTGTATGTAAGTTTCAGGAAGATCCGATCAAAACGGTGATGACAAGGTCAAAATTAGGCATTTTCTTTAATCAAAGGGGGACATAACTCTCCGAAATACAGGCCAACCTCACCATTTTTTTAACTCAGCCAAGGTTTTATCCCTTACTTACTAACATATAAGTTACAAAAAAAAAATCCGATGAAAACTGAAGGGGCTATGGTGACAAGGTCAAAAATAGGCAGTAAAGGGGACGTAATTCTACAATAGATTAGCCAACCTCGTCAGTTTTTTAACTCACCCTGACTTACTTGTTTGTAAGTTTCAAGAAGATCCGATCAAAAAGGTCAAAAATAAACATTTTCAGCAAATGAGGGGACATAACTCCATCAGTAATCGATCCACATTGCTAGAGTTAGAAATTATCCGAGCTTTTAACCCTGACTTACTGGTATGTAAGTTCAAAATCATCCGAGTTTTTATCGCCAACCACATTACATATAAGTTTCAGAAAGATCCGATCAAAACTGAAGGGGCTACGATGATGACAAGGTCAAAAATCGGCATTTTCAGCAAACAAAAGGACGTACTCTATAATAAACGGGCCGTCTTGGCCGGTTTTCGAACTCAACTGAGTTTTTATCCCAAGCCACCTTTCATATAAGTTTCAGATAGATCCGATCAAAACTGAAGGGGCTACGGTGATGACAAGGTAAAAAAATCGGCATTTTCAGCAATCAAAGGGACGTAACTTTATGATTAAATGGCCGACTTGGCCGGTTTTCGAACTAATCCGAGTTTTTATCCCCAGCCACCTTACATATAAGTTTCAGAAAGATTCGATCAAAACTGAAGGGGCAACCGCGATGACAAGGTCAAATATCGGCATTTTCCAGCAATCAAACCTAACTTCATGATAAATGGACCAACTTGGATGGTTTTCGAACTCATCTGAGTTTTTAACCCCAGCCGCCTTACGTATAAGTTTCAGAAAGATCCGATCAAAACTGAAGGCGCTATGGGGATGACAAGGTCAAAAATTAGCATTTTCGGCAATCAAAGAGACGAAACTCTATGATAAATTGGCCGATTTTCGAACTCATCTGAGTTTTTATCCCCAGCCACCTTTCATATAAGTTTCAGAAAGATTTTAGCCGCATTACGTATAAGTTTCAGAAAGATCCGACCAAAACTGAAGGGGCTACGGTGATGACAAAGTCAAATATCGGCATTTTCAGCAATCAAAGGGACGTACTCTATAATAAACGGGCCGACTTGGCCGGTTTTCGAACTCAAATGAGTTTTTATTCCTAGCCACCTTTCATATAAGTTTCAGAAAGATCCGATCAAAACTGAAGGGGCTACTTTGATGACAAGGTCAAAAAATGGCATTTTCAGCAATCAAAGGAACGTAACTTTATGATTAAATGGCCGACTTGGTCGGTTTTCGAACTCATCCGAGTTTTATTCCCAGCCACCTTACATATAAGTTTCAGAAAGATTCGATCAAAACTGAAGGGGCAACCATGATGACAAGGTCAAAAATCGGCATTTTCCAGCAATCAAACGGACTAACTCCATGATAATTGGGCCAACTTGGATGGTTTTCGAACTCATCTGAGTTTTTAACCCCAGCCGCCTTACGTATAAGTTTCAGAAAGATCCGATCAAAACTGAAGGGGCTACGATGATGACAAGGTCAAAAATTAGCATTTTCAGCAATCAAAGGGACTTACTCTATAATAAACGGGCCGACTTGGTCGGTTTTCGAACTCAACTGAGTTTTTATCCCCAGCCACCTTTCATATAAGTTTCAGAAAGATCCGATCAAAACTGAAGGGGCTACGGTGATGACACGGTCAAAAATCGGCATTTTCAGCAATCATAGGGATGTAACTTTATGATTAAATGTCCGACTTGACCGGTTTTCGAACTCATCCGAGTTTTTATCCCCAGCCACCTTACATATAAGTTTCAGAAAGAATCGATCAAAACTGAAGGGGCAACCGTGATGACAAGGTCAAAAATCGGCATTTTCCAGCAATTAAACGGACTAACTCCATGATAAATGGGCCAACTTGGATGGTTTTCGAACTCATCTGAGTTTTTAACCCCAGCCGCCTTACGTATAAGTTTCAGAAAGATCCGATCAAAACTGAAGTCGCTATGGGGATGACAAGGTCAAAAATCGGCATTTTCAGCAATCAAAGGGGCGTAACTCTATGATAAATGGGCCGACTTAGCCGGTTTTCGAACTCGTCCGAGGTTTTATCCCCAGCCACCTTATATATAAGTTTCAGAAAGATTCGATCAAAACTGAAGGCGCTACGGTGATGACAAGCATTTTCCCCTTGTTAGCCTATGGGACCTTGTGGCTGTCATAGCAACCAAACGTTTCGTGCGATTTCGAAAGAAAAAAAGCTTATGTCATCATTGCCCACCAGAGGCATGCTACAGATGAGAAATGGTTGAGATCAGCCTGCAGGTTGCAGAGATGTAACGGGTCAAAAGTGTGGACGGACGGGCGACCCACTATACTATAAGCTCCCCTGGAGCCTTCCGCCCAGGTGAACTAAAAACAGATGCCAGCTTTTTCTCATGAGGATTCCATATATAAAATTTCATGATTCAAAAGTTATGCTATGAAACAAAATGCGTGACGAACGGACGAACAGACGAACAAGCGAAACAACCCATAAGCAATATGTCCTCTAACTTCTTTGAATTATGGGGCATAAAGAGACAGCAACAAATGCCAACTGTTATAATATCCTAAAAAGCAACGTCAGACGTTTCAACAAGAATTGCAGTAACATCGCGGCAGGGTCTCCAACAAAAGTACATGTAGAAGGAAATACGACAGCAATAACCATGGTATTGGCTGTAAAGATCGCCCAAGTAGCAGTACCAGCAGTTCCTTTAAGAACCATATATATAGCAAAGCGGTTGCGTGTAAAGCCAAATTTTAATTAGACACAACAACATCAGAAACGACTGCAATAAGAAAACAGTAGTTTCAACAAGAACCGTGGCAAGGCCGCGGTAGCATCCGCGTCAAAAAAGAAACACAACAACATCAATAACGGTTGAAATAACAACCTAAGGAACAACACCCTAAGTTTCAAGGACTACAGCAACACCGCGGTAGCGTCCACGATGAAACTGGAAGGTAACACAACAACAATTACAGCCTGAGAAGCAACAACAAACTGGAACACCAACATGTGGGAAAGAAAAGAAGCAGCATAAACAGTAACGATTGTAATAACAGCCTAAGAAGCAAATTACTGTCCGTCCAGGAATAGTTGACAGTGACGTCACGACTTGTTTTTGTTCTGAACAATGCAAAACTTATGGGGCTAACGGTAAAATAGCTAAAATAGTCAGCTACGTCACTGCCAGCTATTTGTTGGCGAACTATAGTAGTTTCAATAAGTACTGCAGCAATATCGGGGTAGCGTCCACAACAAAAGCAGACGGAGACACAACAACCGTAATGGCGGTAATAACAGCTTCAACACCAGTACATTACGAAAACACGCCTATATACAAATAAATTGTAAACTTTACCGCCTAAAAACTAAAATTCTAAGATGAAAAATTGTGATATTTTCCTGATTTCTGCTCAAAATATAGATTGTGGGTGTACTCGTTAGAACCGCCTCATCGAGGCGGTTCTAACGAGTACCCATAATCTATATTTTAGAGCAGCAATAAGAAAAATAAGATTTACCCCTGTAAACCGCAGTTTTACTATATATAAGTGGGGTTCAATAGGGGGGGGGGGTCAAATTTATATAGGTTTGTTTTCGTGATGAGTTTCAACCAAACCCGATAAGCACCGCGGTAGCGTTTACAACAAAAGTAGATGGAGACTCAACAACAGCAGTAACGGTTGCTGTAACAGCCTGAGAAGCAACGCCAGTAGTTGTGAAAAGAACCGCAGCAACATCGCAGAACCTGAGTAGCTTTTGAATGTTGGCTTTAACTAGAACATAAGAAGCAACAGTAGCATTATCAACAAGAACAGCGTCAGAGCAGCGACAGTGTCCACAACAAAAGCCACAACACCGATAGTAACAAGAGAACAAACACACCAGAAGTTTCAGTAAGAACGTTTGGAAAATGCAAAAATAATAGTACCGGTTCTAACAAGGGTCTAAGAAACAAATGTAGTAATAGCAACAAGAAACGTTGTATCACAGGCTGTTTGAACTGTTGTTACTGTCAATGTTTTGCGCGAATGCGGTAAATGTTCTTGTTGAAACTAATGCTGTTGTTACTCTCTATCATTATTTTGTGGCCTGTTGATTTTGTTTGGAGTGTGGACTCTTCCGCTGTGTTGCTGTGGTTTTTGCAGTTGTTTCTTGGGGTTTGTTCCTATAGTATGTCTGTCATTGGGGCTCCTGCTGCTATGGTTGTGCAGGGGTAAACCTTATTTTTCTTATTTCTGCTCTAAAATATAGATTGTGTGTACTCGTTAGAACCGCCTCATCGTGGTCCTAACGAGTATCCACTGTCTATATTTTGAGCGTGTTTTCGTAATGCTCTAAGCATTATGCTAGTACTCAAAAGTTAGGTCGGTTTCAGTTCTGCGTGGATGCACCATGCAGTCCAACATTATTCTACAGGTCTCGACGGAATGGTGCGCAGTAGTAGTAGTAGTAGTAGTAGTAGTAGTAGTAGTAGTAGTAGTTGCTCCTACTATTGTGGACGCTATGTCGCATCGGTTCTTGTTAAAACCACTGTTGTGGCATCTTATTCTGTTGCTTATGTCCTTACTACTTTTTGTTGCGTCTCTGCTTTATCTGTATACACTGTCACTATCTTGCTGTGGCTCTCTTTCCAACTACTGTTGTTGTTTCTTAGACTTTTGTTTCATTCATTAATATTGTTGTGTGGCTTCAGGGCGCTCTCACTGTGTTGTTGCGGTTCTTGTTGAAACTGCTGTGGTTGCTTTTCAGACTGTTTCAGCCGTACCTGTTGTCGTTGTGGTCATTGCTGCTTTTGTTGAGTCGACTGATAAATTTACTAAGCATACAAACCCTCCTGTGCTAAAGCCCATGTGACTAAGGCTGGCACGATTAATCGGATAATCGATTATTCAATCAATAATTTCCACAAAAATGATTGTCATTACTGATTTGCTTGCAATCGATTATTTGATAAGTACAGTTTACTACCCAAAGTTGTGCCTAAAATAGCTGTATGACTGGCAAACAGTGCAGACCCAGATGAGACGCCGCGTTCTGCGGCGTCACATCTGGGTCTACACTGTTTGCTCAGGCCTGTTTGTTCAATACATATGGAAAAGTACAGCATATGGTAGGAGTCATGCTCACACAGAAAGCCAGACAGGTAAAATTGTGACCAAATCTTCAGTGATTACTAATCGATTATCGATCGCAATGACAGGAATGATAATCGATTATCTTTTCAGCTCCGATTAGCCAGTCCTACATGTGGCTATCACTGACTTGTCGTAAACCCAGGTAACGTTATTTATAGAAAATAGCCGTTGTAAGGTAAGAGTATTGCGTAAGACGGTTAACTATGGAATCTGGATTGGAATCATGGGTTGGGCTTGGCAAACAGTGTAGACTCAGATCAGGCCCCGTATTCTGTCTGATCAGGGTCTACGCTCTTTGCTTAAGGACGAAACAGTTTAAATCTCTGTTCATGACTATTTTCCCTGCCTACAACAGAGACACCACCAGTACTCTCGGTGCTTTGATTGTGGACGCTGACGCCACTGTGTGGTACGTGTTGCTGTGGTTCATGTTGATCTGCTGATGTTGTTACTGCATCTCCTGCTTTATTGTGGACGTTGTCGCCACTTTACGGTAAGTGTTGCTGCGGTTCATGTTGAAACTACTGCTGTTGTTACTGTATCTCCTCCTGCTTGTGTTGCTGACGCTATCGCCACTGTACGGTAAGTGTTACTGCGGTCCGTGTTGAAACTACTGCTGTTGTTTCTGTAACTACATGTACTCTTGTTGCTACTGTAACTCCTGCTGATTTTGTTGTTGACGCTATCGCCACTATACGGTAAGTGTTGCTGTGGTTCTTGTTGAAACTACTGCTGTTGTTTCTGTAACTCCCGTGGCTTTTGTTGTGGACGTTGTCGTCACTGTACGGGACGTGTTGCTGCTGTTCATGTTGGTACTACTGCCTCCTGCTGCGTTTGTTGTGGACGCTGTCACCACTGTACAGCATGTGTTGCTGTGGTTCATTTGGCTGTAACTTCTGCTGCTTTTGTTGTGGATGCTGTCACCACTGTACAGCACGTGTTGCTGCGGATCATGTTGAAACTACTGTCGCTGTTACTATAACTCCTGCTGTTTATGTTGTGGACGCTGTCACCACTGCACAGCACGTGTTGCTGCGGATCATGTTGAAACTACTGTCGCTGTTACTATAACTCCTGCTGTTTTTGTTGTGGACGCTGTCACCACTGTACAACACATGTTGCTGCGGATCATGTTGAAACTACTGCCGTTGTTACTAGAACTCCTGCTGTTTTTGTTGCGGACGCTGTCACCACTGTACAGTACGTGTTGGTGTGGTTCATGTTTCTGTATCTCCTGCGACTTTTGTAATGGACGCTGGACATCGCCACTGTACAGCGCGTTGCTGCGGTTCATGTTGAAACTACCGCTGTTGTTACTGTAACTCCTGCTGCTTTTGTTGTGGACGCCGTTGCTACTGTACGGTACGTGTTGATGTGGTCCATGTTTCTGTAAATACTGCTGCTTTTGTTGTGGACGCTGTCGCCACTGTACAGTGCATGTTGCTGTGGTTCATGAAACTAAGTACTGCTGATAAGTTTTTTACTATAACTCCTAGTGCTTTTGTTGTGGACGCCATTGCGACAGTACGGTATGCGTTTTTGCGGTTCATTTTGCTGTAACGCCTGCTACTTTTGTTGTGGGCACTCTCGCCACAACGCTGTCACCACTGTACAGCACGTGTTGCTGCGGATCATGTTGAAACTACTGTCGCTGTTACTATAACTCCTGCTGTTTTTGTTGTGGACGCTGTCACAGTGCGTATTGCTGTGGCTCATGTTGAAACTACACTGTTAAGTTCTTACTATAACTCCTGGTGCTTTTGTTGTGGACGCCGTTGCCACTGTACGGTATGTGTTACTGTGGTTCATGTTAACACTACTGCTGTTGTTACTGTAACTGTTGCTGCTTTTGTTGTGGACGTTGTCGCTCTTGTACGGCGTACGTGTTGTTGTGGTTCATGTTGAAACTACTGCTGTTGTTACTGGAACTCCTGTTGATTTTGTTGTGGGCGATGTCGTCAATGTGTGTTGCTGTGGTCCATGTTGAAACTATTGCTATTGTTACTGGAACTCCTACTGTTTTTGTTATGGACGATGTCGTCACTGTACAGTACGTGCTGCTGCGGTCCATGCTGACACTATTGTTGTTGTTACTGGAACTCCTACTGTTTTTGCTGTGGGCGATGTCGTCACTGTACAGTACGTGTTGCTGCGGTCCATGCTGAAACTATTGCTGTTGTTACTGGAACTCCTACTGCTTTGTTGTGGGCGATGTCGTCACTGTATGGTAGGTGTTGCTGCGGTCCATTCTGAAACTATTGCTGTTCTTACTGGAACTCCTACTGCTTTTGTTGTGGGCGATGTCGCCACTGTACAGTACGTGTTGCTGCGGTCCATGCTGAAACTATTGCTGTTGTTACTGAACTCCTACTGTTTTGTTGTGGGCGATGTCGTCACTGTATGGTAGGTGTTGCTGCGGTCCATACTGAAACTATTGCTGTTGTTACTGCAACTCCTGCTACTTTTGTTGAAGGTGATGCCGCCACTGTATGGTACGTGTTGCTGTGGTCTATGCTGAAACTTTTGCTTTTGTTACTGGAACTCCTACAGTATTTGTTGTGGACGATGTCGTCAGTGTACAGTACGTGTTGCTGCGGTCCAAGCTGAAACAATTGTTGTTGTTACTGGAGACTCCTACTGTTTTTGTTGTGGGCGATGTCGTCGCTGTATGGTACGTGCTGCTGCGGTCCATACTGAATCTATTGCTGTTGTTACTGGAACTCCTACAGCATTTGTTGTGGACTTTGTCGCCACTGTACAGTACGTGTTGTTGTGGTTCATGTTGAAACTACTGCTGTTGTTACTGGAACGCCTACAGCATTTGTTGTGGGCGATGTCGTCACTGTACAGTACGTGTTGCTGTGGTCCATGCTGACACTATTGCTGTTGTTACTGGAACTCCTGCTACTTTTGTTATGGGCGATGTCGTCACTGTATGGTACGTGTTGCTGCGGTCCATGCTGAAACTATTGCTGTTGTTACTGGAACTCCTGCTACTTTTGTTGTGGGCGATGTCGCCACTGTACAGTACGTGTTACTGTGGTTCATGTTGAAACTACTGCTCTTGTTACTGGAACTCCTGCTACTTTTGTTGTGGGCGATGTCGTTACTGTGTGGTAGGTGTTGCTGCGGTCTATTCGCTAATGTAATGCCTGCTGCTTTTGCTGTGGACGTTGACAACACAGTGTTGCTGTTGTTTTTGAACTTATCGCCGCTGTTGTTTATATTGCTTGCATCTGATCAGAGATTGGCAGTTTGCAAAACAATTTTCTATCAAAGCGCCAAAGGAACTGAAATGAACACCCACAATCTATGTTTGATGGAGAAATAAGAACAATATCAAATTGTTTCATAAAAAAAAAACTGTATTCGATCCACGAAAGAATTCACTATGTTATATGGATATGTTATCATAGTGTGATATTTGAGCCCCGCCAAGCGAATTTGTGTCTTCGAGCATTCCGTCATGACAAATTTTAACTGCGCATGCCCAGCCATTCAGAGGGGCCAGGGATATGGCTTTCTGTCTGAAGGTTCCTCTTGATTCACTGCTTGTATGAGCGAGCAGCGAAGGTTCTGGCGAGACTGCGCGGATGCGCAGGCTCGCCTGAACCTTCGCTGCTCGCATAGGCGATAAGTACCAAAATCGCTTGACGGGGCCCATTTTATCTTAGAATGTGTACGTTTTCAAAATCCGACCAAAACTGATAGTTTTCAAAAGAAGAATGTTTAAACGAAATGTATAATTTTGCTAATTCGGTGAATAAAAATAAAGCTAAATTTTATAAGTTTTCCAGATAATTATCCGTGCGATTGTCTGTATAACACGAGGTGGACTACAGAAGTACTTATGTGATCACCCAATGCACAAAGTTGCACAAAACGCCTAAGTGCTACCTTATGGCATATGCATGATTCCTTCTAAGTATAACGTCTCCAAAATGACCTATTCAGTGTTGACGGGGACGTTAAACCCCAAATCAAACAAAATCCATCTAAGTATAATTCATAATAAATAAGCCTTTGACGTGTCCAAGGTTCATTTTGCATAGTTACATTACGCATCTTTACGCCACTTTAAAAATGACAGAAAACTGCTGATATTTAGAAAAAATCGATTTTAAAAATGCACCAACTAAAAGTAGTAATTTTGTTTGATTTGAGATTTAACGTCCCCGTCAACACAGTATAGGTCATTTTGGAGACGTTGCATCCAACTTTGTGAAACTTTTACCCGACCTTCAGATGAAATGACATCTTTAGCCCTGTCGTCCAATGAAACCAACAGGGTTTATAAGCATGGACGGTCCGACTCGCATCGCTAGGCCTGGGCAGGCTTAGATCCCAGTACTCATGTGCGATCGGTTCCAGCTCTGCGTGGAAGCATCATGCCACCAATCTATTTCTTCAGACCCCGATGGGCGGGACCGATGAAAATAAAAATATCCGTAATAATATTACGTTAACAAGTCCGTGTTCTGAAAACCCCCTAAATTCCCATTTTATATTGGAAAAAAACTAGGGTTTACAAGGGTGTATATTATTTCTTATTTCTGCTCTATGACACAGGTTGAGGGTACTAAGAACCCACAACCTATGTTTGGAGTATAAGTATCACAATATTCACCACAAAATGACCATTTGAAGATATGAAAGAATGCCGCATCATACGGGTTTGTTATCGTGATGAATTACGGAAAGAGAAAGAGCGAGAATACCCTTATTTGCGCAACAAATATGGATTCTGGGCACACGTTACAGTGTTTGGTTGTATCCACATTTGGAGCAGAAATAAGAAAAAAATGAACAGAGACAACATGTCACAGGCACAGGTCCAACCCAGCAGGCACACGTCACTAGGTAACGTCTAATCAACGTCGTTGCAACGTCACGACGTTGCACCGACGTAGATGTGACGTTTTATAAACGTCATTGTGTTGTACCGACGTTTATTTGCCGTCACAATTACGTCATGTGCCTGCTGGGATATGTCACACTGGCAATCATGCTATTCCGTCTGACTATTTTTACCAAAAGCAACTCTAGAAGATCAATTTTCGTAATAATTTGGCTCTTTACACGCTCTGTGGTTGATCTCCACTATTGATCTCACTGGTTTTGTGTGTTTGTTTTGGAGTTTAACAGCCCAGTCAACACTATTTAGGTCATTTTGAGCCGGTCAGTTTACATATCCACACATTACCTGGGCAAGCTTAACCAGTACAGGCACATTCTTTCGCCAGAAGCTGACAACTGCCCTTCTTGAATCAGCGGAAGAGAGGGAATGACCGTAGAAAAGATTTCATGACCAATCTCCACGAAAGAATGTTGCCGCGATCCCGACAGATATCGAACCCGCGTCCTCCTGATCACCAGTCAGACGCGCATCCGACAGAGCTACCGAGGCCGGCAAAGATCTCACTGGTAGTTTAATAGCTGGAGATATTGAGGGTCCCATGAGGAAGTTCTAGAGTATTTATAAATTCCTGAAATACATGCTACATTATTACGCATCAATTCGCCATCGTGTAATGCAGCAGAGAGTCTAAATATTCTAGCGTACATATATCCACTACAGTGTTAAAATAATACCGGGAACCAATCTCTTGTGAATCATTCTCCGAGTGCGTGATCAGTCTTCCCATAATGCTTTGCTCAAGGCTTTCGCATCCGTCAGTATATGCTAGGATTAGCTAACAATGGCGGTCGTTAGAAGCCTCTACTCGAATGTTTTCAACGTATTTGGAAATGTATTATTTCAATTCTAATTTTAAAAAATGCGAATTTGAAAACTCGAGTAGGGAATCTAACCAACTACGCTGAACTTTGTTTGAAAATAAAATCATAAACCCAATTTTCTTGGTGTTGAAATATGGATGTATGCCAGCCCTCTTTGTTCCTTTGTTCATTTCTGGCGAAATTATATAAATTTCGCTAGATCGAACATTCTTATAATAAATGAGGAATATTTTATAAAGATCACCAAATGGATATATGCCTGCACTGCACCATCCCCGGGATTAATCTAACCCTTGGATTTTATGATAAAATGCACCTATTTGCTTTTGCGTCATCGGATCTACATTTCTTTTTCGGGTGTGTTGTAGGCGTTTCATTAAAAATTAGATCCCTGTTGGATCTATATAACAAATGATACTTGGATTTACTTTAAAATGTTGCCTGCATTATTTTATTGAGTCCACCAAACCTGATTAAAAGCTAGCACAATATAAGAGAGAGAAAAATGTATAAACATGCATGTACAAGTAGAAGATAGATCATAAGTCGCATATAATCAGTTGGCCCTTTTTAAGTTTGGGTGGCCAGGTCATTCAAGCTAAAAGAAAACCAGAAACATGGCCAAACAGTTGCTGTTTGGTGACTAGCGATGTGTTCAACAAACACACTTCGAGTCGCTTCACCGCGTACGCCTCGGGCGCCGTATAAACTTGTCAGTTTGGAAAATACGCTTTTGAAACGCATCAGTAAACTTACACACAATAAGTAGTGGGGGGGAGCTCAATAATAAATTAGCAATCAAATCAACATTTTCACACCCCAAACTGGAGTGGCAGTATTGATTAAAAAAAATAAATAGACAACAAAAAACAGAACGAATACATGTTTGAAATTTTTACCAAACAAAAGAAATATATTGTTAAATTTCCATTACTGTTCGTGTAAGAGTATAATTAAGTCGGCGTAATAAAATATTCAGCGCGTGCGCAAACTTGCCGAAGTACCGATAGCGATATCGCTAACTTTGAGAATACCCCTGCATTATGTTTTGATGGGCCATGTGACAGATTTCAGGTCACGTGATAGTGACGTCACGCGGTTAACATGAAATTTTTTATCGGAATAGAACGAAGCGTTAATGTGTACCTATGTACAATGTTTGATCGCAAAATGTCGGCGTGTTTGAAGTTAATATTAGGGATGTAGGAGACTAAGCAATGGTTCGTGAAACAAGGTATCTTCTTGTTGGGAATTTACCCGAAAATACGACTGAAGATGAGGTTGTGGATTATTTTAAACGGTGAGTTCAACCGTAGCACATGTCGCTAACGCGACGAAATTGGGTCAGGAAATGCATGCATCGTATGCGACATTCTCACTCGATCTTTGACCGGGATTCATCATTAATATCTGCAGATATTTTATAACTTTCGAGAATATTTGTCGAGTTACTGATTTTCGAATATCGCAGATCTGATCTTAGTTCAGACCTTCGTTGTCACTCGACTCGAGCGACCGCAAGGCATGTTGTCTCGCCCGTCAAAACTTTTTGTGCTTTTGTTCAATCTAGTCCATGTAAGAATGATCTTTAATAACTTTTCACAATCATAAAGTGATGTGAGTAAAATAATTTCACGACAGAATATTAAGCGATGCTCGGTACTTCCTATTCCTGTCAAAACGCGCACCTGCCAATTATAGATTAAAATGGACATGATAGACATAAATTGTTGTGTTCTCGTCGCATTTCCAAACAACGCAACGGCAACAAAAACACATGAAACATGTTACCTTAAAACATTAAAACAAGGAATACCAACATTCAATAGAAATATATAGGTTTGAAAATTGATTTCAGTATACTGCACTTAATGAAAATATGGAGTTAATTGGCAATTAGCTACACATTTATTGGTGAAGAAAGTGCATACCTAAATAATTGGCTATGCTGAGAATAAAGACATGTATTCACATCCAGTTGGGTAGCACCTCCATACTGTGGAAACATCTTGTACATTCAAATCTCTCTCAAATCCTTGCCGGTTAAATGTCATTGATCCATCGCCTTAACAACACCAATAACAAAATTTGCGTAATGAACACCTTCGTAAACCCCATTTTCACCCGTTGACTACTAGCGTGGAGCGTGATAGCTCAGTGGTTAGTGCACTTGCCTCTGATGCTAGAGGTCCCGGGTTCGATCCCCGGCAGCGGCAATCAAATTTTCATGTCCGAACACGCTCCATTGGCACCATAAAGTGCACCGTCCTTTGGATCGGGACATTAACTGGAGGCCCCCTGTGCAGGTTAAAGATCCCTTACCGTAATTACATGATTACTGTGTAGGCTTTCATCCTGCAAAACCTGGAGTGTATGTAATATACCTATGCGGTAATGATCAAATGTGGCCGACACAGTATCAGTAGATAGATAGTGGACTCTTGACATTGCTATTCACCATATTTGCATTATTTGCTGGCTCCCAGCTTGCACATTGTCAATAGTTGAAAAATAGGTAACCAGAGCCCCCGACCTTGAGAGGTCAGGGGGTCTGGTTACCTGTTTTTCCAACACTGATAACCTTCAGACAAGGAACCAGCAGATAATGTGAATATGTTGGATAAGTCCATTTGTCATCGGGTGAATCACAATATTGTGGCTTTTTTTAATTTCAGCATGTTATATCAGCCTTACTGTCAGAGATTTGACTTTAAATTTGAATTTATTCCATAGAAACTTAGCAAGGCATGTGGCTCAGATGTTCAAAATAAATGAATGGTCTAGCTACTTTTTCATATTGTCAGCAGCCATCAAAGACCCCCCAAAATGGCATATTTTCACCGTTATGGGTTGCACTTTAAAAAAATACCATTTTACAAACAAATTTTAAATAATAATGCATGGCAAACAGGTTATTTTTTCAATTTCAGTAATATAGAAAATTGTCTGAAGAAAATTTTGATATGTAATTTCTTGATATGCGCTGAAAACTTTTCAAGATATCACCATAATTATAGAGGCGGTACTTTGTTATACATTTCAAGACTTTGAACACAACCCTCTGGTTATGCACACCATACCCATAGGAGAGTGGTGTTTACTTTATTGAAATTCCTTAAAAATGATCTATTAAGAATGCCATAGTGGTAGAAATCATATTGTTCACCCCTGCTGATTATTAATAAATTTCAGGATCACTTATCAGGAAAACAACAGTCAAAAAAAAAAGTGGTAGTGTCCGTAACCATGATACATTTTGTTACTGCCAGTAGCTTTGTTTGAATAAAAAATTCTGTTTTTAATACTTTGTGTAAAATAACCTTAAATGAAACACAATTAGTATTTTTTCCAACAACTAATCATCCTCTGTGAACGATTTTGTGGTTACGGACACTACAAAAATGCTGTAGTGTCCGTAACCTGAAAACAAACGCCTTTTTACTGATATCGATATTAAAATCTGGGAAACATTACTTTAATAATACTTTTCAAAATGATATTATATGTCTTCAGACTAATCAATTATAACTCAATTGTTCCAAATGGATGACACAACAATGTACACTTTTTGATGCAAAATTGCGCAATAATTTTAAAAAATTGCATCTCCATGAAAAAAAATAAAACTGGTGTGTCTACATGGTTGTTGACTGTCTTGTTTTGAAGTTTTATGACAGAGTAAGTATTCTCTACAATAATAAAGCAGAAGAATCTAATTAGCAAAGTCCCAAGGGTATCTGCAGAGGATAAGTAATCAGCTACTATGTTCTTGTAGTGTCCGTAACCATAATCTATGGGGTCACACATCAGTAACATTTGTGAATAAATGTCTGATCATTGGCAGGTGTAAGTTTTAATTTCATCTAGAAATAATGCACTGGATGCTAAAATAGCCACTGGAATTATTATTATTATTGTCTATTTAATTATTTTTTTTTTTTCATAATTTAATAGAAAATCATATAATTAGGGGGTCAGCAGAGCGAAACTCCATGAACGTTCTGGTTTTATTTTACAAACAAGGTAGGCTTGTGCAAAAATACTAGCAGTTCTTTAAATTAATACATTCCATAGGCGTTGAATATCTGAAGTTTTGATACATCTCTCAAGAACTAAATTGGTTACGGACACTACAAGAAATTTCAATATCTAGTTTAAACATCTCTCAAGAACTAAATTGGTTACGGACACTACAAGAAATTCCAATATCTAGTTTAAGCATTATACTTATATTCCAGTTTCTTTGAAACACATATTCCTGTATCAATTTTAACTCTTAATTTATTGGTTTATTGTCGCTTTTTTTTTTTGGCGTGTTTTTTTTTTTTTTTTTTTCACATTACAATAACACCCGTGTGACATAGTGCATTCTTTTCTATCTTTAAAATAGTTACTTTTTGATTTACGATATTTTACTGGTTTGAACTCCAAACATAGCCTGTTGGTGCTCATTAGAACTGCCTCATTGTGTGTTTGATTTTAGGTTTAATGTCCCCGTCAACACTATATAGGTCATTTTGGAGACATTGCTTCCAATTTGTGAGACTTTTACCCGACACTGAGATGAAATGACATCCCAAGCTCTACTGCAAATGAAACCAATAAGGTTTATAAGCATGGACTGTCTGACTTGCACACTGTTCCTAGGCAGGCTTGGACCCTCTAAGCAGTTGATTTGCCAGTATTCATGGGTGGTCGGCTTCAGCTCTGTGTGGAAGCATCATATGCCCCAATCTATTTCACCACGCCCGAAGGGCAGGGACTGAGTTTTAAAGGCCCCATCAACACTATATAGGTCATTTTAATTTTTTGAGATGTTGCCTCTAATTTTGTGGATTTTTTTACCCCGCGCTTAGATGAAATGACATCTCAAGGCCTGCCGCCCAATGAAACCAATAGGGTTTATATGCATGGGCAGTCTGACTCTCATCACTTTGCCTGGGCAGGTTTAAACCTAAGCCGTTTACCAGTACACATATTTTAGAAGGTCTAAGTCTGTCCAGGCAAAGTGATACTGTATGTAAGTCTCATGTGCGGTCGGATTCAGCTCTGCATGGAAGCACCATGCAACCCAATCTATTTTTTCAATCATGAAATGTTCAAGTTTCTAGCTTTTAACTTGTAAATACATGTATGCTAAATTGTTAATTGCTGTTATGTTTATCAAATTCTAGTCTCCTTACCTTACATGAAATGTTCAAATTTCAAATTTTTAACCTTTAACTTGTTAATATATTGAATTATTAACTGTTATGTTTATCAAATTCTAGTCTTCATCACGGCAATTGTAAAAGCTATATTGAAATCGTAAACCAAAATTATTTTGCATCATATGTACAGCTTTTGTTTGATTTGAGGTTTAACGTCCCCGTTAACACTGTATAGGTCATTTTGGAGACGTTGCTTCCAATTTTGTGGGACTTTTACCCGACATTGAGATGAAATGACATCTCAAGCCCTGCTGCCCAGTGAAACCAATAGGGTTTATAAGCATGGACGGGCCAACTCCCACTGCTTTGCCTGGGCAGGCTTACATGTAGATCCTCTAACGGTCTACCAGTACGCGTGTGTGGGTCGGTTTCAGCTCTGCGTGGAAGCATCATGCAGTCCATCTATTTCTTCAAGCCCCGATGGGCGGGGGCCAATTATATACATCTACTTCTTTGTATCAAATATTTAACATGTCTAACAATTTTTACATAGCTATATATACAGTAAGTTTTTTTTTTTTTTTTTTTGTTTGATTTGAGGTTTAACGTCCCTGTCAACACTATAGGTCATTTTCGAGATGTTGCTTCCAATTTTGTGGGACTTTTACCCGATATTGAGATAAAATGACATCTGAAGCCCTGTTGCCCAATGAAACCAATAGGGTTTATAAGCACAGAAGGTCTGACTTGCACCATTATGACTGGGCAGGCTTAGATCCTCTAAGTGGTTTACCAGTATTTCTGTGCGGTTGGTATTAGCTAATCCTGGAGGCATCATGCAGCTCATCTATTTCTTCAAGCCTCGATGGGCAGGGGGCCTATGTAACAAAAAAAAATAATGTTTGCTTTTGGTGACAATTAATAGTTGAAAAATGTACATTCCTGGTGTTTTTTTTTTGTTGTTTTTTTACTTATCATCTGATTTTGGAGACAATTTTAAATTAAATTTGCTTTATACAAAGACCTGATACATGAATGTACGATTTAGCTATTTGATTCGCCTAAAAATGCTGTAGTGTCCGTAACATTTTGCACCACTTAAGTTTCAAAATTTAAAATTTGCTGGATATTTATCAAATTTTCATCCTATAGGTTGGCTTAAATTGTGTTATGAATTAATTTCTATTTGATTTGCTTAGCATATTAATTTTATATTCTTAAATCAGGGTTTCACTTTTTTGTACATTATGTGTTTCCGTTTATTGGGACCTTCTATGTTAAATTTCAAACATTCCAGCAAATATTTTCCTGTTTAATTTATTTTGTAATTTATTTTATATTTTTTCACTGCATATTTCTTTAAAAAAAGTAAACAGTTGATTGAAATTTGAAAAAAATGAAGCATTGTTAAATTTGTAGTGTCCGTAACCATTTAAGCTGTGATAAATCTTCTGATTTTTTTCCATTCAACTTATGTCCAAAGAACTACATCTTGTTTTCAGTTTGTGCATATGACTTTGATGTCTAGTTTAAATAAGTTTTATTTGGAATGATTGGCTTATCCGGATTATCATAACAAAGTTTTGACTTATTATTTGTGTGTCTTGAACAGTGATGGCAACTTATGTGCATTATTTTTTCTTCAAGCTTTATTACTTTTGCAAAGACTGATTATTTTTACTTGTTAGTGTTCCTAGTCATGTTTAAAGCAAAGTTAATAAAGTTTAATATGGTTAATGTTGTTTAGCTATAGTGTTATGCACACCCTGTAGTGTCCGTAACCACTTTCCACCCACATACATGTGAAGCATCAAAAAACACATTTGTACCACTCTCCGCCCGAAAAGCTGCAAATGCTATACATTTAGGATACTAACCCCTATGAAAAAAATGTTTTTATAAGAATTGTGCAAAGTTGATTTTTTGCTACCAGGTGCAACCTGGGTGGCCACAATACTGTGATTTACCCGTATATAAGACAGACTTTCGGATGAGTCTGCAAACCGAAGTCCCGTCTCCGTATGACCTTAGCTGTTGGTGAGACTCAAAACTCAAACACTCACTCAATTGTCATATAAGGGGTGTCAGGTCTATTTTTTCTATTTTTTGAAGGAAAATTCCGTTAGCACATAGTGCAGGCCCTGATCTGGGCCTGCACTGTTTGTCAGGGTTTCCCTGCATACAATGGGTAAATACTATATAATGAAACTTCAGTGTTCATAATATGGGCATGTTGAAGAATACTCGTGATTGCAGGAATTCTGACATTGCATGTCTTACGAAGGAATACAGTGCAGGATAGTCAGATTTTTTTTCTTCAAATATTCACCATATTTGCATCATTTTGCTGGTTCCCAGCTTGCACAGTGTCAATATTGGAAAAGCAGGTGACCAGACCCCCTGGTCAGGGGGGTCTGGTTACCTGTTTTTCCAACACTAGGAACCAGCAGATAATGCAAATAAGGTGAATACTCCATTGCTGGTCAGGTTAGTCACGGTTTGGTAAAATCTTGATGAGCAAACCACAGAAAGGGTATAATGTCATGAACTGAAGCCTGGCCAGGAAAAGCGTGGCTCAAAAATATTTAGAATAGTGTTGCCTGGCTTGTTATACTCCATTTCTATAAGAGGGTTATCCTTTGGAAGCAAGGAATACACCACAGAACGGAAAAATATGAAGTGTACATGTTTTCTGGGCCAGACTAGCTAGTTTCGGCCAATTAGGCCTCACCAGTGACCCTCAGATATTTTTAAAATTCCACTATGGAATCAACGATCCCAAAGGACAAGAAAATATAATCTACACTATGATGTAGGGCAGGGAGACGTTTTACCGCCGCCACACATTCCCACACACCAGCTGCAGTGAAGCTAAATACATTCTATAAAAGGGTTATCCTTTGGAAGCAAGGAATACACCACAGAACTGAAAATATGAAGTGTACATGTTTTCTGGGCCAGGCTAGCTAGTTTTGACCAATTAGGCCTCATCAGTGACCCTCAGATATTTTCGAAATTCCACTATGGAATCAATGATCGCAAAGGACAAGAAAATATAATCTACACTATGATGTAAAGCCTTTATTGCACTACACTAAAGCCTGTATTGCATGCCTGTTTTATTCTAAAACTGACATCTTGTTTCACTTTTTCGGTTATTATTTTTTTGGAAGTGGCTATTGACAGCCGGCTGTCGATGGTGAATTCGCTTTTGGCAGCCGACTGTCGATAGCGAGTTTTTTTTTGTACAGTACATAATTGTTTTGCACAGTCCAAAAGGTTTGAAAATTCTGGCATTTGTTGGAATAGTATCAAAATGCAGCATTTCATCAATGACATAAACCTCTTATAAACAAAGGGATTTTCCTACCCTTCAGAATCAGGGTCCAGGAGCCGCTGGAAAAACAGCTCGCTATATTATATTTATAGTTTGGAATTTAAGTCAGCTGTAACTTTGTCAATTTTGGTTCAATTCTCATGAAATTTTTATCAAAATGTAGCACAGCATCAGAAATTGGGAAATTTATTATTAAATTTTGGAATATCCGTCTCTAAACTGGGAAAAATAGGCGCCAATTACCGGCCCCAAAATTGCACTAGGAAAATCCCTGAAACAACACTTCATATCAACAGTTTCTACAAACCCAGGAATCTCTGATCATATGATGAGGCCAATTGAAATTCTTACCCTTTTTGTACCAAATGGAATTTTCCTCCTCATTTCAAAATTTAGGGGTGTCAGGTTGTGTTTTCTTCAAAATTCATTAGGAAAATGGCTGAACTTTTTGCAAACAGCGTAGACCCCGATCAGACCTGGGCCTGCACTGTTTGTCAGGCTACCCGTTGCAGGGTTCCTGGTACAAAATGGGTTAATAAAATGGTTTTAATAAAAGTCACCAGTTTGCCCCATATTTTAAGAATTATCTTTCACATTTGTCCCATATTTTTTAGAATGATCTTTCGGCACAGTTTTTCTGCAACACTTCAAAAGCTTTCACTCTAACAGTTATCCTGCTGAATGAATTAATTTGCCTTTAAAGCTTGGAAGACTGGTAAGGGCACCCGTGCATCATATCTTGCGGCCAAACGCATAGCCAGACGTGCGGTGCACCATGCTCGCCAAGAAGCTGAGAAGGAGATCTACAAGAATATTGACCCTAAGTCCTCAGAAGTATACCGCCTTGCCAACCAGATGAGAAGAGAGAATGCCGATGTTGTAGGTGACAAACCAGTAAAGAATGATGCAGGGGAGATGTCAATGAGTGATGACTCAAAGCAGAGGGCCTGGTTAGAACACTACCAAAGGCTACTCAATGTTGAGTTCGACTGGGACCCAGACCACCTGTCTGATGAACCACCAGTGGAAGGGCCACCCATCCCAATCACTATTGATATGGTTAAGAAGGCTATCTCTCAGATGAAGACTGGCAAAGCACCTGGTCCCTCTGGCATAGTGGTGGAGATGATAAGAGCTGCAGGTGATGCGGGTGCCTCGATGATCCGTGACCTTGCAGCTGCAATCATCCGTGATGGGAAGGTACCTTCTGACTGGGAACAGAGTTTCATTGTCTGTCTCTACAAGGGCAAGGGCGATGCATTGGAACGGGGCAACTACCGTGGTCTCAAGCTGACAGAACAGGTCATGAAAGTCCTGGAAAGGATTGTGGATGGCCTCATTAGGCAGTTGGTGTCCATCGACGATTCCCAGTTTGGCTTCGTCCCAGGAAGAGGCACAACAGATGCAATTTTTGTTGTCCGACAGCTGCAAGAGAAGTATCTGGCGGCCAACAAGAGACTCTACATGGCTTTTGTAGACCTGGAGAAGGCATTTGATCGAGTGCCTCGGAAAGTCATCTGGTGGGCACTAAGAAAACTTGGAGTGGACGAGTGGATTGTGAAACTGGTCCAAGGGATGTACGCAAATGCTCGGAGCCGTGTCTGCGTTGGTGATGGTTACAGTGAAGAATTCGAGGTGAAGGTGGGTGTTCATCAAGGCTCTGTTCTCAGCCCACTGCTTTTCATCATTGTGCTTGAAGCCTTGTCATGCGAGTTCCGCTCTGGAGTCCCCTGGGAGGACCTGTATGCTGATGACCTTGTCATCATAGCTGAATCCCTTGAGGAATGTGTCAGGAGGCTCTTAACTTGGAAAGACGCAATGGAGGCGAAAGGGCTGAGAGTGAATGCAGGAAAGACAAAGATCATGATCTGTGGTACCGGTCTGGACCTCTTGCAGAGTACAGGCCAGTTCCCATGCGCTGTATGTCGCACTGGAGTGGGCAGCAACAGTATCTTTTGTAATGGCTGCAAGTTCTGGGTGCACAAGAAATGCAGTGGGCTCAAACGCTTGATAGAGGACCCTGAGTACAGGTGTACACGGTGCCAAGGAACTGCACGCCCCTTAGATGGCAGACCACAGAGGGAAGTTCAAGTCGGGTCAGACAAGCTGGAGGTTGTAGCTTCCTTCTGCTACCTAGGTGATATGCTCTCTGCAGGGGGTGGTTGCGACCTTTCAACTACATCACGTGTGAAAACAGCCTGGAAGAAATTCAAGGAGTTGCTACCAGTTCTCTCTTCCCGCCACCTCTCGTTCAAGACACGTGGCCGTGTGTATAGCTCTTGTGTGCGGAGCGCAATGCTCCATGCCAGTGAGACATGGCCATTGACAAAGCCAAACCTCCAACGTCTACAGCGAAATGACAGGGCAATGATCAGACAGATCTGCAATGTCAAGCCACAGGACACTGTCACCATCAGGTCCAGTGAGTTACTTGAGCGTCTTGGCATTGAGGATCTGGACTTCATCCTGAAAGAGAGAAGACTTCGCTGGTATGGACATGTGGAACGCTCCAACGGTGCAATCAAGACTGCCTGTGACATACAGGTAAGTGGAAAGCGGGGGCCAGGAAGGCCCAAGATGACCTGGAAGCAACTAACAGAAAGAGATTGCAGAGAATGGAAGCTCTCTGCTATCGATCCTCATGATAGACAAGCCTGGAGATCTGGTGTAAGATTTGCCATGCGTGCAGCAAGCCAGCTACCTGGAAGGGGGCCCACTTATGTGGACGTTGCCCCTGTACCTGCACGTTAATCAAAAATCCGTTGATGATGATGATGATGATGATGCCACACCCATTTCTGACAGCCAATCAATCAAACTGCTTGAAAAAATGTGTTCATTTAAATTTGCTTACTAAATGACAAACAGTGAAGATCTTGACCAGAAGCCATTTGATTTACAAAGCTAGTCATGGATACTAAGTGTTACTGTAGTGTGCTTATTAGCCCAAAGGCAGGGATTTTCCTACCCTTCAGAATCAGGGTCCAGGGGCCGCTGGGTTTGGGAAAAACAGCTCGCTAATATTTGTAGTTGGGAATTTAAATCAGCTGTAACTTTGTCAATTTTGGTTCGATTTTCATGAAATTTTCATCAAAATGTAGCACAAAATCAGAAATTGGGAAATTTGTATTAAAATTTGGGAATATCTGTCTCTAAATTGGGAAAAAAAGGGCCCAAAATTGCACTAGGAAAATCCCTGAAAGGGCATGCAAATATGGTAGGCTGGACATTTACTTGTCATCTGCTGGTTACTTAAAAGTCATTGTTGCAAACAGTGTGGACCCAGATCAGACTGCTCCTATAGGAGCAGTCTGATCTAGGTCCATACTATTTGCCTGTATGCAAAAATATTTTTAAAAAGTTTGCAAGAAAATTCAGCAGACAGCATAAGCAGCCAACAATTTCAGGTGTTGTTTTTTGCCGGCAACTTAAGGGTTAAATATTTTCTTGCATTACCTAATGTGAATTTGCCTTTTTCATACTGTCATTTGGCTATGTTTGGACTCCCAAGTCTGAATTGATATCACCATTATGATAATTTGCGCAGTACAGTGGTATTGCCTCAAGGCGTGTTTTTACGACTTTGTGAATTATTTATCAACCTACGCAGGGGGAAATCAATATTATTTGAATTAATTTCCCTCTCTAATGCATTACAGCAATCCATTATTGTAAGCTTCCATTTAGACCTAGATTTCTGTGCTTGATTGCTGCTAATGCATGTTTTAATTGCTTGGTTGTCCAGGGAAAATTCCTGGTCAATCAGATCAGGCACCGTTCCCAGAAGGGTTTTGTTTGTTTGATTTGAGGTTTAACGTCCCCGTAAACACTGTAAAGGTCATTTTGGAGACATTGCTTCAAATGTCCAAAATGTGCAGACTGAATGGCAGACAGTACAGACCCTGATCAGATTACACTGACGGTCTGATCTGGGTCCACACTGTATGCATAGGCCTGTCTGTCTATCATCATAATACACTTACCTGTTTAGGGGTTTCCCTCCATATAGAATGGGTTACAATAGCAAAGTCAACACAAGTAATTTAATTCATATATGAAGAGGCCATTTTTAGCAAACTGGGCGTTTACTGACAAGTTATGCTGCATAAGCCAGTTTATCAGGATGCAAATTTATCTGACATTAATAGCAGGGACATGATAGACATAAATATAATTTCAGTGAGGTTGTGGGAAAAAGGTCATTTTTGTAGCAAAGCCAGACATGCATGACAATTGGTCCAGAAAAGTGATACTGCTTAACCCTTGTCCTGCTGAGCCCGGATACGCCTTTTCTTTGAAACAATGTAGATCCAGATCAGATGGCTTCTGAAGAAGCCATCTGATCAGGATCTACATTGTTTGTCATTCAGGTTGTGAATTTGTTGTAATAATTTGCATTAAGTAATCTGATTGGTTGATAATCGGTAGTGGGTGTGGCATATATGATTATTCAGCAGGACAAGGGTTAACTATCCAAGCATTGCAAACATTGAGGTACTGATCAGACTGCGCAGGTACGCAGGCTGACCTTTTGTTTTAGTGCAAATGGCTAGAACTGGTTTTCTCACATCATATATATACCGGCCCCGATAGCTCAGTTGGTAGAGTGTCCGCTCCGGGGAACGGGAGGTCTTGGGTTTGATCCCGGGCCGCGACATACCAAAGTCGTTAAAAATGGTACTAGCTGCTCCTCGCTTGGCACTCAGATTTACGGGGTAGAGCTAGGACTGGTCAATCCAGTGTCAGGATAATGTGACTGGGTGTTGTATCATGTAATGTGTCTGGGACATGATACTTCACTTCAGTGAGGCAGCACTATAAACGTGAGCATTGAGCTCCCTGTCGCAACCAGACACCGTCGTGATATGACTGAAAATTGTTGAAAGCGACGTTAAACTCGAATTCACACACACACACACACACATCATATATATAGCTTTTATGTTACAAAGCTACAGATTTCGAGGGATAACCAGGATGGTTTTCCTAACATCTTGTCACAGGTATTTGTTAGCTCTTCTCTTGCTGAATATTCAGTTTAGCCACACCCATTTCTGACTTTGAACCAATCAGATTACTTGATGTAATTTTTTTCCTACAAATTCATAAATAAAAGTCAAACAGTGTAGATCCTGATTCAGAAGCCATCTGATCTGGAGCTACACTGTTTGCAAAGAAAAGGGTTGTCGTGAACAGCAGGATAAGAGTTAGAATTGCCTCAACAACAAGACAACATAACTTTTATTGGAGAAATAAGAAAAAATGATCCCGAAATACCTGCGTTTATACCCCTCTTACATGTACATGTAGCTGTGATTATTTTAGCAAGATTACCGGTATGCTGAATTTGTGATCATTCATACCAGTACACACATTTGCACATATTCACCGCTCGAAGCTAGCTGTTCAGTGTTCCTCTAGTTCTATACATGTAAAACTTTTGCTAGTTTGTGCTGAAAAGATTGTTCCAGGACGGATTTTCCCATCCATCCCTTACACCCATATCAGATTCTTATAGTCTGTGTCTTACCTGACGGAAAAACTGAAGATGTTTTCTCACGACACTCACTGCCCAACCTTGTTGTAACGCAGTTCATTATAACACAGTTTGAATAACAAGATCATCTTAGATTTTAGGAGACGTTGCTTTCAATTTTCTGGGACTTTTACCCGACATTGAGATGAAATGACATTTCAAGCCTTGTCACCCAAAGAAACCAAAAGGCAATATGCGCCTTAGCTTCCATAGACTCATAATGGAAAAAAACATAAAATAAAAAAAATCTTCTTCTCTGATACTATGAAGCACAGAGCATTAAGTATGTAGCAACGTCAAGTGGCCACCTACACAAATCCTGCCAATTATGTCCCTGGGATTGAAATTGGCCACACCCCAGCATAGGTCGAAATTAACACTCGTCTGCTCGTATTTACGGGTAGTTTCTCTGTAAGGATGAGTGAACAGTCCCCGCCCATCGAGGGTTGAAGAAATAGATGGGCTGCATGTTGCTTCCACGCAGAGCTGAACCCGACCGCACACTAGTGCTGGTAAACCGCTAAGACGATCTAAGACTGCCGAGGCAAAGCGGTGCGAGTTGGACTGTCCATGCTTGTGGACCCTATTGGTTTCATTGGGCGACAGGGCTTGAGATGTCATTTTATCTCAATGTCAGATAAAAGTCCCACAAAAGTGGAAGCAATGTCTCCAAAATACTGTGTTGACAGGGACGTTAAACCACAAATCAAACAAACAAAATACCAGTGAAATTTTTTACTGGCTTGCCCTGCAGGACGAGTGAGTTTTCCGCCTTGAAAATGTATAATAAAAAAAAATGCCGTTCAGCATGTTCAGCGAAACCATTTTCCAAAACTATCAAATTGCAGCAAATAAATGTTGAATGTGAAGCAAAATGCAAGAATTGTGAATATTTTCTGCAACATGTTTCCAAAACCGGAAAAAGAGATTATAAATAAATTTTTGCGCCTGTGCAGACAGATCATCAACGGCCAGAGGCAGATTCATTCCAATGCATTTTTGTGCTAGTTGTTTCCGCTCAATAAATGCATGGTTACAAAGCAAATTCAATTTATACAAATAGTTGTATGGGATATTATTCTCACATCCTGTCTTTTAAAATTAACCCTTCTCTTGCTGAATATTCACTTAAGCCACACCCATTTCTGTCTTTCAACCAATCAAATTACTTAATGTAATTTATTCCTACAAATTCATAAACTGAATGCCAAACAGTGTAGATCCTGATCAGATGGCTTCTTCAGATTTGGGTCAAAATTGGCCATGCCCACGGGCCCATTAGCTCCCATTGACTTAAAATAACTAAAAAAAAAACTTAAAATGGAAAACTAGAGCGAGCAGTCGATGGCAAGCCATGGCAAATCCCCACGCTTTTGCCACATTGTGGATGTGACCTTTAGACCCCTTGAGATGGCCCCTTTGGGCAGAGCCAACTATAATGTCCCTCTTGCACGCCCTCACCATGTAAGGAAATCATGTAGCAAATATGGTTGCATTCCAGCTAGTGGTTAAGGAGGAGATAGCGTGACGGACGGACAGACGGATGCAGGCATTCACAATATCCCCCAACGCTTTCTTTATAAGCGTGGGAATAATAAAAATCCATCACTGAATGTAGTCACTAGAGCGATGACAAATATTTTTTTTAAAAATAGCAACAGTGACCTTGACCATGAGGTCATGACCTTGAAAGTCTACTCACTCGAGATATTGTCATAAGGAACATTTGTGTGGAGTTATATTGAAATCAAGAGATGTAGGCGCTAGCGCTATGACAAAGTTTAAAAATAGGCACAGTGACCTTGACCTTGAAAGTCAAATTCGCTCAAGATATTGTCATAAGGAACAGTTGTGTGAAGTTGTATTGAAATCGGACAAGAAATGTAATCGATAGAGCGAATGAGCCATGACAGTTTTTCTAAACATGGGCACAGTGACCTTGACCTTGAAAGTCGAACACGCTCAAGATATTGTCATGAGGAACATTTGTGTGAAGTTATATTGAAATTGGACAAGAAATGTAGGCGCTAGCGCGATGACAAAGCTTTTCTGAAAATAGCCACAGTGACCTTGACCTTGAAAGTCGAACACACTCGAGATATTGTCAAAAAGAATATTTATGTGAAATTATATTGAAATTGGTCAAGAAATGTAGGGGCTAGAGCGATTACAAAGTTTTTCTAAAAATAGCCACAGTGACCTTGACCTTGAAGTCAAACACACTTGAGATACATGTATTGTCAAAAGGAACATTTATGTGAAGTTATATTGATATCGGACTAGAAATTTAGGTGCTAGAGCAATAACAGCTTTTCTAAAAATAGCCACAGTGACTGACTTTGAAAGTCAAACACAGTCGAGATATTGTCAAAAGGAACATTTGTGTGAAATTATATTGAATCTGGTCGAGAAAATGTAGGCGCTAGAGCGATTACAAAGTTTTTCTAAAAATAGCCACAGTGACCTTGACCTTGAAGTGAAACACACTCGAGATATTGTCAAAAGGAACAGTTGTGTGAAATTATATTGAAATTGGTCAAGAAATGTAGGCGCTAGAGAGATTACAAAGTTTTTCTAAAAATAGCCACAGTGACCTTGACCTTAAGGCCATGACCATGAAAGTTAATCTTGCTTGAGATATTTTCATAAGGAACATTTGTGTGAAGTTATATTGAAATCGGTGGACAAATATAGGCGCTAGAGCGATGACAAAGTTTTTCCCAAAAAAAGCCACAGTGACCTTGACCTTGAGGCCACAACCTTGAAAGTCGAACTCGCTTGAGATATTGTCATAAGGAACATTTGTGTTAAGTTATATTGAGATTGGTGAAGAAATGTAGGCGCTAGGGCGTTAGCGTGACTTTTATAGCAGACATGACCTTTTGACCCCTTGAGATGGCCCTTTTGGGCGGAGCAAACTATAACGTCCCTCTTGCGTGCCCTCACCATGTAAGGAAGTCATGTAGCAAATATGGTTGCATTCCGGCCAGTGGTTAAGGAGGAGATAGCGTGACGGATGGACAGATGGACGGAGGCGTTCACAATATCCCTGAAAACTTTTTTAAAAGTGTGGGGATAATAAAAAAAAAAACTTTAAAAAAGTCTTCTTCTCTGAAACCATAAGGCCCAGAGCTTACCGTAGGTATTTAGCATGAGTGGTCGCCTACATGAATCATGCCAATCATGTCCCTGGGGTCAAATCATGATGTGGCCCCTTAACTCCAATAAACTATAATGGAAAAAACGCTTCTAAAATCTTCTCTGAAACCATGAAGTATAGACCTTAGATATTTAGTTTATAGCAACAATAAAATGGTCGCCTACATAACTCCTGCCAATCGTGCCCTTTGGATCAAAATTGGCCAAACCCCAGGGCTCGTTAGCTCCTATAGACTTATACTGGAAAAAACTTCTCCGAAACCATAAGGCCCAGAGCTTAGATATTTAGTATGCAGCAATGTCAAGTGGTCTCCTACACTTATGATTTTCTGGTACAAGGGTGAGCGATATAGGGCCATTGGCCCTCTTGTTTCTGTATGAAAACATATGTTGTGGTTTCTCATTAGATTCTATAATAAGAAAAATATCCCTACATTACTTTTCTGATGAAATTGAAGGCTGATTAACCCATTGTTACAGCTGGTGGACTTTTCCAAAAGAGTCCATTTGCTACTTATTAAAAAACAGAAGCCTTCGTGGTGTAGTGGTTATGCTACTCGCCTTGTAAACCGGGGGTCGCAGGATCGATCCCCGGCTTCTCCAGACTTTCGGATGGGTCTTTAAACCGAGGTCCCATCTCCGTTTGACCTAATAGCTGTTGAGACGTAAAACTCAAAACACTCACTCACTTATTATCCCCACGTTTTTTGAAGAAAAGTGGGGATATTGTTATCGCCTCAGTCCGTCCGTCTGTCCGGCTATCTCCTCCTATACCGTTCATTGGAATTCAACCAAATTTGGTGTGTGAGTTACTTACATGAATGGCTTCTGCAAGAGCACATTAATTTTTGGACCAGCCCCCAGGGGTCCCTGGAAGAGGTCAAAACGTGGGGATTTGCGATGGCGCGCCATTGACTGCGCGATCTAGTTAACCCTTATCTTGCTGTTCGCGACAACCTCTATCTTTGCAAACAGTGTAGATCCAGATCAGATGGCTTCTGAAGAAGCCATCTGATCAGGATCTACACTGTTAGGCATTTAATTTATGAATTTGTAGCAATAAATTACATCAAGTAATTTGATTGGTTGATAGACAGAAATGGGTGTGGCTTAAATGAATATTCAGCAAGATAAGGGTTAAACATAAGGTGCTTGGACTGGCAGAGTGTCCATGTGAAAACAACCATGTTGGGGCTTGTGTACCTATTATAATCCTCTAAATTTTAATCTTCAGTGCACACAGCTATACTAGATCTTTGATGAAAAGACCATAGGCCTAGGACTATGAGCCTGGATTACCTTACCAGAATTATTCAGAAATTTGTAAACTAGCACCACATTGAACTTTTAACCCATATACATGTTCACCACAACAGAAAAAAAGATTGTATATTAAGTTATGCCATTCGGTTGCATCTGTCTGTCCATCCTTCAGTAGACTTGGTTTCCAGAAAACTATTACATTATCCAATCAAGATATATAGTTAGACCATGATGCGGAGCAGTGCATATTATCCACCAAAATTGAAATATTAACAAAGTTATGCCCCATTGAAAATTTCTGTAAAGGTTTTACTCCTACAATTAGCATTCAATCAAGCTGAAACTTCTTGTGTATCAGACATAATGTGGCGCAGCGCAGAGCATACATGTATGTGGAGGCTAGGGACCGGTCCATCAAATATTAAAAGTTTTGCCCCTTTAAAAATTTATGTAAACATTCATTTCCGCATAACTAATACATTTTACATCTGATCAAGCTGAAACTTTATATATAGTTAGACCGTCACCCTGATGTGATGCAATGCATATTGTTTCGAGGTTACGGTCCACCAAATATTAATACAGTTATGCCCCTTTGAAAATGTTTGTAAAAAAAAAAAAACTTGATACATGTACATGTATATTGTTAGACCATGATTTGGAGCAGTGCATATTGGTTTGAGGTTACAGTCCACAAAATATTCATAGAGTTATGCCCTTTTGAAACTTTCTGCAAAAGTTTACTTTCCGGCTTATTCCTTCTACAATTTAGATCCAATAATGCTGATTGTGAACTTGACAGAGAGTTATACCATGATCCCGTGCAGTGCATATTGTTTTGAGATTGCAGCCCACCAAATATAAACTGTGAAACAGAGTTATTTCCCTTTAAAAAATTCTGTTAACATTTGGTTTCTGGCTGACTACTCCTACAACTGACATTCAGTCAAGCAGTAATGGCCCTTTGAAAGAGTTATTCCCCTGTCACTTTGTATTTCCATCTAATTCCTCCTATAGTTTACAGCCCATCAAGCTGAAAGCTGATTTATACTTAGGCCAAGTTTTTAACCCTTATCCTGCTGTTCACAACAACCCCTATCTTTGCAAACAGTGTAGATCCAGATCAGATGGCTTCTGAAGAAGCCATCTGATCAGGATCTACATTGTTTGTCATTCAGGTTGTGAATTTGTTGTAATAATTTGCATCAAGTAATCTGATTGGTTGATAATCGGTAGTGGGTGTAGCATATATGAATATTCAGCAAGACAAGGGTTAATTTAGATGTTGCAGCCCACTAATTATTAGCAGAATCATGTCCAATCCATCTGTCCATTTATGGGCTAATTTTTGTCAGTATGTATGTATGCATTACCATTGGAAAGTGAAGCTCTTGCATCCCCTTATGTACAGTGGGATTCCATTTCCATATTTATAGGGATGTGAGGTTCGGTTAAATTTAAAAATTTATTAAGAAAATGGCACTCTGGTTTTTGCCCACCCTTTGATGACTGATTGGCTTGATCTAAGTGAAATAATCTTGCAATGTTGAAAGGATCACAGAACCAAAAGAAAAGAAAACAGGGTACATAAATTTTTGTCGCATCTGCTTGTAGCAGGGTGAACATTCCGTCTGTGTGTGCGTCCCTCCGTATGTTAACATTTATGTCCAAGTTCGACATTTATGTCAAAGGTTTTATTTAAGTCCCGACTACAAACCTCAGCTACCATCAAACCTTACATGAAACATCTCCCTGACCTTCTGACTTTGTTGGGACCTTGATCTGGTGACTTTGGCCTATATTTTGCGCTCCAGTGACTGACCATTATGTCAAAGTTCGACATTTGTTTGTTTGATTTGAGTTTTAACATCCCCGTCAACACTGTAATGGAGACATTGCTTCCAATTTTGTGGGACTTTTACCCGACATTGAGATGAAATGACATCTCAGTCCCTGACACCTAATGAAACCAAATGGGTTTATAAGCATGGACGGTCTGACTCGCACCGCTTTGCCTGGGCAAGCTTAGATCCTCTAAGCCGTTTACCAGTACTTGTGTGCGGGTCGGTTTCAGCTCTGCGTGAAAGCATTACACAGCCCATCCATTTCTTCAAGCTCCAATGGGCGGGGCATTTATGTCGAAGTTTGTATTGTAATAAACTACAAGACTAAACAACCATCAAACCTATGAAACATCTGCCTGAGCTCCTGACAAGGCAGGCGCTTTGACTGGTAACCTCGACCTGTATTTTACACTACAGTATCTTTGACAGATATTACGTTGATGTTCCAGATCTTCTCAAATAAATGGCCTGCAACCATCAAATCTTGCATAGTGCTTCACCTAGATGTACTGACCGTGAAGGTACCTTGACTTGATGACCTTGACCTATTTTTTTCACACTCAATTGACTTTTACACATTTTAGGTCTACATTCCATATCTTTTTAACTTTAAGGCCTACAGCCATGAACGGTGTTGACTGGGACCTTAAACCTCGAAACAAACAAAGGACCAAATACAGCCATGAAGCCTTGCGTAGGGTTTCTCCTACATTTACTGAGTCAGTGACTCTCTGGGTACCTTGACCTGGTGACCTTGACCTATATTATGCGCTCTAGTGACTTTGACACATTTTACATCAACTATCAACTGCTAAGAATGAAAGTTACTTATTATACCTGCTTTTTCGAAGAAAAATCGGGTATATTGTTTTCGTACCAGAGTTGAGTGGTCTCCAGTCCATCCGTCTGTCTGTCCGTCTGTTACATTTCTTGTAAATAGATCTCCTCTGCAACCACTGAAGTTGCACTTTTGAAACTTTGCATGTGGATAGTACATGGTATGTAGATGGCAGTGGGCTACTTTTTTGTGACCTTGACCCAAACATGGCCCCAAGGACAATAAGGCTGCCACGATTAATCGTATAATCGATTAATCGATCGATAAATTCCACAAAAATGATTATCATTTCTGATTTGCTTTTAATCGATTACTTGATAGGTACCATTTACTACCCAGAGTTATGCCTAAAATAGCTGGATGAGTGGCAAACAGTGCAGACCCTGATGAGACGCCGCATTATGCGGCGTCTCATCTGGGTCTACACTGTTTGCTCAGGCCTGTCTGTTCAAATATACATATGGTAAAGTGCAACATATGGTAAGAGTCATGCTCAGACAGTAATCCAGACAGTAACTTAATGACAAAAATCTTAGCGATTACTAATCGATTATCGATCGCAATGACATGACTGATAATCGATTATCTTTTCAGCTTTGATTAGCCAGCCCTAAAGGACAATGGTCATATTGTAGAAAAATAGAAAAAGCGGGTTTTTGCAATGGTACAAAATGTATACCATCAACTGCGCGATCTAGTTGAATATCTATGTTCTGTGGTTCTTGTGATTTTTGCCCCCAGCAGGTGTGACGCCGCCTTCTGCGGAATTCTTGTTCAAATAACTTGACGAGTTGGTCCTGTTACTCTTGGGATGCACTGGATCTGATGTGAGTTCAACTAGACCGCCTTCTGCGGAATTCTTGTTCAAATGACTTGACGAGTTGGTCCTGTTACTCTTGGGATGCACTGGATCTGATCTGAGTTCAACTAGACGGGAGAAATAATGAAAAGCATACTTATAAGTGATACATTAGTTGTTACAGTCATCAGTTATTTCTAATTATTATAATATTATTAAAGTACAACTGAAAACAGAAACATTTTATGGTAAATGAGTTAAAAACATGGACTTTAAATTAATATATTCAACTGAACCATTCGGACCAGCCAGCCACTGACTGACCTTATAGACCTGACCAGCTTTTCACGAGACAATGTCCATCGGTCTTGGGTTAATGTAGAACCCTGGAAAAAAATCCCTGTCAGGATATAATTTTATCTAACCCTTTATTGGTTTGCTTTGTTAAGTAATCAATATCTCAAGTGACAGCTGCTGTTTTGGTTTATGTGAGTCATGTGACCATCTGCGACTACTGATGTAATGAATCAATTTATATTTTCCTTTAGGGTTGATGTCAGTCAGGGAAACCCGGCATTGTTGGACCCCAACAGCAGTGTTATTGTTATGTGTTGTGGTTTTATGGCCAATCAACACAGCTATTGCCATATCAGGCCAGTCACTTACCTTCACTGTTCCTAGACACTGACACACTTAGACCATGTAAGCTAGTGAGACACTCCCCACACCGAGCCCACCCCCTCTCCCCAGTAACTGATATCAGCTTGTGGGTCAAAAGCCTAGTCCAGAGATGGTTTCCCAAGTGAAAGAACAAAGAAGAAAGAATAGAGTTGGGGGTTGGGGGGGGGGACTAAAAAAAACCAAAAACAACAGCTCCATCCCCATCCAAACCAAAACCTGTTGCAGACACAATTTAGCTGCACCTCAGGCCCTCGTCATACTGAAGACAAAGTCGTAGAATGCCCCGGCAATGAAAGCTACACAGCCGCGAGCGCCTTCACACCAACCCTACCACCCTTATGGCACAGATGGAGATGATGATTTCGTATTAATTTGTTTGTTAGATTTTAGGGTTTATGTCCCAGTCATCACTTTATAGGTCAGCTTCCAATTTTGTGGGACTTTTACCCGACATTGAGGTGAAATGACATCTCAAACCCTGTCGCCAAATGAAACCAATAGGGTTTATATGCATGGACGGTCCGACTTGCACCACTTTGCCTGGGCAGGCTTAGGTCCTCTAAGCGGTTTACCAGTACTCAAGCGCATTTGTTTTCAGCTCTGCGTGGAAGCATCATGCAGCCCATCTATTTCTTCATTCCCCGATGGGCGGGGCAGTTCCGACGTGCCAACCCTCTTTGTGAGCCATAAGCGTTGATTAATAGATTGTGACGTATATATATATTTAATATTACACAGTCACAAAACAGGTACCAGTAGTCCAAGTTCAGAAGTTAATTTACATTTTAAACTGTTTGAAAAGGGGAATTTTATTTTCCTGGTTTGATTTTAACCAAAATAACACATTGAAAAGCCATGTAAAGCGAAAAGGGTACTAACACAACTTGACATGTCCAGACACATTCTAATCGCTGTCTGTTAAATAAAGTGTGTGCATGTGTTTTGACAGTAAATAAATCTAAGATGGATCTTGAAACTAAACTGTGCAATTTAGAAGATTCAGTCAGTGCTTCGTTGACAATGCTGTGCTATGGCCCAAGGTTTATCATCTATTGCTATTTGTTCATGCACGAACAGCGTGATCAGTTTAATGTATTATGACCTACATCATTTCTGGGATCAATACAAAACTAGCCTGGACTTGGGTTGACTTTGATAAAGGTTTATACTGTATTTACCCTAAATATTCCTTACCATACTTGTTCTATATTTAAAAAAAAACAAAAACAATTTACTACCAAAATAGCTAGATGAGTGTCAAACAAGTTACTATACTTGTGACTTGCGCCACATTTCCTTCCTGGACCTGGTGTACGGATCGATCGAAGCCCATATACATGCAGCTCAGCTCCAAGCACTGATGGGAGGTGCTCAGTTCTACAGTTAGTCCAGATAAGAGGGAGTATAGGGTATTTCAGCATTGAATTTTTGAAAATCAGCATTGAATTTTAATTTGAGGTGTAAAATACTCGATGAAATTTTGGATTTTTCAGCATTGAAATCAAATTTAGGGGGGTAAAAATTTTCAGTGAACTTTACATCTTTTAATATCACATTAGCAACAACTGTAACAATACAGTAATATCACATTTAATATCACATTAGCAACAACCCTTTTTGTACCAAATGGAATCTTCCTCCTTATATATAGCAGCAGTCCATTTCAAAATTTAGGGGTGTTGGGTTGTGTTTTCATCAAAATTTATTTGGAAAATGAATGATTTTTTTAGCAAATAGTGGAGGCCCTGATCAGACGCTGCATTCTGCGGCATCTGATTTGGGCCTGCACTGTTTGCCAACTACCAGGCCTCATATTTTTCAGGCATATGCAGGATTTCAGGCTTTTAGGGCTTGATTGTTTCTGGATTTTTTCTTGATTTCAGGCTTTTTAGATTTTGATTTTTCCTCCTATATTCTGTTTAAAATGACTATTTAACACTTATCCTCTGAATTAAAATTATTTTGCTACACCCATTTCTGCCTATTCACCAATCATATTATTTGATATAATGTATTCAAGTCACAAACTGCATTACAAACAGTGTAGATCCTGATTAGATGGCTTCTTCAGAAGCCATCTGATCTGGATCTACACTGTTTGCAAAGGTAATGGTTGTCATGTACAGCAGCAGGATGAGGGTAAAGGCTGCAAAATCAGGTCTTTCAGGTTTTGAAAAGCTTGGTCAGTATGAGGCCTGAACTACCCGTTTTGGGTTTCTGGTACTAAATGGGTTAAACCCTACATTATGCACTCTTAAGTTTAGTTGCTGTTTTTCAGAGATAATAAAGCTTGGCCTTTCATGTGGATTGTTTGCTAAGCAAACAATTCACTTGAAATGCCAAACTTTCTTTTCTGGGAAAAAAAAAATAAATAGAATTTTGCAGGCTATACTAATGTTGTTAAGCATTACAAATGGGCATATAATGTAATATCAAAGCTTTAAAGCAGAGGGTACCAAACTCTTATTTATCATATGACGTCACGCCTGAGAGTGTAATAATGCCATGTAATATTTTCAATAATCCACTAGTGGATTAAATATGCAAATTAGCTAGATACGTCACGTAATGTTACATGTACGACATCCTTAACAACGTCGCGGAATATTGACATTTTTATAAACAATCATGAATAAAATGCTTTTTAAATGTCATATGATAAACAGAATCTTGCATTCGTGCTTGTGTATTTTTGAATTTATTAAACTCGTTGAGGAAAAGGGATAAAATGCTCTGCAAAGCCTAGCATTTTATCCCTTTTCCTCAACCCGTTTAATAAATTCAATAATACATGGACACTCGTGTAAGATCTTCTATTTATAGCACTGGTTACAGAAGCTATAAATTCATAGCTAGGTCTAGATGTAATGAGTAACAAACAAAAAAAGCAATCATTCAAACACAAATATTTTATTTACCTCCAATTTGATGGTGAATCAGCAAGAATAAGGGTATACAGAAAATTGATTGATTGATTTGGGTTTAACGACATGTCAACCCTTGTGGGTAATTTTGTGTTCGTCTCCTAGAGAAAGGGAGAAAGGAGAGATAGCAGAGGGATAGAGGAGAAAGAGGAAATGAATGGAAGTGCAGAAACAGAAGAAATAACAACACCCCCACCCCCCTACTCTTACCTGCTGCAAGGACAACAGGCATTGCCCTACTGTAAGCCAAGATCAGTTGAACAACCCGGTGACGCAAGATACACGCTCAAGCACCCCTGGTATACAGTAAAATTTCTACATTAAGACCACCTTTGAGATTGTTCAAAAGTGGTCCTTAAGACCACACACTTTTGAACAGTCCCAAAGGTGGCCTTTCATTAGGGTGCAGAAAACACAAAGAAAGAATAATTGAATTATAAAACCTCAATTAATTTTTAAAAGCAAATTTAGTCTAATTTTAGGTTTAGGTGTGGACTTAATAGCAGAATTTTACTGTAATTCTGATCAGTTTCGAAGGGCAATCTGAAAGAAATTGCAGTAGGCTGGCCTTGCATGTTTAACACAAAATTGAATCTTTAATGTCCCCATTTCAAGAGATAATGCATGAAAATAATAATAATAAAAACACAATCCTGAACTTACAATGTACATCACGTCAAGGAAAAAAAAAACACACCATGCATGCATACACACACACAAAAGATAACCCTGTTTATGGCGGGCGTCCATTTAAAAATTCAGGGGTGTCGGGTGTTTTCTTCAAAAATTTATTTGGAAAATGACTGAACTTTTAGCAAACAGTGGAGGCCCTGATTGGCAGACAGTACAGGCCCAGATCAGATCTGTGGCTGCACTGTTTACCAATTGCCCATTTTGGGGTTTCCGGTAAAAAATGGGTTAATGCACACACTTTACACACCCATTTGATTTGAGCTTTAACATTCCCGTCAACACTGTCTAGGTCATTTTGGAGATGTTGCTTCCAATTTTGTGTGACTTTTACCCGACATTGAGATGAAATGACATCTCAAGCCCCGATGCCCAATAGGGTTTATAAGCATGGATGGTCCGACTCGCATCGCTTTGCCTGGGCAGGCTTAGATTCTCTAAGTGGTTTACCAGTACTTGTGTGCAGTAGGTTTCGGCTCTGCCTGGAAGCATCTTGCAGCCCATCTAATTCTTCAGGCTCGGATGGGTGGGGACCGTCACCCACTGTAGTAGTATTTAATAAACATGTGTAACATATATTGGAATTAAAAACAAACAATCAACAAGTATTGAAAAACATTGACTTTAATACACATAAACCTCTTTATAATACCGTTCGGTAAAATTACATGCTTTAACGCTCTACATGCTGTGTATTGATGCAATTTTGAAATATTTTTCTAAATTGCCTGCATCAGATATCAGATCCTGTTTTCTTGGAAAAATAAGAAAAATACCAACAATTTGTCATCTGCTGAATTCGCCAAGGTTAAAGATGGATCCGAAAAGTCAAAGATTATACTAAGATTAAGAAAAATAAATAGTCATTTTTGTCTGGCCCGTTTTAAGCATGGAAGGATAAAGGAGTCCGTTCTTTCAATATTTATGTAAACCCAAGCGTCAAGCCATTTGTCCGAAACTTCAATGACAGGTGCAACATCACCGGGTGGAACTCTTGTTTCATATAAATCTATACATTTTTGTATGTGATGATTAACAAATTAACCCTTATCTTGCTGAATTTTCATTTAAGCCACACCCATTTCTGTCTATCAACCAATCAAATTACTTGATGTAATATATTCCTACATATTCATAAACTGAATGCCAAACAGTGTAGATCCTGATCAGAAGACATCTGATCTGGATCTACACTGTTTTCAAAGATAGGGGTTGTCGTGAACAGCAAGATAAGGGTTAATAGCGTTATAAAGAGGTTGTGATGCATCTGACCTGTACATGAACAAGGCCTAACACGCAGAGGCACAACTTCTTTATAACAGTTTTCATTTTAACATTGATTTGGATATAACAGAGTATAAAGATTAATCCCCAAAAATATATAAATTATAAATAGAAAAAATGACTATTTTCTAAATAATCTTTAGATATTTCTGTCTGGATATAGCACTAATGTTTATACTGACACAGTAACACGGTTTCTGCTTCGGACTCCCAACAGTAGTGTTATAAAGAGGTTGTGGTGTAATTGTTCATGGCTGACCGAGGGGCCTTTTAATGTGCTTAGGCACTGCCACACTGCCTCTACATGACGTGGCAGGTATCATCATTGATTTATTATGTTTAATTTTTTTTTTTACAAAAAAAAAAACTAAATACAAAATAATAAAAGTGAATTTAAATGTAAGGCTTTGACAAAATTAATGCCTAGATTATCCATCGTCAGTATCCTGTATTTATTGAGCATTTATGTATAGACACAGATCATCATTTAAAACCATGTACATGATATGAATTAAAACAAGCATACATGTCTTAAGTCAGTTCATTGTAATTTTCTCATCATTTATCTAGTTAAAATTGTAATTTAAAGGAGAAATCATTTTCATCCAGAAATATAATCAGGCAGTTAACCCAGGTTTTGTTTTATCAATCCAGTTTGTTACACATAATATGTAATCTGTATCTATTTTTATTGAAGTTTGAATATTTTTGTTAGGTCTCGGCATTTTTGACACAATCTACATCCAGCTAGTGAAAGGAACCATCATCATCAGGCGCTTCATGACATGTGCTGTAAAACCTCCATATTTAATCAGCTTTTCTTCTGAAAAATTTGAAATCAAACATGGCTGCCATTTCTGAATAGCTAAAGCCCTTGATAATTTAGTCAATATACACAGTCACAAGAATATGAATCATCAAGGAAGTGTCCATTTTGCAGAAGCTAGGGTGTGCAGCTTTGTCTGTGTAGTGGCGAATTTAAATCTACAATTGCATCCCTTTATAGGAACAGTGTCTTATTAAAATTAAAACTACAGGTTTTTAAACCTTTGTTTTTGCATGTGCAATAACAGAATGCTGCATTTTGGCAATAAGCTTGGTAAAAAAGCCATTTAAACTGTAATAGGTTTCTCAGTGGATTGATCCACATCACCTGATATGTTGCCAAGCTCGCTGGAAAAATTGGTTTTTACAGAGCATACTAATGAATGCCCTTGAGCTGTTTATCAACGGTGAAAAGGTTATTGCTCTGGCAAGCTGCCAAGAGATAAGATTGCTAGCTTTTAAAACAGACTTTGCCTTGTGTATGCTATTTAGTAGGGAATAGTGTAAATGAAGATTATAAATACAAAATGCCATGTATAATGTTGGAGCTCAGCCAAAAGCACTTCATGCAGAAGGAAGAATGTATTTGAGAGCTTTCAAATACTTATACAAAGACGGCTATTGTTGAGAATATTAATGTCACAAGTATATTCAAAAAGCCTGTTCTGATGTTTTGTAGCTGGTTTCAAATAAGGCAGGTTGAAAAGCATGGCTTACCTGTCTATTATGGAGAATAAAAGCTTATTTGAATGCAGAAAAATTCAAGATAATGGGGCTTTTGGCGCGTAGCACAGTTTACTTTAATCAATTGAAACCAAATATAGACTTGAATAGATCTGTTGCTGGGTAGAGAGAGAAGTCAATGATTAATACAGTATTCCTATATGTTGACACAGCTTTCTACTGCCAAGTACATCATATTCATCAAAAGTTTTTAGGGTTTACTAATCTTGTGCAAAGCTATTCTCCATATTTGCATTATTTGCTGGCTCCCAGCTTGCACATTGTCAATATTGGAAAAACAGGTAACCAGACCCCCCCTGACCTTTCAAGGTCAGGGGGTGTGGTTACCTGTTTTTCCAACACTGATAACCTTCAGACTAGGAACCAGCAGATAAGGTGAATTCTTTGAGTCCAAAGCTGAAACCCTGTTAGATATACATGTATATCCAAATGAGGCGGTTCTAACAAGTACCCACATTCTATGTTGTGAGCAGAAATAAGAAAAATATTGTGACGTTTTTCAATGGAAGTTGTCTTTTTTTCCGCAGTAAAAGTTACAATGTATTTGAATTGTCATGTTTTCGTGTCTAACCTTAAAAAATAAGGAAAATTATTCTCATTTAACTCCTCTTTTAACCCTTTTTGTACCAAATGGAATCTTCCTCCTTATATATATACATGTAGCATGAGTCCATTTCAAAATTTAGGGGTATTACACAGTTGTGTCTTCTTCAAAATCTATTAGGAAAATGGCTGAATGTTTTGCAAACGGTGGAGGCTCTGATCAGACGCCGCATTCTGCGGCGTCTCATCTGGGCCTACACTGTTTGCCAAATACCCATTTTGGGGTATCTGGTTCTAAATAGGTTAATACACTTGAAACTTTTTAAATCAACTGGATCCAATTTACGATAAAAAAGTTCTGTCTTTTTAAGTTTCTGAAGAATTCAAGATGGCTGACTCTGCATTGGTCGAGCTGACTTGCCAATGCTGTCGTCGTCTTGTATTATGAGAGACCTGTTGTATTGATTTCCCCCATTTATTCTGGTCAGAATATGACGTCTGTTGAATTAATCCAAGAATATTTGCATATAATTCCAATATCTGGTAATGTCAATTGATGTTGCTAGGCCGGTAAGCAATGGCTAGTTTTGCAGTGGTTTTCACCATAACAAGTCTGCGTTATAAAGCCCTTGAAAAGACTTGTAACACCACAACCTCTTTATAGCTCTCATTTGTAACCAAGTTTTAATAGATACGGATCCCAGAATTATACCTTATATAGATGAATGACTGTTGTGGTCATTTGTATTGTGTACAATTTGGAGATATGAAAATGCACTGTTTCATGAATGTGTTATCATAATGAATCTCTGCAGCTTCATGATTGATTATTTGGGGTTTTATGACGCATCAACCGTTGTTGGTTCATTTTGTGTCAACTCCCAGAGAAAGGGAGAAAAGGGATAGAAGAGATAGTAGAAGTGAAAGTAGGGGACGGATGACTGGAAGTGTAGAAACAGAAGAAGTAACAACAGTCCCTGCTGCAAGGACAGCAGGGTCGTCCAGCTGTTAGCAAGTATCAAATGGATGCCCCAGTAACGCAAGATACAACACCTCACCTTTTCCTCACGCATTACCACCCCCACTGCAGCTTCACAAATGTTGAAATCAAGTCCATCAATGTGCTCAATGTAGTTCTGGGCACTTGAACTATCTCAACGAGGCAGTTCCGCCTACATGAATGTATACCTTTCCAGCGAAAAAGAAAGCTACTAACTGAAAAAAAAAAAAAAAAAAAAAAACAACAAAAAACAACAAAAACACGGGTTCAAGATTGGGTACATGTATAAATTATAATGTTAGTTTTTGTATATTAGACAAAAACTAAACAAAATCTATATTGCATCAGAAAAACAAGATGGCTGCCACACATACACCTCACCTCAATAATCTCAGCTGTATATCAGTTTTGGCAGGCTGCCAGGTCACTGCTCAAGTATGAGTGATATTTATGGACTGCAGTACAATGGATCCGGCTTGTTTTCTCAAAATTGGATGTTTTCAAGATTAGTTGGCCATTATCATTTCTCAGTTGGTACACACAATGTGTACAAAGGCAAATTTGAAACCTTTTTATCATTATGGAAATTCCAGTACAGACAAAACCACAAACTGTGCTGACATTTCACACACTTTAAATAGGATGTTGACTGTTGTCTCGCCTGATATTTTGTGGTATGGTATAATTAAACCCATGTTCTTCTGCCTAAATATATGCAGCACGAGCCATTAAAAAATCTAGGGTTGACCTTTTAGTGGGAAATTGGGTGAACTTTTTTGCAATGAAGGGGCCGTATCTGACATTGGCCTGGACTGTTTACCAATGCCCTGTTTTGGGCAAACTGAAATGAATTTGAAGAAATATTTTCTATTTACGCACTAAGGGGTATTTGTTTGAGTTTGATTTATTGTTTAACATCCCAGTCAACACTATATAGGTCATTTTTGAGACATTGCTTCCAATTTTGTGGGACTTTTACCCGACATTGAGATGAAATGACATCTGAAGCCCTGACACCCAATGAAACCAATAGGGTTTATCAGCATGGACGGTCCGCCTCGCTCCACTTTGCCTGGGCAGGCTTAGATCCTCAAACAAAGCGGTTTACCAGTACCCCCCCCCCCCCCCATGGGCAGGTATCAATGTTTTCTTGCATATCACATACCAGATAAGGAATCGGGATAGAAATTCTTATCCAACCCAGGTTATCCTACGTGGGAGTAGGCTAAAACGCCTGATCAGTTTGACGTCACTGCACATTCTGATTCAACGTTTTACAGTGATGTGAAAAACGTAGTATTATTGTCATCAAAATTCGGTGGACTTCTCACAATTGAATTGTCTTCATTATAAAGAATCAAACCATTAATGAAAGGTATGCAAGGAAAAGATTCTTTTAAAAGTTCTAACATGGCTTTGATGGGGGAGATTAGAAAATCTGTCCCTCGGGAAAACTGTCCAGGCATCACTCGGCAAGCCTCTGGCCTCCTGATGTTGGACAGTGAGCTTCGGGATGGATTCAAACCCATGTATTAAATGTAAGCAAGATTCTTATCTAGGATTACCATGGGCAGTGTGTATGACTGGGGCCTAAGGGCCCCTGTCAGATATAAAAATGGGGCCAAGTCAGAAGAACATGGGCCACACAATGGCAAGCGATTTTTCATCATCAAACGGTATGAATGACACCTTTGGGTTTCTATCATTATGGTAGAGAAACTCTGAGTGATTTTATGACAAGTTCTAATGCTGATTCAGAGGTATTTTCACTAAATTTAATGTCATGCAATAAATTTGCCAAAGTAAATGGCTCTGATAATTTTTCCCTTGAGTTGGCCTTTTGCACTTTCGGAAAATTGAACTAAACATCAAACACAATGTTTTTCTTCATTTTCCAAAATTTTTGGCTTCAGCATGATGATGCTTGAGGAAAGCAGATTGACACTGTTAGATACGAGAATTTGATTGGTACGTCACATTAGACCTACATGAAAAGCGGCACTCAAAAGGAACCAATGAAAAACTGCGTCTTGCGCTCGATTTGGAAAATGTTTATTCTGTTGCACTTGTTCAAAAGCAGAGCGGAAAGCGACTGCACAAAAGTCCTGGTAAACTGCCTAGAAGATCTATTATATGAGCCTGCCCAGGCAAAGTAGTGTGTGCCGGCCCATCCATGTAAATAAACTCTCTATTGCTTTCTTTGTGTGGCAGGGATTGAGATGTCATTTCATCTCAATGCTGGTTAAAAGTCTCACAAAATAGGAAGCGTCGTCTCCAAAATGACCTAAAGAGTGTTGATGGGGACCTAAATAGTGTGGATGGGGACATTAAGCCTCAAATCAAACAAACAAACTATCAAACAGTGATGGTGCTGTGGTAACATGGTTAAGAAGCGCTTTTCACAAGTTTTCAGTCTGCATTGTTTGTCTATCTTCCAAAAAATGGCAAAATAGTTCCATCATTATGAACACCCACAGAGTACATTAGTACGTATAAGTTATTGGAATTCAAATACATTTGATAACAGAAAATAGTCACACGCTGTGGTCTCCACACAATTTTTAAAGCTATGACAGAGCATTGCATAAAAAACATGTTTAATGGTCAAACTTTAATGCAAATGAATTTATAAAAGATATCTTTCTCGCTTCAGATATGGAAAAATACAGAAAGTAATTGTCAATGCACCTAGAGATCTAAAAGAAGAAAAAGATTCAACCAGAACAGCCACTGTTGCATTTACAGATATAAAGTCAGCTTCTAATGCCCACAAAGCAGAGAAAAAGATTGGAAACAATTTGCTATCTAGCGAGTATAGTGAAGGTTTTGCAGCTTCTGGAACACTTGTGACCAGAACCCATGAACCTGAAATTTTCCCACGTGCTCCAGGATATCCAAATAGAAAAGGGTAGGTACCTCACTAATGTCAGTGATTTTTTTTTATCATTTTACACAAGTATGTCTTATTTTTTTTTTCTGATAGAATTAAGATAATTGAATATTTGATTTTGAATTGCAGTTCATGTAAAGTGTAGAATGTATCTTTGGAAGTTCACCAAAATCTAAGGTTGTAAAGAAATGCATTTAAAATAAAAACCATGCAGCTTTATTCATTTGATATTTTCTATAGTATTGGCATGTTTCTAAACATTTAGTGTCAGAAATTAAATTGATTACAAAGCATCAAGCAAGGTTCATTTCTAATGCCATTGTTATTTGTTGTTTGTTTGTTATGTGGTAGTTGAAGACAGAAAGTTACATGTGGATTAAAGTTTTTCTTCCATTGCTTGGATATAATTTTGTGTTTGTGGTGTGAAAGATTAACAGCCCCAAGGAATTAATGGTAAGATTTGAAAAAAGGAATAAACAGTTGAAGAAATAATCTAGATATTGTGGTGGAATTATTATTTGTAGTAAAAACTGGTGTGTACATGTAGTTGGTATATGTGCTAGTGATCCAAATTGTATGATCGGTTTGATGAAACTAAGTTTCAGCTTCGCAGGTGTCATTGGATATATGATAATGCAATGCTTGGATATATATATTTATCATAAAGCTTTCGTTTGGATGTATTTGGTTGAAAAATTCATCCTGTGGATTAAATAATTTGTGCAAACTGACATGTATGAAATAGAGGAATATAAACCTGCAGTGAAAAGGTAAGTTAAATAAAATAAGGTTTGCAACCGTCTTTACCTTGAGCAAATGAAGCAAGTTTCAAGGCTGTGGTGGTGGGTTTCTTCTGTTGCATGTGGCCTGTTGCAGCATGTTATATATAGAGGATCTTACATGAGTGTTCATGTATTATTGAATTTATTAAACGAGTTGAGGAAAAGGGATAAAATGCGAGGCTGTGACGAGCATTTTATCCCTTTTCCTCAACGAGTTTAATACAATAATACATGAGCACGAATGCAAGATTCTATTTAGAGCCTTCTATTTATCATATGACATTTAAAACGTTTATTTATAAAAAATGTCAATTTTCCGCAGTTGGTAAACGCGACGTCGTTAAGGACGTCGTACATGTAACGTTACGGGACGTATCTAGCTAATTTGCATATTTAATCCACTAGTGGATTATTGAAAATATTACATGGCGTTATTGCACTCTCAGACACAATGTCATATGATAAATTGCATGAAAGTCTGGATGTACACAGTAAATACATGGTTAGCGTCTTTAATAATAAAACATAATCAAGGAAGCCTTAGACAATTTTATAGGGGCGAGCTTCAGCGAGCCCCTATGAAATTGTGGCGTGAACCGATTATATTTTATTATTAAAGCCACTATAATCATGTATTTAGTTTATACCGCAATTCAATGCATGAAAGTGTGGATGTACATTCTATATTTTGTAATGAGTGTGTGTGAATGTGAAAATATCAGGGATCAGCTCAACTCAGAATACCCTCAACCTATTTTGCACTGAAAGGAGCCTTCCATAATGAAAACACCCCTATATAATTTTGACCCCCTAAACCCCAATTTTATGAAGTAAAACTGGCGTCTACAGGGGTATGCATTATTTTTCTTATTTCTGCTCAGAAACATAGATTGTGGGTATGCAGTAGAGCCACCTCGGCAATAGAACCGCCTTGCTGAGGTGGTTCTAACAAGTTCTCACAGTCTGTGTTTTGGTCAGAATTATGAAAAATATCAGAATTTTTATCTGAAAATTTCCTTTTTTGGTGTATATTTGAATAGGCATGTTTTTGTACAGCAGGAGTCCATTTCTAGATTTAGGGTTCTAGGTTGAGCTGATTTCACAAATTGATTTAAAAATGGACAAACTTGCCTTTGTCAGACACCATGTTCTGCCATTGCATAGTTTTCAGTGACCGGTTTTAAATGGGAAACACCGGGAAGGGTCACTGACCACAACCTCTTTATATTTGCTATTAATGAAGATTAAAGCAGAAACTGTGTTACTTAAACAACCGTGATATATCCAAACAAAGATGATAAATGGTCGTTTTCTATATAATCTACACATTTTTGGGATCCATCTTGAAACTGTGTTATATCCAAACCATGTTATATCGAACTGTGTTATAATGAGGTTGTGGTGTGTGTAGAAATTAATGCATAATTCAAGGCTTGTTGCATAAATCCCACGATCTTCCCATTTGAAATCCATTTTTGGGTTGATTGGTTGTCAGGCAACCATACGTTTCTAATGCTCACCGCTGAAGTCCTTGTGACTATCAATTCAGGTAACGTTTGTGTATAGAAACTAGTCTATATCTACCTATTCTTATTGCTGTGAGATCGGTAATACACTAGTTATAATTATTTTTCAGTAGGGAGGTTATCTGTCAGGAAGATAATTTCAAAACAAGTCTGTTACTCATTCTGAGTTAGAAATGGCCATCTTTTGGTTTTGGTTTTTGCCTTCCTTTCAAGATTATTTCACCTGTTTCAAGCCTATTGTTAATCAGAGGTGGACTAAAACCGGAGTACTCGGTGAAAAATCACAGCGGTGGGAGACTTAATGATTAGAAGTCAATATTCTTATCCACTAGGCCACTGAGGCCTGTTAGAAATGACCTTTAATTTGGCCATCATGTTGATACCCTTTTTATGTTGGTTTTGTGCCCATCCCTGGTACTTCATCTTTCAACATGTCCAAGCAAAGCTTGATGGATTTTGATCATAAACAATAACTTTGGTATAAAATCAGTTGTTCAAAGCATTGTTTAGCTTATCAAGCTAATTAGTGGTCAAAAGTTAATTTCCCAGCAAGTCCAAAATCTAAATAGCTCTTGCTGAAAAAAATGTGGTTATAGCGTAATTGTAATATTAAAGGCCAACCATTTGTGTTGTATCTTGGTTCTGTCCACTATTGTTATTACATGTTGTATGCATCATGAAAACACGCCTATATAATTCTGACCCCCTTGAACCCCACTTTTATGTAGTAAAACTGGGATTCACAGGGGTAAACCTTATTTTTCTTACTTCTGCCCTAAAATATTGATGTGGGTACTCTGACATTAGAACCGCCATCTTAAAATTTTCACTTTTTCGGTGGTAACATTTACTGTGTATTTGTAAAGAGGCGTGTTTTCCTATAAATGTAATTGATCTAGTTTTACTAATTGCTGAGTGTAAATGACAGAATATTACAGGCAGTATGTTTGTATTGCGCACCATTATGTCAGACCACCTGTAACATTAAGTAATGTCCACTGGTGTAACATTATGTAAGGCCCCTCCAGGTATCACCTGTACAGTGTAATGTGTACAATAGCTTTTGGTATGGACTATGGGGTGAAATTAAACCAATACAGTTTCTTCAAACAGTTAGGTTGGCATTTCAAAATTTATGAGTAGAAAATTAGGAATCTCAGCTGCAAAATTGCCACTTTGTTAAAACTGTAATGCTGAAATGAGCACGAGAAATCAAATGAAATATTAAAAATGTAAAGAGATAGCTTCAAAAAAGTTAGGCAACTTAATAGAGTGCTTAGCCCCCGCCCATAGGGGCTTGAAGAAATATATGGGCTGCATGATGCTTCCACGCAGAGCTGAATCCGGCCCGCACACTAGTACTGGTAAACAGCTTAGAGGATCTAAGCCTGTCCAGGAACCGCGGTGCGAGGTGGACCATCCATGCTAATAAACCCTATTGGTTTCATTGGGCGACAGGGCTTGAGAAGTCATTTCATCTCAATGTCGGGTAAAAGTCCCACAAAATTGGAAGCAACGTCTCCAAAATGACCTTTACAGTGTTGACGGGGACGTTAAACCTCAAATCAAACAAAATAATAGAGTGCTACTGACAGTGTTTGTCATGTTTATAAACCCTATTGGTTTCATTGGGCGGCAGGGTTTGAGATATCATTTCATCTCAATGTTGGGTAAAAGTCCCACAAAACTGGAAGCAGCATCTCCAAAATGTACTTTAAAGTGTTGACGGATAAGTTAAACATCAAATCAAACAAACAAACTGACAGTATTTGAAAGTGTATAACATTAATACTCAGCCATTGTAATGTTTTATAGTTGTTATACCTTGTTATGGGCAACCAGGGTTCGAAATTAACCGTAGAAAGTAGCAAATTTGCTACCTGAAAATTCAGTTTGCTACCTGGTCATACACAGAAGCCTCTGTGGTGTAGTGGTTATACTACTTGCCTTGTAAACCAGGGGTCGCAGGATCAATCCTGGGCTTCTCCAGACTTTGGTTGTATCAGAGAGATAGAGTACATGTATCCAAAGTTTGTTTGTTTATTTGTTTGAATTGAGTTTTTAAGTTCCCCGTCAATACTATTTACGTAAATTTGGAGACTTTGCCTCCAATTTTGTGGGACTTTTACCCGATACCAAGTAACATGTCTAATCTTAATATGAAACCAAGAGGGTTTATATGCATGGATGGTCCAACTCGCATAACTTTGCCTTCACATGCTTAGACCTTCTATGCAGCTTACCAGTACTTGTGTGGTCGGTTTCAGCTCTGCATGGAAGCACCTTGCAGCCCAGTATTTCTCCCAAGTCCCTATGGTGGCGGGTGGGGGGTCCATGTGTATCTAAAGGCGTTTTTTTTTTTTTTTCATCTAAAAAACACGGATATTTTTCTTATTTCTGTATGGAAACCTGGTTGGCAGTGGGGTGTGGGGTGGTGAGTGCATCTGGGCTTTGAGTCTGTTTGAGAAATAGATCGGGCTGCATCATGCTTCCAGGCAGAGCTGAATCCGACCATTCATGAGTACTGGTAAACCGCTTTAATAGCGGGTCTAAGCCTGCGAAGGCAAAGTGATGCGAGTCGGACCATCCCTACATATTAAACTTTTTGATTTGTTTGGGCGGCAGGGCTTGAGATGTCATTTTGTCTACGTTTCGGTCAAAGGTCCCACAAAATTGGGAGCAACGTCTCCAAAATGACCTAGATAGTGTTGATGGGGTATAAAACCTCAATTCAAAAACATAGTTGTGGGTACCAATTAGAAGGCCATGCGCTTCTAATGAGTACCCATGACATTTATTTTTCGTGCAATAAAATATGGATGGGGCTATGCCATACCTCTGACAGCACCACATTTGGACCCCGTCAAGCGATTTTGGTACCTATCGCCTATGCAAGCAGCGAAGGTTCAGGCGAGCCTGCGCATCCGCGCAGTCTCGCCAGAACCATCGCCGCTCGCTCATACAAGTAGTGACTCAAGAGGAACCTTCAGACAGAAAGCCATATCCCTGGCCCCTCTGAATCGCTGGGCATGTGCAGTTAAAATGTGTCATGACGGAATGCTCGAAGACACAAATTCGCTTGGCGGGGCTCATTTTATGTTTTCCAGTGGAGCAGGAATACATTATCAAATCACAAGCAGCCTGGTAAACTTGGTACAGAGAATGTTTAGAAATAGCAGCAATAAAATCTTGTCTGACATTAGCTTTGTTTGATTTTGATCTGCCTCTGACAGAAAACAGCTGGCATTGGTATTTTATGTTATGCATGCATGTTTTTGATAGCAGCTAGCACCTGGTACACTGGTTTATAACCATAGGAGAGAAAAATAACCTCCACATGTTATTGCACGAAAAATGAAATTTTTTTAAAAGCGCCTGGCCATGGTGCTTCTAATGAGTACCCACAACTCATGTTTGTTTGAATTGAGGTTTTACATCCCCATCAACACTAGGTCATTTTGGATAATGCGAAATCTCATCAGGGTCCACCCTGTTTGCTGCTCTTTCAGCTATCTAAAGCCACAATATTGGGTAGTTAATTTTTAGAAGATGAAGATGTATGATAAGGAATTATGGTGTCCGAATATTTAGCATAAATACAATTGTTCCTATCATGGAAGACTATTTGTATGCATAGTGTTTGAAGAACCTGATAAGATGTCACTTTCTGAGATTACTGATCAGGGCCTAAACTTTTGCCTAAACTCTGTAAGGCTGAAATCACAAGAGAGCGGAATTTTTCATGTTGATTAATGTTGAAATGGTCCCCATAGCAACAGTTTAACTCCTAAGTCAACTCTTTAGGTCATATCAAGACGCAGAGCTGATCACTTAACACTTCCTGGGCGGGCTTAAACATAAGCAGTCAGCCAGTAAAGAGCACATTTAGCTGGAAACTTGCAACTGCCCTTCTTGAATCAACAGAAGGGAGAGAATGACCATAGAAAAGATTCATGATCATCTTATGAAAGAATTGTGCCGACCCTGGCCAGATAAGATGGGATTAAAATTTTGGGTGATTTTCTCTTTATCTCTATGGAAACTGAGATGGTTCTAATCAATACCCACATTGTAGGTTTTTATGGAAAATTTACAAAAATTCACCATCAAATATCACCAAATACCCACCTTGGCTGTTTCTATGATTTGTATGATAGAGAGGTTCCATGCTTATTTGATTGGATAATGAAAGCAGTTCCACAACTTTGGCTAGTTTAGTTTGATAATGTATCAACTGGGTGGGCGTCTGTGGCCTAATCACTTCAGGTATCTCATCACTGTTTGTTTGAGGGCTGGCTGGATCACATGTGAGACAGTTCTGCAGTGGAAGTTCAGATGTTTTTTCTCTGGGTACTCCAGTTTCCACTGTAAACTCCAATGAGATAGTAATATTTTGAATATGTTCACAGATTCTGGATTGTCAATCAAACCAAAGTTACTACTAGTAAGCACAATTTTTAAGAATTTTCCAGCCCTGAAAGTGCTTTGATTATACTTCTTCCTCTTTCTGTAGAACTTCAGAACAGAAGATAAACAGCTTTTAAGTGTTTCCATGGAAACCTGTGGTTATAGACAGTTCTCAAAATATCTCTTAAGATAATGGGTTTAGATTGGAAATTTCTTTGGGATTGTTGCCAGCCAATTTACAAAAAAGACATTCCACAAAGGATGAGTGCACCTGAACATGTGAATATTATATTCTGTTTTTATATTTTTTGTTTCGGTCAATTGTCTACTTGGTCAAAGCATTGCTGGTGGCTTAACTGTCTAGATATCTGTTGATGCCAAGACAAAGGCACAGATTGTGATTTGATATTAGTTTTACCTGCTTGTTTTTTTTGTTTTTTTTTCCTCTTTGAAGCTTGTTGATATCCCAAGTGAACTTTCTAAGAGGTCCTGGTTTAAAAGATGGAATGCACTGGAATTGCAGGAACAAGAATTTTCTTCGCCATCTCATTCAGTTGGTGTGGAGGTCTACTTTTGGGGAAGAAAAACTCTTCCTATTCATTTGGCTTTTGTGGCCTCTTGCTGATTTCTAAACATTGTATAGGTCTGTCATTGCTGTATATGTATGAGCCTTAATCTGGTCACATGTAACACAACATGTTCTGTGATGGTTTTCTCAGGTATTCCAGTTCTGAATAATGCTTGGCTCTGTGTAAGTGAAATAGTTTTGAAAGGGCCAGTACCTGCCCCATTCCCTCTCAAAGAAAAAAATGGTATTTAATCTAATTATACCCCCACAAATGAAATTTGGGGGGGTATATAGGAGTGAGCTTGTCGGTCTGTCGGTCGGTCGGTCGGTCTGTCGGTCGGTCTGTTGACTTGGTTTCCAGACGATAACTCAAAAACCGCTTCACCGATTTTTATAATTTTTGGTACACTGATGTAACATCATAAAATACAGGTCAAGTTCGATTTCCAAAACAATTCGTCAATTTTCGACATAGTTATGGCCCCTTTCAAGTGAAAAAATTGCAAAATGGCGCTGATGTACTATCAAGGCAGTTTTTGTGGGGGTATTCATCACCTTTAGTGATAGCTCTAGTTAAAATCAATTCCCTATTTTAAGGTTTCCTGAGTGCAAATGTTGGTTTGGAATATGCTGTCCCAGTTGATGGGCATGCCGTTTGGCATGATTGGTGCCCCTACTTCCTTTGAATATTATACATGGTAAGGTAAAAGCTAAGTTTTTGTCCTTTGCAACTGAGTAAGCATAGCAGTGCCTCAGGCAAGTGTTTGTCATGCTATTCACTTAACAAACAATACACAATACATCTAACTTTTTTGTTTGCATAGTTGTCCTGTCTCAATATAATACAATGGTCTTTTCATTTTTCTATTCACTGCTATAGTTGTAAAATGTAATTTCTACTTGAACTTTCAAGTACAGGCTTCAAGCCCCCGCCCATAGGGGCTTGAAGAAATATATGGGCTGCATGATGCTTCCACGCAGAGCTGAATCCGGCCCGCACACCAGTACTGGTAAACCGCTTAGAGGATCTAAGCCTGTCCAGGAACCGCAGTGTGAGGCGGACCGTCCATGCTTATAAACCTATTGGTTTCATTGGGCGACAGGGCTTGATTTGTCATTTCATCTCAATGTCGGGTAAAAGTCCCACGAAATTGGAAGCAACGTCTCCAAAATGACCTTTACAGTGTTGACGGGGACGTTAAACCTCAAATCAACCAACCAAATCAAGTACAGACTTCAACACTCTGCATGCTGGGTATTTTTTATTTTCCACAGCAGACAACATTTTGAAATATTTTTTTGTTTTTCCCAGAAAACAGGATTTGGCATCTTGTGCAATTTGTCTCATAAGGAGACAATTTGCATGAGATGCCAAGTCCTGTTTTCTGGGAAAAATAAGAAAGATATCAACAATTTGTTGTTTGCTGAATGGAGACTTAGACCATTTCGTTTAACCCTTACCATAAAACTCCAAAAAATTTGCACAAGTTGATGACTTGCGGTAATTCTCCTAAAATTTTAATAAATTAGTTTCTTGATCCAGCAAGGAGTTCAAAAGTGCAGATAGAATGGCAAACAGAGTAGACCCTGATCAGACTGTTCCTTCAGGAGCAGCCTGACCTGGGTTTGCTTAGGCCTGTCTGTCCCAATACTCTGGATCATCACGGTAATGACTGACTGACAGATGTTTTTAAGGTAACCGGGCGCCATGGGCACATAGGGGCTACGGTAATGCAAAACTTCCTTAACCCTTATCTTGCTGAATATTCAGTTTAGCCACACCCATTTGTGACTTTGAACCAATCAGATTGCTTCATGTAATTTATTTTTACAAATCCGTACACTTCATGTCAAACAGTGTAGATCCTGATCAGATGGCTTCTTCAGAAGCCATCTGATCTGGATCTACACTGTTTCCAAAGATAGGGGTTGTCGCGAACAGCAAGATAAGGGTTAACCTGCCAGTTAAACTAAATGAACCATGTTATATCCAAACAAACTTATACACATTGTATAGAAAAAATGCCCATTAAATGATTTATTTATACTTATTGTTATCGGCCCCCGCCCATCGGGGCTTTAAGAAATATATGGGCTGCATGATGCTTCCACGCAGAGCTGAATCTGAACCGCAGACGAGTACTGTTAAACCGCTTAGAGGATCTAAGCCTGCTCAGGCAAAGTGGTGCACATGAGTCGGACCGTCCATTCTTATAAACCCTATTTGGTTTGATTGGGCGACAGGGCTTGAGATGTCATTTCATCTCAATGTCAGGTAAAAGTCCCACAAAATTGGAAGCAATGTCTCCAAAATGACCTTTACAGTGTTGACGGGGACGTAAAACCTCAAATCAAACAAATTATACCTTTTTGGGATTCATCTTTAAACTCTCTATTCAAAACCATGTTATATTGAATAGATTGTTATAAACAGGTTTATTTAACCCATTTTATACCACTGGACTCTGCCATTGCTATAATTTGGATAAGTCCATTTGATATATAAGGGGTGTCAGGCCTTTTTTTTATTCTATTTTTGATGGAAAACTCTGTTAGCAAATAGTGCAGGCCCTGATCAGATGCCGCAGAATATCTGATCTGGTCCCACACTCTTTTAAGGGTCCCTACCCCCCTCCCAAAGAAATGGATTAACAAAAGCAAAATGTTATAATTATGTACAATGTACAACAGCTCTTTGGGAAGTAATCAGCAGAGTTCAAAAGAAAGTAGAGGGCTGTTTGCCAAATCTTCTTGAAATTTGTTAATAAGGCTGGGATTGGAGCCAAGTGATGTAGGTTATGATGTTCAGTAGTAACTTCACTTCATACATGTATATATGAGCCAGGGCACAGCATTTCCTACAATTTACATGTACGCACAGCGAAGAATCAGATCAGCCTGCGCATCCATATAGTCTAACCAGAGACTTCTCGTGCTGCATGAAGGAGCTTTTGGCCCTAAGCTATCCTTAGAGCGCACAACGAAGATTCTGATCAGACTGCGTGGATGCGCAGGCTGATCTGAGTCTTCGTTTGGCGCACAGCATGTATGTTTTGTCATGCGCTCGCTCACATCTGAGTTAACAATGTGGCTATATTTATCTATTGTTACAACTTTGATCATTTAATATGGCAATTTATATGCTAATGTTTTTGCTGAAAAAATGTGAATTGCTAGATACGCAGCTTTTTTTGCTAAAATTCCTGTGATTTAGATACTGTACTTTGCAAGAACAGTTGACTATGTGACCAAATGGGCATGGGACCCAATTGCTCCTGCGAGGATTTGAGAGCAGTGGAGCTTGGTAATGCATTTTTACATGGACAGGGATGGCCCCCATCCAATCGGGGCTTGAAGAAATAGATGGGCTGCATGATGCTTCCACGCAGAGCTGAAACCTACCCACACACGAGTACTGGTAATCTGCTTAGAGGATCTAAGCCTGCCCAGGCAAAACGGTGCGAGTCGGACCGTCCATGCATATAAACCGTAATGGTTTCCAGGGCTTGAGATGACATTTCATCTCAGTGTCTGGTTAAAGTCTCACAAAATTGGAAGCAATGTCTCCAAAATGACCTTTACAGTGTTGACATGGAAGTTAAACCTGAAATCAAACAAACAAATACATGGACAGGGAAGAACACAAACACCATACTGGTTAATGTCAACACAAAATGTCGCAAATTTTAAGGAGTACACACAACATATATTTTCATGGAACTGGCTGCTGACAACCGGTTCCAGCCTGTGAGGCTGTTAAGAACAGTTTCACCCCTAAAACACAGGGATGTGATTCTTCCTCTTTTCAGAGGAATTCCTCTTTTTGACTCCATTTTTTCAAAAATGAAAAGTTGTGGATTTTATCTGAAAAGCTCAGAAACATCATTTTCTGAAGGTATAGGATTTTTCCTCTGCGATCTACAGATTTTCCTCCCCTGGAGAAGTAGACCAATCACATCCCTGAAAACATTGAATAGAGAAAAATGTCTCCAAATCACCATGAAACATGAATACCTAGAAAAAATTCGCTTCAAATCACCCCCAAAACATAGAAAAGAAAAACAAAAGGTCCCCAAATCGGGCTGAAACATAGAATAGTAAAAAAATTCTCTACAAATCACCCCTAAAACATAGAAGAGAAAAACCAAAGGTCCCCAAATCGCCCTGAAACATAGAATAGTAAAAGATCTCTACAAATCACCCCTAAAACATAGAATAGAAAAATCTCTACACATCACCCATAAACATAGAATAGAAAAAAATCTCTCCAAATCACCCCTAAACAAAGAAAAGAAAAATCCCTAAAACATAGAACACAACAAAAATCTCTCCAAATCACCCCTAAAACACCCCTTAACATTGAATAGAAGAAAAAATACTCTCCAAATCACCCCTAAAACATAGAATAGGAAAAATCTCTCCAAATCACCCTTAACCCTTTTTGTACCAAATGGAATCTTCCTCCTTATATATAGCAGGACTCCATTTCAAATTTAAGGGGTGTCAGGTTGTGTTTTCTTCAAAATTCATTTGGAAAATGGCTGAACTTTTTGCAAACAGTGGAGGCCCTGATCAGACGCCGCATCCTGCGGCGTCTGATCTGGGCCTGCACTGTTTGCCAGGGTACACATTTTGGGATCTCTGGTACTAAATGGGTTAAAACATTACCTGGAGCTTTGGGAAAAATCTGAAGGGATTCAAGAAGAGTTTGACTGGTCATCCATGTTGTACCGTAAAAACTCCTAAAGAATTGGTTACCTTTTAGGACTCCCTGTAATTCTCCTAAAATTGTGACAGATTTGTTTCACAATCCAGCAAGGAGTCCATCATAAGGCGCAGATGGAATTGCAAACTGTGTAGGAGGAGCAGTCTGCTCTGGGTCTGCACTGTTTGTTCAGGTCTATCTGTCCCACTACTTAGGATCATTACGGCTGTCATGGGGGTGGGGGGGGGGGGGGGAGCATACAATTTTCTGGCTCTGTACTGTTCGAAAACAAACCAACAAACCCAGCTCAGAGACCAGGCAAGACTACAGTGTTTTTGTGGTTTTAGGAATGTTTGGATAATGAGTATTTTGTGTGTATCATGCAGATTTGGCAATGGGCCTGTACCTTTGTTGTAATAGCTGTTTGTTGTAATAGCTGTTCCTTGGTCTACTTTAAGATATGATTTTGGCTTTTATCTCTGGGTTTTATGATTTTGTACTTCATGTCATTCAATGCAAAATTTGCAATTTGAAAGGTTTTTATAAGCTTGTATTTTTGGACTTTGGTTGAGCACTGAGGTGAATGACAGAATGTATGGTTTGCCCCCTGGAGAGGTATAATGAAGGCTCCAATTTATAAGTAGTTATCAGAAATTAATTCATGTACAATATGAATAAACGTTTGAATTCAAATATTAACCCTTGTCCTGCTAATCCTGGATATGCCTTATCTTTGAAACAATGTAGATCCAGATCAGATGGCTTCTGACGAAGCCATCTGATCAGGATCTACATTGTTTGCCATTCAGATTGTGAATTTGTTGCAATGATTTGCACGAAGTAATCTGATTGGTTGATAATCGGTAGTGGGTGTGCATATATGAATATTCAGCAGGACAAGGGTTAAGACTTCTCTCTGGTGTAATAGTTAGGCTGCTTTGATTCCGGGGTAGGCCAGACATTCAGATGATCTGTTTTGTTTGTTTGATTTGAGATTTAATATCCCCTTCAACACAGTATAGGTCATTTTGGAGAAGTTGCTTCCAATTTTGTGGGACTTTTACTAGACGTTGAGATGAAATGACATCTCAAGCCCTATCACCCAATGAAACCAATAGGGTTTATGAACATGGACGGTCTGACTCGCACCGCTTTGCCTGGGCATGCTTAGATCCTCTAAGTCACTGGTTTACCAGTACTCTTGTGGAGTCGGTGTTATCTCTGCGTGGAAGCATCATGCAGCCCATCAAAATCTTCAAGCCCCAATGGACGGGGGCCGTGACATTCAGATGAGTCTTTGAATCAAGGTTCCGTCTCCATATGTGTGATGTGTAATATGACCCAGAAAGTGTTGACTGGGCCATTCAACTCAACTTGATAAAGAGGGACAAATTGCTGACTTGTGCTTATTAACCTCCATTTTAAGCAGGGATGAGAGGGGAAACCCCGAAACAGCTCATAGACTTGTGCAAACTGTGCAGGCCAAGCTCAGACATTTTGTGCCTTCTGATCAGGGCCTACACTCTTTGCATAAAGTACAAAATGGATTAAGGACTTGTGTTTTTACATAATTATGTGCTCCGCATGCCAATTTTGGACGAATCTTCCATCTTATAAGTTTGGAGTGTTTTATTTCCAAATATAGAGGGTGTCAGATTTTTTTGTCTGTGGTAAGTTTTACAAACATGTATGCTCTTGAGGCAAACAGTGTAGATCCAGATCAGATGCCACAGAATGCGGCATCTGATCTGGGTCTACACCTTTTGCCAACGTCCCAAAAGCTAGGAGCTAGGCATATATGGGTTAAACCGAAGAGGGCAATTTACATCAGATTGTGCCTTTAATGGATTTGTTTTTGTTTGTTTGATTTGAGGGTTTATCGTCCCCGACAACACTGTGTAGGTCATTTTGAAGACGTTGCTTCCAATTTTGTGGGACTTTTACCCGACATGGAGATGAAATGACATCTCAAGCCCTGCCCCCAATAAAACCAATAGAGTTTATATGCATGGACTGTCCGACTCGCAACACTGGGCAGGCTTAGAGATTCTAAGCAGTTTACCAGTACTTATGCGCAGTCGGCTTCAGCTCTGCATGGAAGCATTATGCAGCCCAATCTATTTCTTCAAGCCCCGATGGGCGGGGGCCATTGCCTTTAATGGAAGGATTTTTAATGCTAAATGAAATGTCACTTATTACAGAGTCCTTCTCCTTTGCATTAGTGTTCTGCCTGTGGCCCTCGCCCATCGGTCTTGAAGAAATAGATAGGCTGCATGATGCTTCTACGCAGACCTGAAACCAATGGTAAACCGCTGAGAGAATCTAAGTCTGCTCAGGCAAAGCGGTGCGAGTTGGACCGCCCATGCTTATAAACCCTACAGGTTTCATTGGGCGACAGGGCTTGAGATGTTATTTCATCTCATTGACGGGTAAAAGTCCCACAAAATTGAAGGCAAAGTCTCCAAAATGACATATACAGTGTTGATGGGGATGTTAAACATCAATTCAAACAAAGTGTTCTGACTGTGTTTTTGGGACACAGTTTTGCATGCTGTTTTTTAATAACATCAGTTGCTCTCAGTTTTTGTTTTCCATTGATTGCTGAGTATCATTTCTAATGTTTCATGTGGTTTGTAATGATAGACTTACATGTACAGATGAGTCATGATTGCCGTAGTTGCCCAATAGGCTGTACACTGGCTAAAACGGTCTGACAGATCTTTTAACACTGTCAGTTGTAACACAGTTTTGCATCTAAATCCATCCTGTTCTTTACAATACGGTATTGCATCTGAATCCATCTGTTGTTCGCTCCTGGCTCTAGCCAAATGGCATTGTGAGATGTCTTGTTCTGCGACAGATGGTCAGTTGGTTTTCTGCTGTTCTTTGGTTTTTGCCCACCTCTTCTTAATGATTGGCTCAAAATAAGTGAAATAGCCTTGAAAATCCCCCACCCCTAAAAAAAAATTCATTTCTAGATGTAGATTGATGGATATCAAAAATGTATAGATTTGTTATAATGAGTGAGTGAGTGTTTGAGTTTTACGTCCCACCAACAGCTAAGATCATACGGAGACGGGACCTTGGTTTAAAGACTCATCCGAAAGTCTGGAGAAGCCTGGGATCGATCCTGCGACCCCTGATTTACAAGGCGAGTAGCGTAACCACTACACCACAGAGGCTTCTATTTGTTATCTATAAAATTTCTACTTTTTTGTCCGGGGAGAAGCCTCCGTGGTGTAGTGGTTATGATACTTGCCTTGTAAACCAGAGTTCGCAAGATCGATCCTGGGCTTCTCCAGACTTTCGGAGGTCCCGTCTCTGTATGACCTTAGCTGTTGGTGAGACGAAAAAAGCAAACACACCAACACCCACATTTTGTTCGGACATAACATGGCTGTTTAACAGTCATATTCTAATCTACAGTAGAACTTCGATGGCTCGAGCACCGATGGCTCGTTCACCATGGATGCGTCGAACCCATTCTTGAGTCCCTAGCGAAACCCTCTACATAAGAAATAGTGGGGGATAATTAAGGAGATTTTAGTCTTTTATCTTGCAAATGTATGCTGTGTGTACTCATTAGAATTGCCTCGAAGAGGCGATTCTAATGAGTACACACAGCATACATTTTCATTATAGAACACCGGGAAGACGTCTAAAAGTATCTGGTTATGCCTCCTGACAGTAACCCTCAGTGGCTCGAACTACCCCTGTCTCGAACAGATTTTTGAGGTCCCAAAGGTGTTCGAGCCATTGAAGTTCGACTGTATATTTGTGCTGACAGCTTCTAGGGCCAGCCTGATTTTGGTGCAGATACTGTTTTTTGGCAGTTGTTTACAAGCCTTTTAATGAAAACAATTATAATTTTTCAAGCTTTATGGTAACAAATGTTAAAAGTCTGATCTTTGTGGTAATAAGTTCGAAGTCCAGCACACCTGGAGTGCTGTGTAAATATTCACCTCAAGATTTCATCTTGATGAACACAGATAAGAGGGAAAACACCAAGGTGATCCAAAGCTTGTAGATTACACTGGGATATATATTACCACCATTACAGTAAAGTTACCCTTAAATCTTCCTCCATATATATATATATAGCAGGAGTCCATTTCAGAATTTAGGGATGGCAGGTTGTTTTCCTCAAAATTTGTTTGGAAAATGGCTGAATTTTTTGCAAACAGTGTTGTCCCTGATCAGATGCCGCGTTCTGCGACGTCTGATCTGGGCCTGCACTGTCTGCCAGGGTACCTGTTTTGGGGTTTCTGGTACTAAATGGGTTAATTACACATGGACCCCAACAAACAGTGGAATTCCAGATCAGACTGCTCTTATAAGAACAATCTGATCTTGTTTTGCACTGTTTGCCATCGTTCCAAACTTTTTCTGCATGTATTTATGGCCATACAGTAACTAAGATTTCATATTTTTAGAGCAATTATGCTGTTACACACCAATCTTGATAGGTGTTTCATGATGTTTAGTGTTATTTTGGGAGAGAAAATGAGAAAATGTAGTCTCGCCTGTTTTAGTTTTGACAGTGAATATGTCCGCAGGCAACAAACTGTCAGTTTTGCTTATGTGGTTTCCTGAATAATGTTTTTACGACTTTTGCATTTCTGTAGGTGTGATGTGTGTAGTCTCGCCTGCATTTTATTCTAGTCGTCGTTCAGAGGGGCAGCTAAGATAAAACTTTAACTCTTCACATTTTTTTTTTCAAAATCAACTTTTTAAACAAAATGTTACAGGATTTCATACAAAGGCAAGATCTACAGTCAGGGTTCGATGTTTAAGGTCCCCGTCAACACTATAAAGGTCATTTTGGAGAGGTTGCTACCAATTTGGTGGGACTTTAACCCAACGAGGCGATTCTAATGAGTACACACAACATACATTTGCAAGATAAAAGACTAAAATCTCTTTAATTATCCCCCACTATTTCTTATGTAGAGGATTAGGCTAGGGGCTCAAGAATGGGTTCGACACATCTATGGTAAACAAGCCATCGAAGTTCTACTGTATATGTGAATCTTAAGCTTGACACTTAATATAAATGTGGGCAGAGGATTCACATAATTATATTGTCAAGCCATATTTTTGCTGAAAAATAAGTCAAAATCCTTTGAAAATATCATCAGCTAAGCGTGCTTAGTGCTTGGAGGATTACTGTATGGGAAGCACTGGGCCCCTACTGGGAATGACACATAGACTACTTTCAGACCAGGTAGCAACAGAAAAAAAAAGTTATTTCTAACACTGTACAGTGATAGTCAAGTGGACATCAGAAATATAACAACTTTCCAAATAAATATAACTTTGGGTAGATTGATAAACAGTAGACCCCCAAAAATGTAATGGTTGTCTGGTTGTGTTTAACATCCTGTCAACACTTTAAAGGTAATTTTGGAGATGTTCCAATTTTGTGGGACTTTTACACAACATTGAGTTGAAATGACATCGCAAGCCCTGTCACCCAATGAAACCAATAGGGTTTATAAACATGGATGGTCTGACTCGCACCGCTCTGCCTGGACAGGCTTAGATCCTCTAAGCGGTTTACCAGTACTCGTGAGTGGGTCGGTTTCAGTCATTGACTTCAGAAAAAATCATTATTTTTTCCCCCTATTGTTATGGAATAAATGGTGTTATTATTGTATTGTTATCATTATGTTCATGAAATCTGAGATAACACTGGAACAATGTATATAGTGGGATAATTTCTGTGTCTGTCCTTGCAAACTGCCACGCTGTCACTTGTGATACAAATAGAACTTGATAATTGTATGAAATTTGAATAACCAGATGTAATTACTCCAGTCTTCTTAACCTATTTAGTACCAGAAACCGCGAAACGGTTACCCTGGCAAACCTTGCAGGCCCAGATCCGACGCCGCAGTATGCGGCATAGTTCTGCAGCGTCTGATCAGGGCCTCCACTGTTTGCTAAAAGTTCAGGCATTTTGCAAATAGATTTTGATGAAAACACAACCGAACACCCCTAAATTTTGGACTCCTGCTGTATATAAGGCGAAAGATGCCATTTGGTACAAAAAGGGTTAAGGATATGGATACCGTATGCACTGTAATAAACACATACACAATACGTTTTCAAGAGGTATTTTTGAGGTCTGTTGAAGTTGAAACACAGTGCTCCAAGATCATTCTAACAAATCAATTTTCACACTTTTGTATATAAATAAAGAGGGACAAGTTTGTTTAAGCCCCTGTCACACTATGCCACGTTTTCACTGCGATGGGACGGCATTGTTTAATTTTTCAGAACGCCGCGAGATCGCAAGAAATATGGGATATTTTTGTGAACATGGACCTGTCATGGCATCCCTACAGCGACCAAGACGTTGCTACGGAGCTTACATGGCGATCTATCGCGATCCTGCAGCGTTCTTGATGGTGATTGTATGCGCTCTCACGGCGCTTCCTCTGCGCTTTTACGGCGCTCACAATGTGTGCACTGCGCTTTTACGGCGCACTCAATGCGCGCACTGCGCTTTTACGGCGCTCACATGTTGAAGACGTTCTCAAAGTGTAAACAGACATATTCATCAGTCGAACAGTTTTGTTTGATTTGAGGTTTAACGTCCCATCAACACATTATAGGTCATTTTGGAGACGTTGCTTCTAATTTTGTGGGACTTTACCCGACATTGAGATGAAATGACATCTCAATCTCTGTCGCCCAATGAAAGTAATAGGGTTAATAAGCACGGATGGTCCGACTCGCGCCTCTTTGCCTGGGCAAGCTTAGATCCCCTAAGCAGTTTACCAGTACTCCTGTGCCGTCGGAAGCAAGTCCACCGCAATCACCGCAAGCAGGAGCAAGTCCACCGCCATTATCTTACCCGGAATTAGTCACATCAGAAGTACATTTTTCGGGATAGTACACAATCAAACTCTACTCTAGCCACTGTTTATACAAGAGGGGGGGCCCCCCTCCCATCGGGACTGGAAGAAATAGATGGGCTGCATGATGCTTCCACGCAGAGCTGAAACCGACCTCACACGAGTACTGGTAAACCGCTTAGAGGATCTAAGCCTGCCCAGGCAAAGCGGTGCGAGATTCGTGTAAACTCTATTGGTGTAAACATGCTTATACGTGTAAACTCTATTGGTTTCATTGGGCGACAGGGCTTGGGATGTCATTTCATCTCAAAGTCGGGTAAAAGTCCCACAAAATTGGAAGCAACGTCTCCAAAATGACCTACACAGTGTTGAATGGGACGTTAAATATCAAATCAATCAATCAGTTAATCAATTATACAAGCGGAGCTTATATGGCGTTGTAGGAGACCTCTGTGCGCCCCTGCCGAGCTCCTGTAGCGTTGTAGGAGACCTTACTGCGCTGCTATGGCAACCATACGGCGACCTCACTGCGCTCTGATCAGAACGCCGAGTGACGGCGTTTGTTTTGAGCATGCTCAAAATGCGCGCCGTCACTTGGCGTTCTATGCGATCCCAACGTGTCTACTGGCGACGCCACTGCATTGCTACGGCGATGTTTGCGATCGTACTGCGTGCACCTCAGCGTTCTGCATTTTTCTTGGAGGCCGTTAGAACGCAGCCCTGGTGTGACAGGGGTTTTAGGAACTTATTCTGCTTTAATATATGTGCTCCTATGCCAACTTTGGACCAGATATGTCCAAAGTTGGCATGTGACCATGAACTTAATAGAATGATTTTCTAGGGCTTGTATAATTACGAATACCGTATAAATCCAAAAACATCAGACACCTTGTTCTCCTAAAATTTTAACATCTGTTTCATGGTCCAGCAAGGAGTCCAAAAGGTGCTGATGGAATGGCAAACATTGTAGATCCTGATCAGACTGCTCCTGGAGCAGTCTGATCTGTGTCTGCACTGTTTGCTTAAGCCTATCTGTCCCAGGACTTAGGATCATTACGGTTAAATGAAATGTCCAAGTCCTCTGTGTGCCCTTATTAGAGTAAATACTGTACATGTATGTACATGCGGACAAGTAAAGTACTTAAGACAACAATAGAGGATTTGGCAAAGTTTTGAAATTGAATATGATTATGTTCTGTCATTCTTTCCATCTATTCAACATACAATTCAATAAGAGATCAAATTTGAAATGCTAGCTACTAGCAAGAACATGAATTTTCTTTTTTCTTTTTTAAGTGTACACTGCTATGTAAATTAAAGGGGAATTTTGAACATTATGGCAAACAAAACTGAAGAAAGAGATGATACAATACATGAGTTGAAAGCCCGCTTTAACTCGAGGTTTAATTGGGGGACAGGGCTTGAGATGTCATTTCATCTCAATGTAGGGTAAAAGTCCCATGAAATTGGAAGCAACGTCTCCAAAATTACCTTTGCAGTGTTGACGGGAACGTTAAACCTCAAATCAAACAAAAACAAACAAAAACTCGAAAGCAATTGCCTTATTATAATTAGTCATGTGAATTTGGTGTGATACTTTTATTCTCTTTTATTCTGTATCTTTTAACCCTTGTCCTGCTGAATATTCATATATGCCGCACCCACTACCGATTATCATCCAATCAGATTACTTGATGCAAATTATTACAACAAATTCACAACCTGAATGACAAACAATGTTGATCCTGATCAGATGGCTTCTTCAGAAGCCATCTGATCTGGATCTACATTGTTTCAACCGGGTTCAGCAGGACAAGGGTTCAGCAGGACAAGGGTTAAAAAGGTCACCGTACTCAGGCCACATGTGAGACGGTATGTTCTGCAATGGAAGGTCGGGTGGTTTTTCTCCAGGTACTCCGGCTTTCGCCAACCACTGATTAACGATCAGCTAGGTATAAGTGAAATAATCTTGAAAGGGCTGTAAAACCAAAAACAAGAAAAAAGTATGTCTACATGACATGAACCATAATGATCCTAAATATTGGGACGGACAGGCATAAGCAAATCATGCAATCCCAGATCAGATAGGAGGTTTTAGGAATTCCGTTTATGACGTCATTCTTGCGCATGCGCAAAGTACTGGCCGTCAATTGAAACGGCCATCGCTATTCATATGTATTGGCGGCACTTAAAATGCTAACAATATTCAGACATTTTGAGAGAAAATATACCCGTTTTCATTGAAATAATGCCTCGAGACGGAAAGAATGATGTTTTACTTTCATTACCGAAATTCATTTATCCTAAATCCGTTTTTAATTGACGAAAATCTTTTCGTGAATGACCCATGTCAATGGCTGAGATACCGTTATTCACAAAATAAGTTTTTACATAGCTTTCGTTTTATTCGCTATCTATCTATCTATCTATCTATCTATCTATCTATCTATCTATCTATCTATCTATCTATCTATCTCTATCTATCTATCTATCTATCTATCTATCTATCTATCTATCTATCTATCTATCTATCTATCTGTCTACATGTGCAATTTAAATGTCCATACTGACAGTCGAAATAAACTAATGAGTGGGCTGACTGAGGGGCGTTGCGTCAATGTTGGTTCATGCCGTCGACACCCACTCCAACTCATTTCATTGTCACATGTCCGTTGGCATGAGAGAGAGAGAGACAGACAGAGAGGGGTTTGATTGACAAACTGACAGTAGACAGACAGACGACACACAGACCGACTTACTGAATGACTGACTTAACAGACGAACGGACGGACTGTTAGAAGACAAATAAACATACTGACAGCCGAAAAAAAACAACAACAACCAATGAGTGGACTTACAGACGGGCGTCGAGTCAAAGTTGGCTCGACGTCATGCCGTCGACCGCCACTCCGACTCACTTCAATGGCACGTGACCGTTGAGATGGTTTGACTGATCCCTGTATCCAAGAAGCCCATAACCCTTTTTGTACCAACTGGAATCTTCCTCCTTATATATAGCAGGAGTCATTTTCAAAATTTAGGCGTGTCAGGTTGTGCTTTCTTCAAAATTTATTTAGAAAATGGCCGAACCTTTTGCAATCAGTGTAGGCCCTGATCAGACACCACGTTCTGTGGCGTCTGATCTGGGCCTGCACTGTTTGTCACTTACCCCTTTTGGGGTTTCCGGTACCAAATGGGTTAATGTAGACCTAAGGGCTGGGTAGGTTTAACCAATCTACCAGATTTTACTGTAAAATCTTGCACTTGCGAAGGAGTGTTTAACATTCTTATGCTCTGAAAGGGTGTTCTACGTTTGTTTTGAATTTAATGTTCCAATCCCACTGAGTCTTGATGGGTCCGAGCACTGGGCAAATGACATTTTATTAAGCAACGCCATATTATCGCCAACGAAACGTTGTCACGTTTCATCGACGTTGCAATGTCAAATTCAATGCATCGCTTTGAAGTTGGTTTGATGTAGACACGACGTTGTTGACACGCTACATGTCGGTTGACGTAACGTCATTTAACGACAAACTGTAATTTAAATTTGCTTGCGCTCGCTAATTGTTGGTGCGCAGAGAGAGAGAGAGAGAGAGAGAGAGAGAGAGAGAGAGAGAGAGAGAGAGAGAGAGAGAGAATCGTATGTACAATATATCAATTTCGTAATGCGAAATTTCACATCTGGCAGCATATCGGTGTTTCTCCCATTATCTTACATTAGAATTCCCCAAAAGTTTAAAAGAATTCCACTGTTTTACGCTGTAATTAACATTTTATCTGTCCCACTGCCTTTGAAGCAATACGACAGATGACGGCCAGGGCTTTTCCCGTTCTATTTTTAGAACCGGAAGTACGTCACGAAAAAAGCTCCTTCAGGGTTAAATCACGGATTTCCTTGTCTGGCATGCAAGAATATCCTTTCTTGCACACCAGACAAGGAAATCCGTGATTTTACCCTGGGATAGAAATTTATGTTCTGACCCTGGTGTTCCGACCCCAAATCGAATATAATCGTGTCTTTGATAAATGCACTGGTTGATTACAACCTCATGCGCGGCGTCGTCATGCGTGATGCACTAAACATTCCTGTTGTGTCATCACAAAATGGTGGACGTCGGTAACCGAAGTGAAAGCAGCATTAAAATTTCGCAACAGAAATGGAAGGTATGCAAGAAAAAGAATCCAATATGGGTGTGAGGGGTGGATGGAAAAATCCGTCCCTCGGGATCACTGTCCGGCATCACTCGGCAAGCCTCGTGATGCCGGACAGCGTCCCTCGGGATGGATTTTTCCATCCACCCCTCACGCCGAGTGATGCCGGACAGTGATCCCGGGGGACGGATTTTTCCATCCACCCCTCACACCCATATAAGATTCTTATATTCTCCCTGTTCCCATCTGCAGAAAGAATAGGATAAAGAATACTGTAAAAATCCCCAAAATTTGGACACCTTTAAGAACTTGCTGTTATTCTCCTAAAATTTTAAACAAATTTGTTTCATGATCCAGCCAGCAGTCCAAAAAGTGTAGACAGAATGGCAAACAGTGTAGACCCTGATCAGACTGTGCCTTCAGGAGAAGTCTGATCTGGATCTGCACTGATTGCTTAGGCCTGACTGTCCCAATTCTTAGGATCATTACGGTAAAAGAACTAAAAACAAATGTGGCTTTTGATGGCCCTCGCCCATCGGGGCCTGAAGAAATAGATGGGCTGCATGATGCCTCCACGCAGAGCTGAAACCGACCCGCACACGAGCACTGGTAAACGGCTTAGAGGACCTAAGCTTGCCCAGGCAAAGTGGTGCGAGTCCATGCATATAAACCCTATTGGTGTCATTGGGCGACAGGGCTTGAGATGTCATTTCATCTTAATGTCGGGTAAAAGTCCCACAAAATTGGAAGCAGTGTCTCCTAAATGACTTATACAGTGTTGATGGGGATGTTAAACCACAAATGAAATAAATTCATGATTCAGCAAGGAGTTCAAAAAGTGTAGACAGAATGGTAAACTGAAGATCCTGATCAGACTGCTCCTTCAAGATCTGGGTCTGCACTGATTGCTTAAAAGAACAACAAATATATCTTATTATTCTTGTTAACTGAAAACTAATGTGGCTTTAATGTGGTTAGTTTTGATGGAAGCACAACACACATTATTGAAACAGCCTTTGCCACTCCTTGTATCAGCGAAACAAGATTTCACCATGCCGATCAATAACCAGCTGCTTCGTAAAGGAGAAAACTCAGACACTTATTGCTTTTTTGGAACCGTAACTGCTCCATCGGCAACAAAAGGCTTTGCATTGTATCTGTATGCGACCAGTGACGACTGTAATCAGACTGCAAGACTTGCACAGTCTGACTGTTGAAAAGGAGTTTCTGCTGAGCCTAAGCTCATGGTGGAATAAACAATAACTCCTGCAGTTTGACCACAGAAAGACACAGGCTGGTATGTTCCGATAGCAATCGTGCAGCGGTTCTCTGATACTGTTTTTTACACGGCTTATCAAGAACCCCATTGATTTTTGTTGGTGACATGAGCTTGCATTGCTGGCTTGAACAACAGCGTTCTATATTTCCCATTAATGTGTATTCACTGTTGCCATGGTGATATTGATAGGCGAAAATCCATTTAGGTCACAGAAAAGATTGCATTCGTTTTTTTTCGTACCATTACCAGGAAACTTAATTGCCTAGGAGTAAATCAATGCATTGCCCACTCAGTCTTGGAAAATAGCAGGAGACTTATTTTAGCGTCGATCAATAGCCCATTATGGGAAAGCAATAACAGAAGACTTACAGACACCTACTTTAGCATGATAAACTACATTTCTGCAAGCTGTGAGGGAAGCTTTGCTTCATTTAGTTCTGGATCTGGGCTTATACTACTATACCTCTTTATATCATTGTTGCTGTCTTCCCAAATGAAGTCAATTTTTTTCCCTGGCATTAATAGATCAGAGACATATGAACACAATATGGTCATTTAATCGGTATATGCAAGTCATTTTTTGTTCCAACAGATATTGCGGCCCCGCCCATTGGGGCTTGAAGAAATACAAATGGACTGCATGATACTTCCACGCAGAGCTGAATCCGACGGCATATGAGTACTGGTAAAGCACTTAGAGGATCTAAGCCTGCCCAGGCAAAGCGGTGCGAGTCAGACTGTCCATGTTTATAAACCCGTTTGGTTTCATTGGGCGACAAGGCTTGATGTCATTTCATCTCAATGTTGGGTAAAAGTCCCACAAAATTGGAAGCAACATCTCCAAAATGACCTTTACAGTGTTGACGGGGACGTTAAGCCTCAGATCAAATAAACAAACTCTCCTGTCCTCTAATCTTTTCCCTGACACAGGATGACCTTCAAGGGTTGAAATGTTGAACCCAAAATTTGCCAGGCCTGTTAGCTGTGTCTGATTTGTGTCTGTCAGGTGATTTGTGGGCTTGATCCCTGCTTGGTTAAATGGGGTAAGAGCATTATTTTCTACGGAGGTCTGAGCTTCTGGTACTCATTACCCGCTTGGAAGCCCGGGCGTAGCCCCAGATAAGAGGGGGTTTCCACATATTATTTTTCTTATTTCTGCATGAAAACATACGTTGTGGGTACCCACAACATTTTTTCATGCAGAAATATCTAATGAATACCGAAACATAATGTTTAAGTGCAGAAAATTAATAAGAAAAATGAAAAATGAAAAAGGCACCTTAACTGGAGCTATGGATGGGCTGGGCCAGACTGACCAGCACTGTGTAGCAACCCAACAATCTCATTCTTTGGTGCATGATGTCTACGACAGTATTCTGACCTCTGATTTGTGACAGTATTTATATATATTCTGTGATCATGTAAATTCGCTTTCCATTTCCTGGCATTTCATTGGTTTTACCCAGCTTTCAGCATTTGCCACTTTGTGCATTAGGTTTTGAGCATTATATTGCCACAAATTTCGTTTTACAGCTCTGCTGACAATTGAGCATAAAACAAAATTTCCGGGTATCAGGCCTCATATTTTTCAGGCATTTGCAAGATTTCAGGCTTTCAGATTTAGATTTTTGTGCCTATAGTCTGTTTAAAAAACTATTTAACACTTATCCTGCTGAATAAATTTATTAACCCACACCCATTTTCTGACTATAAGTCAACCAAATTAATTGATATTTTCACAAATTGCATTACAAACAGTGTAGTTCCTGATCAGATGGCTTCTTCAGAAGCCATCTGATCTGGATCTACAATGTTTGCAAAGGTTATAGTTGTGTCTTGTTCAGCAGGATAAGGGTTAAAGCAGCAAAATCGGAAATGCGTGGTCAGTATGAGGCCTGTTGTAGGTGTACCCATTTTGGAGGGTCAGTTGCTCATGCATAAAATGATATAGGCATTGTCAAGCTGAAGGGCTAGTCGACATGTATTTTGACAAGATAAAGGCTTAAGAATTCTTGTTCAGGGCAGAATCCTTCTTGAACTAAAAAAAAGATTGAAATATTCTTGAGGCATGCATAGTGAATCATTGATCCTCATTGTACCCTTTGTTTGGTCTTTGTCATTTCTTCAAACTGGTATGAACAACTGACGCAGCATGTGGCTGTCTGCGGGTAATTATGCAAATTAGGTTTTGTCTGGTGAGGATTAGGGGGTCAGTGATCAGGATCCCTTTTGTCAGAATCTGGGGCTGAATATTGATTTCAAGGCTCCATTGATTTTGGTATGCTTTATGATAAAGGAAATGTTGCTTTGACCGTAATGATCCTAAGTATTGGGACAGATAGGTCGATAGGTCCAAGCAAACAGTGCAGACCCAGATCAGACTGCTCCTTCAGGAGCAGTCTGATCAGGGTCTACACTTTTTACAAGATATTAGGAGAATTACAGCAGGTCTGCGGGGTGTCCCAATATTTAGGATTTTACGGTAATCCAGAACAAAATTACTGTTTACAGTAATAATTCCCAGCAGGCACATGACTGCGCATTAAGGTTGGTACAAGATCATGACATTTATGCGATGTCACATCTTTGCTAGTGCAATGTCATGACATTGCACCGACATTGATTTGACGTTGCCCTAGCGACGTGTGCCTGCTGGGAACTCTCTCAACCCTTGGCCCAGTACATATTTGTAAGCAGTGTAGTTCCAGATGAGATGGCTCATAACGAGTTGTGTCTTATCAGGATCATCAGTTAATTAACCCATTCAGTACCCAAAACCCCAAAACGGGTACCTTGGCAAACAGTGCAGGCCCAGATCAGACGCCACAGAACGTGGCATCTGATCAGGGCCTTCACTGTTTGCAAAAAGTTAAGCCATTTTCCGAATAAATTTTGAACAAAACACAACCTGCCACCCCTAAATATTAAAATGGACTCGATCCTGCGATATATAAGGTTGAAGATTCCATTTGGTACAAAAAGGGTTAATGGGGATTGCATATATAGCGCCAGATAAGAGGGGAACCCACATATTAGTTTTCTTATTTCTTCATGAAAAAACATATGTTGTGGGTATTCATTAGAAGTACCTCACTGAGGCACTTCTAATGAATACCACAACATATGTTTTCGTGCAGAAATAGGAAAAATATCGGGACTTTTCGGATGAAAAAAGCACTTTATCTGGAGCTATGTCAGATTGACATATGCCATAAAATATTACCAAACCCATTCAGTACCTTGGCAAACAGTGCAGTCCCAGATCAGACGCCACAGAACACGGTATCTGATCAGGGCCTACACTGTTTGCAAAAAAGTTAAGCCATTTCCCCGAACAAAATTTTGAAGAAAACAACCTGACATCCCTAAATTTCGAGAAGGACTGTCACATATAAGGTGGAAGATTCCATTTAGCACAAAAAGGGTTAAAACCCCTATTTACAAGAATGAGCACATTCAAATTCAAAAGTGGATGAGTTCACTTCAGAAACTCAGGGAGGAGGGGGGGGGGGGGGTGGGGGTGGGGGGGGAGTAAACACTTCATTTGAGTGGATGCACTGCAAGAACACCATTTTCACACAGGTGATAACTTTCCCTCTATGGACCAGGTCTGCTTTTGCGGGGTGGGTACCAAATTCTTTCCATTTAGAGTTGACGGTTATTGCTGACTGGCCAGAATGCAGTGCACCTAAAATGTATATAGAGAATAGCTTGAATATAAATGGGATTGCCGTGACATTTATTCATTTTGCTGACTATAGGCTGTAACACGTTTTGCAGTACAAAACCCTTTCATCCCTGTAGAGTACCGGTTCAGATACCTATATGTAAACAGTGTAGATCATAATGAGCCATCTCATCAGGATCTACATTGTTTGCCAGCTTTTTAATGGTTATTGACGAAAAACCTTAGATGGAAGAGGGGACTTCAGAACTGCAGGCAGGGGTGAAAGGATAACTTAACTGTATACTTATAAATACATGAAAGTTGTTGATGAAGAGCTAAACCAAAAAACTTTTTATATTAGTAAATGAGTCTTTTGAAGCTGGATTTTTCCCCTATTGTGTTCACATATGTAGTTTTGCGGTTTTGGTGGTTTTATTGTTGTTGGTTCAGCTGGATTGATAAATTATTCAGGGGTCGTCTCAATATTGGTTCTACCTGTCTGTCGTATAATTAGATATGACATATGAGTAACAAGCCTGTGTGTGTGGGTGTATGTGGACACTTGTATGTATGTGTGTGTGTGTGTTTGTGTATACATATATGTTTTACTTACATATTCTTTTGCATGGTGTGATCTAGATTTGTAGTGTGTCTTGTGGTTATTGTGTACCTAGGTGTCTTCCTTTTTTCTGAACCTTGCTTGATGTAGAAAAGATTAAAGTTTCTGTTTCAAAATTTCAAAATATACATGTAGCTCATAAAATTGCCACACTGCAGTTTCTTACATCTCATTTCAGTTTTGAGGAAGAAGTAGACGGCTTTGATGTCTATTACGGTACAACCCCACAGTATAATGAAGGCCCCTATCCGAACCCTCCTGCCTCATTCTCTGAAGAAAACAGACCTCCCGGTTTTCCCAGTCGTGGTCGACCAAGGGAGAGGACATGGATACCAGGCGTCAATTTCCATGGGTTGGTTTTTCTGCTTTTGATCCCTAATTTAACCCATTGTATGCAGGAAACCCCTAAAGACAGTGCAGGCCTAGATCAGATGCCGCAGAACATGGCATTCAGATGCCGCAGAACGCGGCATTCAGATGCCGCAGAACGCGGCATCTGATCAGGGCCTACACTGTTTGCTAAAAGTTCAGTCATTTTCAAAATAAACTATGATGAAAGCACAACCTGACACCCCTAAATTTTGAAATTGACTCCTGCTATATACAAGGAGGAAGATTCCATTTGATACAAAAAGGGTTAATGCCTAGCATCTCAAAAATGGGAATCTGGAAAACAATGCAGACCCATGTCAGTCGTTGTGTAGCCCAGCATCTGATCAGGATTTATTTTTGTTTGATTTGATGTTTACCCTCCCCGTCAACACTATGAAGGTCATTTTGGAGACGTTGCTTCCAATTTTGTAGGACTTTTATCCGACATTGAGATGAAATTACATCTCAAGCCCTATCTCCCAATCAAACCAATAGGGTTTATAAGTATGGACGGTCCGACTCGCACCGCTTTGCCTGGACAGGCTTAGATCAGGATCTAAAGTGGTTGCATAAAGTATAGGAATTTTTGTGGAACTTGCGAAAAAAACGAACACGCAAAACTGTATTTGAAATTTACTTGGTACATATACATGTAACTCTAACAGTCTCTGTTTACCTGACAAATACAAAATCCTCTGTTGTAAATTTGTTTGAAACACAAAAACAAGATTTTAAAAGTAGTTTTGTGTGTTTCATGAAAGTTCAGAATCATTTGTTTAAGACATGGAACTGTTTTCTTTCAGCAGAGGGGCCAAATGGGCTGGAGGCACAATGCGCATATATTCCGATTCCGTCAGTAAGGATGTTGCCCCAGTACCTGTAGGGTCTCCCACCCACTCAGTCGCCCAGTCTACAACTAGTGCTGGAAAGCATGGGAAAAAGAAGAAACGGAAGTCATCAAAGTCTGTGAGTCGATCTGGGTCAAGGTCAAGTTCAGGCAGCAGCAGAAGTAGTTCGTCGGGAAGCAGTCGATCAGCGAGGTAGGCAAGAGAAACAGTAAAAAAATTTATGTGTTTGGTACGAGTAATGTACCAATGAACCAATTTTGTACCGAAAACCCCAAAACGTGTAATTTGGCAGACAGTGCAGGCCCAGATCAGACGCCGCAGAACGCGGCGTCTGATCAGGGCCTACACTGTTTGCAAAACGTTCAGCCAGTTTCAAGAAAAAGTTTGAAGAAAACACAACATGACAGGCCTAAATTTTGAAATGGACTTGTGCAATATATAAGTAGGAAGATTCCATTTTGTACAAAAAGGCTTAAAAGCAGTAGTTACTTAAGCTGTGGGCAGTATCAAGGTGTGGACTGCCAGGGGGTTCAGGTCATATTAACCGGCAGACCAGACCCTGGCCCGAGGGCAGTCCATAAACCTTGATGGTGCCCTCAGCTTGGGTTTCTGTTAATTTTAGTATATTGAACATAAATTGAACACTTTATTAAAAGTCAACAATTAACAAAACAAATGTTGATGAACTGTAAATAAAGAACTTTACAGATCACTGTTCAATTATTGTTTGTTTCCTTAGATACCTGTGGAAAGGTGAAGGATGTACATGTTGTTAGGCTGGTTCTGAGCACCACCAGTTTCTGGTTGTCTCGGGCACTATAAGATGGGACTTGTATCGGTTAGAATCATATCTTACAATGCCTTAGCAACTTACACGTGTTTCTAGTCGAAGGGGAAATGTGTTTCGTTCACAAAAATCTGACAGTGTTATTTTTTTCCAGGTGTCTTCTAAACTTTTGGAGTAATCTTGTCTTGTTTATCCTACTGGAATGCTATTTCAGACCATTTTGGAAATCATGTTTCCCCATGGATGTGCAGTTTGGGATGTTGGTAAACATTGTAGACCCAGATCAGATGCCCATATTGCAGTGTCTGGATCTGGATCTACATTGTTTGTTATATTTTTGTAAACCTACCACAAATATAACAAACCTGACACCCACTATAATTAGAAATGTGACGCACTTATTAGGTTGAATATTCCATTGTCATATTTAGGTTAGGATGTTCAGATTCAGAGACATTTGGGAAAATGTTTTTTAACATCTCCATTAAAATATAGACTTTGGGCCAGTTGTTCAAAGCATCGTTAGCTTAATGAGCTCGTTAGTGGTCATATTGTTAACTGTTCTAGCAAGTTTAATATTCAAAATTTTGGTATTTTTTGATGAAAAAATGTGAGCAGCTTTTGCAAATGCAAAAGCTGCTCACATTTTTGCAGCAAAAATATTGACATATTTGCCATAATAAATGATCAAAGTTTTAACGATACGTTAACTAACGACGTCATTAGTTTTGAACAACTGGCCCCTGTTCTCTCCCTTATGCTCATTTAAGGGGAATGGATACACCTTCAATGAGGCAACTCCTGCAAAAGTTGTGAGGAGCAAATTCTTTCCTTTAAGAGTAGACATCTTTTTCAGTGGGTATTCGGACACCTAAACTCACTACCACGCTTCACTTGTTCCAAAATTTGAACAAGTACGAACATCTCACTGATTTTGTGTCTTAAAATACCTGGGAGAGTGGCAAACATTGTAGACCCTGATGTGACGCCGCATTCTGCGGCGTCTCATCTGGGTCTACACTGTTTGCCAAGGCCTGTCTGTCCGAAAATATATGATAAATACAGTAGCTAACCACTCGGTAGGACAATGACTGGCCAGTAAATGTGTGACAATTTTAACGGACTGGCCCAATTTGACCTTAATAGGGTTTACTATTAGACTCCCTAACAAAAAGGAACACGACGCCCCCGCCCATAGGGGCTTGAAGAAATATATGGGCTGCATGATGCTTCCACGCAGAGCTGAATCCGGCCCGCATACTAGTACTGGTAAACCGCTTAGAGGATCTAAGCCTGTCCAGAAACCGTGGTGCGAGGCGGACAGTCCATGCTAATAAACCCTATTGGTTTCATTGGGCGACAGGGCTTGAGATGTCATTTCATCTCAATGTCTGGTAAAAGTCCCACAAAATTGGAAGCAACGTCTCCAAAATGACCTTTACAGTGTTGACGGGGACGTTAAACCTCAAATAAAACAAAAACAAACAAAAAGGAACAATATCCATATTGGCCTAGAGATTCAAAGCATTGTCAGCTTAAGTTTAATAACTAGCTTGTTGGTGCTCAAAATGTTAACTGCTCCCACATGTACATGATCTGAAACTTTGGTATTTTTTTGTGGGGGAAAATACAAGTAGCTTTGCAAATGCAAGAACAACTTACGTTTTTTCAGGGAAAATATTAGCATACAGTAGAACTTCCATGGCTCGAACACCGATGGCTCGTTTACCATGGCTGGGTCGAACTCGTTCTTGAGCCCCTAGGGAAATCCTCGACATAAGAAAAAGTGGGGGATAATTTAAGAGATTTTAGTCTTTTATCTTGCAAATGTATGAGGCGATTCTAATGAGTACATACAACATACATTTTCATTATAGAACACCGAAAAGATGTCCAAAGGTATTTCGTTATGCCTCCTGACAGTAACCTTCGGTGGCTGGAACTACCCCTGTCTCGAACAGATTGCCGAGGTCCCAAAGGTGTTCGAGCCATTGAAGTTCCACTGTATTTATTATTTACAATATCAAATGATCCAAGTTTTAACAATACTTGGGACCATTTTTTTTCAAATTTTCCAAACTGTTTTTGTTTTGATTGGCAGTGTTATAATGAGGGTTTTCTATATTTTTTTCCACAGCAGTAGCACTGAGCGAAAGGCAGTGGCTTCAACAGCCCAGAAAGTCTCTAGCGAAGTTGTTGTCGATAACGAGATCGAACCGGGCGAAAGAGAACCATTAGGCATCTACATCACCAAACTACCTATCAGATCTAGTGGTAAGTCTTTTCACACTTGACGATACCCCAGTAAATGAACATTTGGGGCAAATGAGTGGAAAGGACTCATACTTTCAGGGTCCTGAAAACTAGGGCTGGCTAATCGGAGTTGAAAAGATAATCGATTATCATTCCTGTCATTGCGATCGATAATCGATTAGTAATCACTGAAGATTTGGTCATAATTTTACCTGTCTGGTTTTCTGTCTGAGCATGACTTCTACCATATGCTGTACTTTGCCACATGTATTTGAACAGACAAGCCTGAGCAAACAGTGTAGACCCATATGAGACGCTGCAGAATGCGGCGTCTCATCTGGGTCTGCACTGTTTGCCACTCATACAGCTAATTCAGGCACAACTTTGGGTAAGAAATTGTACTTATCAAATAATTGATTGCAAGCAAATCAGTTATGATAAACATTTTTGTGGAATTTATTGATTAAATAATCGATTATCCGATTAATCGTGCCAGCCTTACTGAAAACTAGTCAGATTTCAATGGCTCGAACACCTTTGGATTATGAAAACAAGCCAATATAAATACCGTATTCGGGCGTGTATTACCCGCAGTTTTTTTCCCTCAAATTACAGGCCCAAGTTCAGGGTGCGGGTAATCCGCCCGAATTATTTTTGGACCATTTTATTTTTACTTTTTCAGCTGAAAATACGATGCATCTCGTGTTATGCTCTATCCTTTTACGATTCCCGACATAAAAAACGTTTAATTGTCCACTCAATTTTACTTACACATGAGTAATATAACAATATCCATTACTAGCAAGCCCGATTTTGTGAGTATTATTCCTAAAACTCTGATTTTAAACGAAATAAATAAGCAAGTTCAATGCGAACATCAAAGTTTTCCGGCATCAAAACCGCCGCCCACAAACCACCGCTACAGTTTTTTTTTTCTGCACGCGATAGGTAAATGACGTCATCGGACCCCAGCAACACCACACGTGTCTATTGTTAGCTCACCTGTCACGTAGTGACAAGGTGAGCTTTTGGGATCACTTTTTGTCCGTCGTGCGTCCGTGCGTGCGTGCGTGCGTCCGTCCGTAAACTTTTCTTCAAACGACATCTCCTCCTAAACCACTGATGGGATTTTGACCAAACTTCACAGGAATGATCCTTAGGTGGTCCCCTTTCAAAGTTGTTCAAATGGTTCCGGTCCATTGCACATATAGGTCACAGGAGCCAAAAATAGATTTTTTTCACCGAAAACTTAAAAAATCTTCTTCTCTGAAACCGCAAGGCCCAGGTCTTTGATATTTGGTATGAAGCTTCATCTAGTGGACCCCTACCAAGATTGTTCAAATTATAGTGCTGGGGCCAAAAATGCCCCCCGCACGGGGGCCCTTTGGTTTTGCATGGGCTTATATGGGGGAAATCTTTAAAAATCTTCTTCTCTAAAACCGCAAGGCCCAGATCTTTGATATTTGGTATGAAGCTTCATCTATTGGACCCCTACCAAGATTGTTCAAATTATAGTGCTGGAGCTAAAAATGCCCCCGCACGGGGGCCCTTTGGTTTTACATGGGCTTATATAGGGAAAATCTTGAAAAATCTTCTTCTCTGAAACCGCAAGGCCCAGGTCTTTGATATTTGGTATGAAGCTTCATCTAGTGGACCCCTACCAAGATTGTTCAAATTATAGTGCTGGGGCCAAAAATGCCCCCGCACGGGGGCCCTTTGGTTTTACATGGGCTTATATAGGGAAAATCTTCTTCTCTGAAACCGCAAGGCCCAGATCTTTGATATTTGGTATGAAGCTTCATCTAGTGGACCCCTACCAAGATTGTTCAAATTATAGTGCTGGAGCTAAAAATGCCCCCGCACGGGGGCCCTTTGGTTTTACATGGGCTTATATAGGGAAAATCTTGAAAAATCTTCTTCTCTGAAACGGCAAGGCCCAGGTCTTTGATATTTGGTATGAAGCTTCATCTAGTGGACCCCTACCATGATTGTTCAAATTATAGTGCTGGGGCCAAAAATGCCCCCTCACGGGGGCCCTTTGGTTTTACAAGGGCTTATATAGGGAAAATCTTGAAAAATCTTCTTCTCTGAAACGGCAAGGCCCAGGTCTTTGATATTAGCTATGAAGCTTTATCTAGTGAACCCCTACCAAGATTGTTCAAATTATAGTGCTGAAGCTAAAAATGCCCCCGCACGGGGGCCCTTTGGTTTTACATGGGCTTATATAGGGAAAATCTTGAAAAATCTTCTTCTCTGAAACCGCAAGGCCCAGGTCTTTGATATTTGGTATGAAGCTTCATCTAGTGGACCCCTACCAAGATTGTTCAAATTATAGTGCTGTGGCCAAAAATGCCCCCGCACGGGGGCCCTTTGGTTTTGCATGGGCTTATATGGGGAAAATCTTTAAAAATCTTCTTCTCTGAAACCGCAAGGCCCAGATCTTTGATATTTGGTATGAAGCTTCATCTATTGGACCCCTACCAAGATTGTTCAAATTATAGTGCTGGAGCTAAAAATGCCCCCGCACGGGGGCCCTTTGGTTTTACATGGGCTTATATAGGGAAAATCTTGAAAAATCTTCTTCTCTGAAACCGCAAGGCCCTGGTCTATGATATTTGGTATGAAGCTTCATCTAGTGGACCCCTACCAAGATTGTTCAAATTATAGTGCTGGAGCTAAAAATGCCCCCGCACGGGGGCCCTTTGGTTTTACAAGGGCTTATATAGGGAAAATCTTGAAAAATCTTCTTCTCTGAAACGGCAAGGCCCAGGTCTTTGATATTTGGTATGAAGCTTCATCTAGTAGACCTCTACCAAGATTGTTCAAATTATAGTGCTGGGGCCAAAAATGCCCCCGCACCAGGGCCCTTTTGTTTTACATAGGCTTATATAGGGAAAATCTTGAAAAATTTTCTTCTCTGAAACTGCAAGGCCCAGGTCTTTGATATTTGGTATGAAGCTTCATCTTGTGGACCTCTACTAAGATTGTTCAAATTATAGCCCTGGGGCCAAAAATGCCCCCGCTCCAGGGCCCTTTGGTTTTACATAGACTTATATAGGGAAAATCTTGAAAAATCTTCTTCTCTGAAACCACAAGGCTTATAGGTCTTCGATATTTGTTATGACGCTTCAGCTAGTGGACCTCTATAAAGATTGTTCAAATTATAGGCCTGAGACCAAAAATGCCCCCGCCATGTGGCCCTTTGGTTTTACATAGACTTATATAGGGAAAATCTTTAAAAATCATCTTCTCTGAAACACAAGGCTTAGGTCTTTGATATTTGTTATGAAGCTTCAGCTAGTGGACCTCTACCAAGATTGTTCAAATTATAGCCCGGGGGCCAAAAATGCCCCCGCTCCGGGGCCCTTTGGTTTTACATAGACTTATATAGGGAAAATCTTGTTTTACATAGACTTCTATATGCAGGGTAAACCTTTAAAATCTTCTTTTCTGAAACCAGAAAGCCCAGGTCTTTCATATTAGATATGAAGCTTCATCTTGTGGACCTCTACCAAGATTGTTCAAATTTTAGCCCTGGGGCCAAAATTGACCCTGCCCGGGGCCCACTTGTTATGCTTTGGATCAGGTGAGCGAACCAGGGCCCTCTGGGCCCTCTTGTTTTATCTTAATGGGGCGTATCTCTCTCATAAAAAATTGTTTGGAAACGGTAAAAATATTCTCGATAGCAAAACGGTTGTGGAAAACAGCGTTTTCCGTAAGCTCCGTGTCAATACCAACAACAGCATACAGATGTGTTAACACAAATTAAAACATCCAACTTTTCTCGCCAAGCGTCTGCTATTTGGCGCCAAAACATAACCATTTACCAGATAGTAGAATAGTCGTAGCAACTCGTCTTAGTAGCAATTAAATAATTTTCACATTGATTGCGGATTAAATTTTATGATTGGGGAATAAACGCAAATTAGAGACATAACTTGACCATATTTTCACACCTTATCGACACGCACCGCAGGGTGGCAATTATATGACAGGGATTAACAATAGTGTCATAATTGAACCGTTATAAATCATCAAACAGTGTAAATCCAAATCAGACGTCTGCGGCGTGTTTCTGATGTGTCTGATCTGGGACTGCACTGTTTGCCGATGTCCCAAAAAAAGAGACGTCTGCGGCGCCTTTCTGAGGTGTCTGACCTGGGACTGCACTGTTTGCCGATGTCCCAAAAAAGGGCCGCGGGCATATGTGGGTTAATAAATAAATTGCAATGGTGAACAGGTAAAGTTTTTTTCAACATTTTAATGCAAATACATGCTTTCTGGTGATACTCGCACGCACGTGCATTTTCCCGCCTTTGAAGACGATCGCACGTTCCGTTGTGTGTTACAAAAAACTGGCCAAATTCTTACTTTTTCTCACTTACGCATCCACCAAAATTTCAGCAAATGTTCCATGCGGGTAATACAACAGAATAACAGTTTTTCCCCCAGATTTTGGCAAAAAAGGGGGGTGCGGGTAGTACGCGAATGCGGTTAATACACACCCGAATACGGTACATTGTAAATTTTACCGCCAAAAACCATAACTTTCAGAAGAAAAATTATGATATTTCCTTATTTCTGCTCAAAATATAGATTGTGGATACACATTAGAACGGCCTCATCGAGGCACTTCTAAGGATTACCCACTATCTATATTTTAGAGCAGAAATAGAAAAACAAGGTTTACCCCTGTGATGTCCAGTCTTACTTTATAAAAGTGGAGTCAAGGAGGTCAGGATTATATAGGCGTGTTTTCGTGATATGGCCCATTAAAAATATTCCAGTTAGGGGTAGTTTTAGCCACTGTGGGTTAATCATAGTGCGGAGGTATAATGCCATCCATCCATCCATCCATCCATCCATCCATCCATCCATGTTTTAAAGTTCGCATTTTTCAGGCCTCATATTTTTCAGGCATATGCAGGATTTCAGGCTTTTAGGGCTTGATTGTTTCTTGATTTTTTCTTGATTTCAGGCTTTTTAGATTTTGATTTTTCCTCCTATATAGATATTAATATGACTATTGAACACTTATCCTCTGAATAAAATTATTTTGCTACACCCATTTCTGCCTATTCACCAATCAAATTATTTGATATTATGTATTCAAGTCCCAAACTGCATTACAAACAGTGTAGATCCTGATCAGATGGCTTCTTCAGAAGCCATCTGATCTGGATCTACACTGTTTGCAAAGGTAATGGTTGTCATGTACAGCAGGATGAGCGTTAAAGCTGCAAAATCAGGTTTTTCAGGCTTTGAAAAGCTTGGTCAGTATGAGGCCTGATTTTTGAAACCAGTTTTAAATCATTGTTTAGATAATTATGTTAGATAGTAGATGTTAGAGGTGAATTTCAATACACCATGGGAGATGAGTTTCGGTAGCTGTCATTTTGCGATTTGTCATCAGATTTAGATAGCGTGAGAAAGTCACCTACAATATGAGGCCAGAGCATGACAAAACAGACAATAAGACCGGTGCGCCCAGCAGAGACTCGAATCAACGTGCGCACCCATCCACTACGACAAGACCTTTTGCCTATTTCTCTTTGCATAGATATTAGCCTGTAGGAGGTATGTGCGATCAGCAAAGACTGATCAGACTACAAATGTGCAGGCTGATCTGAGTCTTCACTGGTCGCTCCAGCCTTCTTGTAGATTTTGTTATGCACTGGCTCATATAACAAGTGGGTTTTAGCCACATCTAATTATAGCAATGTGAACCATATTTATTTCCAGTCATTTTGCTAGGGATATCATCTCTTCAACTGCTACATAAATTCCTAGAGCAGACGACACTCTGATATGTAATGTCAGGCCTTAATTTAACTGAAAAATAAGAAAAATACACTTTGAAAATGCCGTCTGCTAGTCATGATAAGCAGAGAATCTGTTGTTAGGCCAAAGCTCAGACATATCTCCAGATAAGGTGCCTTTTTCATCCGAGAGAATTGATACTTTTCTTATTTCTGCACAAAAACATAAGTTGTGGGTACTCATTAGAAACGCCTCGCCGAGGCGCTTCTAATGAGTACCCACAACGTATGTTTTCATGCATAAACAAGGTAAAAATATTTGGTTACCCCTCTTATCTGGGGTTATGCTCAGATAAGGGCAGGTAACAAGAATAATTTTAGGATAGTTTTTCATGTATCGTTGTTGTTCGTACCCGTTGAGACGATCTCAAAACAACTATTTAACAAAAAATTGAGAAGGAAAATTAACCCTCAGTTGTCCTCCTTACGGCTTACCTAGGCCTTTGGCTGCTCAGACACCATATTAAAGCATGTCTATATGGCAAGTTTGATTTCAGACCAAACTCCGAGTAGCCTGTGCATCAGCAGTCTGACCGGATTTTCAAGTTGGCTTAAACAAGAAAATGTAGTGACAGAGAAATATAAAGAAGAGCATGTAAAGAATATACTGACAAGTTTTTCTTGCAAGATACATATTTTGTTGGGTTTTGCAAGGGCTGCCTCTTCGCCTTGTATTTTAGACCTAGTTGATAATAAATCATTTACGGGTATGTAAATCAGTAGGCTGTGTATCCGCCTGGGCAATAATATTCTTCTGAATTAAACTGATATTTTGTTTAGTTACTGAAGCATGAAGTAGCTATCACTGAAGAGGTGGATCCAGAGAGAAATCTTAGTTATATCAGGTTCATTGTTGTGTGCGACAGATTTTGTCTGATCTATGAAATAACATTGCCCAGAGCAACTTGATTTAAACTGTTGGGACTTATTTATGTTCTCCTGTCGACCAAATCATAACCCATTTCAGACAGGATACACTGGCAAACAGTGCAGGCCCAGACCAGACACTGCATTCTGCTGCGTCTGATCAGGGTCTACACTGCTTGCAAAAATTTCAAGCAATTTTTAAATGAATTTATTTATAAATAACCCAACCTGTACTCCCTAAATTTCAAAATGGCTCTTTATCATATATAAGGTGAAATTCCGCTATTAAGACCACCAAAAGTTAGGACTAATTTTGCTTTAAAAAGCTTATTTACTCATTCTTCGTGGTTTCTGTACACAATGTCCTCTGGTCAGGGACCACCTTTGGGACTGTTCAAAAGTGGTCTTAAAGACCACTTTTGAACAGTCCCAAAGATGGTCTTAATATAGGAATTTTACTGTAGTGCAGAAGATTCTATTGACACTGCGATGGTTCTCCTGAACGAAGACTGACTTTCATTGATTCCCTGTGGACAAAAACTTCGGAAAACAGATATAGGACACCGATACTGCCTCCTGCAGCTGAAATGATGTGGCTGCGAAAATCAATAGGCCCTGAAACGTCTCATTTTCTTTCGCTTGAAGATCTAGTTATTAATGGCTAGGTTTCTTGACTTTGTGGCATACTTGATGTTTAGAATTTCTCAATTCGGATGTATAATCACTGTCAGATAGTTTTCGGGGCGATTGTATTCAGCATTATTATTTCGCACAAGAGTACTGGTAAACTGCTTTAAAGAATCTAAGCCTGCCCAGGCAAAGTGGGTGTGAGTCGGACCGTCCATGCTTATAAACCCTATTGTATTAATTGGGCAATAGGGCTTGAGATGTCATTTCATCTCAGTGTCTGGTAAAAGTCCCTCAAAATTGGAAGCAACATCTCCAAAATGACCTACACAGTGTTGACGGGGACATTAAACCTCAAATCAAACAAACAAACATTATTATTTGGGAAGTTGGTTTTACGGTACTGCGACACATCAGCGGAGCCGTAAAGTGTAATATTTGTGCCTGTAAAGTCACCCGAAAGACAATACTCAATGCATTTATGCCCTATTCTAATGCATATTTATGTATGATAGAAGTCTCCGTGGTATAGTGGTTATGCTACTCGCCTCATAAACCAGGGGTTGTGGGTTTGATCTCGGGCTTTTCCAGACTTTCTGATGAGTCTTTCAACCGAGGTTCTGTCTCTGTATGACCTTCAGGAGCAGTCTGATCTAGGTCTGCGCTGTTTGCTCAGGCCTGTCTGTCCCAATACTTAGGATCATTACGGTATCTTTCATGCTTAGATTTTCCTGATTTCTAAAGCTCAGCATCATTGATCTGCAAATCCCATTTTATCTGTTAATGGTTTGTCCTTTTTTCCATGCATTGAAGAAAGAACCTTTGATTGGAAGAGTTCAGAAGTTCAAGGTTTTTTTCCTTTTCTGTATTTTCTATAACCCAGACCTCATATTTTTCAGGCATTTGCAGGATTTCAGGCTTTTAGAACTTGATTTTTTCCTATTTTCATGCTTTTAGATTTGGATTTTTCTTCCTACAGTAGAACTTTGATGGCTCGAACACCGATGGCTCGTTTACCATGGCTGAGCCAAACAGTTTTCGAGTCCCTAGGGAATTCCTCTACATAAGAAGTTGTGTGGGATAATTACGGTGATTTTCGACTTTTATCTTGCAAATGTATGCTGTGTGTATTCATTAGAATCTATGAGGCGATTCTAATGAGTACACATAACATACATTTTTATTATAGAACAACTAAAAGATGTCCCAAAATTAACTCCGTTATGTCTCTAGGCAGTAACCCTCAGTGGCTCGATCTACCCCTGTCTCGAACTGATTTTCGAGGTCCCAAAGGTGTTCGAGCCATTGAAGTTAAACTGTATAATGTATTTCTTCAGTTCACAAACTATGTTACAAACAGTGTAGATCCTGATCAGATAAAATTCTATAAATAGTCTGCGTGGATTCCTACAAATCAGTGATAGTCATGTGGACTCCAGCACTAATAGAGGTTTTGTCCTTTATACCTTTGGGTCGATTGATAAACAAACGACCCAAAATCAAAGCATTACATGTAGTACTGACAGCACTGGGGGGGAAGTGTTCAATATAGGATTTGGGGTTTTGGGGCTCACTGGGCCCACAGGCTTCGAAAAAGGTGGACATTTGGAAATTTAGTGGGGCCCTTAAATTATACAACAGAAAGTTGCCGGAATTATCTTAGCTTTTGGCTGTATGATTAAAAGTTAGACATCGATCACAGACAGAATCCATTTTGTCTATCTGCTCTATCTTATAAAGAAGCCCTCTGTGGTGTAGTGGTTACGCTTCTCATCTTGTAAAACGGGTTGTAGGATCAATCCCGGGCTTCTCCAGAGTTTTGGATGAATCTTTAAACCGAGGTCCCGTCTCTGTATGACCTTAGCTGTTGGTGGGACGTAAAACTCAAAGACTCACCTTATAAAACTGACTTGGTCTCATTTGGCCATTACCTGGGTTGAAACCAGTACTGAGAAATGTGGATGAAATGTCTTGCTCAGTGACTTACATATATATTTCTGGAAGACAAGCATGCTAGAATAAATACTGTACATTTAGGTATTTTACAGTATTGTGATCCAGTAAGCTGTGTAAGCATACACGAACAAGTATACTGAAAAACATGGCCATACGGTAAACAAAACGTGGATATGGGTTTAACCAAATCAGAATGGTTGGTGGTAAAACAGATACAACAAAACGTCCTGAGTTATTTCAAGTGTGCAACATCTGGTTTGTGATTTACTCAATAACAGGCACCAGACAGCCGAAAATCAAGAGAAAATCACAAAAACAAACTCCTGAAGAAACATTCACTAAATGGCGCAGCCTAGTTTGAACACTTGGTGGGTCACTCTGCAGGCTGGAATAATGGTCCTGAACTGAGATTCAGACTGTGTCTTTGAACGCATAAATTCCTGTATCCCTTGTCCTGCTGAACCCAGATACTTCTTAGCTTTCAAACAATGTAGATCCAGATCAGATGGCTTCTGGAGAAGCCATCTGATCAGGATCTTCATTGTTTGTCATTCAATTTATGAATTTGTTGCAATGATTTGCATAAAGAAATCTGATTGGTTGATAATCAGTGGTGGGTGTGGCATTTTTAAATATTCAGCAGGTCAATGGTTAAGAAATCAGTGTAGAAGCAAGCACAACAACACAGAATTGAAAACTGTTGAATTTGCAAGTTTTCTCAGGGCAAGTCTAGCTAATTTGGCCCAATTAGGCCTCGTCAGTGACCCTCAGTTATTTTCTGTTCAAAATTCTACATTGGAATCAATGGTCCCAAAGGACCAGAAAGTATAACCAAACTTTGTTGAAGTGCAGGGAAACTTATTACTGCCGCCACATTCTGCAGCAGAAAATTGTCCACAAAACACCTCGCTAAAGGTTTGTCAGTTTTTGATACTGTAGCTAATGACTAGCCCAGAAACCCCAAAACAGGTACCCTAGCAAACAGTGAAGGCTCAGATCAGACGTCGCAGAACCCGGCATCTGATCAGGGCCTCCATGGTTTGCTAAAAGTTCAGTCATTTTCCAAATCAATTTTGATGAAAACAGCCTGACACCCCTAAATTTTGAAATGAACTCCAGCTATATATAAGGTGGAAGATTCCTTTCGGTACAAAACTGTTAAGATATAACAAGAACTATTAACCCTTTTCCTGCTGAATATTTTCATTTGCCACACCCATTTCTGTTTATGAGCCAATAAGATTACATGATATAATGTTTTCTTTCAAATTCACAAACTGATTGACAAACAGTATAGATCCTGATCCTGATTTCTTCAGAAGCCATCTGATCTGGATCTATACTGTTTGCAAAGATAGGGGTTGTCATGGACAACAGGATAAGGATTGAGGGATAATTTTTCTTATTCTTGAATTTCCTATGTGCTAAAACATATTAATTCTGTGTACTTGTTAGAATCACGTTGACGAGATGAAGTTCTCAAGGCATATGTTTCGAACAAGAAAATTAAAGAAAATTAGCTCTTAATGATCCTGTACTGTACTGGTTTACCGCATATGTATAAGCCTGTCCAGGAAGGGTGGATATAATCAGGTAAACCATCAGGCTCGATATGAATTAAATTGTGTAGACTCGGCCATACAACTCAAAAACACACAAACAGAAGTATTCATAGGGAACTGTAGAAGCCACCGTGGTGTAGTGGTTACGCTACTCCCCTTGTAAACCAGGGATCGCAGGATCGATCCCGGGCTTCTCCAAACTTTCGGATGAGTCTTTAAACCGAGGTCCTGTCTCCGTATGACCTTAGCTGTTGGTGGGACGTAAAACTCGAACACTCACTCACTCACTCACTCACTCATAGGGAACTGTGATCAGGAGTACTTATAACATACAGGAGAACTTCAATGGCTCGAACACCTTTGGGACCTCGAAAATCTGTTCGAGACAGGGATAGTTCGAGCCACTGAGGGTTACTGCCAGGAGGCATAACGAGATACTTTTAGACATCTGTTCGGTGTTCTATAATGAAAATGTATGCTGTGTGTACTCATAAGAATCGCCTCATCGAGGCGATTCTAATGAGTACACACAGCATACATTTGCAAGATAAAAGACTAAAATCTCCTTAATTATCCCCCACTATTTCTTATGTAGAGGATTTCGCTAGGGAATCAAGAATGGGTTAGACACATCCATGGTAAACGAGCCATCGAAGTTCTACTGTATATGCACTTGTGTGCCTAGACTTTTCTGGTCGCATACATTTCCTACGTCATTTTAGATGCCAATTACATGAAAAATTACATGCTACACTTTTGGTCAGGGCATCGCGTCTGTTATTTTCGTCGGCGTTGGATAACATTGCATTATTTGAAACTGTAAGTGGCATTCTGCGTAATAATAGCTTATTAGTTCTGGGTGAGTGCCATCCGACGGAAAGCGATTTAGACACAGATTAGACTGTTCCTTGAGGAGAAGTCTGATCGGTCTCAGCAGCATTTAGTATTCTGTGCGGACAAAACCTGACAAAATAGTTTAACCCATTGTATACTAGTGGACTCTTCCATTGCTATATGTTGAACAAGTCCATTTGTCATCTAAGGGTTGTCAGGCCTACTTTTTTGTTTTGACGGAAAATTCTGTTAGCAAATAGTGCAGTCCCTGATCAGATACCGCATTCTGCAGCGTCTGATCTCGGCCTGCACTGTTTGCCAAGGTACCCCTTTAGGGATTATCCCCACATACATTGGGTTAAGTAAACAAACTAATCAGAATACCTTGGCATATGTGACTTAAAACCCGAATTATCTTTGATGTTGAATAGGGTTTTACTGTATCCTTAAGATGTCAAGAAAAACTGCATCTGAAAATGTGGTCTGTTAATGTCACCTGCTGCATCTTATTTCAAACCATTTAAAACTAGATGTATTTTTAGCATACAAACAAACAGTATAGACCCTGATCAGGAACAGTCTGATCTGGGTCCTTACTGTTTGCAACAATGACTTTTGAAGAAACCAGCTGATGACAAAGCAGATGGCGTGCCCCGCCCATCAGGGCTTAGAGATACTGATAGGGCTGCATTGTCAACGTAAATTGGAGAATACTGTGTCCCCTTTTTGTCGTGCCTGCTCTTAGCATGGCGTGACGAAGGAGTCCGGTTTTCCATCCGTTCATCCGTCCGTCAAGATGTCAACAGTTACGTTCGTCCTAGAGTCACCCTAATGTATGAGTGCATTTCTCAAGAACTATTAGAGCCTCATCATTGATACTTGGTACAAACTTGCATCTTTGGATGACAACTTCAATGCAAGCACCTATATTTGACCTTGACATACATTTCATGGTTCACTGACTTTGTAAACATTTTCTTTCACCCTAGCGTTCACACTAATGTAAGAGTCCATTTCTGAAGAACTTGGGATGGCAACTTCAATGCAAGCATCCACATTTGACCTTGACCTGCATTCCATGCCTCACTCACTTTAACATTTGCGACCACCATAGGGTTCACCAAATGGTCAAGTTTATTTCTCTAGATCTGTGAGAGCTTAATGATAATTGGTACAAACTTGCATCTAGGGATGACAGCTATAAAAAATGCAAGCATCCATATTTGACCTTGACCTACATTTTATGGTTCACTGACTTAGTGAATTATTGCGTCAACCTTAGCTTTCACTGTAATGTTTAAGTTCATTTCTCAAGAACTATAGGAGCTTCATAAATGATACTTCAAATAACTTGGTGCTAGCTGCAAAAGGAAATGACAGCTTTTATGAAAGTGTCCATGTTTGACCTTGACCTAGATTTTATTGTGTGGTAGCTTTGCATCCCACAGGCGCAACAGAATTCTTGTCTTGTGTTTCAAGTTGCATGTTTGAGCGCCCCCCACCCATTGGGGCTTGGAGAAATACATTGAGCTGTATGGTGCTTCTGCGCAGAGCTGCACCTGATTGAACTTGAGTACTGGTAAACCGCTTAGAAAGCCTGCCCAGGAAAGGTGATGCAAGTCAGACCGCGTCTTCAACCCGTGCTGTTTCTTTGGGTGGTAAGACTTGAGATGTCATTTTATCTTGGTGTCTGGTATAAGTCCTACAAAATCGGAAGTGACGTTTCCAAAATGATCTAAATTGTGTTTGAGGGGATGTAAAACCTCAACAGAAACAAAGCACGTGTTTTGCAAGAGTAGATATGACACAAGTTTTAAATGTTAATGTATTATTGCTTGCAGTAGACCACACATAGCTGAGGTTATAAATATGTATGATCCCTCTGACAAGAGAAAATAAAATAAAAAAAAAAATATGTATAAAACGTCGGTCATGAATAGCAGATGATCCAGATGAAGTTATAAATACGTTCTATAAAAGGTTATCTTTCGGAAGCAAGGAGTACACCACAACTGGAAAATATACAGTGTACATGTCCTCCGGGCCAGACCAGCCTGCTTGGCCAACCAGGCGCCATCAGTGATCCTGAAAAATGTCTCGGCTGCCATTTGCTGCATGCTTTTGCTTGTCACTTTGGGGGAGACTCTGTCTACTTGTAGTTTCGTCATCATTGTTAACGGCCCAGTCAACACCGTTTAGGTCATATTGTTACCTAAACACTTCATCATGACCTTAATAGCCCAGTCAACACTATGTAGGTCATATTGTTACCTAAAACACTTTTCCTGGACAGGCTTATACAAGATGCAGTTAACCCATTGCAGGCAGGAATCCCCTAAAGGGGTACCTTGGCAAACAGTGCAGGCCCAGATCACTGAGATCAGACACTATTTGCTAACAGAATTTTCTGTCAGAAATAGATTGAAAACAAAAAAATAGGCCTACCACCCCTTATATGACAAATGGACTTGTCCAACATAGAACAGTGGAAGAGGCCACTAGTATACATTGGGTTAAACATTATAGTGAACATACTGACAGCTGCCCTTCTTGAATTGAATTGACCCTTATTTCATGTTGGAGAACACATTTGTTACGGGTACTTGTTAGAATCACTTCAGCAAGGCAGTTCTGACAACTACCTATTTCATGTTTTATGGAGAAATATCAAATATCCCAAAATTATCTGCAATATATATTTTAAGGGTTTATATAAAGTGTACATGTTATGTTTGCTTTACAAAAAGTCGAGGCCCCCGCACATCGGGGCTAGAAGAAATAGATTGGGCTGCATGATGCTTCCATGTAGAGCTGAAACCAACCGCAAACGAGTACTGGTAAACCGCTTAGAGGTTCTAAGCATGCCCAAGAAAAGTGATGCGAGGTGGGTCGTCCATGCATATAAACTCTATTGGTTTAATTGGACGGCAGGGCTTGAGATGTCATTTCAACTCAATGTCGGGTAAAAGTCCCACAAAATTGGAAGCAATGTCTCCAAAATTACCTATACAGTGTTGACGGGGGCGATAAACCTCAAATCAAACAAACAAAACAAAACTTTGGCGAGTCTGGCAAGATCTGGTGTTCGAATATTTGTAATATTTATGACAGTAACAACCACCTCTAACCTTCAAGTGTCAATACTTTCCTTTTAGCTAGTGTTCTTTAACCCTTTTTGTACCAAATGTAATCTTCCTTCTTATATATAGCGGGAGTTCTTTTCAAAATTTGGGTTGTCAGGTTGTGTTTTCTTCAAAATTTATTTAGAAAATGGCTGAACTTTTTTTGCAAACAGTGTGGGCCCTGATCAGACGCCGCTTTTTGCGGCGTCTGATCTGGGCCTGCACTGTTTGCCAATTACCCGTTTCAGGGTTTCTAGCACTCAATGGGTTTAAATATGTTTTTGCGTATTTAAAATACTGCTCAAGGCTTCCCTATTTTGTTCCGGCAAATTTTTTTTTTCCTTTCGCGTCATAGTAGACTGAGCATGTATAAGTATAGTCTACATTTTGAAAAGTATATAGATTTTGTTTGCAGTTTTCACTTCATGCTTCAAAAGTTGTGGTATTCATAAATTGACAAAAAGAAAATGAAAAAATATATACTGACACGTTATTCGGGAGATTTAATAGCCTTTAAAGCTATACTTTGAAAAATGAAGTAATACACAGCCATACTACGTGGCAGGGCCAGACTGGCTTTATGTTGCAATCATATTTTAACTGAAAACCATCAATACTGTGCTTTAAGGTGAATTAATATGCCTTAAGGGGGAGCTTACTGCTATGAATAACAGCTCACATGATGAGGCAAATTGGACTACTCTTAAAGGCAAGAATACGCTCCCAGTCTTTCTTTTAAGGTAGTCATCAGCCTCGGTTGGAAAGGAGCTGAGGTACCAGCAAAGTTACTGCCTGTTTTAAAGAGTAGACTCCCTTGGAAAATGGTCCCAGATGTTCGGGTACATTGGTTCACCTTAAAATCCATCAGAATTCATCCGAAAGCTTATTTTGTTGAGGATGTTTTAGCATTGAAAAGTAGTGATACAGGATTAAACGGAATTTAACTGTTACGCCTATCTTTGCAAACAGTGAAGATCCAGATCAGATAGCTTCTGATCTGGATCTACACTGTTTGACTAAAGTTTATAAATTTGTAGGAATAAATGACATCAAATAATCTGATTGGTTCAAAGTCAGAAATGGGTGTGGCTAAACTGAATATTCAACCGGATTAAATGGGATTTAAATCAAAAGAATGTGGAGAATATATTGCATTTAAAGATGGTGCAAAACTTCACTTTTGACTTGGTTTACTTTACAGGTAATTCTTGTCCTACAGTAAAAATCGTAAATATTTGGACACCTTGAGGACTTGCTGTAATTCTCCTAAAATTTTAACAAATTCATTCCATGATCCAGAAAGAAGTCCAAAAGGTGTAGATGGAATGGCAAACAGTGTAGATCCTGAACAAACTGCTCCTTCAGGAGCAGTTTGATCTGAGTTTGCACTATTTGCTTAGGCCTATCTGTCCCATTACTGTAAGTCTAGGCCTGCACAAGAAAGAGTTTGGTTTGGTAAAGTGTCTGGCTCCATATGACCAAAAATGTGTTTACTGGGCTGTTTAACTAAATCAAAGCACTGAGAGTACTGGTGGGTCAATTGTCTCTGAGTGTAGGTTGGGAAAATAGTCCTGAACTGAGAATCAAACTGTTCATTTAACCCTTAAATTCCAGTATTTTAAGTAAGCACAGTAGCCCTGATCAGACAGTTATGTGGCATCTGATTAGGCATACACTGTTTGCCAATGCCAAAGTGCACAAGCACAGTCCAGAATTTACTTTTTATGCAGCGCTGAGAAGCCTCCGTGGTGCAGTGGTTACGCTACTTGCCTTGTAAACCAGGGATCACAGGATCGATCCCGGGCTTCTCCAGACTTTCGGATGAGTCTTTAAACCGAGGTTCTGTCTCCGTATGACCTTAGCTGTTGGTGGGACGTAAAACTAAAACTCACTCACTCACTTTATGCAGCACTGTGACGTCTTAGGGAGGCGACTAACTACGCTATAAACTAGATTTTGTTCGGAGACAATCAACCCACCATTGCTTTCAGTGCTTTGATTCAGTATTGAAAATTGGTAACCCCATATTGCCTAGCATCCCTGAAATAATAAAAGGTATAGATGATCTGATCCAGGTCTACACTTATAGTTGATGTTTAGGGTTAAATTACAGGTTCACGGCCATTTTTCCAGCCTAAATTCAGTGGCAGTCCAGATCAATAATATCAGTCATAAACCTATGTTGTGGGTATTCATTAGAACCGCCTCACCCACAGCATAGGTTTTTATGAAGAATTGACAAAAACTATCCTTCATTTATCACAAAATACACACTTCATCTGTTGCTATGGCCACTGTGTTTGATTTTTGCCAAGTGCTGTTGCGATTTCTATGCATTGACTCACAGTTACTTGCAAGCTGTTGAAATCTGCCATAGAATCTAATAAGCCTAGCGTTGAAGGACAGAAATTCAATAAAGTTATTGATTCGTCTCATGTGATTCACGGTTGTCAGTAATTTGTATCGATTTTCTCATTTTCTGTCTTGCGAAACTTTGGAAGCAATTTCTGTAGCTTGGAGAGCGAGTTATGGATATCCTCTAGAGAATGAAAAGCGGTTTTGCTGTCGTAACAGTTCTGATCGATAGTTATTTTTGAAGAATTATAGAAATGATTAAATCTTGACTTGGCAAGCTGTCTAGCTTTGCCTGTCTTGCACTGAGTACTTACACTAACAGTTAAACATACTATATACCGGCCCGGATAGCTTGGTAGATTGTCGGCTCCGGGGAACGGGAGGTCACGGGTTTGATCCCAGGCCGCGACATACCAAAGTCGTTAAGAATGGTACTAGCTGCTCCTTGCTTGGCATTCAGATTTACGGGGTAGAGCTAGGACTGGTCGACCCAGTGTCAGGATAATGTGACTGGGTGTGGTATCATGTAATGTGTCTGGGACATGATACTTCAGTGAGGCAGCACTATAAAAGTGCGCATTGAGCTCCCTGTCACAACCAGACACCGTCGTGATATGACTGAAAAATTGTTGAAAGCGACGTTAAACCCGAATTCACACACAATCATACTATTCACCACAAACTCTTTATAAAATTGTTCATTATAACACTGTAAAGGATATAACATGGTTTCAAGATGGATACCAAAAATGTACGGATTATATAGAAAAATGACCATAAATGGTCATTTTTCTATATAATCTATCCATTTTTTATTGAATATAATATTTTCTGTTTTGGATCCCAACATTAGTGTTATAACCTGTATGGACTCAAGTGTTGGGTTAGACAAATAGTGTAAATCGAGGTAAGAGTGCAGAAAGCAGCATCTGATCAGGATCTATTCTGCGGGTTAATTGCATAGATTCCTGATCATTGCCTTCACTTCTGTTTTTTAAACAAACAGTAAATCTCCATACATGAGATGAAATATTTTGGGTATTTATGAACACAAAAAAGGGTAAATTTTCTGTGTACTTTATACTTTAAATCTGTACTGGAAGCTTAACCAACCACAAAAAAGTAGTCCAGCCTGCTACAGTGAAAATAATATGTCTTTTCACAATATGAAAATATTATTTGTTTCAAGTATGCATTGATTTCACTGCTTAGTATAATATAAATAACACTGCTGCTATGGTCTGAAGCTAACTATATTTGCCCACTTATATCAAAAACTGTTTTATAATGAAAAATGTTATAAAGAGTTTCACTTTTGCCCCGATGGGATAGATGGGCTGCCTGACGCTTCCATGCAGAGCTGAAACTGACCACACATGAGTACTGGTAAACTGCTTGGAAGGACTAAGCCTGCCATGGCAAAGCGGTGTGTGTCAGACCATCCAATGCATATAATCCTTGGTGACAAGGCTTGCTCAAGATGTCATTTCATTTCAATGTTTGGTAAAAGTCCCACAAAATTGGAAGCAACATTACCAAAATTACATATACAGTATTGACAGGACTTTAAACCTCAATTCAAACAAAAAAGTTTCACTTTCATGGTTAATTCTTTGGATAAGTACTGTTTTGTCCTGCATATACTGGCTTCCTTATTCGCGTCAGTACATAATAGCAACAGTTAAGGTTGGTTTTGTCTGTTTGTTTGATTTGTGGTTTAACATCCCTGTCAACACTGCAAAGGTCATTCATGAGACATTGCTTCCAATTTTGTGGGACTGTTACACAACATTTAGATGAAATGACATCTCAAGCCCTGTCACCCAATGAAACCAATAGGGTTTATAAGCATGAACGGTACAACTCACAACTTTCAAATAATCTTGAAAGGGCCGTAACCTCACCCCCCCCCCCCCCAAAAAAAAAAAAAATCACAAAATACGCATCCTATCTGTTGCTATGATACATGACAAAAAGGGTACTTAGCATTTACCAACTTATGTTCTTCAAATGCAAGCACAGTCAAGACACCTGACTTCTTGCATAAACAGAGCTCAAGGATCTTCTATATGTGTCTGTGAGCAACAGCAGATGCAGACCAGCATGAACATGCAGCAAAGGCTAAGGTGACTCTGCGCTTGTGTGCAGTCTCGCCGCAGCCTTTGCTGCATGTGTATAAGTACCCTTTTCTGCGCCTCTGCCTGTCGGGCCTGGAGAAATAGATTGGGCTTCATGATCAGATGCTCCCGCGCAGACATGAAATCGACTGAACTTTGGAGTACTGGTAAACCGCTTAGACGGTCTAAGCCTATCCAGGAAAAGTGATGCGAGTCGGATTGTTGTTTAAACCCTACCGGATACTTTGGGCGGTAGGGCTTGAGATGTCATTTTATCTCTGTTGTGTAAAAATCCCACAAAATAGGAGGCAACATCTTCTAAATGACCTAAATATGTTGATGGGATGTTAACCCTTGTCCTGCTGAATATCTAAATATGTCACACCCACTACTGATTATCAGCCAGTCAGTTTACTTGATGCAAATTATTGCAACAAATTCATAAACTAGATTGCAAACAATGAAGATCCTGATCAGATGGCTTCTTCAGAAGCCATCTGATCTGGATCTACATTGTTTCAAAGATAGGGCTTATCCGGGCTAAGCAGGACAAGGGTTAAACACAAACAAAGTACCGGTATCCTTTTCTCACAAACTGGCTCTTTGTAATGGTTCTTGCATTTTGTAATGTTGTTGCTGCAGAAAGTATAATAAGGAAGTTTAAGGCTTGAATATTGGATGCTTATGGGTGTGTGACATTGATTAAATCTTAAACCCATTCAGTACCAGAAACCCCAAAATGGGTACCCTGGCAAACAGTGCAGACGCTGCAGAACTCGGAGGGCCTACATTTTTTGCAAAAAGTTCAGCCATTTTCCTAATAAATTTTGAAGAAAACACAACCTGACACCCCTAAATTTTGAAATGGACTCATGCTATATGTAAGGAGGAAGATTCCATTTGGTACAAAACAGGTTAATACCAGGTGACACAAGAGAAAAGGACCTTTGCTTTGTGGCATAAGTGAGTCCGACCATCAAATGCATATGAATTATATTGGTTTTATTGTGTGACGGGGTTTGAGATGTCATTTCAGCTCAGTGTCGGGTAAAAGTTCCTCGAAATTGGAAGCAACATCTCCAAAATGACCACTCTGCTTATCATAATATGGTTTTGGCTATAACAGTTTATATGTTTTGTTTGTTTTGAGGTTTTACATTCCAATCAACATTATTTAGGTCATTTTCAGGACTATTACCTGACATTGAGACGAAATTACATCTCAAGTCCTACCGCCCATAGAAATCACTAGGGTTCAAGGTGCGTCCGACTCGCATCACTTTTACTTATCCGACTTCGACCAAAGCCGTTTACCATTTCTCTAGTTCGGTCAGTTTCAGCTCTGCGCAGAAGCACCGTGCAGCCCAACCCTAACAAATATGTCATAAGAGGTTGTAGTGTATGATGAAGAAATCTATATGAGCCAGCGCATGACAAAACCTACAATAAGACATTTGCGCACAACAAAGACTCGGATCAGCCTGCGCATCTGCTCAGTCTGATCAGAGTCTTTGTTGTGTGCTCTAAGGATAGCTAAGGGTCCAATGCTCCTTCATGCAGCAAGAAAAGTCTCAGGTTAGACTATATGAATGCGCAGGCTGATCTGAGTCTTCGTTGGGTGCACATGTCTTATTGTAGGTTTGTCGTGCGCTGGCTCAAATGTCCTTGAGTTTGATACATGCAGATGATGTTACTGGCATACATGTTGAAGTGTACCGGTTGGCTGTTGATTGACACTGGATGCCCCAGATTATGTTTTCATATGTAATCTTATACTGTCTGAATTTAACCATGCCCATATCAATATGCCCATATACATGTATGATTTAATGTCACTTAAGTTACAGAAGTTTAGACACCAGACAGGAGCTGTTTGTTTTAATCACTTTTGTTAAGCTTTCGGATGGATTTAGACAGTTGGTCTTGTGTTTTAAAAGAGAGGTAGAGTTGTACAAAATATCAGGTAATTTGGCACTTTCTGCCAAGCGTATTTTCCTGCTATTTTAAAGAGAGAAGGAAAGGGTATCCATAAAAATTTCACTCGGGTCACATGTGAAAAGTACTGTAGGGGAAGGCCAGGTGTTTTTTCTCCAGCTATTCCAGTTTTCTGATTAACGTTAAGCTTGATGTAAGTTAAATAATCTATTGGGGCCGCAAAAAAAAAAACAATTAAAATTAACGCTTGTCCTGCTGAATATTCATATATGTCACACCCACTACTGATTATCAGCCAATCAGATTACTTGATGCAAATTATTGCAACAATTTCATAAACTGGATGGCAAACAATGAAGATCCTGATCAGATGGCTTCTTCAGAAGCCATCTGATCTGGATCTACATTGTTTCAAAGATAAGGCATATACGGGCTCAGCAGGACAAGGGTTAAGTGAAATAATCTATTGTGGCTGCAAAAAAAAAAAAAAAAAAAAAAAAAAAAAATTACAATAACACACCCATGCGACATACTGCATTTTTTTCACATCTCCAAAATGGCTACTTTTCTGAAGAAAATCTGTGATATTTTTCTTATCTATACTGCAAACATAGGTTGTGGGTTCTCGTCAGAACCGCCTCAATGTTCTAACGAGTACCCACAACCTTGGAACAGAATTAAGAAAAATAATGTTTACCTCCGTAAACTCCAGTTTTCTCTATATAAAGTGGGGTTTAGAGGGGTGTTCATTTCACAGACTTGTTTATGTGATGGGGAAGAATTTTGTTTGAAGGACACTGAAAGTGGTCTTTCACCAGTACCTGACAAAAATATTTCTTCTGAATGAGTATCTGTTCTTTGAAACTTATTTATTTACCATTGAAAATATGCAAAGTGAAGTTGAGCCGGAAGACCGTAAACAGAAAGGAAATCAAGTCACATTCAAGTGGCAGCCATATTATGAGAAAAGGTTGCAGATCCTTGGATAAAAGTAGAACCTGATCAGCCTGGGTCTTCAGACCTATTTGTAGGGCTCACAGCTACCTTCTCGGCCAATTACCGTAAAAATCCTAAAAATTCGGACACCTTGAGGACTTGCTATAATTCTCCTATTTGAACATATTTGTTTCATGATCCAGCAAGGAGTCCAAAAAGGTGCAGACAGAATGGCATACAGAGTAGACCCTGATCAGACTGCTCCTTCAGGAGCATGAAGGAGCAGTCTGATCTGGGTTTGTCCTGTTTGCTCTAAGGCTTGCCTGTCCCAATACTTAGGATAATTACAGTAGAATATATAAATGCTTATTATTGAGTTCCTTATTCACACCCTTTTGTAGTTCATAATTAAGTGCCATAAAAATCCTAAAAATTTGGACACGTAATTCTAAAATTTTGACAAATTTGTTTCACGATCCTGCAAGGAGTCCAAAAAGTGCAAATGGAATGGCAATCAGTGTAGACCCTGATCAGACTGCTCCTTCAGGAGCAGTCTGATCTGGGTGAGCACTGTTTGCTGTCGCAATACTTAGGATCATTACGGTATGTCGTTTTTTTTTTCATTCACTACGTATCCTTCTGCTATTGCTGACGTGTCTTTGTTTCATTAACTAGCTGTCAAGTAAAAAAGTCAATATCAAGCCTCTGCAAAGTAGAAGTAAAACAAAGATCAGGAATCGATACAATTAACTTACTCCACCCATCAAAGACACGAAAGGGAAAGGAACACAAACATGAAGCGACCAGACCATAATGGAAACCTAAACAAAGGATGGCCATAAGGACAGTTACTTTCCCACAAAATGGCCATCCAAAATAAAAAGACACAAGTGATACACACAGTAAGTAGCAAAACAACATAAATAAACCGCCACAGAAGAACCGCCTTGGAACGGTCAGTGGAAAGAATTCCACTGGGGGGGGGGGGGCTTAAATCGATTTTACATGGCAAGTCTTAATAGACCAGTATCAATGAAAACTGACAACATTTTCAAAAATTTTCGTCTTTTTTTTTTTTTTTTTTTGAAATGTAGTTTGACATGTCACGTGAATTGTATGTTGAGCAGAGCAGACATTCACATGAAATTCCAAACCTAGTTTGCTCTGAAAGATAATAAAATGGAAAGATGTCATCTTCTACCTATGTAAGGGTTTTGTCAGATGTGGTGTAAGCTTGTTAATTAATTACAGTATGTATGCTAAAATTCTGAATACTTACAGACAGACATAAGTCCTTTGATTTGTTATTGTTTAAATGTAAGTGGTGTAAGGAAAATAAATTTTGAAATGGAGGAAGTTTTGCCACCCTGGACAATAGGACATTTTGCTGTCTCTTCTCATTTTCGGCTTGACTATTAAACTTCAACTTAAGTTTTCAGTGTGGATAAAATCCTTACTGTAGGTAAAACCTGTTACCAAAGGTGTGGCACAGTGTGTCTGCTACAAGTGTGAAGAAAGGTGGTGATCGTAGATATATTGTGTGGCAGCAGCTGTGGACTCCCACAATTCTAAAACCTTCTGTTGAGCACTATTTGTTTTTGTGGATACCCTCAAAAGATTGAAGATGTACTGAGCAAAAGGTTTGATTTTCTGGAGCACCAGATTTTGTGTGTGTTTTTAGCTCACCTGACCGAAGGTCATGGTGAGCTTTTGTGACAGTAAGATGTCCGGCGTCGTCGTGCGTCGTCCGTCGTCCGTCGTCCGTCGTGCGTAAACTTTTTCTTGTGAACACACTAGAGGCCACAGTTTTGGTCCAATTATCATCAAACTTGCTCAGAATGATAATCATGACAATATCTCGGTCAAGTTCGAATTTGGGTCATGTCGGGTAAAAAAGTAGGTCAGTAGGTCAAATCATAGAAAAACCTTGTGAACACTCGAGAGGCCACAATTTTGGTCCAATCATCATCAAACTTGCTCAGAATGATCATTGTGACAATATTTTAGTGAAGTTTGAATATGGATCATGTCGGCTTAAAAAGTAGGTCAGCGGGTCAAATCATAGAAAAACCTTGTGAACACCCTAGAGGCCACAATTTTGGTCCAATCATAATCAAACTTGCTCAGAATGATCATCATGACAATATCTTGGTCAAGTTCGAATATGGGTCATGTCCGGTCAAAAAGTAGGTCAGTAGGTCAAATCATAGAAAAACCTTGTGAACACTCTGAAGGCCACTGTTTTGGTCCAATTATCATGAAACTTGCTCAGAATGACCATTGTGACAATATTTCAGTCCAGTTCGAATATGGGTCATATCGGGTTAAAAAGTAGGTCAGCGGGTCAAATCATATAAAAACCTTGTGAACACCCTAGGGGCCACAATTTTGGTCCAATCTTAATCAAACTTGCTCAGAATGATCATCATGACAATATCTCGGTCAAGTTTGAATATGGGTCAAATGGTTCCGGTCCGTTGCACATCTAGGTCACAGGAGCCAAAAACAGATTTTTTTCACCAAAAACTTAAAAAATCTTCTTCTCTGAAACCACAAGGCCCAGGTCTTTGTTATTTGGTATGAAGCTTCATCTAGTGGACCCCTACCAAGATTGTTCAAATTTGAGTGCTGGGGCCAAAAATGCCCCCGCACGGGGGCCCTTTGGTTTTACATAGGCTTATATAGGGAAAATCTTTAAAAATCTTCTTCTCTGAAACCACAAGGCCCAGGACTTTGATATTTGGTATGAAGCTTCATCTAGTGGACCCCTACCAAGATTGTTCAAATTTGAGTGCTGGGACGAAAAATGCCCCCGCCACGGGGCCCTTTGGTTTTACATTGGCTTATATAGGGAAAATCTTTAAAAATCTTCTTCTCTGAAACCACAAGGCCCAGGTCTTTGATATTTGGTATGAAGCTTCATCTAGTGGACCCCTACCAAGATTGTTCAAATTATAGTGCTGGGGCCAAAAATGCCCCCGCCCCAGGGCCCTTTGGTTTTACATAGGCTTATATAGGGAAAATCTTCAAAAATCTTCTACTCTGAAACCACAAGGCCCAGGACTTTGATATTTGGTATGAAGCTTCATCTAGTGGACCCCTACCAAGATTGTTCAAATTATAGTGCTGGGACAAAAAATGCCCCCGCCACGGGGCCCTTTGGTTTTACATTGGCTTATATAGGGAAAATCTTTAAAAATCTTCTTCTCTGAAACCACAAGGCCCAGGTCTTTGATATTTGGTATGAAGCTTCATCTAGTTGACCCCTACCAAGATTGTTCAAATTACAGTGCTGGGGCCAAAAATGCCCCCGCCCCGGGGCCCTTTGGTTTTACATAGGCTTATATAGGGAAAATCTTAAAAAATCTTCTTCTCTGAAACCACAAGGCCCAGGTCTTTGATATTTGGTATGAAGCTTCATCTAGTGGACCCCTACCAAGATTGTTCAAATTTTAGTGCTGGGACAAAAAATGCCCCCGCCACGGGGCCCTTTGGTTTTACATGGGCTTATATAGGGAAAATCTTTAAAAATTTTCTTTTCTGAAACCACAAGGCCCAGGACTTTGATATTTGGTATGAAGCTTCATCTAGTGGACCCCTACCAAGATTGTTCAAATTTTAGTGCTGGGACAAAAATGCCCCCGCCACGGGGCCCTTTGCTTTTACATTGGCTTATATAGGGAAAATTTTTAAAAATCTTCTTCTCTGAAACCACAAGGCCCAGGTCTTATATATTTGGTATGAAGCTTCATCTAGTGGACCCCTACCAAGATTGTTCAAATTATAGTGCTGGGGCCAAAAATGCCCCCGCCACGGGGCCCTTTGGTTTTACATTGGCTTATATAGGGAAAATCTTTAAAAATTTTCTTCTCTAAAACCACAAGGCCCAGGACTTTGATATTTGGTATGAAGCTTCATCTAGTGGACCCCTACCAAGATTGTTCCAATTTTAGTGCTGGGGCCAAAAATGCCCCTGCCCCGGGGCCCTTTGGTTTTACATAGGCTTATATAGGGAAAATCTTTAAAAATCTTCTTCTCTGAAACCACAAGGCCCAGGACTTTGATATTTGGTATGAAGCTTCGTCTAGTGGACCCCTACCAAGATTGTTCAAATTATAGTGCTGGGACAAAAAATCCCCCCCTGCCACGGGGCCCTTTGGTTTTACATAGGCTTATATAGGGAAAATCTTTAAAAATCTTCTTCTCTGAAACCACAAGGCCCAGAACTTTGATATTTGGTATGAAGCTTCATCTAGTGGACCCCTACCAAGATTGTTCAAACTATAGTGCTGGGGCAAAAAATGCCCCTGTCCCGGGGCCCTTTGATTTTACATAGGCTTATATAGGCAAAATCTTTAAAAATCTTCTTCTCTGAAACCGCTAGGCCCAGGTCTTTGATATTTGATGTGTAGCTTCATCTAGTGGACCTTTGACAAGATTGTTCAAATTTTAGCCTTTGTTGATGTTTGGTATGAAGCTTCACCTTTAAGACCTCCCTCAACATTATGTACATTAAAGCCCTGGGGCCAATAATGGCCCTCTCTGGGGCCCACTTGTTACACTATGGATCAGGTGAGCGATCCAGGGCCATCATGGCCCTCTTGTTCAGAGATAATGTTTTCAAGTATTCAAAAGAAGATGAGTGTTCATGTATTATTGAATTTATTAAACGAGTTGAGGAAAAGGGATGAAATGCGAGGCTTTGCCGAGCATTTTATCCCTTTTCCTCAATGAGTTTAATAAATTCAGTAATACATGAGCACAAATGCAAAATTCTATTTATCATATGACATTTAAAACGCATTTTATTCACGAGTGTTCAACAAAAAATGTCAGTATTCTGCCAGTAGTAAACGCCACGTCGAAAAAGATGCCGTACATGTAACGTTACGGGGCGTGTCTAACTAATTTGCATATTTAATAAACTAGTGGATTAACGAATATATTACATGACGTTATTACATTCTCAGACGTGACATCATATGATAAAAAGGGTTTTGTTGTTGAGGTGTCATATGAATTGTATGTTGAGCAGAGCAGACGCTTCCCATGAAATTCCAAACCTAGAACTTTTTGTTGCAATAGCATGTAGCAAGAATCTGTAAGTTCCATAGCATCAGATAAGATGGGAACTTTGTGAAAAATTGATGGATAATTTTTGCTGGTCCTTGGTTTTCATGGAGAAAAAAGGAAAATCATGTTACTGAAAGGGAATCTGAATATTCTTAAGGGAAACAACTCTTTCTAATCAAAGCACCAAAGGCACTGAAATGACAGATTCTATGAGAAAATCAAAACACTGTGAAAACTTACAGACAACCTTTCTAATAAGATCTTAAAATTTAGAAAAGTAGTTCTGCAAATTCCATTGTATGATGTGTTTGCAGTTGTCTATACACCGGTGGTATCATGAAATGTCATTCGATGTTTCAAATTTTGGAAAGAAACTATTTACGTTTTCAAAACCAAACATTAAAATTCAAGTTTTAACAATACTACTGGCAATTAGTAACATTTTTGTCTGGTCGGTTGTGGATACCACCCCCCCCCCCCCAAGATACTTTATTTTTCACAAAGAGATCGGAGGAGAAAGGCTGGTCAGTCCAGTACATGAATTCCATTGGCTTGAAGACATTTTTGAGTAAGAACACCACTATAAACACGCGCGTAATCCTGCTGGATTAGATATCCCGGATTCTGAGCGTAAACAAATAAATGGAACCACGTGAGGCCGACGCACTTGATTGCTGTAACGTCTCGCTGTTCAGTTAACGTCTCAGCCATAATTGGAAGCAACGTCTCCAAAATGACCTTTACAGTGTTGACGGGGACGTTAAACCTCAAATCAACCAACCAACCAACGTCTCAGCCATGATCTTGAATGTTCTTAATGTCGCTAGCTACAATAGCTCGACAGACCATTTCGCTTATTCCATCCGATATGCGATGCTCTAATACGCACGCGTCGCCTCGGCATACCTTATACCTATGTGTCGAAACATCCCGAAACGACAATCGGCGTGATTCACGCTGAAGTGCGATGTGTCACTGAAACGCATATCACGCGAGTCGCTTAGACGCCAATATACATGTATGTATTTCATGCACCCGCGTAAGTGTTCCGTACTGTGTCGACGTCTTAATTTTGGTCACGACAGGGACGTCTAGCTCTCAAAAGTGCATCGCATAAGGGCGACGAACAGTGTCAGTGCTTATTAGTCGGTAGTTGAAACCCTTTGGTTATCTACAAGTACAGTGTAGCAGATGCCGCTGGAAATCTGCTTCGCATATGCGTCTGTCGGATGAATCGATCTTGACGTACTGACGTCGGTCTTCCGCTACGCTGACGTCCAGTAGCATCTTCTGTTGATAGTAAGATGTCGCTCCACCAGACAAATAGATCACACACATGTGGCACCCAAAATCAGAGTCAACGCCATCCGCTTTCCGACCAGCTTCTAACTGTCCATTAGAATCCTCCGTGGTGTAGTGGTTATGCTACTCGCCTTGTAAACCAGGGATCGCAGGATCGATCCCGGACTTCTCCAGACTTTCGGATGTGTCTTTAAACCGAAGTATCGTCTCCGTATGACCTTAGCTGTTGGTGGGACGTAAAACTCAAACACTCACTCACTCACTCACTCACTCACTCTAACTGTCCAGGGTTCAATGAAAAATGTTGCAATACCTTCTCACTTGATGCTTTTTGAGAACAAAATACAATTTCTTCTTTTCTATGCACGACCTTACATCACACATCAAAAGTTTGATCCTGAACATGTGGTTTCTATCAGTGCTGGTGTGAAGGTGGTACACAGGATCGTTGGCCCCCGCCAATCGGGGCTTAAAGAAATAGATGGGCTGCATGATGCTTCCACGCAGAGCTGAAACCGACCCGCACACGAGTACTGGTAATCTGCTTAGAGGATCTAAGCCTGCCCAGGCAAAGAGTTGCGAGTCGGACCGTCCATGCATATAAACCCTATTGGTTTTGATTGGGCGGCGGCAGGGCTTGAGATGTCATTTCATCTCAGTGTCGGGTAAAAGTCCCACAAAATTGTAAGCAACGTCTCCAAAATGACCTATACAGTGTTGACGGGGACGTTAAACCTCAAATCAAACAATACAAAACACAGGATCGTGGCCGGACTGGTAACCATACGTCACGGTTGATTGATTTAACCTTTTTAGCTTAAGGGCATGGTGCCTAAGCGTGTTGTAATCATGCAATCGTTTGGTTTCAAAATCAAAGCACCGAAAGTGTTGGTGGGATGTAGGTTAGGGTAAAAGTCCTGGGCTGAGAATAAACTGTTTAATTTAACTCTGAAATTCCAAACAAATAGTGAAGATTTTGATAAGCAGCGCGTTCTGCAGCGTCCGAACTTGGTCTACACTGTTTGCCAAGCTCACCCTATGATTCCAGGATGACCCTCTTCAGTCTTATGGAATACCCTGATCTCACTGCGGCTATTTTCTGCAAGAAAAAGGTTATTCTGAGAAGTTAGTGATTTTTTTTTTTTTTTTTTGGTTTTGGTTTTAAGGCCCTTTCAAGATTATTTCACTCATATCGAGCCGATCGTTAATCAGAGGTTGGCGAAAACCGGAGTACCCGGAGAAAAACCACCTGACCTTCCGTTGCAGAACTTGGCGTCTCACATGTGACCCGAGCGAGGCTCGAACCACAGCGGTGAGAGACCTAATGATCAAGAGTCAGCGCTCTTAACCACTAGGCCACGGAGGCCCGTAAGAAGTCAGTGATAGTCACGTAGACGTTAGCTCTGAATCGTTTTTTTAATTAGTAACTTCGGGTCGAATGCCAAACAATCAACCCAAACATAGCCGGGTCGTTTGTCAGTCTTGGTTACATGTAAGTGTTAGCTGTAAAATCTACACTTGAAAAAATGTTCGATCTGGCAAACAATGTAAACTAAGATCAAACGCCACAGAACACGTTAAGTTTAAACGGATCAGTCCAAGTCCACGTTCATGACCAGCCTGCATTTAGAGACAATCGGCATGAGTGTTGTCAGTGCTTTGATTTATTCACTGCCTTGAGTTTCTGGAGTGTACTCTTCCATCACTGAAGTTGGGCTCGTCCATTCTGCTAAATATGGCACCTAGAATTATATCACAGGACCTACACTGTTTGCATAGGTACCTGTACCATATTCCAGGGTTGAAAGGGACAGCCTTTCTCGCAAAGTCTGATATACACCTAGTTGTAACTGACCTAGACTTGACCTCGAAAGTCGGAAAACCCATCAATATTCTGGTCTGCAGCTGACCGGCTGGTCTTTAAGGATTAAATATTGACAGCACTGTTAGAAAACAGTGTAAAACCTGAGCAGACGTCGCATTGGTCTAGGTATACAGTCTCGCATGATGCAGCTGATTCATATGAAGTGCTGAATATATTCTCTGAAAGGTAAGATAAAATCGCCATGTCGTCTGCTTCAAAAGTTTGTATTGCGATTATAGGATGTACAATTTTGATAACTGCGCCTAACCAGACTACATTTTTGTGCGGACCCATATTTCTTTGGCGGTCAAAGCCGGAAGAAAGTCGTAAGAAAGCCGGAACTACTTTACAACACGCAGGATAGCTAGAGATGACAGATAGAATCTGTCATTAAAAATGGGGTGGGGGAATTATGTCATGCACTATTCACCCTAACCCTTTTGGTGCCAAGAAAAACAACATCTGAAAATGTTGCCTGCTTATGTCGTCTGCTGAATCTTCTTGCAAACTTTTAAAAAATATTTTTGCATACAAGCAAACAGTGTGGACCCAGATCAGACTGCTCCTAGAGGAGCACTCTGACCTGGGTCCACACTGTTTGCAAATTTTAAAGTACTAGGCAGACGACAAAGCAGACGAAAATTGTCGTGATCGGCATTTTATGAGTTAACTCAAGACAACCCCTATCTTTGCAAACAGTGTAGATCCAGATCAGATGGCTTCTGAATTGATCAGGATCTATACTGTTTGACATTCAGTTTGTGAATTTGTAGGAATAAATTACATCAAGTAATCTGATTGGTTCAAAGTCAGAAAAGGGTGTGGCTAAACTGAATATTCAGCAGGATAATGGTTAAGATGTTTTATTAGAAAAAAAAAAATCTATTAACGTTCTCAGCACTGTGAGTGATTTCTGTTCCCCGCGTTTTTTTCCTGCCTGTCAGAATGTGTGGATTCCGTTGGTTACTTAAGAAAAGAATCTGTTGTCACACATTGGGGATGTAGGAATTATTGATTTTAGGACAAGCAGAGATGGTTCAGGTAGCGTTGTTGAAACTGAATATGTATTGTAATGTTCGATGCTGTTGGCAATGAGACTTAAAACAGTATCGGTATGTATGCACATCAAAAGTGGATATTGACTACTTGACAGGTGTTTGATATAGACAGTAGTTTTGTTAGAAATCGGATGTAACAGCACCATTTTGAGAAAAATAGGTAGATTTCTTTAGGGTTACTTTCCTTTTTGTGTTGTTTTGAATGATGGGTTGGCATTTTGTGACAGAGAGAAGCTTAACCGGTAAACTGCCAGTCATGACTTTGGCAGACATCATTTTCCTATTTTTTTCTTATTTCGTATTATTTTTAAACACGAAAATGAGGTGATGACATATGTTAATCGTCAGCACAAAAAATAATTGGAATCTGCTCTATGAATTTACATGGTGCTTTAACCTATAAAATGCCAGTCATGACAATTGTCGTCTGCGAGTTACTTGCAAACAGTATAGACACAGATCAGACTGCTCCTCCTTTAGGAGCAGTCTGATCTGGGTCCACATTGTTTTCTTGTATTCCAAAAAAAAAAAAAAATGTTTGCAAGAAGATTCAGCAGACGACATACCTTTAAGTAGATGACTTTCATGGCATCATAAGGATTTACCCTTCTCTTGCTGAATATTCAGTTTAGCCACACCCATTTCTGACTTTGAACCAATCAGATTACTTGATGTAATTTATTATTTATTCCTAAAAATTCATAAATTGAATGTCAAAGAGTGTAGATCCTGATCAGAAGCCATCTGAGCTGGATCTACACTGTTTGCAAAGAAAAGGGTTGTGAAAAACAGGCTGGGAAGAATACATGTTTGAGTCAAAATAATAATAAATTAAGGTCTTGATTCCCTAAACCCTATACTTACCCAAGGAAGCAATTCTTTTATTAAAGAGGTCTACTTTTCAATGATAGAATTTTCCTTGGTTAGTATACTCCCTTTCTGAAGGGACTAAATAAACGGAAACAAACCGGATTTTTATGGAAATTATGTCCCTTGTTGGAAACCCAGGTGAAACCAAAGCACACTAGTGAAATTGGACATTGGGGACAAACTTTGTCATTTAATATGGCAAATATACTCATATTTTTGCGGAAAAATGTGATCAGTTTTTGCAAATGCAAAAGCTGCTCAAATTTTAAGCAAAAGTTTGAAAAATACCACTGTATTTTATGTCTTTGAATATACAGTAAATTTCTGCTATTCAGACCACCTAAAATTAAGACTATTTTGCTCTAAAAAGGTTATTTAGAAGGCTGCAGTTATTCTTTCTAAGTGTTTTCTGCACACAATGTCCTCTGGTCACAGACCAGCTTTGAGACTATTCAAAAGTGGTCTTAAAGACCACTTTTGAACAGTCCCAAAGGTGGTCTTAATATAGGAATTTAACTTTATGGGCTTTGGGTATGGTGGAAGGATTTGTTCTGGAATCAAGCTGAGTCAGAGAGTATTTTTCTGCAAAACAGAAAGAATTGATTTTAGATACATATACAGCCTCATGGTATTGACATATATAAAAAGCTTGTAACGCCTGTATATCATGGTATATGGTAGTTCCATCACGTACATGTAGCAATTGGATAGCAGGGGTGAAAGACTAGAAGGGGGATAAGGTTTGTTGAGTGCATAAAAGGGAATGTGATATTCATTTGTAAGGTTAGAAATCTATTGTGTGTTTATTCTGTGTTTTTCGCAGTTGCAATTTCAAAATTTATTTTTGTTGTTTATTATTACATAGTAAAATGATAAGCGGTAACAGCCATTTTCGTTTGGCCAAAAAATAAATATCAACATCAGCAAAATCATCATCATCATCATCATCATCATCATCATCATCATCATCATCTTTATAAATCCTCACTTAACCCTTTTGCACCAAATGGAATTTAGAAGCCTCTGTGGTGCAGTGGCTATGCTACTCGCCTTGTAAACCAGAGATCGCAGGATCGATCCCGGGCTTCTCCAGACTTTCGGATGAGTCTTTAAACCAATGTCCCGTCTCCGTATGATATTATCTGTTGGTGTGAAGTAAAACTGTAACACTGACTCACCAAATGGAATCTTCCCCCTAAAATATAGCAGGAGTTCATTTAAAAATTTAGGGGTGGCAGGTTGTTTTCTTAAAATTTTATTTGGAAAATGGCTGAACTTTATGCAAATAGTGCAGGCCCTGATTAGACGCCACATTCTGCGGCGTCTGATCTGGGCCTGCACTGTTTGCCAAGGTACCTGTTTTGGGGTTTCTGGTACAAAATGGGTTAATATAGAAAAAAACTGGGATTTACAGCTGCAAAAAAAAAAAAAAAAAAAAGGACAACTATTTGCATTGCCAGAACCTACTCACCTTTTCAACATTATTACATTAGTAACCTTATGTGGTCTTTGTTTCAGATACGAGTTTGCGAGATGGTCTGTTCCACGAGTACAAGAAATATGGTAAAGTGACAGCTGTCCAGGTCTGTGGTGTTGCCGACGGCAGATACGCTATTGTCAGCTTCAAGCAGTAAGTTTTAACTCTTTTTATCATATGACGTCGCGTCTGAGAGTGTAATAACGTCATGTATTATTTTCGATAATCCACTAGTGGATTAAATATCATATGCAAATTAGCTAGATACGTCCCGTAACATTACATGTACGACGTCCTTAACGACGTCGCGTTTACTAACGGCGGAATATTGACATTTTTGTAAACAATCGTGAATAAAATGAGTTTAAAATGTCATATGATAAATAGAATCTTGCATTCGTGCTCATGTATTATTGAATTTATTAAACTCGTTGAGGAAAAGGGATAAAATGCTCGGCACAGCCTCGCATTTTATCCCTTTTCCTCAACTTGTTTAATAAATTCAATAATACATGAGCACTCATGTAAGATCCTCTTTCTCCAGTAGTCGTGACTTTTGTTGCCTGTTGATGAGCTTCGCAAACATTTTGGATTCAGATCCGGCCCGACTGACACACCTGTGCAACATAGTGCATTTTTTCGCATCCTCAAAATGGCTACTATACAAATACTGATGAAATTCCGAGACATTTTGCATATTTATACTGCAAACATAGGTTGCTGGTGCTCGTTAAAACCACCTAATTGAGGCGGTTCTAAAGAGTAACCACAACCTCGTATGTCTTGGAGCAGAAATAAGAAAAATAATGTATACCCCCGTAAATCTCAGTTTTCTATAGATATAAAGTGGGGTTTAGGGGGTGTTGTTTCATGGACTTGTTCACTTGATGTCTGAATCCTATTTGCCACACTGATTGTTCCATCAAAGATATTTTGGAAAAAGGTGACTTTAAAAAATCCGCATCTGACATAAAAGCAGGCAAAATTTGCAAAAGCTGCTCTCATTTTTTTCAGCAAATATAAGAAATAAGATATTGTACCTGCTAAAACAGATAACAATTTGACCACTAACGAGCTCGTTAAGCGAAGATGTTTTGAACAACTGGACTCTGATGCACACATGATTCACATAAAATTTCCGGCCTCATTTTCTCTGAAAGTATCATCATCATCAACGGATTTTTGATTAACGTGCAGGTACAGGGGCAAGGTCCACATAAGTGGGCCTCTTCCAGGTAGCTGGCTTGCTGCACGCATGGCAGGTCTTACACCAGATCTCCAGGCCTGTCTATCATCAGGATCGAAAGCAGAGAGCTTCCATTCTCTGCAATCTCTTTCTGTCAGCTGCTTCCAGGTCATCCTGGGCTTTCCAGGTCCCCGCTTTCCACCTACCTGTATGTCACAGGCAGTCTTGACTGCACCATTGGAGCGTTCCACATTTCCATACCAGCAGAGCCTTCTATTTTTCAGGATGAGGTCCAGGTCCTCAATGCCAAGACGCTCAAGTACCTCACTGAACCTGAGGGTGACAGTGTCCTGTGGCTTGACATTGCAGATCTGTCTAATCATTGCCCTGTCATTCCGCTGAAGATGTTGGAGGTTTGGCTTTGTCAATGGCCATGTCTCACTGGCATGGAGCATTGCGCTCCGCACACAAGAACTGTACACACGGCCACGTGTCTTGAACGAGAGGTGGCGGGAAGAGAGAACTGGTAGCAACTCCTTGAATTTCTTCCGGGCTGTTTTCACACGTGATGTGGTTGAAAGGTGGCAACCACCCGCTGCAGAGAGCATATCACCTAGGTAGCAAAAGGAAGCCACAACCTCCAACTTGTCGGATCAAACTTAGACTTCCTTCTGTGGTCTGCCATCTAAGGGTCGTGCAGTTCCTTGGCACCTTGTACACCTGTAATCAGGGTCCTTTATCAAGCGCTTGAGCCCACTGCATTTCTTGTGCACCCAGAACTTGCAACCATTACAAAAGATACCGTTGCTGCCCACTCCAGTGCGGCACACAGCGCATGGGAACTGGCCGGATTCAGAAAATGAAATTATTTCTGTTGTGTTTTGAGGGTTAACCCTTGACCTGCTGAATATTCATATATGCCACACCCACTACCGATTATCAACCAATCAGATTACTTGATGCAAATTATTGCAACACATTCACAATCTGAATGGCAAACAATGTAGATCCTGATCAGATGGCTTCATCAGAAGCCATCTGATCTGGATCTTCATTGTTTGGAAAATAAGGCTCAGCAGGACAAGGGTTAACCCTTTTTGTACCAAATGGAATGGCAGGAATCCATTTCCATATTTAGGGGTGACAGGTTGCGTTATCTTCAAAATTTATTTGGAAAATAGCTGAACTTTTTGCAAATAATGTAGGCCCTGATCAGACGCCGAGTCGTTTGGCGTCTGATCTGGGCCTGCATTGTTTGCCAATTACCCGTTTTGTAGTTTCTGGTACAAAAGGGTGAAACAGATCTCAGTGTTACACATTTAGCATTCTTTTACAGGGGAGAAGATGCTGCGAAGGCTCTTACTGCATCTCATGGGAAACGATTCTTTGGTACACAGATTGAGGTCGCGCAGCATGAGGGTATAGGTAAGTTTCGAATGACATGTTTTGCCTTGTAAATGTGTCTGTAAAAAAATTAGCCATTGCGGTCACCCCATTGTCAGTGCCTGCATGCAGATTTTGTTTAACCACGATCCTGCCGATTAAATTAATTTGCCACACCCATTTCTGCATATTTACCAATCAAATTGCTTGAAATGATATATTCATTCAAATTCGCAAACCAAATGTCTACAAAAGCCATCTACACTATTTGCAAAGGTAGGGGTCTTCATGTTCAGCAGGGTATGGTTAAAGTCTGTCTTGACGTCATATTTTGTAAAGGTTTGGATTACTGGTAGATATTGGTCAAACGTTTGAACTGCTGGTAGTGCTACCAGCCTCTAGCCCCTTCCCCACCCACTACATGACTGGTCTCTAAGATTGATGGTGCAGACATGGAAAATTACCCTTGCCACAGCATTTGTTCAGTTTCCGCTGATTCAGAGGATAGTCTTCAGTTTCGGACGAAATAATGTGCTCTGTACTGGTCAGCCACTTATGTATAATCTGGGCCAGGAAAAATGTAGTTAGGTGAACAGAATCGCTCAGTATGAATTAAAAATGTTGGCTGGGCAGTTAACCCATTTTGTACCGGTCCAAACCCCAAAACAGGTACCCTGGCAAACAGTGCAGGCACAGATCAGACGCTGCAGAGCGCGGCGTCTGATCAGGGCCTACACTATGTGCAAAAAGTTCAACTATTTTCCGAATAAATATTTAAAGATAACACAACCTGTCACCCCCAAAATTTTGAAATGGACTCCTGCCATATTTAAGGAGGAAGATTCGATTTGGTACAAAAAGGGTTAAACTCCAAATCAAGCCAGACCAGGGGGACTACGGTGTATTTGCCTCATGAAACTGGCTTTCTTGCTGGGCAGCTGTTTTTAGACTTTCTTGCTGGGCAACTCTTTTTCACTCATTCAATGATTTTTTTTATCCATGGAGTGTTCTGTTTGTATTTCTAAGGCTTTAAAGTCAGACTCCTTTCTTGATATATTTTTGCAACACGGGGCTATATTTCTGAGAGTGTCAGGTGTTCTTGTCATGGCAACAGCGTTATGACAACCAAGCATCAAAGGCATCTGATGCCATGTAGTGTAATGGTCTCTGGTGGACCAGTCATCTTTCATATCCAATGTGTGTTCAGCAGCATGACCAACAGTGTAGACCCTGATCAGACTGCTCCTTCAGGGGTCTACATTATTTCAGTTTTAAATTTTGTAAAGTTGGTGCTCAGAATTTCATGCTAACTACCACACCAGATTGAGGGGAACTTTTTTTGTGACAAGGCACAAATGACGTTGGAAATTTTCATTAGCAAGTTTCACACATAATAATATAAGGATGATTTTGTTGTTAGACTGAAAAAGAGATGTTATTCCAGCGTTTCGAAAAATGGATGAAAAATGTTAGTGTAATAAATAGTGGCCTCCACAGGCGTTGTGTGGTCGCGTGGATATATGCAGATTTTGGTGCTATGAAACAGTAAGTTTTGAAATACACTAATGACAGTTTTAGAATTTTTAGAGTCGGTCTAATTAATGTACACCACATCCTCTTTGTAACACTATTAATGGGGTCCAAAGCAGAAGTCATGTTAGTTAAACAACCATTTATAGCCAAACAAAAATGTATAGATTATATAGAAAAATGATCATTTATGATCATTTAAACAGTGCTATATCCAAAACTGTGTTATAATGAACTGTGTTATTATGAGGTGGTGGTGTATTAAATATGAGCTCCTCCCCCCCCCCCCCCCCTCCCCCCCAGCCCTTGTTTTTTGTCCATGCATTCACACAAAATTCACATTCAAACGGGTAAATCACAGTATTGTGGCCACCTAGGTTGCACCTGGTAGCAAAAAATCAACTTTGCACAATTCTTATAAAAACATTTTTTTCATAGGGGTTAGTATCCTAAATGTATAGCATTTGCAGCCTTTCGGGCGGAGAGTGGTACAAATGTGTTTATTGATGCTTCACATGTATGTGGGTGGAAAGTGGTTACGGACACTACAGGGTGTACATAACACTATAGCTAAACAACATTAACCATATTAAACTTTATTAACTTTGCTTTAAACATGACTAGGAACACTAACAAGTAAAAATAATCAGTCTTTGCAAAAGTAATAAAGCTTGAAGAAAAAATAATGCACATAAGTTGCCATCACTGTTCAAGACACACAAATAATAAGCCAAAACTTTGTTATGATAATCCCGATAAGCCAATCATTCCAAATAAAACTTATTTAAACTAGACATCAAAGTCATATGCACAAACTGAAAACAAGATGTAGTTCTTTGGACATAAGTTGAATGGAAAAAATTCAGAAGATTTATCACAGCTAAAATGGTTACGGACACTACAAATTTAACAATGCTTCATTTTTTTTCAAATTTCAATCAACTGTTTACTTTTTTTAAAGAAATATGCAGTGAAAAAATATAAAATAAATTACAAAATAAATTAAACAGGAAAATATTTGCTGGAATGTTTGAAATTTAACATAGAAGGTCCCAATAAACGGAAACACATAATGTACAAAAAAGTGAAACCCTGATTTAAAAATATAAAATTAATATGCTAAGCAAATCAAATAGAAATTAATTCATAACACAATTTAAGCCAACCTATAGGATGAAAATTTGATAAATATCCAGCAACTTTTAAATTTTGAAACTTAAGTGGTGCAAAATGTTACGGACACTACAGCATTTTTAGGCGAATCAAATAGCTAAATCGTACATTCATGTATCAGGTCTTTGTATAAAGCAAATTTAATTTAAAATGGTCTCCAAAATCAGATGATAAGTAAAAAAAACAAAAAAAAACACCAGGAATGTACATTTTTTAACTATTAATTGTCACCAAAAGCAAACATTATTTTTTTTGTTACATAGGCCCCCTGCCCATCGAGGCTTGAAGAAATAGATGAGCTGCATGATGCCTCCAGGATTAGCTAATACCAACCGCACAGAAATACTGGTAAACCACTTAGAGGATCTAAGCCTGCCCAGTCATAATGGTGCAAGTCAGACCTTCTGTGCTTATAAACCCTATTGGTTTCATTGGGCAACAGGGCTTGAGATGTCATTTTATCTCAATATCGGGTAAAAGTCCCACAAAATTGGAAGCAACATCTCGAAAATGACCTATACAGTGTTGACAGGGACGTTAAACCTCAAATCAAACAAAAACAAAAACAAACTTACTGTATATATAGCTATGTAAAATTGTCAGACATGTTAAATATTTGATACAAAGAAGTAGATGTATATAATTGGCCCCCGTCCATCGGGGCTTGAAGAAATAGATGGACTGCATGATGCTTCCACGCAGAGCTGAAACCGACCCCCACACACGTACTGGTAGACCGCTTAGAGGATCTAAGCCTGCCCAAGCAAAGCAGTGGAGTTGGCCCGTCCATGCTTATAAACCCTATTCAGGGATTTTCCTAGTGCAAATTTGGGGCTGGTAATCGGCCCCTATTTTTCCCAATTTAGAGACAGATATTTCCAAATTTTACAACAAATTTACCAATTTCTGATTTTGTGCTACATTTTGATGAAAATTTCATGAAAATTGAACCAAAATTGACAAACTTACGACTGATATAAATTCCCAACTTTACATATTGGTGAGCTGTTTTTCCCAAACCCAACGGCCCCTGGACCCTGATTATGAAGGGTAGGAAAATCCCTGCTATTGGTTTCATTAGGCAGCAGGACTTGAGATGTCATTTCATCTCAATGTCGGGTAAAAGTCCCACAAAATTGGAAGCAACGTCTCCAAAATGACCTATACAGTGTTAACGGGGACGTTAAACCTCAAATCAAACAAAAGATGTATATGATGCAAAATAATTTTGGTTTACGATTTCAGTATAGCTTTTACAATTGCCCTGTGATGAAGACTAGAATTTGATAAACATAACAGTTAATAAGTTAAAGGTTAAAAATTTGAAATTTGAACATTTCATGTTAGGTAAGGAGACTAGAATTTGATAAACATAACAACAATTAACAATTTAGCATACATGTATTTACAAGTTAAAAGCTAGAAATTTGAACATTTCATGATTGAAAAAATAGATTGGGTTGCATGGTGCTTCCATGCAGAGCGTAATCCGACCCCACATGAGACTTACATACAGTATCACTTTGCCTGGACAGACTTAGACCTTCTAAAATATGTGTACTGGTAAACGGCTTAGGTTTAAACCTGCCCAGGCAAAGTGATGAGAGTCAGACTGCCCATGCATATAAACCCTATTGGTTTCATTGGGCGGCAGGCCTTGAGATGTCATTTCATCTAAGCGCGGGGTAAAAAAATCCACAAAATTAGAGGCAACATCTCAAAAAATTAAAATGACCTATATAGTGTTGAGGTGGCCTTTAAACCTCAGTCCCTGCCCTTCGGGCGTGGTGAAATAGATTGGGTTGTATGATGCTTCCACACAGAGCTGAAGCCGACCACCCATGAATACTGGCAAATTAACTGCTTAGAGGGTCCAAGCCTGCCTAGGAACAGTGTGCAAGTCAGACAGTCCATGCTTATAAACCTTATTTGTTTCATTTGGCGGTAGAGCTTGGGATGTCATTTCATCTCAGTGTCGGGTAAAAGTCTCACAAATTGGAAGCAATGTCTCCAAAATGACCTATATAGTGTTGACGGGGACATTAAACCTAAAATCAAACAAACAATGAGGCAGTTCTAATGAGCACCAACAGGCTATGTTTGGAGTTCAAACCAGTAAAATATCGTAAATCAAAAAGTAACTATTTTAAAGATAGAAAAGAATGCACTATGTCACACTGGTGTGTTATTGTAATGTGAAAAAAAAAAACCACGCCAAAAAAAAAGCGACAATAAACCAATAAATTAAGAGTTAAAATTGATACAGGAATATGTGTTTCAAAGAAACTGGAATATAAGTATAATGCTTAAACTAGATATTGAAATTTCTTGTAGTGTCCGTAACCAATTTAGTTCTTGAGAGATGTATCAAAACTTCAGATATTCAACGCCTATGGAATGTATTAATTTAAAGAACTGCTAGTATTTTTGCACACGCCTACCTTGTTTGTAAAATAAAACCAGAACGTTCATGCAGTTTCGCTCTGCTGGCCCCCTAATTATATGATTTTCTATTAAATTATGAAAAAAAAATTAAATAAACAATAATAATAATAATTCCAGTGGCTATTTTAGCATCCAGTGCATTATTTCTAGATGAAATTAAAACTTATACCTGCCAATGATCAGACATTTATTCACAGATGTTACTGATGTGTGACCCCATAGATTATGGTTACGGACACTACAAGAACATAGTAGCTGATTACTTATCCTCTGCAGATACCCTTGGGACTTTGCTAATTAGATTCTTCTGCTTTATTATTATAGAGAATACTTATTCTGTCATAAAACTTCAAAACAAGACAGTCAACAACCATGTGGATACACCAGTTTTATTTTTTTTCATGGAGATGCAATTTTTTAAAATTATTGCGCAATTTTGCATCAAAAAGTGTACATTGTTGTATCATCCATTTGGAACAGTTGAGTTATAATTGATTAGTCTGAAGACATATAATATCATTTTGAAAAGTATTATTAAAGTAATGTTTCCCAGATTTTAATATCGATATCAGTAAAAAGGCGTTTGTTTTCAGGTTACGGACACTACAGCATTTTTGTAGTGTCCGTAACCACAAAATCGTTCACAGAGGATGATTAGTTGTTGGAAAAAATACTAATTGTGTTTCATTAAAGGTTATTATACACAAAGTATTAAAAACAGAATTTTTTATTCAAACAAAGCTACTGGCAGTAACAAAATGTATCATGGTTACGGACACTACCACTTTTTTTTTGACTGTTGTTTTCCTGATAAGTGATCCTGAAATTTATTAATAATCAGCAGGGGAGAACAATATGATTTCTACCACTATGGCATTCTTAATAGATCATTTTTAAGGAATTTCAATAAAGTAAACACCACTCTCCTATGGGTATGGTGTGCATAACCAGAGGGTTGTGTTCAAAGTCTTGAAATGTATAACGAAGTACCGCCTCTATAATTATGGTGATATCTTGAAAAGTTTTCAGCGCATATCAAGAAATTATATATCAAAATTTTCTTCAGACAATTTTCTATATTACTGAAATTGAAAAAATAACCTGTTTGCCATGCATTATTATTTAAAATTTGTTTGTAAAATGGTATTTTTTAAAGTGCAACCCATAACGTTGAAAATATGCCATTTTGGGGGGTCTTTGATGGCTGCTGACAATATGAAAAAGTAGCTAGACCATTCATTTATTTTGAACATCTGAGCCACATGCCTTGCTAAGTTTCTATGGAATAAATTCAAATTTAAAGTCAAATCTCAGACAGTAAGGCTGATATAACATGCTGAAATTAAAAAAAGCCACAATATTGTGATTCACCCGAAAGCATCCTAGACCCTCCTTGCTCCTTGACTGATTGACTGATGGTAATGAAACTTATGTAAGCTCACTTTGTTTGCTGCAATTTTCTGGAACACGGAATCCATTGAATTGCTTTAGTATCCAAATAAGAAAGTAATTGCAGAAATATAATATGAAATTCTGTTCTGGTTGATGTCTGACTGGATATTAGACCCTGATTACTTAGCTCCAAATAAGGAGAAATAACCATGTTAATTCAGGAATAATTTTCCACATGTCTTATTCAAAAAGTTATGTTTGTGGAACTTGTTAGAATAGCCTCGTTGACGGGGACGTTTAACCTCAAATCAAACAAACAAACTTTACTGTCTCTTTATTTTTTCTCCTTTTCTCTGGAAGATGCCAAAAAATGACCAGCAAGGATTGTTTGATGTGATCATAAAAACATCGCAACAACAGCAACTGTCAAGGAATGGTTCTCAGTTGTTTCTTTCCACTTGTCAGTAGTACATACTTTCGAGAATTCTGACCATCATCCGGAAATAGGGTACATACAGACGACCCGCATTGTATTTGTTCCCCGTTATTGTGGTGTTATAATGAATTTGTGGTTACAAATAATCCCGGATAGGAATATGATAGTTTATAAATTTCCACATCATTACTCCTGAAAACAAATGTTATAGACATTAGTTAGAATCGCCTCCGTGAGGCAATCCTAACAAACAGGGCTCGAGAAACTGAAGAATCCAAATCGGTCCAGCCAGATTTCGCCAAAAATTCCGGAAATTGCCGATCGGTTTCGGTAATTTCCGTAAACGTCCTTGGCGATATGCAATTTCAAAATGTGTTATTAGCGTAACGAATGACATACCAATGTTGCTCTTACACTTATCAATGGATATGAGCACCAGTATCTCGATTATTAACAGTAATTATTGCTCACATCGTTCCGATTTCATCTACTTTCATTTTCTACGCCAGATTTTTACCTACTTTCATTTTCCCAATATCCGGGTCACTCACAACCTGAAGACTGCTAAAGGGATACAACCGACGTGGGGCAGTCAAAGACCAGTTCGATGGTCACTATATAAACCTTTAACATATTTCTCTTATTTCACGCATTTTATTTTGCCCAAATTAATTTGTTAACAAAATGCGACCGATTTTGCAGCCAAGTGGTCGGAAAATGACGTCATCCGGTTTCCGTTTACACAATACACATTAATGCAGCAAAGGACGTAACACACACGCCTGTTTTATGTCACAAATTTTAATAGGGCGTATTTCTAAAAACAATCGCTTTGAACGGGTTAAAAAATCGAAAAAACATTTCTTTAATCTCGAACCAAAACATGACTGAACGAGAGTCATTCAAAATCTTACATGGCCGAACCGAGTTCTAAAGAATATAAATACATATTTCACGATTACACAAGCCTGAAACAAATAGCTTTGTCTACAAATGACGACCGATATTGAAGCCACGTGATCGGAAAATCCCGTCATGCGGTTTCATTTTAATTCATTCACACACATGGTTTGTTATTGGTTTCAATGGAGCGTATTTCTTAAATAAAAATATCGTTTAAAATGGGTGAAATAAGGCATTTTCCCTCGAAGGCAATGTTCAGACATGACAGGTGTGTATTGAAAATTGCGCCCTGTGAATAAAAAACAAAAAAACATACACACACAATTTTATATTCAAATACCGTTTTGGTAGTAAGCCATAAATTAATGACTTGTGTAAACAAACTAGCGTATGTCCTGCATTGATTGACCTTATTTTCTCACCTTGCCAGCTTGCAGATAACGCCTGAGGCCAGTGTTCGCGGTTTAATAATTTTGACACACGGGTCAAATTTCGCTGCGATAAGATCAAAGAACCCGACGTGGACTTGTCCAATTTTCACCTAGTTAGATAATGAACCGGTCTAACACCTTGTATTGTAGGCGTTTTTTGTATACATGCTTGGATTATCAGTGGCAAACGGTCAACATATTGATTTAGCGAAATTTTCGAACCGATTTTTTAAAAATGTTATAGAATTATGGACCGATTTTTTAACCTTCTTCTGAAGTCAAAATCGGATTATGGAGGGCAAATTCGGTCCAGAACCGGAAAACCGATATTTTCTCGAGCCCTGCTAACAAATATCTATAACATTTGTTTCTTGAAGTATTAAATTACAAGAATGTTTCTTGACTACGAATTCGATTTGGGCATTTCCAACCCGAGAGAAGCCCACGTCGCTTGGAATCGAGGCTAAGCCTTGCGCTAAGAATTCATTCCATTGAAATTGTCGTAACGAGTTTTGCTGTTATAACGAATGTCGGTATAAAGAGGATTTACTATATAACATGTATAAACTTCTTTGTTTCAGAGGTTGACGACACAGACCTAAAACCGCCGGAAGTGGAACTGGATGAACATCATCCGAAAGCAACTCGAACTTTATTTATTGGGAATTTGGAAAAAGACATCACTACAGAAGAATTGAAAGAGAAATTGAAAACTTATGGAGAAATCATTGTAAGATTTATAATTTTATGGTTTTGTTATTGTATGGAAGTACATTGAGCCATTTTTATCATCCTTTTGTTTGTGTATACCTCTCTATAAGCCGGCCTCAGTAGCTCAGTCGGATGCTGGTCTGACTGGTGATCAAGAGGAGGCGGGGTTGATACCTGCCTTGTCCAGCAACATTTATCCTTGCACACCAGACAAGGAAATCCATGATTTTACCCTGGGATAGAAATTTATGTTCTGACCCTGGTGTTCCGACACAAAATCGAATATAATCGCGTGTTTGATAAATGCACTGGTTGAATACGACCTCGTTTGCGCCGTCGTTAAGGTTGACGTCACAGCGCGTTACGTGACATCACTAAACATTCCTGTAGTGTCATCACGGTATGGCGGACGTTGGTAACCGAAGTGGCTGCAACATTAAAAATCCGCGGTAAAAATAGAAGGTATGCAAGAAAAAGAATCTTATATGGGTGTGAGGGGTGAATAGAAAAATCTGTCCCTCGGGATCACTGTCCGGCATCAATCGGCAAGCCTCGTGATGCCGGACAGTGACCCTCGAGACGGATTTTTCCATCCACCCCTCACAGCCATATAAGATTCTTATATTCTAGGAGATTGTTCGTTATTCTCTCCCATTCGTTGATTCAAGACAGTTTCTGGCAAAAGAATAAGCACTGTACTGATTAGCCGCTTATGTATAAGCCTGACCAGGAAAACTTTTGTTAGATAAACTGACTGGCTTTACATGATCCTAGTAATGTTGACTGGGCCATTATAGACCAAACCAACCAACCATGAAGGGACCTGTAAGTGTTGACAAGCCATTCATAGCCCCAGATAAGAGGGGGTATCCACATATATTTCTTATTTCTGCACGAAAACACCAGTTGTGGGTACTCATTAGAAGCCCCTCGCTGAGGTACTTTTAATGAGTACCCACAACGTAAGTTTTCGTGTAGAAATAAGAAAAATATTGGTATTTTTCGGACGAAAAAAAAAAAAAAAAAAAAAGCCCTTTATCAGGAGCTATGGTCATTGAAACATGGCTTTTGATTTGTTCACTGACTGCATACAGCACATAAGGAACTTTTTTTCATGTGCAGACTCTAATATTAAATAGTACATTATGAAAAAGGAAAGATTGAACAAGACATGCTCCTATTAACTTTCATCCTGATAGTTCCGTAACAAGAAAAACCTACCTTTTGGGATTATGACAGTGTTAGACACAAAATGGCCTGCTCAACTATACAGGTCAACAAGTCTTGAAATTTTAGATGTAGAAACTAGAGATATCATTCTATCCAAACAGCGAACACAAAGGGGCAGATCAGACTGCACGAATGCGCAGTCTGATCTGCCCCTTTGTTGTTCGGAAATGGAAAAAACAGGTTTTTCTCATTATGTTGTCATGCGACAAGGTCTCTGAAGATGCATTCATCAGGGAAACCAGTCCTGGAAACATGGTTAATTGAAATGAAATACCTATTAGTCACCTACTCTTGAAATGGATGTTTTACAGTATTTCTCCTTAATTTTCTGGCAGCTCAACTCATTAACCATTTAGTACCAGAAACCCCAAAACGGGTACCCTGGCAAAGAGTGCAGGCCCAGATCAGACGCCGCATTCTGATCAGGGCCTTCACTGTTTGCAAAAAGTTCAGCCATTTTCCTACTAAATTTTGAAGAAAACCTTAATTTTGAAATGGACTCCTGCTATATATATAAGGAGGAAGATTCCATTTGGTACAAAAAGGGTTAAACATTCTAGTTTTAAACTTTTGAACAAGTACAATTTACTACCCGATTTTGTGTCTAAATGCAGCTGGATGAGTGAAAACTTTTGTAGACCCTGATGAGAGAATGCGTCGTCTTATCTGTGTTTTCACTGTTTGCTCATGCCTGTCTGTCGGAAGACATATAGGAGAGTATCTATTAGTCACTTGTTCTGGAATTGGAAGTATAAACTCGTAAAGGACAACTGCCAGACAACTTTTTCAGAAACTAAAAATCTCTTTTTTTATTTACAAATAAATTGAAGGCTTTAAATTTAATATGAATCATTCACTTGGCGTGTGCTTTACTTAAAATTTCCGGCCTTATTTCTGTAGAAACCAAATGATAATGTTATCTGCCACTCAATTCTGCATGGTGCTTTTAGCTTTAAAACATATTGCAACTAACTAGAGAATTGGAGCCTGGAATTGATACGTGAATCAAAGGAGTGGCCGAGACTCTTCTAGATGATTCTCGTAACATACTCCTGATCTTGTTGTATAGAATTGCCACATCAAACCAACTCTAACAAATTACCAGTTTGTTTGAAGAGGCAGTTCTAAAGAAATCCTGCAGTTTATGCTTGTTAATGTTATATAGAGGATCTTACATGAGTGTTCATGTATTATTGAATTTATTAAACGAGTTGAGGAAAAGGGATAAAATGCTAGGCTTAGCCTAGCATTTTATCCCTTTTCCTCGAGGAGTTTAATAAATTATTGATATAGAGGATCCACATGAGTGTTCATGTATTATTGAATTTATTAAACGAGTTGAGGAAAAGGGATAAAATGCGAGGCTGTGCCGAGCATTTTATCCCTTTTCCTCGACGAGTTTAATAAATTCAATATTACATGAGCACGAATGCAAGATTCTATTTATCGTATGACATTTAAAACGCATTTTATTCACGATTGTTTACAAAAATGTCAATATTCCGCCATTAGTAAACGCGACGTCGTTAAGGACATCGTACATTTAACATTACGGGACTTATCTAGCTAATTTGCATATTTAATCCACTAGTGGATTATCGAAAATATTACATGGCGTTATTACACTCTCAGACGCGACGTCATATGATAAAAGTATGAATAAGCTTCTTGCAGACCTAGGGGTTTAGCGGACTCTTAGATATCAGGCCTGTCACTGCTGTGAGTTTGAATCTTGCTTGGTCACATGTGAGATGCCAAGTTCTGCAATGCAAGGTCGGTTTGTTCTTTGGGTACTCTGGTTTTCGCCAACCTGAAATTGACAGTTGGCTTGATAAACTGTATTTTCCCTAAAATTGGGACATTTTAACCCATTTAGTACCAGAAACCCCAAAACGCGTACCCTGGCAAACAGTGAAGGCCCAGATCAGATGCCGCAGAATGCGGCGCCTGATCAGGGCCTACACTGTTTGCAAAAGGTTCAACCATTTTCCAAATAAATTTTGAAGAAAACACAACCAGTTACCTGACACCCCTAAATTTTGAAATGGACTCCTGCTATATATAAGGAAGAAGATTCCATTTGGTACAAAAAAGGGTGAAAAAGCATTATACTGTTATAAATAACTCAATACACAACTTGTCCACAAATACTTGGGCTCAGAGGCAAACAGTGTAGAGCCAGATCAGACTGCTCCTTCAGCATTGACTTTGGCATTCGACTATTTCGGGTAAATATGGTATTTTAGAAATAATCTTGAAAGAGCCAAAAGAAAAAGTCTCATAAATATCATTGTTGTATCTCATCTGGAGCTATTAAGCTTTAAGGGGAATGGGAACACCTTAGGGGAGGCAAACTCCTGCAGAAGTATTTTTGTCTCCCATCTCAATAGGGGTCAACTCTTAAAGAAAAGAATTTGCTCCTAAGGAGCAAATTCTTTCCTTTAAGAGTAGACCCCTTTTTCTTTGGAACAGATTTTATAGAAAAATGAACAGGAAGTCCCGAAAGTTGTCTCCCGTTGAAAAATGGCAGAAAAATAAGCCAAGTGTTCCCATTCTCCTTAAGTTCATAGAACAATAATTGTAGCAACAGATAAAGGGTACAATTATTTCTCCATATAAACCTATGTTGTGGGTATTCTTTTGGACTGCCTCACCAACAAAGTTCAAATGAATAGTATTTATGGAGAATTGACAAAAGCTTTTCTTTAATTTTCACCAAATATCCACCAGATACCCTGTTTCCAAGGAATATGTCTTTATGTGCTTTTATGTATAATTTCAGGATGTTGATGTGAAACGACAGGGAGCTGTGTCGGCATACGCTTTTATTCAGTTTTCTGACATATCAAGTGTGGTTAGAGCTTTGCGAGACCTTGAGGGCTCGAATATCGGGGCTAACAAAGTTAAGGTAGGTCTTAACCACAGATGACGAACCAGCAGTGACCACAAACTGCTAACCTAGCCACAGAAGGAGGATTTTTGGATGTTTCTTGCCGTAAAAATCCTAAAAGTTTGAACACCTTGAGGACTTGCTGTAATTCTCCTAAAATTTTGACGGATTTGTTTCACGATCCAACAAGGAGTCCAAAAGGTGTAAACGGAATGACAAATAGTGTAGACCCTGATCAGACTGCTCCTTAAGGAGCAGTCTGATCTGGGTTTGCACTGTTTGCTTAGGCTTATCTGTCCCAATACTAATGGTTCTTAGGGTTCGTCAAATCCAAACTTAAGCTGCTTGCCTAGCCATCTTCAAATGGCTCGGAATTGCAATATTTCTTATATATTCTACATAGTTTTTCTTGGCAAGGGAAATAATAAATGTCGTTGCCCGGCCAGAATGTGGATTTGTACCAAGCAGCTTTTTTGAGTGGATTTGCCCTCCTTATCTGGCGGTGCTATGAGTCCATTTATACCTGTATTATAGTAGTCGCAGATAAGATTGACTAGGCGGAGCTATTCAGGAGTTGTCAGTATATGTCAAAATTCGCTGAGTCCACCAGAAGATTGGGTAGAGTGCCTTTTGTACGCTTTCTACAAGCAGACGAAATGGTTATATACGCCACAGCTATGCTTGTGTTACAGTTGAATTCACACAATCGAGAGAATTGGTTTACCTTTTTATCAATGGAAAATTCCTAAGGCAGGTACAAACGATAGCTCCGCCTAGTCAATCTTATCTGCGACTACTATACCTGCACATGCTAAATACATGGATTTAACCACACCCCTTTCTGACTATCATCCAACCAAATTATAATGTATAGAATCTTTCAAATTCACAAACTGAATGACAAACAGTGTAGCTCACGATCAGATGGCTTCTTCAGAAGCCATATCACGATCAGATGGCTTCAGAAGCTCTACGCTGTTTGACAATGTAGATCCTGATCAGATGACTACATCAGAAGCCATATGATCATGCTCTACACTGTTTGCAAGGGTAGGGACTGTCCTGTTCAGCAGGACATGGATTAGAAGTCTTTAAAAGTGGTATTGTGTGGGAATGGCTGATGTGTTGTGCTGTTGCGATAGCAACTGCTTCATGTAGTTAACATGCTTATGGCTTTATTCACCAGTTTTGGTACACTATCCGTTGATATCTTTCAACAATTCATTATCATTGTATCAATGTCTCGAAAGGACTTGCTGTATTCTTCTAAATCTTGGACAAATTTGTTTCATGATCCAGCAAGGAGTGCAAAAGGTACAGACAGAATGGCAAACAGTGTAGACCCTGATCAGACTGCTCCTTCAGGAGCAGTCTGATCTGGGTCTGCACTGTTTGCTTAGGCTTATCTGTCCCAGTACTTAGGATCATTATGGTAGTAAGGAATTAGTTTATGAGACCGACTTATTTATTTTGAAAATATATGTTGTGTGTACTCATTAGAAATTCTAACACAGCGCGCCTATATAGGCAATGGAAAATAACTGTGTTTTATTCTGCAACAAATCACAGCTCGGAAGAGCGTGACGAGTGACGTCATTAAAATTCCCAATTTATTACGTCACTAGTCGATTTCCTTGACGTTAGACGGTGTAACGTCATTTTCTCGCATCGAAAACGTAAGAAAAGGATATAAATGCATGTGTTTCAGTCGATAATTTTAGCGGGATTTCTTCTAACAATGGCGAAAGGTTGTGAGATTTTGAAGGAAACAACAACATTATTGCCGATTTTCAGCGTGTTAGAATCGAAATAGATCAGCTCTTGTCTGTGATTTGTTGAGTAATAAATCACGGTTTGTCGGTCAGTTGTAAGTAGACAAATCACGCGCGCTACGCACTTGTGATTTGTCTACTTTACAACTGACCTCCAAACTGTGATTTATTACTCAACAAATCACAGTTAGGGCTGATCTATTTCTTAAATAGAAGCAAAGGCAAAGATCAGGAATCAATACAATTACGTACCTCACACTTCCCATCCAAGGCAACAAAGGGAAAGAAACACCAACATAAAACATCTCCATAGTCAAAATTTAACGAGCAGAAAGCCAAAAGGTCAGTTTCTTCCCCAATCAGGGGTCGGGCTTCTCCAGACTTTCCGATGAGTCTTTAACCTTTACCCTGCTGTAGGCGACAAGCCCTATCTTTGCAAACAGTGTAGATCCAGATCAGATGGCTTCTGAAGAAGCCATCTGATCAGGATCTACACAGTTTGACTTTCAGTTTATGAATATGTAGAAATAAGCTGCATCAAGTAATCTGATTGGTTCAAAGTCAGAAATGAGTGTGGCTTAATTGAATATTCAGCAGGTTAATGGTTAAACCAAGGTCTCGTCTCTGTATGACCTTAGCTGTTGGTGGAATGTAAAACTCACTCACAGTTTCTTCCACACAAAATGGCCAAACTGCTATCCAAAATAAAAAGATGAAAAGTTTTCCTTCTCTTTTGCTGGATGATTAACACATTCAGGTAGGCGATATTAGTTTTCATATGAAAACTGACAAGACACACTGTTAAAATTCATCTAGGAAATGTCAATATATTAGTTTATATAATCATTAAAATAACAGAAGCCTCTTTGGTGTAGTAGATAAGCTGCTCGCCTCGCAAACCAGGGGTTGTGGGATCGATTCTGGGCTTCTCAAGACTTTCAAATTAGTCTTTAAATGCAGGTCCTGTCTTCTTATGACCTTGGTGGGACGTAAAACTCACACAATGAAAAAATAACAGTAATTCTCAATTTTGCTTTGTCGTGAGCTGGCTATCAAGAATTTCAACATGTTTGTTGAGGTGAACCAAGTTTTCGTATGCAAACTGACAAAAAAGATACAAACTGCAAGAGTTCGACCAGTTTTATTTAATCACTCAAGTTACAGAATGATTATCAGGTCTTCCTGGGAGGGGTGCCGCTAAGCTCAAGATAAAGAGAGTGGAGTAACGATGACAATTAAGGGGAATGGGGACACCTGGCAGATTTTTTTGCCGTTTTCAAAGGGAGATAACTTTTGAGACTATAAGCCCTGTCCCACTTGGGTCTACTCTTAAAGGAAAGAATTTGCTCCTGAGGAGCAAATTCTTTCCTTTAAGAGTTGACACCTAATGACATTGGAGACAAAAATACTTTTTGCTGGAGTTGCCTCCCCTGAAGGTGTATCCATCCCCCTTAAGCTATAAAGAATCCCAATATGGAGTAGCATGACGTGTAATAGAAAGGGTATTTTTCCCTTAATTAGTCCTAAAAAAACAAAAGCTGTGAAAATTTGTTAGACTCCCCTTTGCGAGGCTATGCTAACAACTTGTTTCCTAATGTATTCTATACAATATTCTTTAATATCATCATTAATCCGTCCCATATTGCGCCAAGAATTTGTTACTCTGAAATAGTCATTATAACGAGTTTTGTTGTAATTTTGAATGTTGGTATAAAGACCAGTAATTATTAATTATGGCTGTTATATTCATATTTTTTTTATTTTCAGCTGGGTTTTGGAAAAAGCATGGCCACAAGTTGCATATGGCTAGATAACTTAGCAGAAACCGTCAGTGAAGGTTTCCTGTGTCGGCAGTTCGGCCGCTTTGGTGGGATCAGTCATGCAGTTGTCGATCGGACAAAGAAGCGAGGACTAGTTTTCTTCATGAATATCGAAAGTGCTCAGTTTGCATTACCAGAGATGAGGAACCGGATCTGGAATGGAAAGAAAGTACATGTATGTATAATATTATTTTTTTGTTGAATCACTTTTAATTTTATTAAACTGACAAATTTATATTCTCCCAGCAGAAACCCGTTTGAATCACTGCATAGAGGGGGATTGTAGTAAGTGTTTATACTTATTAGCTCAGTAAGTATGAAAAGTGAAGTCAAAATCAATATGGACAGGAGCAAAAGTACACCAATTTTCTTAGTCTGAACAAATGTGTGAAGCCAAGGGGTGCAGATTTTCTTGGCAACAAAATTCTTGATAACTGACGTCCTCATGATGACAAGTTTAAACAATATTTTGAATGGTTCACATATCAGAATGCACATTCTGTGAAACTTTGATGCACCAATGGCAAAAGCATTTCTGTTTGTTTCAGAAAACATAAGAGGTGGATATTACTTTCTATCTTCTGCTCTGCAGACAATTCACATGTCTTTTCACGGCTTATTCTCTCTGCATAATAGTAATAAAAAATATCGTATTTACCTTGCGTATTCTGACAGTCAGGCCTGACCGAACACTGTAGACCCATATGAGAAACCGCAGATTGCGGTGTCTCATCAGGGTCTACACTGTTTGCCAATCATCCTGCTATTCTTAGACATAATATCTGTTAGTACATTGTACTTGTTCAAATTTTAGGACACTTTTAAAAGCATAATTTGTCTTAATTTTAGTTAGTCTTAAGAGCAGAATTTCACTGGACAATAATATTTTTCAGATTGACTTTGCGAGTCGGGACTGCCAGGAAGCATTCTTCCAGAAGATGGAGGCTACTGGTCAGTTACAGCCGGGAGAGAGGCCCGACCCCCGCTGGATGAACAAACAGTTACAGAACGACCCTCATTGGGATGAAAGGTGAGGCTGACTATGTTAGGTTAACCAATTTTGTACCAAATGGAATCTTCCCCCTTATATATAGCAGGCATCCATTTCAAAATTTAGAGGTGACAGGTTGTGTTATCTTGGAACTTTATTTGGGAAGAGGTGGAACCCTTTGCTAACAGTGTAGGTTCTGATCAGAGGCTGCTTCTGTGGGATCTGATCTGGGCCTGCACTGTTTGCCAATCACCCATTTCGGAGTTTTCGGTACAAAATGGGTTAAGCGTCAGTTACAGCTGTTGCTGATTACATTTTCAAATATTTTCCATTTTCTATTCTTAGAGACAATAAGGCTTGACATACCATGTGAATTGTCTGCTGACATTCATATGAAATACCAGTTCTGATTTTTCATAATTTGCATGAAATGTTGAGCCCAAAAAAGAAATAACAAAACCCCCAAAAAACACAAAAAACAGAAAAACCAGAAAAAAATAGAATGTTATCAGCTCCAGTAAAAGTTTCGCTGAGCACTTCACTGTTGGGATTGGTTTTGCTTTGGAATCAGAGATGACACTTAAAGTCCCAAATAATTGTTTTGTTTGTTAGTTTCATTTGAGGTTTAATTTCATTTCATTGGAGGTCATTTTGGAGACATTGCTTCCAACCTTTTTGGACTATTGGCCGACGTTGAGATGAAATGACATCTCAAGCCCTGCCGTCCAATGAAACCAATAGGGTTTATATGCGTGCCCTGTCCGGCTAGACACTTTGCCTCAGCAGACTTAGAGCCTCTAAGGGTTGACCCGTACTCATGTGCGGTGGGTTTCAACTCTGCGTGGAAGCAGCCCAGTCTGTTTCTAAAAAAAAACATCTTGTCTGTCAACAATATACTTAAAAGACATCTCCTGATCTGGAGAAAGAATTTTGAAATAATTTTACAGGAATGTTGCTTGGGTGACTCTACCAAAATTGCCTAAACTGACGAGATGACCACCAGAGCTAAAAATTTTGTCTTTCAACATTACTTAAAAGACATCTCCTAAATCAGTGAACAGATTTAGGAATAATTTTACAGGAATATTCCTTGGATCACCCTCTACTAAAATTACCCAAACTGTTCTGCTCGGATGAAAAAGATGGCCACCAGAGCTAAAAATAGAAAATATCTTCTCGTCTTTCAAAAATATCGTGTTTGATTGTGACTCACCTCAGTAAATCCAAAAACATGTTGTGAGTCCTGGTAAGAATGGACTTGATAAGGTGATTTTAACCCATTGTGTACCGGAAACCCCAAAACCGGTAAATGGAAAACAGTGCAGGCCCAGATTAGACGCCGCAGAACGCGGCGTCTAATCAGGGCCTCCACTTTTCCAAAAGTTCAGCCATTTTCCAAATAAATTATGACGAAAATGCAACCTGACGCCCCTAAATGTTGAAATGGATTCCTGCTATATATAAGGCGAAAGATTCCATTTGGTACAAAATGGGTTAACAAACACCCACAACATACGTTTCTGACAAGATAAGAAAAGTTATCTGAAGCAATGGGGGGACATTATAAATTGAGCCGGGGCACAGCATTTCCTACAATTTACATGTGCGCCCAGTGAAGACCTAGATCAGCCTGTGCATCCACGCAGTCTGATTAGAGTCTTCGTTGTGCGCTCGGAGTGTAAGAAAGAGCCCAATGCTCCCCTTCATGCAGCAAGAGAAGTCTCCGGTCTTTATGGATGTGCAGGTTGAACTGATTCTTTGCTGGGTGCACATGTAGATTGTAGGAAATGCTGTCCCCCAGCTCAAATTATAATTTCTCTGTATCTTAACAGTGGGGGATGGTTGGGTGAGGCCAAGGTGCCATGTAACATACTTCACTGGGGCATCCAACTGATAGTGGCTTACAGTATCTAAGTTGAAGCTGTAATGGATGGTATAAAATTTATACAGTAGATCTTTCGATGGCTCGAACACCGTTGGCTCGTATACCATGGATGTGTCGAACCCATTCTTGAGCCCCTAGCGAAATCCTCTACATAAGAAATAGTGGGGGATGATTAAGGAGATTTTAGTCTTATATCTTGCAAAAGTATGCTGTGTGTACTCATTAGAATCGCCTCGATGAGGCGATTCTATTGAGTACACACAGCATACATTTTCATTATAGAACACCGAAAAGATGTCTAAAAGTATCTCGTTATGCCTCCTGGCAGTCACCTCAGTGGCTCGAACTACCCGTCTCGAACAGATTTTCGAGGTCCCAAAGGTGTTCGAGCCATTGAAGTTCGACTGTAGATTATTAATTTCTCTCTCTGTTACAGCATGGAGAAAGACTTCTCTGGGAATACACCACATTCCAACGCTCTTAACAGACGAGGCAGCTTTCCGTTCCGACGAGGTCGCGGACGATTTCAGCGGGGCTGGGGAGCTTTCAGAGGTCGAGGTGCACCCTTTGAACATGGGAATTTTAACAGTGAGGAATTCCCTGGCAGAAGAAAGTAAGTAGACTTTAGGTCCCAGTTTTTTTTAATCCATCAACATAGCAACAGATAAGGTGCATATTTCGTGATAATTGAAGGATAGTTTTTGTTAGTTCTCCATAAAAACCTATGTTGTGGGTATTCATTAGAACCGCCTCATTGAGGCGGTTCTAATGAATACCAACAACATAGGTTTATATGGAGAACCTCGATGAGGCGGTTCTAATGAATACCCACAACATAGGTTTATATGGAGAACCTCGATGAGGCAGTTCTAATGAATACCCACAACATAGGTTTTTATGGAGAAATAAGGAAAACTATGGCCAGCCTCTGTAGCTCAGTCTAATGCGTGGCTGACTGGTGAGCAGGAGGACGCAGGTTCGATACCTGCCAGGGTCGGCAACGTGGAGATTGATCATGAAATCTTTTCTATGGTCATTCTATCCCTTTTGCTGATTCAAGAAGGGCAGTTGTCAGTTTCTTGCGAAAGAATGTGCACTGTACTTGTTAACCGCTTAAGTATAAGCCTGCCCAGAAAAAGTGTGGATAGGTAAACTGACCGGCTCAAAAATTACCTAAAAAGTGTTGACTGGGCCGTTAAACTCCAATACAAACAAACAAATAGGGAAAACTATCCTCCAATTATCACAAAATACGCACCTTATCTGTCGCTGTGCATCAAAAGTGTTGTCAGTTAGACATTCTTGTATAAAATCCTATGAACATGGCTGTTTGAAGCTGTTCTTGACTGAATCAGAACTTTGTCTGAACAAGAAAATCCATATTCAAATCATGAAATTCACGTGCTGTTTGAATATGGCTTTTGAACTTTTGATATCACAAGATGGGCCTTGCTTTAATTACTTACGCTGAGTAATGTTATGTTATCGCCCTGAACATAGCATTTTAGAATTTTATGATGACGTCAAAGGGTCATTGCGTAACTGGCATAATTGTAAATAACTATAGGAAGATTCCATTCAGTTGAAGATTGGTTAACCCATTGTATACCAGTGGACTCTTCCATTGCTACATGTTGGACACGTCAGTTTGTCATATAAGGGGTCGCAGACTTATGTTTTCGTTTTTACTCTATTTTTGAGCAGAAAATTCTGTTAGCAAATAGTACAGGACCTGATCAGACGCCACGTTCTGTGGCATCTGAACTGGGCCTGCACTGTTTGCCAAGGTACCCCTTTTGGGGTTTCCTGCATGCATTGGGTTAAAATATGTATTCTATATAGCTTGGCCCATAAACATAGCAACAGATTATGTTGGTATTATCAGAAAATATTCTATTAATATCTTAGACCGGCCCGATAGCTCAGTTGGTAGAGTGTCCGCTCCGGGGAACGGGAGGTCACGGGTTTGATCCCGGGCTGCGACATACCAAAGTCGTTAAGAATGGTACTAGCTGCTCCTCCCTTGGCACTCAGACTTGCGGTAGAGCTAGGACTGGTCAACCCAGTGTCAGGATAATGTGACTGGGTGTGGTATCATGTAATGTGTCTTGGGCATGATACTTCAGTGAGGTAGCACTATAAAAATGAGCATTGAGCTCCCTGTCGCAACCAGACACTGTCGTGATATGACTGAAAAATTGTTGAAAGCAACGTTAAACCCGAATTCACACACACATTAATATCCTAGCTGTACAATACTGAAGTGCTGTTGAGTTTTATGGCAGAACTGAGATGATCGATTTACATTGCTTATTAATATGTACCATAAACAGCTTCAATATACAATTTAGATATCAAACTTCACCTGTTGTTAAAGATAGATGGGACTTTAACCCATTTAGTACCGGAAACCCCAAAACTGGTACCAGGGCAAACAGTGCTGGCCAAGATCAGACGCCGCAGAACGCGGCGTGCTGATCAGGGCCTACACTGTTGCTAAAAGTTAAGCCATTTTCCAAATAAATTTTGAAGAAAAAACAACCGGACACCCCTAAATTTTGAAATGGACTCCTGCTTTATATAAGGAGGAAGATTCCATTTGGTACAAAAAGGTTAAGTCCTGCCTCAGTGAAAAGATGGTGATATATCTGCTACATCTTCTATAATGGATAAACATCACACAAACGGACAAGGTGGGTATTTGTTGAATAATCCTTTTCGTACCAAATCGAATCTTCCTCCTTATATATAGCAGGAGTCCATTTCAAAATTTAGGGGTGGCAGGTTGTGTTTTCATCAAAATTTATTTGGAAATAAGTTAAGGCGTAATTATACCAAATTTAGTGACACAGAGGCCTTTCTGATATTTAATCTTCATCAGTGTGTCTCAACCCCAAAGTTTTGAAACCAAAACGGATGACGGACAAGACCCGCAAACACAGCACATCCCCCTCCGAGTACACACCGACCGACATAGCTCATGAGACAGGTCAACTGGAGGCATCAGGCAAGAGATGCCTACCTCTTCTGAACTTTTAGCAAACAGTGGAGGGCCAGATGATCTGGGCCTGCACTGTTTGCCAGGGTACCCGTTTTGGGGTTTCAGGTGCTGAATGGGTTAATTAATCCACTTTATCATATGACATCGCATCTGAGAGTATAATAACCTCATGTTTTTTTTTCGATAATCCACTAGTGGATTAAATATGCAAATAAGCTAGATACGTCCCGTAACGTTACAGTCAAGACGCCTTTAACGACGGGGCGTTTACTAACGGCAGAAAATTGACATTTTTGTAAACAATCCTTAGGGGAAGGGTCGTAACTAATGTTGTGAGAACTTGTGACCCAACCCCATTGCATGCATGTTTTGTCATGTTTTGATGCAATAAAATACGTTTAAACTAACAATCGTGAATAAAATGCGTTTTAAACGTCATATGATAAATTAATAGAATCTTGCATTCGTGCTCATGTATTATTGAATTCATTAAACTCGTTGAGGAAAAGGGATAAAATGTTCGACAAAGCCTTGCATTTTATCCCTTTTCCTCAACTTGTTTAATAAATTCAATAATACATAACAACTCGTGTAAGATCCTCTATATATACTGTGGACTGTTCAACTTTATTGCGGTTTAGATGTCATATGATAAATAGAATCTTGCATTCGTGCTTACGTATTATTAAATTTACTTAACTCATTGAGGAAAAAGGATAAAATGATTGACAAAGCCTCACATTTTATCCCTTTTCCTCAACTTGTTTAATATGAACACTCATGTAAGATCCTTTATGTATATATATTTCAGAGAGATCAGGCTTGGCAGCTGCCAGGCAGACAATGCATACAAAATGTCAAGCCTGATTTTATCTGAAAATTTGGGCAAAAGGCTGCTTCTGTTGTGCCTTGCACTTTGAGGGTAAACTGTGTATGTACTTATTAGAATTGCCTCAATGGGGCAGTTTTAACAAATGTCACTGCATGCTATTTTCTGAAAACAAACAAGAAAAACTTATCCCTTTGTTAAGGGTTAAGTTTTTCCATTCCTGTGGCACCCTTATTGCTGCTGAAAGACATTAAACTGAATTTTTATGCAATGTCTGTATGAATGAACTGGACTGGAGTCTGTATACTTACTTTGATTCTGGTTTCTTCCAGGCAATTTGATGAGTACAGCCAGGAAAGTGGTCAATATCCAGAGGATGATTACGAACAGGAACTTCGTGATTACGGTCACAGTCAGCGTGAAAGACGAGAGCGATCGGCAAGTCCAGTAGGATACGATGATCCTTATTATGAAACAAGTTCTCAAGCTGGAAGGGAGTACGATTCATATGAAAAGCATAGATATGAACACTACCGGAGCCCTAGTAGTGAAAGGGAATTGGATTTAGATGATGAGTATAAATACAAATCTAGGACCAGTGATGAACGATATTATTACAAGGATAAATATTATGAAGTTGAAACAAAGTCACGAGAACGATCCTTGAGTAGTGATAGTGAACAAAGATATCGTGTTGCTTCGGAAATAGTGCGGACTAGTAGTCGGAGCAGGTCTCCGTCTTTAAAACATAAAAGAACCAAAGAATTACCTATCTCATATCGATCTCAGTCACCACCAACACCAACAGACGATGAACCCTTGTATTACAGTAATTCAAGGGATCCAAGTCCCACAGATTTTGATAGTGCTTTCAGAAAATATGGAGATTATAAGAAACGTTTATCCAGTGGATTAGACAGTGATAAAAGTGGTAAATCCAGTGCATTGACGTTAGCAACAGGATTAAGAAAAGAAATAGAATCTGTGAAATCAGAAGACAGATTGTCTCGGAAACGTTCATATGAACAAGCATCACCTAAAAAGATGGAAAGACAACAAAGTCGTGGTAGCAGAAGTGGGTCATTATATGATTATGACCGTTCAGAAAAACTAACTCCTAAGGAATTATTAACAAAAGTGGCTAGGTTGAAATCGGAATTATATGAAAGAACTACGGGTAAAAGTAGTCCAAGTTCAGGAAGTTCTTATGGTGATATTGACCCATCTTCTCTTACAGAATCGGAATTAGCTAAGTTACATCGTGAAAAACAGAAACTATTGGATAAATTAAAACAAATGGATGATAATGGAAGTACTAGTGACACAGAATCTAATGGTGATTTGAGACGTAAAAAAGCAAGATTAGAACAAGGTCATAGTAAATACCTTAAAAAATCAGAGTCTCTGAACCTTACAAAACATGAACTGAAAGAGAAACTGAAATTATTAGACTCAACTCAAAGTTACAGAAAACAGATGGAAAGTTCACGGAAAAAAGAGCAGGAGAAAGAGATACTCAGGGAGTTAAAAAAGACTAAGTCAGCTGGGGAGATAAAGAGAGACTTATTTAATTATAGTGATACTGAGGAAAACTTAGGTTTGAACTCTCCTAAAGACATTCCATCAGGTTTCTTGCCTAAGAAAAGGCGGAAACTTGAAGGGGAAAGTGATAGAAAAAGTCGATCATATCGTGTGCGGAGAGACAAAGAGGACGAAGGTGCTTATAATAGTAGTGACGAGGACAAATCAGATTTGCTGCAAAGACAAATAAGTTCTCATTCAGATCTGTTTGATAGGACTAGAAATGTATCTGGTGGCATGGATATACGTTTAGAAACTGAATCTATATTCTCTGGTTCTAATGTTCATTCACATGGGAAGGATGAAACTCGTCGAATTTCATCTGGCAGTGAATCAAATAAAGAACATTCTGAGCACAGGAGACGTAAAAAACAAAAGAACAATCACATAACACCATTAATTCCATTAGGTGAGGATGATTTACCGGACCCTGAGGTTTCTGACCCAAGGGTCCCAAGAGAGAAAAGAGACTCTCCCTTAATATTACCATTACCAAAGTTTGCTCAATATATTCATTTTTCACCATTACCGTCACCGGATCATACATCACCAAAATCATACAGTGATCTCCCAAAGACAGACAGAACACCTCCAAGACAAAGTGAATCACAGAGTTTACCAGAAACGGCACCATTACCAATGCCCCCTCTGGCAACTGATACTGAATATCAGTCACCATGTTTTTCACCACAAAGCAGCAGCAGTAAAACTCATTCCCCCTCACAGTCACCAAGTGGTTCTGCTTCGGATAATTCTAAAGGTAATTCAGAGGAAAATCCTGAAAGTTTTCCCTCTGATGAAATCACACCTGATGCTGTATTGGATGAAAACAAACCAGATAGTTTAGATTCTGTTCCAACATTGGATAAAGAATTCGAGCCCAAAGGGGATGAACATTTATCAGACAGTAATAGTGATCCAGAAATTTCATGTGACGATAATCTTTCTATTGAAGAAAGGATCAGACAGTTAGATGAAAAATGGAGTAAAGCCCAAGCCCAGGCTGCTATTACTCCTAAAACTATATCGGAAGTAGAAAGTGCTGTTAACATTTCAGCTCCATCAAATAACTTACCACTTATTTCAACTGTATCAACAATTGCAAACTCTAGTCCATCTTTACCATCACTTTATTCTAAATTTAAGATTAGGAAAAAGAATGATTCTCCAGCTGAAGGCAGTGATAAAGCAGAACCTTCAGAAATTGTTCGAACTGTTCTTTCTAAATCAAGCATATTTGATCAGGATAGTAAAAGACTTGAACAAATTAATGATAAGTATGACACAAGTGATCCTAATTTAGTTGCTGATGATTCATCACCCAATCTGATGGGTGTGGGAACCAAAGCAGCAGCAAAAGAAATGCCACTGTCAACATTACCTGGTTCTTTAATGGAAAGGTTAGGGCAAAACACTTCATTTCCAACATTGACTGTGAATACCTCATTAGCAGACCAAATGTCTGGTGGATCCCCAAGTAACTTAGTGAACAAATCATTTGATTCATCTATGGAATTATATGTTCCAGAAAATATAACACCTAAGGCTAGTCCTATGATGAATCACATAAATAGCAGTGCGACTTTGACACCTCCAAATCCACATATGGAAGGTTCTTTTACTCCTAGATCTAATGCCTCCTATAATGAATCTGATTCACAACCACCTTTGATAGAGACATTACAAAAGTCAAGTTCAGTAGATTATTCCGTGAAATTTACGGATACAGAATTATCTAACAAAGACAGTTTTGTAAAAGCACCAGAGCTAAAAAGACAAAATGATGAGTTGGGAATGAACAAGTTGGATACAATTAATAAAGACTTACCTGAAAATGTTACCTCTTTTAATGCTGTCAGTGTAAAAGAGGAATTAAATAACGTTTACACCTCAGAAAGTGCAAATGAAAAAGGATTTCTAAATTCTGGACACATTAATTCATCAGATTTGGTATCTAAGGTAGAAAACCTTGATTCTAATGATACTATCAAGCCAGCTGAAGAAAAGTCTGAAAGAAAACATGAAATTGAGAAATCGGTTCCTATAGATACAAACCCTTTCTTCAAGCCTGAAATTTTCAGTGTTTGTGTCAAAAAGGAGTACAATAAGAAAGAAAAGAAGGAAACTGATGGAAATAATGTAAAGGATATTTCCTCAAGGTCTGCTTTTGATGCTGATATATTTGGTATGTCAGATCCTTTGGTAATAGGGAAAAGAAAAGTAGAGGAGACTAACTCAGACACAAATGTTAAAAGTGATATAAAAGCTGATGTCGAATCTAAAAGTGAATCCAAAAGCAATCCTGTCTTAGAAACAAAAACAGATGATAAACAAGAGCCAGAAACTAAGGTGAAGTCTGATAAGGAAAGTGACACTGATAAATCAACTCAAAAAGTAAAAACTGTTTCTGATAAAGAAAAAAGTAAATCTGAAAAGGACAAATCAAAAGAAAAATCAAAATCACATTCATCTTCAGAACCAACAAGCAAAAAGCAAAAGGTGTCTAAAGACAAAAAGTCTGACTCTTCTCAAAAAGATGATAAGCACAAGAAAAAAGATAGTGAAAAGAAAAGTGATACTCACAAGTCATCCAGTGATAAGAAAGATAAACATAAGTCAAAATCAGATAGAGACAAGAAAAACCCTGATAAGAAATCAAAAGAGGAAAAGAAGGACAATGATGAAAAGAAGAAAACAGATTCTGAAAAGAAAGAAAACAAAGATGACAAGAAAGAGAAGCACGACACTGAGAAGAAAGAAAAAACAGAAACTGATAAAAAGGACAAGCATGAAAATGAAAAGAAAGAAAAGCATGAAACTGAGAAAAAAGAGAAACATGAAAGTGATAAAAAAGAGAAACATGAAAGTGATAAAAAAGACAAACATGAAAATGACAAAAAAGACAAACATGAAAATGATAAAAAAGACAAAACTGATGATCATAAAAAGAGTGATAAAAGTAAGAGTACTAGTGGTGACAAAGACAAGAAAGATAAAAAGGATGGTCATAAACATGATAAGCATTCTGATAAACATGGATTGAAATCTCCGGATAAGAAACTGTCCAAGTCTTCAAGCACAGAAAAGAAGGGAAAAGACAGTTCTAAAGAATCAGAGAAACCAGATAGGAGTTCTAAAAGTGACAAGAAAAGTGACCATTCCCACAAAAAGCAACACAGAAGCTCAAGTTCTCATAAGTCCAAAAAATCGAAAGAAGAGACTGGTGATTCTAGTAAGCCCAAAGAGACTAAAGAAAGTGGTATAGAAGTAACTGAAAATGTAAAAGATTCAAATGAAAGCATGGAAGATTTGACAGAAAATATGTCTGAAGCAAAATCCAAAACTGAGAAGTCAGTTGATAGTACTGATGATTCTGTTACAGATGGAAAAGACTCAAATAAAAAGAAAGACCTGTCAGAAGAAAAGAACAAAGATAAAGAAAATGTAGCAATGGGGGAAAAGTGCAAGGACCCAAAACAGAAAGACAAAGATAGAGAGAACAAGGATAAAGATCCTGATTCTTCAAAATCTAAAAGTAAAACTTCCTCATCTGCATCAGGTAGTACAAGTGAAAAAAGTAAGTCATTAAGCGAAAATAAGACACAGAAAACTAAGTCTGATAAAACCGTGAATGAAGAGAAATCATCAGATTCTAAAAAAGAAGACAAAAAGAGCAAAGAGGATTCCTTGAAATCTGGTAGCAATGTATCTGGTAATAGCTCAAAATCAAAGGATAAAGATAAAGAAAAGGTTAAGTCTGATTCACAGAAGAAGTCTTCAGCAAAAAGTGATAAGTCATCAAATAAAACAAGTTCTAAGTCCAATTCAAATTCATCTTCAAAAAAGGAAGAAAAATCAAATGATGGTAGTAAGGATAGTTCAAAAGATAAAGAAAATAAGGAGACTAAGGACAAAGAAACGCCAAAGAAAAAGACAGAACATAAAGATCATAGACTTACTGAACTAGAGAAATTAGACATAAATTTAGCTGATTTTTGCTTTGAGCCTTATGTTTCAATGTATGATAAAGTAAAACGAAGATCAACTGATAAAAAAGATAAAGAAAAAGGAACTGAAGACATCAGAAAACAAATTAATGAATATAAGAAAAAGAAGAAGAAGAAAAAACTTAGTCTTAGCGATGTCACAGAGAGCAGTGAAATAAGTACTGATGAGGATACAAGGAAAAGGAGAGAAAATAAGAAGAAATTTGGATTGTCATTTGTTGACTCTGACAGTTCTTCAGATGAAGAATCTTTACAGAAACATAAAAAGACATCCAAAATTCAAACAAAGAAACCCAAAAGAATTTTGGATGTTTATTCATCAGATTCGGAGGAAGAGGAGATTAAGAGTCCAGTAAAGAAAGGTTCTACAAACACAAAAAACAAGAAAGTGGATGGTTTGAACTTTGACTTTGACAGTTTAAGTGACTCAGACAACCAAAACACAAGTACCAAACTGGCAAAATCTAAAACTACTGCTAAAGCAAAGAAAGCTGAAAAGACATCAAAATCTAAACCAACAGCTAAAAAAGGAACAAAACCCAAAACATTGGGGAAAAATTTGACCCTAAAAGAACTGTTTTCTGATGACTCCGATGATAGTCATTTTACAGACAGCGATAGTGACAGTGACATAATGATTAAGCCAAAACCCAAGAAAAAAACGGATCCAAAATTACCACAAAATAAGAAAACACTACCTAAAGGTCGTTCAATTTATACAACATCAGAAGATAGTGAAAGTGAACCAGAGAGAAAGCCTAGTTTCTCACCTGTTAAGAAAAGTCCTCCAAAGAAACCATTTGATAAAAAAGATGAAAGTGAATCCTTCACCTCTGATCCAGAACTCTTTGAGAAGGACAAGAGCAAAAAACAAGTCAAAGATAAAGCTAAAGTTAACAAAAAGCATAGTGACAGTTTTGAAAGTGACCACTTCTTTTCAGACCCTGAATTTGCCAAACCAAAGACTAAGACGAAAGAATCACCAGTTTCAGATAGTGTGAGTGTAAGTGCTAAAGACACAAACATTCTTTCACCACCTGAAACTGATGTAAAACTTGAAAAACCTAAGGAAAAGATTAAAAAGCAAAAATCAAAAGATAAGTCTAATAAAGAAAATAAGAAAAGTAAGAAGAAAGTGAATGCTGATACATTGTCTGACAATGGAAATAATCTCTCAAAGAATCTGTCAAAGCTTGAAGTGACTGAAGTATTTTCTGAAACAGTTTTTGAAAAGGATGAACCATCAGATGTTTTGAAAAAGGTGGATCAAATGCCTATTTTATCAAGTGTAAAAGATGAGTGTATTGTTCAGCAGATGTCAGACAGCTTGGAGAAAGATCTTATTGAATTTAAAATGGATGATAATCACAAAATTCCAAAAGCTGAAAAAGTTAAAAGCAAAAAGCATAAAAAAGAAAAGAAGAAGAAAAACAAAGAAAAGGATAGGGAAAAAACTAGCTCTTCAAGTAACATTCCAGATATTTTGTCAGATGGTGATGAACACAATAATAATAGAACGGATGATGTAACAAATGAGGTCAGAGAATCTAAACCTGACGGTGAAAGTACAAGTGATATGAATTCAAGTGGGAATTCTGCTAGAAACTTATTTGATGAGTTAAGAGCCGACATGTCATCTGATGATAAAGAAATGAAAAAGAAACATAAGAAAAGTAAGGAAAAGAAGGAGCACAGTGAAGCAAAAACTGAAATTAAGCCTGAACTGGATATTAAACCTGATACAAAATCTGATGTAATGAAAAATGACGATACAAAATCTGATGTAATGAAAAATGACGATACATGTAACAAAACCAACAATACGCAGAAAGATGATACAAAGCATAAGGAAGAAAGGAATGAACCTGATTCTGTATTATCACCTACACCAAATATAAAGCATGAGGTTACAGATACGACAGAAACTGAGAAACCTTTACCAGGAAGTGATGTATTTGAATTTACAGAGGAGGAGGAGGCAGAAAAGAGTTTAGCGCCTTTCAAAGAATCTCATGTCAAGATCATGAAACCATCAGCTTTCCCAGATTTGAAACTCCGAGATGATGAAAAAGATGTGGATAATAGTGATATTCCGATAGAAATTGAGGGAGTAGAAATTGAATACCAGACTCAAGAACAGGACTACAAGGATGAATCTGAAGATGTATGTCCTGAAGTAGAAACAAGGGAAGAGGTTGTTGAATGTGTTGAGCCTAGCATTGAGGAAAAAGCTTTACCTGGCAGACCAAAACAGAAAGGCAAGAAACGAAGAGGCAGAAGAAACAGTGTTAAAGAAACAAATTCAGATCTTGATGCTCTGGACAGTAATGTCTTTGGGGTTTCACTTGCCAAAGATATACCAAAAGCAGAACTTACATTTGAAGCAGCTGCCAATGTTGATCATTCTCAGAAGGCTGTGGAGGAACTTCAGAGTGAGGTTCTGTCATTTGACCCTCCTACTTCAAATGAGCATGAGCTTATTATTGATGAAAGTGGTACACTTCAAGTTCAAGATGAAACTACTTCTGCTGTAGAATCAATAGTTGAGGAAAGCAGAAATGATGTTGATGAAACTGCCAAAGCTGTTGAATCAATATTGTTAGGAAATGAAATTCCAGGGTTTGGCATGTCTGATCTTTCCCAGCCTACACCACAGCAGCTTGAAGAAGCATATCTTGGAAATCTTAACCAGCCGGAGTCTATACCACTACAGACTGTTGAAATTGAAGCCACAACACAGCTTGATAAAGGAAAAGCCAAAGGCGCTGGTAAAAAAAGAGGTAGAAGGTCAAAGTCAGGGCAAAATGAGATGTCTCAAGAATCTCAGGCTTTAATCATGGAGACAATAGAGAATGTCAGTCATGGTAATGACCTAAATGAGAACAAGTCTGGTCAATTAGAGAATCAGAATTCATATCTAACTGATGTTACAAATCAGCATAATCTGAACGATGATGATGATGATGCAGTGGATAGACTCCAAATTGATTTTGACCCTCCAAAACCAGAGCCAAAGAAGAAGCAAAGAAAACCAAAACAAACAAAGGCAGGGAAAATGGCTGATGCAGCAGCTGCTCTAGCTGCTGAAAATAAAATGGACAACATATTTGGGGGCCACTTGCATGATCCAAGTGATACAGATACAGAAAACAAAGATACATCTGACCTAAATAGAGATTCTGTAAGTGAAAATGAATTGGAAAGCTCTACTTGCTCGAAGAATGAAGATCTGTTATTTATGGATAGGGAGGATCAGAGGCATGATTCTGACCTCCTATCTCCGGATGAAAGATCCAATGAAGATATGGCTGCAACAGATGTAGTTAAAAAGAAGCGTGGACGAAAGCCAAAGAATTATAAAGAGATGAATGCATGTCCCAAGACCAACTCCCCTAGAGGAACTAGAACTTTGTCACCACGGTCTCCAAGGAACTCAGACCCACGGTCTCCAAAGTACGAGGCACCTTCCCCATTAGTGAAACCTTTTGACATTAAAAATAAGCGCTGTAAAGGTTTGTTAGAAGATATGGACATGAAAGAAATTCTGAATGAAGAAACTGGGGAAATCAAATTGTCATCCATTGAAAATATTAACAGCAAATTTAATTTCTCAGAAGGTGGAAAAAATGGCCAGAAGTTTTCTAACATTTTTGACTTTGATGAAAATGATGAGACAACAACTGTAAAACAACAACGGCAAAGGCGCAAGAAAGGAGATACACTACAGAGTCCAGAAAACAGAGGCATATTTTCAAGTCCTGAGAGAAATCAGATGGCACTCTCGGATGATAAACATATCATTGGAAGCCCAGAATCTAAACTGTTGTTCAGTCCAGAACATAAAATAAATTTTGGATCACCTGATAAGAAGGGTGTTGATACGGAAAAGAAACTAGAAATTGACTTGAAATCAGGCCTTTTCAGTCCGCTTGGTCCTTCAGAGAACCAGAAAATGGAAGTAAAAACTGTTTTGGAAGAGAAAGATCCAGAACCTTTGTTTAAAGCTTTCTTTGAAGCAAAATCAAAGTCGGGGAAACCAGAAAATGATAAGGTCTCTCCAACAGTACCAAATCGAAGACTAAGTGGTTCACAAAATGAACTGAAAGATTTAAAGATAGATATCTCAAAGCAAGACCAAGAGAAATCCAAGGGTCTTATGTCACCACCAGGTCTTGTGTCACCCCCAGGTCTTGTTACACCACCAGGTCTTTTGTCCCCACTTGACAAGACAAAGTCTTTGATGTCACCACCAATATCGACTCCGGTTATGAGCAATGTTGACAAGACGATAGACAATGTGTCCAAAGGGCTGTTTGAAGGTAGCACTGATGATGAATCGGGTACTCCAGGGGAGGCTGGAATAGGGTCAGGCCAGAAGAAGAGAACCTCCAAGAAAAGTCGTGATGAAAAGAAAGATGAGCCAGTGGTTAGCAGTCCACCGCCAAGTGTCCAGTCTCAGCTGCCAGGAACTCCTGTCACGACAACAGTTCATGGTTAGTTGTTAGTTTTGTATATACTCTTCCAGTGATAAGCAGCATCGTGAGAAACCTGGCCCCGAGGTCATAAAACTTTTTTCATGCTCAACTCACTTGAGCATGAATTTTATCCTGCTCATATATTCAAAAATGCCAGTATATTGGCATTTCAAAATTTATGAGTAGGATAAATGGCATTCGGTGCTGATCTGAGCAGGAAAATTACCTGATTGGTTTGTATTTTAACAGTTATGAGCAATACCGATTTCATGGTCAGCTGAGTTGAGCATGAAAAATGTTTTTTAACCTTAGGGCCAGGCCCTGAGCTTATAAAACATTTTTTATGCTCAACTCAGCTGAGCATGAAAATTGTACACATACATTTTAAAACGGCAACAGTTTTTGGCATTTTATAATTTAACAGGACAAACAACATTCTTTACAGATCTGAGCAGAACAAATTGCTTCATTTGTTTGTATTTGAATAATTATGAGTGTTTCGAATTCATGCTTAAGGGGAATAGGAACACCCGGCAGTTTTTTCCGCCATTAAGGGAGTTAAATTTTGGGACTTCCTGTTCGCCTTTCTATAAGCCCTGTCCCATTGAAAAAGTGGTCTACTCTTAAAGGAAAGAATTTGCTCCTCAGGAGCAAATTCTTTCCTTTAAGAGTAGACCCCTATTGACATTGGAGACAAAAATACTTTTGCAGGAGTTGCCTCCCATGAAGTTGTACCCATTCCCCTTAAGTGAGTTAAGCATGACAATAGTCTTTTAATCCTTATTCTCATGCATATATTTAGCCACACCCATTACTGACCAGCAACCAATCAAATTACAAGATATGATGTATTTGTTAATTTCACAAACTGCATGACAGTGAGGATCCTGATCCTGATCCTGATCAGATGGCTTCTCATCTGGATCTTCACTGTTGGTCGTGGTGTTCCGCAGGACAAGGGATAACCTATAGGTCTATCTTTGGGTATGCGACAAGGTTGGTCACATGACATAGCGGACCGTTTCGAGCCGTATTTTGACCCCTCCCATTGGGGCTTGAAGAAATAGATTGGGCTGCATGATGCTTCCATGCAGAGCTGACACTGACTGCACACGAGTACTGGTAAATTGCTTTGAGGTTCTAAGCCTGCCCAGGAAAAGTGGTGCGAGTTGGATCGCCCATGCATATAAACCGTATTGGTTTCTTTGGGTGGCAGAGCTTGAGATGTCATTTCATCTTAATATCGGGTAAAAGTCCCTCAGAATTGGAAGCAATGTCTCCAAAAATGACCTATACAGTGTTGATGGGGACGTTAAACCTCAAATCAAACAAAACAAAATGGAACAGATTAGCCAACACAACATCAATGGTTCAAGAAGATGTAAAGTCTCCAGATTATCAGATGTAATGAGAATTATTTATTGGCCGAATGTCTTTATTTCCCAGGGTTCCGAAATTAATAGTCTGAAGTAGCAAATTTGCGACACTCAGCAGATGATTCACATGAAATGTCAAACCTTTTTTGCTGAAAATAAGATAAAATAAGGCTTGGCATTTCATGTGAATCATCTGCCAGGCGTCGCAATTCACATGAAATGTCATACTTCTTTGCAGAAAAGTAGAAAAAAAAACCTCCCAAAAAACAAAGAACACATGAGCTTAACCCATTTAGTACTGGAAATCCCAAAACGGGTAGTTGGCAAACAGTGTAGGCCCTGATCAGATGCCGCAGAATGCGGCGTCTGATCAGGGCCTACACTGTTTGCAAAAAGTTAAGCCACTTTTCCAAACAAATTTTGACGAAAACTCAACCTGTCACCCTAAATTTCGAAATTGACTCCTGCCATATATAAGGAGGAAGATTCCATTTCGTACAAAAAGGGTTAAAGGAATAGCACATTGCAGGAACAATACTGTTTGCTGCCAGGTAAATGCCTTTTGCTACCTACAGTAGAACTACATTGGCTTGAACACCGATGGCTCGTTTACCATGGCTGAGTCGAACCAGTTCTCGAGTCCCTAGCGAAATCCTCTACATAAGAAATAGTGGGGGATAATTAAGGAGATTTTAGTCTTTTATCTTGCAAATGTATGCTATGTGTTCTCATTAGAATCGCCTCGATGAGGCGATTCTAATGAGTACACACAGCATACATTTTCATTATGGAACACCGGAAAGATGTCTAAAAAGATTTCGTTATGCCTCCTGACAGTTAGCTCAGTGGCTCGAACTACCCCTGTCTTGAACAGATTTTCGAGGTCCCAAAGGTGTTCGAGCCATTGAAGTTTGACTGTATTTCAGACTACTACTAGTTTAAGTTAGCAGCTACTTGCAAAAGTGTTAATTTCTGGCACTGTTTCTCCATCAACACATATTTACCTTTCGATCATTAACCGCTTGACGCTTATGACCCACAAGCAGGGTTGACGCATCATTTAACACGAAATCATCATCATCAACCATCAACACATATATTTTTGGGGGTATATGTATTTGAATTGAGGAAATTTCAACAAGTGCTTAATACATGTGTCATTGTTTGTTTGATTTGAGGTTTAACGTCCCCGTCAACACTGTAAAGGTCATTTTGGAGACGTTGCTTCCAGTTTTGTGGGACTTTTACCCGACATTGAGATGAAATGACATCTCAAGCCCTGTCACCCGATGAAACCAATAGGGTTTATAAGCATGGGCGGTCCGCCTTGCACCGCGGTTCCTGGACAGGCTTAGATCCTCTAAGCGGCTTACCAGTACTAGTGTGCGGGCCGGATTCAGCTCTGCGTGGAAGCATCATGCAGCCCATATATTTCTTCAAGCCCCTATGGGCGGGGGCCGCATACATGTGTCATACAAAATAAATAAGAAAAATTATCACTAACATAACCTCGAAGCTGCTTTTGATCATAATTTGGAGAATCATAACTTCAGATAGGGACATGTAATATACAGTAAAATGCCTATATTAAGGCCACCTTTGGGACTGTTCAAAAGTGGTCTTAAGACCACTTTTGAACAGTCCCAAAGGTGGTCTATGACCAGAGGACACTGTATGCAGAAAACACAAAGAAAGAATAACTGCAACCTTTTAAATCAGCTTTTTAAACCAGAAGTACTCTTAATTTAAGGTGGTCTTAATAGCGGAATTTCACTATAATGAGCTTTTGAGAACTGGTAAACTGCTTGGAAGTGGGTAAAGTGGTGCATGTCAGACATATCCTTCAAGCCTAGCTGTTTCTTTGAGCGGTAGGGCTTGAGATGTCACTTCATCTCAGTGTCAGATAACATTTTCACAAAATCGGAAGCAACATCTCCAAAATGACCTAATTTGTGTTGATGAGACGTAAAACTTCAACACAAACAAAGGGACTTGTAATGGGGGTAAATCTTGGATATTTTTCTTATTTATTCAACAACTTGACAAGGTGAACACTTACCCACAATATTTGATTATATCCAAGAAAATTTCTATATCACAAATGTCTATTATAAGCTGTCAGAAGCATAACCAATGTTTGTTTGAATTCTCTATAAAAACCTGTGTTGTGGGTTATCATTAGAACTGCTTCACAGAGGTGGTTCTATTGAGTACCCACAACAGGTTTATATGGAGAAATAAGGAAAACTATCCTTCGTTTATCACTAAATACTTACCTTATCTGTTGCTATGCTTAATTTTAACCCTTGTCCTGCTGAGCCCGGATATGCCTTATTTTCCACACAATGAAGATCCAGATCAGATGGCTTCTGACGAAGCCATCTGATCAGGATCTACATTGTTTGCCATTCAGATTGTGAATTTGGTGCAATAATTTGCATCAAATAACCCGATTGGTTGATAACCGGTAGTGGGTGTGGCATATATGAATATTCAGCAGGACAAGGGTTAATAGTGGAATCTCATTGAATTTGTTTCAGCACCAATTGGTGAGCCACCTGTGGCTGGTCATGTTGCTGTAATGGACCAGATCTCATCACCACCACCAGTATCTGTCTCTCAACCACCTGACACTAGCCAGGATATCACTGCTGAGGAGAAGTCTACACCTAAAGAAGTAGTCCCTCCTCCACAGCAAGCACCAGTCATCGGACCTCTATTGCCAGGACTGCCAATCCAGTCAGGGCAATCACCGACAAAATCTTCAGCTTCTGAGGTACAGAGTCATGTTGCTGTGGCAACAACAGCTGTTGCTGTGTCAACAACAGCTGTTGCTGTGGCAACAACAGCTGCCACAACAACCTTGTCGTCTGCTGAGACAAATAAACCGGACTCTGTGAAGGTAACAGCCAGTACTGAAGATGTGTTGAAAAATGCCATGCCAAGCTTTTTGGTGCCAGGAATATCTGGTTCGTCTGCTTTGAATGTGGTGCAGAAAGTTTCCACTGCAGGAGGTACGGTTCCACAGGCAAGTACAGCTACACCAGATGTGCAGAAGATTGTTGAATCTCAGAAGATCCAACAAGAACTGCTGGAGAAACAGCGGATTGAGCAGAAGTTGCTACAGAAGCAGCAGACTCAGGAGTTGATGTTGAAGCGACAACAGGAGGTGCAGGTGCGTCTGCAGGAGCAGGAACACCAGAAACAACTGCTACAGCTGCAACAACTGCAGGAGAAGCACAAGCAGCTTCAAGAACAGCAGAAGGAGAAAGAGAAGGAGCAACAACAGGAGGCAGCAAGACAGAAGCAGCTGGAAGAGCATCATAAACAGCTACAGCAACAACTGTTTGAGCAGCTACAGAGACAAGGACAGGCTGCTGGGCCTGGTGGAAACAAAGGACCACCTCCACCAATGTTGTCCCCAGGAGCACTCAGGGCACAGAGACCAAGCTTGCCCTCACCAGGGGCAAATCAGGCGCCAAGACCACCAATATCTGCTCATCATCAGATGCCACCTGGAGCACCATTTGGCTTACCAGGACAGCACCCAGGGGCTCTAATTCATCCAGGGCATTTGAGTCCTGGGCAGTTACCATTGCCAATGATACCACCGGGACTTCCACAGGATAAGGCCCAGCAGATGTTGACACAGGCACAAAAAGCCCAGCAGGCTCAACTTCAGAAGGTTCAGGCTCAATACATTGCCGAACAACAAGCCCAGCTTGCTAAACAACAGGCACAGCAAGCCCAGGCCCAGTTGAAACAACAAGCCCAGCAGGCATCTCAGCAGACACACGGGCAAGGAGAGAAGCAACCAGCCCCTGGGGTTGCCCCAGGACCTACAACACCTCAGCCAAATACACCAGGAAAGAAAGTACAAGAGCCAGGGGTAAGATGACAGTGCAGTTTTTTTCTGTTGCCTGATTAACCCATTTTGTACCAGAAACCCCAAACTGGATACCTTGGCGAACAGTGCAGGCCCAGATCATTCTGCAGTGTCTGATCAGGGCCTACACTATTTGCAAAACATTCAACTATTTTCCAAATAAATTTTTAACCCATAAGATGCCAATCAAGAAAATTTTCGTCTGCTTTGTTGTCTGCCAAGTACTTTAAAATTAGTTTTTGCAAACAGTGTGGACCCAGATCAGACTGCTCCTCTTGGAGCAGTCTGATCTGAGTTCACACTGTTGGCCTGTATGCAAAAAAATATTTTTAAAAAGTTTGCAAAAAGATTTAGCAGACGGCATAAGCAGACGACATTTTCAGATATAGTTTTTCTCGGAGTTTTAAGGGTTAAGATAACACAACCTGACACCCCTAAATTACAAAATGGACTCCTGCCATATATAAGGAGGATATGATTTTGGTACATAAAGGGTTAAAACATTAATTTTGTTATTGATGGTTGTTATTTGAATTGCAGTTCTGATGTTTTTCTCTGTCAGAGCCTCGGTAGCTCATTTAGATTCATGTCTGACTCATTACTAAAACACGCCTGTTCAAATATATTGAAAATTTTACCACCAAAAAATGAACATTTTCAGTTAAAAAATTATAAAAATTATTTATCATATGACGTCACGTCTGAGAGTGTAATAACGCCATGTATTATTTTCGATAATCCACTAGTGGATTAAATATGCAAATAAGCTAGATACGTCCCATAACGTTACATGTACGACGTCCTTAACAGCGTCGCGTTTACTAATGGCCGAATATTGAAATTTTTGTAAACAATCGTGAATAAAATGCGTTTTAAATGTCATATGATAAATAGAATCTTGCATTCGTGGTCATGTATTATTGAATTTATTAAACTCGTTGAGGAAAAGGGATAAAATGCTCGGCAAAGCCTCGCATTTTATCCCTTTTCCTCGACTCGTTTAATAAATTCAATAATACATGACCACTCATGTAAGATCCTCTATATAAATCATAAAACAGGAATTACAGGATACGCTGTAGTTCTAAGAACTCACTACCATAAAAATTTGGATACCTTGAGGACTTTCTGTAATTCTAAAATTTTAACAAATTTGTTTCATGATCCAGCAAGGAGTCCAAAAATTGCAGACAGAATGGCAAACAGTGTAGACCCTGATCAGACTGCTCCTGAAGGAGCAGTCTGATCTGGATCTGCACTGTTTGCTTAGGCCTATCTGTCCCAATACTTAAGATCATTATGGTAATACTTTTGCACCAGACTTTGCTTTTAATGGTAGGGCTTTCTATGGCTTGGGTTCATGATTAAAATGTAATGTCTAAGCATACTGTATTTATCCTAAATATTTGGACACCTAAACGCATTACCATACTTATTCCAAAGTTCGAACAAGTGCAAATAACTCCCTGATTTTGTGTCTGAAAATAGCTGGGAGAGTGGCAAACATTGTAGACCCTGATGAGACGCCGCATTATGCGGCATCTCGTCTGGGTCTACACTGTTTGCCCCAGCCTATTTGTCCGAAAACATACGGTAAATAAGGTACAAGTACTCAATTTTCCTTGATGCTGCGTGTTCATACACAAAAACCTCTTTACAGTTTAACGACACAAAACGACCCTCAAGGACTGACATGTTGTTGAACCCAAACACATGCAATCAATCAAAATCTTTACAGCTTCGGATATATACAGTAGAACTTCGATGGCTCGAACATCGATGGCTCGTTTACCATGGATGAGTCGAACCCGTTATTGAGCCCCAAGCGAAATCCTCCACATAAGAAATGGTGGGGGATAAATATGGAGAATTTAGTCTTTTATCTTGCAAATGTATGCTGTGTGTGCTCATTAGAATGGCCTCGAGGCGATTCTAATGAGTACACACAGAATACATTTTCACTATAGAACACCGAAACGATGTTTAAAAGTATCTGGTAGTAATCCTCAGTGACTCGAACTACCCCGGTCTCGAACAGATTTTCGAGGTCCCAAAGGTGTTCGAGCCATTGAAGTTGGACTGTATATGACAGTTTATTGATGGGTTTAAAAAAAAACACAAAAAACAAAGATTATAGAGCAAAATGACCATAAATGGTCATTATTATTAAACAAACATGTTTTATAGTATACAGTTATACATTAGGAACTTTCTCTTACACATAATTATGTTAGGTCCCCGCCAATTGGAGCTTGAAGAAATAGATGGGCTGCTTGATGCTTCCACGCAGAGCTGAAATCCGACCGCACACGAGTACTGGTTAACCGCTTAGAGGATCTAAGCATGCCCAGGCAAAGCGGTGCGATTCAGACCGTCCATGCTTATAAACCCTATTGGTTTTATTGGGCGACAGGGCTTGAGATGTCATTTCATCTCAATATCAGGTAAAAGCCCCACAAAATTGGAAGCAACGTCTCCAAAATGACCTAAAGCGTGTTGACGGGGATGTTAAACTTCAAATTAAACAAACAAAAACATAATTATGTTGGGATAGCTACTCAGAGAACTGTTGTTCATTTTACAGGGCACAAAATCAGGCTCTCAGGCAAACAGAAAAGAGGCTACACCACAGAGACCACCCAGCGGGCACGGACCAGCACCCCCACCCCAACAGGGTAAAGAGGCACCACGTCCTGGCAGCCAGGAAGCCGCAAATCAGCTACAACAGCAGATCAGGCAGCAGCTGGCCTTGAGTCAGACCCATCCCCAAGGGCATCCCCCAGGACTCCCACCACAGCACCCTGTCCATGGCTGGCCCATGCACCAGGGTCGCCCGGAAAACCAGCCTAGGGAAGAATCACGATCATTGACTGCTGAGGCAAGGACATCGATGCCTGGACCAGTACCAGTTATTGGTGGTAATCCTCAGTCTGTTCAGAGAGTGTCCCCGCACCCACCGACAAAATCTCCCACGGTGGCCCAGACAGCGCCTAACATGGTTCATGGCTTCACGCCACACCAAGCCAGTGCCCCTAGGGCTCCAAGCCCAGCTGTGGCTAAGGTAATGACAGCTATTTTAAATTACATGTCTCTTCACTTTCAACACTGCAGTCTGATACAAATTCCTATGTAAACAGTGTAGATCCAGCTGAGATGGCTCATAATGAGCCATCTCATCTGGACTTAGACTGCTTGCCATCCAGTTTCCGATTAACAAAATAATTGATTTACAAGAATGGATGCATCCAAATTCTGAAATGGAAGAGTTCATGTCAGAATGTCAGGGGTGAAAGGGTTAAGAGCTTGTGGCAAGTCTTATACACCACAACCTCTTTATAACACTATTAATGGGGTCCAATACAGAAACCGTGTTAGTTAAATAACAGTGTTATATCCAAACAAAAATGTATAGATTATATAGAAAAATGATTTTTCTATATAATCTATACATTTTTGGGATCCATCTTGCAACTGTGTTATATCCAAAACCGTGTTATAATGAACCGTGTTATAACAAGGTTGCGGTGTACATAAAATTATTTCTATATTAAAACCACATCTGGGACTAATCAAAAGTGGTCTTAAAGATCACTTTTGAACGCTGCCAAAGGTGGTCTCTTATTAGGAGACACTGGGTGTAGAAATGGCATAACTGAAACCTTCTCAATAACCTTTTAAAAACAGATTTGGTCTTAATTTTAGGTGGTCTTAATCAGGGGCGTTAAACCTCAATTCAAACAAACAAAGAAGTCTCGTATCTTTGGTTCTGTGTGCTGGGTTAAAAAATTTTCTTATTCTGTGTGCGATCGGCCAAAGCTCGATTCAGTCTGTTTGCTCAGTTTGAAAACAGCCTAGCATGTATGTAGAGAGCTTTGGGTCAGTAGGATTGATGGGGTGGTGCACAAAACATGCAGGCTTATCTTAGTCATTTGTGAGGACATACATTCAAAGACGCATCTTCAGTTGTTGTCTCGCAAATGTCAAGTGAAACGAACACAACATAATGATCCTAAGTATTGGGACAGATATGCTTAAGCAAACAGCGTAGCCCCTGATCAGACTGCTCCTGAAGGAGCAGTCTGATCAGGGTCTACGCTGTTTGCCATCACGTTTGTACCTTTTTGACTCCTTAGTCATTTGTGAGCACATACATTCAAAGACACATCTTCAGTTGTTGTCTCACAAATGTCAAGTGAAACAAACACAACATAATGATCCTAAGTATTGGGACAGATAGGCTTAAGCAAACAGCGTAGACCCTGATCAGACTGCTCCTGAAGGAGCAGTCTGATCAGGGTCTACGCTGTTTGCCATCCCATTTGTACCTTTTGGACTCCTTGCAGAATCGTGAACAAATTCGTTAAAATTTTATGAGAATTACAACAGGTCCTCAAGGTGTCTGAATTTTTAGGATTTTTACGGCATGATATGATTACTATGGTTACAGAGGACTCTCTCTCAAACTGGAAGGAACTGAAAGCTTTGGTTTGAGAAAGCTGTAGTTTGAGATAAAAGTAGACATCCAAGAATTATACAGCAAATGCGGCATTTCTGATCAGGGCCTACACTGTTTGCAAAATTTGTTGCCAATTTCCAAATAGTTTTTGAAGAAAACACAACCTGACACCTCTAGATTTAGACATGGACTCTGCTATATATATGGTGGAATATTCCATTTGGTACAAAAAAGGTTAACAAAAATTATCTATTGCTGATTTCAGATGGGAAAAGCATATGAAATTGCTTACTGATTTCAGATTGAAAAATGCACAATCATTTCAGAATGAAAATGCATACTCCTTTCAGATTGAAAATGCACACTGATTTGAGATTGAAAATGCATACTGATTTGAGATTGAAAATGCATATTGATTTTGAGATTATAAATGCGTTGAATGCATATTGATTTACATTCAAAATGCATAATGATTGCAGATTGAAAGCACACGCTGATTTGAGATATGAAAATGCATAAAGATTTCAGAATGAAAATGCATACTGATTTGAGATTGACAGCACATAATGATAGAGATTGTAAATGCATACAGATTTTAGACTGACAATTGATACTGACTGAAACTGCTTACTGATTTAAGATTTAAAATACATACTGATTTAAGATTGAAAATGCATACTGATTTTTATCTTATTATCAATTTCTTGACAACATATATGCATACAAAGTACATACATATGCATCAAAGGATTGGATGTAGGCTCAGCGTATCGTCTCCTTGATGACTGGTACATATATGATATACATTCACAAACAAAAACATTACTTCATAATATCAGGAACAACTTTGAAACTATTAAGACAAATATGAATGCCATTTTTACATGTACGTTGTCATGATTAAACATGATCAGACTTTTATGAGCAGACAAATACAGGGGCACTTGCACTAGGTCAGAATTAAAGCTGCTCAGCTGCTCATACTGATTTGATACAGGTTTGGAATAGAAAAATGCATATGGATTTGAGATTGAAAATGCATACTGATTTGAGATTGAATAGTACATAAAAGTTTGATTCTTTTGTAGACTGCAGAACGTCAGCCCAATGGGAAGTGGTCATCAACATCTCCTGGGGCCCAGCGCCCGGGACAGCCAGATGTCAGACCAAGGGTGCCTCATTCTGAGCCCTCTCCAGTCACATCACGGCCAGAGATGTGGGGTAGGTGTTATGATCTATTTGTTTTCTCCTTTGCAGTAAAATTCTTATAATAAGACCACCTTTGGGGCTCTTCAAGACCACTTTTGAACAGTCCCAAAAGTGGTCTCTTCCTAGAAGACACTGAATGCAGGAAACATACAGGAAGAATGACTTAAACTTTTCAAAATATGCTTGAAGCTTCTAAAGGAGAATTTGTTTTAATTATAGGTGGTCTTTATAGTGTAATTCCACTGTTTATGAGCCAGCGCATATCAATACCTACACAAAAACCTGTGCAGTGATCAGTCTGTACTTCTGTGCAGTTAGATTAGATACTTTGCTGTTCATACAAGCTGTATGAGCACCCCCCTCATCAGGGCTTGGAGAAGCATGGTGCTTCCACGTAGAGCTGAAACAGACCGCACATGAGTACCGGTAAATTGCTGAGAAGGTGTAAGCCTGCCCAGGCAAATAGGTGTGAGTCTGACAACCCTATTGGTTTGTTTGGGTGGTAGGGCTTAAGACATCATTTCATCTTAGTGTCGGGTAAAAGTCCCACAAAATTGGAAGCAACATCTCCAAAATGACCTAAATAGTGTTGATTGGGACATTAACCCATTGCTGCAGGTCTGATCAGGGCCTGCACTATTTGCTTACATAATTTTCTGCCAAAAATAGAAAAACAACAAAAATAGCCTGACACCCCTTATATGAGAAATGGTCTTGTCCAACATATAGCAATGGAAGAGTCCACTAGTATACAATGGGTTAAACCTCAAATCTGACAAAAAAGCAAGCCTTGTGTATATTTGAGGCTTTTCAAAGAGCTATGCACCAGGGGCTTCATACGCAGACTTGTCCAGGCTACTGTTCACACAGGTTTGCATGTAGGTTTTTTATGCTCCTGCTCAAATATAAGTTTAGCCCCTTGCAAACAGTCAAGGCGGGTCACCCTGCACATTCCCCAAAATCAGTGACCCTGATCTGATCTGATTTAGAGTTTTTGACCAAACTGCCAACAGTGCAGGCCTGCACTGTTGGCAGTTTGGTCAAAAACTCTAAAGGCACATTTTATCTAGCGACAGATTTTATCTCACAATATAGCTCATAACATGTTATGAAATGTCAAAGTTCAGTGTACTCATCTGTTTTTTTTGCTGACATGATTTTTATAATGCCATAAAATTACTTCGTCATTCCAAATTGCAGTGCAGATGAAATTTTAGTTTTTGCCATTATTTCCTTACAATATCAGTTGCTGTGCAATTTGAAATGGCAATTTTTCAAATTCTGAGAAAATCAACCAATTCACATGAAATAACAATCTTAATTCTCTTAAAAAAAAAAAATAATAATAAAAAAATAAATAAATGCCATCTGATGTAGGTGTGAAAAATGCTTCAATGGCTAATGTCTGTGATATGAAAATTCCATCATAGATGCTGATAATGCACATTTTTCATCTGATAAAAGTACTGATATTTTTCTTATTTCTGCAAAAAGATGTATGTTGTGGTACTCATTAGGAGCGCCTCAGTGAGGCGCTTCTAATGAGTACCCACAACATATGTTTTTATGCAGTAAAAGAAACATACTGGTTTTTGAGACAGGGATAACCGGGTCCTAGTCTTGGATTGATAGAAATGTAATAATCGGAGATGGAATACTTCATAACATTGTTTAACATGCTTGATGATGTCTAATTTTAGGTATTCATGGACCACCAGGCCAGCCACCTCAGGGCCTCAGCATCACCCCGAGGCCAGCCCACCAGCAGCCCCCGTCTGCCCATCAGCAACAACCAGATCACGCGCTACCATTACAGCGACCACCCGCACCAGAACAGTTGGGTGCCAAGGATAAATTTATGCAACAACAGGTTAGCAAAATTTGATAGTTGTTACCTTTTGTTCTTGATCTTCACTGTTTGCTTAGGCCTCTAATCCCAAAACTTAGCCCTTGTCAGAACAGAACAGAACTTTATTTAACTAACTGCTTTTCAGGACGGGTGACGTAAGAGAATGAATTTGTACAAACATTTATCCTGCTGAATATTTATATATGCCACACCCACCACTGAACATCAATTATCAGATTACTTGATGCAAATTATTGCAAAAAGTTCATAAACTGAATGACAATGAAAATCCAGATCAGATGGCCATCTGATCTGGATCTACATTGTTTGAAAGATAAGACCTATCAGGGCTCAGCAGGACAAGAATTAGGACCATTGCAGTAGTTTTGGTGTGACAGATATGCCTCATCAGTTACCCGCATTCAATTGAGGCTAAGCTTGAAGAGAGAGGACAGTTTAGCTTTTTACCACCCAATAGTTACAAGGCTGATTTGGCCCAGTTCTACTTTCAAAGGATCAAGTCATTTTGCTCATGAATTGGCTTGAATAATGAGAACACCATATTTTCTCACCTCAGCTCCTTATTGTACTTTTTCTATACTTTGAACAAGAACAGTATACTACACTCATTCTGGGCATCTCATCAGGGTCTATGCTATGTTCAGGCCCATTCAGAAAATTTGACAACATTACATAGTTTACCATATGATGTCGCATCAGAGTGTAATCACGCCATGTAATAAATTCCGTAATCCACTAGGGGATTGAATATGTAAATCAGTTAGATACCCCCTGTCACGTTACATGTACAACATCCTTAACGACGTTGCATCTATAAATGGCTGAATATTGACATTTTTGTTAAAAAAATTGAATAAATGCGTTTCAAATGTCATATGATAAATAGAATCTTGCATTTGTGCTCAGAGGCCCCAGTTCATTGGGGCTTGAAGAAATAAATCTTTTACGCAGAGCTGAAACCGACCTCACACGAGTACTGGTAAACTGCTTAGAGGATCTAAGTCTGCACAGGCAAAGCGGTACGAATCGGTCCGTCCATGCTTATAAATCCTATTGGTTTCTTTTGGCAACAGGGCTTGAGATGTCATTTAATCTCAATGTTGGGTAAAAGTCCCACAAAATTGGAAGCAATGTCTCCAAAATGACCTATACAGTCTTGACGGGGATGTTAAACTTCAAATCAAACAAACAAACAAAAGCATTCATGCTCATGTATTATTGAATTTATTCAACTTGTTGAGGAAAAGTGATAAAATGCTCAGCAAAGCCTCGCATTTTATCCCTTTTCCTCAACTCGTTTAATAAATTCAATAATACATGAATATTCGTGTAAGATCCTCTATTTCTTGAATTTTTTCAGCGTGAGAAACAGTTGCAAGAACTACAGCTACTGCATCAGCAGGAGATTCAGCGACAGCAGGAATTACAACAGCAGAGAATGCGTGATCAGGCTTTACATTCTCAGGCCCAGAAAGAGGCTCAGAAAGAACGGGACAGATCCCAGGAGATCGAACGAGATGGAAGGGTATCTCAGAGCCCTTCGGATCCACGACAGTCTCCGGCTGGGGTCCTGCCGCACAGGATGGGCTATCCGCCTTTTGTTGAGCCAAGACCACCGAGCCGAGAAGGAAAGATGCCTCAAGGTCAGGCTATTATTGATCCACGATTTTCCCAGTATCCACCTGGTCATCATCCTGCAGACTTGAGAATAAGTTCATCACAGGCTCCCAGTGCTTTTAGTCCGGCTGCACCTGGAAGTACGGACTCGCCACACATGTACACACCAGCGGAAATTCAGCGTTTACAGAATGGGCTCATCCACCCATATCCTGGTGGCTTGAGGATGTTGGAACCTCATATGGTACCTGGTCCTGGGCCGTATATGATTCCTGGGCATCCAATAACCTACATTCCCCAGCCAGTGGATCAGCAACGTCTTGTCGACGGGAGGCCTCAGTCAAGGGGCAGTGGAAGACCACCTTCAACAAATTCCTCCCACAATATCTCGCCAACACTTGCTGCACCGCCAGATGGTCGGCTGCCATCCAGAGGCCAGAATGGACCACAGACAAGACCGGGGTCAGATGGTCCCCACCCTGGGGATGGAAGTCTGATAAGTCTGCTACAGGTAAGAATATTTGAGGTAGAACAAGCAGGAATGTGTTCTTGGACAAGGGCATATACCGTAAAAATTCAGACACCTTGAGGACTTGCTGTAATTCTCCTAAAATTGTAACAAGTTTGTTTCATGGTCCAGCAAGGAGTCCAAAGGTGCAGACAGAATGGCAAACAGTGTAGACACTGATCAGACTGATCTGGGTCTTCACTATTTGCTTAGGCCTGTCTGTCCAAATACTTAGGATCATTACGGCAATCAAGATTCTAATGCACTTGCTAATGTAAAACGACTTCTGATTGGATAATATCAAAAACTTGCAACCGTATATCCTGGGGTATAATGTCCGAAACACGTGTCATCACGTAATGTCACGTTTCGTTGGCTGACATTCGGTTTGACGCAGCTGAAGGTACTAAATGGTTTGAGAAAATAGTACTTTTTTTCTAACAAAACAAATGAATATGTGCATTAGAATGGGGATAACTGGCTCCAGAATTGTCATTTAGAGAGTAAAATCTTAGGTTTGACAGTCACAAATTACAGTTTATGGCTCCACTAATCTGTCATAGTAAAACGAAATTTCCAACTGTAAAACTGCCAGTTTACCTCACCAAATGACAATTTTGAATACAGTTACCCTCTAATTTCTATCTCCACAGTCATGCAGTCTGATAAGAGTCTTTACTGAGTGAATACTGACATGGCCACAGATAAGAGGGAGTATCCACATACAGTAGAACTTCGATGGCTCGAACACCGATGGCTCGTTTACCATGGATGAGACGAACCCATTCTTGAGCCCCTAGCGAAATCCTCTACATAAGATAAAGCGGGAGATAATTTAGAAGATTTTAGTCTTTTATCTTGCAAATGTATGCTGTGTGTACTCATTAGAATCGCCTCGATGAGGCGATTCTAATGAGTACACACAGCATACATTTCCATTATATAACACCGAAAAGATGACTAAAAGTATCTCGTTATGCCTCCTAACAGTAACCTCAATGGCTCGAACTACCACTGTCTCGAACAGATTTTCGAGGTCCCAAAGCTGTTCGAGCCATTGAAGTTCGACTGTATTATTTTTCTTATTTCTGCGCGAAAAATCGATGTGTGGGTACTCATTTGGAGTATAAATAAGGAAACTGAAAACTCTTTTTTAAAAAACAGACATTGAAGACAGTATTATGTTGGGCAGATGTTATCCTAAGTTGGTATTGGAATGCTTTTGGAGAACTGTTGTAAGAATCATGCTTGTGTGTTTCTTCCTCTGATCAAGGTCATTTAACTTGAAAATATTTTTACCTCTTTTTTTTCAGCGCTATCCTGTAATGTGGCAAGGCATCTTGGGATTGAAGAATGACAACTGTGTGGTACAGATGCACTTCATTGCTGGCTGCCGACCGCTCGTCAAACTGTCGCTACCTCAGCAAGGTCCAGATGGTACCGTCCAGCCTTTGCGTATTGCACAGAGAATGCGGCTAGAACAGGCACAGCTTGATGGTGTAGCCAAGCGGATGCAGGTGAGTTTCAATTTTCAAGGGAAGGCTACTCTTTCAATTAAATTTACCTACACTCACGTTAATCTACTGTTATAGGGGGGAGAATTTGCTCCCACGGGGAGCAGACCGGGTATACACTAAATGCCTTTCTGTCTGCACTTTTTGGGACTCCTTGCTGCATCATAACAAATTTATTAAAATTTTATAAGTCCTAAAGGTATCCTAATGTTTAGGATTTTTACAGTATCGGGGTTAAAACAAAAACAAACAAACAAAAAAAAAAAGAACGATTTTGACCATACATGTACTTTTTATGCCTTTAGTTTATGACTAAACTTTTGTCTTCCAGTTTGAGAAGGACTACTGTATGATGTTAGCTCTGCCATGTGGCCGAGACCACACGGACATCTACCAGCAGACGCGGGCAATGTCGACTGGTTTTATACAGTACCTCCAGCAAAAGCAAGCAGCTGGGATAGTGAACGTGGCTGACCCAGGCTCACAACAGGTAACAACATGTTTTCCTTCATTAATGCTATGCATGCTGGGTATTTTTTTTTTTTTGCAGCAGACGACGTTTTGAAATATTTTTCTAATTTTCCCAGAAAATAGGATTTGACATCTCATGCAAATTGTCTCCTATGGAGACCATTTATAGGAGACAATTTGCATAGGAGACAATTTGCATGAGATGTCAAGTCAGGAGACAATTTGCATGAGATGTCAAGTCCTGTTTTCTGGCGAAAAAAAGAAAAATGTCAACAATTTCGCAACAGATGACATTTTGAAATATTTTTCTAATTTTCCCAGAAAATAGGATTTGACATCTCATGCAAATTGTCTCCTATGTAGACAATTTGCATGAGATGTCAAGTCCTGTTTTCTGGGAAATTTAAGAAAAATGTAAACAATTTGGCGTCTGCTGAATTAGCCTAGAGAGTGCTAAAGGTTAAGGGGAGCACACTCCCGTCCATCATGGTTTGAGAAATAGATTGGGCTGCAGTGGGCTTCCGCTCAGGGCTGAAACTGTCCAAACTTTTGAGTACTGTCAAACCAGGAGTATTTGGTGATAATTCTTGTTTCTCCATATATACCTGTGCAACAGGAAAATTCCATCTTGACTATGAGCCGAACTGCAAGGACTCGTGATTTCTGTCTTGAACATTATGTCATTCCTCTTTTTACCACCATTTTCAGTGGAACAAATCTTTGGCTGTAGATGGAACACATTTATGGAGATATTCAAGGATTTCGTATTTAACGGGAATTGTAACATCTGGATGATTTTTCCCTCCATTTTTCAAACAGAGGCAACTTTTGGGTCTTCCTGTTTGTTTTCCTATAAGCCCTGTCCCACTGAAAAAGGGTTCTACTCTTAAAGAAAAGAATTTGCTCCTTCCTTTGAGAGTTGACCCCTATTGGCATGGGAGACAAAAATACTTTTGCAGGAGTTGCCTCGCCTGAAGGTGTAATCCATTCCAATTAGTACTGAAAGAAAAACATGCTGTGGATCACAAATGCGATTCGAGCAAATGTTGAGGGACATAGACCTTTTATTATCTATTACACTGCCCCTTATTGTGATTCTTTACAGCGGCAAATTCTTTACATTACGATAACATTTGTTTGACAAATAGCAATTTTTTCTTTTATCTAAACCTGCCATTTTTCTGATGAAAATTTGTGATATTTTTCTTATTATTGCTCCAAACATAGGTTGTGGAAGCTTGTTAGAGACAGTTCTAACAAGTACACACAGCCTATGTCTTGGAGCAGAAATAAGAAAAATAATGTATACCCCTGTAGACCCCAATTTTCTCTATATAAAATGGAGTTATCAGGGGTGTTCCTGACAAAGACTTCATTTATGTGATGTAACAGCAAAATGTTAATGATCAGATACTGTCATTTCATGAGGGTCCTCTGTACTCCTTCTTTACAGTGAAGCTGACATTTTTCCTGTGTTTCTCTTTCAGCCTGCCTATGTGGTTCACATATTCCCACCTTGTGAGTTCTCCAACTCCACCCTGTCACGACTTGGTTTTGACCTGCTTTACCAAGTGAAGGACCTGGCACACCTAATTGTCATAATAGCTACAGTAGCTTGAAGGTCAAAGGTCATGGTCTCGTCAGAGATAGGTCAAGCTGAAGGTCACCCCTTCATTCCTGGTTGTATTGGTGCTCTTATCGTAATAGTGTGCAATAGTAAAAGTGCTATTTGTTGTGCATCTGTTCACTGCAAGAGAGATCCAAGGTTCGTAGATGAAATGCCTTTATAGGACTCTTTACAAGAAAGGTTAAAGGTCAAAGGGTCATAGTCCCAGGATAGTAGCCAAGATGTGGAAAGTGCTTACTTTCAGTACTAGGGTGGGACATTTTAATTTATACCATCAGTAGAGATAGTGAAGTGTGAGTTGCTGAAGTTTTTGCCAGCTATCAACTAGAAAGTTAACAAGCTACCCGATATTACCTAGCAACAACCTGTTGCCTAGCAGCAGAATATTGCCCAAGACATTACTGGAAATTATACATGGTCAGACAGTCTGTAAAGATGTTAGAAGTGGAATGTGGTCAATGGGGAATTAATACATAAGTTTGGTAATGAAACCCTGATTCAAGTGTAGACCATACATGTATTAACTAGAAAGTGGACGAGATTTTGAAAAGAGACTTCAAATATGAAAGTCATGTGGACTTTTGGAGAAACCTTGTTAGATGAGAATGGATACTTTTTATTTGGATTTATGGATTTCCAAGCGAATATAGTCTGTGTGTCTGCAAAACTTTTAGTTAATGATTGCGGAACAATTAAACAAAACATTTTGTGCTAAGTAGACAGATTTTTAAATGCTAATGTGCGAGAGTAACCTTGAATAAGAGTGGATAAAATAACTTACAACATTTTTCTTGAAACAGTGCTTGACATTTCATTCAAATTTTCAACCTTAACCCTTTTTGTACCAAATGGAATCTTCCTTCTTATATTTAGCAGGAGTCGATTTAAAAACTTAGTGGTGTCAAGTTGTGTTTTCTTCAAAATTAACTTGGAAAATGGCTGAAATTTTTGCAAACATTGTAGGCGTCTGATCTGGGCCTGCACTGTTTGCCAGTTACCCATTTTGGGGTTTCTTGCACAGAAAGGGTTATCGTTGTTAAGAAATTTTTTTTTTTTAAATACCATTTGCTGGTTCTGAAATTGAAGGTTATTAACAGGTTTCAATTGATGGCTAACCATCAATTGAAACCTGTTAATAACCTTCAATTTCAGAATCAGTGTTACTGGTAATTTAATGGTAAAAAAGCCTATTGTGTCAGGAGCATACTTTATCATGCTATGTTCATATATCACTCTTATTCTCAAACTATGGATTTTAAGTTGGAATATAAATATTTAGAAATGTTATTCAGTTATCTGGATTACTTAATATTTCTAAGAAAACAATGTATAATTTCACCTGTGATTATACATGTCGAGGATTTATACGATTTATTGTTTTTAGTGTAAAAAGGAACTCGGAATATACATGTATATATACATATATACATGAACTAACATGAAACCTACAAAGATATAGTGCTGTAATGTACATAGATCGGTACTAGCTACTGAGAATTGTATTGTTGACATTGTGTCCGTTGTATGGACATATTGTCTAGTAAATTGGGCATTGTGTGAAAACAGACCACTTAGGTGTTTTTGGAGGTAAACACAATGTAAAATTGTGTTTATAGAATAATGTCACTGCCAGTTTTCCTTGGGAAATGTATAAACGCCAAATGGTGTACAAATGTGATAGTTGTTCCAGAGTGTGTGTTTTTTCTGTGTTATAACGTGGATTATGTAGTCAAAATTCTTTGTGCACCTTCGTAATCAGATAAACTGAAGATGCGAAGATATTTGGAATTAACTTTTGATCATGTATTCAGTAGTTGGAATTTTCTTTTCTCTTTTTTTTTTGCCAGACTTTAAGAATAGATTTTTATCGATTTTGCTTATTCACAACTTTTTATAAATTGCTTTGATTTGCCTAGGAAGCAAGATTTCTTGGGGGAGAAAAATGTAAATTTCAATTCTCTTTTTCTAGACAATCTGTATGTAGCAGGACACTACTGCCTGGTATGTGCTGGACTCACATTGAATTAGGATTCTAATCATAGCCTCAGATAAGATTGGGTATCCAAATATTAATTTACTTATTTCGACACAAAAACATGTTGTGGGTACTCATTAGAAGCGCCTCGCCGAGGCACTTCTAATGAGTACCCACAACATACGTTTTCGTGCAGAAATAAAAAAAATATTATTTTTCGGATGAAAAAAGCCCCTTTTCTGGAGCTATGTCTAAATAATTCATAGCTGCTGATAGGGAGATGTAACAAGGACAGGGTGCGATGTTTTAAAACTTAACATGCTCAACTCACTTCAGCATGAAATTTGCCCTGCTCATGAATTTAAAAATGCCAACAATTTTAAAATTTATAAGCAGGACAAACAACATTCTTTGCTGATCTGAGCAGACAAATTGCGTTATTTTTGTCTGTATTTAATAATCGAGCATTTTAGATTTCCTGCTCAAGTGACTTGAGCAGGAAAATAGTTGTAAAACCTCACGGCAGTTTTGGGATATTTTTGTTATGTTTCTTCATAACACAAACAGGCCTCAGCAAACAGTGTAAACCCAGATGAGACGCCACAGAATGTGGCATCTCATCAGGGTCTACACTGTTTGACACTTATCCAGCTAAATATCCCGAAATCATCCTCAGTACGCCTCCATATTCAGAGCCATGTTGATTTTTTTTTTTTTTTGAAGTTTGAAGGAACTTCACGGTTTCACTGAATCTGTTCATGTTCAGGGAAAATATGAGTGGCAGGCTGGATGTGACACTCAGTTTTGTGCTCGACATTTTTTTGTTTCTTTGCCCCATGTTTTTTTTTTTTTTTGAGAATTTCTATTAAAGGCAGCTAATTGTGTTACATTTTCTTTGATCATGTTCATTTGTAATCATGTAATCGCGTATATATCATAATCATTACCCCATCAGGACAAACACAGTATTACCGTGTGTAAGCTTGATTCGTTTTTTGTCAGATTAATAATGTTTGTTCGAATTTGACTAAAATATGAAGATAAACAAAAGAAAAAGAAAGTGTGATAATGATGATGATAATGATTATATTGTCTGAAAACAAGTGATGTAGTGTCTACTGTCATGTAGTTGGTAGTTCAGAGTTGTAAAAACTAATTGGGATAACGTGATTATTTAAAATCTGACATAATTATTTTCTCATAATTCTTGTCATTATTGGAGTTGCTTGTTGTTAAGTTGATTATTTTCCCATGTTGACACTGTACATTTTGTAAATAGGCAAAAGAAAGCATGTAAATAGGTGTATTTTTGTAGAAAAAGAAAAAACACAATGTGCAATGATTTAGGAAAGAAAAAAAAAATGTTAAAAAAATGGACAAACTGAACCAGTGATCTCATGTCTGTACTAAGATGGACATACGTCTGTTTGCGTATGTGTTTTTTGTGTTTGTTTCATCTGTGACTGAACAGCGTTTCGTTCATAGTGTTACAAGAATCATAGCTGCAGATAAGATGCTTTTTTCATCCGAAAAGGACTGATATTTTACTTATTTCTGCATGAAAACATATGTTATGGGTACTCATTAGAAGCGCCTCGCAACATATGTTTTCGTGTACCAACAACATATGTTTTCGTGCAGAAATAAGAAAAACTGATATTTTCTTATTTCTGCATGAAAACATATGTTGTGGGTACTCATTAGAAGCGCCTCGCAACATATGTTTTCGTGTACCAACAACGTATGTTTTCGTGCAGAAATAAGAAAAACTGATATTTTCCTTATTTCTGCATGAAAACATGTTGTTGGTACTCATTAGAAGCGCCTCAGGCGAGGCACTTCTAATGAGTACCAACAACACACGTTTTCGTGCAGAAATAAGAAAAGTAATATTTCGATACCCACTCTTATATGTGGCTATGAAGAATGGTTTTGTATATTATTGTTCATCAGTGATGTCTGCATCATTTGAAACAGAGGAATGGAATTTTGTAAAATTTACAACACAGTTGCTTTACAGCCACTTTATATCACTATTTTGGGATAACCTGTCACAAAGTAACATATAAGATGGGTATTTTGTGGTAACTTAGGGGAATAGGAACACCTGGCAGATTTTTTTTCGCCATTTATCAAAGGGAGACAACTTTCGGGACTTACTGTTCGCTTTTCTGTAAGCCCTGTCCCACTGAAAAAGGGGCCTACTCTTAAAGGAAAGAATAACGGGCCTCTGTGGCCTAGTGGTTAAGAGCGCTGACTCTTGATCATTAGGTCTCTCACCACTGAGGTTCGAGCTTTGCTTGTGTCACATGTGAGACGCCAAGTTCTGCAACGGAAGGTCAGGTGGTTTTTCTCCGTGTACTCCGGTTTTCGCCCACCTCTGATTAACGATCGGCTCGATATGAGTGAAACAATCTTGAAAGGGCCGTAAAACCAAAACAAAAATAAATAAATAAATAAATAAAGGAAAGAATTTGCTGCTCCTCCGGAGCAAATTCTTTCTTTTAAGAGTTGACCCCTATTAATATGGGAGACAAAAATACTTTTGCAGGAGTTGCCTCCCCTGAAGGTGTTCCCATTCCCCTTAAAGGATATTTTTTGTCAATTCTCTGTAAAAACCTGTTGCAGATATTCGTTTGAACTGCCTCTGCAAGTCAGTTTAAATGAGTACCCACAACATAGGTTTATATGGAGAACAAAGGAAAATTCTCCTTCAATTATCACCAGATGCCCACCTTCCTTATCTGTTGCTTTGAGTATGAATGCAATGTCTCTTAGGACCTTCAGTGTTTGCAGAAAGTTTGACGGCATTTTTGGAATAAAATTCTATAAATAACTCAATCTGACATTCATATAAATGAACATATAAACATAGCTACTGATAGGGCACTTTTTTCATCCAAAATTTTATTTCTACATGAAAACAGATGTTATCGGTACTCAATAGAAGCTCCTCAGTGAGGCGCTTCTAATGAGTACCCACAACATGTATTCGGAATATTTACATGTACTTAATAAGAAATAAGAAAAATAATATTTGGAATATTTACTTGCATAAATATTTGATAGCAGTAGTTTTTAATCATGCCTTTATATTTGAATTCAAACCCTAGAAAAAGACTGTTTTTTTTTTTTTTTAATTGTGGATCAGTTTATTTGCATAACTTAGAAAAAGATGTTGTTTTTTTTTTGTTTTTGTTTTTTTTAATTATTTCTGGATCACATTATTTGTAATTGCTTACCTTATACTACAGAATTATCTGGGGCCAGTTGTTCAAAACTAACAACGTTGTTAGTTAACTTATCGTTAAAACTTTGATCATTTATTATAGCAAATATGCTAATATTTTTGCTGAAAAAATGTGAGCAGCTTTTGCATTTGCAAAAGCTGCTCACATTTTTTTAGCAAAAATACTAAAAGTTTAGGTATTGAACTTGATAGAACAGTTTACAATATGACTGCTAACGAGGTCGTTAAACTAACGATGCTTTGAACAACTGGCCCCTGGTGTATAAATGCTGTGATTTCATTTTCTGCTAGTTTTTGTATATTGGACACAACGTATTTGTCAAAACTTGTAAGCTTACACATTTTCTGAAAGAATAAGGTGTAAAAAGGATAATTAAAAGATGATTTTCCTTAATCCTGTGTAGAAACAAACACAACAACCTCATTATAACATTGTTCGTTATAACACGGTTTGGATATAACACGCTTTCAAAGGGATCCCCAAAATGTATAGATTATATAGAAAATTTTTCTATATAATCTATACATTTTTTGTTGGGATATAAGATGGTTGTTTAACTAACAGGATTTCTGCTTTGGGTCCCATTAATAGTGTTATAAAGAGGTTGTTATGTACGATTTTAGAGAGGAATGAAGAATGATCTGGAAATTGTCCCCAATACACATCCTTAATAGCTGGAAATATATGTAGACAGGAAGCCATTTATACTGAATAAAATTTAGAAGTTCTTTAATAATATTTCATAGATTTTGGTATCGGGCAGTTGAATTTCAGTTTCTAGTTACATTTTCCACAACTGTTTTACATTGGCTTGGAAAATGTAAGAATACGTTTCATAGCTGTGTAAACAAACATAATAAGGGATAATTTTTCTCATTTCCTTAGAAACCTATGTTGTGGGTACTTGAAAGAATTGCCTCGATCAACATATAGCATAATGAAAATATAATGGGCTACCATGGCCTAATGGGTAAGAGTATCATTGGGTCTCTCACCACTGTGGTTCGAGCCTCACTCCGACCACATGTGAGATACCAAGTTCTGCAACGGAAGGTTAGGTGTTTTTTATCTGAGTACTCCAGTTTTTGCCCACCTCTGATTAACGATTAACTCCAAATAAGAGAAATTATAATTTTGAAAGGGCTTTAAAACTACCCCCCCCCCCCCCCCCCCAAAAAAAAAAAAAAAAAAAAAAAAAAGACAAACCTTCTTATCTGGTATCCACAACATATAACGTAATGAAAAAATAATGGGCCAACGTGGCCTAATGGGTAAGAGACTAAGAGTGCGGACTCTTAATCATTAGGTCTCTCAACGCTGTGATTCGTGCCTCGTCTGGCCAGATGCGAGATACCAAGAGTTCTGCAACGGAAGGTTAGGTGTTTTTTCTCCAGGTACTGCTGTTTTTGCCCACCTCTGATTAACAATTAACTCGAAATATGAGAAATAATTTTGAAAGGGCCCTAAAACTACCCCCCCCCCCCCCCCCAAGACAAAATATGAAAAATTATCCCCAAATTATCGTTAGTACACCTTATCTGGAACTAATCAGTTTTCTTTATTTAGTAAAGTGTTGAAAAGATTACTTATTTACATCAATTTAATTAATTTTTCATAATCTTCTAGAAATTTTATTAGTATCTTTAATTTAGAAAGTGCTATGATTTTAGTTTTCTTTATTATTTGGTGAACTTATGTGCAGATAAACAAAGTAAAATGCCTACAAGCTGCTCAGAAATGTGCTTTACTTTTACCACTTTTTAAGCTAATTTAGCAGACTACAAATTGATACTATTTTTGCCAGAAAACAGGAATTGACATTTCATGTGGAGACAATTTGCATGAATTGTCAAATCCTGTTTTCTGGGGAAAATAAGAAAAATATTTCGCAAAGTCGTCTGCTGAAAAAAAAAAAATATCCAGCATGCAGAGCGTTAAAATATAGTGATAGCTCTGCACAAGGATGTTATTCTAGCCTAAGGGTTTTGATATTCTCCCATAAAATGCCAATCACGACAATTGTCATAGGCTTTGCCGAAATTGTCATCTGCTTTGCCGTCTGCCGGTTACCTTAAAAGTAATTTTTAGCAAACAGTGTGGACCCAGATCAGACTGCTCCTGTAGGAGCAGTCTGATCTGGGCCCACACTGTTTGCCTGTATGCAAAAATAGTTTTAAAGAGTTTGCAAAACAATTCAGCAGACAACATAAGCAGACGACATTTTCAGATGTAGTTTTTCTCGGCATCCTCACCAAGGAAAACTGTATCTGAAAATGTTGTCTGTCGTCTGCTGCATTTCTTGTAAAATTTTCACATTTAATTTTTTTTTGCATACAGACAAAATATGCAGACAATGATCAGAATTCTCCTGCAGGAGCAGTCTGATCTGGGTCCACTTTGTTTGCAAGAATGACTTTTATTAGAATAGCCACCATACAGTGAAGCAGATGACAGTTTTTGTTTTGTGATTGGTGTCTTAAGAGTTGGAAGGGCAATGGGTGCTCCTCCAGGGCAGACAACTTTACTATTATTTTGTTTCCCCTTATCAATAAGGGCCTAGTGTTCAAGGAAAGAAAGCGTGAAGTCTTTCCTTCGAAACAAGACCTTTTATGTGGGATGCAGTCAATTTACAGGAAATGCAAACAGGAAGTCAGCAGAATTGTCTCCCTTGTGTGTGGCAGCAAAACAAAATGGCACAGGAACAAGTAAGATGAGTATTTTGTGACAATTGAAGGATAGTTTTCCTTATTTCTGCATATAAACCTATGTTATGGGTATTCATTAGAACCGCCTCGTTGAGGCGGTTCTAATGAATACCCACAACGTAGGTTTTTGTGAAGAACTGACGAAAGCTATCTTTCCGTTATCACAAAATACACACCTTATCTGTTCCATTGAAATGGAAAAAAAAATGTGAACAAGTTTAGCAAATGCTCTGGTTCCAATCACATTATCACAGGATTTTTTTTTTGGTGGAAAGAAGGATTCATTTTGTTGGGCATGTCCAGTGCATTAAAAACGCGAATGGAAAATGATGAAAGAGGCAATATTTTTCTTCATTTTCTGAGAAAATGTAGGAACCAATCAGAAATGTGTTGCCGAGGCAGTTGTTAGAATTGCCACCAAGTTTTTGTGGAAAAATTGGGAAATGGCTTCCTGAATATTTTTGTTTATCTGTCACATAATATTTTGAGAACTCTCAAGCCAAGGAACCAATTAGGGTGCAGTTGTTTAAAACTAATGATTTCTTTAGTTATTGTATTGTTAAAACTTTAATCATTTAACCCTTTTTGTACCAAATGAAATCTTCCTCCTTAGATATAGCAGGAGTCCATTTCAAAATTTAAGGATGTCAGGTTGTGTTTTCTTGAAAATTTATTTGGAAAATGGTTAACTTTTTGCAAACAGTGTAGGCCCTGATCAGACACCGCGTTATGATCTGGGCCTGCACTGTTTGCCTGGGTACCCGTTTTGGGGTTTCTGGTACTAAATGGTTAATGTGGCAAAATATATATGCTTTATATACTTTTGCGAAAAAAATATTGACTTTTGCAGATTAGCTTTTGCAGATAGATTAGCTTTTGTATCTGCAAAAGCTATAGATTAGCTTTTGCATCTGCAAAAACTACTCAGATTTTTTCAGCAAAAATATTTTGTATTTGCTATGCCAGTTACATATTAACTTTTTGGTCACTAATAAGATTGCTAAGCTAAAAATGCTTTGAATTACTAGATTAGGAAGAATTAATCATAGCCCCAGACAAGAGAGCGATAACCAAATAAATATTACTTTTATATTTCTGCATGAAAACATATGTTGTGGGTATTCATTGGAAGCGCCTCATTGAGGCGCTTCTAATGAATACTCACAACCATATGGTTTAATGCAGAAATAAGAAAAATATCAGTTTTTTTTTTTTTTATTTTTCGGATGAAAACGGCATCTTATCTGGAGCTATGAATTAAATGACTAGAATAAGGAGAATTAATGACTATTTTTATTATGTATTATGACAGAAATTAGGTAATAGTGAGCAGGGCCTGCCCAGGAGAATATCTAATGTGAAAAAAAAAAAGTGTCAAAATAGCTCATATTTCCGGCAAAAATATACTCCAGTTTTCATATTCAATGATAGGATTTTTTAACATACATACATAACTAATGTTTGTTAGATTTGAACAGCTGGGGCCAGTTGTTCAAAACTAACAATGTTGCTAGTTAACGTATCGTTAAAATTTTGATCATTTATTATGGCAAATATGCTTTGCTCGCATTTTTTCAGCAAAAATACCAAAAATTTAAATATTAAACTTGCTAGAACAGTCAACAATATGACCACTAACGAGCTCGTTAAGCTAACGGTGCTTTGAACAGCTGGCCCCTGGACGCAATTTTTCATATAAAAACTTTGAGTACGGCATTTACCGTAAATATTCAGACACCTAAACTCCTTACCATACTTGCTCTAAAATTTGAATAAGTACAATTTAATACCCAAATGTTGGGCCTAAAAATAGCTGGATGAGTATCAAACAGTGTAAACTCTGATGAGATGTGGCATTCTGCAGTGTCGCATCTGGGTCTACATTGTTTGCTCAGCCCTGTCTCTCCGAGTACAAACGGCGAATATGGTATTTTCAATTTTGTTGACTAGCCACAGCATGTTTTTCTTCCAAAAATAAGAGAATTTACTTAAAAGAAAATATCAGCAGTTTATTCCTGTATTCGAGAGACCAAAATAATGTAGATCCGTAGAATTTTAATTACTGTTTAGCTAGACTTCTTGGCTTTGGTTTTCAGTGACGATGTTCAGCTTATAAAGGTAATGGATGCACTTTCAGGGCAGAGAACTCAGGTTGGTAGCTATGTCGCCAAGGAAGACTCCCTTCTCAACAGAGGTCTACTCTTCAAGGAAAGAATTTGCTCCATAGGAGCAAATTCTTTTCTTGAAGAGTAGACACCTTTTTTGTGATTCAGGAAAGCAAACACAGTTGCAGTGTCTGTCATGCAAAACAAAAAGTGACAAAAAAAAAAGAAAATACATGTACGTATGTACAGTAAAACCTGTCTTAGTGGCCACCTCTATTAAGCAAGCAACCTGTCTTAAGCAAGCAGGCATTCAGTTCCCAAGAAAGGCAGATGTGTTAAATTTCACCTGTATTAAGCAAGAACCTGTCTTAAGCAAGCATATTTTGACTATCCCATAGGCACTTGCTTAATACAGGTTGAACTGTATATCCATTCACCTGAAAATATAAAAATAATAAAATTTGTCCCCTTCCTTCTCCAATTGATTCATTTCTTTTCCTCACACATTTATTGTCTCGCTTGTCTGATTCCCATTTTCTCACATTATCATCGTATCTGTACATAAAAAATCATATGTAATATATGTAAATAGGAGATGTGTACATATTGTAAAAGTATATTCTATGTCATGTATATAAACAGTACTCTGCCACAAGATAGTCCCAAAAAGGTGCTTGTATCATGAACGTCGTGTACTAAGACTTCTTGAGTTTAAAAGGAGAAAAGATTGAGAGTTAAAAAAAAAAAATATAATAAAAAGGGACAAAGAAGAAACATATAGCAGATAGACACTTCTGCAACTTGTAGGCCGGAAGTAAAATTCATAAGTTGTTTTTTGAATTTTCGGATTTATGTTATTCCAGCAAAGCTAGGTATTTGTCCTACTCATCACGATCTATACCGTTTGTCATAATGATTTTGATAGAGCTCCTAATTTATAAGAATGGACAAAGAGAGTATTGTCTACTTCAGTAATTCAGGAATGAAAGGTATAAAGTCATTGGTAGAAAAAGGCTTTGAACAATTAAAAATGTCAATTTAGTTAAAGTGAACAAAACCATGAAATTTATTGTCCATGCATGCATAGAAAATTTAGTAAACTCAAGGTTAGTCTATTTTGATGTCCCTAAGTTTCAAAATTTCGAGCATCTCTAAGTTCACAAAGTCATCATGCGAGATACTGTACCAATTTCTGTAGCAGTAGGTCACATGAATTTTCTTTCTGTATTGTATGCATTTCCAGCCAGTCTGGTTAACAGTTGTCTCTGTGTAAGTGAAATGATATCAAAAGGGCTGGGAAACACCATAGAAAAGATAAAATTGATAAAAAGACTATTGGCTATTTTAGACTGGTCGTCATTTTCAATCTTTTGTCCATGAATTCAAGGAAGCTTAGAACATTTGCATAATTACCAGATAAAGGAGAGTAAAGATGGTAATTAAAGGAAAATATTTCTGAATCCTCTTCAGAAATCCTTATTGTGGCTACTTGTTGGAGTTGCTATAGGAACAGATAAGGTGGGCATTTTGTGACAGTTGAAGGATAGTTTTCTTAATTTCTCCATATAAACCTATGTTGTGGGTATTCATTAGAACCGCCTCACTGAGGCGGTTTTAATGAATACCCACAACATAGGTTTTTATAGAGAATTGACAAAAACCACAAAATATCAACCTTAACTGCTCCTATGGATCCCTCATTGAGATGATTCTAATAAGTACCCACAGTGCAGGTTTTTAGGAAGAAATAAGAAAAATTATCCATGAAATTTCCTTGTTATAACCCTTTTTCTGGGGCTATGGTTTGTCTCATGATACAAGCATCATCGATGGGATTATATTTTGTGGCGGATGACTATACATAGAGCTTATATGTGATGTGCTCTACCAGCCGCTGCAGTGTAGTTGGGGGCGTTACTATAGTTACATAGTTGCCATGGAAACAATATTTGTGTCTCATTGGTGTTTCATCACAGTTACACAGGTGTAGTCATTAGTTACAGCGCTATTCCATCTCATTCAAACATCTGTCGCCATTTTAATCATCATTGTCCATTATCTCTCAAAAACACGAGAACAAGAAATTCAGCCACGGCAAGAAAACATGTTCTTGGACATGTGCAAGCAAAGATAGATTAGTACACTAACAGTGCTCATGTGCTCGGAGTCTGTGACCATCCTGGATGGTCATGGACTCGGTGATACTGCAAAAATTCTAAAAATTCGGCCACCTTGAGAACTTTGTTTAATTCTCCTTAAATTTTACCAGATTTGTTTCACGATCCAGCAAGGAGCCCAAAAGGTGCAGACTGAATGGCAAACAGTGTAGACCCTGATCAGACTGCTCCTTCAGGAGCAGTCTGATCTGGGTCTGCACTGCTTGCTTAGGCATATTTGTCGCATTACTTATCAATGTGCTACTTTGTGCAGACAGGCAAGGCTATATTACGACAGATTGGGCAAGCAGGCTGATCTGAGTATTAACCGAGTGCACAGTCTAGTCCGCAGACAATGTTTTGCTTTGCACAGCTTGATTGATTTGTACAAGAAATTGCGTCTTCAGCTCAGATGACGGGTACATTTGGCATTTTTGAAGTTTTTTGATGGTTAAGGTTTGAAAAAAAAAAAGTTTTTTTCTAGACCCTACGTAAGATTACATTTACATTTGGCAAGATGATAGTTTTTGGTCTAAAAATTTATTAAGCACCACCTCAGCCATTGCCAGAGACCTTGGATCAAAAGTAAGAGCCTCATATCATGGTCTCGGTACCTCAGTCAGATGCACATCTGACTGGTTATCAGTAGGGCGTGGGTTCGGAAACGCAGTCGTATGCACATCTGACTGGTTATCAGTAGGGCGTGGGTTCGGAAACGCAGTCGTATGCACATCTGACTGGTTATCAGTAGGGCATGGGTTCGGAACTTGCCGTGTCAGCAACATTCTTTCCTGGAGATTGATCATGAAATTTTTTCTGCAGTCATTCTGTCCTTTCAGCTGATCAAAGATGGGCAGTCTGGTGTTTGAATGTGCTCTGTACTGGTTAAATGCTTATGTGTAAGCCTGCCTAGGAAAAGTGCGGTCAAATAAACTGACTGGCTCGATATGACCTAAATAGTGTTGACTGGGTCAGACTGGGTCATTGAATTCAGAACAAAAAAAACAACAAAAAAACAACATTTTAGACAATGTGCAAATGGGCAATATAATTCTGTCTTGGCAGGTCTTCTGTTATTCATATATTTAATACAGTAAAATTCCGCTATTAAGACCACCTAAAATTGGTTTCAGTCTTGTGTGTTTTCTGCACTCAGCGTCTTCTGGAAAGAGACCACCTTTGGGACTGTTCAAAAGTGGTCTTTAAGACCACTTTTGAACAGTCCCAAAGGTGGTCTTATTATAGGAATTTTACTGTACCTGTATTAACAGTCATAATATATATTAGATTTTCTAGTCCTTTGGGATCATTGATTTCATTCTTGAATTTTGAAAAAAAAAATTATTCACTAATGACTGGCTGAAACTAGGGAGTCTAGCCCTAAAAATCTTGCACACTGCGGTTTTCATTTCCGTAGTGTATTCCATGCTTTGAAGGAATTGTTTTTTTTATTTATTAGAACCTACTTGCATTATTCATCCAGCCATTAACGTTTGTCATATTTGACAAGAGTCTAAGCGACCCTAATCTTTGGGTTGCATCCTAAAACATCTTATTTTTCAGAGAAAGTTGGGCGTGACATTTCATGTGAATTATCTGCTGGGCAGACGATTCACATGAAATGTCACACCAAACTTTATGAAATTTCTGTGAAAAAAAAAAAAAAATGCAAATGTCAGCTGCTGGTTGTCACTGGTGCTTTAACCCTTCAGGCACCAAAGAGAAGTATATAGCAGATGACAGTTTATTTTTCAGTGAAAATAAGGCTTGGTATTAACCCTTGTCCTGCTGAATATTTATATATGCCACACCCACTACCGATTATCAACCAATCAGGTTACTTGATGCAAATTATTGCAACAAATTCACAATCTGAATGGTAAACAATGTAGATCCTGATCAGATGGCTTCGTCAGAAGCCATCTGATCTGGATCTACATTGTTTCAAAGATAAGGCATATCCGGGATTAGCAGAACAAGGGTTAAATTTGAAGCATCTGCCCAGCAGACGATTCGCATGTAACCTAAAGCCTTATTAGGGCCCCGCACTGAAAGTGTGGGTGCCCTATAGTAATCACTCTGTCCGTCCGTCTGTCTGTCTGTCCGTCCGTCTGTCCGTCCACAAATTTTTTTATCCTCCATAACTTTTTATTATTCCTGGATGGATTTAAATATTACTTGGCATCATTCTGTCCGTCCGTCTGTCTGCCTGTCTGTCTGTCCGTCTGTCCGTCCACAAATTTTTTTATCCTCCATAACTTTCTTATTCCTGGATGGATTTAAATATTACTTGGCAGAAATGTTAACCATAATGTGATGGAGTGTTGCGCGCAAGACTCAGGTCCGTACCTCAAAGGTCAAGGTCATACTTAGAGGTTAAAGGTCAAAAAAGGGTCTTTCCTGTGTCCAATTAATAACTTTGTTATTATTCCTGGATGGATTTAAATATTACTTGGCAGAAATGTTAACCATAATGTGACGAAGTGTCACACGCAAGACCCACAGCCGTACCTCAAAGGTCAAGGTCATACTTAGAGATAAAAGGTCAAAAAAGCGTCTTTTTCATTGGGTCCAATCTATAACTTTCTTATACCTGGATGGATTTAAATATTACTTAGCAGAAATATTAACCATAATGTGACAGTGTGTCACGCGCAAGACCCAGGTCCGTACCTCAAAGGTCAAGGTCATACTTAGAGGTGAAAGGAAAAAAAAAACGTCTTTTTTAACATCAACATTTTCCTACTCCTCTGATAGCGCTGCCGGGGCCCTAGTCAGTTTCACTGACAGCTCTAGTTTTTCCTGAATAATAAGAATTTTTAGAGAAAATATGAAAACAAAATATTTAGAAATGTCATCCGCTTAGCTTTTACCAGCCTGTCTGTACCACATCTGTACTAAGGATTGTCATGACAAAATTTGCTGAAGATGGAAAAATACATATAATTAGCTTTTACCAGTATCTCATCGGCATTTTATCGGCTTCCATCAATTTGCAGTCGCATCAGTTTACAGTCACATCATTCATTATCAGTCTGTCACTTGTTGTTATATATCTTGTTTCCATGGCAACTGATTATTGATTATTTTTTGTAGGAAGTTGTTCCTTCCTGATATTGTCTCACAAAATCTAATTAAAATGTTTAACATATGTTGCTGTTCTTTAGTTTTCTTTTTGTTTTCCTGAGCGACCTCTACCATTAAATGTATATTGGGAAATTCCGCTATTAAAGACCACCCAAAGTTAAGACAAATTATGCTTTTAAAAGCATATTTAGAAGGTCTGAAGTACATATTCAATGTGTTTTCTAGATCCTGTGTGCTCTAATGAGGCCACCTTTGGGACTGTTCCGAAATGGTCTCAAAGACCACTTTTGAACAGTCCCAAAGGTGAAAGACCACATTTTGAACGGTCTCAAAGGTGGTCTTAATATAGGCTTTTTCTTTGCGTGTTTACAGCCTTGCTCTTGGAGCCAGCGCTTTTAGCGACGTGGGTAGCGTGCATGGCATTTTCACCTTGATTGGTGACCGTATTTGGGGACATTGTGGACGACATTCCATACGCTACACTATTTAAACCACCTGACATAAGATCACCATTCTTTCAGATGACATTGTGTGATGGAGGCAATTCATTCACAGCTCCAAATCTGACATTTTCCTGCAATGGGAGATCAGGTGGTTTTTCTCTTGGTACTTCAGTTTACTCTACCTCTGATTAAGGATCACCTCAAAATAAGGGAAATTAACATTAAATCCCCCCACTCACATGGAAAATATTTTTCTTGCACACCAGATAAGGAAATCCAGTTTTAGCATGGGAGAGAAATTCTGTTCTAACCCTGGTGTTCTTACCCAGGGATGGTAAAAATTGAATATTCTCGCATGTTTGATAAATGCACTGGTTGAATACGCCCTTAAAAGCGCTGTCATTAAGGTTGATGTTACCTTATGTCTCTAAATATTCCTGTAGTGTCATCACAATATGGCAGACGTTGGTAACCAAAGTTACTGCAGCATTAAAATTCCACGCTAAAAAATTGAAGGTATGCAAGAAAAAGAATCCTGTATGGGTGTGAGGGGTGGATAGAAAAATCCATCCCTAAGGACAGAGACCCTCAGCACACATTTTTCCATCCACCCCTCACACCTATTCAAGATTCTTATTTTCTTTTTTCTGCTGTAAACATACCACATTCCCTACCTTTATTATTCTTGAATAATGAGTACACCACATTTACCCTTAATACTCCGACACCTCAACTCTATGCCATACTTGTTCTGAAATTTGAACAAGTACATTTTACTACAGGATGTGTCTGAAGATAGCTGATGTGGCAAACTGTGTAGACCCTGATGAGACGCACCATTGTGTATTGTGTGGCATCTCATCTGGGCCTGACTATGAATACATACGATATCCTAAATACGGTAGACTCTTTGTGCTCATTAGAATGTCTTAGTAAAAATGTGGAAAGTATAGCCCTGTAAACCCTAGTTTTCTCTATATAATGTGGGGTTTTCAAAGGTTTTCATTACAGACTTGTTACCAGTCACAAATTAGGCTTTCTCTAATTTTTATATCCATTGGTAAAAAATGCCTTACAAAAGTCCTGGAGGTGATCTGTATAGAGAAATTTTACCTTCTTTATAACACTATTTATGAGATCCAAAGCAGAAACCATGTTAGTGAAACAACTGTGTTGTATCCAAACCATACATTTTTTGGATCCATTTGGAGACTGTGTTATATCCATAACCTGTTATAACGAACCATGTTATAATGAGGTTGTGGTGTATGTGGATTGTGGGCTCAATCTGATACATGACTGGGTCATGGGTTCCGTCCCCATTAGTTCTGGCAACAGTATTTTGTGGAGAATATTTGATAGTGAATAAAATTTTCCCCTGATAGAAAAATGTTACTGTATTTACCCTAAATATTCTGACACTTCATCTTCTTTCCATACTTGTTCTAAAATTTAAACTTTAAATTATCATATTGATCCGAAGTATTGGGACCGACAGGCCAAAGCAAACATTGCAGATGCAGACCCAGATCAGACTGCTCCTTCAGGAGCAGTCTGATCAGGGTCTACACTGTTTGCCATCTGTCTGCAATTTTTGGACTCCTTGTTGGACCAAGAAACAAATTTATTAAAATTTTAGGAGAATTCAACAAATCCTCAAGGTGTCCGAATTTTTGGGATTTTTACGGTACATGTAGTACAATTTAATACCTAATGTTAACTGTGTCTCAAATCAGCTGACCAAGTCGCCAACAGTGTAGAGCCTGATGAGATCAGGCCTCATATTTTTCAGGCATTTGCAGGATTTCAGGCTTTTAGAGCTTGATTTTTCCCTATTTTCATGCTTTTTTCTTCCTATAATGTATTTCTTTGGTTCACAAACTGTATCACAAACAGTGTAGATCCTGATCAGATGGCTTCTTTAGAAGCCATCTGATCTGGATCTACACTGTTTGCAAAGGTAGGGTTTTCCATGATCAGCAGGATAAGGGTTAAAGGCTGTAAAATCGGGTCTTTCAGGCATGGAAAAGCCTGGTCAGTATGAGGCCTGTGAGATGCCGAATTCTGCTGCTGTATGCTCAGGCCTATTTGTCCAAATACATAGGGTAAAATTATTTGGTAGTGAGAAACAACTGTTTCTTTGAATTGAGGTTTAACCTCCCTGTTAACACAATTTAGGCCATTTTTGAGTTATTGCTTCCAATTTTGTGGGACTTTTACCTGACATCGAGATGAAATGACATTTCAAACCCTGCCACCCAATGAAACCAATACGGTTTATATGCATGGATGGTCCAACTTGCACAACTTTGCCTGGGCATGCTTAGACCTTCTAAGTGGTTTACCAGTACTCCTGTGCGGTCAGTTTCAGCTCTGCATGGAAGCATCATGCAGCCCAATCTATTTCTCCAAGCCCCGATGGTGGGGCACTGTACTTAGTACAGTAAAATTCCAATATTAGGACCACCTTTGGACTGTTCAAAAGTGGTCTTTAAGACCAAAAGTCCCTCACTCAAAAGTGGTCTTTAAGACCACTTTTGAATAGTTCCAAAGGTGGTCTTTGACCTGAGGGGTTTGTATGCAAAGAAAGAATAACTAAGCTACTAAATAAGCTCTTTAAGGCAGAATTAGTCTTAATTTCAGGTGGTCTTAATATCAGCATTTCACTGTAGTTTTTAACTACTCAGATGCCGAGAAAAAATGCATCTGAAAATGTTGTCAGTTTGTCATCCACTGCATAGTTTTGCAAACTTTTCAAGCATATTTTTGTATACAGCCAAACAGTGTGGACCCTGATCAGACTGGTCCTAGAGGAGCAGTCTGATCTGGGTCCACACTGTTTGCAACAATGACCTTATAAGTAACCAGCAGATGATAAAGCAGATGACAATTGTTGTGATTGGCATCTTATGGGTTAAGCCATCCCAGGAAATTTCCAGAACAAAACATGCCAGTGTGCAAATTATGCTTAATAATTGAATTAACAGTCCAAAAATTGGGACATCAGCCAGCAGTGTAGACCTGATCAGATGTAGAGGGCCACATGGAAGATTAGTGTTTTCTAAAATTTGCTTTACCCTCTAGTCTTTCAAAACGCATTGTGACGTGACTGCACTTTTAATTTTGGACTAGTCTGCGTTTTAGGTAAATCGCCTTCAGTTGGGATTTTATGTTTGGCGATACAGTTTTAATGAGGATCGTACTGCATCATATTAACCACTTGGCCACGACTTCTACATAATGGCATTATTAAAAAACTTATTTATAATTTTAAAATCTTATGAAAAAAGAAATCAGAAACCTGCTTTCCCTAAAACATGGAATAGTCTTATCACGCTTGAACGTTGAACTCTCAAAGGTCGTTGATAAACTATACAAATAAAGTAGAATAGTATTATTATTATATTTTTAAAAGATGCCTCATTCTTTTGCACCTGCTATTTGCCTAAAGTACTGGAAACCAAGGGTAAAAAAGAATATTCAGCACCATTTTTCCAGCCTGTATCCAGCTACAATCCACCCAGCATTGCTATCAGTGCCTTGATTAGTGGTACTGGGGCCATGAACCAGGTCAGCTCACATGTGACAATATTTATCTGTGATGTCACATGAATGGGCACAAAAACTTTTAGTGTGTGACCCAAAATCTCAAAAATAAGAAGAAACAATGAACAACTGATGAATATTTGGCCACAACAGGCAAATATTTATACTAGTGCATGATAAAACCTAAAATAAAACCTGTGAACAGCCAAGACTCAGATCAGCCTGTGCATCAGTCTTCACTGTTTGCCAGCCCCTTGGCAGTTGGGGAGACAATCTACAAGTTTATGAAGAATAAGCCTGTAAGAATTGTTTCCCTTACCATGAGCAAACCATTTTAAGGCTGGAGGAGTTGCTTCCCTCAGAAAATACAATGCCTTTGATATGCTTGTGGTAAAGGCTTTTAAAAAGGGAGTCATATGTGATTAAAACCCTGAGAAAACCTGTATTTGAAATTTGAGAACATACATCCACACAGTCTGATCAGCACCTTTGTGATAGTACAGTATGTTTTGTTTCGGTATTTAACCCTTAAGACCCTACAATGTTGTCTACTTATGTTGTCTGCTGAATCTTTTTGCAAACTTTTTAAAAATGTTTTTGCATACAGGCAACAGTATGGACCCAGATCAGACTGCTCCTCCACTTTCGGAGGAGTCTTTAAACACAGGTCCTGTCTCCGTATGACCTTAGCTGTTGCTGGGATGTAAAACTCAAATTACACACACAATGGTGTCTGAATATTTTAAACGATTTTGTACCTTCTTATATAATAGCAGAAGTATATTCCAAAATTTAGGGGCGACGGGTTGTTTTCTTCAAAATTTATTTGAAAAATGGTTGGACTTTTTGCATACAGTTTAGGCCCTGATTAGCATTCACTAGAGTCCACTAGTATACAATGGGTTAAATTAGCAGGAGATTTGATGATCAACATCCCTGAAAGAATGTCACTTACACTGCAGATAATCAAAGCTGTGACCTCGTCACCAGCCCGACATGCATCTGACTGAGGTACAGAGGCTGCCTGGGTCTTAGGGCATGACTAGCTTCCTGTGGGCAGTGAATGCTCTGGGCAGACTGTGTGAATGTGCAGGCTTATCCGAGTCTTGCTGCCTAGGTAATAAATCACCTTTTCTCATGATGGTCATCATGACTAAGGCTGACACGATTAATCGTATAATTGATTAATTAATCGATAAATTCCACAAAAATGATTATCATTTCTGATTTGCTTTTAATCAATTACTTGATAGGTACAATTTACTACGCAAAGTTAAAATAGCTGGATGAGTGGCAAACAGTGCAGACCCTGATGAGACGCCACATTCTGCGGCGTCTCATCTGGGTCTACACTGTTTGCTCAGGCCTATCTGTTCAAATATACATATGGTAAGAGTCATGCTCAGACAGAAAGCCAGACAGGTAAAATTGACAAAAAGCTCACCGATTACTAATCGGTGAATGTAAAGTGGAGCGTGATAGCTCAGTGGTTAGTGCACTTGCCTCTGATGCTAGAGGTCCCGGGTTCGATCCCCGGCAGCGGCGATAAAATTTCGGTGTCCGAACACGCTCCATTGGCATCATTTGCAGGGATGAATGTCATTAAGTGCACCGTCCTTCGGATCGGGACGTTAACTGGAGGCCCCCTGTGCAGGGAGAACCATCCCCTGTGCAGGTTAAAGATCCCTACCGTAATTACATGATTACTGTGTAGGCTTTCATCCTGCAAAACTGGAGTGTATGTAATATACACCTGCGGTAATGGTCAAATGTGACCGACGCAGTATCAGAAGATAGATAGATAGATAGATTATCGATCGCAATGACAGGACTGATAATCTATTATCTTTTCAGCTCCGATTATCCAGCCCTAATCATGACTGCATACAACACATTACATTAACACACCTGTGCGACATACTGAATTTTTTTTCACATCTCCAAAATGGCTGCTTATCTGATGAAAATTTGTAATATTCTTATTTTCACTACAAACATAGGTTGAGGGTGCTCGTTAGAACTGCCTCAATGAGGCTGTTCTAACGAGTACCGTCGACCTATGTCTGGGAGCAGAAATAAGAAGAATGATATACACCCCTGTAAACCCCTGTTTTCTCTACAGTGGTGGGCGAAAACCGGAGTACCCAGAGAAAAACCACCTGACCTTCCGTTGCAGAACTTGGCATCTTACAGGCTCAAACAACGGCGGTGAGGGACCTAATGATAAAGAGTCAGCACTCTTATCCACTAGGCCACGAAGGCCTATCCCTTTTATGGGTTTCCAAGAAGAATGGGGTAAGAGCTGATCTTGCTAAGGCTTTGAAAGAAACAAATAAAAAGTAAGGTTCTTCATATCTTGTATTCTTTTCTTCTAAAACTAAACACTTGAGTATAATATTTTTTTTCAAAACTCATCCTTGGGTAAAGGAACTGTGCACATTTATATAAACACCAAATCTGTTTATAACATTGCTGACAGGGACCATAGCCCCCGCCCATCCGGGCTTGAAGAAATAGATGGGCTGCATGATGCTTCCAGGCAGAGCTGAAACTGACCGATCACGAGTACTGGTAAACCGCTTACAGATCTAAGCCTGTCCAGGAAACGCGGTGCTTGTCGACCATCCAAAGCTTATAAACACTCTTGGTTTCATGGGGCGACAGGGCTTGAGATGTCATTTCATCTCAATGTCGGGTAAAAGTCCCACAAAATTGGAAGCAACGTCTCCAAAATGACAAATACTCTGTTGACGGGGATGTTAAACCTCAAATCAAACAAACATACAAAAAACTGACAGGGACCAAAGTTAATCAAACTACTGGTGGGTCTACTGTCTCTGAATGTAGGCTGGGAAAATAGTTCTGGACTGAGATCTTAAATGTGTTGTTTAACCCTTAAATTCCAGGGGCCAGTTGTTCAAAACTAACGACGTCGTTAGTTAACGTATCGTTAAAATTTTGATCATTAAATATGGCAAATATGCTAAAATTTTTGCTGAAAAAATGTGAGCAGCTTTTGCGGATGCAAAAGCTGCTCACATTTTTTTCAGCAAAAATAACAAAATTTTAGATATTGTACTTGCTAGAAGAGTTAACAATTTGACCACTAACGAGCTCGTTAAGCTAACAATGCTTTGAACAACTGGCCCCAGTTTTTTAAGCAAACAGTGTAGACTGTAGACACTGATCATATCCCACATTCTGTGGCATCTGATCTGGATCTACACTGTTCGCAAAGCCCAACCCATGATTCCAGTCCAGATTCTATGCAACACTGACCTCAAAACGGCTATTTTTCTATAAATAACATAAATAATTCCGACAAGTGAGTGGAAGTCACATGGACTACAGCACTGAAGAGCTTTTATGCTTAGTAATTTTGGGTCAATTGATAAACAGTCAACCCAAGAACAATGCAAGTTAAACCTTAAAGCACTGCAGAAAATCCGATAGCAGACAATCTTAATTTCAGCACATGATTCTTATGGAATGCCAAGCCTTATTTTCACTTAACCCTTGTCCTGCTGAATATTCATATATGCCACACCCACTACTGATTATCAACCAATCAGATTACTTGATGCAAATTATTGCAACAAATTCACAATCTGAATGGCAAACAATGTAGATCCTGATCAGATGGCTTCTTCAGAAGCCATCTGATCTGGATCTTCATTGTTTGAAAGATAAGACATATCCGGGCTCAGCAGGACAAGGGTTAAAAATCAGCCCCAATCTCAGAGAAAGATATTTCCCTTTTTATTATAGTAGTCTTCAGCTCAGCGAGTTTTCTTTTCTATGGGAGTAGGCCCATCTCAGAGAAAAGTATTTGCTTTTCTTTGAGGGTAGCCCCATTCTCAGAGGAAGAAATTTTCATTATGATAACACACCCGTGCGATATAGTGCAATTTTCACATCTCCAAACTGGCTACTTTTCTGATGAAAATCCTTGATATTTTTCTTATTTCTACTGCAAACATAGGTTCTGGGTGCTCGTTAGAACCGCCTCATTGAGGCGGTTCTAACGAGTACCCACAACCTATGTCTTGGAGCAGAAATAAGAAAAATAATGTTTACCCCCGTAAACCCCAGTTTTCTGTATATAAAGTGGGGTTTAGGGGGGTCTTCATTTCACACACTTATTCACGTGATGCTTCTCTTTGAGAGTCGCCCATGTCTTAAAGAAAGCTATTTATATATCTATAAATATCTTTCTTTGAGGGTGCTACTCTCAAAGAGAAGATATTTTTCTGTCACAAGAAAAGAAAATATCTTTTTTGAGATGGGGCCTATTGTCAAAGAAAAGGAAAAATCTGTCTATGAGATTGGAGCTACATGCAAAGAAAAGAAAGTATCTTTCTGTGAGATGGGCACTACACTGTTTGGTATTCAGTTTATGAATTTGTAGCAATTAATTACATCAAGTAATTTGATTGGTTGATAGACAGAAATGGGTGTGGCTTTAACTGGCTTAAATGAATATTCAGCAAGATAAGGGTTAATTGCACTATTCAAAAACCTTAAAGAGACCACTTATAAGCCAAAAGTCTCAAAATATGACAAGGCATAGCGAAAACACTTTCGGAAACCAGTCTACTTAAAAAGTAAATAAATCTTGCTTATTTTACACATCAAGCTCATTTTCAGAAGAAATAAGATGAACTGCATTGCAATTTGCCAATATTTACAGAAGAATATTAAACTATATTTATTAAACGGGATGAGAAGGCTTAAAAATTGATTACATTGCTTGCAAAATATGGATTTTAGTAGTAAACCATATGTAAAGAATGACACGACCACAGCATCTTAAAGCTAAGGTAATCCCAAAAAATGAATTTTAACACAAAAATGAATTTTAACAATGTCTTATTTTCACATCTGACATAATCATAAACAAGACATTCAACAAGGTCACACTTAACCCTTATCTTGCTGTTCACGACAACCCCTATATTTGGAAACAGTGTAGATCCAGATCAGAAGCCATCTGATCAGGATCTACACTGTTTGACATTCAATTAATGAATTTGTAGGAATAAATTACATCAAGTAATTTGATTGGTTCAAATTGAGAAATGGGTGTGGCTAAACTGAATATTCAGCAAGAGAAGGGTTAAAATATGATTACCATAATGATCCTAAGTATTGGAACAGACAGGTCTGAGCTAACAGTGCTGACCCAGATCAGGGTCTACACTGTTTGTCTGCATCTTTTTGACTCCTTGCTGGATCATGAAACAAATCTGTTACAATTTAAGGAGAATTACAGCAAGTCCTCAAGGGGTCGGAATTTTTAGGATTTTTATGATAAAATCTCCAGAAGATTGCAAGGCCCTTGACAGTATTAGATACACCTTCATGGGAGTCAATACTTTCGAACATATTTGTCTCCCCTATCAATATGGGTCCTTTTTTTTTCAAGGAAAGACTACTCTCAAGACCCCTTTCAGAGGGGTGAGTGTTCGAGTTTTATGTAGCACCAACAGCTAAGGTCATAAGGAGACGGGACCTCGGTTTAAAGATTCATCTGAAAGTCTGGAGAAACCCGGGATCGACCCTGCCACCCCTGGTTTATAAGGCGAGTAGCGTAACCACTACATCATGGAGGCTTCTCCCCTTTCAGGGGGGATCAGGCAACGAAAACAAGAGGTGTAAAAATCGTCTCCATTGCCAGATGATGGAAAAACATCAGGGTCCAGTTGATCAAAACTTACTGATATCATTTGGGCCCCGCCAAGCGATTTTGGTACTTATCGCCTATGCGAGCAGCGAAGGTTCAGGCGAGCCTGCGCATCCGCGCAGTCTCGCCAGAACCTTCGCTGCTCGCTCATACAAGCAGTGAATCAGGAGGAACCTTCAGACAGAAAGCCATATCCCTGGCCCCTCTGGATGGCTTGGCATGCGCAGTTAAAATTTGTCATGACGGAATGCTCGAAGACCCAAATTCGCTTGGCGGGGCTCATTTCAGAAATAAATCAGCTCTAGCAGTGATCTATGGAGTGATAAATCACTCTTTGGAGGTCAGTTGTATAGTAGATGAAATCACAAGTGATTTGTCTACTTACAACTGCCAAACAGTGATTTATCACTCAATAAATCACAGCACCAGAGCTGATCTATTTCGATGCTAACACACTAAAAGTCAACAAAAATGCCATTGATTCCTTCAGTTTCTCTCTACCATTGTTTAAAGGAAGCCTGCCAATATAACTGACTGTATCACATGCATTTACCTATTTTCATAACATATCTGATACAAGAAAATTACCTTACACCATCTAACATCAAGGTACCAATGAATGGCATCATGAAACTTGATAAAGGTGGGCTAGTTGGCTCAGTGATTTATCACTCAAGATATCACTAGATTTTACTATTGGCTATATAGGCGACCAGTGTTAGAATAGGAAATACCATTATTGTTTAAGCTTTGATCATTTAATACGGCAAATATGCTAAAGCTACTTACATTTTTCCAGCGAAAATACTATAATAAATTGTCAAAGTTTTAACGATATGTTAATTAATGACACTGTTAGTTAGGAACAGTTGGACCCAGAGTATTTGATTTTGGACATGATGGAACAGTCAACATTTTGACCTCTAACAGTTCATTAACACTCTGCATGCTGGGTTATTTCTGCAGCAGACAACCTTTTGAAATATTTTTTCTATTTTTCCCAGAAAACAGGGCTTGACATCTCATGCAAATTGTCTCCTATGGAGACAATTTGCAAGAGATGACAAGTCCTGTTTTCTGGGAAAAATTAGAAAAAATATCAACAATTTGTCGTCTGCTGAATTAACCCCGAGAGTGGTAAAGGTCAAACTAACAATGAACCAAACAGCTGGGGCCAATATCCAGTTGTTCAAAACCAGCACTGTCGTTAGTTTGTGTATCATTAAAACTTTTATCATTTAATATGGCAAATTTGCTAATATTTTTGCTGGAAAAATGTATGTAATCTGACACACTTTTCCAGCAAAAATACCAGAGTATTAGGCATTGTACTTGCTAGAACGATTAACATTTTGACCACTAACGAGCTCGTTAAGCTAATGATGTTTTGAACAAATGAACCCAAGGGTATCCATTGCCCTTAATTTACCAAAATCACCAGATTAACGCTCACAATGCTGAATATTTCAAATTACTACACTTCTCCCTAATTTTCAGCCATTTGTGTTGAATGATTTCAAAGTGTCCGCAGAGTACCGTCCGCAGATTCAGATGCAGAATTGAAAACAGTATAGATCCTGATCAGCTGGCTTCAGAAGCCAGCTGATCTGGATCTACACTACTTTCAAAAAAGGATATATTTGGGTTCAGGATGGTGAGGGTAAAAATTTCTTGTCATGGATATGGAACATCGTAAATTTCCTAAGAAGTATGAAATGTCCACTGAATATTATATTTAAAGTGATCTTATTTGTATATGTCTGTATCTGATATTTTTGAAATTAGAATTTCAACACTCATATTTATAGAAATTTTCAGCTTGATCCTATACTGACGCAAAAAGAAACACTTCAGTGAAAACAGGGCAGTACTTTTTTGTTGGGCTTTCAACATCATGGTTAGTATTGTACACCATGGTTATAACATCATTTACATAAGCGGAACCAGAAATGTTTCGGTTCACTACATTACGTACACCAATAAATGTGTAGCTTGACCATTTTCTCGAATGGCCGGTGCCACCAGTGTACATTACATCTCGGCAACAAAAACTGGATATGTTTAACTGATATTCGATTTACAACTTGAATTCAAAAGAAATTTGGAAAATTTTAAGATTTCAAGGTGCCCAGGCTTAGTAATGAAGAACAGGCTCGGGCTTTAGGCATGCTGGAAAGTGGTGATCTCAAGATTTCGTCGCAAGACGGTTTAATGTGGCGCGGTCGACAGTGACTCGTTAAATTAATCATGTCAATATCATGGGAAGCTTATCAGACAGGCCTCGTTCTGGTGTGCCGCGTGTGACGTCCATGAGGGAGGATAACTTTATATGTCAACGTCACTTGGGCGATAGGTACCTGACAGCACAATCAACAGCGGATATCATTGTTGGGAATCGAGGACAAACGATTAGTCGTAACACAGTGTTGATTAAGGGATCGTGGGATCAGCTGTCGGAGGCCTTACCGTGGTCCCATATTGACTTGACGTCATCGTCTAGATTGTCAGCAGTGGACAAGAAACAATCGTGGACGTAGATGGCGTAATGTGGTTTTTAGTGACGAGTCTCGCTTTAACGTTTCTAATGCTGATGGCCGCATATGGATATACCGGCGTCGTAATTAACATTTTGCTGATAACTGCGTCTTTGAGCATGATCGCTTCGGGGGTGGAGGAGTTATGGTGAGGGGGGCAATCAACCATAATTTCAAGCCAGAACTCATTATTGTGAACGGACAGTTGAATGCTAGGCAATATGTTAATCAAATGCTTCGACCAGTGATTCAGCCTTTATTCCGACAACGCCCCGGGCTTACATTCCAACATGATAATGCCCGCCCCCATGTGGCATGTGTTGCAAGAGACTTCCTGCAGACCAATAACATCCGTGTCCTCCCGTGGATGGCATATTCACCAGATTGCAATCCAATAGAGCATATGTGGGACATACTGGGTCGCCGACTATGTAAACGTCAACGTAGAAACGTCTGAGAGTTTGCCGTTGCATTTCGCGAAGAATGGGCTCGTATTCCTCGATATTTGCTGAGAAACTTGTGCGGTTCAATGAGGCGTGGACTGGATGCAGTGATTGTTACACGATGCAGTCACACCCGTTACTGACATCCCAAGAAGGGCACCTGTGATTGACGGTAGTTTGCCAGGCCCTGACTGCAAATAACTGAATGTTTTGTGTATTGCCAAGTCTGCACTATATTACTCTTAATTACTTGAATGGCTTATTCAGAATTTATATGCTAGATTATGAAATTATGCCAATGATAATGTCACTGGAGCGTTTCTTTTTGACGTCAGTATATTTGACAAATACATGTAATCAAATTTCATCCTGATCTTAGATTTTTGACTTGAACATATTTGACACATGATCACAATAAAATGAGATTTTCAACATGATCATATTTAACAAATGATCACATATGAAATTATCAACTTATCCTAAATAACAAAATTAAAGGTAACGAAAGATAATTTAAAAAGTCCCATTTGACATGTGATTATAAATGGAAACTTCAACAGTGCTATTTAACAAATGATCACATATGAATCTTTCAACCTATCCTAAATGACAAAATTAATGGTAACGAAAGATAATTTCAAAAGACAAAATTTTATGATCATCAATGAGATTTTCGAAAGTGTTATTTGACTAACAATCACAAATCAAATTTTCAACTTGAACCTATATGACAAATAATTACAAATGAATTTCAAGCCGCACAGTCACAAGTGAGAATTCCAACTGTCATATATGACATAATACTGGCTGATTACAAAAGAGTATCCATTACTATAACACATCTGTGCAACATTAGTGTATACTTTCATATCTCCTAAACAATGACCCCGGCAGGTATCGAACCAGCATCCTTCTGATCACCAGTCAGACGCATATCCGAATGAGCTACCAAGGCCGGCAAAGGCTACCAGTAGTTCTAGAGACAAGAGGCCCATGGGCCACTATGCTCACCAGAGCTCAGGGGGGCACTGCCCACTGGCAGCAGTGTATCTTAATTAACCATGGAAGCCCTGCTCTCAAGGATGCTACAGGAGATAAAATTTGGACCCAATCAGCCTAGTGTCTTCAGAGGTCTGATGTCACTTGAATGTGTTGTTGCAGGACAACAGATGACAACTGACAAATTCCCATCTGTGGCAACAACAGGCCAATAAGAACATTATTAAAAGAACATTTCTATGAAACTTGAAAGGTATAAATGTCATTGTTCACTTTTCCCCCTTTATAAGTCAATGGAAACTCTTAATTTGCCATAGCAAACAAACCAAAGAGCCGAATTCAGTAAACCAGAGCTCAGGTGGGCACTGCCCAATGGCAGCCATGTATTTTAACATGATATGATTTTAATCTACCAATTATAAAGTCTCCCAAACAAATCTCATACCCCAATGAGCACCCATGTGGACAGTATCTGAAATATTAGGTGTTTTATTAAGTAGAGGCCCAATGGAGCCCTGATTGGTGTCACTAAATGCATCTTATCAAAAGGAACAGAGACATATATGGTTTAGCGGTGGGGATATGTATGGTTCCTAAGATGTAAGGCCTTTAAAGCAGTGTAGGGATTCGGGCATGGCAGATCCCAGAAAAGTCCAAGATTGTTGTCAATGAATGTGTCTTATCATACGGACCAAGTATATATAAGGTTAAAGGGTGGGGATCTGAATGGTTTCTGACATAATTTTTATGAGGCCTTTTATGAAGTGGATGGGAGAGAAATGACCCCTGCGGAGCCCCAAAGACGGGGGTGACTGAATGTGTCTAATAACAATGAACAAGAATATGTGATTATGCGCTGGGGATTTGAATGGTTTTTGAGATATATGGCCTATTATGAAGTGGAGTCATATCATAAGGAAACATGTATTGTTAAGGGGTGGGGATCTGAATGGTTTCTGAGATATATGGCTTTTAATGAAGTAAAGGGGTGGGGCATGGCCCATGGCACCCCAGGGGACCCCCATGCTGGTGTCTCTGATTGCGTCTTATCATAGGGAACAAGAATATATATGGCTTAGAGGGGGGGGGGGGGGGGCTCTGAATAGTTTCTAAGATATATGGTCTTTTGTGAAGTCGAGGGGTGTAGCATGGCCCGGGCGCGCCCTGGGTGACCCCTAGGTTGGTGTCACTGAATGTGTCTTATCATAAGGAATAAGAATATATATGGTTTAGGGGTGAGGATCTGAAAGGTTTCTGGAATATTTGGCCTTTTATGAAGCAGAGGGGGTTGGGCATGGCCCCGGCACATCCCGGGGAACCCCCAGCTTGGTGTCACTGAATGCGACTTATCATAAGGAACGAGAATATATATGGTTTAGGGGTGGGGATCTGTAAGGTTTCTGGGATATTGGGCCTTTTACGAAGTGGAGGGGGTGGGTAATGGCCCCAGCGCATCCCGGGGAACCCCCAGGTTGGTGTCACTGAGTGCTTCTTATCATAAGGAACAAGAATATATATGGTTTAGGGGTGGAGATCTGAATGGTTTCTGAGATAAATGGTATGTCATGAAGTGGAGGGGTGGGGCATGTCCCTGGCACATCCCGGGGGACCCCCGGGTTGGTGTCACTTGATGCATCTTGTCATAAGGAACAAGAATATATATGGTTTAGGGGTTGGGATCTGTAAGGTTTCTTAGATATAAGGCATTTTATGAAGTTGAGGGGGTGGGGTATGGCCCCGGCACAACCTAGTGGACCCCCAGGTTGACATAAAAGCATATGACTGAGAGAAGTTTACTCAAGGAACATTTCTATGAAAGTTTTGTCAAAATATCTGCAATGACTTGGCAGTAAATGCCATTTTTCAATTTTCCCCATTATAAGTCAATGGAGACTTTAAGTTGCCATAGCAACAAAAGTAAAAGGCCAAATTTAATAAAAAGACACAAAACCTGTAAAGGCGAATATGGTGAATATTTCCATAAAGTCTCAGCCCCATTGAACATATGGTTTCTGAGGAGATGTTTTTTTAAGGTTTTTTTTTTTCTATTTTTTTTCATTTTGGTTTCCATAGCAACCAGTTAAAATGAGCAGTAGGCCTAAAATCACATGGCAGATAGTAGATTGCCTAAGGAACACTTTTATGAAAGTTTTGTCAAAATATCTGCAAAGCTCTTAACTTGGAAAGACGCAATGGAGGTGAAAGGGCTGAGAGTGAATGCAGGAAAGACAAAGATCATGATCTGTGGTACAGGTCTGGACCTCTTGCAGAGTACAGGCCAGTTCCCATGTGCTGTATGTCGCAATGGAGTGGGCAGCAACCTTATCTTTTGTAATGGCTGCAAGTTCTGGGTGCACAAGAAATGCAGTGGGCTCAAACGCTTGATAGAGGACCCTGATTACAGGTGTACACGGTGCCAAGGAAATGCAAGCCCCTTAGATGGCAGACCACAGAGGGAAGTCCAAGTAGGATCCGACAAGCTGGAGGTTGTAGCTTCCTTTTGCTACCTAGGTGATATGCTCTCTGCAGCGGGTGGTTGCGACCTTTCAACTACATCACGTGTGAAAACAGCCTGGAAGAAATTCAAGGAGTTGCTACCAGTTCTCTCTTCCCGCCACCTCTTGTTCAAGACACGTGGCCATGTGTATAGCTCTTGTGTGCGGAGCGCAATGCTCCATGCCAGTGAGACATGGCCATTGACAAAGCCAAACCTCCAACGTCTACAGCGAAATGACAGGGCAATGACCAGACAGATCTGCAATGTCAAGCCACAGGACACTATCACCATCAGGTCCAGTGAGTTACTTGAGCGACTTGGCATTGAGGACCTGGACCTCATCCTGAAAGAGAGAAGGCTTCGCTGGTATGGACATGTGGAACGCTCCAACGGTGCAGTCAAGACTGCCTGTGACATACAGGTAGGTGGAAAGCGGGGGCCAGGAAGGCCCAAGATGACCTGGAAGCAGCTAGCAGAAAGAGATTGCAGAGAATGGAAGCTCTCTGCTATCGATCCTCATGATAGACAAGCCTGGAGATCTGGTGTAAGATCTGCCATGCGTGCAGCAAGCCAGCTACCTGGAAGGGGGCCCACTTATGTGGACGTTGCCCCTGTACCTGCATGTTAATCAAAAATCTGTTGATGATGATGATGATGATCTGCAAAGGCTTGGAAGTTAATGCCATTTTTCAATTTTCCCCATTATAAGTCTATGGGAACTCTAAGTTGCCATAGCAACCAAACTAATGAGCCGATTTTCATAAAAAACACAAACTTTCAATCCCCTAGCCTAAGGATGCTACAGATAAAATTTGGGCCCAATCGGCCCAGTGGCTTCAGAGGAGATGTTGTTTGAAAGTGTTGACGGACGCAGACGCAGACGATGGACAACTGCCTATCCTATAAGCTCCCCCGGAGCCTTCGGCTCTGGTGAGCTAATAAAAAGACAGCATTTTAGTGCACGGGTAGAACCACCTCTAATGCATAATGCAGGCTCAAAAATTATCAATTTATGTACAAAACATTTAACATTTTTAGTATTAAAACAAAAAAAACTCAGTATGTAAATAATAAGCTAAAATCAGCATTAAAACGATATATAACATACATGTAGTAGTGACACTTGTCCTGCAGATGGGCTACCTTTGGCAAACAGTGTAGATACAGATCAGATGGCTATCTGATCTGTATCTACACTGTTTGACATTATTTGTGATTTTGTAGAAATAAAAAACAACAAGTAATCTGATTGGATGAAAGGCAGAAATGGGTGTGGCTAAATCAACCTATATAGCAGGACAAGTGGATACACTGCACATTTCCTGTCATTTTTTTTAAAAGGATGACAACTTTTTGTGACTTCCTTTCCTAAAAATAAAACTACTTTGTAAAAGGGATCTATCCGGTACTCTTAAAGGAAAGAATTTGCTCCTTGAAGGTGCATCCATTCCCTTAGAACAGTAACACTATTATTGGTGCGTAAAATGGTATATAAACAGGCACATGCCTATCAAAGAGCAGGACTGATAAAAATTACTACTATTTTTACCCTAAGTTTTTGTTTGTTTGAATTGAGTTTTTATGTCCCCGTCAACAATATTTCAGTCATTTTGGAGACGTTGCTTCCATTTTTGTGGAACTTTTACCCGACATTGAGATGAAATGATATCACAAGCCCTGCTGCCCAAACAAACCAAAAGGGTTTATATGTAGGGGCAGTCCAACTCGCACCAGTTTGCCTGGGCAGGCTTAGACACTAAGCAGTTTACCAGTACTCATGTGGAGTCAGTTTCAGCTCTGGGTGGAAGCACCATGCAGCCATTTACCCTAAGTATTTGGACACCTCAACTCCTTGCTATACTTGTTCTAAAATTTGAACAAGTAAAATTTACTGCATAATGTAGTGTCTAAGAATGGCTGGAAGAGTGGAGCATAGTGTAGACTCTGTCTCATCTGGATTCACACTGTTTGCTCAGGCCTGTCTACTCACCATATTTGCATTATTTGCTGGCTTCCAGCTTGCACATTGTCAATATTGGAAAAACAGGTAACCAGACCCCCCTGACCTTTCAAGGTCAGGGGGGTCTGGTTACCTGTTTTTCCAACACTGATAACCTTCAGACTAGGAAACGGCAGATAATGCAAATAAGGTGAATATGAAAATGCACAATGTCGCACAGGTGTGTTATCGTAATGACTGTGCATGCATATAAACACACACACACAAAATAATGACTAAACATAAAAGTTTCATGATATCTCTCACAAAAAGGACAAAATCCCCTGGTTACAAAACTGGTTATTGTGAATACAATGCTTTTTATCTTGTTTATGGAAAAGATGGCTACTCCTGCAAGGGAGGCAACACTTTTAAAAACATTTTTGCCTCCTTCGCTAACAGGGGTTTACTCTGAAAGGAAAAAATTTGCTCCTCAGGAGAAAATTCTTTCCTTTTCCTTTAAGGGGAATGGGAACACCTTCAGGGGAGGCAACTCCTGCGAAAGTATTTTTGTCTCCCATGTCAATAGCGGCCAACTCTTAAAGGAAAGAATTTGCTCCTGAGGAGCAAATTCTTTCCTTTAAGAGTAAACCCCTTTTTCAGTGGGACAGGGCTTATAGAAAAGAATAGGAAGTTCCGAAAGTTGTCTCCCTTTGAAAAATTGCAGTAAAATCTGCCAGGTGTTCCAATTCCCCTTAAGGGAAAACCTATTTCCACTGGGGTTTGTTGTAAAACAAGAGGCCCATGAGCCACTACGCTCAACAGATGTCATGAGGTTTATACCATATATAGGCATGGTGCCCATCATGGAGATGTGACTACAATTCCATGTGATTAACTTTTCATTGCCTCATCCCATAGATGCTTTTCATGTTATTTAGTTTCAATCAGAACAGCAGTTTTAGTGGAGAAGAAGATAAAAATACTGAATCTAAGCCATCCAGGACAAAGGTCAGTAAATGACCTTGACCTTTGGAATTGAATCAGAAAAAAGGAATTCTTTGTTGCGCCATGCATAAAGCGAGCGCACAACAAATACAAAGAAAAAAATTTACTGTGGCAAATCCATTTTTTTTAACAACATAGATGGGATTGTGTTCTTCATGAGGATGATGTGTTGTCTTTTAATCCAGGTGTACAAAAACTTGTTAAACTGAAAGGGCAAATCCCCAGGTTACAAAAATATCCATACTAAACTTATCTAAGCATGAAAATAGTTCCAGCCACAAGTATTAATAAAACATCAACAACAAGAGGAACCATGGGCCACTATGCTCACCAGAGCTCAGGTGGGCACTGCCCACAGGCAGCCATGTACGGTATATTAACATGATATGACGATAATAAAGTCTCCCCCAACGAGCCTACATTCCAAAATGAGCACCCATGTGGACTCGGTATCTGAAGTATTAGGCAACTTTATCTTTCTGGCGAAAGAATGTGAACTGTACTGGTTAACTGCCTACATTTAAGCTTCCTAGGAAAAGTGTGGACAGGTAAACTGACCGGCTCAAAAATGACTTAAATTAGTGTTGACTGGGCCATTAAACTCCAATGCAAACAAAATAGGCATTTTATGAAGTGGAGGATGAACCCTACCGAGCCCTGGTTGCTAACACTGAATGTGTCATATCATAAGGAACAAGAATATATATGGTTTAGAAGTGGGGATCTGTACAGTTCCTGAGATATAAGGCCTTTTAAGCAGTGAAGGGGCTGAGGCATAGCCGCAGCAGATCCCAGGAAAGCCTATGATCATTGCCACTGAAAGTGTCTTATCATAAGGACCAAGAATATATATGGTTTAGGGGTGGGGATCTGAACGGTTTCTGAGATATATGGCCTTTTATGAAGTTGAGGGGTGGGGCATGACCATTGGCACCCCTGGGAACCTCCAGGTTGGTGTCAACGAATGTGTCTTATCATAAGAAACATGAATATATATGGTTGAGGGCTTGGGCTCTGAACAGTTTCTCAGATATTTGGAAGGTTGGGGCATGACCCAGCACAACCTTTGAGACACCTAGGTTGCTATCACTGAATGTTTCTTATCATAAGGAACAAGAATATATAAATATATGGCTTTTTATGAAGTTAAAGGGTGGGGGATGAACCAGGGTACCCCGGGGGACTCCCATGTTGGTGTCACTGAATGTGTCTTATCATAAATAACATGAATATATATGGTTTAGGTGTAGGGCTCTCAACAGTTTCTCCCATATATGGCCATTTGTGAAGTGGAGGGGTGGGGCATGTTCCCAGCACTCCCCGGCAGACCCCTTGGTTGGTGTCACTGAATGTGCCTTATCATAATGAACAAGAATATATATGATTTAAGGGTGGGGATCTAAATGGTTTCTGATATATATGGCCTTTTATGAAGTGGAGTGTGGGGGGGGGGGGTGCATTGCCCCGGCATAACCGGGGGGACCCTCAGGTTGGCATAAAAGCATATGACTGAGAGAAGTTTACTCAAGAAACATTTCTATAAAAGTTTTGTCAAAATATCTGTCTTGGCAGTAAATGCCATTTTTCAATTTTCCCCATTACAAGTCTATGGAAACCTCTAAGTTGCCACAGCAAACAAACTAAAGAGCCGACTTTCATAAACAAGAGGGCCCAGAGGGCCCTGATTTTCTGGGCCCTGATTCGCTCACCTGAATGTCACTGTCTCTAGTACATTCTATTTTTAGCTCTGGTGGCCATCTTGTTCATCAGAGTGGAACAATCTTAGCTATTTTGGTAGGGTGTCACCTAGGCAACATTCCTTTGAAGTTTGAATCAAACTGACCCAAGGGTTTAGGAAGAGTTCGCATTTGAAGCAAATTTACAATGTTTTTCTATTTTTAGCTCTGGCAGCCATATTGCTCATCGGAGCGAGACCATTTTAGCTATTTTGGTAAAGAGTCATCTAAGTAACATTCCTATGAAGTTTGAATGTAATTGGCCAAAGGGTACAGGAGGAGTTGTTGTTTGAAGATTTTTCTATTTTTAGCCCTGGTGGCCATCTTGTTTATCAGAGTGGAATGATTTTAACTTTTTTGTTAGGGAGTCACCTGGGCAACATTCCTGTGAAGTTTGAAGCAAATTTACAATGTTTTTCTATTTTTAGCTCTGGTGGCCATTTTGTTCATCAGAGTAGGATCATTTTAGCTAATATGGTAGAGGGTAACGACATAATATTCCTGTGAAGATTGAATCAAATTAGCCCAAGGGGTAAGGAGGAATTGTCGTTTGAAGAATTTTTCTATTTTTAGCTCTGGCCTCCATCTTGTTAGTCAGAGGGGAACAATTTTAGCTATTTTGGAAGGGAGTCAACAACATAATATTCCTGTGAAGTTTGAATCAAATTGGCCCAAGGGGTAAGGAGGAGTTGTCGTTTGAAGATTTTTTCTATTTTTAGCTCTGGCGGCCATCTTGTTCACCGCGTTGAACAATTTTAGCTATAATGGTAGGGAGTCACATAACTAACATTCCTGTGAAGTTTGAATCAAATTGGCCCAAAGGTTGAGGAGGAGTTCGCGTTTTGACGTAAATTTACAAAGTTTTTCTGATTTTAGTTATGGTGGCCATTTTGCTCATCAGAGCGACACATTTTAGCTATTTTGGTAGTGGGTCATCTAAGCAACATTCCTATGAAGTTTGAATGAAATTTGCCCAAGGGTAAAGGAGGAGTAGTCGTTTGGAGATTTTTTCTATTTTTAGCTCTGGCGGTCATCTTGTTATCAGAGCAGAATGATTTTAGCTATTTCTTTAGGGAGTCACCTACATAACATTCCTGTGAAGTTTGAAACAAATTGGCCCAAGGGTTAAGGAGGAGTTCCTGTTTGAAGCAAATTTACGATGTTTTTTCTATTTCTAGCTATGGCGGCCATTTTGCTCATCAGAGCAGAACCTTTTCAGCTATTTTGGTAGATGGTCACCTAAGCAACATTCCTATGAAGTTTGAATAAAATTGGCCCAAGGGAACAGGAGCAATTGTCGTTTAAAGATTTTTTCTACTTTTAGCTCTGGCAGCCATCTTGTTTGTCAGAGCTCAACGATTTTAGTTATTTTGGTAGGGAGTCATTTGGGCAACATTCCTGTGAAGTTTGAATCAAACTGGCCCAAGGGTTGAGGAGGAGTTTGTGTTTGAAGCAAATTTACGATGTTTTTCTATTTTTAGCTATGGCAGCCATTTTGCTCATCAGAGCAATACTGTTTTAGCTATTTTAGTAGAGGGTCACCTAAGCAACATTCCTATGAAGTTTGAATTAATTTGGCCCAAGGGTACAGGAGGAGATGTCGTTTAAAGAATTTTCTATTTTTAGCTCTGGCAGCCATTTTGTTCACCGGAGTGGAAACGTTTTAGCTATTTTGGTAGAGAGTCACCTAAGCTACATTCCTATAAAGTTTGAATGAAATTGGCCTTAAGGTACAGGAGAAGTTAAAGATTTTTCCATTTTTAGCTCTGGCAGCCATCTTGTTCAGCGGAGCAGAACAATTTTAGCTATTTTTGTAGAGGGTCACCTCAGCAATGTTCCTATGAAGTTTTATTGAAATTTGCTCAAGGGTTAAGGAGGAGTTAGCATTTAAAGCAATTGTTGACGCCGCACGACACACAACGCATGACACACGACACACAACGCACGACGGACATTGACCGATCACAATAGCTCACCATGAGCACTTCGTGCTCAGGTGAGCTAAAAACACAACATTCAATCCCCCAGCCCAAGGATGCTAGAGATGAAATTTGGGCCCAATCCACCCAGTGGTTTCAGAGGCAATGTTGTTTAAATGTGTTGATGCCAGACATTTGACATACGATGATGACGGACAACTGCCTATCATATAAGCTCCCCCAGAGCCTTCGGCTCTGTTGAGCTAAAAATGGCCATTTCCAACGTTTGTGTGAAGTTATAGGAAAATTCATCAATAAATGCAGTTGCCAGAGCAATGACAATGTTTTTCTAAAAATTTCCACAGTGACCTTGACTTTCAGCCCAGGACCCGAAAGTAAAACTCGCTTGAGATATTATCATTTTCAACATTTGTATGAATAAAAATCAAAAATGAGTCCTATTAAAATCTATCACTAAATGTATGCTCTAGAGCGATGAAAAGTTTTTCTAAAATAGCCACAGCGACCTTCACCTTAAGCCCTCGAGATATTATCATTCTTAGCATTTGTGTGAAGTTATATCAAAATCTATCAATAAAAGTAGGCGCTAGAGCAATGACAAAAAACAATACGTAGATACTGGACAAATGCTATATCCCCTTCACAACTTCTTGTGCGAGGAGATAACAATTAAAATATATTTAATAAAATGTGTTTGTATTTAAACTGAATACTTGAGTATTTATAAATGACTTGTTCTCTTTTATAAAGTACAATATGAACTACTTTTTGGGGTTCAAATCAGAAACAATGTTAACTACCGTATTATAGCCAAACAAAAATGTATAGTATATGTAAGAAAATGATTATTTATGGTTATTTGTATACATAATCTGTACATTTTGGGGATCCATCTTTCAAGTTTTAAGACATGGTGAAAAACCATGGCAGCAAAATTAGTGAAAAGAATGCATAAAACCTTAACCCTTATCCCGATGAACAAAACAACACCTACCATTGCAAATAGTGTAGATCCTGATCAGATGGCTTCTTTAGAAGCCATCTGATCAGGATCTACACTGTTTTGTCATTCAGTTTGCAAATTTGAGTGTATACTTTATATCTAGTGATCTAATTGGTTGATATTCAGAAATAGGTGTGGCAAATTAATGTATTCAGCAGGATAAGGGTTAAAAACACTAAACAAAATATGTTTGCAAGTAGATCACAACCTCTTTCTAACACAATTCATTATAACAGATATTACACTCTCTTAACCCTTGTCCTCCTATCCCGGATATGCCTTATCTTTGAAACAATGTAGATCCAGATCAGATTGCTTCTGACGAAGCCATCTGATCAGGATCTTCATTGTTTGACATTCAGATTATGTATTTGTTGCAATAATTTGCATCAAGTAATCTGATTGGTTGATAATCGGTAGTAGGTATGGCATATATAAATATTCAGCAGGACAAGGGTTAAAGGTAGAACCCAAAAATGTAAAGATTAAGCAGAAAAATGACCACTAATCTATGTAATCTACCGTAATGATGCTAAGTATTGGGACAGATAGGCCTTAGCAAACAGTGCAGACCCAGCTCAGGCCGCACCTGAAGGAGCTCCTAAAGCTCCTGAATGAGCTCCTAGATCATGGTCTATACTGTTTGACAGTCCATCTGCATCATTTGGACTCCTTGCTGGATTGTGAAACAAATTTGAAATAATTTAGGAGAATTACAGCAGTTCCTTAAGATGTCAAAATTTTTAGGATTTTTACGGTATACAGAAAAATGCCCATAAATAACCACTGTCCTATATAATCTATACATTTTTGTTTATGTAACATTTTCAGCTTTGGCCGCAACAATAGTGTTATCAAGAGGGTGCAATGTACATGTGAGTGAGTGTTTGTGTTTTACGTCCCACCAACAGCTCAGGTCATACAGAGACGGGACCTCGGTTTAAAGACTCATCCGAAAGTCTGCAATGTACATGTATTTAATTACGTATGTAGTAACAAAATGCTGTTTAGAATTAAAAGACAAAGTGTTTTAACTACAATGGGAAATTAATGCAGCGTTTTGAATTAGGTGGTATTTTGAAGGCTTTGGTCATTGCTGCTAATACTGTACATTATTAATTGACTATCCTGTATTGATCGGAGGTCATCCGTATTAACACCAGGTCAACCAATATTAACTGAGGTCAAGTGAGGTCAAAAAATCAATAATCATGTTTTTCAATTAATAAAATTGTCATTAATCAAGTCATTTCGCATTAACCCAGTTACAGGTCCTCGGTCAGCTGCATCGGCGCTCGGCCTTCGGCCTCGGGCCCATGCAGCAGACCTCGGACCTGTACCTGGGCCAATACGCAATGACTTAATAACATTATATTACAATTAAGAATCCGTGTGACATAATGTATTCTCTCATATCTCCAATATGGTTTCTTTTCTGATGAAAATTTGTGACATTTTTCTGATTTATAATGCAAACATGGGTTGTTAGTGATTGGAAAAATAATGTATACCCCTGTAAACCCCAGTTTTGTCTATATTAAGTGGGGTTTGGAGGGGTGTTCATTTCACGGACTTGTTCAAGTGATGATTACAAGCACACTTTACCTCCCTTGAATTTAAGCAAAATCTTGTGTCTAAGATGTCTAAGAGGTGTATAAAATACTGTTTTTATACCCAAGCCCCAATTTAGAAATTATTTCCTAAAATAAATAAGGTTTCGCTAAACACCATATTTACCCTAAGTATTCAGACACCTCATCACGTGAACCAGTCCTTGAAATGAACACCTCTCTAAACCCCACTTTATATAGAGAAAACTGGGGTTTACCGGGGTATACATTATTTTCCTTATTTCTGCTCCTAGACATAGGTTGTGGGTACTCGTTAGAACTGCCTCAATGAGGCGGTTCTAACGAACATAGGTATTGGGTACTCGTTAGAACTGCCTCAATGAGGCAGTTCCAACGAGCACCCACAACCTATGTTTGGAGTATAAATAAGAAAAATATCATACATTTTCATCGGAAAAGCAGCTATTTTGGAGATATAAAAAATGCACTATGTCATACGGATGTGTTCTGTACTTGTTCTTAAATTTTAACAAATACAATCTACCATCTGACCTTGTGTCTAAAAATAGCTGGATAAGTGGCAAACGGTGCAGACCTTAATGAGTCTGTGGCATCACATATGGAAGAATGTGACATCTCTTCTGGGTCTACACTGTTTGCTCAGACCTGTCAGTCCAAATACGTATAGTAACTGGCCTAGCTACCTCAGTCGGATGCGCGTCTGACTGGTGATCAGGAGGATGGGGGATTCGATACCTCCCGGGGTCGGCAACATTCTTTCATGGCTATTGATCATGAAATCTTTTCTACGGTCATTCTCTCCCTTCCGCTGATTCAAGAAGGGCAGTTGTCAGATGTTGGCGAAAGAATGTGCACTGTACTAGTTAACCACTTAAGTATAAGCCTGCCCAGGAAAAGCGTGGATAAGTAAATTGATCGGCTCAAAAATGACTTAAAATAGTGTTGACTGTGCCGCTAAACTCCAATGCAAACAAATATATAGTAAACAGGTATATTGTGTGTAGTACAGTTCTCCTATTGCACACTATTATGGCAAAATACAAAACACTTAAAACATTCATTTAAGAAAAGATACAATTATAATAAAGTAAAAAAGAAAAATATATCTGGGGCCAGTTGACCAGAACCTCACTAACTTAATGAACTTCTAAGTGATCAAAATGTTAACCCTTATCTTGCTGAATATTCATTTAAGCCACACCCGTTTCCGTCTATCAACCAATCAAATTACTTGATGCAATTTATTGCTACAAATTCATAAACTGAATGCCAAACAGTGTAGATCCAGATCAGATGGCTTCTGAAGAAGCCATCTGACCTGGATCTACACTGTTTGCAAAGATAGGGGTTGTCGTTAACAGCAAGATAAGGCTTAACTGTTCTGACAAGTGCAATATCTGACAGACAGATATTTTTGTCAGACAGACAGATAGACGTTCTAACATTTCGGATTTAAGAGCTATTTAATCCCCCGCCGCGAAGTGGAGCGGGGATTATAGGAATGGCCTTCGTCTGTCCGTCCGTCTGTGTGTCCGTAACACTTTCTTGTCTGCTCCGTATCTCCTGAACCCTTTGATAGATTTTCTTTAAGCTTAGGCAAAATATTCCTTTCAGTGAGCTGATGTGCAGAACCCATAAATGAACCATGCCAACTCAAGGTCAAGGTCACAGTTGAAGGTCACAAGTTTGAATCATTGAATTTTGTGTCCGTTCCATATCTCCTTAACACCTGGAAGGATTTTCAAAAAACTTTGGTCAAATATCACCCTCAGTGAGCTGATGTGCAGAACCCATATATATCATGCTGACTCAAGGTCAAGGTCACAGCTGAAGGTCACAAGTTTGAAACTGCATATTGTGTCCGTTCCATATCTCCTTTACCCCTGTAAGGATTTTCATTAAATTTTGGTGAAATATCCCCCTCAGTGAGCTGATGTGCAGAACCCATAAATAAACCAAGCCAACTCAAGCTCAAGGTCACAGAAGGATTTTCATTAAATTTTAGTCAAATATCTCCCTCAGTGAGCTGATGTGCAGAACCCATAAACCAAAAATGCCAACTCAAGGTCAAGGTCACAGTTGAAGGTCATGAGTTTGAAACTTTTAACTTTGTGTCCATCTCATATCTCCTTTATCCCTGGAAGGATTTTCATTAAACTTTGGTCAAATATCCCCCTCAGTGAGCTGATGTGCAGAACCCATAAATGAACCATGCTGACTCAAGGTCAAGGTGACATTTGAAGGTCATGAGTATGAAACTTTGAACTGTGTGTCCATTCCATATCTCCTTTGCCCAGGAAGGATTTTCATTAAACTTTGGTCAAATATCCCCCTCAGTGAGCTGATGTGCAGAACCCATAAACCATGCCAACTCAATGTCAAGGTCACAGGTGAAGATCATAAAGTTGAGCCTTGTTGTTAAAGTGTCGCAGGGGATTTGGCTGTCCCTCAGACTGCTTTCTTCTTCTTTTGTCATTTTCTTTTGTTTGGTTTAGGAGCTAACCTCCTAAACCTTTTGTTTGCAGAATAAATCTTATTTTCCAATCATTATCTATTGTTACTTAACCCTTGTCATGCTGTTCACGACAGCCCCTATCCTTGAAAACAGTGTAGATCCAAATCAGATGGCTTCTGAAGAAACCATCTGATCAGGATCTACACTGTTTGGCATTCAGTTTATGAATTTGTAGCAATAAATTACATCAAGTAATTTGATTGGTTAATACACAGAAATGGGTGTGGCTTACATGAATATTCAGCAAGATAAGGTTTAATCCTAACACTAGCCCCTAAACCCTAGATGTTGGCTCGGACAGAAGAACAGACAGACAGACAAAGGCCATTCCTAAAATCCCCGCTCCACTTGACGGCGGGTGATTAAAAACAGGCATATTCATTCGCCTTAACCCTTATCTTGTTGTTCATGACGACCCCTATCTTTGCAAACAGTGTAGATCCAGATCAGATGGCTTCTGAAGAAGCCATCTGATCAGGATCTACACTGTTTGGCATTCAGTTTATAAATTTGTAGCAATAAATTACAACAAGTAATTTGATTGGTTGATACACAGAAATGGGTGTGGCTTAAATGAATATTCAGCAAGATAAGGGTTAATCCTAACACTAGCCCCTCAACCCTAGATATTGGCTCGGTCAGAAGGACAGACAGACAAAAGCCATTCCTAAAATCCCCGCTCCACTACGCAGTGGGTGATTTAACCCTGCTGAATATTCATATATGCCACACCCACTACTGATTATCAACCAATCAGATTACCTGTAGCAAATTATTACAACAAATTCACAATCTGAATGACAGACAATGTAGATCCTGATCAGATGGCTTATTCAGAAGCCATCTTATCTGGATCTACATTGTTTCAAAGAAAAGGCATATCCGGGCTCAGCAGAACAAGGGTTAAATCAGGCTTAACAACTTAGATGGGTTTGTGTTCTTCATGAGGATGATGGGTTGTCTCATAATCAAGGTGTACAAAAGCTCGTTCCACCAGCGGATACTTCTCTAACTTCTGCTGTAAACTCTCGCCAATGTTATGACTTTCTTTCAATGACATATCTTCTGGCAAAACAATGTCCACTTCCACTAGGAAGTTATTGCCGAAATGGAAAGCTCGCACTGTGTCTATAAGCACAATATCCTCGTGGTGGTTTAAACATATCCATGTTATTTTACTCAAAAAGTTTGGAGCTGCTGTGTGACCGGTTAGCAACTTGGTTTGCTCTGAAACAGAGAAAAATTCAATTTCTATCCAAATTCTAATTTGTTTTCAAGTTTTAGTAGTTCACTACTTTAAAACATGTACACCACTGTTTTCACATGACTGGTTGTCTGGATGAGTGTCACTTTTGACAAAACAAGAGGGACATGATGACCCTGGATCGCTCACCTGAACCTTTATGCACAAATGAAATGGTGGGGGTTGATCCCTTTGACATTGTGGGTCAGGTCCTAGTGCACTCAGTCTAAAAATCAAGACAAGGGGCTCTGTGTGTGTGGGGAGGGGGTGTTTGAGGGGGTGACATGTGGTTGTGTGTGAATGTGTGAACAGGATGAGTCTAACTACAAGTGGTAGTTATTATTGGTAGGGTTAGCAGCAGAGTGAAACCCTTCAACAGGAGTTGCCAGAAGGCAACATAGCTCGCCTAAAGGGGCTTAAGTCGAGCAAGTTATGTGTGAGTGCATTACATGCATGAGTGTGTTTGTGTGCATTAATGCTGTGTGTGTGCATGTATGCATGCCTGAGTGTGTGCATGCATGCATGCCTGTGTGTGTGCATGCATACATGCATTTGAGTGTATATGTGCATGACATGTGCATGAATGCATGAGGGTGTGATGCACACAGTGTGTGCATGCATGCTTGCATGAGTGCATGCATGCATGCATGTGTGCATACATGCATGCGTGTGTACACACACAGTCTCATGCATGCATGGGAGTTTGCATGCATGCATGGGACTGTGTATGTACATGCTTGCAGGTGTGTGGATGCATGTGAGTGTGCATGCATGAGTGCGTGCATGCATACCTGAGAGTGTGCATGCATACAAGCATGTGTGTATGCATGTGTGCATGCAAGTATGTGTTCAACCATGCAGCATCTGTGTGTGTATGCATGCATGCATGCATGCATGTGTTTGTGAATGGATGTGCACATGCATGCCAGAGTGTGTTCATGTATGCATGTGTGTGTTCATGCATGTGTGTGTGTATGTGCATGTATGCAGGTGTGGGTATGTTCATGCATGTCTGTGTGAAATTGTGTCAGTGTGATATTGTGTGTGCATGCATGCTTGCATGAACATGCATGCATGTGTACATGCATGCTTGCATGTGAGCATCTTTGGGTCAATGCATGCATGTGTAAGTGCATGTGTGCATGCATGGATGTATGTGTGTGTGCTTGCATGCATGCTTGTGTGATGCACATGTGCATGCATGAGTGAGTGCATTTGTAAATGCATGCACACACATGCAAGCATGTCTGAGTGTGTTCAGGCACACATCATCTGTGTGTGCATGTATGCATGAGTGTGTGAATGCATCTTTGGCAAATGCATGCATGCATGAGTGTGTGCATGTTTGCATGCAGAATTTGTGGGGTGCATGATTTGTGCATGCATGCCTGAGTGTGTGCATGTCTGCATGTGTGTGTATATGTGTGTGAGTATGTGCATGCATGCCTCAGGCATGCATTGGTATGTGCATGCATGCCTGTGTGAAATTGTGTGTGAGTGCATGCATGAGCATGCATGCATACATACATACATGCATGTGTGCATGCAAGCAAGCATTCATGCGTGTGTGCATGTGTGGGTGCATGCATGCATGTGTGAATGTGTGAGTGTACATGCATGCCTTAGTGTGTGCATGCATGCATGTGTCAGTGTGTGCTTGAGTGAGTGCATGTGTGCATGCATGTGTGCAAGCATGCATTTGCATGTGCTTGCATGTGCCATGCATGCATTCATGAGTATGTGTGAACTTGAATGTATTAGACATGTGTGCCCATGTGTGGATGTGTGTGATGCACATGTGCAAGTATGAGTCTGTGTTTGCATGAGTGAGTGCATGTCTAATGCATGTATGTCTGCATGTGTGAGTGTGTGCATGCATATGTGAGTGCATGTGTGTATGTATTCATGCATACATTGTATGTATGTATGTATGTATGTATGTATGTATGTATGTATGTATGTATGTATGTATGTATGTATGTATGTAAGTATGTATGTATGTATGTATGTATGTATGTATGTATGTATGTATGTATGCATGCATCCATTTATGAATGCACAGAACAAATGCAATATCCCCACCCCACTACCAACTTTGTTGTGTGTGTGTGGGGGGGGGGGGGGGGGGTGGATATCGACTGTTTATGCATTTAAAGTAATAAAAAAACTTTTAGAAAAAAAGAACAAAAAAAATCAAAGTACTGAAAGTACTGAGGAAAGTTGATTTATGTGGAATAACCAGTGCTTCAGCTGAAGTGCACCACCCGCCGGATGCTTTTAGCTTTATGAGTGTTACCATATATGGGTATGGTGGCCATTTTGGTCATGTGACCTGGACCTAAAACGGTTCCCCCAATAAATGCGCCTTATCATAAGGAGCAAAAATATATCTTATACTTTAGTACTGTATTCTGAATCGTTTGCAGGATATAATGCATTCTTACTTTTCCAATACAAAAGCATATGTGTCAAAGTTTGACCTAGGCACAAAGAAGGTCAAGGTCAACCCAGGGTCACCATTTTAGCAATTTATGATGCGCCTACGTCCCAGATGCTATTTATCAAGTTTCGTGGAAATCTGCCCAGTGGTTCTGGAGAAGACTATTTTTGAAGGGTTTTTACCATATATGGCTTGGAGGCCATTTTGGTCATGTGACCTGGACCCCATGAGCAAATTTTGGTTTCCCCCATCCCATAGAGGCTCCATATGAAATTTGACTTCAATCGGCCCAACGGTTTCCGAGGAGAAGCAGTTCGAAAATTTTCACATTTTTCGCCTGGGCGACGCTATACCAAATGGAATGTAATATTTCGCAAGTTCATTGGTTAGATCTCATTGATATCTATCAGTATGCCAAAAATTGTTTAAATATTCCAAGCGATTAAGTCACTATCACCAATTTTCACAAACGGGTTACGGACGGACAGACACACCATATATGGCTTAGCGGCCATTTTGGTCATGTGACCTGGACCCCATGAGCAAATTTTGGTTTCCCCCCATCCCATAGAGGCTCCATATGAAATTTGACTTCAATCGGCCAAACGGTTTCCGAGGAGAAATAGTTCGAAAATTTTCACATTTTTCGCCTCGGCGAGGCTATACTAAATGGACTGTAATATTTTGCAAGTTCATTGGTTAGATCTCATTGATATCTATCAGTATGCCAAAAATGTTTAAATATTCCAAGCGGTTAAGTCACTATCACCAATTTTCAGAAACGGGTTACGGACGGACAGACAGACAGACCGACAGAATGACACGGTGATTTTAGGGCACTCTTAGAAAATCAACCGACTTCAGTCGGTCGCTTTTTCTGCGGGTCGTGCAATTATTATGATAACAATGCCAGTCGTAGATCAAGCAGTTATCTTGACATTTTGTGAGGGTAAAAAAGTTCGATGAAGAAAATAAAAATGATTCATCGATTGTTTTGAGTTTAACGACAGGTCAACCCTTGTGGATCATTTTGTCTTCTCCAAGAGGAAGGGGTGGGGGGGGGGGGGAGAGATAGAAGAGATAGCAGAGGAGATGAAAGTGAGGGACAGGGTGAATATCAACCCTCACCATCTACCGTTACCTGCTGCAAGGACAGCAGGGGTTGCCCAAATGTAAGTCAGTATCAGCTGGACTCCCCAGTGACACAAGATACATATCACCTGTGCCTCCCCCAACTAACCCCGCGAAGAAAAAAGGAAGAAAGAAAGAAAGATAAACGTGTCTGCTAATTTCTTCATGGTTTCTAAATTAGCTTAGTACATTCTGTGCTTGTCCCATCTGCTAATAACCTTATAGACAAGTTCTCCTTGCGGGCACATGACGTCTTAGCAACGTCGCATCAACGTTGCGTTGATATGACGATGCACATACATTGTGCAGCCGCTTGGAGCTATGTTCCTTCGGGCGTCGGAATAACTTGGACGAAAACAATCATTTTTGGCTAAACCATTTGATTTAGACATTATAACCCTGATCAGACGCCGCGTTTAGCGAACTTCGACTACCCAAGGCCAATTAAAATACGTTTATTCCCAATAAAAACATTAACCCATAAATGCCAATTGTTTCAATACTGGGACATTCAGAAACAGTTAAGACAGATTATAGGCCACAGAATGCAGCGTCTGATCAGTGTCTTCACTATTTGCTAAATGTACGGAACTTGGTGTAAAACTCACAGCTTAAGCACGTTTTGTAATCAGAGCTCTCGAAAGCAGGTGAATAACTGTGTTTGATGTCGGTCAGTTATGGGTTGTTTAGTCGGTTACTGATAATCACAGAGAAGCGAGCTAGCCCTTTTAACCCTGTAGACCGGTGCAGACGCCGAGGTAGAAATACACTGTATCTCAGCAATCCTTGTAGATTCTGATAAGACGGTACGTAGTTAGCATGTCTCGCCAGAATCTACATGTACACTGTTTAATGCCATCATGTCAGTGAACTAATCAGAAATCCCTTTCTATAAGAATATTCTTAAAGCGAGAAGAGTCCTGTCAGAAACTCAGGGATGAAAGAGTAAAACAAATATCATCGGAAAGCGCGTAGGAAAATTGTCCTAGGGTATTTTTTTCTGTTCAGAATATGTCGTTTTGTGCCAATTTATATTCAATCAGTATAAAGTCTCGAAAAATGAAATATTTTGAAAGGCGTTCCATGCCTGCAAAATTAGTTTTAAAGAGTTCCTTTGGACCATTTTATGCAGCGAATGAATAGCGGAAGTGGAGTAACGCGGTCCAGTACCGGAAGTAGAAATGTAATGACATAGAAACTTGATTTTATAAATCAACTTTCAAAAATTGTTCCACCACTGGAATTTGAACTTACAACCCTTTGATTGAGAGTCATAAGCTATAACCACTACCCTACAGGGGCTGTTAGTAAACTTCGCTTAATTCTAAACAAGTATGATCATAGTGGACCAAAAATATGGCCACTAGAGTGTTAACAATGTTTTTCATGACTTCACCTACTAACCTCCTTTTTGACCGGACATGATCCATATTCGAACTTGACCCAGATACTGTCAAGATGATCATTCTAAGCGAGTTTGATGATGATCGGACAAAAACTGGGGCCTCTATTGTGTTCACAAGGTTTTTCTATGATTTGACCTACTGACCTATTTTTTGACCCGACATGACCCATATTCAAACTTGACCGTGATATTGTCATGGTGATCATTCTGACCAAGTTTGATGATTGGCCCAAAACTGTGGCCTCTAGAGTGTTCACAACGAAAAGTTTACGCACACATGACAGATGATGCACGGCAGACGCCGCCACCGGACATCTCACAGTCAAGATAGCTCACCTTCAGTCAGGTGAGCTAAAAATACTGACATTTTTCAGCATACTAGTATGTTTGCCACATTAGGTAATCAGAGTTTCAGCAACATTAACTTACTGCTGCATTAGCTATGAACACCAGGTCCAAATGTACATACCAATAGGAACACCAGGTCCAAATGTACATACCAACAGAAACAACTGGCCCAGATGTACATACCATAAGAACAACTGGGCCCAGATGCACATACCATAGGAACAACTGGGCCCAGATGTACATACCAATAGGAACAACTGGGCCCAGATGTACATACCATAGGAACAACTGGGCCCAGATGTACATACCAATAGGAACAAGAAGGTCCAAATGTACATACCAATAGAAACAAATGGCCCAGATGTACACATCATAGGAACAACTGGGCCCAGATGTACATTCCAATAGGGACTGGCCCAGATGTACATACCATAGGAACAACTGGGCCCAGATGTACATACCAATAGGAACAACTGGGCCCAGATGTACATACCAATAGGAACAACTGGGCCCAGATGTACATACCAATAGGAACAACTGGGCCCAGATGCTCATACCAATAGGAACAACTGGGCCCAGATGTACATACCATAGGAACAACAGGGCCCAGAAATACATACCATAGGATCGCCCCCGCCAATCGGGGCTTGAAGAAATATATGGGCTGCATGATGCTTCCATGCAGAGCTGAAACCGACCACACACGAATACTGGTAAACCGCTTAGAGGATCTAAGCCTGCCTAGGCAAAGCCGTGCAAGTCAGACCGTCCATGCTTATAAACCCTATAGATTCATTGGGCGACAGGTCTTGAGATGTCATTTCATCTCAATCCCTGGTAAAAGTCCCACAAATTTGGAAGCAACGTCTCCAAAATGACCTATACAGTGTTGATGGGGATGTTAAACATCAAAATAAAACAAACATACCATAGGAACAACTGGGCCCAGATGAACATACCATAGGAACAACTGGGCCCAGATGTACATACCAATAGGAACAACTGGGCCAAGAAGTACCTACCATAGCCAGTTCACCAGCAATTACACATTTTATCAGCAAAAATTCATTAGCTTTGAACATCTGGTCCAGATATACATACCATAGCCAGTTCACAATCAACTGAACATTTTTTTCAACAAAAAATCATTAGCTTTGAACATCTGGGCCCAGATATACATACCATAGCCAGTTCCCAAACAATCACACATTTTTAGCTTTGAACATCTGGGCCCAGATATACATACCATAGCCAGTTCCCAACCAATCGCACATTTTTAGCTTTGAACATCTGGGCCCAGATATACATAACATAGCCAGTTCACAACCAATTGCTCATTTTTTCAGCAAAAATTCTTTAGCTTTCAGCAACTGGACCCAGATGAACATGCCATAGCCAGCTCACCACCAGTTGCACATTTTTTTTCCATTCCAGCATAAATTCTAGCATACTTGCCACAATAGATACTAACTGATTGGTTGTGTCAGATATACATACCATAGGAACAACTGGGCCCAGATATACATACCATATCCAGCTCACCACCAGTTGCACATTTTTTTTCAGCAAAAATTCATCAGCTTTGAATAGCTGGGCCCAGATGTACATACCATATATTGCCCTTTCTGTAGTAACACAGCAGAAAATGAGTTACACTTTCTGTTGAGTTGTAGTCTATATAATTCACTTAGACTTAAATACTTTGGCTCTATAATTGACATATCTGCAGCTTCAGTAATTGATGAAGAATTTATCATAATTTTGATGCTGAATTTACAATTCTGCTTATGGAATCCATTAATGATGCTTTTCTGGTTCGACGTGAAGCCTTAACAGTAAGTTAGGGTACTTAGCCAAGAGTAACTTGTACTCCATATTTATGGATATGTATGGGTATATACATGGTTATCCATATATTTGTGTGTATGCCTATAAATGCATATATATATTAGTAATGATGTGTAAAACAGCTTACATGGTACATTATTAGTATATTGCTGTTGTGTTGGGAAAGACAGTTCGTGGTGCAGTTTCTAGTGTCATGCTTTACTCGATCTGTTTGTTGTGTACTGTTTGTATATTTTGTCACTTTGTCATACTACTTTGTATAGGTGTAGAGACAATATAGTAAATACATGGTTAGTGTCTTTAATAATAAAATATAATTGGTGAGCCTTAGACAATTTTATAGGGGCGAGCTTTAGCGAGCCCCTATAAAATTGTTGGGGCAAACAGATATTTTATCATTAAAGACACTATCCATGTATTTAGTTTATACCCCAATTCAAAACTATCAATGGGTTTTGCAATAATTTAGCAAATTTAAGCAAAAAAGACAGCAGACAGTGTGGCATGTTAAACGACATTCAGTGCGATGGCATGCACACATAGTATAACGTGATGTCAACAAGTGCAAAGTTTCTGACTCCACCGCGCCACAAAGACGTTGGAAACAACACAGACACTCGAATAAAAGTTTCTCAATGCTTTACTTTCTGTATGAAAATCTGCAAATAAACAGTTTATTTTAGCTTTAAAAATTGTTTTCGAGGTTGAGACGCAACTGCAGTAGCAGTGCGTAATTATTCCAGCGGGCCATTCAAAGGCCGAGAAGGTAAGAATTTAGCTGAAATTTCTGAAAATCTGTTTAAATAAATATTGCAAAGATTTTAACTTGCAGTTTTGTTGTTTTCCCATGTATGAAAGGTTGCATGTTATTGTTTATACTTGTAAAAATAGGGACCTGAAAAGTAGGTCCGGTCCATAAACGGTCACTTGATGTATTATAGGTCAGTAGAAGGTATTATAGGTCACTACCGATTATAGCGTGCAGTTATTCAACCCCCTTTATTAGGTTACTAGAATGCCTGATTGCGGTATAAAAACTAATTCAATTTGGTTTGATTTGATACCATAGCCAGCTCACCACAAGTTGCATGTTTTTTTTTTCTTTCCAGCATAATCTAGCATACTTGCCAAATTAGATACTGACTGACTGATTGTGTCAGAGTTTAATGGCACATCAACTTAGTGGGTCATTTTGTGCTCTTTCCCCAAAAATGGGATAGAAGAGATAGTACTGGAGAATAGAGAGGTATAGATGAGAAACAGGAAACTCAAAGAAAGTGATGAAACAGTAGAAATAACATTCCCCATCTAACCCATTCCCCATCTAACCTTACCTGCTGCAAGGACAACAGGCTTGCCAAACATTAAGCCAATATCAGTTGGGTGGTGCCCCGGTGACACAAAATATACAGTGAAATTCTGCTATTAAGACCACCTAAAAATAAGACTATTTCTGCTTTAAAAAGCTTATTTAGAAAGGTGCAGTTATTCTTTCTTCGTGTTTTCTGCACACAATGTCCTCTAGTCAGGGACCACCTTTGGGACTGTTCAAAAGTGGTCTTCAAGACCACTTTTGAACAGTCCCAAAGGTGGTCTTAATATAGGAATTTTACTGTATAACAAACCACCTAAACATTCGGCAATGAAGTTTTAACAATATGCTAGCTAGCAACTTTGTTCACTTTGAACAGCTAGCTATATACATACCATATCCAGTTCGCCACCAGTTGACTAGGATATAAATACTGATGATTATAGCCCCAATAGGATCTATATATACCACTTCATATTTCCCTGTCTGTCCCCTAAATTCTTGAGACCCTGAAAAATAATAACAACTGAGCTGGGCAACAGTACACCTATGAGCTGGGCAACAGTACACTGATAATTATAGTCTGGTTTCTTCTAGTAGCTGTTTGTTTGTTTGATTTGAGGTTTTACATCCCCGTCAAAACTATAGGTCATTTTGGAGATGTTGCTTCCAATTTTGTGGGACTTTTACCCGACATTGAGATGAAATGACATCTCAAGTGCTGTCGCCCAATGAAACCAATAGTCTTTGTATCGACTGCCTATTCGAAATTCGCAAAATTGCAGTAGGTTTCCTAGGGCTTTCTTTGCCGGATCATTACAGGGTCACTGACGAGGCTTTATTAGCCGAAACTACGTAGTATGACTCATCTTCTTTCTTATGAATGTTTTCATTGCTCTTAAAGGAACTCATTTTTGATTTTTGTTTATAAGCATGGACGATCCTACTGGCACCGCTTTACCTGGGCAAGCTTAGATCCTCTAAGCGGTTTACAAGTACTCGTGTGCAGTTGATTTCAGCTCTGCGTGGAAGCATCATGCAGCCCAAATATATCTTTAAGCCTCGATGGGCGGGGGTGATTCTTCGAGTAAAATAAGAAAAATATCACGGATTAGCATCAGAAAAGTTGCCATTTTGGAGATGTGAAAAAAAAAAACGCTATGTCGCACGGGTGTGTTATAGTAATGCCACTGCCTCTGCCACTGCCTCATTGAGACAGTTCTAAAGAGTTCCCACAACCGATGTTTGTTTATTTGTTTGAGTTGAGGTTTTACATCCTCGTCAACACTATTTATCTTGCTTTGGAGACCTTGCTTCTGATTTTGTTTGTCTCTCACACGTCAGTGAGATGAAATGACATCTCAAGCCCTACTGACCAAAGAAACCACTAGGGTTGAAGGGACAGTATGACTCACTCAACGTTGCCTCAGCAGGCTCAGATATTCTAAGAGATTTACCAGAACTTAACCCTTTTCTTGCTGAATATTCATTTAAGCCACACCCATTTCTGTCTATCATCCAATCAAATTACTTGATGTAATTTATTGCTACAAATTCATAAACTGAATGCCAAATAGTGTAGATCCTGATCAGATGGCTTCTTCAGAAGCCATCTGATCTGGATCTACACTGTTTCCAAAGATAGGGGTTGTTGTGAACAGCAAGATAAGGGTTTAATGTTCTGTCCGTTTCAGCTCTGTGCAGAAGCATCATGTAGCCAAACCTATTTCTTCAAGCACTGATGGGCAGAGGAGCACCCACTATTAATGTTTTTTGGAGAACAATTAAACAAATTAGTATTTATACATGAATATCCATGCAATAGACACATCCAAAGTCGACGTCACACAAGGTCAAAGGTCATTAGCCTCGTTTTATCTGGTGGGCAAAAAAACTTCCGGTTCCATACTCTACAGTTGATATAGCACGAATCGTTTTCTGTAATAACTACTGTTAAATCGTCTTTCTATCAAAACTGTTTGCCACAAACCATTTTTGACATTTAACTGCTTCTTTTCCGTATAAAATTGGACAGAAAATATACATGCTTTAATCTTATTTCTATTCGTTAAATAAAGCGCATCGACTACGTTTTGGCGTGATGGGGGGTAGTTTTATAACGCTTTTTAGGCAACAAAATGTGCGATGAAATGTCAGAAGAGACTGGTTCTATATCATTTATTACTTCAAAAACCCAAACTGACAAGGATCATTTAATTTTGTGGAGAATAATGAGTTTAATCACACAATAAATATTCGAAATTCTCATTGACACTGTACGGCAACAGTCATGTTTTACCAACCAGACAAATGAGTACCCCTGCAGGGGAGGTAATTGGCGCATGGGCATTGAAATGTAAACAAGGTCATGTGTAAAAACATTGGTTCCGTCTATACTACACCACATCTATATAAACTGGGGTTTGGGAGAGATTTCATTTCATGGATATTTTTCTTCCTTCTGTTTCAAACATTGATTGTGGATGCTTCTTAAAACTGCTTCGCTGAGGCAGTTCTAAATAGTGGGTGCTCTTAAGAGAGTACAAAGAATCTTTGTTTTTCTTAGCAAAAGTAATGAAATTAATGTATATGCTTGTAAGGCTTACTTCACTCTTCCAAATTTACGACTTTGACCTGATAACAGTCACTCTCCTGTACTATTGTACTATTAAGAAGAATGGGAACACCTGGCAGGTTTTCTGCCATTTTTAAAAGGGAGTCAACTTTTGGGACTCCCAGTTTGCTTTTCTATAAGCCCTGTCCCACTGAATCAGAATCAGAATTGTTACTGGTGACATGTCAAATGACATTCATACACCAGGACCTGTGATGCAGGAAGTTAGTCACTAGCTCTAACCAAAGAGGTAAATTTAGTTAAACAATTATCAGCACCATCAGCTGTCGGAAAAATCGAATCGGGAAGGGCATTCCGATCTCTAATGGTTCTGGGGAAGAACGACTCTATATAAATGTCAGTTCTTGCAGTAAGGGTCTGAAACACCAACGAATGGGGATTTCTACAGTGTCTAGCTGGGGGAATAAGGTCATCTGTTGGAATGCTGGCAGCACCCTTTAGACCCTTGTATAAAAGGATGATCCTACTGTCTTTTCTCCTTTTCTTGAGAGACTCCCATTTAAATTTTCCAAGTATTCCAGTCATGCTCCCAGTTTCAAAGCAGTAATTGCCTGTAAGAAATCTAGCAGCTCTATTCTGAACTTTCTTAATGTCTTCGTTAAGGACCACTCCACTGGGGTCCCAGATACAACAACCATATTCCTAGATTGGGCAAACAAGACCTTTATATGCTGCCTCTTTTACAGCCTGAGGGCACTGATGAAGATTTGCCTCAGGAAACCAAGTGTTCTATTTGCCTTTGTGCACATGTTGCTAATATGAGTATTCCATCTCAAGTTGTGTGTGATTGTCACTCCAAGGTATCTATGTCAGTCTGAAGTTTCAGTTAGTCATCTGTATCTCTAATTTACCGGTAACAAACACAGTCATCCGCGAACAGTCTTTTTTCTGAGTCAATGTCAGTGGAAATATCATTGATGTACAGGGAGAACAAAAGTGGACAAAGAACAGTCCCTTGTGGGACTCCAGACAAAACTGGAGCCCACTCCGAAGATTCACCATTAACAACAATGCGCTGTTTTCTGTAGCAAAGAAAGGAATCTATCCATTTGAGGGTCTTTCCCCCAATCCCGTAACCAAATAACTTAGATTTAAGTAGTTCGTGAGGAGGGGTGTCAGAAGCTTTCTCGAAATCCAGAATAAATGTGTCCACCTGTCCCCCTTTGTACAAGATTTTTGCCCAGTCATTAATAACTGTGCTCAGCTGAGTTTCAAAACTACGCCTTTTCCTAAATGCATGTTGTCTGTCTGACAAAAGTTTATGTTCATCCAAGTGGGCCATGATGTTTGAGCAGACTACATGTTCAAGCAATTTACACAGAACACAAGTCAGAGACACAGGATGATAATTACGGGCAAGAGCCCGATCTCCTTTTTTGAGGAGTGGACAGATGTTCGCTAAGAGCCATTTTTGGGGATTTCACCCATATCAAGAGACTGTTGAAACAAGTGTGCAAAAACTAGGCCTAACTCATTTGTTAGTTCCTTCAGGACTCTAGGATGAAGCTCATCAGGTCCTAAGGCCTTACTGGGGTTTAAGCATTGAAGTAACTTGATCACTCCTGCAGCGACACAACAATAATATCCATGAATGGGGCCGATCTTCCAGTCAATGGAACCTCCATGAACTTAGTTTCATTAAATGCATCATTGAAGTGACCAACTAGTTCCTCTGCCATTTCCGAGTCTGCTCTAAGCAAATTGTTTCCTTTAAGAGTTGACCCCTATTGACATGGGAGACAAAAATACTTTTGAAGGAGTTGCCTCTCCTGAAGGTGTATCCATTCCCCTTGAAGTATCCTCAAATAATCCTCATCCTGGTGTATGCAATTACATGTACTTACAGAAAACCTACCATAACTAGAAATGCATCCATAGGACAAGGATGCCTCCGCCTGCAAATATGTCTATGTTCGTATTAATCCATAGAAATTTATTGATGGTGTTTAAGTTTTGGATCCTTTTTTCACATTTGACCTCTTATTATGACTTTGTCCTTGGAGGTAAGCACCTTGGTTTTGGGTGAGGCAGATTGTCTCATGATGGCCAACATTTCTGCCAAGTAATTTCAAAATACATTCAGAAATAAAAAAAAGTTATTGAGTGTTTTTAAGTTTTGGACCCTTTTTTGACCTTTGACCTCTAAGCATGACCTTGGCCTTGACATTTCTGCCAAGTAATTTCAAAATCCATCCAGAAATAAAAAAGTTATTGAGTGCTTTTAAGTTTCGGACCCTTTTTTGACCTTTGACCTCTAAGTATGACCTTGACCTTGGAGGTACGGACCTGGGTTTTGCATGTGACACATCGTCTCATGATGGTTAACATTTCTACAAAGTAATTTCAAAATCCATTCAGAAATAAGAAAGTTATTGTCTGTGTTTAAGTTTTGGACGGACGAATGGATGAAATGACGGACAGGGGCAACGCTATATGCCCTTCCACCATTCTTTGAATGGTGGGGGCTTAAAAATCCTTCAAATTCTTTGAATGGCGGGGGCGTAAAAATCCTTCAAATTCAGACTTGCTAAAATTCTCCTGAAATTCTTACAAATTTGTTTCATGATCCAGCATAAAGTCAAAACAGTGCCGACGGAAAGACAAGCAGTGCAGATGCTGATCAGACTGCTCCTTAGGGAGCAGTCTGATCAGGATCTACACTGTTTGCTTAGGCCTGTCTGTGCCAATACTTAGGATCATTACGGCATGTTTGTTGCTCAAAATAAATACTTTCTTACCTAAATATCCACAAACTATTGCCACGATATTGGACATAACATCATTGCGGTGATCAAGGGTCAGTGCCCGCACTGAACTACTAGAGCCTCCAAATATGCGGCATAACAGAAATAATATGAACTTGGACACTGAAAAAAAAAAGAAACATATAGGCCCAGTCATGAGAAAACCAGTCCTTGGGATTTTTGACCAGGAAAGACATACAAGAGGCTCAATGAACCAAAACTGCTCACCTGAGAAACTTAAATTTTAACAAACGCACAGACTTGACTACTCAACGTGCTAATGGAATTCTTTAATTAAACCGGATAATTTATGCTACCCACCAAGGTATTACCTTTTTCAACTGGATGTATCTTATCATAAAGCACAAGAATATACAGGAAAATTCCGCTATTAAGACCACCAAAAATTAAGACTAAATCTGCTTTTTGAAGTATATTTAGTAGGCTGCAGTCATTCTTTCTTTGTCTTTTCTGCATATCATAAGTGTCCACTGATCAGAGGCTACCATTGTGACTGTTCAAACATGGTCTTAAAGACCACTTTGACTGTTCAAAAGTGGTCTTAAAGACCCTTTTGAACAGTCACAAAGGTGGTCTTAAAATAGGAATTTTACTGAATATGGTTTAGGTGTGGGGATCTGAATGGTTTCTGAGATAAAAAGCCTTTTATGAAGTGAAGGGAGTGGGCAGTATCCCCTAGGAGCAGATAGTCTGTGTAACGGAATGCGTCTTATCATAAGGAACAAAAATATATATGGTTTAGTGGTGGGCTTCTGAACAGTTTCTGAGATATTAAGCCTTACATGAACTGGAGGGGGTGGGGAATAGTGTCAGGAGAGCCCAGGTTGGTGTCAATGGATGTCTTATCATATTGAACAAGAATATATATGGTTTAGGGGTGGGTATCTGAATGATTTCCAACATATACAGTCTTTATGAAAAGAAGGGGTGGAGCATGACTCTGCATTAGACCCCCTAGACCCCCACCCCACCTCACTCAACCCCACCCACCCCAGGGGTGACCAATTTAGACCCCAGGGACTTGACTGACAGGATTTATGTAGGAGACCACAAACTAAGTATGTTACCTCTGGGCCTCATGGTTTCAGAGAAGAAGAGACTAGTACTGGTAAACAGCTTAGAGGATCTAAGCCTGCCCAGGCAAAGCGGTGCGAGTCGGCCCGTCCATGCTTGTAAACCCTGTTGGTTTCATTGGGCGGAAGGGCTTCAGATGTCATTTCATCTCAATGTCAGGTAAAAGTCCCACAAAATTGGAAGCAACGTCTCCAAAATGACCTTTACAGTGTTGACAGGGATGTTAAACCTCAAATCAAACAAACAAAATGTAGCCCTATATAATCAAATGACCCTCCTGTGTTGTGGTCAGTTATGATCCCAGGGTTTGATTGGCAGGGTTTATGTAGGGGACCAATAAACAGTGCTACATGCTAAACATGTTAGCTATGGGCTTCATGATTTCTGAGAAGACGTTTGAAGGTTCTTTAGCTAAATAGCTCTATATAAACAAATGACCCCTTGGGGTGTGGTCAGTTTGGACCCCAGGGGCTTCATTGGCAGGAATTATGTAGGAGACCACATGGTAAATATGTAAGCCATGGGCCTCATGGTTTCAGAGAAGAAGAGTTTTAAGGGTTTTTTTTATCCCTTTATAAGTCTATGGGAGCTAATGAGCCCAAAGGATGTGGTTAATTTGGATCCTAGGGGCATGGTTGACAGGAGTAATGCAGGAAACTACTGAACATAGCTACATATTACATATCTTACCTCTTGGCCTCAGAGGAGAAAGTTTTGAAGGACCTTTAGTTACAGAAAAAGCTGCCACGATTAATCGTATAATCAATTGATAAATTCCACAAAAATGATTATCATTTCTGATTTGCTTTATATCGATTACTTGATAGGTACAATTTACTACCCAAAGTTATGCCTAAAATAGCTGGATGAGTGGCAAACAGTGCAGACCCTGATGAGACGCTGCATTATGCGGCATCTCATCTGGGTCTACACTGTTTGCTCAGGCCTGTCTGTTCAAATATATATATGGTAAAGTGCATGCTCAGACAGAAAGCCAGACAGGTAAAACAATGACAAAAATCTTAGCGATTACTAATCGATTATCGATCGCAATGACAGGACTGATAATCGATTAACTTTTCAGCTCCGATTAGCCAGCCCTAGTTACAGAGTGCTATGTATTCAACAAATGACCCCTGGGATGTGGCCGGTTCTGACCCCAGTGTCGTGATTGACAGGATTTATGTAGTGGATTACTAAACATTACTACGGTACTAACTATGTAAGTCGTGGGACTCATCATTTCAAAGCAGAAAATGTTTAAAGTTCTTCCCGTTAAAAGTCTATGTGAGCTAATGAACCCGGGGTGTGGCCAGTTTGGACCCTAAGAGTATGGTTGACAGAATTATGTCGGGGACCACTTCACAGTGACATTGCTTCATACCATAAATGGTCATTTTTCTATATAATCTATACATTTTTGTTTGGATATAACATGGTTGTTTAACACGGTTTCTGCTTTGGACCCCATTAAAAATGTAATAAATAGGCTGTGGTGTATTTTTCCTCAACTCAAGTGAGTCACACATCTTTGAGCATGGGCACACAGTGACAACTGTTTGTATGTTTGTTTTGAATTTAACCCCTTTTGTACCAAATGGAATCTTCCTCCTTATATAAAGCAGGAGTCCATTACAAAATTTAGGGGTGTCAGGTTGTGTTTTCTTCAAAATCTATTTTGAAACTGGCTGAACGTTTTGCAAACAGTGTAGGCCCTGATCAGACTCCGCAGAACGCGGCAGTGTAGGCCCTGATCAGACGCCGCGTTCTGCGGAGTCTGATCTGGGCCTGCACTGTTTGACAAGTACCCCTTTAGAGGTTTCTGGTACTAATTGGGTTAATGGCCCAGTCAACACCACATATGTCAAATCAAACCAGTCTATTTACCCAACAGCACTTTTCCTAGACAGGATTATACATATATATAAGCACCTAGCCAGTACAGCGAAATTCCACTATTAAGACCACCTAAAATTACCGTAAAACTGAAAAAATTTGGGCACCTCGTGGACTTGCTGTAATCTCCTAAAATTTTAACAAAGGACTTCGGAAACTATTGGGGGTTTTATGCCTCAATTTTAAAAGCTTCTGCAAGCGTCTGTAGTGTGTATATATGGAATTGACCTAATGTATACTAAAAACTGACGTATGTCGAACATCATGGCATTTACCAAATGTAGAAGGATGGCACACTAGTAGAAAAATTCCACATTGAAGTGGGCGGGGGTGATAATTTTTGAAAAAAATATAAGGTAAAAAAATGACAATTCCATGTTTCATTTTCAAGTTGATATCAAGTTAGGGCTATTACAACTCAAAATTTTAACATATAGTGCTATGCACACATAAAACGCAGGTGCACTACTTCAATGCATTTTACACCAGGAGGTACAGTGCTCATCACAAATGGACACACCTGTACATAAATAATAATATTAGATATACACCTGTTATTTATAGAAGACAGGTAGCCTGCTCATTCAGGTATAACATACCTGTATTCTGTATGTACACTATATATGCTCAGCCAGGCGTAACTATGTCCTTAGTTTAAAAATAAACCCTACTGTATAATGATACAGTATAGTTCCAAATCCTGTGAAGTTTTTCAATGATAGCGCTAAGCATGCATGTTGGTTTTTAGGATTTTTCACAGCCTTCCCCCCCTTGCCCAAACACGACAGTTGGTCAGAGGATGTATAAGTTAAAAATACAAATGTATGCCAAATTGTTTTATTGGGCAAGGGGGGGAACATATACTTATTTAAAAGTTTCTGTTTCCTATGCAACTTTATAGAAACTTGACTCAATTAAGCCAAAAATCGACAAAATTAATATTTGAGCTGTAGACCAAAATGCATATCATAATAGAACAAAGTGTTACCTTTAAGTTGCCTCTGTGATGAGTTCGTTTGGTTAAATTTGAGAATTTTATAATTTCCGGGGCAAATGTCTTAACAAAGTTTCCGAAGTCCTTTATTTCATGATCCAACAGCCTTGTAAACCAGGGATCGTAGGATCAATCCCAGGCTTTGCCAGACTTTCGGATGAGTCTTTAAACCGAGGTCCCGTCTCCATACGACCTTAGCTGTTGGTGGGACGTAAAACTCAAACACTCACTCACGATCCAACAAGGATGGCAAACAGTGTAGACCCTTATATTCAGCAGAAGTCTGATCTGGGTCTGCACAGTTCGCTAAGACCTGTTTGTCCTAATGCTTAGGATCATAATGGTAAGACGAATTCTCCTTTAAAAAACATATTTTATAGGTTTCAGTCATTCTTTCTGTGTGTTTCCTGCACACAGAGTTTTCTAGAAAGAGACCACCTTTGGGACTGTTCAAAAGTGGTCTTAAAGACCACTTTTGAACAGTCCCAAAGGTGGTCTTGTTTTAGGAGTTTTACTATACTTGCACATTCTTTCAACGAAAAACTGACAACTGCCCTTCTTGAATATGACTACAGAAAATATTTTATGATCTGACCCCAGGAAAGAATGTTTCCGACCCCACAGGTATCAAACCCTCAACCTCCAGACCACCAGTCAGTCAGAGGTGCATCCAACTAAGCGCACAGAGGGGACAAGAATCAGCCAGCATTATGTAGTGCACAGCAAAGCCTGTGATCAAACCGTGCAGATGCAAAGCCTGATCTTAGCCTACATATGTGGTGCATTGCGCGGACATATCTAGGGACACCTTTTTAATAGCAAAAGATAAGGTGCGTTTTTTTTTATTATGGAAGGATAGTTTTCCTTATTTCTGCATATAAAGCTATGTTGTGGGTATTCATTAGAACTGTCTCGTTGAGACAGCTCTATTCTTGCACACCAGACAAGGAAATCCGTGATTTTACCCTGGGATAGAAATTTATGTTCTGACCCTGGTGTTCCGACCCAATGTCGAATATTCCCGCGTGTTTGATAAATGTACTGGTTGAATACGACCTCGTATGTGCCGTCGTTAAGGTTGACGTAATGCATGTTATGTGACGTCACTAAACATTCCTGTAGTGTCATCACAATATGGCGGACGTTGGTAGCCGAAGTGACTGCAGCATTAAAAATCCGCACTAAAAAGAGAAGGTATGCAAGAAAAAGAATCCTATATGGGTGTGAGGGGTGGATAGAAAAATCCGTCCCTCGGGATCACTTTCGGCATCACTCGGCAAGACCCTCGGTAGGGATTTGTCCATCCACCCCTCACACCCATATTAGATTCTTATAATGAATACCCACAACATAGGTTTTTATGGAGAACTGAAAAAAACTATCCGTCAGTTATCACAAAATACCAGCCTTATCTGTTGCTGGTAAACTGCTTAGAGGATCATAGCCTGCCCAGGCAAAGCGATGCGAGATGGACTGTCCATGCTAATAAACCTACTGGTTTCAGTGGTGGACAGGGCTTGAGATGTCATTTCATCTCAATGCCGAGTAACAGTCCCACAAAATTGGAAGCAACCTCTCCAAACTGACCTATACAGTGTTGATAGGGACATTAAATCTCAAATCAAAGAAAGAAACAAACAAACAGTGGGCAGAGATAAAATTAAATAAACTGCAAAATGCCCCATGAAGAATTGTAGTGGCAACCAGTCTATATCACATCCTGAACAGTGTAAGAAAATGTTTTGCAATTTTTAACCCTTATCCTGCTGAATACTCAATTTGGCCACACCCATTTCTCTTTTTGAACCTATCAGATTACTTGATGTAATTTATCCTTACAAATTAATAAACTGAACGTCAAACAGTGTAGATCCTGATCAGATGGCTTCTTCAGAAGCCATCTGATCTAGATCTGCACTTTTTGCAAAGATAGGGGTTGTCGTGAACAGCAGGATAGGGTTAAAGGGTTAATGTTTTCACTTTATTCTCAGATATTATTTCCATGTACAAATGTACTATATACAGAATAAGCTGAAAATACATTTGTAGGTACAGAGAAACTTTGTGATACAAATATCAAGATACATATCTTATCATGAAGCAACCGTATCAGTAGAGCCCTATCTACAATACCTATACTCTGCAAGGGCTATGATTAAATCTAAAACTAGAAAAAAGGCGGCTGACAATTATTCCTACACAATATAAATTGAATATTCAATAAATGAATTTGTGTACCGTATTAGGGGCCAAGAGATGTCACATAGCTTATGACTGTCATGTGGATAACTGGCAGCCATTTTGTTCATTGGCGCAGCACCGTTTTAGCTCTTTTGGGAGTGTCACCTCAGCAACATTCCTATGAAGTTTGAATGAAATTGGCTCACGGGTATAGAAAGAGTTGTTGTTTAAAGATTTTTTTCTATTTTCAGCTCTGGTTGCCATCTTGTTCATTGGATTCGACCAATTTTAGCTATTTTGGAAGGGAGCCATCTAGGCAACATTCCTTTGAAGTTTGAATCAAACTGACCAAAGGATTTAGGAGAAGTTTGCATTTAAAGCAAATTGCTGACGTTTTTCTATTTTCAGATCTGACTGCCACTTTTCTCATCGGAGAGGAAAAGTTTTATCTATTTTGGTAGAGGGTCACCTAAGCAGCATTACTATGAAGTTTGAAAAAAAATTGGCCAAGGGTATGGGAGGAGTGTAGTTATCTCAAGATTTTTCAATTTTTAGCTCTGGTGGCCATCTTGTCCATTGCAGCGAAACAACTTCAGCTATTTTGATAGACAGCCACCTAGGTAATATTCTCATGAAGTTTAAGCGAAATCGGCCTAAGGGTTTAAGAAGAGTTCATTGGAGCGGAACAATTTTAGCTATTTTAGTAGAGAGCCATCTAGGCAACATTCTTGCGAAGTTTAGGCAAAACTGCCCCAACAGCAAATTGTGGACATTTTTCTATTTTTTGCTCTGGCGACAAACTTGTTCATCAGAGTGCAATGGTTTTAGCTATTTTGATAAGGGTCACCTAAGCAACATTCCTATTGAGTTTAAATGCAATCGGCACATGGGTATGGGAGGGTTAGTCATTTAAAGATTTTTCTATTTTTAGCTCTTGTGGCTATCTTCCTAATCTGAGCAGGATGACTTTAGCTATTTTGGTAGAGGGTCACCTAAGCAACATTCCTATAAAGTTTGAATGAAATTGGCCAAGGGGTATGGTAGCAGTGGTTTAAAGTTTTTTTTTTTATTTTTAGCCCTGGTGGCCATCTTACTCATCGGAGCGGAATGATTTTAGCTATTTTAGTAGAGAGCCACCTAGGCAACATTCCTGTGAAATTTAAGAGAGAAATTGGCCCAAAAGTTTTAGGAGTTAACATTTCAAGCAAATAGTGGACATTTTCTATTTTTAGCTCTGGTGGCCATCTTGTTCATAGGAGCAGAATAATTTTAGCTATTTTGGTAGATGGTTACCCAAGAAATATTCCTATGAAGTTTGAAAGAAATTGGCCCCGGGGTATGGGAGGACAAGTCGTTTGAAGATTTAGTTCTGGCAGCCATCTTGTTAATCAGAGCGGAACGATTTTAGCAATTTTGGTAGAGAGCCATCTAAGCAACACTCCTATGAAGTTTGTTTGTTTGTATTGGGGTTTAACGGCCCAGTCAACACTATTTAGGTCATTTTTGAGCCAGTCAGTTTACCTATCCACATTTTTCCTCGGCAGGCTTATACGTAAGCGGATAACCAGTACAGTGCACATTCTTTCGCCAGAAACTGACAACTGCCCTTCTTGGATCAGCGGAAGGGAGAGTATGACCGTAGAAAAGATTTCATAATCAATCTCCACGAAAGAATGTTGCTGACCCCGGCAGGTATCGAACCTGCGACCTCCTGATCAACAGTCAGACGCGCATCCGACTGAGCTACCGTGGCCGGCCCTATGAAGTTTGTGCTCATGGTAAGCTAATAATGCACATGCTCCAATAAGCACACACCAATAACAGTAATGATTCTAAGTATTGGGACAGATAGGCCAAAGCAAATAGTGCAGACATAGTCTCATCAGGTCTACACTGTTTGCCATTTCATCTTCACCTCATGGACTCTTTGCTGGATCATCAACCAAAGATCAAAATTTTAGGAGAATTACAGCAAGTCCTTAATGAGTCCGAATTTTTAGGTTTTAATGGTACTTTTTCAAGTAGTATAGCTGACACCAATACAGAGTGCAAAATTTTGCAGCCTGCTTTATACAGGTTTAATAGTGTTGAAAGGGGCAAAAAACCTCAACTCAAACAAACAAATTTACTGCCCAGTGATCTACTGATATTTACAATCCAGTGATATTTACTGCTCAGTGATCTAGTAATATTTATTGTCCTTTGATCCACTGCGGCCCCCACCCATCGAGGCTTGAAGAAATAGATGGGCTGCATGATGCTTCCACGCAGAGCTGAAACCGACCTGCACACAAGTACTGGTAAACGGCTTAGAAGATCTAAGCCTGCCCAGGCAAAACAGTGCGAGTCGGCCCATCCAATCTAATAAACCCTATTGGTTTCATTGGGCAGCAGGGCTTGAGATGTCATTTCATCTCAATGTCGGGTAAAAGTCCCACAAAATTGGAAGCAACGTCTTCAAAATGACCATTAGTGTTGACCGGGAAGTTAAACCTCAAATCAAACAAAACAAATCCTTTGATCCACTGATACTTATTGTGCAGTGATCATAACTGAAGGTTACAGAATAAGTATTTCCTGAAAAACTACAAGGCAGACTAATGATAAAAGTCAAAGAAATTTGGCTGTAAGGACCGCAATACCTGTACAGATTACAAAAGGAAGATAACATGGATCCCATTGTTTGGTCCTGCATTATGAAGAAGAATGAAGTAAAGTCTAAAGCCCCTCCCCACCTTCCCCTGTTCTGTGTAAATGCAAAGGCCATGGTTGCAACTGACTTGTTGATTATAAGAATCTTACACTGGTGCAAAAGGTGGATTGAAACTGTCCTATGGGTCATTGTCCCGGATCCCAACGCTTGTTGGTTGAGCATGAAAAAATGTTTATAACATCTGGGCTAGGGCTGCTTTAGGTGTACATACCTGTGATAATTTTTTAACTGTATGAGGGAGATTTGTTGTTGTGATGAGGGAGATGTAAAGATATATAGGGAAATTCTCAGTTCAAATGAGGGAGACTCCAAAATTTTACAAAATTTAGCACAAATTTGGCAAAAAATAGCACCAAAATGAGGGAGTCTCCCTGCTGATGAGGGAGATATCACAAGTATGGGTGTAACAGCTTGTTCAACTGTAAGTTGGGTAAAACTTCCTTGACGCAACTCACCTACTGTCCCACTAGCAATGAGAATTGTGGGTAACTCAACCGTAGGTATCGAACCCTCACTTGACGTAAACTGAACAATCTTCTGTATAGAAGTTATGATGAGCTGAAACGAGGCTAGTGACATCACCACCGACAGTACGACGATAGCTGTTGGTTCTAACCTTGACCTTCCTGTGACAAAAAAAGAAGGCGATCTTACACGAGTGGTCTGGCCTCCAACCATCAAGGCTTTAAGAAATAGAGGGGCTGTATGTTGTTTCCACGCAGAGCTGAAACCGACCCGCACAGGAGTACTGGTAAACCGCTTAGAGGATCTAAGCCTGCCCAGGCAAAGGCAAAGTGGTGCGAGTCGGTCCGTGCACGCTTATAAACCCTATTGGTTTCATTGGGCGGCTGGTTTCATTGGGCGGCTGGGCTTGAGATGTCATTTCATCTCATCTAGCATTTTTCTGTATGATCCAAAATATTGCATATATTGCATACAATGAATTATTTTTAAAGATATTTTGGTTGATAACAAAATTGGTTTTACAAAACAAAAATTCTGAGCTTGAAAAATAGGCTAAAGATAGGCAGCCGCAGCAGTATCTTTTACTATACCAAATGCTTAAAAGTTAGGCAAAAGTCATTTTTGACATGCTATTTACTAACATGGTTGTTTTCTGATAATTCTGGGAAACCAGTTTGGGATGATTTCCTTCTAAGATTCAGTACCGTGCCATATGTTTTTTATTTCAAATGTGGTAAACCAGTATATGAAGCTGAACATATATACAGACTCTTAAATAGTTTTCAATGTAGGAAGTATTTTGTAGCATATGCCCTTAAGAGTCAGTGCTCTTGGCTACTAGGCCACGGAGGCCTGTTTTGTTTCAGATATGCATTGTTTGTTTGTTTATATTGGAGTTTAATGGCCCAGTCAACACAATTTAGGTCATTTTTAAGCCGGTCAGTTTACCTATCCATACTTTTCCTGGGCAGGCTTATAGGTAAGCGGTTAACCAATACAGAGCACATTCCCTTGCCAGAAACTGACAACTGCCCTTCTTGAATTAGCAGAAGGGAGAGAATGACCAAAGAAAAGATTTTATGATCAATCTCCACGAAAGAATCTTGCCGACACTGGCAGGTAATGAACCCGTCCTCCTGATCCCGACTGAGCTACTGAGACCACCATATAGATGTGCATTGATTTCACTGCTAAGTATAAAATAAATGACTCTGCTTATGAATGATGAAAATTTAACCCTTGTCCTGCTGAATATTCATATCTGCCACACCCACTACAGATTATCAACCAATCGGATTACTTGATGCAAATTATTGCAACAAATTCGTAAACTGAATGACAAACAATGTAGATCCTGATCAGATGGCTTCTTCAGAAGCCATCTGATCTGGATCTTCATTGTTTGAAAGATAAGACGTATCCGGGCTCAGCAGGACAAGGGTTAAGAATATCCTCAACTGTTCAAAATTAACCATGTCATTAATACACATAACTTCTTGCAATTTTTTAAAAAAATATTTTTTGCTCTATAAACTTTTTGCAAAGAGTTGATCAGACTGCTCCTACAGGGCAGTCTACAGGAGCAGTCTGATCTGTGGGTCCACACTGTTTGCAACAGCTACAAACAATCAGCAGACAAAAATGCAGATGACAATTGTTGTGATTGGCACCTTAACAGATAGTATGGCAAACATGCAGATTTTTTTTTCAGAAAAAAAATGAGTAGATTTTTGAAAAGCTACTGATATTTTTGTTAGCTGAAAATACCACTGTATAAGTTAATGTACTTAACCTATAAAATGCCAATCACGACAATTGTCGTCTGCTTTGTCACCTGCTGTTTACTTTTGTTTTGTTTGATTTGAGGTTTAACATCCCCTTCAGCACTGAAAAGGTCATTTTGGAGATGTTGCTTCAAATTTTGTGGGACTTTTACCCGACATTGAGATGATATGACATCTCAAGCCCTGTCGCCCAATGAAACCAGTAGGGTTTATAAGCATGGGCTGTCCTACTCGCATCGCTTTACCTGGGCAAGCTTAGGTCCTCTAAGCTGTTTACCAGTGCTCGTGTGTGGTCGGATTTCAGCTCTGAGTGGAAGCACCATGCAGCCTATCTGTTTCTTCAAGCCCCAATGGGCGGCTGTTTACTTTAAAAGTCATTTTTGCAAAGAGTGTGGACCCAGATCAGACTGCTCCTCTAGGAATAGTCTGATCAGGGTCCACACTCTTTGCCTGTATGCAAAAATATTTTTTTAAAAGTTCGCAAAAAGATTCAGCAGACAACGTAAGCAGACGGCATGCTCGGATGTAGTTTTCCTCGGCGTCTTAAGTGTAAACAAAACAGTTTACATTGAAGGTCAAACTCTTAACCTCTAAAGAGTTTGGTAACACACTCTACGCTAATTCAGCAGACGTCAAATTGTTGATATTTTTCTAATTTTTCCCGAAAACAGGACTTCACATCTCATGCAAATTGTCTCCATAGGAGACAATTTGCATGAAATGTCAAATCCTGTTCCTGGGAAAATTAGCCCTTAAGGTTATGAGCCTGGAAAAGGAGGTTGTGAACCCAGCTTTTAGCCATGTATGAGACAATAGTCACATTTGATTGGATATAATTATGAAACTGATGAGAAATACTTAGTTGTTATTTTTTTTCTTGCAGGGTATTATATGTGCATTAAACACATAAAGGAAACAAAGTGAACTGTCTCCTGAATTTTCTGTTGTGATAATAATTGTACATGTGGTATCTCTGAATTTCCAAGACTGAATTTTCACTTTGAGGCAGGGTTACCTCCCTTAGACAGTTAGAATGCTTGAAATTGCCACATGACACCCTTGTTTTTTTGTATAATTTTGTAGTTGGCAGTTTGTTTACCATGTTTTGAAATGCAGATTTGTCAGGTACAGGGTCAAATATTAACATGTAAGCTTATGGAAATGTAAATAGAAGACCATAACCTAAAGACGCTGAGAAAAACAACATCTGAAACTGTTGTCTGCTTTTGTCATCTGCTGAATTTTTTTTTTCAAAGTTTTTAAAAATACTTTTGCATACAGGCAAACAGTGTGGGCCCAGATCAGACTGCTCCTACAGGAGCAGTTTTGTTTGTTTGATTTGATGTTTAATGTCCCCGTCATCACTATATAGGTAATTTTGGAGACGTTGCTTCCAATTTTGTGGGACTTATACATGACACTGACATGAAATGACATCTCAAGCCCTGTCGCCCAATGAAACCAATAGGGTTTATAAGCATGGACGGTCCGACTCACAACAATTTGCCTGGGCAGGCTTAGATCCTCTAAGCGGTTTACCAGTATTCATGTGGGGTCGGATTCAGCTCTGCATAGAAGCATCATGCAGCCCATTTATTTCTTCAAGCCCAGATGGGTGGGGGCCGCTTACAGGAGCAGTCTGATCTGGGTTCATATTGTTTGCAAAAAACAAGAGGGCCATGATGGCCCTGGATCGCTCACCTGATCCATAGTGTAACAAGTGGGCCCCAGGGAGATAATGGCCCAAGGGCTTTAATGTGCATAATGTTGAGGGAGGTCTTAAAGGTGAAGTTCATACCAAACATCAACAAAGGCTATAATTTGAACAACCTTGGTAGAGGTCCACTAGATGACGCTTCATACCAAATATCAAAGACCTGGGCCTTCTGGTTTCAGACGAGAAGATTTTTAAAGGTTTTCCCTATAAAAGCCTATGTAAAACGAGTGGGCCCTGGCGCGGGGGCGTTTTTGGCCCCAGGGCTTTAATTTGAACAATCTTGGTAGCGGTCCACTAGACGAAGCTACTTACCAAATATCAAAGACCTGGGCCTTGTGGTTTCAGACAAGAAGATTTTTAAAGGTTTTCCCAATATAAGCCTATGTAAAACCAGTTGGCCCCAGGGCGGGGCTGTTTTTGGCCCCAGGGCTATAATTTGAACAATCTTGGTAGCGGTCTACTAGACAAAGCTACATACCAAATATCAAAGACCTGGGCCTTCTGGTTTCAGACAAGAAGATTTTTAAAGGTTTTCCCTATATAAGCCTACGTAAAACCAGTGGGCCCGGGGCAGGGCCGTTTTTGGCCCCAGGGCTATTAATCCATCCACTGGTTAAGCAGGAGAAGCTCTGGTGGCCATTTTGTTAACTGGAGCTGCACAGTATCAGCAATTTTGGTAGAGGGTCACCAAACGAACATTCCTGTGAAATAATTTCAAAATCCATCCACTGGTTAGGGAGAAGAAGTCCTTTAAAGGTTTTTCTATTTTTAGCTCTGTTCACCCGAGCATAACGGTTTGAAAATTTTGGTAGAGGGTCACCCAAGGAACATTTCAGTGAAATAATTTCAAAATCCATCCACTGGTTAAGGAGAAAAAGTCGTTTAAAGGTTATTCTATTTTTAGCACTGGTGGCCATCTTGTTCACCCGAGCGGAACGGTTTGAGCAATTTTGGTAGAGGGTCACCCAAGGAACATTCCTGTGAAGTAATTTCAAAATCCATCCACTAGTTAAGGAGAAGAAGTCGTTTAAAAGTTTTTCTATTTTTAGCTCTGGCGGCCATCTTGTTCACCCGAACGGAACGGTTTGAGCAATTTTGGTAGAGGGTCACCCAAGGAACATTCCTGTGAAGTAATTTCGAAATCCATCCATTGGTTAAGGAGTAGAAGTCCTTTAAAGGTTTTTCTATTTTTAGCACTGGCAGCCATCTTGTTCACCCGAGTGGAACGGTTTGAGCAATTTTGGTAGAGGGTCACCCAAGAAACATTCCAGTGAAATAATTTCAAAATCCATCCACTGGTTAAGGAGAAAAAGTCGTTTAAAGGTTTTTCTATTTTTAGCTTTGGTGGCCATCTTGTTCACCCGAGCGGAACGGTTTGAGCAATTTTGGTAGAGGGTCACCCAAGGAACATTCCTGTGAAGTAATTTCAAAATCCATCCACCAGTTAAGGAGAAGTCGTTTAAAGGTTTTTCTATTTTTAGCTCTGGCGGCCATCTTGTTCACCCGAGCAGAACGGTTTGAGCAATTTTGGTAGAGGGTCACCCAAGAAACATTCCTTTGAAGTAATTTTGAAATCCATCAATTGGTTAAGGAGAAGAAGTCCTTTAAAGGTTTTTCTATTTTTAGCTCTGGCGGCCATTTTGTTCACCCGAGCAGAACGATTTGAGCAATTTTAGTAGAGGGGCACCCAAGGAACATTCCTGTGCAATAATTTCAAAATCCATCCACTGGTTAAGGAGAAGAAGTCGTTTAAAGGTTTTTCTATTTTTAGCTCTGGCGGCCATTTTGTTCACCCGAGCGGAATGGTTTGAGCAATTTTGGTAGGTCATCCAAGGAACATTCCTGTGAAATAATTTCAAAATCCATCCACTGGTTAAGCAGGAGAAGTCGTTTAAAGGTTTTTCTATTTTTAGCTCTGGCGGCCATCTTGTTCACCCGAGCGGAACAATTTGAGCAATTTTGGTAGAGGATCACCCAAGGAGCATACCTGTGAAATTAGATCAAAATCTGTCCAGCAGTTTTGGAGAAGAAGTTGTTTAAAGCAAAAGTTGACGCACGGACGCACGGACGCACGGACGATGGACGACGGACAAAGACCGATCCCAAAAGCTCACCTTGAGCACTTTGTGCTCAGGTGAGCTAAAAATTACTTTTAATGTAACCAGCAGACGGCAAAGCAAACAACAATTGTTGTGATTGGCATTTTATGGGTTAAATGGGTTTGTCATGGCTATAAAGATGCAGTAGAGTGAGTGAGTGTTTGAGTTTTACGTCCCACCAACAGCTAAGGTCATACGGAGACGGGACCTCGGTTTAAACACTCATCCGAAAGTCTGGAGAAGCCCCGGATCGATCCTGTGATCCCTGGTTTACAAGGCAAGTAGCATATCCACTACACCACGGAGGCTTCTAAAGATGCAGTAGAACTTCGGTGGCTCTAACAACGATGGCTCGTTTACCATGGATGAGTCGAACCCATTCTTGAGCCCATAGCGAAATCCTCTAAATAAGAAATAGTGGGAGATAATTAAGGAGATTTTAGTATTTTATCTTGCAAATGTATGCTGTGTGTACTCATTAGAATTGCCTCAATGAGGCGATTCTAATGAGTACACACAGCATACCTATTCATTATAGAACACCGAAAAGATGTCAAAAAGTATCTCGTTATGCCTCCTGACAGTAACCTGAGTGGCTCGAAGTACCCCCGTCTCGAACAGATTTTCGAGGTCCCAAAGGTGTTCGAGCCATTGAAGTTCGACTGTATACATGTACACAACAAATAATAACGTCTGATCAAACTGCATATCAAACCTATATTATCAAGTAACATTAACCCTTATCCTGCTGAATAAATTAAGCTACACCAATTTTTCTGACTATCAACCAATTAAATGACTTGAAACAATGTAGTCATTCAATTCACAAATTGCATGACAGGGATATAATTTGAAATAATAATAATAATAATAATCGACCTTAGTTATAGAGGGTGACACATTTAGTACTAGTATTTATCTTTCATGTGGCCCTCTTTTCCTGGGTAGGAACCAGTACTAAGCCATGTGGATAAAGTTTCTTGCTCAAGGAAACAACACTTGGCGCTTGCGGAGATTGAACCGGCTACCTCTTGATCTCAATTCCGATGCTTTACCACCGTACCACAGCGCTCCACAATCTTGGCAGAGGTCCACTAGACGCAGCGGGGACATTTTGACCCCAGAGCTATAATTTGAACAATTTTGGTAAAGGTCCTTTAGGTGAAGCTACATACCAAATATCAAAGACATGGGCCTTCTGATTTAAAACAAGAATATATTTTAAAAGTTTTTGCTAATTTCCCCATACTTGTTGCCATGGCAACCCAAGTTCTGCATGGAATGGAATTCTTTGAATAACTTTGAAAGAGAACTACCCAGAGATCATTTCTGCGATCTGTTTTGTGGTTTAGGAGATGTTGTTTGGAGAAGTTGTGAACAGACAGACAGACAACGACAGATGGTGATTGATCACAAAAGCTCCTGTCGAGCCTTTGGCTCAGGTGAGCTAAAAACTTCCAGCATATTGTGTTGATGTGAAGACCCAAAAGTCTTACGGCATGATTTGTTGTGCACAGGCTCAACTAATCAAAGTAAATACAGGTCTTTACCATTGACCTACTGAATAAGTTTGCCACACCAATTTCTGACTTTATGCTAATAAAATGACTTCACATAATGTATTGGTTCACATCACGTGAACAAGTCTGTGAAGTGAAGACCCCCATAAACCCCACTTTATATTGAGAAAACTGGGGTTTATGGGGGTTAACATTATTTTTCTTATTTCTGCTCAAAGACATAGGTTGTGGGTACTCGTTAGAACCGCCTCAATGAGGCGGTTCTAACGAGCAAATACAACCTATGTTTTGAGCATTTATAAGAAAAATGTCAGGGATTTTCACAAGAAAAGTAGCTATTTTGGAAATATGTAAAATGCACTATGGGAGAGTTATTGTAATGAATTCACAAACTGAATGACAAACAGTATAGATCCTGATCAGATGGCTTCTGGGTCCACTGTTTGCGGAGGTAGGGCTTATTGTGTTCAACAGGATAAAGGTTGTTTATCAAAAAATTAGATGAAATTATCAAAACAGAAAAATGCAAACATGGTTTTTGGTTTTATGGCCCTAACAAGATTATTTTACTTATATCGAGCCAATCGTTAATCAGAGGAAGGCGAAAACCTGAGTACCTGGAGAAAAAAACACCTCATATTCCATTGCAGAACTTGGCATCTCACATGTGACCTAAGCTAGGCTAGAGTCACAGTGGTGAGAGACCCATTCATTACGACTCCTTGATTTGGGGTTTAACATCCCCATCAACACTATTTAGGTCATTTTGGAGACGTTTCTTCCAATTTTGTGACTTTTACGTGACATTGAGATGAAACGACATCTCAAGCCCTGCCGCCAAATAAAACTAAAAGGGTTTATATGCATGGTCGGTCCAACTACCACCATTTTGCCTGGTCATGCTTAAATCCTCCAAGCAGTTTACCAATACTAATGTGCGGGGTCGGTAACAGCTCTGCGTGGAAGTATCGTGCAGCCAATCTATTTCTTTAAGCCCTGGTGGGCGGGGGCAAACCCAACGATTAAGTGTCAGCACTTTTATCCACTTGACCATGGAGGCCCATAAAATGCAAAATGGCTATCACAGACTGAAAATGCAAAATATTGCATTAAATACAGTAAAATTCCTATACCAAGTCCCTAAGGGGTGGTCTCTGACTAGAGGACACTGTATGCAGAAAACACAAAGAAAGAATAACTGCAACCTACTATTAAAAATAAGCTTTTAAAAGGAGAACTAGTCCTAATTTTAGGTGATCTTAACCCTTTTCAGACTGGAACCCAATAAACGGGTACCGTGGCAAACAGTGCAGGCCCAGATCAGACGCCGCAGAACGCGGCGTCTGATCAGGGCCTACACTGTTTGCATAAAATTCAGCCATTTTTCAAATGAATTTTGAAGAAAACACAACCTGACCCCCTTAAATTTTAAAATGAACTCCAGCTATATATATAAGGAGGAAGATTCCATTTGGTACACAAAGGGTTAACAGCGGAACTTCACTGTGTGTTTTACTTACCTGTATCTTCTTAGGCAGCAAATATCAAATAATGTCTGACTGTTCATTGCATTTGAATTACACCAAAACCTCTTTATAACACTATTGTTCAAAGCAGGAACCCTGCCAGTTGTTCAAAACCAAAGACGTCATTCGTTAATGTATCGTTTAAACTTTAATCATTAAATATGGCCCAGGCCCAGATCAGATACCGCAGAACACGGCGTCTGATCAGGGCCTGCACTATTTGTTAACAGAATTTTCCATCAAAAATAGAATAAAAAAGAAAACAAGAGGGCCCAATGGCCCTATATCGCTCACCTGTGTACCAGAAAATTATTAGTGTAGGAGACCACTTGACATTGCTACATATTAAATATCTAAGCTCAGGCAAAGCGGTGTGCATGCTTATAAACCCTACTGGTTTCATTGGGTGACAGGCTTGTGATGTAATTTCATCTCAATGTCGGGTAAAAGTCCCACAAAATATGAAGAGACATCTCCAAAATGACCTATAAAGTGTTGACAGGGATGTAAAACCTCAAATCTAACAAAATCTATGCCTTATGGTTTTGGAGAAAAAGATTTTTTTAAGTTTTTTCCGGTATAAGTCTATAGGAGCTAATGAGCCCTGGGGCTTGGCCAATTTTGACCCAAAGGGCACGGTTGGCAGGATTTATGTAGGCGACCATTTTGTGTTGCTATATACTAAATATCTAAGGTCTGTACTTCATGGTTTCAAAGAAGATGATTGAAGCTTTTTTTCCATTGTAAGTTTGTTGGAGTTAAGGGGCCACAGGATTTGGACCCAACAGGGGCATGATTGGCAGGATTCATGTAGGCGACCACTTGACATTGCTACATGCTAAATACCTAAGCTCTGGGACTAATGGTTTCAGAGAAGAAGAATTTTGAAGATTTTTTTCCCCATTTTAAGTTTGTTTTTTTTTTTTTTTTTTTTTATAAGGGCCCTGTGGTTTCAGAGAAGAAGATTTTTGAAGTTTCTCCAATTGTAAGTCTATGGAAGCTAAAGAGCCAATTTAGATCTCAGGGGCATAACTGGCAGGATTTATGTAGGTGGCCACTTGACGTTGCTACATACTAAAAATCTAAGCTCTGGGCCTTATGGTTTCATAGGAGAAGATTTTTTAAGTTTTTTTTCCATTATAAGTCTACTGGAGGTGATGAGCTCAGGCGTGGCCAATTTTGACCCCAGGGGCAGGATTAGCAGGATTTATGTAGCTGGCTACTTTATGTTGCTAGACACTAAATATCTAAGTTCGGTGCTTCACGGTTTCTAAGAAGAAGATTTTTGAAGCTTTTTTTCCATTATGAGTCTATTAGAGCTAAGGGGCCCCGGGGCATGGCCCATTTGGACCCCAGGGGCATGACTAGCAGGAAATATGTAGGTGACCACTTGCCGTTGCTACATGCTAAATATCTAAGCTCTGGGCCCTGTGGTTTCAGAGAAGAAGATTTTTGAAGTTTTTTTTTCCACTATGAGTCTTTTGGGAGCTAAGAGGGTCCCAGGGTGTGGCCCATTTGGACCCCAGGGGCATGATTGGCAGGATTTATGTAGGTGACCACTTGTCATTGTTACATGCTAAATATCTAAGCTCTGGGCCCTGTGGTTTCAGAGAAGAAGATTGTTGAAGCTTTTTTCCATTATGTGTCTATGGGAGCTAAGGGGCCCTGGGGCGTGGCCCATTTGGACCCCACAGGCATGATTGGCAGGATTTATGTAGGTGACCACTTGCCATTGCTACATGCTAAATATCTAAGCTCTGGGCCCTTTGCTTTCAGAGAAGAAGATTTTTGAAGCTTTTTTTTCCATTATGAGTCTATAGGAGCTAAGGGGCCCCGGGGCGTGGCCTTTTTGGACACCAGGCACATGATTGGCGGGAATTATGTAGGTGACCACTTGCTGTTGCTACATGCTAAATATCTAAGCTCTGGGCGCTGTGGTTTCAGAGAAGAAGATTTTTTAAGCTTTTTTCCATTATGAGTCTATGGGAGCAAAGGGGCCCCGGCGCGTGGCCCATTTCGACCCTAGGGGCATGATTGGCAGGATTTATGTAGGTGACCACTGGCCGTTGCTACATGCTTAATATCTAAGCTCTGGGCCCTGTGGTTTCAGAGAAGAAGATTTTTGAAGCTTTTTGTTCCATTATGAGTCTATGGGAGCTAAGAGGCCCCGGGGTGTGGCCCATTCTGACCCAAGGGGCATGATTGGCAGGAATTATGTAGGTGACCACTTGCCGTTGCTACATGCTAAATATCTAAGCTCTTGGCCCTGTGGTTTCTGAGAAGAAGATTTTTGAAGCTTTTTGTTCCATTATGAGTCTATGGGAGCGAAGTGGCCCTGAGGCGTGGCCAATTTGGACCCCAGGGGCATGATTGGCAGGAATTATGTAGGTGACCACTGGCCATTGCTACATGCTAAATATCTAAGCTCTTGGCCCTGTGGTTTCAGAGAAGAAGATTTTTGAAGCTTGTTTTCCATTATGAGTCTATGGGAGCTAAGGGGCCCCGGGGTGGGGCCAATTTGGACCCCAGGGGCATGATTGGCAGGAATTATGTAGGTGACCACTTGCCGTTGCTACATGCCAAATATCTAAGCTCTGGGCCCTATGGTTTCAGAGAAGTCGATTTTTGAAGCTTTTTTCCATTATGAGTCTATAGGAGCTAAAGGGCCCCGGGGCGTGGTCCATTTGGACCCAAGGGGCATGATTGGCAGGAATTATGTAGGTGACCACTTCACGTTGCTACATGCTAAATTTCCAAGCTCTGGGCCCGGTGGTTTCCGAATAGAAGATTTTTGAAGCATTTTGTTCCATTATGAGTCTATGGGGGTGAAGGGGCCCCGGGGCGTGGCCCATTTGGAACCCAGGGGCATGATTGGCAGGAATTATGTAGGTGACCAATTGCCGTTGCTACATGCTGAATATCTAAGCTCTGGGCCCTGTGGTTTCAGAGAAGAAGATTTTTGAAGCTTTTTTTCCATTATGAGTCTATGGGAGTGAAGGAGCCCCGGGGCTTCACCTATTTGGAACCCAGGGGCATGATTGGCAGGAATTATGTAGGTGACCACTGGCTGTTGCTACATGCTAAATATCTAAGCCGTTGGCCCTGTGGTTTCAGAGAAGAAGATTTTTGAAGCTTGTTTTCCATTATGAGCCTATGGGAGCTAAGGGGCCCCTGGATTGGGCCAATTTGGACCCCAGGGGCATGATTGGCTAGAATTATGTAAGTGACCACTTGCCCTTCCTACATGCTAAATATCTAAGCTCTGGGCCCTATGGTTTCAGAGAAGAAGATTTTTGAAGCTTTTTTCCATTATGAGTCTAAAGGAGCTAAAGGGCCCCGGGCGTGGCCCATTTGGACCCAAGAGGCATGATTGGCAGGAATTATGTAGGTGACCACTTGCCGTTGATACATGCTAAATATCTAAGCTCTGGGCCGGGTAGTTTCCGAGTAGAATATTTTTGAAGCTTTTTGTTCCATTATGAGTCAGTCTATGGGAGTGAAGGGGCCCCGGGGCGTGGCCCATTTGGAACCCAGGGGCATGTTTGGCATGAATTATGAAGGTGACCAATTGCCGTTGCTACATGCTAAATATCTAAACTCTGGGCCCTGTGATTTCAGAGAAGAAGATTTTTAAACCTTTTTTTTTTTTTTCATTATGAGTCTATGGGAGCTAAGGGGCCCCGGGGCCTTGCCCATTTGGACCCTAGGGGCATGATTGGCAGGATTTATGTAGGTGACACTTGCCATTGCTACATTCCAAATATCTCAGCTCTGGGCCCTGTGGTTTCCGAGAAGAAGATTTTTGAAGCTTTTTGTTCCATTATGAGTCTATGGGAGCGAAGGGGCCCTGAGGCGTGGCCAATTTGGACCCCAGGGGCATGATTGGCAGGAATTATGTAGGTGACCACTGGCCATTGCTACATGCTAAATATCTAAGCTCTTGGCCCTGTGGTTTCAGAGAAGAAGATTTTTGAAGCTTTTTGTTCCATTATGAGTCTATGGGAGTGAAGGGGCCCCGGGGCGTCACCTATTTGGAACCCAGGGGCATGATTGGCAGGAATTATGTAGGTGACCACTGGCCGTTGCTACATGCTAAATATCTAAGCTCTGGGCCCTGTGGTTCAGAGAAGATTTTTGAAGCTTTTTTTACCATAATGAGTCTATGGGAGCTAAGGGGCCCCGGGGTGTGGCCCATTCAGACCCAAGGGGCATGATTGGCAGGAATTATGTAGGTGACCACTTGCCGTTGCTACATGCCAAATATCTCAGCTCTGGGCCCTGTGGTTTCAGAGAAGAAGATATTTTAATTTTTTCCCATTGTAAGTCTAAAGGAGCTATACGTTGCCATAGCAACCAGAATTCCAATCTAATCAGTCCAAAAACCCTATGCAGCCTTTCCCCCTACCTGATGATGCTTCTCATGAAATTTGATCAAGATTGACCATGGGGTATTAGAGATATACTTATTTGAAATTGTTTACGGACGCACGGACGGATGGACGCATGCACGACGGACTAAAAGTGATCACAAAAGCTCACCTTGTCACTACGTGACAGGTGAGCTAAAAAAAATAGGCCTGATACCCCTTATATGACAAATGGACTTGTCCAACATACAGCAATGGAAGAGTCCACTAGTATACAATGGGTTAACAAGCAAGTTTATTTTCATCAGCTGACAGCTACAAGATGCTGAACCTTACAATTCAGTCTTAATGTAACGATGGCCTGTCTAGACAGCTGTTCAAAAATGAAGATGTTTGTCAACAATACCTTAAAATTTTTATTATTTATCTCTTGTCCTGCCGAATAAATTAATCTTGCCACACCTATTTTGGTCTATCAAACAATCAAATGACTTGATATCATGTATTCGCTCAAATTCACAAACTGGGTGAGAAACAATGAAGATCCTGATCAGCTGGCTTCTTCAAAAGCCATCTGATCTGGATCTACCGGTATACTGTTTGCACAGACGATCGGGGTTCAGCAGCAAAAGGATTAATATGATAGGCTAATTAATTTGTTTGCTTCCAAAAATGTGAGCAACTTTTGCATGGCAAAAGCTGCTCACATTTTTGAAAGCTAACACACCAGTGTACCGTTCCATCATTAATTAGTTCCTTAACCTATGGTAGGCTAATTTATTTGCTTCCAAAAATGTGAGCAGCTTTTGCGTGGCAAAAGCTGCTCACATTTTTTAAAGCAAACATAGCAGTGTACTTGATGCTGTATCTGATACTTTTCCATCATTAATGAGTTCCTTAGGCTAGCAATGCTTTAAACGACCAGGCCCTAGTATACAAAATTCTCAGCTTACAGTTTATCAATCATTATTTGATCTTTCCTGCCCAAGTTGTACCATTCACCCTCCTACATCATCCATTCTGATTGGTCGGGTACAACCTCTTCTCAACCAATCAGAGTCCACCAGACTTTCCCAATATAATCTGAACCAATCAGTGAAGACCATGTGTAAACAACAGTCGAGTGTTCTAATCTGTACAATACTCACTGTTTACTAAGTGTAAACAATAGTCTTGGTGTAAACAAAAAGTCTGAGTTTACACTATTGCAGCATTCAAAGTCACAGCAGCACGATGTTGAAAAATGGAGTGTATTATACCTTCTGGGTATCTATAAATGTTCTTTTTCTTCATAGCTCTCGATGTCCACCAAATGATTATTCCCGACAACAGGTCAACGGCAGAGTCCACGAGACTTGAAATTATAGAAATTGAAGATGAGAGGCCAACTGCCACACCTTTTGCAACCAAAAGAATCTGAAAAATACAACTGTAAACTAGCAATTGAACTTCACTGAATGAAGTTAACAAGTCTGTGTAATGAACACCAATAAAGTCCCTCTTTATATAGAGGCAAGAGGCCAAAGTGGACCAAAAATCGCTCACCTGGATGAAGCTAACATGAGATGTTACATTGTACCTTAGTGGCCATCTTATCTGTCAGATCAGATAGCCTATAGAAATTATGAATTTGAATATAGGGATCAACCATGATTTTTCATGCATTAACATTTGCCGGATCCCGAGGAAGCTGTTTGAACATGAGGCCGCTAGGCCGAATGTTCAAATATCTTCTGATGGATCCGGCAAATGTTAATGCAATGAAATAACCATGGATGATCGTTGTTCTTGCATCACTTACGAATCCGACAGCAAATTTTGATGAAAACCCCCAAAAGCTCCATATAAATTTCATATAAACTCTTCAAATGCGATAGGCAAACCAAAATGGCGGCCAGATCAGATTGTTGTTTACAATGACGTTGTCATGCAGTGACGTCATCATAGAACTCTAAAATATTACGTTCAGGGCGCTATGTTCAGGGCGATAACGTTACGTCACTCAAGGTAACGTAAACAAAGCAAGGCCAGTCTTGTGATATCAAAAGCTCAAAATCTATGTTCAAACAGCACGCAAATTTCATGAGTTGAACATGGTTTTTGCTGTTTGAGCATGGCTTTCAGTCCATTTGACAATAGCTTCAAACAGCCATTCCCATAGATATTTATGCAAGAATGTTGCCTTGATGCCTATGATAAGGTTTCTGAACAACTCAATCTTCCCAGCTAGCAAAAAACAGTGATACAACATTGACATGTCAACTCGCTGTTAGCCCGACATTGGTCTGACATTATTTGGCGGCTGGGGTTAGGATTCAGGAGGAGATGAATGTTGGTGCAGAGGGGAGGGTGTAGAATGTCCTCTGAAGAATTTCAAGAAGGTGGAACCATTTTAGAAATTCTGAAATTGCATGTCTCCCTATAAGAATCTTACATGGGTGTGAGGGGTGGATAGAAAAATCCATCCCGAGGGTCACTGTCCAGCATCACTCGGCCTGCCCAGTGATACTGGACAGTGATCCCGCGGGATGGATTTTTCTATCCACCCCTCTCACCCATGTAGGATTCTTTTTCATGCATATCTTCCATTTCTGAGCGTGGATTTTTAATACTGCAGTCACTTCTGTTGCCGACGACTGCCATATTGTGATGACACAACAGTGATGTTTAGTGACGTCACATAAAGTGCTGTGACATCAACCTTAACGAAGGCGCACATGAGGTAGTATTCAACCAGTGCATTTATCAAACACGCGAGAATATTTGATTTGGGTAAGAACACCAGGGTTAGAACAGAATTTCTATCCCAAGCTAAAACTATGGTTTTCCTTATCTGGTGTGCAAGAAAGATGCCTCCTATCAAGTTTCAGCTTGAGCCAACGTTTTGCTGGGGAGAAGACTGATGTTGTTTGAATAATTTCAATATGGCTACCATGGCAGCCATCTTTGATATATGAACAGAACTTTTTTAAGGACACTGAGCCTGAATTTTCATGTTACCCTGATGCCTCCCATCAAGTTTCAGCTCAATAGGACTTTTGGTTGGGGAGAATGATGTTGTTTGAAGAATTTCAAGATGGCTGCCTTGGCAGCAATCTTGGATGGCAGCCATCTTGGATGTCAGAACCCAACAATATCTCAATGCCGCCCTGATGCCTCCCATCAAGTTTCAGCTCAATAGGACTTTTGGTTGAGGAGATGTCTGAAGAATTTCAAGATGGCAGCCTTGGAAGCAATCTTGGATGGCAGCCATCTTGGATGTCAGAAACCATCAATATCTCAATGCCGCCCTGATGCCTCCCATCAAGTTTCAGCTCAATCTGACTTAACCCTTGTCCTGCTGAATATTCAATTATGCCACACCCATTACTGATTATCAACCAATCAGATTACTTGATGCTAATTACTGCAACAAATTCACAATCTGGATGACAAACAATGTAGATCCTGATCAGAAGCCATCTGATCTGGATCTACATTGTTTGAAAGATAAGGCATATCCGGGCTCAGCAGGACAAGGGTTCAGATTCAGGGGGCATGCCGGTCGAAGAATTTTATCACAACAAAATGATATCTCCATCTTGACTGGTGTCTCCTATCGAGTTTCAGGTCATTCTGACTTTTGGTTTTGGAGATGTCATTCAAAGAGCTTCAAGACAGCCTCCAAAGCCTCCATCTTGGATGACAGAATGGAATGATTATAGCAATACTGAATCTCCATGTCCCCCTAAGGCCTCCTATCAAGTTTCAGCTCATTCTGATTTTTGAATCTGGGGGAGATGTCATTTCAAGAATTTCATGATGGCCCCCATGGCGGCAATCTTGGATGTCAGAACTGAACAATTTTAGCAATTTTGAATCTTCATGTCGCCCCAATGACTCCTTTTATATTTCAGCTCATTCTAGCTTTCGGTTCAGGAGGAGATGTCATTTGAAGAATTTCAAGATGGCCACCATGGCGGTCATCTTGTTTATCGGAAATGATTGATTTTAGCAATTCTGAATCTCAATGTTATCCTGGTGCCTCCCATGAAGTTTCAGCACTTTCTTACCTTTATTTTTTGGGGGAGATGTGTCTAAAGAATTTCAATAGGGTCTCCATGGCGGCCATCTTGGATGTTCAAAGAGAAGAACTGCAGCCCAATGTCACCCAGATGCTTCCTTTCAAGGGGAATGGGAACATCTGGCAGAATTTTCAGTCATTTTTCAAAGGGAGACAACTTTTGGGACTTCCTGTACGCTTTTCTGTAAGCCCTATCCCACTGAAAAAGGGGTCTACTCTTAAAGGAAAGAATTTGCTCCTTAGGAGCAAATTCTTTCCTTTAAGAGTTGACCCCTATTGTCATGGCAGACATAAGTACTTTTGCAGGAGTTACCTCCCCTGAAGGTGTTCCCATACCCCTTAAGTTTCAGCTCATTCTGGCGTCCGGTTCAGGAGGAGATGTTATTGGAAGAATTTCAAGATGGTAGCCATATTGTATATTGGAACGGAACGATTTTAGCGATTCTGAATTTCCATGTCACCCTGATGCCTCCATCAAGTGTCAGCTCATTCTGATTTTAGAAGATGTCATCTGAAGAATTTCAAGATGGCTGCTATGGCAGCCAGCTTAGATATCGGAACCTAATGATTTTAGCAAATTTGATTTTAGCAATGTTTCTTATTTGTCTGAGCCATGATAGAAGTAGGGCATGTAAAATCGATTTAAGCACCCCCTTTCCAGTGAAATACTTTTTACTGACCATTCCAAGGCTGTTCTTCTGTCACTGTTAATTTTTGTTATAGTTTGTCTCTGAATGTGTGTATCGCTTATATATGTTTGTTTTGGACAGCCAACTGGTCATTTTGTGGTACAAAACTGTCCTTTTGTCTTTTTGCTTGTGATGTTCCCATTATGGTCTAGTTATTTCATGTTCATGTTTCTTTCACTTCGATGTCTCTGATGGGAGGTGTGGGTTAATTGTATAGATTCCTGATCATTGCCTTCACTTCTATTTTGAATCAGAATCTTCCCCCGAATGTTTCTTATCAAGTTTCAGCTTTATCTGACTTTTGGTTGGGGAGTAGATGTCATTTTAACCCTTATCTTGCTGTTCACGACAACCCCTATCTTTGCAAACTGTGTAGATCTAGATCAGATGGCTTCTGAAGAAGCCATCTGATCAGGATCTACACTGTTTGGCATTCGGTTTGTGAATTTGTAGCAATAAACTAGAGCTGCCGCCTAACGGGCGCCAATTATACCCCCGCATGCGTTGTCAGACAAATTTTTACAAGTATTTGACCTTGAGGAAGGTCAACGTAAAGGTCAAGGTCAGGTTTGTGTATATCAATCTTAAGTACTAGTGGCAAGGTGTGTGGTGTGTGAATATTAAAGAAATCGGTCAAAGAATAAGGAAGTTATGAGCAATGTTAAAGTTTTTTGTAACGGACCGACGACAGACAAATTTTTACAAGTATTTGACCTTGAGGAAGGTCAACGTAAAGGTCAAGGTCAGGTTTGTGTATATCAATCTTAAGTACTAGTGGCAAGGTGTGTGGTGTGTGAATATTAAAGAAATCGGTCAAAGAATAAGGAAGTTATGAGCAATGTTAAAGTTTTTTGTAACGGACCGACGACAGACGACAAGCTGACTCCTATATACCCCCTTCAAACTTCGTTTGCGGGGGTATAAATAACATCAAGTAATTTGATTGGTTGATAGACAGAAATGTGTGTGGCTTAAATGAATATTCAGCAAGATAAGGGTTAAGAATTTCAAGATGGTTGCCAATGCATCTCATAAAACATTCAAGATGGCCACCAATGCCTCTCATTAACTGTCAGCTCAATCTGACTTTAGGTCTGGGAGGAGATATTGTTTCAAGAAGGCTGTCTTGGATGTTATGTTTGTTTGAACTGAAACTTAACGTCCCCATCAACACTATTTGTGTCCTTTTGGAGATTCCAATTTTGTCAGCGTTTTACCTAACATTGAGATGAAATGACATCTTGGAGCCTGAAGCCCAATGAAACCAAATGGCTTATATGCATTGGATGGCCTGTCTCACACCACTTTGCCTGGGAAATCTTAGACCCTTTAAGGGGAATGGGAACACCTTCAGGGGAGGCAACTCCTAAGTATTGGAACAGATAGGCCTAAGCAAACAGTGCAGACCCAGATTAGACTGCTCCTGAAGGTGCAGTCTGATCAGGATCTACACTGTTTGCCCTTCCATCTGTGCCTTTTAGACTTCTTGCTAGCCAAAGCTAGAATGAGGTGACTTAAAAGGAATATGTTGTGGGTAATTGCTAGAATCCCCTCAATTATCCTCAAGGTAAGGAGGACAAGTACAAGGCAATTTTCTTCTTTTTTTTTATACAAGAGGGCCATTATGGCCCTGGATCGCTCACCTGATCCATAGTGTAACAAGTGGGCCCCAGAGAGGGCCATTATTGGCCCCAGGGCTTTAATGTGCATAATGTTGAGGGAGGTCTTAAAGGTGAAACTTCATACCAAACATCAACAAAGGCTATAATTTGAACAATCTTGGCAAAGGTCCACTAGATGAAGCTACACATCAAATATCAAAGACCTGGGCCTTGCGGTTTGAGAGAAGAAGATTTTTTTTAAAGATATTCCCTACATAAGCCTATGCAAAACCAAATGGCCCCGGGGCTATATAAATCAATGTAAAACCAAAGGGCCCCGGGGTGGGGGCATTTGTGGCCCCAGGGCTATAATTTGAACAATCTTTGTAGAGGTCCATTAGATGAAGCTTCATACCAAATTTCAAAGTCCTGGGCCTTGTGGTTTCAGAGAAGAAGATTTTTACAGATTATCCCTATATAAGCCTATGTAAAACCAAAGGGCCCGGGGCGGGGCCACTTTTGGCCCCAGCACTATAATTTGAATCATCTTGGTAGGGGTCCTTTAGAAGAAGCTTCATACCAAATATAAAAGACCTAGGACTTGTGGTTTCAGAGAAGAAGATTTTTAAAGATTTTCCCTATATAAGTCTATGTAAAACCAAAAGGCCCCGGAGCAGGGGCATTTTTGGTCCAAGGGCTATAATTTGATAATTTGAACAATCTTGGTAGGGGTCCACTAGATGAAGCTTCATACCAAATATCAAAGTCCTGGGCCTTGCGGTTTCAGAGAAGAAGATTTTTAGAGATTTGCCCTATATAAGCCCATGTACAACCAAAGGGCCCCGGGGCGCTATAATTTGAACAATCTTGGTAGGGGTCCACTAGATGAAGTTTCATACCAAATGTCAAAGTCCTGGGCCGTGTGGTTTCAGAGAAGAAGATTTTTAAAGATTTTCCCTATATAAGCCTATGTAAAACCAAAGGGCCCCAGGGCGGGGGCATTTTTCGCCCCAGCACTATAATTTGAACAATCTTGGTAGGGGTCCACTAGATGAAGCTTCATACCAAATATCAAAGACCTGGGCCTATTGATTTCAGAGAAGAAGATTTTTAAAGATTTTCCCTATATAAGCCAATGTAAAACCAAAGGGCCCCTTGGCGGGGGCATTTTTTGTCCCAGCACTATAATTTGAACAATCTTGGTAGGGGTCCACTAGATGAAGCTTCATACCAAATATCAAAGTCCTGGGCCTTATGGTTTCAGAGAAGAAGATTTTTAAAGATTTTCCCTATATAAGCCCATGTAAAATCAAAGGGCCCGGGGCGGGGGCATTTTTCGCCCCAGCACTATAATTTGAACAATCTTGGTAGGGGTCCACTAGATGAAGCTTCATACCAAATATCAAAGACCTGGGCCTTGTGGTTTCAGAGAAGAAGATTTTTAAAGATTTCCCCTATATAAGCCAATGTAAAACCAAAGGGCCCCGTGGCAGGGGCATTTTTTTCCCAGCACTATAATTTGAACAATCTTGGTAGGGGTCCACTAGATAAAGCTTCATACCAAATATCAAAGTCCTGGGCCTTGTGGTTTCAGAGAAGATGATTTTTAAAGATTTTCCCTATATAAGCCTATGTAAAACCAAAGGGCCCCGGGGCGGGGGCATTTTTCGCAACAGCACTATAATTTGAACAATCTTGGTAGGGGTCCACTAGATGAAGCTTCATACCAAATATCAAAGACCTGGGCCTTGTGGTTTCAGAGAAGAAGATTTTTAAAGATTTTCCCTATATAAGCCAATGTAAAACCAAAGGGCCCCGTGGCGGGGGCATTTTTTGTCCCATCACTTTAATTTGAACAATCTTGGTAGGAGTCCATAAGATGAAGATTCATACCAAATATCAAAGACCTGGGCCTTGCAGTTTCAGAGAAGAAGATTTTTAAAGATTTTCCCTATATAAGCCAATGTAAAACCAAAGGGCCCCGTGGCGGGGGCATTTTTTGTCCCAGCACTATAATTTGAACAATCTTGGTAGGGTACCAAATATCAAAGACCTGGGCCTTGTGGTTTCAGAGAAGAAGATTTTTTAAGTTTTTGGTGAAAAAAATCTATTTTTGGCTCCTGTGACCTAGATGTGCAACGGACCGGAACCATTTGAACAACTTTGAAAGGGGCCCACCTAAGGATCATTCCTGTGAAGTTTGGTCAAAATCCGATCAGTGGTTTAGGAGGAGATGTTGTTTAAAGAAATTGTTTACGCACGGACGCACGATGGACGACGGACAAAAAGTGATCCCAAAAGCTCACCTCGTCACTACGTGACGGTGAGCTAAAAAACGACAACATATTGTGGGTAGTTGTTAGAATCGCCTCATCGAATAATTACCCACAATGTAAAGTAGAAGTAAAACAAAGATCAGGAATCGATACAATTAACTTACTCCACCCATCAAAGACACCAAAGGGAAAGAAACGCAAACATTAAGCGACCAGACCATAATGGAAACCGAAACAAAGGAAGGCCATAAGGACAGTTACTTTCCCACAAAATGGCCATATGGCCATCCAAAATAAAAAGACACAAGTGATACACACAGTAAGTAACAAACAACAACATAAATAAAAACATGAAATTTTCCTCCAGAAAAGGAGGGGAGACAATTCAAGAATTTTTTTTTTATTTCTTTTTAAAAACCTTGTAAGAATGGCCTCAATGAGGCAACTCTAACATGTACCCACAACATATGTTTCTAACAAGAAACCAGTGCTTCAGCTGAAGTGCACGACCCGCCGGATGCTTTTAGCTTTATGAGTGTTACCATATATGGGTATGGCGGCCATTTTGGTCATGTGATCTGGACCTAAAACGGTTCCCCCAATAAATGCGCCTTATCCTAAGGAGCAAAAATATATCTTATACTTTAGTACTGTATTCTGAATCGTTTGCAGGATAAAATGCATTCTCACTTTCCAATACAAATGCATATGTGTCAAAGTTTGACCTAGGCACAAAGAAGGTCAAGGTCAACCCAGGGTCACCATTTCAGCAATTTATGATGGGCCTACGTCCCAGATGCTATTTATCAAGTTTCGTGGAAATCTGCCCCGTGGTTCTGGAGAAGACTATTTTTGAAGGGTTTTTACCATATATGGCTTGGCGGCCATTTTGGTCATGTGACCTAGACCCCATGAGCAAATTTTGGTTTCCCCCATCCCATAGAGGCTCCATATGAAATTTGACTTCAATCAACCCAACGGTTTCCGAGGAGAAGCAGTTCGAATATTTTCAAATTTTTCGTCTCGGCGAGGCTATACTAAATGGAATGTAATATTTCACATGTTCATTGGTTAGATCTCATTGATATCTATCAGTATGCCAAAAATTGTTTAAATTTTCCAAGCGGTTAAGTCACTATCACCAATTTTCACAAACGGGCTACGGACGGACAGACAGACAGACCATATATGGCTTGGCGGCCATTTTGGTCATGTGATGAGCAAATTTTGGTTTCCCCCTTCCCATAGAGGCTCCATATGAAATTTGACTTCGATCGGCCCAACGGTTTCCGAGGAGAAGCAGTTCGAAAATTTTCACACTTTTCGCCTCCGCGAGGCTATACTAAATGGAATGTAATATTTCCCAAGTTCATTGGTTAGATCTCATTACTTTAGTACTGTATTCTGAATCGTTTACAGGATAAAATGCATTCTCATTTTTCCAATACAAAAGCATATGTGTCAAAGTTTGACCTAGAAACAAAGAAGGTCAAGGTCAACCCAGGGTCACCATTTTAGTAATTTATGATGGGCCTACGTTCCAGATGCTATTCACCAAGTTTCGTGGAAATCTGCTCAGTGGTTCTGGAGAAGACTATTTTTGAAGGGTTTTTACCATATATGGCTTGGCGGCCATTTTGGTCATGTGACCTAGACCCCATGAGCAAATTTTGGTTTCCCCCATCCAATAGAGGCTCCATATGAAATTTGAATTCAATCTGCCCAACGGTTTCCGAGGAGAAGCAGTTCGAAAATTTTCACATTTTTCGCCTCGATGAGGCTATACTATATGGAATGTAATATTTCTCAAGTTAATTGGTTAGATCTCATTGATATCAATCAGTATGCCAAAAATTGTTTAAACATTCCAAGCGGTTAAGTCACTATCACCAATTTTCACAAACGTGTTACGGACGGACAGACAGAGACAGACCATATATGGCTTGGCGCCCATTTTGGTCATGTGACCTGGACCCCATGAGCAAATTTTGGTTTCCCCCTTCCCATAGAGGCTCCATATGAAATTTGACTTCAGTCGGCCCAACGGTTTCTGAGGAGAAGCAGTTCGAAAATTTTCACATTTTTCGCCTCAGCGAGGCTATACTAAATGGAATGTAATATTTCGCAAGTTCATTGGTTAGATCTCATACTTTAGTACTGTATTCTGAATCGTTTGCAGGATAAAATGCATTCTCACTTTTCCAATACAAAAGCATATGTGTAAAAGTTTGACCTAGGCACAAAGAAGGTCAAGGTCAACCCAGGGTCACCAAATTAGCAATTTATGATGGGCCTATGTCCCAGATGCTATTTATCAAGTTTCGTGGAAATCTGCCCAGTGGTTCTGGAGAAGACTATTTTTGAAGGGTTTTTACCATATATGGCTTGGCGGCCATTTTGGTCATGTGACCTAGACCCCATGAGCAAATTTTGGTTTCCCCCATCCCATAGAGGCTCCATATGAAATTTGACTTCAATCAGCCCAACGGTTTCCGAGGAGAAGCAGTTCATAAATTTTCACATTTTTGCCTCAGCGAGGCTATACTAAATGGAATGTAATATTTCGCAAGTTTATTGCTTAGATATCATTCATATCTATCAGTATGCCAAAAATTGTTTAAATATTCCAAGCGGTTAAGTCACTATCACTAATTTTCACAAACGGGTTACGGACGGACAGACAGACAGACCATATATGGCTTGGCGGCCATTTTGGTCATGTGACCTGGACCCCATGAGCAAATTTTGGTTAACCCCTTCCCATAGAGGCTTCGTATGAAATTTGACTTCAATCGGCCCAACGGTTTCCGAGGAGAAGCAGTTCGAAAATTTTCACATTTTTCGCCTCGGCGAGGCTATACTAAATGGAATGTAATATTTCGCAAGTTCATTGGTTAGATCTCATTGATATCTATCAGTATGCCAAAAATTGTTTAAGTCACTATCACCAATTTTCACAACGGACGGACGGACAGACAGACTGACAGACTGACAGAATGACAGACTGACAGACTGACAGAATGACATGGTGATTTTAGGGCACTCTAGAAAATCAACCGACTTCAGTTGGTTGCTTTTTCTGCGGGTCGTGCAATAAAAACTATCTTTATATTATCCGCTAGAAAAGGAGGCATAACCTAGGAACAGAATGATGAGGTTGGTATTTTAGGATATTTAAAGGATGGTTTTCCTCATTACTCCATATAAACCTATGTTGCGGTATTCATTAGAACCGCCTCAGTGAGGCGGTTCTAATGAATACCCACAACATAGGTTTTTATAGAGAATTTACAAAAACTATCCTCCAATTATCACAAAATACCCATCTCATCTGTTCCTATGCATAACAACGATAATTTTAGCATTCTCATTGTTATCATTTCTTAATAAAAACATTATTATGCTGTGTGTACTTGTTAGAAAGACCTCATACTGTGATTCTGAAAAGTACCCACAACATATGTTTCTAACAAGAAATATGATGATTTTCCCTATTAAAGATATCCTCCAGATCAGAAGATATAACGACCATAATTTAGGGATAAGTTTCCCCTTTTTAATAATGGAAACATAATATTGCGCGTACTTGTTAACCCTTATCTTGCTGTTCACGACAACCCCTATATTTGCAAACAGTGTAGATCCAGATCAGATGGCTTCTGAAGAAGCCATCTGATCAGGATCTACACTGTTTGGTATTCAGTTTATGAATTTGTAGCAATAAATTACATAAAGTAATTTGATTGGATGATAGACAGAAATGGGTGTGGCTTAAATGATAAGCAAGATAAGGGTTAAAATGGCTTCATCATCACTTTAACAAGTCTGCATCCCTCTAAACCCCACTTTATATAGAGAAAACTGGGGTTTACAGGGGTATATATTACTTTTCTTATTTCTGTTACAAGACATAGGTTTTGGGTATTCGTTAGAACCACCTCAATGAGGCGGTTCTAACGAGCATCCACAACCTATCTTTCATGTATAAATAAGAAAAACATTTTGGAGATGTGAATAATGCACTGTGTCACACAGGTGTATTATTATAATGGTACATGTGTTCCTAATGATGAGGCATTCCATTATTCTGTGTGATAAACCTACAAAGTTAACGGGTGATAAACCTACAAAGATAACAGGTGATAAACCTACAAAGTTAACAGGCGATAAACCTACAAAGTTGACAGGCATTAAACCTACAAAGTTAATAGGTGATAAACCTACAAATTTAATAGGCAATAAACCTGCAAAGTTAACAGGCGATAAACTTACAAATTTAACAGGCAATAAACCTACAAAGTTAACAGGCGATAAACCTACAAAGTCAATGGGTGATAAACCTACAAAGTTAACAGGTGATACACCTAAAAGTTAACAGGCGATAAACCTTCAAAGTTAATGGGTGATAAACCTACAAAGTTAATGGGTGATAAACCTACAAAGTTAACAGGTGATAAACCTACAAATTTAACAGGCAATAAACCTACAAAGTTAACAGGTGATAAACCTACAAATTTAACGGGCGATAAACCTACAAAGTTAATGGGTGATAAACCTACAAAATTAACGGGTGATAAACCAACAAAGTTAACAAGTGATAAACCTACAAAGTTAATGGGTGATAAACCTACAAAGTTAATGGGTGATAAACCTACAAAGTTAATGGGTATTAGACCATCAAAGTTAATGGGTGATAAATCTACAAAGTTAACGAGTGATAAACCTACAAAATTAACGACGAAGCTCAGCTGCGCCAGTCTTTCTGCTCTTTTACTCAATCTTGCAGACTTTGCTATGTGACTTTCATCAATTGTGTCAGATTGGATGTTTTCAAAGGCACTGATCATCTCATCCTGGGCTTTGTAGTATGACCTAAATTAAAGAAATCTATGTAAATATCTTTCTACTAACCCTTGACCTGCTGAATATATGCCACACCCACCACTGATTATCAACCAATCAGATTTCTTGATGCAAATCATTGCAACAAATTCATAAACTGAATGGCAAACAATGAAGATCCTGATCAGATGGCTTCTTCAGAAGCCATATGATCCGGATCTGCATTGTTTGAAAGATCAGACATAAATTATCCAGGCTCAGCAGGACAAGGGTTAAGGCCACCTTAAAGGACTACCTTAAAGTGGTCTCAATAATGTGGTGGTCAGAATACTGCACAAGTAAGTGTATTTAGAAATGTAATATTTTTGCACTCATGGAAACTACTATTGAAAATGGCAGTGTTATTTTTTTTGAAGGTCTTAAATACACATAAATTCATAAAATCTAAAGACATTAAAACCTGCCAATCGCGATATTTGTCATCTGCTGATCAGACACCCCTTAATTTCTGTGCTGTAAGCAAAGTGTAGACCCTGATCAGATTCTGCATTCTGCAATGTCTGATCTGGGTCTACACTGTTTGCCAAGCCCAACCATTGATTCCAGCCCAGATTCTATAGATATTCCTATTATGCAATACACTGACCTCACTGCGATAAAATTTATTTTCTATAAATAAGTTACCTGGATTTCCTACAGGGGTATATTGTCTAGGAATCTCAGAAGACACTCCCAGGTATCCAAGTTGTAAATATGAATGCTTTGTGACTGTTGAGATATAAGCATTTCAAAAACTTAAACCCAGTATTTCAAAGATGTACTAGATTTTGACCCCTAGCCCCACCCGGGGCATGAACCCAGGAGTCTGTTCTTTTTAAACACTAGAACACCCTCCCAGGTACTTAAGTTCCAAATATGAGTGCTCTGTGATGAGTAACTGTTGAGATATAAGCATTTGAACAAGATGGCCATGATGGCCCTGGATCGCTCACATGATCCATATGATAGAGTAACATGTGGGCCTCGGGGAGGGCCATTATTGACCCCAGGGCTACAATGTGCATAATGTTGAGAGAGGTCTAAAAAGGTGAAGCTTCATACCAAATATCAACAAAGGCTATAATTTGAACAATCTTGGCAAAGGTCCACTAGATGAAGCTACACACAAAATATCAAAGATCTGGGCCTTGTGGTTTCAGAGAAGAAGATTTTTTAAAGATTTTCCCTACATAAGCAATGTAAAACCAAAAGGCCCCGGGGTGGGGGCATTTTGGGCCCCAGCACTATAATTTGTACAATGTTGATAGGGGTCCACTAGATAAAGCTTCATACCAAATATCAAAAATCTAGGCCTTCTGGTTTCAGAGAAGAAGATTTTTAAAGGTTTTCCCTATATAAGTCTATGTAAAACCAAAAGGCTTTGAGATGGGGTCATTTTTGGTCTGAGGGCTATAATTGAACAATTTTGGTAGAGGTCCACTAGATGAAGCTTAATACCAAATATATTAGACCTAGGCCTTGTGGTTTCAGAGAAGAAGATTTTTCAAGATTCTCCCTATATAAGCCCATGATAAACCAAAGGGCCCCGGAGCGGGGACATTTTTGGCCCAGGGCTATAATTTGAACAATCTTGGTAGGGGTCCACGAGGTGAAGCTTCATACCAAATATCAAAGACCTGGGCCTTGCCATTTCAGAGAAGAAGATTTTTCCTATATAAGCCCATGTAAAACCAACAGGGCGAGGGGGGGGACCTGGGCCTTGTGGGGTGAAGCTTCATACCAAATATCAAAGACATGGGCCTTACGATTTCAGAGAAGAAAATTTTTAAAGATTTTCCCTATATAAGCCCATGTAAAACCAAAGGGCCCTGGGGCAGGGGCATTTTTGGCCCCACCACTATAATTTGAACAATCTTGGTAGGGGTCCACTAGATGAAGCTTCATACCAAATATCAAAGACCTGGGCCTTACGGTTTCAGAGAAGAAGATTTTTAAAGATCTTCCCTATATAAACCCATGTAAAACCAAAGGGCCCCGGAGCGCGGGCATTTTTGGCCCCAGCACTATAATTTGAACAATCTTGGTAGGGGTCCACTAGATGAAGCTTCATACCAAATATCAAAGACCTGGGCCTTGCGGTTTCAGAGAAGAAGATTTTTGAAGATTTTCCCTATATAAGCCCATGTAAAACCAAAGGGCCCCGGGGCGGGGGCATTTTTGGCCCCAGCACTATAATTTGAACAATCTTGGTAGGGGTCCACTAGATGAAGCTTCATACCAAATATCAAAGACCTGGGCCTTACGGTTTCAGAGAAGAAGATTTTTAAAGATTTTCCATATTTAAGCCCATGTAAAACCAATGGGCTCTGGAGTGGGGGCATTTTTGGCCCCAGCACTATAATTTGAACAATCTTGGTAGGGGTCCACTAGATGAAGCTTCATACCATAATCAAAGACCTGGGCCTTGTGGTTTCAGAGAAGAAGATTTTTTAAGTTTTTGGTGAAAAAAATCTATTTTTGGCTCCTTTGACCTAAATGTGCAACGGACCGGAACCATTTGAACAATTTTGAAAGGGGACGACCTAAGGATCATTCCTGTGAAGTTTGGTCAAAATCTGATCAGTGGTTTAGGAGGAGATGTCGTTTAAAGAAATTGTTTACGGACGCATGCACGCACGCACGCAAGACGGACGACGAACGAAAAGTGATCCCAAAAGCTCACCTTGTCACTACGTGACGGTGAGCTAAAAACGCAGTGTGACGGGAACGCAAACGCAAACATGCACATTCTAGGTGACAACAATAACTCTCCATGTACTTCATACAGGCGAGCTAAAAAACGCATTTTATTCACTATCTGTTGACAATAATGTCAATATTCCGTCATTAGTAAAAGGGAAGTCGTTAATGAAGCCGTACATGTAACGTAAAGGGGAGTTTCGAACTAATTTACATATTTAATCCACTAGTGGTTTACAATATTTATTACATGGCGTTATTACACTCTCAGACTCAACGTCATATGATAAACCAGAATCTGCATTCCAGAGTTTGTTTGTTTGTATTGGAGTTTAACGGCCCAGTCAACAGTATCTTAGGTCATTTTTGAGCCGGTCAGTTTACCTAACCACACTTTTCCTCGGTAGGCTTATACAAAAGCGGTTAACCAGTACAGTGCACATTCTTTTGCCAGAAGCTGATAACTGCCCTTCTTGAATCAGCAGAAGGGAGAGAATGACCGTAGAAAAGATTTCATGATCAATCTCCATGAAAGAATGTTGCCGACCCCGGCAGGCAACGAACGCACGTCCTGCTGATCACCAGTCAGTGTATTCCAGAGAAAAAAGAATATACCTTATTCTTCTAGATAACTTCTTATCTTCCTTCGACTTTCCTCTTTTCTTATCAGAAAATAATTCTACAGGAACTTTCCATCTGATGTCTTCGACTGCAGGCTCAGCTGTAAGTTTAAATCAAAACAAAAGTAAGGCATCACTTGCTGAATAAATTCATTTAGCCACACTCTGGCCCCCACCCATCGGGGCTTGAAGAAATAGATGGGCTGCATGATGCTTCCAAGCAGAGCTGAAACAAACCTGCGCACGACTACTGGTGAACCGCTTAGAGGATCTAAGCCTGCCCAGGCAAAGTGGCGCGAGTCGGCCCGTCCATGTTAATAAACCCTATTGGTTCATTGGGCGACAGGGCTTGAGATGTCATTTCATCTCAAGATCGGATAAAAGTCCAACAAAATTGGAAGCAATGTCTCCAAAATGACCTTTATAGTGTTGACGGGGACGTTAAACCTAAAATCAAACAAACAAAACTGTGAAAATAACAAGGTCATGTTATTTTTCACACTGTGAAAATATCATTTATATTTTTAGTGTGAAAATATCACTTTTATTTGTTTCAGATATGCATTGATTTCACTGCTATGTATAAAATAAATTCATTTAGCCACACCCATTGCTGACTATCAACCAATCAAATTACTTAATCTATTATAGTCATTTCAATTCACAAACTGAATGACAAACAGTGTAGATCCATATCAGATGGCTTCTAAAGAAGATCTACACTGTTTGCAAAGGTAGGGAATGTCGTGAACAGCAGGATAAGGATTAAAACTAGAGCTGTCAGAGGATCTGATTAAAGCCCTGCTGCAGCATAACCAGAGGAAAAAGACCCATAGTTGATACGTTTTTCGTTTCAGGCAAAAAATGTAAAACATAACAAGGGATGTAACGCCAAGAGTTATGTGCCCTTGGCCCTAATTCATGTACACACAAAACATCAGCCCACAGTCCATGTGTGTACCAGGTTCAATTGTATAGATTTCATAATTCCTGAGAAATCTGTAACGAATTTTTTTCATTAATGGCAAATTGTAAAACCTAACAAGGGATTTAACTCCATGAGTTAGGGGCACTTGGCCCTAACTCTTATAATACACAATACATTAATCCCATGTCCATATGTGTGCCCAGTTTCATTTTAGTTTCTGAGAAATCAAAAAATATTTCCTTCATGCCAAACTGTAAAACTCTACTTATGGATTTAGCTCCATATCCACCCACTGTTCACGTGTGTCCTAGGTTTCAACTTCTTTACTTTTACAGTTTTTGACTAAGTTTCACAAAAACATTTCATAAATGGCCCATTTTAAAACCTATCAATGGATTTAACTCCAAGAGCTATAGGCCCTCTGCCCAGACTCCGATATAAACGATACATCAGCCCACTGTCCAAGAGTGTACGAAGGTCGTTCAATATTTAACTGGCCTTACCCACTTACTGACCCCTTTTTACATATTATTCATCAATATCCTATACATAGTTATACAAAATCTTATCTGTTAGTCTAGTATATGTAGTCTGTGCGAGGTAAAATAACATGGTAGGGGTCAGTGTTGCTGAACTTTCTTCATAAATTCAGTACAGAGTAAGGCTGCCACGATTAATCGTATAATCGATTAATCGATCGATAAATTCCACAAAAATGATTATCATTTCTGATTTGCTTTTAATCAATTACTTGATAGGTACAATTTAATACCCAAAGTTATACCTAAAATAGATGGATGAGTGGCAAACAGTGCAGACCCTGATGAGACGCTGCATTATGCAGCGTCTCATCTGGGTCTACACTGTTTGCTCAGGCCTGTCTGTTGAAATATACATATGGTAAAGTGCAACATATGGTAAGAGTCATGCTCAGACAGAAAGTCAGACAGGTAAAATAATGACAAAAACCTTAGCGAATACTAATCGATTATCAATCGCAATGACAGGACTGATAATTGATTATCTTTTCACCTCCAATTAGCCAGCCCTAGTACAGAGCAGTGATTATATGTCTGTTTTTGAAAAAGAAGACAAACCAGGTAATGTATGAGGAAGTGTATGAAGTTTATAGAAAGACTGCTCCTTCATATTTAACTGTTAAAAACTGGGTGCTGATTTTAAACGTGATCGGGTAACATTGGAAAATGAGCACCATAGTGGAAGATCTGTGAATGCTACTGATGATGTCACTAGTGAAAATCTAGGGGAACTAGTAATTTAAAGCAGGACAGGCGAAAAAAAGTTTCAGAAATGGTTAGAAGATTGGATATTTCTGGGAGTACAGGGTTTTTAACCCATTTAGTACCAGAAACACCAAAATGGGTATCCTGGCAAACAGTGCAGGCCCAGATCAGACGCCGCAAAATGCGGCGTCTGATCTGGGCCTACATTGTCACTGTGAAAAGTTAAGCCATTTTCCAAATCAATTTTGAAGAAAACACAGCCTGACATGCCTAAATTTTGAAATGGACTCCTGCTGTATACAAGGGGGAAGATTCCATTTGGTACCAAAAGGGTTAATATTTTACATGAACAGCTGGGCATGAGGAAGCTTTCAGCAAATTGTTGGGTGCTACAATGCCTTAGTAAAGAACAAGCTGTCAGAGTGTTCATGTCTGAGTTACTTCTGGAAAGGTATGATTCTGATCCGGAAGACTTTCTTGAAAGAATTGTTTCCAGGGATGATACTTGGATCCATCACTATAAGCCTGAGACTAATCAAAGCACTGAGAGTACTGGTGGGTCGATTGTCTCTGGGTGTAGATAGGAAAATGGGCCTGAGCGTGGATTGTTTCGTTTAACCCTTAAACTCATTTACTGAAAGCAAACCGTGTAGACCATGGTCAGACGCTGCGTTTTTCGGCGCCTGACCCTTAAATTTTTTCTACTGATTGACGTCCGAATACAACCGTGCGTAGGACAGTGTAACGGACGACCTACATTGAGCTAGGTGAGAAGTTATTATTATGGAATGAACTATATTTATTATTATTATTATTACTATTAATATTATTATTATTATTGTATGACTCTTTATATTGAATTACATTATTTAAATATATCTTCATGATGCTAGAATATTTGTAATACCGTCAGGAGAGAGCAATAATAGGCCTAGCCTACGCTCAATCCTTGTCTCATTCATTATATAAACTGCTTTATGTTCTCGAATACTTAGCTATACTGTGTAAATAAGTGTTTGATGACAAAAATTTCTGAATAAATAAATAAATTTTTTCTATACTCTAAGCAAACAGTGAAGACCCTGATCAGACACCGCATTCTGTGGCGTCTGATCTGGGTTTTCACTGTTTGCCTAGCCCAACCCGTGATTCCAGCCCAGATTTTACAGTTAACCATTTACGTAAACACGCTGACCTCACTGCGATAAAATTCTATAAATAATCTGCGTGGATTCCTTTAAATCAGTGATAGTTAAGGACCCATCCAGTGTTTTTTTTTTTTTGTTTTTGTTTTTGTTTTGCTAAATTCTAAATTTAGAGCACATATGACCGACTCAGTATGCGGAGATAAATAGAAAGCACCAGTAATAAATTCTACATTTTCTTAGCAAGAAATGTTTTCAAGAAAGATCAAGGCTGATAAACACTAACAGCTACAACTGAACAGGCTTTTTTTTTCACAAGAAATCAGATCCAAATGCAAAGAACTAGGTCACGGATGCATTCCTCGCTTAAAAACGCTGACTAAGACTTCATTCTTACCTGGCCGTACAGCTCGAGAAGAAGACTGCAAAGGGAAAACAAGTTCATAAAGAACGTGCCATTTCTTCAAGGATTTATATTAAATACTTACGATAATATTGATGATAATCTCTGAAAACAAATATGGCGTATGGAAGAGAGCTCGGCGTTGTATATATCACGTGATCGGCGTTTGTGTATATCACATGAGAGCCTTTTCGCGCGCTTTTGGTTGATTGGTCAATAATGGTCATGTGGTTATCTCCGCGTTGGTCACGTGGACATTTGCAAGAATCGACTTTCTACCGTATGGTACATTTGGGTCGATTGATAAACAATCGACCCAAAAAGCAGAGTAAAGAATGGACTGGACATGGATCACCACATCAAAAGAAATTCTGGATTCAGCCTTCAGTTGGCAAGGTCATGGCAACTGTTTTTTGGGATAACAAGTGTTTTCTGTTGGGGGACTATTAACCTCATGGTCAAACTATTAATGGGGACTACGGTATTATACTAATACATGTATTTTGGACCAATTACGTGCAGCAATAGTACAGGAAAGGTGTTGAAAAAATTACAGAAAGTGTGCAGTGGCAACATGACAATGCTGGAGTCCATACTTGCGCAGTTTCTGTTGACGTAATGAAGCGGAACGGTCTATAGCCCTTACCCAATCCACCAATCCAGACACCCCTTTACTTGGAAGTGGACCTACCCAGAACATATAATGGAAGATTCTATTAAGCATATATGGGTTATACTGTGTTACATCAAAAACATTGTTATAGTGAACTATGTTATATAGAGGTGCAAACTACCACAAGATTCTAAAAATTCGGACATCTTAAGGACTTGCTGTAATTCCCCTAAATTTTTCACCAATTTGTTTCACGATCCAGCAAGGAGCCCAAAAGGTACAATGATGGAATGGCAAACAGTGTAGACCCTGATCAGACTGCTCCTGAAGGAGCAGTCTGATCTGGGTCTGTACTGTTTGCTTACGCCTATCTGTCCCTCCATGCTTATAAACCTATTGGTTTCAATGGGCAACAGGGCTTGAGATGTCATTTCATCTCTCTGTCGGGTAAAAGTACTACAAAATTGGAAGCAACATCTCCAAAATAACCTATACAGTGTTGACGGGGATGTTAAACCTCAAATCAAACAAACAAACAATACTTAGGATCATTATGGGATACAAGAATGAACCTTCTTACAATAGCAAAAACTTACCATTCATAATAGCGCTGTTAGACGGCGCCACCTCTGTTATTCGGATGTGAGAATGCGTCCTGTATTTCAGGTTGCAGACAGACATCTCTCGACGCCCAATCAGGAACCCCTCATCCTGGCTATTCTGCAGGGGCTTGAAAGATAAAAGAACGGGATCCACCGTAAAAATTTGCATGGCGTCAGCTCCTTTTTTAGTGCTTAACATTTTGAATCTCTCACCAATAGCGAGTACAAGTGAACTGATGATGAACAACAACGGTAAAACACTGTTCTAAATTTCAGTTTCACTGAAATAAAATTCTGTCGCACATTTGTGACGTCTTTAATTTAACCCTTAAAGCCCCATCTAAAACAATCACAGATGACATTCGCTATCTGTTGTTGTTTTTTTATTATTTTTTGGAGAAAATATAGATTTCCATATTATTTTTAGTAATTGTTGGCCATTGACAATTCACATGAAATGTCAAGCCTTACTTTCTATAAAAAGGAATATAAAAATATTTGAAAATGTCATCTGCTAAGGTTGTGCTTGGTTCTTTAGGGGTTTAATGTCAAAGTAATTTGATATTCAGCATCAGGTTTCCTTTCAAGTCGGGGTGTCTCTATTTTTTCGTACATCACGATTTCCTAAATACAGAAACCTTATATCCCGTATATTTTAGACAATAAAATGGTTCATCTGGGTGCATAAATAATTATCGAAGCCGAAACATCTTAACCCTTGACCTGCTGAATATTTAAATATGTCACACCCACTACTGATTATCAGCCAATCAGATCACTTGATGCAAATTATTGCAACAAATTCATAATCTGGATGGCAAACAATGAAGAGCCTGATCAGATGGCTTCTTCAGAAGCCATCTGATCTGGATCTACATTGTTTCAAAGATAGGGCATATCCAGGCTCAGCAGGACAAGGGTTAAAATTCGAATCAGTTTTGTTATCAAAGATCATAACTGATAATAATAATATTTCCGCTGACCATTATATGTGCCTGATCAAGAGAAAACATGTTTTGCCATCTGCAAACAATTAAGGTGAAGATCAGACTGCGCATTTACACATTTGCACAGTCTGATCTGCGCCTTAAATGTTTGTTGCATGGATAGTATCATATCTCTAGTTTCTATATCTAAAACTTCAAGACTTATTGCAGTTCTGTGCAGCTGAGCAGGCTAGTTTGAATCTTATCTTGTCATAAACGCTGAAGAGATTTTCTTGTGACAGGGGTCATATGTCCGCGCTCACTGACCAAAATCACTGTGATCAATATGTAAACTGGCAAAATAATTTGTCAACCTGGGGTCAGTAGTTCAAAGCATCATTATCTTAAAGAGCTCAAAAAGAGTGATCAAACTATTAACTGTTCTAGCAACTAAAATATCTAAAATTGTTATTTTTGCTGAAAAAATGTGAGCAGCTTTTGCATTTGCAAAAGCTGCTCATATTTTTTCAGCAAAAATATTATTATTGCCATACTGAATGATCAAAGTTTTAACGATAAGTTTTGTTTGTTTGATTTGAGGTTTAACGTTCCCGTCAACACTGTAAAGGTCATTTTGGAGACGTTGCTTCCAATTCTGTGGGACTTTTACCCGACATTAAGATGAAATGTCATCTCAAGCCCTGTCACCCAATGAAACCAATAGGGTTTATAAGCATGGACGGTCCGACACTCACATTGCTTTGCCTGGGCAGGCTTAGATCCTCTAAGTGGTTTACCAGTACTCGTGTGTGGGTCGGATTCAGCTCTGCGTGGAAGAATCATGCAGCCCATATATTTCTTCAAGCCCCGATGGGCGGGGGCCGAAGATAAGTTAGCTAATGATGTTGTTAGTTTTGAACAACTGGCCGCTGGGCCTTAGTTGTTCAAAGCATCGTTAGCTTAACCAGCTTATTTGTGGTCAAATTTTTCTAGCAATTGCAATATCTAATATCCTCTGGAATATCTGATGGGCATTCAGTCCTGGTTTCATCTTCCAAAGACCTTCTACCATGTTTGAATTCCCCAACCCAGAATTTAACTTGTGCATACGATGGTGCAGAAGACCTGTTTTCCCTTTCAAATGCAAGTACAGAATTACAGCACCGTAGTCAAATTTTGACGAAAAGTTTGCTTTTTCATCGCTAGCCATGTTTGAGGTTCAATATCTTATGAGTGAATGACACGATAAGGGTGCATTTTTGCCCTCATGCCTAAAGCATGTATTGAAACAAGGCATGAAAATCTTGGTTGTCTGGGTCAATTGGAAATGGGATAGACTGGTTACTTATTGACTTGCCCTCATACCATAAAAACCAATACATTTTTTTTTTATTTAATACTTGCATTTATTATTGAGGAAATATTATGCAAAATTCAACAGCTCCAGTCACTGTAGTTTAATAGGGCCATTGTATAATCTGGCAAATCTGACAAGTTAATGAAGCATGAAATATAGGTCAAGGTCACTGGGTCAAGATGTATGCTGATGCAAGGGATCATCCAGAAACATTAAGTAAAGTATGAGGGTTCTAGTAACTATATATACTTATTGAATTCCAAAGGGTTATGATGGAATCTGACAAAGTCAATGGAGCATGAAATATAGGTCAAGGTAACATGGTCAAAGGGTATGCAGAGACAGCATGTCAAGGCGAACCAGTATGTGAAGTTTGATGGTTCTATGAACTATAATTGCTGAGATCCAAAGGGTTATGGTAAAATCTGAGAAAATCAATGAAGAGTGAAATATAGGTCAAGGTCACTGGGTCAAGGTGTATGTTGAGGCAGTATGTCAAGAAGAAACATTAGGTAAAGTTTGAAGGTTCTACTAACCATAGTTGTTGAAACCACAAGCCAAAAAATAGATCATTAAACCTCAAGGTATCTTGAAAGTTCTATGTCCATCACCTTGATCTAAAGGTCATGTCTACTGACATGGATGGGGGTAAATAAAACTTTAGACCTATATTTACCATCACACAAAATATAAAAGAAACCCATTACAGAGTCTTTAAATAATAAGGTCTTATAAACGTTAACACAAAAACTTTGACCCTGTGACAAAGTTTTTATGTCTGCATGGCTACCAACATGGATGGCAGTAATTAAAACTTTAGACCTGTATCTACCATCATGCAAAATAATAAAACAAAGCCATCAAAGGGTCTTCATGTAATAAGGTCTTCTAAACTTAAACAAAAAAACTTTGTCCCTGTGACGAAGTTCTATGTCTGACTTAAAGGCATGTCACCCAAAAGGGCTGGTGGTAATTAAAACTTGAAACCTATGCCTATGTCTACTATCATGCAAAATATAAAAGAACTAGAAATGGTTTCAGAGGAAAACCATGTTCCCCCACCATAAATATATCTTAACACCCATTTGACTTTAATAATGAGGTTAAAGTCACCAAAATGTAAGCTGCTTACAAGCCATTTTTGGCCAAAAACTGACAGTTTTCTCGGGAGCCTGTGACCTTAAACAAGAGGGCCATGATGGCCCTGGATTGCTCACCTGATCCATAGAGTAACAAGTGGGCCCTGGGGAGGGCCATTATTGACCCCAAGGTTATAATGTGTATAATGTTGAGGGAGGTCTAAAAAGGTGAAGCTTCATACCAAATATCAATAAAGGCTTGATTGTCCACTAGATGAAGCTCAATACCAAATATCAAAGACATGGGTCTTGCAGTTTCAGAGAAGAAGATTTTTAAAGATTTTCCTATATAAGTCTATGTGAAACCAAAGGGTCTTGGGGCCGGGGCATTTTGGGCCCAAGGGCTATAATTTGAACAATCTTGATAGAGGTCCACTAGATGAAATTTCACACCAAATATCGAAGACCTAGGCCTTGTGGTTTCACAGAAGAAAATTTTTAAAGATTTTCCCTATATAAGTCTATGTAAAACCAAAGGGCCCCGAGGCGGGGGCATTTTTGGCCTCAGGGCTATAATTTGAACAATCTTGGTAAATGTCCACTAGCTGAAGCTCCATACCAAATATCAAAGACCTAGGCCTTGTGGTTTCAGAGAAGAAGATTTTTCAAGATTTTCCCTTTATAAGTCTATGTAAAACGAAAGGGCCCCGGTGGGGGGGGGGGGGGGGGGGGGGGGGGGGGCATTTAATTTGAACAATCTTGGTAGAGGTCCACCAGATGAAGCTTCATACCAAATATCAAAGACCTTGGCCTTGCAGTTTCAGAGAAGAAGATGTTCAAAGATTGTCCCTACATAAGCCTATGTAAAACCAAAGGGCCTCGGGGGGGGGGGGGGGGGGGGGGTGCATTTTTGGCCCCAGCAAGATGAAGCTTCCACTAGATGAAGCTTCATACCAAATAGCAAAGACCTGGGCCTTGCAGTTTCAGAGAAGAAGATTTTTAAAGATTTTCCCTATATAAGCCCATGTAAAACCAAAGGGCCCCGGGGCGGGGGCATTTTTGGCCCAAGCAAAATAATTTGAACAATCTTGGTAGGGGTCCACTAGATGAAGCTTCATATCAAATATCAAAGACCTGGGCCTTGCGGTTTCAGAGAAGAAGATTTTTACAGATTTTCCCTATATAAGCCCAAGTAAAACCAAAGGGCCCCGGGGCGGTGGCATTTTTGGCCCCAGGGCTATAATTTGAACAATCTTGGTAGAGATTCACTAGGTGAAGCTTCACACAAAATATCAAAGACCTGGGCCTTGCGGTTTCTGAGAAGAAGATTTTTAAAGATTTTCCCTATATAAGCCTATGTAAAACCAAAGGACCCCGGGGCGGGGACGATTTTCGACCCAGGACTATAATTTGAACAATCTTGGTAGAGGTCCACTAGATGAAGCTTCATACCAAATATCGAAGACCTGGGCCTTGGGGTTTCAGAGAAGAAGATTTTTAAAGTTTTCATTTAAAAAATCTATTTTTAGCTCCTGTGACCTGGATGTGCAACAGTCCGGAACCATTTGAACAACTTTGAAAGGGGACCACCTAAGGATCATTCCTGTGAAGTTTGGTCGAAATCCGATCAGTGGTTTAGGAGGAGATGTTGTTTGAAGAAAAAGTTTACGCACACACGCACACACGCACGCACACACGCACGCACGACGGACGACGGACAAAAAGTGATCACAAAAGCTCACCTCGTCACTTCGTGACAGGTGAGCTGAAAACAAACAGTCAGTAAAAAGCTCAGATCATCAAATTTAGTAGACTGTAATTAAATATTGTACCAATTTTAACCAACATTCATAAAATGTTAAATGATATAGGTTACAGATAAGCCATTTTTTGGCCCCAAAAGAACAGGTTTCGGGAGACCTTAGCCTTAGAGGGCAGACAAGCCATTTTTTGCCCAAAGTTGACTGTTTTAGGGGCACTGTGACCTTGAAAAAGGGTCAAGGTCACCAAAATCTAATCAAGTCTGTGGTATGTTGTATTGATATATTGTATCAAGTTTGACTTCAGGCATAACTATACCAAATTTAGTGACACAGAGGTGTCATCAGTGTGTCTCAACCCAAAGTTCTGAAACTGAAACGGATGGAGGGCAAGACCCGGCAAACACAGCACATCCCCCTCCAAGCACACACCGACCAACGTAGCCTATGAGACAGGTCAACTGGAGGCATCAGGCAAGACACCAACCAGCGGACTTATAGGCGTCCCCCACCGAGCCAACATCAGCAAACATGACCCACACTCCATGGAAGTCCCGGGCATCAGGAAGATGTCCAAAGTAGCGAGACTTGCAACACTTAAAATATATCAAAAAGTGTAAACCAAATCCGCTAAGATACATGTCTCATCAGTCTTAGTTTTAGAAAAATTAGAATTTTATACTGCAAAAATTAAAGACATAATATAGTTATTTAAATCAGTACTTAGTGTGGACTATAATTAATCGATTCATTAATGAGGTAGAGTGCAGTCTTAGTCCAAGCCATTTTTCGCCCAAAAATTGACTGTCATTGGGGTGCTGTGACTTTGTAAAAAGGTCAAGGTCACCAAAATCTAACCAAATCTGTGGTTTGTTGTAATGATATATTGTACCAAGTTTGACGAAAATCAATTAATTTGTTAATGAGATAGAGTGCTGGCAAGCCATTTTTGGCCCAAAATTGAGTTTTAGGGTCGTTGTGACTTTGAAAATGAGGTCAAGGTCACCAAGATCCAATCAAATCTGCGTATTGTTGTATTGATACAGTAGAATCTCGGTGATTCGAACGCCGATTTTTCGAAACTACCGATTTTTCGAAGACGACTGGCGGTCCCGACATTTTTCTCTATAAGTTATTGCAAAAATATTACCGATTTTTCGAATTTCGATTTTTCGAAAAATTCGATTTTTCAAACAGTTTCGTCGGTCCCAATCAAAGAAATTCTTATTAAAATCCCCTGTTTAATTCGAAATATTACTTGGCTAATCAAGGTCACACATCACAATTTTGCGGCGAGTTCGATTGTTACACTTCACACCCGACTGACTTCAAGAATAGTAGATACAGGTAATTAACACCGGATTAACGGCCACACTACAGGTGATGATCCTTTATTGAGTAATTGGTGTCTTTAATTGATTTCGTCCGCAATGAATATTTTATTTGATGTTCTTTATGTGTTTTAATTATGGTACATTATTGAGTTTAATTTCATTTTAATTTGAATATTTCTCTGCCTTTGATTTACATGATTAAGCCAGTTTATTACAGACTGATACAAATCTTTGCTAGCTGTCAGTGTTTGTCAGTTTAATATGTTGTTCTTTTTGCGGGGTTAAATATTTCGTCAGTAAAATGGTTTAGTAATTTGCATTCAACCTTCATTTTTGTTATTGTTGATGGCTGTAAATAAAAATTAAGTTCAAGTTTTATTATTATTTCCTGCTTTCGTAGCCCAGTCAAGCATAAAAGACGATGAGATTAACATTCACGTACCTCATTTTCTTTAATGCTTTGGCAGTTATTACTGTTTCTTTATCATAGTGCCGCAATGAAGTTCGAATTATAGTCATTTGAATTGCATTGAATAAAAAACACGAACATATCCGAAAATTGCCGATTTCGATAATTCGAACTCTCGATAACTCGAAGGAATTCCTGCGGTCCCTTGCACTTCGAATTATCGAGGTTTGACTGTATGTCAATTCATTAATGAGATAGAGTGAAGACAAGCCATTTATGGCCAAATGGAACTGTTTTTGGGTTGCCGCGACCTTAAAAATGAGGTCAAGGCCACCAAAATCTAATCATATCTGTGATATGTTGTAATGATATATTTTACCAAGGTTGACTAAAATTAATCAATTTGTTAACGAGACAGAGTGCAGACAAGCCATTTTTGGCCCCAAAATGACTGTTTTTGGGTAGCTGTGACCTTGAAAATGAGGTCAAGGTCACCAACCAATTTCGAACCAAATCGGTGGTATGTTGTAATGATATATTGTACTGAGTTTAACGAAAATTAATCAATTTGTTAACAAGAGTGCAGACAAGCCATTTTTGGCCCAAAAATGACTGTTTTTGGGTAGCTGTGACCTTGAAATGAGGTCAAGGTCACCAAAATCTAACCAAATCTGGGGTATGTTGTAATAATATATAGTACCAAGTGTGACTAAAACTAATCAATTTGTAAATGAGATAGAGTGCAGACAAGCCATTTTTTGCCAAAAAAATTACTGTTTTGGGGCCGGTGTGATCTTGGAAATAAGGTCAAGGTCACCAAAATCAAGTCTGCGGTTCGTTGTAATTATATATTGTACCCAGTTTGATTAAAATTAATCACTTGGTTAATAAGATAGAGTGCAGACAAGCCCTTCTGGGCCTACAATGACTGTTTTGGGGTCATTGTGACCTTGAAAATGAGGTCAAAATCAAAATGACTGTTTTCCCTTATCCTAGTGATGTGTCTATGCAAGTTTGGTCAAAATCCATCCATAGGCTCAGGAGATATAATGCTTCAAACAGGCTATGCCGCCGCTGCCGCCGACGCAAATGGGATCCACACCAAATACAATATGTCCCTCTCCCCTCCGGTGTGGGGACATAAATTCATCAAAGGGTCTTTAAATCATAAGGTCTTCTAAACTTAAACACAAAAACTTTGACCCTGTGACTATTTTCTTTGTCTGTGACCTTGACCTTAAGGGTCTCAGCATAAACTAATAATGAACAGATGGAAAGACAAAAAGAATGCACCCATTGATATACCTTGTATGCCAGGAGTATAATGAAAAAGGTTTAACACAAAACTCTGACATAATCAAAATGCATGTCTTATTTATTGACCCTTAGCCCCACCCAGGGTCTTGGTCTAGGAGCCTGGTTATTCCATATGAAAGGTAATGCTATACAGATATCCTGTACCAAATATGAAGAGTTACACTACTCGCCTTGTAAACCAGGGATTGCAGGATCGATCCCAGGCTTCTCCAGACTTTCCAATGAGTCTTTAAACTGAGGTCCCGTCTCCATATGACCTTAGCTGCTGGTGGGACGTAAAACTCAAACACTCGATCACCAAATATGAAGAGAATCTAACATGTAGTTAAGGAGATATGGGCAATTGAAAAAGTTTAACGCAAAACTTTGACATAAAAACGGCTGGACGAACGGATGAAAGAATGTACAAACAAACTATCTAACAAACGAACGAATGAACAAACATACCTGACATACTTCGTGTGCGGGGTTATAATTATTATAGAGCTTGTGCTGTGACATCTGTCGAGTTATCTGTATTAGTGGGAGGTTAAAAGATTGTATCAGGAATGGATAGAAATACCGTATTCACCCTAATTACCGCACATGCTCCTATAAGCGCACACCAAAGCTATTTTTGAAAAAAAAAACGCATAATCGCACACCTTACAGTAACCTCCCATTGAAGTTTTCACAGGAAATCTATGAAAAAAACTTACCGTTATTTCTTCAACAGTGAAGGCAAGGCAACTGCATTTCTGTCAAATTCATTTGACAGCTCTAATACACACTTTAATTCCTCGTTTACGAAACTTGCGAAGCGGGAAACAAGACAGTTCAACTGCCAAGACAGTTACCCAAAATGATTTGTGTGCGCTTAATAGGTCGATTTTTCACCACGATTTTTTTACACAATTTTGAAAAAACTAAGCGCACGGTGCGGTAATTAGGGCGAATACGGTACTCAAAATTCAAAATATTCATATTTTGCAGCCTCTTAATATTATCGACTGAAAATCCTTTTAAAATTTATTCTGATAATTTATTAGTTATTTTATTTGGATAAATACTGAGATAAATGCTGATTTTATTCAAATATCATGCAAATACTGTTGATGAATTATGCAAGATTTGCTTATAACAGAAATCATATAATGTTATTAGAAATCCTTGACTGGATGTAAAAATAGCCATCGGAAGAGTTGGCAAATCCCCCGACCAAAAGCCAATATGGCCTTCAGAAGATTGTTCACCAATAGATAGTGCACCAGAATTAAACCAGCAATATATCACAAAAGTATTGCAGTTATGGCCATCACAAGATTATACTTTCAGGGGAGAAAACTAAACAAGAGGCCCATGGGCCACTATGCTCACCAGAGCTCAGGTGGGACTGCCCAGTGACAGCCATGTATTTTAACATGATATCATTTTCTTACATGCTTTTCAATGAATGATAGAGATTTATCAGTGAAATATAAATCGATATTTTCACTGTTTCAAACAGTGAAAATACGATTTTTTATTTTTCACTGTTTGGGACTACTTTTTTCTTCAAATCTAACTCTAATTTCAATTTTATCTTTGTCAGATAACTGAACAATACTGAAATGTGTTCTAATTGACGCGTAGCCCGTTCATGACTGACGTCATTTATGACGCTGACGTCACGTCTTTTGTCGCGCGACGTTAGACTTGCCAGCAACTTCTTTGGAAAACTACTCTCTCAATTATTTCATTAATCATTCATAATAATACCATCCCAGGCCATTTCTCAGGTGCAAACTTTCAGTTTACACCCAATAGTATACCCACTAAACACGATGGACACCACTAAATTGACGCGAAACGAACAGGAACAAAGATAATTTTCTCCGAATGTGAGCGACACCATTAAAGACACCTTTTGAAGCATGTAAGAAACAGACAATTTTATTTTTTCAGTGCAAGATCAAATTTTATTTCACTCATGAACACCAAAACTGCTATTTTCACTCGTGGCTACGCCACTCGTGAAAATAACAGTTTTGGTGTTCATTCGATGAAATAAAATTCGATCTTACACTGAAAAAATCAAATATCCTCTATTTAATCTACCAATTATAAAGTCTCCCAAGTGAACCCCTATATCCAAATGAGCATCCATCTGGACTCATTATCTGAAACATTCAGCCTTTTATTAAGTAGTGGGTGTAGTGCATGGACCCAATGGAGCCCTGGTTGGTATCACTAAATGCATCTTATCATAAGGAATAAGAATATATATGGTGTAGCAGTGGGGATCTGTATACCGGAGTTATAAGGCCTCTTAAGCAGTGGAGGGGTTGGGGCATGTCCTGTTGATCCCAGGAAAGCCAAAGATTGTTGTCCCTATAAGGACCAAGAATATATATATATGGTTTTTGGGTGGGAATGTGAATGGTTTCTGATATATGAGGCCCTTCTAAGACATGGAGAGGAGAGGAATGGCCCCTGCGACCCCCAAGTGGGTGTGCTATTGATAAGGAACAAGAACATATATGATTATGGGGTGGGGATTTGAATGGTTTCTGAAATATATGGCCTTTTAAAGTGGAGGGGTTGGGCGCATTGCCCTAGCACAAAGTGACCCCCAGGTTGGTGTGACTAAATAAGTCTTATCATAAGGAACAAGAATATTATAGTTTATGGGTGGGGATCGGAATGATTTCTGAGATATATGGGTTTTAATGAAGTAAAGCAGTGGGGCATGACCCTGGCAGTCCGGATGACTCCCAAGCTAGTGTTATTTGAATGTGTCTTATCACAAAGAAGATAATTATATATGGTTTAGGGGTGCGGCTCTGAACAGTTTCTGAGATATATAGCCTTTTGTGAAGTGGTGGGGTGGGGCAAGGCCCGGCTTGACCCGGGAGACCTCCAGGTTGACATCAATGAATGTGTCTTATCATAAGGAACAACAATATATATGGTTAGAGGTGGGGATCTGTAAGGTTTCCATGATATTGGGTCTTTAATGAAATGAAGGGATGGGGCACGACTCTGGCACATTGTGGGGGACCCCCAGGTTAGTGTCAATGAATGCGTCTTATCATAAGAAACAAGAATATATAAGGTTTGGGGCGGGGATCTGAATAGTTTCTGAGATAGATGGCCTTTTGTGAAGTGGAGGGGTGGGGCAAGGCCCCGACGCACACAGGAAGATCACCAAATTGGTGTCAATGAATGAGTCTCTTCATAAGGAACAAGAATATATAGGGTTTAGGGGTGGGGATCTGTAAGGTTTCCAAGATATTGGGCCTTTTATGAAATGGAGGGGGTGGGGCATGACCCCGGCACAACCCGGGGGACCCCCAGGTTGGTGTCACTGAATGCATCTTATCATAAGGAACAAGAATATATATGGTTTTGGGGTGGGGATCTAAATGGTTTCTGAGATATATGGCCTTTTGTGAAGAAGAAGGGGTGGGGCAAGACCCAGGCGCACCATGGGAGACCCCAAAATTGGTGTCAGTGAACTTATATTTTCATAAGGAACTAGAACTATCACTAAAGGTGATGAATACCCCCACAAAAACTGCCTTGATAGTACAACAGCGGCATTTTGCAATTTTTTCACTTGAAAGGGGCCATAACTATGTCGAAATTTGACGAATTGTAGTGGAAATCGAACTTGACCTGTATTTTATGATGTTACATCAGTGCACCAAAAATTACAAAAATCGGTGAAGCGCTTTTTGAGTTATCGTCCGGAAACCAAGTCAACAGACCGACCGACCGACAGACAGACCGACAAGCTCACTCCTATATACCCCCCCAAATTTCATTTGTGGGGGTATAACAAGAATATATATGGTTTAGGGGTGGGGATCTGTAAGGTTTCCAAGATATTGGGCCTTTTATGGAATGGAGGGGTCGGGGCATGACCCCAGCATGTACCGGGGGACCCCCAGGTTGGTGTCACTGAATGCATCTTATCATAAGGAACAAGAATATATATGGTTTTGGGGTGGGGATCTGGCTGGTTTCCAAGTAATATGGCCTTTTATGATGTGGAGGGGGTGGGGCATGGCCCCAGCTTAACCTGGGGGACCCCCATGTTGGCATTAAAGCATATGGCTGAGAGACATTTACTCAAGGAACATTTCTATAAAAGTTTTGTCAAAATATCTGCAATAACTTGGCAGCAAATGCCATTTTTCAATTTTCCCCATTATAAGTCTATGGAAAATCTAATGTGCCATAGCAACCAAACTAAGGAGCCAAATTTTATAAAAAACACAAAACCTATAAAGGAAAATATGGTGAATATTTCCAAAAACTCTCAGCCTAATAGAGCATTCGGTTTCTGAGGAGATGATTTTTGAAGTATTTTTTTTTTCTATTTTTTTTATTTTGGTTTCCATGGCAACCAATAGAAATGAGCAGTAGGCCTAAAATCATATGGCAGGTAGTAGATTGCCTAAGGAACTTTTCTATGAAAGTTTTGTCAAAATATCTGCAGAGGCTTGGCAGTAAATGCCATTTTTCAATTTTCCCCATTATAAGTCTATGGAAACTCTAAGTTGTCATAGCAACCAAACTAATGAGCCGATTTTCATAAAAACACAAACATTCAATCCCCCAGCCCAAGAATGCTACAGATAAAATTTGGGCCCAATCGGCCCAGTGGCTTCAGAGGAGATGTCGTTTGAAAGTGTTGACGCAGACGACGCAGACACAGACGACGCAGACGCAGACGGACAACTGCCTATCCTATAAGCTCCCCCGGAGCCTTCGGCTCTGGTGAGCTAAAAACCAGGGCACTCAGAATTGTAGTTCTTGCGCATGACATGCCTGCTTAAGCTCATGTATTTCTGTATGAAGTACCATCAATATGTCTCAAAGGGTATTGGAGACATGGTGATCACAAGCTGGTCATACTGTTATATTGGAAGGGTAGATAACTCAAATACCACAGGACCAACAGTTGTGGTTCTTGCACATGACACCCCTTCTGTACCTTGTATACAATTGCGCCAAGTTCCTTCAATATATCTCAAAAGGTGTTGGAGTTAGGGCCATCACAAGGTTATATTGTCAGGGGAGATAACTAAAAACCAGAACACCCAGAGTTGTAATTCTTGAGCATAACACACCTGCTTAACCTCATGTACATCTGCATCTTGTACCACCAATATGTCTCAAAGGGTATCGGAGGTATGGTAATCACAAGGTGGTCATACTGTTATATTGGAAGGGGAGATAACTCAAATACAATAGCACCCAGAGTTGTGGTTCTTAGGCATGAAGTGCCGTCTCAACCTTGTATACAATTTTGCCAAGTACCCTCAATATATCTCAAAGGGTATTGGAGTTATAGCCATCACAAGGTTATATTGTCAGGGGAGATAATTAAAAAGCCAGGGCACCCAGAGTAGTGGTTCTTGCACGTGACACACCTGCTTAACCTCATGTACAACTGTACCAAGTACCAGCAATATACCTCAAAGAGTATTGGAGATATGGCCATCACAAGGTAGTGATTCTATTTTATTGGAAGGGGAGATAACTAAAAAACCATGGCACCCAGAGTTGTGGTTCTTGTGCATGACACACCGTCTTGGCCTTGTGCACAACTGTGCCAGGTATCATCAATATATCTTAAAGGGTATTGGAGTTATGGCCATCACAAGGCTGTCAATCTATTTTATTCGAATGGGAGATAACTAAAAAACCATGGAAACCAGAGTTGTGGTTCTTTTGTATGACACACCATCTCAGCCTTGTGAACAGGTGTGCCAGGTACCATCAATATATAATCTCTAAGAGTATTGGAGTTATGGCCATCACAAAGTAGTCATTCTATTTTATTAAAAGGGGAGATAACTCAAAAAGTATGGCATCCATAGTTCTGGTTTTTGTGCATGACACGCCGTCTCAACCTTGTGAACAAGTGTGCCAAGAACCATCAATGAATCTCAAAGGGTATAGGAGTTATGGCCATCACAAGGTTGCATCTACAGACGGACGGACGGATGGATGGATGGACAGATGGAGGGACGGAAGCCAGGCTGATCGCTATATCCCCCGAACCTATTCGGTCAGGGGATAAAAATTAATAGAAAATGACAATCTGGGGAAGATTTTTCATTTATTCACAGTTATATCGCAGTTTAAAACTTCTAAAAATCACCATTGTTTTCTACTGATTACGACCCATGGTATCCCCTCAGTTATGATAGATAACTCTGTATTGACCAGGTGTGTGACGTCACGGGATTTTGCTCTATACAAAAACTCAGTAAAACTTTGAAGGCTCAAACATTGATGAATCATTTACATTCCAATGTTTCAAACTCGTTCTTGAAACCCTTGGGAACATTTCCTTAAACATGCGATATTAACCCATTTTGTACCAAATGGATTCTTCCTCCTTGTATATAGCATGAGTCCACTTCAAAATTTAGGGCTGTCAGGTTGTGTTTTCTTCCAAATTTATTACGAAAATGGTTGACTGCAGGCTCTGATTAGACGCAAAATTCTGTGGCAGCTGATCTCAGGGGCTGTACTGTTTGCCAATCACTCTTTTTGGGGTTTCCGGTACAAAATGGGTTATATTTGGGAGAAATTAATAGACACGCACTCGCATCACTTTTCCTGGGTATAAGGCTTAAATTAGACCTAAGTGACTTACCGAGCACATAAGTTTGGTAAGTTTCAGCTCTGCATATTTCACTAAGTCCCGATGGACAGGGGCACAAAGATACCGTAAAATCTCTAATAGACGCCCGGGTGATTATTAGAATCATTACCTTTCTTGAAGAGGGGGGTGTGCGTTTATAAGAGGCTAAAGATATAGGCAATTCGCATACGACATTCCAAAACACTCACTTTTTTTCTTATGGCTGCCATCTTGTTTCTCAGAAATGACTGGTGATAGACTAGTATAGTAGTTACCTCCCCTTTCTTCACTAAAGCAAATATCTTTTCTCATTTCCTATCAAACATGGAAAAATACGTAAAATCTGAAGTCATTTTGTTTGACTTATTTAATTTCCGACCCTGTCACAATTTCACAAAAAAAAATTCCTATGAATCAACATGGGAGTGAAGTGGGTGTTTATTGGAGGCTGGTATTTTTCTGAGAATTGCCAAAAAAATCACCATTTTTAACATCCAAATGGGGGGTGGGCGTTTATTAGAGCACGGGCTTCTAATAGAGATTTTACGGTACATGCGTACATTAAAACATATTAAGTTGTAGGTGCCTGCTAATATTGCCTCAACAGATTAAGAATTGTAACAAGTTCCAAAAACATAATATTTCTGACCAAAAGTATTGGGACAGACAGGCCTAAGCAAACACTGTGCAGACCCAGATCAGACTGCTCCTGAAGGCAGGATCTACACTCTTTGCAGTTCTGTTGGCACTTTTTGGACTTCTTGCTGGATCATGAAATGAATTTGCTAAAACTTTATGAGAGTTACAACAGATCCCCAAGGTGTCCAAATTTTTTTTATTTTTAAATTATCCTACTTGCTCCTTTTTATAAGCTGAATCTCTGTATCTCTCTCCTATATGACTGATTAACATATTTACTGTATTTATTCGGTCAGCCAGGCCTGGGCAAACAGTGCAGACCAAGATGAGGTGCCACATAATGTAGCCTCTACTCAGGGTCTAAATATTTGCCACTCCCATCGACCACATCAGGTAGTGAGTGAGTGAGTGTTTGAGTTTTACGTCCCACCAACAGCTATAAGGTCATACGGAGATGGGACCTTGGTTTAAAGACTCATCCGAATGTCTGGAGAAGCCTGGGATCGATCCTGCAACCCCTGGTTTACAAGGCGAGTAGCATAACCATTACACAATGGAGGCTTCACATCAGATAGTAGATTGTACTTGTTCAAATTTTTTAGAACAAGTATGGTAAGGAGTAGATTTCCGAATACTTGGGGTAAATATGGTATCAGCTTTCATGCTATCAGTTTTTTACTGTTTTTTCTGTTTGTCTGACTGTCTGTGAGCATTTAACGCTCAGCATGCTGGGTTTTTTTTTTTTTCGCAGCAGACGACATTTTGAAATATTTTTATGATGTTCCCAGAAAATTGTCTCCTATGGAGACAATTTGCATGAGATGTCAAGTCCTGTTTTCTGGGAAAAATAAGAAAAATATCAACAATTTGTCATCTGCTGAATTAGCCTAGGGAGTGTTTGTTAATCTGATTTGTTAATCTGATTAGTGGTGAAATTCCAGAAATTAAACACATGAGATGCCAATCACAACATTGTCATCTGCCTTGCTGTCTGCTGACTACACTAAAAGTCATTGCTGCAAACACTTTACTGTGAGTGTGGACACAGGTCAGGAGCAGTCTGATCTGGGAGCACACTATTTGCCTGTCTGCAAAAGTTTGAAAAGTTTCTAAGATGCAGCAGACAACAGTTTCAGTTGCAGTTTTTCTTGGCATCTTAAGTGTCAACACTGTGTTCAACTGAATAGAAGGAGAGCGATTTGCCCTGCTACTCTCCACAAAACAAAAGCAATATTATTTTTGTCTACCCAGACGCAGTGGTCTCATTTAAACCTTGTATACTAGTGAACTCTTCCAATGCTGTATGTTGGACAAGTCCATTGGTCATATAAGGGTTGCCAGGCCTATTTTTTCATTTTTGTTCTATTTTTGACTGAAAGTTCTGTTAGCAAATAGTGCAGGCCCTGATCACAAGCCGCAGAATTCAGCTTCTGATCTGGGCCTGCACTGTTTGCCAAGGTACCCCTTTATGCCCCTAGTCCACACAAATCATGAATCGTCATGAATAGATGAATTTTAGGATTCGTGAAATTTTGTAAATTTTCTGGTCCAGTTCGTGATGCTCTACGATACAAGTGATACGATTAGTGGTGGCATTCTACTGGATTCGAGTGAAATCGCATGAATATTGTCAAGAATTCACTATGATTAACAAGATTCTAATGGAAAATACTGCATGAATGTTAGGAATCAGTTACGAATCACTTCAGAATACGCCAAATGTGTGTACGAATAAAAATGAATTCATGATTATTCCTTACAATTCTTGGGATTTTCCTTCACAATTGTTGTTCTTACTTGCTTCGTAACCATGTATTGATGGGATTTGTGACAGATTCTTAGCCGATTCATGGTCAAGCCACAACATTCACAAATCCCCGAATGAGTTAAGAATACTTACAAATGCCTCAAAATTGATTACGATTCAGCTACAATACCTAAGAATTCATTACGTATTTGTTGCCAATTATGATTTGTTGGAATCGGGAGTTCATGGCCAAAATTCTGATAAGCTCAAAACTATTGCCACAAATTCTCGATAGCTCAAGAATTGCAGGAACTTGACTATGAATATATACGAATCAGTTAAGAACTTCACAAACTGAACATGATTCAGTTACGAATACTAAAATTTATCAATTCATGGCGATTCGTGGGATTCATGGTCTGTGTGGAATAGGGGCATGAGGGGTTTCCCACATGCAATGGGTTAAGGTCTGAGAAAGCTTAGTTTTACAACATGAGCTTGTCAGGAGAATCATAGCAACACAGAAGGTAAGTATTTTGTCATAATTGAAGGATAGTTTTCCTTATTTCTCCATATAAACCTACGTGTATGTTGTGGGTACCGGTACTCATTAGAACCCCCTTGTCGGTTTTTATGAAGAATTAACAAAAAATTTCAGTTATCGCAAAATACCAACCTTATCTCTTGCTATGGAGAATACCTGTTTTAATGGCATTAATGAACATCAGCCTGTATCTTTGTGCAGTCTGATCAGCACTTTATATACATGTAGTTTTGTTTGTTTGTGTTGTGGTTTTACATCCCTGTCAACACTTTTTAGATCATTTTGGAGACATTGCTTCTGATTTGTGGGACTTTACCCGACATTGAGATGAAATGATATCTGAAGTCCTATCACCCAAACAAACCAATAGAGTATATATGCATGGACAGTCCGACTCGCACCACTTTGCCTGGGCAGGTTTTGACCTTCTAAGCAGTTTACCAGTACTCATGTTTGGTCAATTTCAGCTCTGCGTAGAAGCACCATGCAGCCTAATCTAATTCTCCAAGCCCCAATGGTTGGGGGTGCATATATACATGTAGTACAAAGTCTCTAATTGCTATATCGAAAATTTCAAGACTGTTGCTCGTCTAGGTAAATAAGCAAAACCTGTTTATGTCTAACCTGGGGACAGCTGTTCAAAGCAGCGTTAGCTTAACGAGCATGTTAGTGATCAAAATGTTAACTGTTCTGGTAAGCAAAATACCTAATACGTGTAGTTGTATTTTTGCTGAAAAAATATGAGCAGCTTTTGCATCTGCAAAAGCTGCTCACATTTTTTCAGCAAAAATGTTAGCATATTTGCCATATAAAATGATCAAAGTTTTAACAATATGTTAACTAACGATGTTGTTAATTTTGAAAAAACGACCCCTGGAGCCAGTTGTTCAAAACTAACAATGTCCTTAGTTAACATCAGAAAACACAGTGTGTAATTTCATGCATTATATACCTATCCCGCTGCTAAAAGAACAACAACAAAAAAAAAAACAACAAGGCAAATTATGACAGAGTAGAGGGCAGTAGTGTGCTGAATAAGCAAGCAAATGAGAAACAGAATCGATCATGGTTTTCCATGATCAATCACACATTTGTCTCCAGCCACGTGAAAATGGGTAGCAGTGGCATAAAAGTCACTACCGCTCTCTGGCGTGTGTGATAACAGGTGGAATGAGACAAATAAGCTTGAGGCCTTCATCACAATCAAACTAAAATAAATTACCGTATTCGCCATAATTACCGCACCATGCGCTTAGTTTTTTCAAAATCGTGTAAAAAATCACGGTGAAAAATCAACCTAATTAGCGCACACCCGATGCGAAAACAATAGCTTCCGAGATGATGCATACTGATATTTAATGCGATGGAAAAGGATTCTAAAGCATTGCCTTCACTGTTGAAGAAATAATGGTAAGTTTTTTATAGATTTATGTGAGAACTTCAAGGGGGAGGTTACTGTAAAGTGTGCGCTTATGCATTTCCTTTTCAAAAATAGCTATGGTGTGCGCTTATAGGAGCATGTGCGGTAATTAGGGTGAATACGGTAGTTTAAACTAAACTAAAATTTTGTCTCTCTATATATAACAATTAAATGCTTATAAACAATTGTTAACCCTTACCCTGCTGAACACGACAACCACTATCTTTGCCAACAGTGAAGATCCAGATCAGATGGCTTCTGAAGAAGCCATCTGATCAGGATCTACACTGTTTGTTATTCAGTTTGCGAATAAGAATGAATAAATTACATCAAGTAATCTGATTGGTTGAAATGTAAATGGGTGTGGCTAAATTAATTTATGCAGCGAGATAAAGGTTAAGATCCAAAGACATATTTTTCTGTCACTGTATAACCTGTAGTATTGAGATTATATACCGTATTCGCCCTAATTACCGCACCGTGCGCCTAGTTTTTTCAAAACCATGTCATAAAATCAGGTGAAAAATCTACCTAATTAGCGCACACTTGATACCAAAACAACAGCTTCCAAGATGATGCATACGGACATTTAATGGGATGGAAAAAGATACTATAAGCATTGCCTTCACTGTTGGAAGAAATAATGGAAAGTTTTTATAGATTTACTATGAGAGCTTCAAGGGGAGATTACTGTAAAGTGTGCGCTTATGCATTTCCTTTTCAAAAATAGCTTTGGTGTGCGCTTATAGGAGCATGATTGTGCGGTAATTAGGGCGAATACGGTAGTTTGTTTGAATTGAGGTTTTATCTCGACATCAACACTATGTCATTTTGGAGACGTCGCTTCCAATTTTGTGGGACTTTCATCTGGCATTGAGATGAAATGACATCTCAAGACATTATACCCCCCAAACAAACCAATAGTGTTTACATGCAGGGACGGTCTGACTCGCACCACTTTGCCTCGGCAGGCTTAGACCTTTATGGTGTTTTACCATGCAGTACTCATGTGCAGTTGGTTTCAGCTCTGAGTGGAAGTACCATGCAGCCCAATTTATTTCTACCAGCCCCGCTGGGCAGAGGCCAGTGGATTATTTATCAAACATTCCGCAGAATGCGGCATCTCATCAGGATCTACACTGTTTGCCACTCCTCTATCTATATTTAGACACAGGATCGGGCAGTTGATTGTACTTGTTCCAATTTCAGAACAATTATCATGGTGAGGAGTGCCGGATTCTGAATATTTTTGGTCAATACGGTAATAAGGTCAATTCTTGAATGAAAGAATTTGCTCTGAAATTCTTTCCTTTAAAAGAAGACCCCTTTTACTGTGTAACAGAGTTTATAGACAAGAGGCCCATGGGCCACTATGCTCACCAGAGCTCAGGTGGGCACTGCCCAATGACAGCCATGTACATGTATTTTAACATGACATCATTTTAATCTACCAATTATAAAGTCTCCCAAATGAACCCCTATATCCAAATGAGCATCCATCTGGACTCAGTATCTAAAACATTAGGCCTTTTATTAAGTAGAGGGTGTAGCGCATGGACCCAATGGAGCCCTGGCTGGTATCACTAAATGCATCTTATCATAAGGAATAAGAATAAATATTGTGTAGCAGTGGGGATCTGTATACCAGAGTTATAAGGCCTCTTAAGCGGTAGAGGGGTTGGGGCATGTCCTGTTGATCCCAGGAAAACCCAAGATTGTTGTCCCTATAAGGACCAAGAATATATATATATATATATATGGTTTATGGGTGGGAATCTGAATGGTTTCTGATATATGAGGCCCTTCTATGACGTGGAGAGGAGAGGAATGGCCCCAGCGACCCCCAAGTGGGTGTGCTATTGATAAAGAACAAGAACATATATGATTATGGGGTGGGGATTCGAGCGGTTTCTGAAATATATGGCCTTTTAAAGTGGAGGGGCGGGGCGCATCGCCGTAGCACAAAGAGACCCCCAGGTTGGTGTGACTGAACGAGTCTTATCATAAGGAACAAGAATATTATAGTTTATGGGTGGGGATCTGAATGATTTCTGAGATATATGGCTTTTAATGAAGTAAAGCAGTGGGGCATGACCCAGGCAGTCCGGATGACTCCCAAGCTAGTGTTATTTGAATGTGTCTTATCACAAAGAAGATAATTATATATGGTTTAGGGGTGGGGCTCCGAACAGTTTCTGTTCCTTTTGTATAGCCTTTTGTGAAGTGGTGGGGTGGGGCAAGGCCCTGGCTTGGCCCTGAAGACCTCCAGGTTGACGTCAATGCATGTGTCTAATCATAAGGACAACAATATATATGGTTAGGGGTGGGGATCTGTAAGGTTTCCAAGATATTGGGTCTTTAATGAAATGAAGGGGTGGGGCACGATTCCGGCACATCCTGGGGGACCCCAAGGTTAGAGTCAATGAATGCGTCATATCATAAGAAACAAGAATATATAAGGTTTTGGGGTGGGGATCTGAATGGTTTCTGAGATAAATGGCCTTTGTGAAGTGGAGGGGTGGGGCAAGGTCTCAGCGCACCCAGGAAGACCCCCAAATTGGTGTCAATGAATGAGTCTCTTCATAAGGAACAAGAATATATAGGGTTTAGGGGTGGGGATCTGTAAGGTTTCCAAGATATTGGGTCTTTTATGAAATGGGAGGGGGTGGGGCATGACCCCGGCACAAGCCGGGGGACCCCCAGGTTGATGTCCCTGAATGCGTCTTATCATAAGGAACAAGAATATATATGGTTTTGGGGTTGGGATCTAAATGGTTTCTGAGATATATGGCCTTTTGTGAAGAAGAAGGGGTGGGGCAAGGCCCAGGCACTCCCCGGGAGACACCCAAGTTGGTGTCAGTGAATGTATATTTTCATAAGGAACAAGAATATATATGGTTTAGGGGTGGGGATCTGTAAGGTTTCCAAGATATTGGGCCTTTTATGGAATGGAGGGGGTGGGGCATGACCCTGGCACGTACCTGGGGACCCCCCAGGTTGGTGTCACTGAATGCATCTTATCATAAGGAACAAGAATATATATGGTTTTGGGGGTTTCCGAGTTATATGGCCTTTTATGAAGTGGAGGGGGTGGGGCATGGCCCCGGCTTAACCTGGGGGACCCCCATGTTGGCATTAAAGCATATGGCTGAGAGACTTTAATCAAGGAACATTTCAATAAAGTTTTGTCAAAATATCTGCAATAACTTGGCAGCAGATGCCATTTTTCAATTTTCCCCATTATAAGTCTATGGAAAGTCTAAGTTGCCATAGCAACAAAACTAAAGAGCCGCATTTCATAAAAAACACAAAACCTGTAAAGGCAAATATGGTGAATATTTTCATAAACTCTCAGCCTCATAGAGCATACGGTTCCTGAGGAGATGATTTTTTAAGTATTTTTTTTTTTCTATTTTTTTCAATTTGGTTTCCATGGCAACCAATACAAATGAGCAGTAGGCCTAAAATCATATGGCAGATAGTAGATTGCCTAAGGAATATTTCTATGAAAGTTTTGTCAAAATATCTGCAGCTGCTTGGCAGTAAATGCCAATTTTTCGATTTTCCCCATTATAAGTCTATGGGCACTCTAAGTTGCCATAGCAACCAAACTAATGAGCTAAATTTCATAAAAAACACAAACTTTCAATCCCCCAACCCAAGGATGCTACAGATGAGATTTGCGCCCAATCGGCCTAGCGGCTTCAGAGGAGATGTCATTTAAAAGTGTTGACATCACCAGACGCAGACGACGACGCAGACGCAGACGACGGACAACTGCCTATCCTATAAGCTCCCCCGGAGCCTTCGGCTCTGGTGAGCTAAAAAGCAAACAGGAAGTCCCGAAAGTTGTCTCCCTTTGAAAAATGGAGGAAAAAATTGGCAGGTGTATCCATTTCCTTTAAGTCTGTGAAAAGCTATTAATCATAGCCACAGATAAGGCGCTTTTTTCATCAGAAAAAGTGTGATATTTTTCTTATTTCTGCACTAAAACATATGTTGTTGGTACTCATAAGAAGCGCCTCTGCGAGGCGCTTCTAATGAGTACCAACAACATACGTTTTCGTGCAGAAATAAGAAAAATAATATGTGGATACACTCTCTTATCTGGAGCTATGTATTTGTCTTACTTGGGGCTTGAAGAAATATATGGGCTGCATGATGCTTCCACGCAGAGCTGAATCCGACTCGCACACTAGTACTGGTAAACTGCTTAGAGGATCTAAGCCTGTCCAGGAACTGCGGTGCGAGGTGGATAGTCCATGCTAATAAACCCTATTGGTTTCATTGGGGGACAAGGCTCGAGATGTCATTTCATCTCAATGTCGGGTAAAAGTCCCACAAAATTGGAAGCAACGTCTCCAAAATGACCTTTACAGTGTTGACGGGGACGTTAAACCTTAAATCAATCAATCTTACTTGGTTGCATTTTAACACAGTAGATAGGTTTTCTCATGCCAGAGAGGTTAAAGAATTATTTCTCTTTGCAAAAGTAAAGAAGGGAAGCAGAATTCTTTCCCTTTTATGTCTTGGATGGAAGCTGCAAGGTTATTGAATCAAATCCTGATCACTGTCTTCCCTTCTGTTTTGAATCAGCCGAAGGGAGAGAATGACCTTAGACAAGATAATTAATCTCCACAAAAGAATGTCGCTAACCCACCTGATCACCAGTCAGATGTGCGCCTGAATGATCAACAAAGGCCTGCAAGTACATGGCGTCTCCCTCTAAAAATTAGCAAGAAGCCCCCACCCCATACACACACAAACAGCCCCACCCCCACCCCCGCCTCACACCCCCCAATTTTCAAATGGCGGTAAATTGTTTTCTGCAACGGTATTCAACGGGCAAAGACATGATAAGAAACATGTCATGAGAAAATCTGTTTTTGCCCTCTGCGAACTACAAAGGTGTAGACCCGACCAACTGAACGTCCGTGCAGTCGAATCAGCACCTTTGTGTTCTGATAGTACAATATCTCTAAAAATTTCCTGCTTAAAAAGTCAGTAAAGCTGAGAAGGCCTGTTTGTGTCTCACCTGGGGCCAGTTGTTCAAAACTAACGACACCATTAGTTAATGTATCGTTAAAACTTTGATCATTAAATATGGCAAATATGCTAAAAAAATTTCAGCAAAAAAAAAACAAAATTTTTGATATTGTTCTTGCTAGAACAGTTAACAATTTGACCACTAACGAGCTTGTTAAGCTAACTATGCTTTGAACAACTGGCCCCTGGTCGCAAACCCAGAAGATCATGATGGGGCTCATATGATAGTTATTATCTGAAAAAAAACTATGTCAATTTATAATATTAAATATATACTGGTTCATTGTCCTCTTAAACATGACACGCCACTTAACCTGATAGATGCCGACATGATGCGGAGTACATTATGGGCAGTAACACACTTTATATTTTATACCATAGTCATTATAATTATCATACACTGGCAATAAAATCCAATTTAATGTTCCTATATGATAAACAGAATCTTACACTCATGACCATTACATATGTATTTATGTAACTCGCAAGAGGGTCTTCATTTAAATTTCAAATGAAACGACCACACATGCATGATCCCCTCCCCTTTTTTTCTATTACTGATACAAAACAAAACATTTCAAAATTTCCTGATCAGCTGGTTGAGACATCCAATGAAGTGCTGTCTTAGATCCATTTAACCCATATATGCCTAGCAGTTTTTACTGGGGCACATGCAAACAGTAAGACCCAGATCAGATGCCGCAAAATTTTGTGGGACTTTTACCCGACATTAAGATGAAATTAAATCTCAAGCCCTGGCGCCCAATGACACCAAAGGCATTGACTTAGTTTAACAAGAGGGCCATGATGGCCCTGGATCGCTCACCTGATCCATAGTGTAACAAGTGGGCCCCAGGGAGGGCCATTATTGGCCCAAGGGCTTTAATGTGCATAATGTTGAGGGAGGTCTTAAAGGTGAAGCTTCATACCAAACATCAACAAAGGCTATAATTTGAACAATCTTGGTAGAGGTCCACTAGATGAAGCTTCATACCAAATATCAAAGACCTGGGCCTTCTGGTTTCAGACGAGAAGATTTTTAAAGGTTTTCCCTATAAAAGCCTATGTAAAACCAGTGGGCCCAGGCGCGGGGGCGTTTTTGGCCCCAGGGCTATAATTTGAACAATCTTGGTAGCGGTCTACTTGACGAAGCTACTTACCAAATATCAAAGACCTGGGCCTTCTGGTTTCAGACAAGAAGACTTTTAAAGGTTTTCCCAATATAAGCCTATGTAAAACCAGTGGGCCCCAGGGCAGGGCCGGTTTTTTGGCCCCAGGGCTATAATTTGAACAAGCTTGGTAGAGGTCCACTAGATGAAGCTTCATACCAAATATCAAAGACCTGGGCCTTCTGGTTTCAGACAAGAAGATTTTTAAAGGTTTTCCATATATAAGCCTATGTAAAACCAGTGGGCCCTGGGGGTGGGGCTGTTTTTGGCACCAGGGCTATAATTTGAACAATCTTGGTAGCGGTCCACTAGACAAAGCTACATACCAAATATCAAAGACCTGGGCCTTCTGGTTTCAGACAAGAAGATTTTTAAAGGTTTTCCCTATATAAGCCTACGTAAAACCAGTGGGCCCTAGGACAGGGCCGTTTTTGGCCCCAGGGCTATCAATCCATCCACTAGTTAAGCAGAAGAAGCTCTGGTGGCCATTTTGTTCACCCGAGCGGAACAGTATGAGCAATTTTGGTAGAGGGTCACCAAACGGACATTCCTGTGAAATAATTTCAAAATCCATCCACTGGTTAAGGTGAAGAAGTCTTTTTAAGGTTTTCCTATTTTTAGCTCTGGTGGCCATTTTGTTCACCCGAGCAGAACGGTTTGAGCAATTTTGGTAGAGGGTCACCCAAGGAACATTCCTGTGAAGTAATTTCAAAATCCATCCACTAGTTAAGGAGAAGAAGTTGTTTAAAGGTTTTTCTATTTTTAGCTCTGATGGCCATCTTGTTCACCGGAGTGTAACGGTTTGAGCAATTTTGGTAAAGGGTCACCCAAGCAATATTCCTGTGAAGTAATTTCAAAATCCATCCACTAGCTAAGGAGAAGAAGTCCTTTAAAGGTTTTTTTATTTTTAGCTCTGGCGGCCATTTTGTTCACCCGAGCGGAATGGTTTGAATAATTTTGGTAGAGTTTCACCGAAGGAACATTCCTGTGAAGTAATTTCGAAATCCAGCCATTGGTTAAGGAGAAGAAGTCCTTTAAAGGTTTTTCTATTTTTAGCTCTGGTGGCCATCTTGTTCATCCGAGCGGAACAGTTTGAGCAATTTTGGTAGAGGGTCACCAAACGGACATTCCTGTGAAATAATTTCAAAATCCATCCACTGGTTAAGGAGAAGAAGTCTTTTTAAGGTTTTTCTATTTTTAGCTCTGGTGGCCATCTTGTTCATCCGAGCGGAACGGTTTGAGCAATTTTGGTAGAGGGTCACCCAAGGAACATACCTGTGAAGTAATTTCAAAATCCATCCACTGGTTAAGGAGAAAGACTCATTTAAATGTTATTCTATTTTTAGCTCTGGCGGCCATCTTGTTCACCTGAGCGGAACGGTTTCAGCAATTTTGGTAGAGGGTCACCCTAGAAACATTCCTGTGAAGTAATTTCAAAATCCATCCACTAGTTAAGGAGATGAAGTCGTTTAAAGGTTTTTCTATTTTTAGCTCCGGTGGCCATTTTGTTCACCTGAGCGGAACGGTTTGAGCAAATTTGGTAGAGGGTCACCAAAGGAACATTCCTGTGAAGTAATTTCGAAATCCAGCCATTGGTTAAGGAGAAGAAGTCCTTTAAAGTTTTTTCTATTTTTAGCTCTGGTGGCCATTTTGTTCATCCGAGCAGAACGGTTTGAGCAATTTTGGTAGAGGGTCACCCAAGGAACATTCCAGTGAAATAATTTTAAAATCCATCCACTGGTTAAGGAGAAGAAGTCGTTTAAAGGTTTTTCTATTTTTAGCTCTGGCGGCCATCTTGTTCACCCGAGCGGAACGGTTTGAGCAATTTTGGTAGAGGGTCACTCAAGGATCATTCCTCCATCCACTAGTTAAGGAGAAGAAGTCGTTTAAAGGTTTTTCTATTTTTAGCTCTGGCGGCCATCTTGTTCACTCAAGCTGAACGGTTTGAGCAATTTTGGTAGAGGGTCACCCAAGGAACATTCCTGTGAAGTAATTTCAAAATCCATCCACTAGTTAAGGAGAAGAAGTCTAAACGTTTAAAGGTTTTTCTATTTTTAGCTCTGGCGGCCATCTTGTTCACCCGAGCGGAACGGTTTGAGCAATTTTGGTAGAGGGTCACCAAACGGACATTCCTGTGAAATAATTTCAAAATCCATCCACTGGTTAAGGTGAAGAAGTCTTTTTAAGGTTTTCCTATTTTTAGCTCTGGTGGCCATTTTGTTCACCCGAGCAGAACGGTTTGAGCAATTTTGGTAGAGGGTCACCCAAGGAACATTCCTGTGAAGTAATTTCAAAATCCATCCACTAGTTAAGGAGAAGAAGTTGTTTAAAGGTTTTTCTATTTTTAGCTCTGATGGCCATCTTGTTCACCGGAGTGTAACGGTTTGAGCAATTTTGGTAAAGGGTCACCCAAGCAATATTCCTGTGAAGTAATTTCAAAATCCATCCACTAGCTAAGGAGAAGAAGTCCTTTAAAGGTTTTTTTATTTTTAGCTCTGGCGGCCATTTTGTTCACCCGAGCGGAATGGTTTGAATAATTTTGGTAGAGTTTCACCGAAGGAACATTCCTGTGAAGTAATTTCGAAATCCAGCCATTGGTTAAGGAGAAGAAGTCCTTTAAAGGTTTTTCTATTTTTAGCTCTGGTGGCCATCTTGTTCATCCGAGCGGAACAGTTTGAGCAATTTTGGTAGAGGGTCACCAAACGGACATTCCTGTGAAATAATTTCAAAATCCATCCACTGGTTAAGGAGAAGAAGTCTTTTTAAGGTTTTTCTATTTTTAGCTCTGGTGGCCATCTTGTTCATCCGAGCGGAACGGTTTGAGCAATTTTGGTAGAGGGTCACCCAAGGAACATACCTGTGAAGTAATTTCAAAATCCATCCACTGGTTAAGGAGAAAGACTCATTTAAATGTTATTCTATTTTTAGCTCTGGCGGCCATCTTGTTCACCTGAGCGGAACGGTTTCAGCAATTTTGGTAGAGGGTCACCCTAGAAACATTCCTGTGAAGTAATTTCAAAATCCATCCACTAGTTAAGGAGATGAAGTCGTTTAAAGGTTTTTCTATTTTTAGCTCCGGTGGCCATTTTGTTCACCTGAGCGGAACGGTTTGAGCAAATTTGGTAGAGGGTCACCAAAGGAACATTCCTGTGAAGTAATTTCGAAATCCAGCCATTGGTTAAGGAGAAGAAGTCCTTTAAAGTTTTTTCTATTTTTAGCTCTGGTGGCCATTTTGTTCATCCGAGCAGAACGGTTTGAGCAATTTTGGTAGAGGGTCACCCAAGGAACATTCCAGTGAAATAATTTTAAAATCCATCCACTGGTTAAGGAGAAGAAGTCGTTTAAAGGTTTTTCTATTTTTAGCTCTGGCGGCCATCTTGTTCACCCGAGCGGAACGGTTTGAGCAATTTTGGTAGAGGGTCACTCAAGGATCATTCCTCCATCCACTAGTTAAGGAGAAGAAGTCGTTTAAAGGTTTTTCTATTTTTAGCTCTGGCGGCCATCTTGTTCACTCAAGCTGAACGGTTTGAGCAATTTTGGTAGAGGGTCACCCAAGGAACATTCCTGTGAAGTAATTTCAAAATCCATCCACTAGTTAAGGAGAAGAAGTCTAAACGTTTAAAGGTTTTTCTATTTTTAGCTCTGGCGGCCATCTTGTTCACCCGAGCGGAACGGTTTGAGCAATTTTGGTAGAGGGTCAACCAAAGAACATTCCTGTGAAGTAATTTTGAAATCCATCCATTGGTTAAGGAGAAGAAGTCCTTTAAAGGTTTTTCTATTTTTAGCTCTGGCGGCCATTTTGTTCACCCGAGCGGAATGATTTGAGCAATTTTAGTAGAGGGTCACCCAAGGAACATTCCTGTGCAATAATTTCAAAATCCATCCACTGGTTAAGGAGAAGAAGTCGTTTAAAGGTTTTTCTATTTTTAGCTCTGGCGGCCATTTTGTTCACCCGAGCGGAACGGTTTGAGCAATTTTGGTAGAAGGTCATCCAAGGAATATTCCTGTGAAATAATTACAAAATCCATCCACTGGTTAAGCAGGAGAAGTTGTTTAAAGGTTTTTCTATTTTTAGCTCTGGTGGCCATCTTGTTCACCCGAGCGGAACAGTTTGAGCAATTTTGGTAGAGGATCACCCAAGGAGCATTCCTGTGAAATTAGATCAAAATCTGTCCAGCAGTTTTGGAGAAGAAGTTGTTTAAAGCAAAAGTTGACGACGGACGCACGGACGCACGGACGACGGACGACGGACAAAGACCGATCCCAAAAGCTCACCTTGAGCACTTCGTGCTCAGGTGAGCTAAAAATTGTTGCTTTCTTTTTTAGAAGACCCCTATGGAGACAATCAGCAGAGGAACTCTTCAGTCAAAAGAAACCATAAAACAAAAATGAATAGATTATATAGAAAAAAATGACCATTTTGCTCATTTTTCTATATAATCTATACATTTTTGGGATCCATCTTGAAACTGTGTTATATCCAAACTGTGTTATAATGAACCATGTTATAAATGGGTTGTGGTGTATAACAAAGATGACCATAATGTTCTACATAAAAAAAAAATACTCACATCAGTTTCAGAAGTTCTTACAGTCCCGAGGGAATGGCTACGTCTCACTTTTTGACCGGTAACTTTTCCGACATTTTCAGCAGAGCCTCTAAACCCAATAGGCCGCAGTTTGATCTCCTCGCTATAATCAACTGACCCATTTTCTCCAAGAACAAATATCGCAGTGGTCTCCCCTACATCTGCCTCCTCGTCTGCTTCCATAGTAACAGCTGGTTCCTCTTTAATGTAGATGACACAGGAAACCAGCAAATTTAAAAATTATCAGCCAATCAGATTTGCAGTTTATATTGTTTCTCATGGTTCATTTACCAAGTCATTAAGCTTCAAGGGTTTGGGGTAGCCATTGTTCTAAACCTCGGCTTTAACTTGTGTACATTGTACTTTTTCAAACCAGACTGCCTTTGGTGTATAAGACTGGTGGTGATTGTGCTGTTTCAAAATCTGAAAAATAAAAAGTTAACCCATTCTATAACCGTGGACTCTTCCATTGCTACATGTTGGGCAAGTCCATTTGTCATAGAAAGGGTGTCAGGCCTATTTTTTCATTTTTATTCTATTTTTGACTGAAAATTCTGTTTGCAATAGTGCAGGCCCTGATCAGACGCCACATCCTGCGGCGTCTGATCTGGGCCTGCACTGTTTGCCAAGGTACCCCTTCAGGGGTTTCCAGCGTACAATGGGTTAAAATATATAAAATAGCATGTATGATATAATAAATGTCAGTTGGCTGAATATTTGGCATTTAGAACTTTCTGGATGACGGTTCAAAAATATTTTTTATCTTCAAGGTGAATTGGTACACCAAGAGGGATTTTAACAACATCTCAACCCTTGTGGGTCATTGTGTGTCGTCTCCCAGAGAAATGGAGAAAAGAGATAGAAGCAATAGTCGAGGAGATGAAAGTGAGAGACAGAGGAGAAACAGGGAATGGAATGAAAGTGTAGAACAGAAGAAATAACATTCCTCCTCTACCCTTACCTGCTGCAAGAGCAGCCAGCCTTGTCCAACTCACAGGGGCCAGTATCAAGCTTTTTGAGAACCCTATAGTCTATATTAACCCTTCTTGTACCAAATTGAATCTTCCTCCTTATATATAGCAGGAGTTTATTTCAAAATTTAGCGGTGACAGGTTGTGTTTTCATCAAAATTTATTTGGAAAATGACTGAACTTTTAGCAAACAGTGGAGGCCTGATCAGGCATCTGATCTTGGCCTGCACTGTTTGCCAGGGTACCTGTTTTGGGGTTTCTGGTACTAAATGGGTTATTATAGGATCTTTCCTCTCAAATAGCTTGATACAGGTCCAACTGTAAGTCAATATCAGTTGGATGCCCCAGTGCCCCAGTGACAAAAGATGCACGTCACCTTTGCCTCACCCTATCACCCCCAATAGAAACACCAAGAGGGAATCATTGTGCCATTTCTATAACCCATTTAGTACCAGAAACCCCTAAAGGGGTACCTTGGCAAACAGTGGAGGCCCAGATCAGACGCCGCAGAACCCGGCGTCTGATCAGGGCCTCCACTGTTTGCTTAAAGTTCGGTCATTTTCCAAATCGATTATGAAGAAAACACAGCCTGACACCCCCAAATTTTGAAATGGACTGCTGCTATATTTAAGGAGGAAGATTCCATTTGGTACAAAAAGGGTTAAGGACCTCACCCTACCACCCCTAATAGTAACACAAAGAGGGAATTGTTGTGCCATTTCTATAAGGGACACGATTTTTGACTAATTCTGTTCTTGAGTGTCAAAAGGTTTATACTCTAAAAAAGGACGAATTTGCTCCGGTGGAACAAATTCTTTCCTTTTAGAGTAAACCTTTATTCTTTTAGATTCAACCTGCACCTTTCTTTTACAGTAAACCTCTTATCTTTTACAATTATCCCTTCTCTTGCTGAATATTCAGTTTAGCTACACCCATTTCTGACTTTGAACCATTACTGTATGTAATTTATTCCTAATTTATTCATAAATTTAATGTCAAACAGAGTAGATTCTGATCAGATGGCTTCTTTAGAAGTTTACTCTAAATGCAAATATGTTTACTCTAAAAGCAAAGAGGTTTACTCTAAAAGGAAAGCTGTTAACTGTGAAATTTAGAAAAGAAGAAGCCATCTGATCTGGATCTACACTGTTTCCAAAGATAGGGTTTGTCGTGAACAGCATGATAAGAGTTAACCCATTTTGTATCAAATGGAATCTTCCTCCTTATATATAGCAGAAGTTCATTTAAAAAATTTAGGGGTGTCAGGTTGTGTTTTCTTCAGAGAACGTATTTGGAAAATGGCTTAACTTTTTGCAAACAGTGTATGCCCTGATCAGATGCTGTGGGGTCTGATCTGCGCCTGTACTATTTGCCAACTACTCATTTTGGGATTTCCGGTACTAAATGGGTTAACCTCTTTTTTGTTTTAGACCAAAGCCGACTTCTCTTCTATCATAGTTAAAGTCGTTTCTTCTAGAGTAAACTTCTTTTCTAAATTTCACAGTTAACAGCTTTCCTTTTAGAGTAAACCTCTTTGCTTTTAGAGTAAACATATTTGCATTTAGAGTAAACTTCTTAGAGTAAACTTATATGCTTTAAGAGCAAACCTCTTTTCTTTTAGAGCAAACCTCTTTTCTTTCATAGTACACTTCTTTGCTTTTCGAGTAAACCTCTTTGCTTTTAGAGTAAACATATTTGCAATTAGAGTAAACTTCTTTTCTTTAGAGCAAACCACTTTTCTTTTAGAGTAAACTTCTTTGCTTTAACCCTTTTTGTACCAAATGGAATCTTCCTCCTTATATATCCAGAGTCCATTTCAAAGTTGTGTTTTCTTCAAAATCTATTTGGAAAATAGCTGAACAGTTACTTTTTGCAAATGTGTGGGCCATGATCAGACGCCACTTTTCTTCGGCGTCTGATCTAGGCCTGCACTGTTTGCCAGGGTACCAGTTTTGGGGTTTCAGGTACAAAATGGGTTAAGAGCAAACCCCTTTTCTTTGGGAGCTAACCTCTTTTCTTTCATAGTACACTTCTTTGCTTTAAGGGCAAACCTCTTTTCTTTATACAGCAAATCTCTTTTCTTTTAGAGTAAACTTCTCTGCTTTTGGAGTAAAATAGAAGTGAATGAAATGATAAGCCTCTTTTCTATTAGAGTACGGTAAACCTATTTCCTTTTATAGTTAACCTCTTTTCTATAAATTCTTTTTCTTTTAGAGTATACCTCTTTTCTTTAGATTAAACCTCTTTTTCTTTTAAAGTATACCTCTTTTCTGTTAGATTAAACCTCTTTTTCTTTTAGAGTATACCTCTTTTCTGTTAGATTAAATCTTTTTTTCCTTTTAGAGTAAACCTTTTCTTTTTATATGAGAAATGGACTTGTCCAACAGACAGCAATGGAAGAGTCCACTAGTATACAATGTGTTAAACAAAAAAGGTTCTGCTTTGGAACCCAACAGCAGTGCCCTATAGAGGTTGTGATGTACCTTGCGAAGACTGTATTACCTTACATCATGAAAAACATGCCTATTCAACTATATTGAAAATTTTACCAGAAAAAAAAAAAATGAAAATTTTCGGACAAAAAAAAATTCTGATATTTTTCTTATTTCTGCTCAAAACATAGATTATGGGCACTCAAAGAACTACCTTGACGAGGCAGTTTGTTTGTTTGTTTGATTTGAGCCCCATAAACACTGTAAAGGTCATTTTGTAGATGTAGCTTCCAATTTTGTGAGACTTTTATATTTCAAACAATCTGACATGAGACTGACCTTTATGCGAGGAATAAATTGGTCAGTGTTATCGCCTAATAAGTCGGCTTTCGGAAAATGACCAAGATATACATGTATATATGCATTCAGTCGGATGCGAAATTATTTTAATGGAGTTCACCAGTCTCGGGTCAATTTGTTCGATCTATACCCCACACCGAGATGAAATGACATCTCAAGCCCTGTCAGTTCTGCCACCCAATGAAACCAATAGGGTTTATAAGCACGCACGGTCCAACTCACGCGGCTTTGCCTGGGCAGGCTTAGATCCTATTAGCGGTTTACCAGTCCTCATGTGTGGTCAGTCTCAGCTCTGCGTGGAAGCATCTTGCAGCCCATCTATTTGTTCAAGCTCCGATAGGTGGAGGCCTTTGATGAGACAGTTCTAACAAGTACCCGCAATCTATGTTTTTAAACAGAAATAATAAAAATAATATATACCTCTTTAAACCCCAGTTTTGCTTTATAAAAGTGGGGTTTAAGGGGCTCAACATCTTACAGGTGTGTTTTCGTAATGTACCACTCCCTAGAACCAAGATTACTAAAACAACTCAATGGCATATCTACCTGTGATTACTCATTCTGCTAGCCAGTGCAGCTTGTGGTATAAAGTGCTAAAGAAATATCATACTTGAATGTGTGAGATTATTCAATCTCCAAGCATTGTTTGAAAAAAAAAAAGTTAATCCTTTTCTGACAAATAAAGTACCATATTTAAAATCTTATGCAATAGAAATTTAACACATTGACCCAGGCATGTCACGTTTTAAATGCTATCTATTATCTCTCATCCATAAAACCTTTTTACTGCACCTAAAGTAAATTTAAGAACCACACAACAACAACACAGTATAGAAAAGCCAATAAAATCAATTAACCCTTATCTTGCTGAATATTCATTTAAGCCACACCCATTTCTGTACTATCAACCAATCAAATTACTTGATGTAATTTATTGCTACAAATTCATAAACTGAATGCCAAACAGTGTAAATCCTGATCAGATGGCTTCTTCAAGATCTACACTGTTTGCAAAGATAGGAATTGTCGTGAACAGCAAGATGAGTTAATGATTATGTAATTTACAGAAAAGACTCAACCATTGTAATTCAAACAAACAAGAGGCCCATGGGCCACTATGCTCACCAGAGCTCAGGTGGGCACTGCCCAATGGCAGCCATGTATTTTAACATGATATCATTTTAATCTACCAAATGAACCCCCATGTCCAAATGAGCACCTATGTGGACTCAGTATCAGAAACATTAGGCCTTTTATGAAGTAGAGGGGGTGGGGCATGGACCCAATGGAGCCCTGGTTGGTATCACTAAATGCGTCTTATCATAAGGAACAAGAATATATATGGTTCAGCAGTGGGGATCTGTAAGGCCTCTTTTGTGGTAGAGGGGTTGGGGCATGCCCTGTTGATCCCAGGAAAGCCCAAGATTGTTGTCCCTAAATGTGTCTTATCATAAGGACCAAGTATATATATGGTTTAGGGGTGGGAATCTGAACTGTTTCTGAGATTTGAGGCCCTTTTATGAAGTGGAAAGGATAGGAATGGCCCCAGCGGACCCCCCTACAGTAGGTGTGCTAATAATAAGGAACAAGAACATATATGATTATGGGGAGGGGGGGGGGGATTTTAATGGTTTCTGAAATATAAAGCCTTTTATGAAGTGGAAGGGTGGGGCACATTGCCTCAGCACAAAGAGACCCCCAGGTTGGTGTGAATGAACGAGTCTTATCATAAGGAACAAGTATATGATTTAGGGGTGGGGATCAGAACTATTTCTGGGATATATGGCTTTTAATGAAGTAAAGCGATAGGGCATGGCCTGGACATGCCACGGGGACTCCCAAGCTGGTGTCACTTAATGTGTCTTATCATAAGGAAGATGAATATATATGGTTTAGGGTGGGGCTAAGAACAGTTTCTGAGATATATTTAGGCTTTTTGTGAAGTGGAGGGGTGGGGCAAGGCCCCGGGAGACTCCAAGGTTGGTGTCAATGAATGTGTATTATCATAAGGAACAAGAATATATATGGTTTAGTGGTAGCCATCTGTAGGGTTTCCGAGATATTGTGAGATTATGAAATGGAGGGGGTGGGGCATGGCCCCAGCACATCCCTGGTGAACCCCAGGTTGGTGTCACTGAATGCGTCTTATCATAATGAACAAGAATATATATGGTTTAGGGGTGAGGATCTGAACAGTTTCTGAGATATATGGCCTTTTGTGAAGTAAAGGGGTGGGGCAAGGCCCCGGCGCATCCCTGAGGACCCCCAGGTTGGTGTCCATGAATGTGTCTGATAATAAGGATCAAGAATATATATGGTTTAGGGGCGGGGATCTGTAAGGTTTCCGAGATATTGGGCCTTTTATTAAATGGAGGGGGTGGGGCATGACCCCGGCGCATCCCGGGGACCCCCAGGTTGATGTCACTGAATGGGTCTTATCATAAGGAACAAGAATATATATGGTTTAGGGGTGGGGATCTGAATGGTTTCCAAGATATTGGGCCTTTTATTCAGTGGAGGGGGCTGGGCATGGCCTCGGCGCATCCCTTAGGACCCCCAGGTTGGTGTCACTGAATGCGTCTTATCAATAGGAACAAGAATATATATGGTTTAGGGGTCGGGATCTGAATGGTTTCTGTGATATATGGCCTTTTATGAAGTGGAGGGGGTGGGGTATGGCCCCGGCACAACCTGGGGGACCCTCAGGTTGGCATAAAAGCATATGGCTGAGAGAAGTTTACTCAAGAAACATTTCTATAAAAGTTTTGTTAAAATATCTGCAATGACTTGGCAGTAAATGCCATTTTTCAATTGTCCCCATTATAAGTCTATGGAAACTCTAAGTTGCCATAGCAACCAAACTAATGAGCCAATTTTCATAAAAAACACAAACTATCAATCCCCCAACCCAAGGATGCTACTGATAAAATTTGGGCCCAATCGGCCCGGTGGCTTCAGAGGAGAAGATGTTTAAAGGTGTTGACACCAGACATACGATGACGACGACGAAGACGACGACGACGGACAACTGCCTATCCTATAAGCTCCCCCGGAGCCTTCGGCTCTGGTGAGCTAAAAAATCTTGAAATTGTAGAGATCGATGACAAAGCATAATTAAAACAAGAGGCCCATGGGCCACAATGCTCACCAGAACTCAGGCGGACACTGCCCACTGGCAGCCATGTATGGTTTCAGGTTTTAATTTATTGATTATAAAGTCTCCCAAACAAACCCCCATTTCAAAATGAGCACCCATGTGGACTCTGTATCTGAAATATTAGGCCTTTTATGAGGAGGAAGGATGAGACATGGACCCAACAGAGCCCTGAATGGTATCACTGAATCCATCTTATCATAAGGCACATGAATAAATATGGTTTAGGGGTTGGGATGTGTACTGTTCCTGAGATATAAGGCCTTTTAAGCTGCGAAGGGGTTGGAGCATAGCCCTGGCAGACCCCAGGAAAGCCAAGATTGTTGTCGCTGAATGTGTCTTATAATAAGGACCAAGAAAATATATTGTTTAGGGGTGGGGATATGAACAGCTTCCAAGATATGAGGCCCTCTTATGAAATGATGAGGAGAGGAATGGCCCCTGTGGACCACCAAGTTTGTGTGACTGAATGTGTCTAATCATAAGAAACAATAATATATATGAATATGAGGTGGGGATCTTAATGGTGTCTGAGAAATATGGCCTTTTATGAAGTAGAGGCGTGGGCCATTGCATCAGCATGTTGCCCTAGCACATAGACGCATTGATGTGAGTGAATGAGTCTTATTATAGGGAACACAAATATACATATTTTAGGGGTGGGGATCTGAACAGTTTCTGAGATATATTGCATTTTATGAAGTGGAAGGGTGGGGCATAGCCCCAGCACACCCCCAGAGACCCCTAGGTTGGTATCACTGAATGTGTCTCATCATAAGGAACAAGAATATATATGGTTTAGGGGTGGGGGTTCTGAATGGTTTCTGAGATATTGAGCCTTTTACGAAGTGGAGTGGGTTGGGCATGGCCCGGGCACATCCCAGAGGACCCCCAGGTTGGTTTCAATGAATGCTTCTTATCATATGAAACAAGAATGTATATGGTTTTGGGATGGGGATCTGAATGGTTGTCGAGACGTATCACCTTTTATGAAGTGGAGTTGTGGGGCACAGCCCCCGTGCGGCCCGGGAGACCCTTAGATTGGTATCACTGAATGCGTCTTATCATAAGTAACAAGAATTTATATGCTTTAGGGGTGGGGATCTGAACGGTTTCTGAGATATTGGGCTTTTACTAAGTGCAGGGGGTGGGGCATAGCCCTGGCACATCCTAGGGGACCCCCAGATTGGTGTCACTGAATGCGTCTTTTCATAAGAAACAAGAATATACATGGTTTTGGGGTGGGGATCTGAAGGGTTTCCGAGATATATCACCTTTTATGAAGTGGAAGGTTGGAGCATAGCCCTGGTGCGGCCTGGGAGATCCTTAGGTTGATATCACTGAATGCATCTTAACATAAGGAACAAGAATTTATATGGTTTAGTGGTGGGGATCTGAACGGTTTCTGAGATATTGGGCCTTTTATGAAGTGGAGGGGTCGGGCATAGCCCCCGTGCGGCAAGGGAGACCCTAAGGTTGGTATCACTGAATGCGTCTTATCATAAGGAACAAGAATTTAAATGGTTTAGGGGTGGGGATCTGAACGGTTTCTGAGATATTCAACCTTTTACGAAGTGGAGGGGGTGGGGCATAAGCCCCACCACATCCTAGGGGACCCTCAGCTTGGTGTCACTGAATGCGTCTTATCATAAGAAACAAGATTATATATAGTTTAGGGGTGGGGATCTGAATGGTTTCTGAGATATATGGCATTTCAGAAGTGGAAGGGTGGTGCATGGCCCCAGCGCACCCCAGAGAGACCCCAATGTTGGTATCACTGAATGTGTCTTATCATAAGGAACAAGAATATATATGGTTTAGGGGTGGGGATCTCAATGGTTTCTGAGATAAATGGCATTTTATGAAGTGGAGGGGGTGGGGCATGTCCCCGGCACATCCCGGGGGGACCACAAGGTTGGTGTCACTTAATGCATCTTAGCATAAGGAACAAGAATATATATAGTTTAGGGGTGGGGATCTGAATGGTTTCTGAGATAAATGGCATTTTATGAAATAGAGGGGGCAGGACATGTCCCCGGCACATCCCGGGGGACCCCCAGGTTGGTGTCACTTAATGCATCTTATCATAAGGAACAAGAATATATATGGTTTAGGGGTTGGGATCTGTAAGGTTTCTGAGATATAAGGCATTTTATGAAGTGGAGGGGGCGGGGCATGGCCCAGGCACAACCTAGGGAATCCCCAGGTTGACATAAAAGCATATGGCTGAGAGAAGTTTACTCAAGGAACATGTTTATGTAAGTTTTGTAAAAATATCTGCAATGACTTGGCAGTAAATGCCATTTTTCAGTTTTCCCCATTATAAGTCAATGGAAATTCTAAGTTGCCATAGCAACAAAACTAAAAGGCCAAATTTCATAAAAAACACAAAACCTGTAAAGGCAAATATGGTGAATATTTTCATAAAGTCTCAGCCTCCTAGAGCATATGGTTTCTGAGGAGATGATTTTTTAAGTATTTTTTGCATTTTGGTTTCCATGGCAACCAATAAAAATGAGCAGAAAGCTTTAAATCATACAGCAGATAGTAAGTTGCCTATGGAACATTTCTATGAAAGTTTTCTCAAAATATCTGCAGAGGCTTGGCAGTAAATGCCATTTTTCAATTTTCCCCATTATAAGTCTATGGAAACTACAAGTTGCCATAGCAACCAAACTAATGAGCCGATTTTGATAAAAAACACAAACTTTCAATCCCCCAGCCCAAGGATGCTACAGATAAAATTTGGGCCCAATCGGCCCAGTGGCTTCAGAGGAGATGTCGTTTGAAAGTGTTGACGCCAGACGCCAGACGACGACGCAGACGACGGCGGACAACTGCCTATCCTATAAGCTCCCCCGGAGCCTTCGGCTCTGGTGAGCTAATAAACTGTACTTTTAGAAACAAGAGCTCCGCAAGCGGGGCATTATACACCCGTGGCAAATTCATTGGTAGACTGAAACCTGAAAACAGTATTCATTGATGGTGGAACTATTTTTCAAGTTTCAATGGGTGACAGCAAATGCAAGAAGAGCATGCACAGTGCCAAGCCAGAGCTAGGGCATCACAGAGCTTTCTTCCTTTTCCCTGTATTGCTCTTTCCACAGCAGACAGCTTAGAACTAGAATTAATCTCATCAGTTATTTACAACACATAAAAACGAGCACTTATAGCATTTGCTTAACCTTTAACCCGATAATTCTCGAAACTTTACGCACATCTACACATCATGGTCTTACTACCTACCAAGTTTCAGCTTGATCGGATGAAAACTGTAGGAGGAGTTTTCCGGAAACGAAAATGTTTACAAAAATTTCAAAGGGGCATAACTCTGTTAATATTTGGCGGACGTTGATTCTCGAAACTTTATGCACATCTACACATCATGGTCTTACTACCTACCAAGTTTCAACTTGATCGGATGAAAACTGTAGGAGAAGTTATCCAGAAACGAAAATGTTTACAAAAATTTCAAAGGGGCATAACTCTGTTAATATTTGGCGAACGTTGATTCTCGAAACTTTACGCACATCTACACATCATGGTCTTACTAACTACCAAGTTTCAGCTTGATCGGATGAAAACTGTAGGAGGAGTTTTCCGGAAACGAAAATGTTTACAAAAATTTCAAAGGGGCATAACTCTGTTAATATTTGGGGGACGATGATTCTCGAAACTTTATGCACATCTACACATCATGGTCTTACTACCTACCAAGTTTCAACTTGATCGGATGAAAACTGTAGGAGGAGTTATCCGGAAACGAAAATGTTTACAAAAATTTCAAAGGGGCATAACTCTGTTAATATTTGGCGGACGTTGATTCTCGAAACTTTACGCACAACTACACATCATGGTCTTACTACCTACCAAGTTTCAGCTTGATCGGATGAAAACTGTAGGAGGAGTTATCCGGAAACGAAAAGTTTACGGACGGACGCCGACCCCATAACATAATACGACCGTTTTTTCAAAACGGGCGTATAAAAACTAGAAATGCGTCCATAGGACACTGATGCCTCCGCCTGAAAATATCTCTATGTTCCTATTCATCCATAGAAAGTTATTGACCGTGTTTAAGTTTTGGACCATTTGTATGGCATTTGTCCTCTAAGTCGGACCTTGACCTTGGAGGTACGGATCAGGGTTTGCACATGACACATTGTCTCATGATGGTTACTGTAACATTTCTTCAAAATAATTTCAAAATCCATCCAGAAACTAGACAAAAGTGCCCAGTGGGGCACGTATACCCCCGGCCAGTGCCATCACCTCAGCTGAAACAAGAACTACAAAGGGAAATAACTCTAAAAGGCCTGACCCCTTGGCCCTTATTTTCTTTCCCACAATACAACTAGTCATACTCATCATGTTTGCAAAATTTCAAGTTTCTATGTACAGTAGTTATTGAGAAATCTTTGACACAAAATAAAAATATACACTATTAAACAGCAATAACTACAAAGGGAAATAACTCTAAAAGGCCTGACCCCTTGGCCCTTATTTTCTTTCCCACAATACAAGTAGTCATACTGATCATGTGTGCAAAATTTCAAGTTACTATGTGAAGCAGTTCCTGAGATATCTTTGACACAAAATAATTGTTTACAGACAGACACACAGACGGAAAAGACAAAAACTATATACCCCCATTGCATACTTCATATGCCGGGGGTATAATTAGAAAGGGAAATAACTCCAAGAGCCCTGGTCCCTTGGCCCCTTTTTTCTTTTCCACAATACAAGTAGTCATACTGGTTGTCTCTATGTACAGTAGTTATTGAGAAATCTTTGTCACAAAATAATAAAAATATACACTACAACAAGAACTACAAAGGGAAATAACTCTAAAAGGCCTGACCCCTTCGTCCTTATTTTCTTTCCCACAATACAACTAGTCATACTCATCATGTTTCCAAAATTTCAAGTTTCTATGTACAGAAGTTATTGAGAAATCTTTGACACAAAATAAAAATATACACTATTAAACACCAAGAACTACAAAGGGAAATAACTCTAAAAGGCCTGAACCCTTGGCCCTTATTTTCTTTCCCACAATACAACTAGTCATACTGATCATGTTTGCAAAATTTCAAGTTTCTATGTACAGTAGTTATTGAGAAATTTTTGACACAAAATAAAATATATACACTATTAAACAGCAAGAACTACAAAGGGAAATAACTCTAAAAGGCCTGACCCCTTGGCCCTTATTTTCTTTCCCACAATAAACTAGTCATACTGATCATGTTTGCAAAATTTCATGGTTCTATGTACAGTAGTTGTTGAGAAATCTTTGACACAAAATAAAAATATACACTATTAAACAGCAAGAACTACAAAGGGAAATAACTCTAAAAGGCTTGACCCATTGGCCCTTATTTTCTTTCCCACAATACAAGTAGTCATACTGATCATGTGTGCAAAATTTCAAGTTTCTATGTATAGTAGTTATTGAGAAATCTTTGACACAAAATAAAAAAAACATACACTATTAAACAGCAAGAACTACTAAGGGAAATAACTCTAAAAGGCCTGACCCCTTGGCCCTTATTTTCTTTCCCACAATACAACTAGTCATAATGATCATGTTTGCAAAATTTCAAGTTTCTATGTACAGTAGTTATTGAGAAATCTTTGACACAAAATAAAAATATACACTATTAAACAGCAAGAACTACAAAGGGAAATAACTCTAAAAGGCCTGACCCCTTGGCCCTTATTTTCTTTCCCACAATACAAGTAGTCATACTGATCATGTGTGCAAAATTTCAAGTTTCTATGTGAAGCAGTTCCTGAGATATCTTTGACACAAAATAATTGTTTACGGACAGACAGACAGACGGAAAAGACAAAAACTATATACCCCCATGGCATACTTCGTATGCCGGGGGTATAATAAGTAAGTTATTGGCTGCGTTTAAGTTTTGGACCCCTTTTTTTTACCTTTGACCTTTAAGTATGACCTTGACCTTGGAGGTACGGATCTGGGTTTTGCAAATGACAGATCGTCTCATGATGGTTAACATTTCTACAAAGTAATTTCAAAATCCATCCAGAAATAAGAAAGTTATTGACTGCGTTTAAGTTTTGGAAACTTTTTTTTACCTTTGACCTCTAAGTATGACCTTGACCTTGGAGGTACTGACCTGGGTTTGCACGTGACACATTGTCTCATGATGGTTAACATTTCTTCAAATTGATTTCAAAATCCATCAAGAAACAAGAGGCCCATGGGCCACTATGCTCACCAGAGCTCAGGTGGGCACTGCCCATGCCCAATGGCAGCCATGTATTTTAACATGATATCATTTTAATCCACCAAATGAACCCCCATGTCCAAATGAGCACCCATGTGGACTCAGCATCTGAAAAGTTAGGCCTTTTATGAAGTAGAGGGGGTGGGGCATGGACCCAATGGAGCCCTGGTTGGTATCACTAAATGCGTCTTATCATAAGAAACAAAAATATATATGGTTTAGCAGTGGGGATCTGTAAGGCCTCTTTAACAGTTGAGGGGTTGGGGCATGCCCTGTTGATCCCAGGAAAGCCCAAACTGTTGTCCCTAAATGTGTCTTATCATAAGGACCAAGTATATATATGGTTCAGCGCTGGGAATCTGACCGGTTTCAGAGATTTGAGGCCCTTTTATGAAATAGGAATGGCCCCTGCAAACCCCGCTACAGTAGGTGTGCTAATAATAAGGAACAAGAACATATATGATTATGGGGTGGGGATTTGAATGGTTTCTGAAATATAAAGCCTTTTATGAAATGGAAGGGCGGGGCACATTGCCTCAGCACAAAGAGACCTCCAGGTTGGTGTGATTGAACAAGTCTTATCATAAGGAACAAGTATATGGTTTAGGGGTGGGGATCTGAACTATTTCTGATATATATGGCTTTTAATGAAGTAAAGCGGTGTGGCATGGCCTGGGCGTGCCCCGGGGACTCCCAAGCTGGTGTCACTGAATGCGTCTTATCATAAGAAAGATGAATATATATGGTTTAGGGTGGGGCTAAGAACATTCTCTGAGATATAAGGCCTTATGTGAAGTGGAGGGGTGGGGCAAGGCCCAGGGAGACTCCCAGGTTGGTGTCAATGAATGTGTCTTATCATAAGGAACAAGACTATATATGGTTAAGGGGTGGCCATCTGTAGGGTTTCCGAGATATTGTGATATTATGAAATGGAGGGGGTGGGGCATGGCCCCAGCATATCCCTGGGAACCGCCAGGTTGGTGTTACTGAATGCGTCTTATCATAATGAACAAGAATATATATGGTTTAGGGGTGGGGATCTGAACAGTTTCTGAAATATATGGCCTTTTTTGAAGTGGAGGGGTGGGGCAAGGCCCCAGCGCGTCTCTGAGGACCCCCAGGTTGGTGTCAATGAATGTGTCTTATCATAAGGACCAAGCATATATATGGTTTATGGGCAGGGATCTGTAAGGTTTCCGAGATATTGGGCCTTTTATCAAATGGAGGGGGTGGGGCATGGCCCCGGTGCATCCAGGGGACTCCCAGGTTGATGTCACTGAATGGGTCTTATCAAAAGGAACAAGAATATATATGGTTTAGGGGTGGGAATCTGAATGGTTTCCGAGATATTGGGCCTTTTATAAAGTTGAGGGGGTGGGGCCTGACCTGTGCGCATCCCTGACGACCAAGTTGGTGTTACTGAATGGGTCTTATCAATAGGAACAAGAATATATATGGTTTAGGGGTGGGGATCTGAACAGTTTCTGAGATATATGGCCTTTTGTGAAGTGGAGGGGTGGGGCAAGGCCCCAGCGCATCTTTGAGGACCCCCAGGTTGGTGTCAATGAATGTGTCTTATCATAAGAAGCACGCATATATATGGTTTAGGGGCGGGGATCTGTAAGGTTTACGAGATATTGGGCCTTTTATGAAATGGAGGGGGTGGGGCATGGCCCCGGCGCATCCAGGGGACTCCCAGGTTGATGTCACTGAATGGGTCTTATCATAAGGAACAAGAATATATATGGTTTAGGGGTGGGGATCTGAATGGTTTCCGAAATATTGAGCCTTTTATTAAGTGGAGGGGGTGGGGCATGACCTCGGCGCATCCCTGAGGACCCCAAGGTTGGTGTTACTAAATGCGTCTTATCAATAGGAACAAGAATATATATGGTTTAGGGGTCGGGATCTGAATGGTTTCTGAGATATATGGCCTTTTATGAAGTGGAGGGGGTGGGGCATGGCCCCGGCACAACCTGGGGGACCCTCAGGTTGGCATAAAAGCATATGGCTGAAAGAATTTTACTCAAGAAACATTTCTATAAAAGTTTTGTCCAAATATCTGCAATGACTTGGCAGTAAATGCCATTTTTCAATTTTCCCCATTATAAGTCTATGGAAACTCTAAGTTGCCATAGCAACCAAACTAATGGGCCGATTTTCATAAAAAACACAAACTTTCAATCCCCCAGCCCAAGGATGCTACAGATAAAATTTGGGCTGAATCGGTCCAGTGGCTTCAGAGAAGAAGATGTTTGAAAGTGTTGACGTCAGACGACGACGACAACGACGAAGACGACAACGACGACGACGACGACGCCGGACAACTGCCTATCCTATAAGCTCCCCCGGAGCCTTCGGCTCTGGTGAGCTAAAAAGTAAGTTATTGGCTGCGTGTAAGTTTCGGACCCTTTTTTTGACCTTTGACCTCTAAGTATGACCTTGACCTTGGAGGTACAGACCTGGGTTTTGCATGTGACACATCATCTCATGATGGTTAACATTTCTACAAAGTAATTTCAAAATCCATCCAGAAATAAGAAAGTTATTGACTGCGTTTAAGTTTCGGACACTTTATTTGACCTTTGACCTCTAAGTAAGACCTTGACCTTGGAGGTACGGACCTGGGTTTTGCATGTGACACGTCGCCTTATGATGGTTAACATTTCTGCCGAGTAATTTTAAAATCCATCATGAAATAAGTAAGATATTGACTGCGTTTAAGTTTCGGATGCACGGATGGACGGACGGACAGGGGCAACGCTATATGCCCTTTCCACCATTCTTCGAATGGCGGGGGCATAAAAAAACTCTCCATACCCGGAAGGTCACAAGTAACATTTTCAGCACCCATGCGCCATAGTGCATTTTTTTCACGTCTCCAAAATGGCTACTTTTCTGATGAAAACCCATGATATTTTTCTTATTACCGTAATACTGCAAACATAGCCTGTGCGTGCTCTGTTGAGGCAACCCTAACGAGTACCCACTACCTGTGTCTTGGAGCAGATATAAGAAAAATAATGTATACCCTGGTAAAATGTGGGGTTAAAGGGGGTGTTCATTTCAAGGACTTGTTCACATTATGCTAATCAAATAGACATAATTTTTTTATACCTCTATAAAACCAATCATTTTAAGAGGGTATTTAACAGTAAACACAAAACAGGGTTTAACCCTTTTTGTACCAAATGGAATCTTCCTCCTTATATATAGCAGGAGTCCATTTCAAAATTTAGGGGTGTCAGCCGTTCTATTTACTGTTTGGAAACTGGCTGAATGTTTTGCAAACAGTGTAGGCCCTGATCAGATGCCACATTCTGTGACATCAGATCTGGGCCTACGCTGTTTGCCAACTACCTGTTTTGGGGTTTCTGGTACAGAATGGGTTAAAAATGAATCCCAAAACATTTAGATTATGATCGTTTATCTATACATCAATAGTTAAACACACTTTTGTGGGGCTATACATGGTTGTTTAACTTAACGGACCTTATATAACAGTGTTATAAAGTGATTGTGGTGTATAGACTGACAAAGCCAGTGCAAGACATGAAAATCCACTCCTCTGAGTAGCTGTTGGCTAAGGGCAATTGAGATATTTCAACTGTTCGCCAGACAGGATGAGTAATGTTTATCTGCAGTAGGATTTAATTGTACCAATCTGAGTGATAAAAATGTCCTAAAATTGGGTTGAAAAGATTGTTGAAAATCAAAAAGTGTCTCGTTTTTGACTGAAATGTCCAAATTTTACAACCGGATGTTGCCAATAACCGCATTACTATTCTGCTGAAATCAACATCGGTAGATTTGGTTTATACCATCTACTACATCCCTTAATGCGTGTCTTGTACTGTATCGGTCAAGCAGCACATAATTGTACCAGTCACATTCTGGTGTACCAGTCTTCCCAGCTTTAAATCAAGAGAAGCAGAAGAATATGACATCTCATCTGGGTCTACCCTGTCTACCACTAATCCAGCTACTTTAGACACAACTTTCATCATCATCATCATCATCATCATCATCATCATCATCACCATCATCACTGGATTTTTTTATTAACATGCAGGTACAGGGGCAACATCCATAGAAGTGGCCCCTCTTCCAGGTAGTTTTCTTGCTGCAGGCATGGTAGATATTACACCAGATCTCCAGGAGTGTCTATCATAAGGGTCGATAGCCGAGAGCTTCCACTCTCTGTGACCTATCTCTGTAAACTGCTTCCAGGTCATTTTGAGCCTCCTATGCGCTTCCACTCTCTGTGACCTATCTCTGTAAACTGCTTCCAGGTAATTTGAGCCTCCTAGGCCCACACTTTCCATCCACCTGCATGTCAAAGGCAGTCTTGACGGTAGCATTGGAACATTGCACATGTCCATACCAGCGAAGCCTTCTTTCTCTCTTTCAAGATGAGGTCCAGGTCCTCAATGTCAAACCATGCAAGTAGTTCACTGGACCTGATGGTGTCAGTGAATTCGGCCTGACATTGCAGATCTGTCTGCATTGCCCTGTCATTCTGCTGCAGATGCTGATTGGCATTTTCCTTGAGCAGCCAAGACCACTTTTGAACAGTCCCCAAGGTGGTCTCCATCTAGAGCACACTGGATGTTGCAAACACAAAGTAAATGTACCTGAAACCTTCTATTTATCATATGAGAATTAAAATGCATTTTATTCACGATTGTTTACAAAAATATCAATATTCCGTCATTAGTAAACGTGACATCGTTATGGACGTCGTACATGAAACGTTACGGCAAATATCTAGCTAATTTGCATATTTAATCCACTAGTGGATTATCGAAAATATTACATGGCGTTATTACACTCTCAGACGTGACGTCATATGATAAATATGCTTTTGAGAGCATATTTTGTCTTACTTTTAGGTGGCATTAATAGGGCAATTTTACTGTATTTTTGGTTTTTCTCTTAGCGATAGGGGTATACTCTTCATCTTGAAGATCGAGGGCCAGTTCTTGAAAACCTTGTTAGCTTAACGAGCTCATTAATGATCAAATTTTTGCAATAAGTAAAATTTTGTTATTTTTGCAGAAAAAAATGTGAGCGGCTTTTGCATTTGCATAAGATGTTCACATTTTTTTCAGCAAAAATGTTCGCATATCTGCCATATCAAATGATCAAAGTTTTAACTATACATTAATGAACAACATTGTTAGTTTTGAACAACTGGCCCCAGAATTTTTCTTAAAGAAGCAAGTCCTTTCTTTTAGGCCCCTTTTATTCACCTCATCACAATTCCTTCCTTGGTCCAGTTGTTTAAAACTAACAATGTCTTTAGTTAACAAATTGTTAAACTAAATAATTCAATGTGGCAAATATGCTAATATTTTAGCCGAAACACCACTGTAATACAAGAACAGGTTAATTAATATTTAAGCTAAAAATGCTTTAACTCGGCCCAGCTGGTAATAATAATAGCGACAGGTGTATCCATTTCACTAACAGGCCTGTTGCCTTTTACACCACCACCTCTTTATAACACTATTGTTGGGGTCCAAAAAAGAAAATGGTTTCAGTTAAACAACCATTTTAATTGTATCCAAACAAAATGTATACCAGAAGATTATACAGAACAAGAGGCCCATGGGCCACTAAGCTCACCAGAGCTCAGGCGGCAGCCATGTATGGTTTTAATTTATTGATAAGAAGGTCTCCCAACCGAACCCCCATTTACAAATGAGCACTCATGTGGACTCTGTATCTGAAATATTAGGCCTTTTATGAAGTGGAGGGTGGGCCATGGACCCAGCAGAGCCCAGGTTGGTATCACTGAATGCGTCTTATCATAAGGTACAAGAATATATAAGGTTTAGGGGTGGGGATCTGTACAGTTCCTGAGATATAAGGCCTTTCAAGCTGTGGAGGGGTTGAAGCATGGCCCTGGCAGACCCCAAGAAAGCCAAGATTGTTGTCACTGAATGTGTATTATCATTAGGACCAAGAAAATATAGTTTAGGGGTGGGGATCTGAACTGTTTCTGAGATATGAGGCTCTCTTATCAGGGTTTGTGCCAGGATATATTTTTCATTCGCCATTAATTTCGCCAATCTATTTTTTTGTGCCAAACTCTTAAAACCTGAGACAGCTGTAGAAACTTCTTCTCCATGATTTTTAAAACAAATAAAATAAGGAACAACTGATCGCAGCAACAATAGATAGATAGAAAGAAAAGGACAACATTTACTTTTTATCTTCTGAATTAGCCCGCTCATATTTCTGAATATTCAAGCCCACATTTATATAAAAGAATGTAACAACTGAGGTCAAACAAGAGCTGATTGGTATTGAAAAACCAATTAAGGATGGCTGCCCAAGCATTGACGATAATTACTGTTACCCTTGTTGAGCAGCAATTAACTTATACAATTTACATCATCCGTCTTTGTCGCCCATTTCTTTATTGATCAACCTTGCCTGCAATGTCAGTCGGGTGGCTAGATTTAAAAGAGGGTATTCCATTATGTCATGCAGGACAGAAATAATTTTCTTCACCTACTGGTTGATTGACCTAGTCGCACCTTTTTATACTAAGAAGGCGGAGCTAAATTGTTGGCACATGTCGATAATAAGAACCTCCAATTATGCTTTCAACAATTTGATCAATAGTCAAATGTGTTAGTTATCGTGTGAGTGGAAGAAAAGGTGTGAAATACACGTGTCAGTAAACGGCTTAAAGGCATTTATTCTGTAACAGTAAAACACACCGTGTGTTCATAATTGTTTTATTGCCCCCTGTGATATACTGTCTATAGCAGATAAAAGGCGGCCCTTAATAGGGTGATTAGTAGCTCTTGTTGAATCCCCTGACTGAGACACTTAAGGGGAAAATCAATAATGTACTCCAGTCAACAGTAAGTAATTTATTGATTTTCCCCAAGGCGGCCCCTTACCTGTTGAAGACAGAGGACTTCTCTCCAGTGAGCACTGAGGGCTACATAATATTATGTAATGAAATGATAGTCCTCAATAATCAAGAATAAATGCCTTTAAGTCGGCAATAACCGGGATGGGACTTTCTTTTTCTTTTTTATTGGTCTTTTTTTTTCGCCACTAGTTTTCGCCAAATGACACAGATTATCGCCAGATTTATTTTCTTTTCGCATTTGGCGGTTCTGGTGACCGTTAGCGCAAACCCTGCTTATGAAGTGAAGGGGAGAGGAATGGCTCGTGGACCGCCAAGTTGGTGTGACTGCATGTCTCATCATAAGGAACAAGAATATATATGATTATGAGGTGGGGATCTTAATGGTGTCTGAGATATATGGCCTTTTATGCAGTGGAGCGGTGGGCCATGTTATCAGTACATTGCCCTAACACAAAGAGACCCCAGGTTGTCATAAGAACACAAATATACATGCGTTAGGGGTGGGGATCTGAAGATTTTCTGAGATATATGGCATTTTATGAAGCGGAGGGGTGGGGCATGGCCCCAGATCATCCCGGGAGGTGCCTAGGTTGGTATCACTGAATGTGTCTTATCATAAGGAATAAGAACATATATATATGGTTTAGGGGTTGGGATCTGTATTGTTTCTGAGATAATGGACCTTTTACGAAGTGGAGGGGGTGGGGCATGGCCCCGGCACATCCCAGCCCCCCCCTCCACTTCTTAAAAGATTGTTGTCACTAAATGCATCTTATCATAAGAAACAAGAATATATTTGGTTTTGGGGTGAGGATCTGAATGGTTTCTGAGATATATAGCCTTTTATGAAGTGGAGGGGTGGGGTATGGCCACAGCGCACCACGGGAGACCCATAGGCTGGTATCACTGAATGCGTCTTATCAAAAGCAACAAGAATATATATGGTTTAGGGGTGGGGACCTGAATGATTTCTGAGATATTGGACCTTTTACGAAGTGGAGGGGGTGAGGCATGGTCCCAGCACATCCAAGGGGACCCCCAGGTTGGTGCCAATGAATGCGTCTAATCAAAAGAAACAAGAATATATTATAGGTAAGGGGTTGGGATCTGAATGGTTTCTGAGATATATGGCCTTTTATGCACTGGAGGGGGCGGGGCATGGCCCCGTCACACCCTGGGGCCCCCCAGGTTGGCATAAAAGCATATGGCTAAAAGAAGTTCACTCAAGGAATATTTCTATAAAATTTTGGCAAAATATATGCAAAGGCTTGGCAGTAAATGCCATTTTTCTATTTTCCCCATAATAAGTCTATAGAAACTCCAAGTTGCCGAAGCAACCAAACTAAAGAGCCGATTTTCATTAAAAACAAATACTTTCAATCCCCCAGCCCAAGGATGCTACAGATGAAATTTGGGCTGAATCAGCCCAGTGGCTTCAGAGGAGATGTCATTTGAAAGTGTTGACACCAGACGACGACGACGCAGATGATGACGACGATGAACAACTGCCTATCCTATAAGCTCCCCATAGCCTTCAGCTCTGGTGAGCTAAAACTGGCCATAAACGTTTTTTTACATAATTAATACATCTTTGGGATCAAAAAATGTGTGTTTGTTTGCTTGAGTTTTACATCCCACCAACATCTAAGGTCATTTGGTGATGGGACTTCAGTTTCAAAACTCCTCCGATGGCCCCCGCTCATCCGGGCTTGAAGAAATAGATAGGCTGCATGATGATTCCACGCAGAGCTGAAACTAACCGCACACAAGTACTGGTAAATAGCTTAGAGGATCTAAACCTGCCCAGGCAAAGCAGTGATAGGTTGCATGCTTATAAGCCCTATTGGTTTCATTGGGTGACAGGGCTTGAGATGTCATTTCATCTCAATGTCGGGTAATAGTCCCACAAAATTGGAAGCAAAGTCTTCAGAATGACCTATACAGTGTGTTGATGGGGACATAAAACTTCAAATCAAACAAACAAATCAAGACTCCTTCGAAAGTCTGGAGAAGCCCAGAAACAATCCTATGACCCCTGCTTTTAAAGCAAGTAGCTTAACCACTACATAATGGAGGCTTCTCTCTAAACTGTGATACATGTATATCTAAAATTGTGTTATAAAGAATAGTGTTATAAAGAGACTGTGGTGTACTTACACATTCTAGTCATCTACTTCTTAACCCTTGTCCTGCTGAATATTTTAATCTGCCACACCCACTACTGATTATCAACCAATCAGATTACATGATGAAAATTATTGCAACAAATTCACAATCTGAATGGCAAACAATGTAGATCCTGATCCTATGGCTTCTGAAGAAGCCATCTGATCTGGATCTTCATTGTTTGGAAAAATAAGGCATATCCGAGCTAAGCATGACAGGGGTTAAATTTAACAGAACCACAGACAGTGTCTTCACAGCCAGGCTAGTACCTCCTCGAATGAAATTAATCCTGAAAAATTTTAAGACTGCCAGTCACTGTACGTCACTTAAAATGTATGACAAATATTGAGAACAATAAACTAATTATCCAATTAATACACAATGTTTGTACACTTGTAAATGGTCCACAGCCTGAGAAAACTTAACCCTTGACCTGCTGAATATTTATATATGCCACACCCACTACTGATTATCAACCAATCAGATTACTTGATGCAAATGATTGCAACAAATTCATGAGCTGAATGGCAAACAATGAAGATCCGGATCAGATGGCTTCTTCAGAAGCCATCTGATCAGGATCTACATTATTTGCCATTCAGATTGTGAATTTGTTGCAATAATTTTCATCATGTAATCTGATTGGTTGATAATCAGAAGATTATCCATCTGATCTGGATCTCCATTGTTTGGAAACATAAGGCATATCCGAGCTCAGAAGAAGCCATCTGATCTGGATCTTCATTGTTTGGAAAAATAAGGCATATCTGAGCTCAGCAAGACAAGGGTTAATTTAACAGAACCACAAAAATGGTCTCCACAGCCAGGCTTGTACCTCATCTAATGAAATTAATCCTGAAAAATTTTAAGACTGCCAGTCACTGTACGTCACTTAAAACGTTTTACAAGTATTGAGAACAATAAACTAATTAACCAATTAACACACAATGTTTGTGCAATTATAATAAAACTTAAAAATACCACACTATTTTACAAGTCAAATTAATCATTCTAACACAGCGCGCCTATATAGGCAATGGAAAATAACTGTGTTTTATTCTGCAACAAATCTCAGCTCGGAAGAGCGTGACGAGTGACGTCATTAAAATTCCCAATTTATGACGTCACTAGTCGATTTCCTTGACGTTAGACGGTGTAACGTCATTTTCTCGCATCGAAAACGTAAGAAAAGGATATAAATGCATGTGTTTCAGTCGATAATTTTTGCGGGATTTCTTCTAACAATGGCGAAAGGTTGTGAGATTTTGAAGGAAACAACAACATTATTGCCGATTTTCAGCGTGTAAGAATCGAAATAGATAAGCTCTTGTCTGTGATTTGTTGAGTAATAAATCACAGTTTGTCGGTCAGTTGTAAGTAGACAAATCACTCTCGCTACGCGCTTGTGATTTGTCTACTTTACAACTGACCTCCAAACTGTGATATATTACTCAACAAATCAAAGCTAGAGCTGATCTATTTCTTAATTAAGGGCTACTGTAATGATCTGAAGTATTGGGACAGATAGACCAGTGTAGAGCCAGATCAGACTGCTCCTATAGGAGCAATCTGATCAAGATCTACACTGTTTGTAATTCTACCTGCCCTTTTTGGACTCCTTGCTAGATCGTAAAAAAATAAATGTTAAAATCTGTGAAGTTCTCAAGGTGTCCTAACTTTTAGGACTTTTTTACTGTATATATCAAAAATTTCAAGATTTTAAGCAGAGCAGGCTGGTCTGTTTTTTACAGTTGTTCAAAATTAACGATGACATTAGTTAATGTATCGATAAAAATTTGATCATTTGATATGGCATATATGCTAATAATGTTGCTGAAAAAATGTGAGCAGCTTTTGCAAATGCAAAAGCTGCTCACATTTTTTCAGCAAAAATAACAAAGTTTTAGATATTGTACTTGCTAGAAGTTAACAATTTGATCACTAACGAGCTGGTTAAGCTAACGAGGCTTTGAACAAATGGCCCCAGGACACAAATCCTGAAGACATGTTTTAATGTGACAGGACTCAAGATGTAAAAAAATCAGACACCTTGAGGACTTGCTATAATTCTCCTAAAAGTTTAACAAATTTGTTACATGATCCAGCAAGCAAGGAGTCCTTCTGGAGCAGTCTGATCTGGGTCTTGATCGGGGTCTGCACTGTTTGGTTAGAGGCCTGTCTATCCAAATATTCAGACACCTCGAGGACTTGCTATAATTCTCCTATAAGTTTAACGAATTTGTTACAATCATGATCCAGCAAGCGAGGTGTCCAGACGGTGCAGATGGATTGACAAGCAGTGAAGACCCTGATCAGGCTGCTCCTTCGGGAGCAGTCTGATCTGGGTCAGCACTGTTTGTTTAAGCTTATCTACCCCAATTTTCAGACACCTCGAGGACTTGCTATGATTCCTCCTTAAAGTTTAACGAATCTGTTACGTGATCCAGCAAGGAGTCCAAAAGGTGCAGACGGAATGACAAACAGTGTAGACCCTGATCAGACTGCTCTTTTAAGAGCAGTCTGATCTGGGTCTGCACTGTTTGTTTAGGCCTATCTATCCCAATATTCAGACACCTCGAGGACTTGCTATAATTCTCCTTAAAGTTTTACGAATTTGTTACATGATCCAGCAAGGAGTCCAAGAGGAACACACAGAATGGCAAACAGTGTAGACCCTGATCAGACTGCTTCTTCAGGAGCAGTCTGATCTTGGTCGGCACTGTTTGGTTAGGCCTATCTAGCCCAATACTTAGGACCATTAAGGTAAGCTGGAGAAACAAAAAAAAAAAAAAAAAAATAGTAACCACAAAATATCAAACTTTGTGTAAATAACTGACTTAGATACGTCACTATTTAACAAGACCAATTAATCTTTAAGAAGCAAAATAATTGATAATAAAAACAGATAACGTGGAATGTGATAAGTGAAAAAGGGACCTTTAAATTGAGCATGTGTGCTCAGAAATGTCTCAAACCAGCCCAATACAAGCATACAGGGGCCAGTAGTTAAAAACCAACGATGTCGTTAGCAAACATATCGTTTAATATGGAGAACCAGTGCTTCAGCTGAAGTGCACGACACGCCGGATGCTTTTAGCTTTATGAGTGTTACCATGTATGGGATTGGTGGCCATTTTGGTCATGTGACCTGGCCCTAAAACGGTTCCACCAATAAATGCGCCTTATCGTAAGGAGCACAAATATATCTTATACTTTAGTACTGTATTCTGAATCGTTTGCAGGATAAAATGCATTCTCACTTTTCCAATACAAAAGCATAGGTGTCAAAGTTTGACCTAGGCACAAAGAAGGTCAAGGTCAACCCAGGGTCACCATTTTAGCAATTTATGATGGGCCTACGTCCCAGATGCAATTTAACAAGGTTCGTGGAAATCTGCCCAGTGGTTCTGGAGAAGACTATTTTTGAAGGGTTTTTACCATATATGGCTTGGCGGCCATTTTGGTCAGGTGACCTGGACCCCATGAGCAAAGTTTGGTTTCCCGTATCCCATAGAGGCTCCATATGAAATTTGACTTCAATCGGCCCAACGGTTTCCGAGGAGAAGCAGTTCGGAAATTTTCACATTTTTCGCCTCGGCGAGGCTATACTAAATGGAATGTAATATTTCGCAAGTTCATTGGTAAGATCTCATTGATATCTATCAGTATGCCAAAAATTGTTTAAATATTCCAAGCGGTTAAGTCACTATCACCAATTTTCACAAACGGGTTACGGACGGACAGACAGACAGACCATATATGGCTTGGCGGCCATTTTGGTCATGTGACCTGGACCCCATGAGCAAACTTTGGTTTCCCCCGTCCCATAGAGGCTTGATATGAAATTTGATTTCAATCGGCCCAACGGTTTCCGAGAAGAAGCAGTTCGAAAATTTTCACATTTTTCGCCTCGGCGAGGCTATACTAAATGGAAAGTAATATTTCGCAAGTTCATTGGTTAGATCTCATTGATATCTATCAGTATGCCAAAATTGTTTAAATATTCCAAATGGTTAAGTCACTATCACCAATTTTCACAAACGGGTTACGGGCGGACCCAAAGAAGGTCAAGGTCAACCCAGGGTCACCATTTTAGCAATTTATGATGGGCCTACGTCCCAGATGCTACTTTTCAAGTTTCGTGGAAATCTGCCCAGTGGTTCTGGAGAAGACTATTTTTGAAGGGTTTTTACAATATATGGCTTGGTGGCCATTTTGGTCATGTGACCTTGACCCCCATGAGCAAATTTTGGTTTCCCTTTCCCATAGAGGCTCCATATGAAATTTGACTTCAAACGGCCCAACTGTTTCCGAGGAGAAGCAGTTCGAAAATTTTCACATTTTTCGCCTCGGCGAGGCTATACTAAATGGAATGTAATATTTCGCAAGTTCATTGGTTAGCTCTCATTGATATCTATCAGTATGCCAAAAATTGTTTAAATATTCCAAGCGGTTAAGTCACTATCACCAATTTTCACAAACGGGTTACGGACGGACAGACAGACAGACCATATATGGCTTGGCGGCCATTTTGGTCATGTGACCTGGACCCCATGAGCAAATTTTGGTTTCCCCCATCCCATAGAGGCTCCATAGGGAATTTGACTTCAATCGGCCCAACGGTTTCCGAGGAGAAGCAGTTCGAGAATTTTCACATTTTTAGCCTCGGTGAGGCTATACTAAATGGAATGTAATATTTCGCAAGTTCATTGGTTGGATCTCATTGATATCTATCAGTATGCCAAAAATTGTTTAAATATTCCAAGCGGTTAAGTCACTATCACCAATTTTCACAAAGGGGATACGGACGGACAGACTGACAGAATGACAGATTGACCGAATGACACGGTGATTTTAGGGCACTCTTAGAAATCAACCGACTTCAGTCGGTTGCTTTTTCTGCGGGTCGTGCAATATAGTATACAGAGATTTGCATTGGAGTTTAATGGCCCAGTCAACACTATTTTAGGTCATTTTTTAGCCGGTCAGTTTACCTATCCACACTTTTCTTGGGCAGGCTTATACATAATCGGTTAACCAGAACAGTGCACATTCTTTCGCCAGAAACTGACAACTGCCCTTCTTGAATCAGCAGAAGGGAGGGAATGACTGTAGAAAAGATTTCATGATTGATCTCCACGAAAGGCCTGTGAAATTCCACTATTAAGACCAACCGTAAACTAGAGAAAGCGACCAGTGGGTGACGTATACCCCCGGCCAGCGCCACCCTCTGATATATCTTTGGAGCTTGTATATAGTGTAAATGAAGAAGTTAAGAAGCTATAAGCATCTATAAATGTGCTTGTAAAAGCTAAACCAAACAAAAAATTTCTGAATGGACCAAGGGAGTGAGGAGATCAAAGTTACTGAAGGGTTGGGGGCATCAATGAAGGGTTGGGGGCATCAATGAAACGGAAGCAGCAGGTAGGGGTATGCATCAACGAAATCTTTGGACTGGTATGAAACATCGATGCAAATATCAATTAAATTTGTAGTAGAGTTTAGAACATACTGCCATCTATAAACTTTGTCATAAAACTTTAACCAAATGTAAAATTTATAAGTGTGTGACCTTGACCTCGCAGGTAGGGGAAGGGACATACATCATGAAATGTTGGGCTGGTATGCATCATTGATGCAAGTACAGTATCAACTGAATTTGTGCATACAGGCATCTAAAAACTTTGTCATAAAACTTTAACCAAATGTGAAATTTCTAAGTCTGTGACCTTGACCTCAAGGTCACTTTTGGGGGTGGGACATGCATCAGTGACATCTTTGGACCAGTATGTAACTTCAGTGTACGTATCAACTAAATCTATCAAAGGGTTCAGAAGATAAATCTCTTAGAAACTTTGACATAAAACTTTATTCAAAATGTTAATGGATGGACAGACGGACACATGGACGGACAGACGAACGGCAGGATGAAAACTATATACCCCCACATACTTCGTATGCCGGGGTATAATGAAGTCTAATGCTGCTTTTAAAAAACTTTTTTAGTAGGTTACAGTTATTCTTTCTTTTTGTTTTCTGCATACAGTAAAATACTTGTATTAAGACCACCTTCTGGACTGTTCAAAAGTGGTCTTAACAGTAAAATTCCTGTATTAAGACCATCTTTTGGACTGTTCAAAAGTGGTCTTAAAACAGTAAAATTCCTGTATTAAGACCAACTTTAGGACTGTTCAAAAGTGGTCATAATTTATATTGCAACTGCAAAAGCTGTTCACTTTTTTTAAGCAAAAATATTAGTATATATTAATATTTTTGTAGAAAAAAAAATGTGAGAAGCTTTTGCAAAAGCTGTTCACATTTTTTAACCAAAAATACCACCATGTTTGATACTGTATTTGCTAGAACTGTTAACAATTTGACCACTAACAAGCACGTTAAGCTAACAATGCTTTGAACACTTGGGCCCAGAGTGTAAGTTAAGTTTGTGTACAGGCTGAATACATTCCCAGACTACATGTACATGTCATCCATATATAGTACAGCAACAACTCTGATCAGACTGTGATTATCATTAGTTCACTTGATATCAGACCCTGAGGTTATAAAACTTTTTCATGCTCAACTAAGCTGAGCGTAGAAGCCTCCATGGTGTAGTGGTTACCCTTCTCTCCTTGTAAACCAGGGATCGCAGGATCAATCCCGGGCTTCTCCAGACTTTCGGATGAGTCTTTAAACCAAGGTCCTGTCTCCGTATGACCTTAGCTGTTGGTGGGACGTAAAACTGGAACACACTCACTAAGCTGAGCAAGAAATTAATAATACTCATAAATATTAAAATACAAATAAAGAGGCAATTTTTCTGCTCAGATCAGCACAGAATGCTTTGTCCTGCTCATAAATTTCAAAATGCCAACAATTGTTGGCATTTTAAAATTTATGAGCAGGACAAATTCTATGCTCAAGTGAGTTTTTTTTTTTTTTGGTTTTGGTTTTACGGCCCTTCCAAGATTATTTCACTCATATCTAGCCGATCGTTAATCATAGGTGGGCGAAAACCGGAGTACCCGGAGAAAAACCACCCGACCTTCCGTTGCAGAACTTGGCGTCTGACACGTGACCCGAGCGAGGCTCGAACCCACGGCGGTGAGAGACCTAATGACTATATATATAAGAGTCAGCGCTCTTATCCATTAGGCCACGGAGGCCCGTTGCTCAAGTGAGTTAAGCACAAAAAAGTTTTTTTAAACTTGGTGGTTGGATACAAATGAATCGTTCAATGCATCAAGTGTGTAACAAACATGTGTGTAGTGGTTATGCTACTCGCCTTGTAAACCAGGGGTTGCATGATCGATCCCGGGCTTCTCCAGTTTTTCGGATGAGTCTTTAAACCAAGGTCCTGTCTCGGTATGACGTTAGCTTTGGTCGGACGTAAAACTCAAACACTCACTCACAATTGAATCAATCATGCATCATTTTTGTAACAAACTTGTTACATCAGGTAACCTTAAATGTACCAGCAAGTTCCATATCTTAAAGATTGGCGCTTTTGAGGTAACTACAATTTTGTTTGTTTGTTTGATTTGAGGTTTAACGTCCCCGTCAACACTGTAAAGGTCCTTTTGGAGATGTTGCTTCCAATTTTGTGGGACTTTTATCGACATTGAGATGAAATGACATCTCAAGCCCTGTCGCCCAATGAAACCAATAGGGTTTATTAGCATGGACGGTCCGCCTTGCACTGCGGTTCCTGGACAGTCTTAGATCCTGTAAGCGTTTTACCAGTACTAGTGTGCGGGCCGGATTCAGCTCTGCGTGGAAGCATCATGCAGCCCATATATTTCTTCAAGCCCCTATGGGCGGGGGCTGAAAGTAACTACAATGGACTTTCAATTGCCTGATCACTAAGGCTGACACGATTAATCATACAACTGATTAATCGATCGATAAATTCCACAAAAATGATTGTCATTTCTGATTTGCTTTTAATTGATTACTTGATTGGTACAATTTACTACCCAAAGTTATGCCAAAAATAGCTGTATGAGTGGCAAACAGTGCAGACCCTGATGAGACGCCACAGAATGCGGCGTCTCATCTGGGTCTACACTGTTTGCTCAGGCCTGTCTGTTCAAATATACATAGGGTAAAGTGCAACATATGGTAAGATTCATGCTCGGACAGAAAGCCAGACAGGTAAAATTATGACAAAAACCTTAGCGATTAGTAATCGATTATCGATCGCAATGACAGGGCTGATAATCGATTAACTTTTCAGTTCCGATTAGCCAGCCCTACTGATCACCTTAGGGTTCAAGTCAGGGACAGTATGAGCCACTGAAGGCTAATAATGGCATCAGGCCTAGGTAAGGCAACAGCAGAGTGATAACTTGACATTTTTAGTTTTTTTTAAAAAGGACCGGGTTATGTTGTGTGTACTCATTAGAGTTGGCTCAATAAAGTACACACGACACACATTTTCAAGCTGAAATCTGGAAATTCTGTCTAAATTATTTGAAATACATGTATTATTAATATCTGCACTCATCACGAAAACACGCCTATATAATTTTGACCCCCTTTAACCCCACTTTTATATAGTAAAACTGGGGTTTTCAGGAGTAAACATTATTTTTCTTATTTGTGTTCAAATACATAGATTGTGGGTACTCGATAGAACCGCCTTGCCGAAGCGGTTCTATCGAGCCCGCAATCTATGTTTTGAGCAAAACCAAGTAAAACATCAGATTTTTTATGTGGAAATTTTCCTTTTTGGGTGGTAAAATCTTCCAATACATTTGTATAGGCGTGTTTTCGTAATGTATAGGAATTTTTTTATAGGGGAACAAAATCAAAAGAGTCACGGGAAATGAGTTAGAGGTGTTCTAGACAGCAAAATGAGTGCCAAAGTTACTAACCAAAAACATGGCCCCCACCCATTGGGGCATGAAGAAGTAGATGGGCTACATGATGCTTCCATGCAGAGCTCAAACCGACCCGCACACAAGTACTGGTAAACCGCTTAGAGGATCTAAGCCTGCCCAGGCAAAGAGGTGCGAGTCAGCCCGTCCATGCTTATAAATCCTATTGGTTTCATTGGATGGCAGGGCTTGAGATGTCATTTCATCTCAATGTCGGGTAAAAGTCCCACAAAACTGGAAGCAACATCTCCAAAATGACCTTTACAGTGTTGACGGGGACGTTAAAACCCAAATCAAACAAACAAAACTAACCATAAACACTCTTCAGTGCTAAAGTCCATGCGACTATCACTGATTTGTAGGTACAAGTATTTAGTTATTTACAGAAATCTTACTGCAGTGCGGTCAGTCCAAAAAGTGCAGATGGAATGGCAAATAGTGTAGACCCTGATCAGACTGCACCTTCACTGTTTGCTTAGACCTGCCTGTCCCAATACTAAGGATCATTACGGTAAGAGGAATTTAAAAGCAGGATAAAACAGTAAGTACCTTAACCCTTCTCTTGCTGAATATTCTGTTTAGCCACACCCATTTCTGACTTTGAACCAATCAGATTACTTGATTTAATTTATTTCTACAATGTCATAAACTTAATGTCAAACAGTGTAGATCCTGATCAGATGGCTTCTTCAGAAGCCATCTGATCTGGATCTACACTGTTTCCAAAGTTAGGGGTTGTCGTGAACAGCAAGATAAGGGTTAAGGGAGATTAAGGTCGATTGTGCCCATTCTTGACTCTTTAAAAGAGTCAAGATCTGAAACAAGGACAAGATCAGCTAGTAGCTAGTCTGTTCCAAAGAATAAATGTCATTGGTTTTGTTTGTTTGATTTGACATTCAACATCCCCATCAACACTGTAAAAGTCCCACAAAATTGGAAGCAACGTCTCCAAAATGACCTTTACAGTGTTGACGGGGACGTTAAACCTTAAATCAAACAAACAAACTGTATAGAACATTTTGATACCGTTGTTTCCAATTTTGTGAGACTTTAACCGACATTGAGATGAAATGACATTTCAAGCCCTGTCGCCCAATGAAACTAATAGGGTTTATAAGCATGGACGGTCAGACTCTCACCGTTTGCCTGGGCAGGCTTAGATCCTCTAAGCAGTTTACCAGTACTCGAGTGCAGTGGGTTTCAGCTCTGCATGGCAGCATCATGCAGCCCATCTACATGTATTTCTTCAAGCCATGATGGGCGGGGGCCGATAAATGTCATTGGGGAAAAATGAAATAATACAGAGGACCCGGGCTAGCTTGCTATAATGACAGTATCTGTTCCTTAACAATCTGCCACTATAGTGAATTTGCCACTATAGAGAATCCCAGTAAGGAGTAGTATAATAGGTAATAAAGGACTTTTTCCTTTAAACCTTATCTTGCTGAATATTCATTTAAGCCACACCCATTTCTGTCTGTCAACCAATGAAATTTCTTGATGTAATTTATTGCTACAAATCATAAACTGAATGCCAAACAGTGTAGATCCTGATCAGATGGCTTCTTCAGAAGCCATCTGATCTGGATCTACATTGTTTGCAAAGATAGGGGTTGTCGTGAACAGAAAAATAAGAGTTAATTACTCCAAGATACAAAAGTTGTTGACATTTGTTAGAAAATTGCCTCTCCTACCAAATATCCACAACATTTGTTTCTTGGAGTTTTAAATAATTACCATATCCTAGAATATATCTATTATTCATCCCATCCAGAGCTAAGGATTCCTTCCATTGAAATTGTCATTATAAAAAGTTTTGTCGTTATATAGAATGTTGGTATAAAGAGGGTTGATTTAATCTGTCTGTAAGCCAGAGAGTGGTGATGAACACCATATGTCATTAGGCATTAGTCCTTCAGATCGTGACACTAACTGGAGGCCCTGTGTGCAGGGAGAATCATTCCCTGAGTAGGTTAAAGGTCCCTACCATGAAATGTGTCAATATGACACAGATGCCCCAGCCCAGTGGCCCACCTCATCCTGAAAAAACAAATGTTGCAACAACAGCTGTCATTGGACAACATAGCTCACCTGCAAAAGTGTCCTTGAGGTCACATAGGTAGTGTTATTGCTGATTAAACCTTTGAACAAATTACTATCATCATACCAAATATGAACCCAATCCATTAAACAGTTTGAAAAATATGACCTCTTAAGACTTTAGCATCAAAAATTTTCTAAGTCTGTGACCTTGACCGTGAGGTCATGGGCAGGGTAGTGGTATGGCTGAATGAGACTTGGGACCTGATATCGCCATTCCAAATTATGAAGCCAATCCATAATATGGTTTAGAAAATATGAGCCCTAAAAACTTTAACAACATCATAAATACTAAGTCTGTGACCTTGAGGTCTGGCTTGGGGGTACAGCTAAATAAAACTTTGGACCTGTAACTATCATCATACCAAATATGAAGCAAATCCACGATACGGTTTGGAAAGTATGAGCTCGAAAAAAAACTTAAGTTAAAAAAATTTCTATGTCTGTGATCTTGATCTTTAGGTCACGTGCATGGGTAGGGGTACTGCTGAATATAACTTTGGACCAGTATCTGTCATCATACCAAATATAAACTCAATTCTTCAAATGATTCGGAAAATATCAACTCTTAAAATATCTACTGGAATTTTTTCACTAGGAATCCATATATGAAATTTCAAAACACTAGCATACATGGTTATAAAGTTATGCTATGCACCAGAAAGCAACACAATTAAATGGCCAGAAATTGCAAAGAGCTATAAAATATGAGTCAACTATTTTTTCATAAGGAATCCATATATGAAATTTCAAAACAATAGCATACAGTCATGTATATGGTTATAAAGTTATGCTATGCACCAGAAAGTGTGATGTACGAACGAACTGACGGACAGACGAATGGACAAGCCAGAAACAATATGCTTAAGTTGGGCACATAAATAGCCATGGTGATCTTGACCTTGAGGTCATGACCTTGAAAGTCGAACTCGCTTGAGATATTACCGTAAGCATTATTTGTATGAAGTTATCATCATACCAAGTATGAACTAAATCTATCAAAAGATAAAGAAGTAATGAGCTGAAAACTTTAACACAAAAACTTTAACCTAAGAATTAAAAGTCAGTGACCTTGACCCCAAGGATATGGTCATGAGAGCTGATGCTGCTGCTGCTAAAAATCTGATACCAGTATCTATTACCATACCAAGTACATACATGTGATATTTTCTTGGACCCAAATAGGGAGATTTTGATTTTCAAATAGGGAGATAGGGGTCTCAAATAGGGAGATTTTTCCACAGTCAAAAGTGATCTTATTTTTTTCGATGAAACTTGACATATCAAGCACGTTATAAGCACTTGTAATGTGAAGTAACTATCATGTTTGTCTTAGAACTTAATTTTGAATTATTTCTGTTCAAGCTGCATTTAGATAATTCTAAGATATTAATCTAATTTATACTTAAACCATATGCTGTTGGTGCTCATTAAACTGCCACATTGAGGCAGTCCTAAAGAGTACCACAACCTATGTCCATGAACAGGAATACTGGTAATGTCAGGTCCCAAGCTGGCCCAAAAATTTGGGAGAAGTGACTTCTGAAGTTCTCCCTCCTGGGAAAATATGGAGAAGTCTAGGGAGAAGTGAGTGTGGCTGGATGAGAGACAAGGTTGGTGTAACAAGCTCTCCTATGAAACACATTTTGGAAAAAAATGTGGTTTACATGGGTATACATACATATACCCCTTTCTTGTTAGGCCCAAAAGTAATCAAAGTACTGAAAGTACTAATAGAAGGTGATGGTAGAAAACTGTTAGTTTTTATACTGGGCCATTTCATTTCATTACCTTTTTTGATTTTTAAAACAGTCATGCTTTTATATGATTGTAGTAACGCGAGGAGCAGACAAATGAAATGTCAAAAACAAAATTGAGGATCGAAAGCTACATGTTGTGAATCCCTTCTTGTGTCAATGAGAATAATTCTGGAGACAATTACATACATAGTCTCTAGCAAACAAGACAAGAATACTGTCGATGGCGCGCCATCGCAAATCCCCACGCTTTCTACATAGAGGCCAAGTACCAAAATCCCCTCACCCTGGGCCCTAATTTGACCACAGGGTCAAAATATTACCTGTATTATATTCTACTATTCATGCCCTTCAATTTGATATGCCACCAGACTATGTTCCAAAAATTTAAATTTTTACCCTTTGACCCCTCCCCCAGGGCTCCAATCTGACCCCAGGGTCAAAATTTTACTTGTATTGTATTTTACTAATCACCCCCTTCAATTTGATATTCCATATGACAATATTCGGTTAAATTTGAATTTTGACCCCCTGACCCACCCCCCCCCCCCCCAGTCCGACCCCTTGAGCATGACCCAGGGGTCGCAGCCAAAATCTCGTCCAATATGTGTTACATATATCATTAATCATTACTGATGCAAAGTTTGGTTTTAAAATCTATAAAATTGACTTTGAAATTGAATTTAATTGATATATGACCTTTTGAGCCCTCCCCAAGGCCCCTGGGGACGGGGCAAAATATAAATGTGACGTTACACGCCCTCACCATGTAAGGAAGCTGTGTACCAAATTTGGTTACATTCCGATCAGTGGTTAAGGAGGAGAAAGCCGGACGGATAGACGGACGGACGGACGGAGGCGATAACAATATCCCCACTTTTTCTTCGAAAAGACGTGGGGATAATAATTTACTCAACACTATACGTTCTAGTAGCAAATGGCTTTCTAACACCAATATTCCGGGACACAGACTGTTTTTTATCGGAGGCTTCGATCAAAAGTTTAAAAGTTTGTTGGTTGCTATGTTTTGTCAAGTGTTTGAAAGACGTCCGTCGACCCAGTGAAACCTGGATTAAACAAGAGAGGCATAATTGCCCTGGAACGCTCACCTAATCCTTATTGTACAGATAAAGTGGTAGGTAATATAAGGTGGAGTGGATGGTTTGAGCCATTTTGGTTGAGAGTGACCAAAGGAACATTCCTGTGAAATTATTTCAAAATCAGTCTACCTATTTAGTACTACATCACGTGAACAAGTCCGTGAAACGAAGAACCCTCTAAACCCCACTTCATATAGAGCAAACTGGGGTTAGGGGGTGGGGGTTTATATATTATTTTTTTCATAATTCTGCTCAAAGACATAGGTTGTGGGTACTCGTTAGAACCGCCTCATTAAGGCGGTTCTAACAAGCACCCACAACCTATGTTTTGATCATTGTTTAGAAAAATATCATAGCCATTTTGGGGATGTTAAAAATGCACTTTATCGCATGGGTGTGTTATCGAAATTAGAAGTCTTATTGTTTCGTTTGGTGGCTTTTATGTTCAGTGGAGCGAAACTATTATGAGCAACTTTGTCAGAGGGTCACCCATGGAACATTCCTTCCAAAATTATTTTCTTTGTGCATGAGGATGAAGTCTTTTCAAAGTTCCCTTCTAAAGAGCTGACTTATATGTTACTACCTGGACATTTTCCGGTTATTGAGGGTCATGTCCTAGTGAATGGTTATGAATTTGCTCATCATCACGTGAACAAATCCGTTAAATGACCCCAACCCCCTTTGTATGGAGAAAACTGGGGTTTACGAGGGTATACATTGTTTTTCTTATTTCTGCTCCAAGACATAGGTTTTGGGTACTCGTTAGAAACGCCTTACTGAGGCGGTTCTAACGAGTACCCTCAACCTATATTTTGAACATTAGTATAAAAAGTATCAAGGTTTTTCATCAGAATTGGCGGGGGTGGGAGGTGGGGGGGGGGGGGGCAAGAATTGTCGTAAAATGACAGCCATTGGTTCCCTTTGACAATACAGAGCTAACTTGTATGTCACTATCTGGACATATTGTGAACATTGTGGGCATCGAGAGTCAGGCAGGTCCTAGTGCAACAGAGGGAAATGAATTAGTTTTACTAATACTGTCACATGGTGACAAAGGGAGGATGGTTATGTGTCAGTGGTTCCCTTTGACAATACAGAGCTGACTTGTATGTCACTGTCTAGGCACCTTGTGGACATTGAGGGGGCAGCAGAAGGAGATTAATCGGCTCAGTCTTAACCCTATATAAAACCAGTGGGCTCCAGGCAAGTCCAGTTTTGACCCGCTGGGGTTATAGTTTGGACAATCTTGGTAGAGGGCAACTAGAGGAAGTTTCATTCCAAATATCAAAGACTTGGGCCTTCTGGTTTCAGACGAGAAGGTATTTAAAGGTTTTCAGTTCGTAAGTCTGTGAAACCAGTGGGCCCTGGGGCGGGGCCATTTTTGACTCCAGGGCTTTGATTTGAATAATCTTGGTAGAGGTCATCCGCATGAAACTTCTAGCAAAATATCAAAGACCTGGGCCTTGGTTTTTTTCAGAAGAACATTTTAAAGGTTTTCCATATATGGCTATGTAAAACCGGTGGGGCCTGAGGCGGGGCAACCTTTGGTCCAAGGGCTATAATTTACACAGCATAGTAGAGGACAACCAGATGAAGCATTATACCAAATATCAAAGACCTCGGCCTTCTAGTTTCAGATAAGAAGCTTTTTAAAGGTTTTCCATATATAAGTCAACATAAAACCAGTGGGCCCCAGGGCAGGGCCATTTTTGACCCAAGGGCTATAATTTGAACAATCTTGGTGGAGGTCTGCTAGATAAATCTTCACAAATATCAAAGACCTGGGCCTTGCGTCTACAGAGAAGTTTTAAGATTTTCCTTATATATCCCAATGTAAGAGCAAAGGGCACCGGGGGGCGGGGGGGGGGGGGGGGGGGGTCGTGGGTGATTTTGGCACAAGGACTATAATTTGAAAATCTTGATATAGATTCACAAGACGAAGTTACATACCAAATATCAAATATCTGAGATCTGAGGCTTATAGTTTCAGACAAGAAGATTTTTGAAGATTTTCCCGCGAGATGTCTATGTAAAACCAGTGGGCTACAGGGGGGGTGGGGGTGGCATTTTTGGTCAGAGGGCTATAATTCTAACAATCTTGATAGAGGTCCACTAGACGCAGCTTCATATCAATTATCAAACACCTCAGCCTCCTGGTTTCTGACAAGAAGATTTTCAAAGGGTTTCCCTGTATAAGTCAGTATAAAACCAAAGGGCCCCGGGGCGGGGGCATTTTTGGCCCCAGGGCTATGCTTTGAAGTCGGAAAGTCCTATGGACTCGCTCATAGTGTGGCAAGGCCATTTCATCACAATGTTAGGTAAGAGTCCAACGAAATTCGAAGCACGTCTATACAGTTTTGTTTGTTTGATTTGAGGTTTAACGCCCCGTCAACACTTTATAGGTCATTTTGGAGACATCGCTTCCAAATGTGTCGGACTTTTACCCGACATTGAGATGAAATGGCAACTCAGTCTCTGCCGCACAATGCAACCAATAGAGCTTATATGCATGGGTGGTCCAACACGCACCACCTTTCCTAGACAGGCTTAGAATCTGAACCTTTACGGTGTCTACCAGTACTCGTGCTCGGTCGATTTCAGCTCTGCGTGGAAGCATCATGCAGCCCAATCTGTTTCCTCAAGCCCCGGTGGGCGGGGCCGTTATACAGTCTTGACGGGGACGTTAAACGTCAAATCAAACAAATCAAATACACCTCAGTAAAAAAAGGGAAATATTCAGATACAGAAGAAGAGGAAACAAAATCTGATATTTTCTGACCTCGGCTCAAAAAAAAACAACAAAAAACAAAACAAAAAAAAAAAACAAGCGCCCACCGCCCGGAATAAAATGTGTATTATCCCGTACTTTAAACGTTAAGATAAAGGAGTTTAAGTAATATAGTTATATTTTCCCGATGGTTCACAAATATATCCATGCAACAGTGAATCGCACCCCCCACCCCCCACCCCCATCGGGGCTTGGAGAAATATATGGGCTGCATGATGCTTCCACACAGAGCTGAATCCGACCCGCATGCGAGTACTTGTAAACCGCTTAGAGGATCTAAGCCTACCCAGGCAAAGCGGTATGCACGAGTCTGACCGTCCATGTTTATAAACCCTATTGCTCAGTTCATTTGGCGAAAGGCCTGGAGATGTCATCTCATCTCAAAGTCGGGTAAAAGTCCCACAAAATTGGAAGCAACGTCTCCAAAATGACCTTTACAGTGTTGATGGGGACGTTAAACCTCAAATCAAACAAATGCAACAGTGAAGGTAACTTCTCTTTATCCGCCCCGCCCATGGAGGCTTGAAGAAATATATGGGCTGCATGATGCTGAATCCGGCCCGCACACTAGTACTGGTAAACCGCTTAGAGGATCTAAGCCTGTCCAGGAACCGCGGTGCGAGGCAGACCCTCCATGCTAATAAACCCTATTGGTTTCATTGGGCGAGAGGGCTTGAGAGGTCATTTAATCTCAATGTCGGGTAAAAGTCCCACCAAATTGGAAGCAACGTGTCCAAAATGACCATTACAGTGTTGACGGGAACGTTTAACCTCAAATCAAACAAACAAACAAAACTTCGCTCTATCTGTAGTATAGCAAGTCGTAGTATTCCATTCATGCTGTCAACTCATTCATTGAATTATTAATCCGCGATCTAGATTTTGAGCGAGTTCAGTTGACGTACTAGAGTTAACAAGAGTTGACTTGCTCGAAAACGCGCCATGTAGGAATATTGCGACTGCGAGAGTTAGCTTGGTATGAGAGATGGAAGCCTTGCCTAGTAACAACGAATACGGTGGAAGGTGGAAAATTGTAAGTTAAATGCAATCCGAAAATCGATTATTTCCAACTTTTTGAAATTTTGGCCGTGTTGGAAAAATCACGTCCAACTTGAAAACATTTTTATACTTTCGATTTACCCGAGGGCAAACGATGACATTTTCTTGACGTCAGTAGAGTTCTGAATCTGAATCGTTACTGGTGACGCATCAAATGAAATTTGATGCTTCATGTCGCTTCTAATTGTGGGATCGAAAAGTGGAGCGTGGGCTGATACAGTCATTATACAATTTTGTACAAGAGTAAGCCTACTGTCTCCCCTACTTTTCTTGAGTTAACTTTAGTTGGTCAACTGAACTCGCTCAAAGCAAACTAGGTCATGACAAAGCTGCGAATCGGGACCAATTTGAACCATAGGGTTAATTTTATGGCATTTTACTCTGAAGTTAGTTGTTTGTGTAATTGGCTTCCTCAGTTTGACAATCGGCATCATTTTCACTTATCAAATGATACATGCGCGTCTATTGATAAATATATGGAGACTTATTTTTCTTGAAGCATAGGAGTTATTCGTCATCGAGGTGGGCTCCAGTGTCGATTGACATAAGAAGGTGAGACCTGAAAGGGCATCACCTTCTAATAAGTTTATATTCATTTAATTAACCTACTATTATCCCCCCTGCCGTCGTGGTTTTGTTCTTGCTAGGCAGAACTCCCAAATCCCAAAGCAAGCTTGATTGAACTCAAGTTAACTCTAGTAGTGCGGCACGAGCCATAACCCCCGTGTTTTGGTGTAACTATAGTTAACTCTAGAAAGTCAACCGAACTCGCTCTTAATAACTAGGCCAGGTCAGCTGCGAAACGAGACCAATTTCAAATCTAGATCAATTTTATGACATTTAACTCTGAAGTTCATTATTTGTGTATTTTGCATCCACAGTTTTTATTTCAATCTGCATATTATTTTCACATATCAAATGATACAGGCGCATCTCTTCACTGATTTATGAGGACCTATTTTTCTTGAAAAAGGAGTGATGCGGTATCAAGGGAATTCCCTGAGTGTTGCCATAAGAAGGTGAGACCTGAAAGGTCATCACCTTCTAAAAATGTTATAACCAAGCAAACATTACTAGATTATAAAGAAACATGACAACATATGATATTTTGGGTAATAATGTATAAAAACAAAAGCTATCGCCAGACAGCATAGCTCGCCTGTTTCACGCCTTCAACATAGAAGGTAAAATTACTGAACAATGAAATATAGGTCACACACACCTAGTTACATTTTGAGGTCAGTGACCAGGTCGCATGGAACATATATGCCAAATATTACATTCAGAATCACAATGTGTATGAATTATAAGGCAAAATCAATGGACCATGAAAATAGGTCACACTGACCTAGATATATTTCTATGTCAATCAACTCGTCACATGGAACTTATAATTCAGGACTGAAGTTTCTAAAAAAAAAAAAAAAATTGTATTCAATTTGGCAGAGTCACTGAATCATGAAATTTAGGTCACACTGACCAAGATATAATTTCGAGGCCAATCATGGGGTCACATGGAATAAATAATCCAGGCATGATGTTTCTTCATGAAAAATTATTTAAGATAATAGGCAAATCACTGAACCATATTTTGAGGTAAATCATGGGGTCACATGGAACTAATAACCCAGGTATGACATTTCTCCATCAAATAGTAATAAAGATAATAGGGAAAATCACTGAACCATGAAATATAGGTCACAATGACCTGGATTTATTTTGTGGTCAATAATCAGGTCACATGGAATAAATAATCCAGGTGTAACGTTTCTTCATCAAATAGTATTCAAGATAATAGACAAAATCACTGAACCATGAGAAGCCTCCGTGGTGCAGTGGTTACGCTACTCGCTTCGTAAACCAGGGATCGCAGGATTGATCCCGGGCTTCTCCAGACTTTCGGATGAGTCTTTAAACCGAGGTCCCGTCTCCGTATGACCTTAGCTGTTGGTGGGACGTAAAACTAAAACTCACTCACTCACTGAACCATGAAATATAGGTCACAATGACCTAGACATATTTTGAGGTCAAGCATGGGGTCACATGGAACTAATAACCCAGGTATGACATTTCTCCATCAAATAATATTCAAGATAATAGGCAAAATCACTGAACCATGAAATATAGGTCAAACTGACCCAGCTATATTTTGAGGTCAATCATGGGGTCACATGGAACTAATAGTCAAGGTATGACATCTCTCCATCAAAAAGTATTCGAGATAAAAGACAAAATCACTGAACCATGAAATATAGGTCACACTGACCTAGTTATAATTTGGGGTCAATTATCTGGTCACATGGATCTTATAATCCAGGTATGACATTTCTGCATCAAATAGTTTTCGAGATAATAGGCAAAATCACTGAGCCATGAAATAAAGGTCACACTGACCTAGATATATTTTGCGGTCAATTATCAGGTCACATGGAACTAATAATCCAGGTATGACATTTCTCCATCAAATAGTATTCGAGATAATAGTCAAAATCACTGGACCATGAAATATAGGTCACAGTGACCTAGATATATTTTGAGGTCAATCATGGGGTCACATGGAACTAATGTCCCAGGTATGACATTTCTCCAACATATAGTCTTCAAGATAAAAGGCAAAATCACTGGACCGTGAAATATAGGTCACCATGACCTTCACCCTTTTACACTCGAACTAATGTCACTTGGTTGGCTGATGTACATGTATAACCAATTCTGTCTATAACTTGTTAGCATAAGGGAAATGTATACAACAAATTACAAAGTTGTCCTAGATTTTGACCCCTAGCCCCACCCCATCCCCACTCCCAGGCATGAACCCAGGGGGGTGTTGTCTTGGAATCTCAGAAGACAATCCCAGGTATCCAAGTTGTAAATATGAATGCTTTGTGATGAGTGACTGCTGAGTTATAAGCATTTCAAAAACTTTTAACACAGTATTACATAGGTGTTCTGGATTTTGACCCCAAGCCCCATCCCGGGGCATGAACATCAGAAGACCCTCCCAGGTACTAAAGTTCCAAATATGAGTGCTCTGTGATGAGTGACTGTTGATATATAAGCATTTGAAAAACTTTAACGCAGTGTGACGCGCACGCGCACGTGCACGCTATCTGAGGTGACAACAATAGCTCTCCATGTACTTCGTACAGGTGAGTTAAAAATTGGGTAAACTGTCATTTGTTATATCCAAACCTTGATATTATGAATACTGTTATAAAGAGGTTTATTGGCTGGCATTAGATAAACAAAATAAATTGACAAAAAATATAGATTTCTCTAACATGAAGTTCACGGTGCCTGTCACAAATTGTTTGAAAAGCTAGTACTTGTAAAAAGCATTTTCAAGAGGAACAACTGCATTATAAGAAAATTAATTGATATTTTCATGACTTTCAATGATTACTGGGTATTGACTGGTTAATTTATAACTATTTATCACTTACAAAATTAAGAATTGCTGCCTATTCCTGAAAAAAGGGAATGACTGATGGATGTAAGAGTGATATATGAGGTATAAAAAAACGAGTCAATGACAATCAACGGTAGTAGAATAGCTTACCGGAACTTTCATTTCATCGTTTCGGTGAACTAAAAACAAGAAAGAAACTAGAAATGTGTCAAGAAGACATAGATGCCCCCAAACAGGAGCCCACCTCACCCCGAAAAAAAAACATGTTGCAACAACAGCTGTCAATGGACAGCATAGCTCACCTGCAAAAGCGTCCTACCCATAGTGGGGAATATTGCTGATTAAACCTTCGGACAAATAACTATCATCATACCCAATTTGAACCCAAGCCATTAAATAGTTTGGAAAAGATAAGCTCTAAGAAACTTTAACATTCAAAATTTTCTCAGACTTTCGGATGAGTCTTTAAACCGAGGTTCCATCTCCGTATGACCTTAGCTGTTGGTGGGACGTAAAACTCAAACACTCACTCGCTCACTCACTCAAAATTTTCTAAGTCTGTGATCTTGACCTTGAGGTCATGGACAGGGTCAGTGGTATGGCTGAATGAAACTTGGGAACAGTATCTATCACCACTCCAAATATGAAGCCAATCCATATGGTTTGGAAAATATGAGCACTAAAACTTTAAAAGAAATTAAAAGCATCATAAGACTAAGTCTGTGACCTTGACCTTGAGGTCAGGGGTGGGGGGCATATACCAAATATAAAGCAAATCCATTTGGTTTGGTGAGTATGAGCTCTTTAATAAACTTTAAATAAAAAAATTCTTTGTCTGTGACCTTGACCTTTAGGGCACGTGCATGAGGAGGGGTACTGCAGAATATCACTTTGAACAGGTACCTATCATCATACCAAATATAAAATCAATTCATCATACAATTTGGAAAAAATCAACTCTTAAAACATCTAAGTAAAAATTTCTAAGTCTGTGACCTTGACCTTTAAGCCATAGCCACAGGTGGGGGTATTGCCAAATAAACATTTGGACCTGTATCTATCAGCATAGCAAATATAAGCCAAATCCATAATATGGTTTGAAAAATTTGAGCTCTTTAAAATCTTTAACATTAAAATTATCTAAGTCCATGACCTTGACCCTGAGGTCATAGGATTGGTGGGGTTATTGCTGAATAAAACACTGGACCTATATCTATCATCATACCAGATATGAACCAAATCCGTCGTAAAAATTCAGGTTCTACCCAGTACAAATACCTTAACAGAGTCTTTAACATTGAAAATTTCTAAGTCTGTGACCTTGACCTTGAGGTCATGAGGCATGGGTGGGGGTATGGCGAAATAAAACTTTGAACCTATATCTATTATCATGCCATACATGAACCAATTCCACCAAACGGTTTGGAAAATATGAGTTCTAAAATGTTCTAGCTCTACCTGTTACAAAAACCAGAACCTGTGTGTTTAACATTGAAAATTTTTTAAGTCTGTGACCTTGAACTTGAGGTCACAGGCATGGGTGGGGGTATTGCTGAATAAAACTTTGGACCTATATCTATAATCATACCAAATATGAACCAATTTTATCAAATGGTTAGGAATATATGAGTTCTAAAAAGTTCAGGCTCTACCTGTTACAAAAACCTTAACCTGAGGTAACAGGATCGCGTACGTCTGTATGTACATACACACACACAACTGACACAAGTACAGATGGAGGTACACACATACGCACATACACATGTATGGAAAACCAAAAAACTATATGCCCCCATTATCATGCCAATGGCGGGGGCATAAAAAGTTGAAAAACTGAAGAAACAATAGCCCAAATAGGATGGAACCCAGGAACTGGCCCTGATCTGGCCCGATCCCATGACTGTATGCACCAATTAAGGAAGGGGTCTTTAACCTGCACTGGGGATGACTTTCTATAATCTCAGTCTCCAGTTAAGGTCCCCAGCCAAATTGCCAAAGGACATTCATCCCTGAAAATGATGCCAATGGAGCATGTTGGGACACTGAAATTTTATCACGGCAGTGGGGTATAGAATTGCAGAGGCAAGGGCAATAACCATTGTTGTTTTTGCTTATCAGTTTTATTACGATAACACATCCATACAACATAATGCTTTTGCCCATCTCCAAAATGACCACTTTTCTGACCAAAATCTGTGACATTATTCTTATTTATACTGCGAGCTTGATTAGTAGTTTTGAAAGGAGTCAGACATGCTTTACAATGCAGAGCTAATAATTTAAGTTAAAATGTGTTCTTATGGAATCTACTTATAAGTTTTATATTAAAAGAAAGATCTTGAAACAAGGATTTAGGATTTATAATTTTTAGAAAGAAAAAGTGTTGTGATAAAAAGTTATTTGGGTGTATTTACTCAGCTTCTTTGTTTCTTCCTGAGACCCCTGGGGAGAAATGGATACCTGTTGTATCTGATAATGGCTGACTGTTAAATACCAGTGATAAAGGTTCAAAGTGGAGTCAGTTACTTGCACAATGGCAGGATTACATGGAGATTCTACAAATTCAAGTGGACTGACTGAGTCTTCTCCTGGAAATAGTGTTTTACTTTCAGACAGCCGTGCTATGGAAGAACTTTCAGGATTTGTCAGTAGTGATGTCAGCCCAGAATCAGGCATAACTGACCCATTCAATAACATTTTTTACCATCTGATGCCAGCCCAGGACAGCACAAATATTCTGTTTATAACAAACCACTATACAATAATATACTGACAGTGCTAAGTAAAGAATTCAAATTTCCATCAGATGATGCTAAGAAATTTCATATCAAGACACATGTGGACAGCAAAAGGTGCAGTATTTATATAGACAGGGAAGTAATGTCTATTTGTGCCAGTGGACCTGGTCATGTCCTCTGGAAAGAAAACTTCAGGAAACTCTCGGAAAATATGTATAGGAGTTTTGTAGATAATACAAATTCTATACTCAACACAAGCTCACAAAACCAAAACAATCAAATCTTATCAGATACCCAGATCTCAACACATGAAAATCAGTCTGGGAGTAATTACACCACAATAGATGAAACATATGTGATACCCCCTACAGCATCAGTAACACAGCATTCAATACAGCAGCCAGAACCTTCTCAACAGGTAGAATCTACTCAGCCACAAGATGCACAAATAATGAGACAGATATCTACTCTAATGGACATGATTCGTATGCTGCAGTGTCAGATGACTACACTGACAAAGCAAGTAAATGAGTTAGTATGCCAGGCAGCTAGTAAGACAGTCTACAGGACAGTCGATGAAACGTACATCTCGAGCACATTAGGCAATACAGCAAATGAGGCTGAAAGCCAATCACGAGAGGGCAGGAATAACACAGAGGTACTGCCCATTGCAGAGACCCCCCAACCAGGCGACCCGTCATATAGTGAAGTGGTTCTACGTACTTCTACACCTAAGACCACCAAACAACAAAATACAAACAGACCAAGCTCGGGACCAAGGCCTAGACATCAGCATAGGTCAGACCACCCATCCAGACCTACAGCCAATCCTACATCACAGAACAGAAATATCCCACAGAACATTCTGCTTATGGGTGACTCATTAATTTCATCGGTTAATTCTAAGGGTTTAAAACAAGGAGTCTTTAAGCAAGGCATATCTGGCGCAAAAGTTGATCATATATTGAAACAAGCTAAAGTGTTTAACATTGATCAGTTCTCACATGTTATCATATATGTGGGAGGAAATGATGCATCGAGTGGTTCAGATACTGAATACTTTGAAGAAATTTACGAACAAGTCATTCAGTATCTGAAGCAAGCGAATAACTCTTGCCAGATATTCCTTTGTAATCTATGCCCTAGGGGAGACATGGACACATCAGACATCAATGAAGTTATTTATAGATTGTGCCAGCACCACAGCATTAGCATGATTGATATAAATAAGGCTTTTTATGACAAACATGGTTCTATCATTGAAAGATACTATGCTTAAGATTCAATTCATCTGTCAGCCTCAGGAGTGAAGAGGTTGCTAGGTGTTATCGACTCAGAAATTACGATTGTGTCTATTTTTGACAGTTGTGTTTACAAAAATCACCAACAGAAGAAAGTTCATTTTCACAACAGACAAGTTCAAATGAATGGTCAAAGACAGTCTGCCCGTTCATCAAGGACTACAGGTAGACACCATACAGAAAGTGCTAAGAAAGACTCTGCTTGCTATAAATGTGGAGAAACTAATCATGAAACTCATTTATGTAGACATGCTGTGCAATTAAAATGTTTTCATTGTGGCTTCTATGGTCACAAATCTTCTAGGTGCCTAAATAAATAGGAACACGGCAATGGTGCCGCATGCAAATATCAGTCTGTTTCCGTTTCCAATAGGGTTTCCTCTTTATATGCAGTTTGCTCAGAATGTAACTCAAGTATTTGTTATTGTATCACTGACAGTCATGTTGTTCATTCAGATGAACTGAATCGCACTTCTCTCAATGATAAGAATAGTGTGACACTGTTGAGTGAAGTGCTTATGTCTCAGAATAACACTTCCCATATAACAGAAAGTCACAACAGCATAGCAGAAAATAAAATGTTAAACTCTAGCTACATTAACAATAATCTGTCAGAAAACACTAATTTATGTTATACTGATTCCAATGTTCACGATACTTTGTTCCAGAGGCCCTCATTTACTTATGAAGACAATGTTCATGTACATGTTTGTAATACTTCAGTCAGTGATAGTAATTGTATGTTGCTTCACAGTTCTTACCACTGTGATTATAATCAAAATTATTACAATCAGCAGACTAATGATACCCTGCAGTCTCCAAACACCATTTCTGATAGTAATCTGAGCTCCTCTCTTTATGATACCCAGCAGGTATCAGTTAGCCAGGTACCTGTGCAAAATACACAGGTATCAAGTTCCACTTCAGGGAGTATCCTTAGTTCAGCCATGCATGATCCACAGGAGGTATCTTTTAATCAGGCTGTAGAAAACAATCACAATGCTTTAAACCTAGGATTCAGAGATAAAGGTTTTAGAATAGGGCACCTGAATATTCAGGGTCTAAGTAACAAAATAGATCAGTTAAAATTACTTCTTCAATCTGAACATAATCTTATTCACATTTTAGGCGTGAGTGAGAGCGGGACAGAAAAGAAAATTCCGGTGGGGGACTATTAGTCTATGTAAAAGATGGCGTCTGTTGTAACAGACGATCAGATCTAGAAAGTGAAAAATTTGAGTGTATATGGATCGAAATAAAACCAGTGAAAAGCAGACCTCTTTTAGTCGGTCATATATACAGACCCCCAAATTCGAGTTCTTTGAAGACAGCATTGAAAAAATTTTACAGGAAGAAAAAGAAATTTATCTACTTGGTGACATAAATAGAGATCTCCTTAATGGTCAAATACACAGGGCATGGGCTGATTACATGGAACCATTTGGTTTGACTCAATTGATCTCTGAAGCCACAAGGGTAACCCCTGACACTAGTACTCTACTTGATCACATTTATACAAACTGTCCGGAGAATGTTAAATCTGTAATTGTACCTAAGATAGGACTAAGTGACCACTTTCCAGTATTTTTCACAAGAAAAATGCATAATCGCCCATCAACAGGTAATCATTACACTATTTCATATAGGTCATTTAAAAACGTTGATGAGGCTAAGTTTATTAGTGATCTCCAGTCCATTCCTTGGGACCTTATCAAATTATTTGATGACACAAATGATATATTGGAGACATGGACAGATCTTTTCTTGGAAGCAGTCGACAAAAATGTTCCTATTAAACAACATAGGGTCAGACGCAAAAACCAGCCTCAGTGGATAACACCTGACATCATAGATGCCATAAAAACCAGAGACAGGCATAAGTCCCCTGGAAAATTTAATGAGAACGAACATAAGTACTGGAGAAACAAAGTTTCCAAGTCAATAAAAGAAAGCAAAAAGTTACAGTATCAAACTTTTATAGAAAATAATAAGAATAAACCAGGCAGTATCTATAAACTTTTTCAAGAAGTAGGTGCTGGCAAAGGTTCAGGGCTTTAGATAAGGCTGGGTACCGCGTAAATTACGAAAATAATTGGGAGGATACTCCTTTTTTTCAAATCTGCTGCGTATCAGTTACGAAAAACAAATTAGCATTACGCATTTAATATTTTTTGAGAGCGTATTTGGAACGCACGTGAAATAAATGACGTGTGTAATAAAAGGCGGGAAATTCTCACACGGGAAAAGTATGCATTCATAAATTATTTCAAGGGAATCAAGTTTTATTGGGGTTGGGGTTACGGTCCTTTCAAGATTATATCACATATAGAGCCGATCCGATCGTTAATCAGGTGGGCGTAAACCAGAGTAATCTGAACTACAGTAAGACGAGCGAGCAGTGAAGTCTCGGATCAGACAGCGCATGCGCGCAAGCCTTCATTAGCCGTATTGATTGGATGAGCAGGTCATTGCTCAACAGTATCGACGCGCATCAGTCTGCGCATCGCTGATTTTACAAGCTGGGTTATCCAAACGGACTTGCGTAGTTGTTGCACATGTTGTTCTGACTTACATAGTGGTTGTGCATGCTGGTCTAAGTCTTCGAGTATCGTACGACCAGTGAAGACTCGGAGTAGCCTGCGCATCATTGCAAACTGCTCAGTCTTCGCTGACCCCAAGAGCCTTTTGCAGGGCTACTCAGAGATAGGTGAGAAACAAGGTTGCCCGGGTTGCGCATGTTGATCTGGGACTTTGCAAGGTGTTGTGCAACGCAGCTCGGTATACACACTGTTTACTTGCAATACTGTCGCAGACTGATAAAGCCGCGGGGATATTGCAAACACTAGCTTCGCATTCATCTTCGCGAGCCAAGTGTACTAAGTCCACTACGTTCCTTACGCACGTAAGGAAAGTAGTGGACTTAGTACACTTGGCTCGCGAAGATGCTTCGCATTTTGATCAGAGCCTTTGCAGATCATTGGCAACCAGTTGAGCGTCAAATGACATGGATAACTATTGAGTAGTCTCCCTTGAACAGATTATTTATTCAGTCATCGGTTATTTTTTGTATTGCTTTAATAACACGCTTTCAGATGAATCAAACAAATTATTTTTTATTTAAATATTATAATTCTATATTGAAAGATACGTAGAAGTTAAATGTTCAAATGTTTTTTTTAAATAATAAACGTTGCTATTGCTTTGACCCAGTACACCACTTACTTGTGAAATGCATATAAATATGCATATAATTCCAGTAGAGACTCAGTACCGTTAGCTTCAGTAACGTATGAGAAGCCAATTGATCATCACCATAACGATTTTGATGGCGTTTCATAAACCAAAAAGTGGTGCCCAATTTTTTTCATCCAAAAGTGCCCTTCCCAGCCCAGCGCCCTTCTGCCCTAAAATCCTAGCTGGAGCAGTGCTATCCTTAAGTTCTTTCCAGCTGATCAGGAGTCGGTCTCCCGCACTTTTTGTGAAAAAGGTCCAGACAGATTTTTGACCCAGTAACTGGTTCCGATTATAACATTGCCTGTAAGGAAATACGATGGGTCCCACGATCGAAGGATGGAATAAAATAAATATCCATGGGCAATATATGATGAAATAGAGAATATGGTTTTGAAAAGGAATTATAAAAGTTTTAAAGTATAGGAGTTTCACTCCATATCTTGGACAATAAAGTGAAGCTGATATTCTAATTTTTAGAAACTCTTTGGTCACAATAATCAGCCATCAAAGTCCTGCTATCCGCCAAGAGAACTGAACCCCAAAAGTTAGATTTCTCCGTCAACAAACTGCTCAGAAGAGATTTCAATATGGCATTGTTTTGTCTGATTTGCGGCCAGGCATACTGCTTGTTTTCTAATAGACACAGATATTGAATATGTGTATCTATAAGAAAACAAACAGTACACCTGGCCACAAATCAGTCCATAAAAACATTGTGTCGAGGCTGCAAAATAAAGTTTTTTGGTTTATTTTTTAGTACTCTTTAAAAATGTCTCGTTACTCCTTTTTTTAAAAAAGGGCGAGTACTGTACTCTTTTGAAAAAAAAAATTATCTAAAGCCCTGAAGGTTGTAGAAAAACATCAAGTATTTCATCTGTCACTAATTATGGGTCGCATACTGAGGATCCTACTGAAATTGCCAACACATTCAACAAGTTCTTTGTTAATGTTGCTACAAAAATTAAAGAACCTGTCATTAATACCAACCATGAAAAATTAAAAGAATTTTGCCAAGCCAAGCTTTCAGAAAATACAAAATTTAAAATCTCTAATATTGAAAAAGAAAAAGTCTTAAAACACCTTTCAAGTATAGACATAAGTAAATCAACTGGTACTGACAATATTGGACCCCATCTGCTTAAACTTGCAGCACCCTATATTGCTGAAGATATTGCTTTTATCTGCAATCATAGCATAAATAATGCTATATTTCCAAATAAATGGAAACAAGCTAAGGTATCTCCTCTTCATAAAAGTGGTCCCCATGACGATGTTAATAAAAATCACCCAAAATCAATTTTACCTGTTTTGTCAAAGGTCCTGGAGAAACATGTCCACGACTGCCTTTCTAGCTTTCTTCAAGACCATAATCTATTGCACAAAACTCAATCCGGATTCAGAACCCAGCATTCTTGTGAAACTGCCTTGGTACATATGACTGATTCATGGTTAAATGCAATGGATAATGGGAATATGGTAGGAGTTGTACTGGTTGACTTTAAAAAGGCCTTTGATCTTGTTGATCATCAGATTCTTTTGTCAAAAATGAAACTATATGGTATTGAAAGCAAAAGCCTTAAATGGTTTGATACATATCTTTCAAACAGACAACAGCAAGTTTCTGTAAACAAGAGGCTCAATGAGCCTAAACCGCTCACCTGAGAACCTTAAGTTTTAACAATTCACAGACTTGACTACTAAATCTGCTAATAGAATCCAGCCCATTGACCCTTACAGGATATAAGTCATCATTATTGCATTGCATTCCAAGTTTGAGACTTCTAGCTTCTATAGTTCCTGAGAAATCTTTGACGAAAATTTAACATTGGTCAAAATGGAGAGAAAGAAGAATGAAAGAACAGATGAACAAATAAGCTGAGAAAGCCCAATGTCTCTTACACAAAATAAGTCATCATTATTCTATTGAATACCAAATTTGATGCTTCTAGCTTTTATAGTTCCTGAGAAATCTTTGATTAAAAATTTAACATTGGTCTATTATCTCTATATGGAGAGAAAGAAGAATGAAGGAACAAATGAACCAGACTAGCTCCAAAACCTAATGCAGCCTTTCCCCTTGCCCAATGGTGCTACACATAAAATTTAAACAAGATTGGTCGACTGCCTTCTGAGATATGCTTCATTGAAAGTGTGGACGACGGATGGACGGACAACAGACGACGGACTCCGGAGCCTTGGTATACTATCAGCTCACTGGAGCCTTTGGCTCAGGTGAGCTAAAAATTCAAGTCGCTATTTCTGTAAAAAACATTTTCCCTACGTTAAGTCTATGGGCAAATTTTTTTGTCTCTCAAGGTCACGTAACTCCGAGGTCAATATTCCGATTCGGCCCAAAATCGAACTAAACCGGGATTTTATGCCTGTCCACGTTACCTGCAAGTTTGAAGCTGATATGAATAAAAATAAAGTTGCTATCGTGGTCACAACGTATTCTTTTATGCTCAAGGGCAGGTAACTCCAAGGCAAATATTCCGATTCAGCCCAAAATCGAACTTAACTGAGATTTTATGTCTGTCCTTGTTACCTGCAAGTTTGAAGCTGATCTGAAAAAAAATTCAAGTCGCTATCGTAGTCGCAACATTTTCCCTAATTAAGTCTATGGGCAAATTTTTTGTCGCTCAAGGTCACGTAACTCCGAGGTCAATATTCCGATTCGGCCCAAAATTGAACTATACCGAGATTTTATGCCTGTCCTCGTTACCTGCAAGTTTGAAGCTGATATGAATAAAAATAAAGTTGCTATCGTGGTCACAACGTATTTTTTTATGCTCAAGGGCAGGTAACTCCAAGGCAAATAATCCAATTCGGCCCAAAATCGAACTTAACCGAGATTTTATGTCTGTCCTCGTTACCTGCAAGTTTGAAGCTGATCTGAAAAAAATTCAAGTCGCTATCGTAGTCACAACATTTTCCCTATGTAAAGTCTATGGGCAAATTTTTTGTCGCTCAAGGTCATGTAACTCAGAGGTCAATATTCCGATTTGAACTTAACTGAGATTTTATGCCTGTCCACGTTACCTGCAAGTTTGAAGCTGATCTGAATAAAAATAAAGTTGCTATCGTGGTCACAACGTATTTTTTTATGCTCAAGGGCAGGTAACTCCAAGGCAAATAATTCGATTCGGCCCAAAATCTAACTTAACCGAGATTTTATGTCTGTCCTCGTTACCTGCAAGTTTGAAGCTGATCTGAAAAAAAATCAAGTCGCTATCGTAGTCACAACATTTTCCCTATGTTAAGTCTATGGGCAATTTTTTGTCGCTCAAGGTCACGTAACTCCGAGGTCAATATTCCGATTCGGCCCAAAATCGAACTTAACCAGGATTTTATGCCTGTCCTCGTTACCTGCAAGTTTGAAGCTGATCTGAATAAAAATAAAGTTGCTATCGTGGTCACAGCGTATTTTTTCATGCTCAAGGGCAGGTAACTCCAAGGCAAATAATCCGATTCGGCACAAAATCGAACTTAACCGTGATTTTATGTCTGTCCTCGTAACCCGCAAGTTTGAAGCTGATCTGAAAAAAATTCAAGTCGCTATCGTAGTCACAACATTTTCCCTATGTTAAAGCTATAGGCAAATTTTTTGTCGCTCAAGGTCACGTAACTCCGAGGTCAATATTCCGATTCTGCCCAAAATCGAACTTAACCGAGATTTTATGCCTGTCCTTATTATCTGCAAGAATGAAGTCGATCAGAAAAAAATTGACGGAGCTAGAGTGATGACAAGCTTTTTCCTATGTTAAGTCTATGGGAGCTATATGTTGCCATGGTAACCAGAGTTCCACTCAGATCTGCATGAAAACCTTATGCAGTCTTTCCACTTGCCCAATAATGTTACACATGAAATTTGATCAAAGTCGGCCAAGTAGTCTTCAAGATATACATTTTTGAAATTCACATTAACCCTTATGCAAATATGCACAAGGGCAGGTAACTCCTAAGTGTATGATCCGATTCTGGCAATTATCGAACTTGACCGAGATGTCATGGCTGTGCTGGTTATCTGTAAGAATGAAGCCAATCCGAACAAAATTGAAGCAGCTACAGTGATGACAACATTTTCCCCATGTTAAGTCGATAGGCAATTTTTCGGGCGCTCAAGGGGACGTAACTCTTGAGTGAATTATCTGATTCGGCCCAAAATCGAACTTGACCGAGATTTTATGCCTGTACTGGTTATCTGCAAGAATGAAGTCGATCAGAAAAAAATTGACGGAGCTAGAGTGATGACAAGCTTTTTCCTATGTGAAGTCTATGGGAGCTAGATGTTGCCATGGCAACCAGAGTTCCACTCAGATCTGCCTGAAAACCTAATGAAGCCTTTCCACTTGCCCAATAATGTGACACATGAAATTTGATCAAAGTTGGCCAAGTAGTCTTTAAGATGTACATTTTTTAAATTCCCATTAACCCTAATGCAAAAACACACAAGGGCAGGTAACTCCTAAGTGAATGATCCGATTCTGCCAGTTATCGAACTTGACCGCGATTTCATGGCTGTGCTGGTTATCTGCAAGAATGAAGTCGATCAGAAAAAAATTGACGGAGCTAGAGTGATGACAACATTCTCCCCATGTTAAGTCAATAGGCAATTTTTTCAACGCTCAAGGGCACGTAACTCCTGAGTGAATAATCCGATTCAGCCCAAAATCGAACTTGATCGAGATTTCATGCCTGTCCTCGTTATCTGCAAGAATGAAGTCGATCAGAAAAAAAATTGACGGAGCTAGAGTGATGACAAGCTTTTTCCTATGTTAAGAACGCTCAAGGGCACGTAACTCCTGAGTGAATAATCCGATTCAGCCCAAAATCGAACTTGATCGAGATTTCATGCATGTCCTCGTTATCTGCAAGAATGAAGTCGATCAGAAAAAAATTGACGGAGCTAGAGTGATGACAAACTTTTTCCTATGTTAAGTCTATGGGAGCTATTTGTTGCCATGGCAACCAGAGTTCCAATCCGATCTGCCCGAAAACAGTATGCAGCCTTTCCCCCTACCTGATAATGCTTCACATGAAATTTGATCAAGATTGGCCCACTGGTTCCGGAGATATACTTCTTTGAAAGTGTGGACGACGACGGACGACGACGGACGACGGACGCCGGCTCGTGGTATACTAATACCTCACATGAGCCTTCGGCTCAGGTGAGCTAACAATAGCAAGTCTGATTTTGAAACAGTTAATTGTGGGGTCCCGCAAGGTTCCATTCTAGGTCCTCTGTTGTTTTTGCTTTTCATAAACGATTTACCTTTATGCATCGATAATGTTTATGCCGATCTGTATGCCGATGACACTACTCTATATGACATTCAAAATTCTTTGGAAATGATCGAACAAAATCTTCAATTAGCTCTCAGTCAACTTCACATGTGGTGCAAAAGTAATGGTATGCTTCTAAATACTGCAAAAACTAAAGTCATGTTGGTCACTAATAAGCAAGACGTCAACGATTAAATGCTTCTGGTCTTAAACTTCAATACATGGATGAATCTTTGAAGACTGTTTCAAGTGAAAAGGTCTTAGGTGTCTTTGTGGATAATAATTTATCATGGTCTAACCATGTTAAACATATAACAAAGAAAATCTCATCTAATACATGGCTATTATCTAAAATAAAAACTTTTTTATCACAAACCCATCGTATTCAATTTTACAAATCCTACATACAACCACACATTGATTTTTGTAATATTGCTTGGGGCAGCACTTCAGAGTCTGATAAAATAAAGATTTATAGACTTCAAAAGCGAGCATGTAAAGTAATCTTGGATTATAATGTCGAAAACTCTTGTGAGGCTTTGAGTTCTTTGAAAATTCTGTCCATATATGACCGACTTTTCCTTAGAAAAGCAAAATTTATGTTTAAGGTGTATAATGAGCTGACACCTGTTTATTTTTCTGAAAATTTCTTATTGAGAAATGAAACTTATATGTCGGTAAATCTAAGATCGTCAGCATCTCGCTGCTTTGTTCCTCCCCAACCTAAAAAGGAATGCTTTAAGCACAGCTTGCGTTATTCAGGGTGTCTTATATGGAACAGTTTGCCCAAAGATATTAAATATGCACCAACTATTGATACTTTCCACAATCGATGTATAAAATGGCTGACTCAGTGATGCAGGTTCCGCAATCCTCCTTCATTTTGTTCTGTTTTCTTGTTTTGTATTTAATCAGATCAGTAAACATTGAGTATTGTACACCTTATCTAAGTTATAGTACTATTCTCTTCTACATTACTAGTAATTTTCTACATATTTCTTTCTAGCTAAATTGTAAGCATTCAAGAACTACTGTTATCTTTGCCCCTTAATAATAACAGTAATGATTATTACTACAATAATGATTACTTTGTGATACCCACACATCATGCTACAAGCATTTCATAGTTCAATACTACATACTGTTTACCTTTTGTATATTGTATATATTTTGCATATTTCATTTGTTGTTGTATAGAACTGTTTATTATGTAGATTTTGTATCATAATTTGAGGGCCTCATGGAAGATTAGCTACACTTATATGCTAAATGTTGTCACCCTCGTAAAATAAAGTCTTTACTTACTTACTTACTTACTGCAAACATAGGTTGGGAGTGCTCGTTAGAACCCCTCATGGAGGCTGTTCTTACGAGTACCCACAACCTATGTATTGGAGCAGAAATAAGAAAAATAATGTATACCCCTGCAAACCCCAGTTTTACTATATACAAAAGAGGGGTTTAAGGGGATCAAAATTATATTGGCGTGTTTTCGTGATGTATTTAGGCAGTGGCTCGCCTACAGTTCTGCTCGTCTGGTACCAGATGACAAGCCAACCCATGTAGGAATGGCTAGCCGTTCAGCAGTAAATTTTAGTCCCTCATGTCACATAGGGTATGAATGCTGAATAGCACTTGTTTGATGCTAAAAACTATGTAAATGTCACTGAGATTTTCTTCGTCCATCATTTTAAAAATAATGAACACAGCTGTATCGGTATTGCATATATTTTTATGCCCCCATAGGAGGGCATATAGTTTTTGCACTGTCTGTTTGTAAGTCCGCACCTTTTGGGTGATGCGAACTACTTCCACATTTCTTCAACGATTGAGCTGAAACTTTGCACATGCATTCCTTGTGAGGTGAAGGGATGCCTTACATAATTTTCATGTTGGTCCTATCATTTTCGAAGGACTTACGGCCCTTTCCTCAAATTGGCTCCCACGGGGGCATTGCTCACTTAAAGTCACAGCTCTTGTTCATAATAAATATTACAGAACCTGTGATATTATAATCTGTATTCATGTTTAATTATTTTCAATAATATTATTATCACTAATACATTTGCAAGTAATTACCAATTGATTTTTAACATAATTTTTGTAATCAGTTTTTATTTTTTACCTTTCCTTCTTTACCGGTATGTAATTGCGACTTGAAGGTTTTGTTTGTTTGTTTGTTTGAAAAGAGGTTCAACGTCCCTGTCAACACTGTAAAGATCATTTTGGAGATGCTGCTTCTAACTTTGTGGGACTTTTACCCGACGTTGAGATGAAATAACATCTCAAGCTCTGCTGCCCAATGAAACCAATAGGGTTTATAAGCATGGACAGGCCGACTCGCACTGCTTTACCTGGGCAGGCTTAGATCCTCTAAGCGGTTTACCAGTACACGTGTGCGGGTCGGTTTCAGCTCTGCGTGGAAGGCTGGAAGCATCATGCAGCCTATCTATTTCTTCAAGCCCCGATGGGCGTGGGCAGACGACTTGAAGGTACTGTGACTTGAAGGTACTAAAAGGTTTGATCCAAAAGTTGCGAAAAACAGCTAAAAGTAGTTAAGCAGTAATTATTGCTCTACTTATCTTGTTTCAAAAACATTGAAAGAATCATTGCCTTTATGTGTGCCCTGCTATTAACAAGATAATTACTCCAATTAATATTTCTTTGTATCTATCATGTTGAAATGATAGATTAAATAGATATGTAGGGCTGGCTAATCGGAGCTGGAAAGATAATTGATTATCAGTCCTGCCATTGCGATCAATAATTGATTAGTTATCGCTACAGTTTTTGTTTTAATTTTACCTGTCTGAGCAGGACTCTTACCATATGTTGCACTTTAACACATGTACATTTGAACAGACAGGCCTAAGCATACAGTGTAGATCAAGATGAGATGTCGCACAATGCGGCATCTCATCTGGGTCTACACTGTTTGCCACACATCCAGCTATTTTAGGCATAACTTTGGGTAGTAAATTGTACCTATCAAGTAATCAATTAAAAGCAAATCAGAAATGATTATCATGTTGTGGAATTTATCGATCGGGTAATCGATTATACCATAAATCGTGCCAGCCTTATAGATATACACAATAATTTAATGTTAATCTATCACGATGACTAACAACGTCCACATCAGACAACCATTTGCAGATTTTAATAATAACAGTAATAATGGGAAATGGGAAATTCTGTGGGACATCAACTTTAATCCTTCTAAATGCCAGGTCCTTCATGTTACCCATTCCAACTGTGTATCTCTTGCATGGTACCCATCTGGAGAGTGTTTCTGCAGCTAAGTACCTTGGGGTCACAATCTCTGATGACCTAAACTGGAGATCCAACATTGACAACATAACTAAACAAGAGGGCCATGATGGCCCTAGATCGCTGATCCATAGAGTAACAAGTGGGTCCCGGGGAGGACCATTATTGACCCCAGGGCTAGAATGTGCATAATGTTGAGGGAGGTCGAAAAAGGTGAAGCTTCATACCAAATATCAACAAATGCTATAATTTGAACAATCTTGGCAAAGCTCCACTAGATGAAGCTACACACCAAATATCAAGACCTGGGCCTTGCGATTTCAGAGAAGAAGATTTTTAAAGATATTCCCTAAATAAGCCTATGTAAAACCAAATGGCCCTGGGGCGGGGGCATTTTTGACCTAAGGGCTATAATTTAAACAATCTTCAAATAGGTCCACTAGATGAAGCTTCACACCAAATATCAACGACATGGGCCTTGCTGTTTCAGAGAAGATTTTAAAAAGATTATCTCTATATAAGTCTATGTAAAACCATAGGGCCCCGGGTCGGGGGAATTTGTGGCCCGAGGGCTATAATTTGAACAATCTTGGTAGAGGTCTATGAGATGAAGCTCCATACCAAATATCAAAGACATGGGCCTTGCAGTTTCAGCGAAGAAGATTTTCAAAAGTAAGACCCCAGGGCTATAATTTTAACAATCTTGATAGTGGTCCACTAGATAAAATTTCACACCAAATATCAAAGACCTAGGCCTTGTGCTTTCACAGAAGAAGACTTTTAAAGATTTTCCCTATATAAGTCTATGTCAAACCAAAGGGCCCCAAGGCGGGGGCATTTTTGGTCGCAGGGCTATAATTTGAACAATCTTGGAAGAGGTCCACTAGATGAAGCTTCATACCAAATATCAAAGACCTAGGCCTTGCGGTTTCAGAGAAGAATATTTTTAAAGATTTTCCTAATATAAGACTATGTAAAACCAAAGGGCCCTGGGGCGGGGGCATTTTTGGCCCCAGCACTATAATTTGAACAATCTTGGTAGGGGTCCACTAGATGAAGCTTCATACCAAATATCAAAGACCTGGGCCTTGCTGTTTCAGAGAAGATTTTCCCTATATAATCCTATGTAAAACCAAAGGGACCCGGGGTGGGGGCATTTTTGGCACACTATAATTTGAACAATCTTGGTAGGGGTCCACTAGATGAAGCTTCATACAAAATATCAAAGACCTGGGCCTTGCTGTTTCAGAGAAGAAGATTTTCCCTATATAATCCTATGTAAAACCAAAGGGACCCGGGATGGGGGCATTTTTGGCACACTATAATTTGAACAATCTTGGTAGGGATCCACTAGATGAAGCTTCATACCAAATATCAAAGACCTGGGCCTTGTGGTTTCAGAGAAGAAGATTTTTTAATTTTCGATGAAAAAAAACTGTTTTGGGCTCCTATGACCATTTGAACAACTTTGAAAGGGGACCACCTAAGGATCATTCCTATGAAGTTTGGTCAAAATCCGATCAGTGGTCTAGGAGGAGATGTAGTTTGAAGAAATTGTTATAAGACTCTTGCCAGATCGCAGCTAGAGTATGCATCCACTGCATGGTATCCCCACACTGCCAATGACATATATACAAAGTGGAAACAGTCCAAAGAAGGGCTTCCAGGTGGGCAACATGTGACTATAGCTAAACTTCATGTGTTACAGCAATGCTGAAAGACCTAAATTGGCATCCTCTTGAACAACGAACTACAGACAAAAAATCCCCCCTTTTTGTAAAGGCGGACAAAATCCCACCCCCACCATTTGTTCAGGTGGACAAAATCCCCCCTGGACACCCCCCCCCCACCCCGACATAATCCCCACTGCTGTTTATAAAGGTGGACAGTATCCCCCACCACCCCCACATGCACAATTACTGATTTTTGAAAATCTGTCTATATATACATGTAATGTTTTGAAAAATGCAGATTCCATATCAGATTTGGTGCAGTACTATCACAGCTATATTGGTGTTCATGAAGAAATTATTGCAACAAGCAGGTAGTACTGTACAAGTACAACAGGTGATAAAATATAGAACAGTAAAATCATCAATGAAAAATTCTAACAATGAATAAGAACATTACAAACTGGTCATCTTTTTACCTGATGAGACTTAATCATGTTCAAAGAAAGTGAGACTTGGGAAAAACGTCATTTTCACAGTTATTTAGTTCCTTTAATTCTGTTTCTAGCATAAAACAATATATTTGTCAATAAAATAGATACTAATTAGTAGCTAATACTCGGTGAGAAACCATCAGACACATGAAGTTGAAATAGCGTCGGGTCAGTAATGACCCGACGTTGTTTCAACGTTGTCTGCCCACTGAGAACGTTTATAGATGCATATATATATGTATTGGCGAATTTTACAAATTTTAACGTGATTCATGAGACAGCGAAAAGGCCGAATTCCTGGGTCACCTTCTTTCAATCGTTGGAATGACGAATCAGGAGGGCCGGGAACGAGATGCAGAAAAAAAAAAAATTCCAAAATGTAATAAATAGCCAGTCCTGAAAATATATTTTAGAGAACTAAGGAATTAGATCACTTTCCCTGTCGCCCCGAATTTGTTTGAGAGTGTTACCGTTATGCACATGTTGGCATCACTGAAAGCAGATCTCCGTATTTGCACAGATACGTTGGTTATATACATAATCCATTCACAAATCAGCTCGACACACAGAAAAACAACAAAACAGGACACTTATGCCGACCGGGATATAATCAGCATGATTTAAGCATGAACAGGTCAAGTTGACAAGGCATTGACAGGTGTAAACATCGATATGACCCGCCTACACACATTATTGGAAATTCCCTATACTCCCCGAAAAAAGAAACGAATTGCATAGGTTTTTTGTTTGTTTGATTTGAGATTTAACGTCCCCGTCAACACTGTAAAGGTCATTTTGGAGACGATGCTTCCAATTTTGTGGGACTTTTGCCCAACATTGAGATGGGATGACATCTCGGGCCCTGTCGCCCAGTGGGACCAATAGGGTTTGTTAGCATGGACGGTCCGCCTCGCGCTGCGGTTCCTGGACAGGCTTGGGTCCTCTGAGCAGTTTACCAGTACTAGTGTGCGGGTCAGTTTCGGCCTTGGGTGGAAGCATCATGCAGCCCATATATTTCTTCAAGCCCCTTTGGGCGGGGGGCTTAAAAAAAAAAAAATGCATAGATGTTTTGTTCTGTTGTTTTAATGTTCGAGGAGCAATGACTTACAAATGATTTGCCATCCTCTTACAATAGCTGAAGTGATCTACTAATGTAAAGTGCATTTGCTATACTCGGTCTTCTATTATCACCCCGACGTGGGCTTCAGACCGGAATATCGAAATTATACAAGTATTTCTTGGTAATTAATACCCATCTTTATGCATACCTTATATAGACTGTTTGTATACAAGTACATGTACCCTTTCTTTTTACAGGAAACTAAAAATGCTATTTATCAGGGCCCAAGCTAGCCCAAAAAATTTGGGAGAAGTGACTTCTCCCTCCTGGGAAAATAGGGAGAAGTTTGCTGTGTCTAGGGAGAAGTGGGTGCGGCTTAACGCCGAACAACAACAATGTAATGAGTTCTCCTGTAAACCCCTATTTGGAGAGTATGTTTTATAGGGGTATCAATCAATTCCACTATTGAGACCACCTGAAATGAAGACTAATTCTGCTTTAAAAAGCTTATTTGGTTGGCTGCAGTTATTCTTTCTGTTTTCTGCATACAGTGACCCCTGATCAGAGACCACTTTTGGGACTGTTCAAAAGTGGTCATAAAGACCACTTTTGAACTGTCCCAAAGGTGGTCTTAATATAGTAATTTTACTGTATTTGGGCAAGCTGTAACTTTTGTTATATCCAACCATGTTATAATGAAAGGTGTTATAAAGTAAAGAGGTTACTATGTAATAGATCAGTTCACTAAGTACCTGTCACAATTGTATTTGAAACAAGGGGGAACAACCTCGCTAGATGAAAATCAGTTGTTATTTTTATGAATTTGAAAAATTACTGAGTAACTGAATATTTACCGGCAAGTAATAATTATTTTCACTAACAAAATAAAAAATTGCTACCTACTTTTGTTGTTGTCCATAAAAAAAATGAAAACGATTGATGGATGCAAAAGTAGTGTACAAACAAATCAATGGCAAATAAACCATCTATATTTAAAATTTATTAAATCCTAATGCAGTGTCAATGTTACCGGTCAGATTAATCTTATTACTGCATACAACAGTACTTAACAAAGTACGTCCGCACCCGAACTTTGGCACGAGCTAACGGTACAAATATATCTGTATAAGTTACATAATCTTGTGTAATCTTAATTGGCTCTTCATGCAATAAAAACTTTGTGCAATCAACCGAGATAGATTTATGACAGTGGCTCGAGCTGCATGAGCTAACGGTTAGAATTAAATTACATAACAGTACCAAACTGCAACTGGGACGAAGTGCAGAATAAACAGTTAGCTTTGTTCAGTGCAATTACTGAGATTTCTGAAACTAGTGGATCGAAGGATTATCGTCACCTTGTCAGTTTACCGTTACTGTTCACGAGGAAGACACAAAAAAACGGGCGAAATTTCAGGGCGAAGTTTTTTTCGCTTTCATCGCCAAAGTCGGCGAAGTGAGCCCCAACAGGGCGACTTCTTCGCCCGAGTCGCCCTCTAGCTTGAGCCCTGTTTATAACCAGTGCAGATATGTGTCTGCATGAATTTCTTACTTGGAAATATGATAGGTAAACGTTCCCAACGGACACGCAGTGCCGCAGCAACGTTGATTCGTTGCGAGTCAACGCTGAATTGACGATGCGTGTGCCACCTGACACCATACTGAAAGCATGTCCAATAATCCCAACCTTAGACAAACTTAACAATAAGTACACATCTAGTTTGTGGTTATTCAAATGTACACCCCAAGCTCCAGCTCCAAACTCACGCTATCGTCGAGTCCAAGAGCTGGACCCTACCCCGTCAACATCTGTGTCTGCAGACGATGACGCGGTGATGCCTTGCCATTGGCCTTTTAGTATGAGCAGTTTTTTTCTGTTTTTTTTTTTTTCTGGTACGCTTTTAGATATATACATGTAAAATGTGAATATCATTATACAATTACAATTCACAGTTCTTGTTGTGACCGTCAGTTTTTTGTATGCTACTATTGATTATTTTTTCTCCTATGCTACTTGTGTGTAGCCTGAGATTTATTGCATAATAAAGTTCTGTTCTGTTCTTCTGTTCTGTTAATGAAACAAACACACAGTTCTTTAGTTATGGCAAGAGATTAAATTCATTGAACTGACTTAGTAATGATTGTTCAATTATGCTCCTCACCATTAATTTACATCATAAAGATTATAAAGATTCATCACAAATATCAATCAGAATTTTCAAAAGTGATCAGCAAATTAATTCTTTAATTAGCAGCTAATCGAAAGAAAATTGGTTCAATGGAAAATAATTAAGGAAATCTGTTCCTTTTCTGTGGAATTTGTTTGTTTGTTTGTCTGTTTCTTTTGAGGTTTAACGGCCCCATCAACACTGTATAGGTCATTTTGGAGATGTTGCTTGTAAGATCAAAGTAAAAAGGGCGTACTTGTATTAACTTTTTGTAATTGTACATGTGTGCTTTGGGGTTTTATGGACCTCAACCCATTAGGATTCCAGCAAATAATAGGCCTGGGAAAGAAGGTGTACTTGAAGTAGTCTGGGCGGGTGTAAACCTGTCTGTATGCAAAGGGATGTAAGCTGATGTGTTTCCCCCAGCCTTATTTAGCATGGTTTGGCGCCATGCCTCTTTTCTCCAGCGCCATGCTCTGTTTCAGATAGAGTAAATGTTGCCCTACATTTTGGAACAAAAATCTCTGAAATTGACCAAAACTAACAAAGTTATGCCTGTTTAAATAAGGACTATTTTAGATTCCTTTTAGCACCGGCCTCAGTAGCTCAGTCCGATGCACGTCTGACTGGTGATCAGGAGGACGCGGGTTCGATACCTGCCGGGGTTGGCAACATTCTTTCGTGGAGATTGATCATGAAATCTTTTCTATGGCCATTCTCTCCCTTCCGCTGATTCAAGAAGGGCAGTTTTCAGTTTCTGTGAAAGAATGTGCACTGTACTGGTTAACTGCTTACGTACAGGAAAAAAAAGTGGATAGATAAACAAACCGGCTCAAAAATGACCTACAATAGTGTTGACTGGGCTGTTAAACTCCAAAACAAACAAGATACCTTTTAGCAATAAATTGATGCCTTTTTTTACGGTCCACCTAAGTGACCTTTATGGTTGACTGATAATCCCCTGTTGACTGTACACCACAATCTCTTTATAACACTATTAATGGGGTCCAAAGCAGAAACCATGTTAGTTAAACAACCGTGTTATATCCAAACTAAAATGTTTAGATTATATAGAAAAATGACCAAACCGTGTTATAATGAGGCTGTGGTGTACTTAATTATGTCACTAAGAAGTCATAACTGTGTTTTGATAACAAGTGTGAGTGACACCAATTAAACAAATGAAATGTGAAAGTGTGCCTGACCAGTGTCATGTCGTTTGTGGGCCAAACATATTCCAAACTTATCGTGTCTTGTTTGTATCAGTGATCAGCTTGCTTGCAAAACTTAAACTTCTTGTCACCAATGGTTAATGTAACATATCTCTTCACTTAGCATAAAAAAGGCAGTATAATTTAGTAATGAAGACAAAGGGTAAGAGAAGGATCTTTTAGCAAGGTGCTGCCCTCTTTACAAGGCCGTTCATATTTAATATGTAAAAAGGGCACTTTATGCCCTTTTTACATATTTATGCACGCTGAAAGTGCCCTTTTTCCTAACCAGCACCATGCCCTTTTTAGGATCTGGGGGAAACACTATTGGAGTTTAGCATTGCTGTTAGCCTGGTGGTTCATGCCTGTTTTTATCTTTTAACCATACTAACACTCTCTTTTCGCACTGTACAAACTCACTTCACCAACTTTCATTTCCTTTTATTTCAGCTAACACCCTTCAACACTTGGTTTGCCGGAACCCGTCCAACGTCCCCCTCGGTGGTTTAGACATATTGGAAGAAAATATAAAGAGAGAAATAATAACACTGACATTAAAGCAACAGACTTGCCTACCCCTTGAGGCAGAAAATAGTAAGGTTCCGTAAAAAAAATCGTAAGATTCCAATTTTATTCGTAAGGGTCTTAAGGTATCCGATGCGTGGTCAAAATAAGCCCATTCCTTGCATTTTTCTTTCTTTCTATTTTTTTGGACTGCAAAAATAAACAAACTAGAAAAAGTGTCCATAGGACACGGATGCCCCCGCAAAATGCCATTCATAAATCAGGCTCTGTTACAAAAACTTTAACCTGAGGTTACACACACCTACAGACGGACGTACACATGTACGCACATACGGAAAACCGAAAAACTATATGCCCCCGGCATCATATGATGCTGGGGCATAAAAACAGCTTATTCAGCTTTTTTTTTTCTTCGTTAAAGCACCCATCTTGATGCTCATACTGAAACAAAATTGTTAAATGACCTGTGATTGGATTACTTACCTATCTTTAGCCAATGAAATTTCATTTCATTTCGTAACGAGAGTAAGCCAGGAACGACAATTATTGTCTTGTTTCTGTAGAAAAGCGCGCTAATTCGAACCGAACGGAAATAATCGCGCCGATTTACCGATTTTTTTACAAACACTGGAAATCGTACGGGATTTGGTCGGGGTTGTATTGGTGACATGAAAATAATATGCCTTACGACCAAGTCTGAAACAACAACAATAATAAAAATAATTATTATCATTATAATAACTGCCACAGTTTTCTCGACCCAAAAAAAGCTTTCAGTATAAAAATTTAATGCATCCGGATCAATTAAAGAAACGTCCCTGACTGGAAAAAATGGCAATACGGAAAACCGAAAAACTATATGCCCCCGGCATCATATGATGCTGGGGCATAAAAACAGCTTATTCAGCTTTTTTTTTTCTTCGTTAAAGCACCCATCTTGATGCTCATACTGAAACAAAATTGTTAAATGACCTGTGATTGGATTACTTACCTATCTTTAGCCAATGAAATTTCATTTCATTTCGTAACGAGAGTAAGCCAGGAACGACAATTATTGTCTTGTTTCTGTAGAAAAGCGCGCTAATTCGAACCGAACGGAAATAATCGCGCCGATTTACCGATTTTTTTACAAACACTGGAAATCGTACGGGATTTGGTCGGGGTTGTATTGGTGACATGAAAATAATATGCCTTACGACCAAGTCTGAAACAACAACAATAATAAAAATAATTATTATCATTATAATAACTGCCACAGTTTTCTCGACCCAAAAAAAGCTTTCAGTATAAAAATTTAATGCATCCGGATCAATTAAAGAAACGTCCCTGACTGGAAAAAATGGCAACAAACATGTGAAAAGAATATAGTTAGAGTAAATTAGAAATATCTTTATTACATCACAAAAGTGGGTAATATTATTTGGAATGCACACCCTACATGAAATGAGAGACTTAAATTTACTACTGGATGGTCAGCCATTCCTACATGGGTTCGCTAGCAATCTGGTACAGGATGAGCAGACTTGCAGGCTGGTCATCCGGTACAGGACGGCTAGCCACTGCCTTTTACCACTGAGCCATTTGAAGACGTCCTGTGATGCTCAGTGTTGAAATGTTAAATGATAATGGTAAAAAAAAAAGAGTAAAGAAAAGTAAATAAAACTAGCTTCTGAACTTCACTCAGTCTTCTAACAATGTACCCAGAGATTTATATTTTGATAACGCTTACAAAGGCAATAACTGAGAGCTACCGTGGCCATCGAATGGCTATGAACCAAACCAAACCATTTGTAGTGTGATTCACTAGATAGCTACACCTCACCATAAATTGTGAACGCACCCCTGTATGCAGAGGTCACTTTAGTCACATTTTTGCTATATGATCTAATGTCTAATGACATATGGCATCTTTTCTATGGAGATCATGAGAGCTGCAGATAAATAACCAGGGATCAGACGATGATTCTGCAGATGACCTGCGCAGTGAGAGCTTGGACGTCGGGACTGGAACAAGAAGGCCAAGCTTTGGAGATCTACTGACAAGAAGTAATTCCAGACCTAGACAGACAGAAATGAAATGACAGATTGAGAAGTAGGTAAGCAGGTAAGTGCGACTGGCCTACACAATAACACCACACATTCCTAGAAATGAAAATCACTACCTTAACCTCGCTACTGTCAAATGGCCAATTTATTGGGGAACCATTTGCCTAACGACATCGTTTCTCTCAAGAAAAGGAGAAAAGACAGTAGGCTAATCCTTTTATACAAAGGTCTAAAGGGTGCTGCCAGCATTCCAACAGATGACCTTGTTCCCCCAGCTAGACGCTGTAGAAATCACCATCATTGGCGTTTCAGACCCTTAGCGCAAGAACTGACATTTATAAAGAGTCGTTCTTCCCCAGAACCATTAGAGATTGGAATGCCCTTCCCGATTATTTTATGTCGACAGCTGAAGGTGCTGATGATTGTTTAGCTAAATTTTCCTCTTTGGTTAGAGCTAGGGACTAACTTCCCACATCACAGGTCCTGGTGTATGAATGTCATTTGACGTGTCACCAGTAACAATTCTGATTCTGATACACACATTCCACGGAAACTAATGACATTGCTAACTAGTTTTTAAAAAGTCAATTTCTTCGTTTCTCTGCATACCTTAAAAACTATGTAACGAATTCAGCAGATCTACGGTTTTTGCATTTAGCGTTGCAGCTGAATAAATCAACAAATATGTCAAATTGTTCTTCTTTTCCCTGTCAACTAGGAGTTTGCATTGTTAATTAACGGTACAGACCGGTAAAGCTGCGGAGTAACAAGACGTTTCGCCCAAAAGACGTTTCCCTATGGTCGTTTCCCTCTAGTCGTTTCGCCCCTTTTTGGCCCCTAGTCGTTTTAGACAGCTACACAGACCATCTATTAATGAATAGAGGACTGTAGAAAACCAATTTTACCAGGGCGAAAACGGCCTGGTAACTGTATCGCTCAAATGCTTTCAAAATCCAAGCGCTTGCAATGTGTTTATAAATAAAACGGGTTTCCCAAGCAGGTGCAATAAAAATTCTTCAGATAATCTATTTATGCCCAGCGCTTCACTGTCAGTCGGATGAAGACCCTGACCAGACTGTGCATATGCACAGGCTGGTTTCTGTCGTTTCGTATCACCACCACTAGTCGTTTCACCCAAACCATCCCCCCCCCCCCCTAGTTTTTTTTTTCTTTTTTTTTTTTTTTTTTTTGGTTATTTTTGGTCTAAAAGATTTATTAACTCCATGTGAGACGAACAGTGAAAGGGAGGGAGAGAGTAAAGTTCGAAGAACATGTACTTTGAATGACAATGTAAATTTTGAATGAAGATGATAATTAGGAATTATGACAAGTGTTACTTGTTTTGCCCAATATCATTAATCACATTTTGATGTGTGTGAGAGGTTTGACTCACTAATCACACTATTAACCCATATACGCATAGCGGCTCTTTTTTTTTTTTTTTTTTTGGCAAATAGTGCATATCCAGATCAGACGGCACAGAACGCGGCGTGTGATCTCGGTCTACATCGTTTGCTTAATGAACATTCATTTTTGAAAAATTTGCCACAAATAAAAACAAACCTGACATCCCTATAATTAGAAATGGATCACTCTAAACTCATAAGGTGGAATATTCCATCGTCATATATAGGTTAATATGATTGATGATGAGCTGTGCAAACACATGCTCTTTACAAAGTTAAATGTGTTTAATTATGCGGGGCACAAAATATATAAAAAAACTGCATTATTTAATTCATATTCCATAATAAGTAGAAATCTTACAGATAATAAAGAGACCAAATATAATTCAATGAGTGCCACGGCACATTCTGGACAGGAGATTACGTTAGACTACTCACGTCGCCAGCACAGATTGGACCAGGTATCTTGGTATCATAATCACTGACGATCTCGATTTGGTTCAGCACATTTCCGTTCCGAGATAACAACATAAGCAACTAGGACATTATGATTTATTAGACGTAAGTTGGCTTTTACTCCTAGGCAGACAACTGCTGGCGCATATAAAACATTAGTTTCGCTCTCATCTTGAATATGCATCATCTTTTTTGTACCAACTAAGATTCAGCAGGGGGACAAGGTCAAGAGGACGGCTGCTTGATGGACCTGTCGGCGATGGTGGAACAGATAGGCTTGATGGGCTGGAATGACCATTCCTAGTAGTCTGTCGCGAGCAGTCCTCTTTATCTTTAAATAAGATACACTCTAGTACAGTGTCTCTTTGTAAAGATAGATACTTGATCCCTTTGACCAGTTCGACTCAAACAAGGACGTCGGAATCAAACAACAAGCAATACAGCAAATGTACTTGATCTATATAGATCCCCTGAATAACCATTTCTTCTCTAGAACTATTGCTCATTGAAATAGCTTTCCCTCTACTGCAGAGGAGTTCAATACCCATTTGGTATAGATTGGAAGTCGGAGTTATGCGTTTAAGCATATTCTAAATCGCTTTACGATCTCATCCAGAGATTTTTGTGCGTTAAATTCTATATTTAGCGGCCCGCCTTACTGGGGTAATGGACAAATAAAACCGACTCAGGAGGCCGTCATGCGGACTGAACAAATTATTTGTCTAAATCGCGACAGAAGTAAGGGCGAGGATTGTGGCCACGTAAAATCGATTTAAGCACCCCCCCCAGTGGAAATCTTTCCACCGACCGTTCCAAGGCGGCTCTTCTGTGGCGGTTTATTTATGGTGTTGTTTGTTACTTACTGTGTGTATCACTTGTGTCTTTTTATTTTGGATGGCCATATGGCCATTTTGTGGGAAAGTAACTGTCCTTATGGCCTTCCTTTGTTTAGGTTTCCGTTATGGTATGGTCGCTTAATGTTTGTGTTTCTTTCCCTTTGGTGCCTTTGATGGATGGAGTAAGTTAATTGTATCGATTCCTGATCTTTGTTTTACTTCTACTCAGTATAAGTGTATAGATAGATAGAACGGGGAAAATAATAGGTAGATAGAACGGGGAAAAATATCTTCTCCAACATGTTTGCATAAATGCACAAGACAAAATCAGTTCGTATTTAGTAACTAATATCGCTAACTGATATTCGCCATGCATTGTGTGGTCGGTTTCAGCTCTCTGTGGCAGCATCATGCAGCCCAATCTATCCATGAGCAGAAGCCACCGTCTGCTGAGAAAAGGGAACGACGATGAGCGAGTTGGAGCCGGCGCTCCCGTGTACCTTGTTGCAGATCTGGAATACCTTGCAGCTGAAGTTCCGGAGTTGGCAGGCAACGCAGCAAGAGATAACAAGAAGAGCAGAATCATACGTATGTTTATTCGGATTTCGGACGAACCGTGTAGCTGGGTGCAAATACTGTTTTTCAAGCGACCTAATGCAACACACCTATAAACAACAGGTAATATAAACAGAGATTCACTTAATTATATTTAGGTGAGGGGTGGGATGGTGTGCAATTTTAGTAGCTCTCCTTTCTAGTGTTTCACTGTCTCTCTGCTTCACTCCCATTTGTCAACGTTCGGAGCATTTTAGTGCATTATCACATTACCCTCTGTCAGTCAGTATGACCGGATAATTTGTGTGACATTGTGCAGTAAGATAAGCCACCTTGACGAGTGACAACCTCGAAATGGGAAACTTGTATTTTGGTAGCAGCGTATTAAATAAAAATAAAGTACATATAAGTAAAACAAAGATCAAGAATCAATACAATTAACTTACTCCATCCATCAAAGACACCAAAGGGGAAAAAACACAAACATGAAGCGACCAGACCATAATGGAAACCAGAACAAAGGAAACCCATAAGGCAGTTACTTTCCCACAAAATGGCCAAATGGCCATCCAAAATAAAAATACACAAGTGATACACACAGTAAGTAACAAACAACAACATAAATAAACCGCCACAGAAGAACCGCATTGGAACGGTCAGTGGAATTGTGGGGGGGGGAGGCTTAAATCGATTTTACATGGCCATAATCCTCGCCCTTACCTCTGTCGCGGTATACACTAATTTTGTTTAGTCCGCATGAAGGCTTCCGGTGGGTCAGGCCTCAGATTCTATGACGGCTCCAACGTAAAGGCTTATTGAAAATTAAAGAGATAATGTTGGTTGGTGCCTGATGCTCTGTCTCTGGTCGGGCTCATCAGAGTCTAACTGTTGGTTTTCTTTTGCTCCAGCATTTCAGTGGTTTCTTGCTGTCGAGTCCTCACCGTTGTCTCACCTCTGTGGTTCTTTGATTTCTGTGTTCACGGAGATGTTGCACTGATGAGTTAGGAGGCCTTCATGCGGACTGAACAAATTGTTTGTCTAAATCGCGACGGAAGTGGGGGCGAGGATTGTGGCCACGTGAGGTCGATTTGGGCCCCCCAGTGGAAATCTTCCACTGACCGTTCCAAGGCGGCTCTTCCGTGGCGATTTATTTATGTTGTTGTTTGTTACTTACTGTGTGTATCACTTGTGTCTTTTAATTTTGGATGGCCATATGGCCATTTTGTGGGAAAGTAACTGTCCATATGGCCTTCCTTTGTTTAGGTTTCCATTATGGTCTGGTCGCTTAATGTTTGTATTTCTTTCCCTTTGGTGTCTTTTATGGATGGAGTAAGTTAATTGTATCAATTCCTGATCTTTTTTTTACTTCTACTTTCCTAACTCATCAATGCAACATCTCCGAGAACATACAAATAAAAAAACTATAGAGATGAAACAAGGTTGAGGACTCGACAGCATACAACAACAGAATTGCTGGAGCAAAAGAAAACCAACGGTTAGACTCCGTTGTTTCCCATTACACAACGTGCAGAGACACGCAGGTTTTGTCTCATCAACGGTAGATCTGAGCCTTTCTGTATGACAGGGTTCCATTTTTATTTTACGTCAAGTTTACATCGAATATTGTGAAGTTCATACCGTTGCCGTGCAACATTCGCTGCGGCGTTGCGGAAGTCAGAGACGTAATGGCTCCGAAACGGTCGTTTCACATCTAGCAATTTCTTTGAAATTGAGTCTTTATGATCATTGCTTTCACTTCTATTTTTTAATATTTGCACATTTTCATTACGTTTTGATGGACCAAACTTCATGCACCTGTGGTGTGTACCTGATGCTGTGTCTCTGGTCGGGCCCATCGGAGTCTAACTGTTGGTTTTCTATTGCTCCAGCATTTCTGATGTTTCTTGCTGTCGAGTCCTCACCGTTGTTTCATTGCTGTGGTTGTTTGATTTTTGTGTTCACGGAGATGTTGCACTGATGAGTTAGGAGGCTTTCATGCGGATTAAACAAATTATTTGTCTTAATCGCGACGGAAGTAAGAGCGAGGATTGTGGCCACGTAAAATCGATTTAACCCACCCCCAGTGGAATTCCCTTCCGCTGACCATTCCGAGGCGGTTCTTCTGTCGCAGTTTATTTTTGTTATGGTTCGTCTTTGGGTGTTTATGTCGCTTATATTATTTTATTTTGGGTAGACTTTTGGCCATTTTGTGAGAAAGTAACTGTTCTCATTAGTAAAACATGCCTATACAAATACACTGTAAATTTTAACGCTGTAAAAATGAAAAAAAAAAGATGAATAAATGTAATATTTTTCTTATTTCTGCTCACATTATAGATTGTGGGTACACGTTAGAACCGCCTCATTGAGGCGGTTCTACCGAGTACCCACAATCATTATGTTAGAACAGAAATAAAAATAAGGTTGACCCCTGTAAACCCAAGTTTTACTATATAAAAGTGGGGTTCAAGGAGGTCAAAATTATATAGGCGATTTTTTGTGATGTTTTGGCTTTCCACCGTTGGTGTTTCCCTTGGGGTCTGTTGCTTCATTTTTGTGGTTCTTTTCCTTTAGTGTCTCTTATGTGAGCTGTGGGTTAATAATATAGATTCCTGATCATTGCATCTACTTCTATTTTATATATTATTCCATAGATATATAGTTTTGAGTTTGTGATTTATCAAATAGTTGTTTTGCTTCAAAGTTAAAAACAAAACCTTGTATCTTAGGGTACAATTTATCATTTTGTATTTTTTTTTTTGTTCGTAATAAGTAAAAAAAAAACAATGTCAGGTAACCTATCCATCCATTTTTCCGATCTTAGGATGAAAGGTACCGAATACAAGTCTATAGTTTAATTATCTCATTAATGCCCGTCAGTTACAAATAGCTGATACCTATGCATGCAAACCGCCACTTGTTTACTGATTACGTTATTGTTCGCTTAATCTTTTTCGTCTGATAATACTTTTTCACACCTAATGAATAGTCTCAAGTGTGTCTCTGCAAAGATGATACGGCAAAGTGTCGGCGACTGATAGAATATTCAATCTTTGATGTTATTTCTAATGTTTTATTTATTTTTACTTTATTTTTACAGAATTATTGAAAACTTTACCTTAAAAAACGAATTCGTAAATAAAAATAGAATATCAATTTTCTGAAGAAAAAATGCGATATTTTTGTATATTTCTGCTCCAAACATCGATTGTAGGCACTCATTAGGACACCAAGATGGTTATAACGAGTAACCAGAACTTATGTGTTAGAGGGGGCCTTCATGTGGACTGAACAAATCATTGCCTTCACTTCTACAAAAAAAATAATGTATAACCCTGTAAAATAGAAGTAAAGACACAATTTGCTGCAGATCACCATGGCAAATCCGTAGATTACTTGTGGTCAGATTTCACTTCTGCACTAGAAAGATTTTCATCTGAGTGCATTCCCACTAAAATTATCAGAGAGAAATCTTCTCTACCCTGGATCACCCAAGAAATCAGAAGGCTGATCAGAAAACGTGATCACCTTCATAGATAAGTCAGAAAAACTGGAGACTAGACAAAACGCTCCCAATTTTTATCCATAAGAAAACTGGTTAATGTTAGATTAAGCTGGCCTACACATCTTACCTTGAAGGCCTCCTTGGATTAGACGAAAATGACTCTTCCCCATCCCGTGACAGCAAGAAGCTGTACTCCTTTCTCAAAAACTCTCGGCAAGACCAGGTTGGCTCCCCCCCCCCCCCCCCCCACTTAAGCATGGAAACAAACTGATCACTGAACCCCTCCAAAAGTCTAATGTTCATAATAACCAGTTCCAATCAGTATTCACCCCTAAGTGGTGAGGGTGACAGCCTCCAGGAGACCAATCAATACTTTGTATCACTTACATGGCTACGTCCTGGAGGCTTTGAGTTGTGCTAGGTACTTGGAGGTTGATATCTCGTCGTCCCTATCTTGGAATTCCCACAAAGACAGAATTACAGGGAACACAAATCGCACATTGGGTTTCTTGAAACGAAACATTAAGACCAAACTTCCCAAAGTGAGGGAGACTGCCTACAACATGCTGGTCCGCCCCAAACTCGAATACGCTTCCCAGATATGGGATCCCCATACTAAAGACAAAACGACTCAAATCGAAAAAATACAGCGCCGAGTCGCTAGATGGACCACTAACAATTATGATTCCAGGTCCAGTGTTACAACGATGCTTGAAGGCCTAGGCTGGCGGACCCTCCAACAAAGAAGGTCAGAAGCTCGCCTATGTCTATTCTACCAGATTGTCTACAGGCTAGTGGCAATACCCGTGCCAGACTACATACAACCTAAAACTTCGATTTCTAAAAATCGCCACTCAATGACCTTCCGCCAGGTCCACACTTACAAGAATTTTTACAAATACTCTTTCTCCCCCCTGGCTGTTGTCCAATGGAATGCTCTCCCAGAATCAGTTGTATGTTTGCCAACCCTTGAGGCTTTCAAGGGTGAAGTTGACAAACTGCACCACTCCCGCCCCTAGTTCCCGAAAGTGATGTTTTTAATTTTGATTTTACTTCTCTACCTCACCAACTGTTTTTAACCCCTATCATCTTTTATCCTCTCACTATCCCCTCTTAACTTTTGTCTATATTTTCCTTCTTATTTCAGCACGACAGCGCACACCTGCCTAGAATGCCCGCGAGGGCGTGAGGCAGTATATAGAGATAGATAGAAAGGCTATGATCAAGAATCGGTACAATTATCCAACATTGTAAACCCCAGTTTCATTATATGAAAGTGTGGGATTAAGAGGTCCAAATTATATAGTCATGTTTTCGCGATGTTTGAATTACACTATCATCAATGACTGAAGATGTATTTTGAAGTTGATGCGAAATTATCCCCTACTGAGTTACATATACATATTCGGCAAAAAAAAAAAAAAAAATAAAATAAAATAAAAAATTAAAATAAAAAATAAAAAAATCAATTAATCCGTTATAGCGTTAAAAAGGGAATCAACAGCTAGTGCGACATATTCTGCCCTCGCCAATCCGGGCGTGAAGAAATAGATGGGCTGCAGAGTGTTTCCACGCAGAGCTGACACTGACCGCACATGAGTAATGATAAACTGCTTAAAGCAAATCTGATCGCGAAAATTGCTTCTGTTATATCATAATATATGTATAAAATAATAAATGAGTAATAATAAAGGTGTTTTAGGGTATAATAATAATAAATGTGTAATAACAAGAATTCCGCCGAAGGCTATGTCGCGTCTGTGGGGGCGCAATGTCATCGAGCCATGATATGTAGGTCAAGGTCAACCATAGATGCTTGCACAAAAGATTCCATTCTCAACTGCAAGCTTGTACTAAGTGTCATTAAAGAAGCTCTAATAATTCTTGAGAAATGAACTTAACCATTAGGGTGAACGCAAGGGTGGTCGCAATATTTTACAAAGTCAGTGAACCATGAAATTTAGGTCAAGGTCAAATATGGATGCTTGCATTTCAGTTGCCATCCCCAGATTCAAGTTTGCACCAAATATCATTAATGAAGCTCTTTACTTTAGCTCGCAACCTACACCAAGCCAGTTTTTGACCAGTTTTCTGTGAAATTGATTGTTTATACAAATTAGTGATAAGATCACTGTAGCCTGCTAATAGCCCCATAAATCTCTACAGAGCTACATGAGGTTTCAGTCACAACAGATGGATGCAATTCTGAAAGAAAATACCTTGCTATATTTTAACTCACTGGATGCTTGAGGTTAGACGAGTCTCCAAACTGAATTTTAAAGACAAAACAACTTTTAATCCTTCAAAAAATGCCAAGAAAAACTACATCAAAAATGTCATATCTTTATGTTGTCTGCTTACTTTTCAAATACAGACAAACATTGTGGACCCAGAAGAGCAGTCTGATCTGGTTCCACACTGTTTGCAACAATGACTTTTAAAGTAACCAGCCGACAACAACGCAGGTGACAATTGTTGTGATTGGCATTTTAAGGGTTAGATATGAACAAAGTCATCCTTTGCCAACAGTGTAGACCCAGATCAGACTATAAAGAATGTGACATGTGATGTTTGCCATATACACACATCAGTAATTTAGTAATCACATCAGGAAAACCAGGAAAACATGCCTATATAATTCTGACCCCCTTGAACCCGACTTTTATATATAGTAAGGGGTAAACCTTATTTTTCTTATTTCTGTTCTACAATGTGGAGTGTGGGTACTCTTAGAACCGTCACGATGAGGCGTAGTATACCCACAATCTCTAACGTACTGTATCCACAATCTATTTTGAGCAGAAATAAGATTTTTTTTTCATCTTAAAAATTTCGTTTTTTAGGCGGTAAAATTTACACTCTATTTGTATAGATAGGCTTGTTTCATGAACGGGTAGCAGAATGAACCCCTTTGGTTGGTTTGGGGCTTGAGATGTCATTTCATCTCAGCGTCGAGTAAAAGTCCCACAAAATTGGAAGCTGTGTCTCCAAAATGACCTAAATAGTGTTTACGGGGCTGTAAAACCACAATTCAAACAAATAAACAAACATATTATTATGGTAGACCTTGCCCTACTGTAAGCCTTCCAGTGACGTAAGATACACGATATCTCGAGCAGTTGTCTAACTCTTTACATACCCTGAAAAACGTTGTCTGTTTATGTCGTGACCTTTCAAACATATTTTAGCATACAGGCAAAGATCAGGAGCACTCTGATCTGGGTCCACACTGATTGCAAAAATACTGTCAAAGTTACAAGCAAACAAATAAGCAGACAACAGTTGTTATGATTGGCATCTTGTGGGTAAAAATAAATTTTTATGGCTTAAACATTCATGGTCGCCCCCGCCCATCGGGACCTGGAGAAATAGAATGGGCTGCATAGTGCTTCCACGCAGAGGTCAAACTGACGACACATGAGTACTGGTAAACGGCTTAGAAGGACTAAGCCTGCACAGGCGAAGTAATGTGATCAGACCGTCCAATACTTATAAGCCTTTTGTCTTATTGTGCCGCCGGGCTTGAGAAGTCATTTTATCTCAATGTCGGGTAAAAGTCCCACAAAATTGGAGGCAACGTCTCTTAAATGACCTAAATAGTGTTGACGAGGACGGCATTAAACCTCAATTCAAACAAACAAATAAACATGCATGGTGAGGTACACCAAGCTGTTTATGAAAGCCAATACTTCATGTTTGCTGATAGAGCAGATACAAACTGACAATGCTTTTCGATTATTTTTTTCTTCTAGAAAGCAGGATTTGACATTTCATGCAAATTATCTCCACTGACGACAGTTTGCATAAGATGTCAAATCTTGTTTTCTGGGAAAAGTATTTTTAAAATATCATACAGCGTAGACCCAAATCGGATAAACAGTACATTCCTTCTGATCAGGGTCGGCACAGTCAGCAACAGTTTTGAACATGATTCAGGCCATACGCAGGTGCAAGAACTGCATGATGCCCCGCCACTACAGTTACATGAAGCAAGCGCCATATCTCAGTGAAAAAGGAATTCAAAGTAAGGATGCATTACTCTTTTGCTTAATAAAGTTGACAGGAATACATGAATGAGATGACTATTTTCAATGTTCAAAGAACCATGGCTCCAAAAGAAAGCAAATCAGAATCAAAATTCTCTTTTTCAGCTTTTTGGGGCCAGTGCCCTTTAAAATAAAGTCAAGGTCTTCAAAATCTAGTCAAATCTTTGGTCAATTGCAATGATATTTTGTACCACGTTAGACCACATTTCATTGATGTGTTCATGAGATTGGGTGCAGACAAGCCATCTTTGGCCCACAGTTGACAGTTTTTCGGGAACATGTGCCCTTGAAAATAAGGTCAAGGTCATCAAAACCTAATGGCTGTTTTTCCCCATCTTAGTGACGTAACCATGCCAGTTTGGTCAGAATCAATCATTAGGTTCAAGAGATATAGTGCTTCAAACAGACTACATAACAGAAACGGCTATGTTCAATGTTCAAGGGGCGATAACTCCAAATTAAGGCGTAACTATACCAAATTTAGTGACACAGAGGCCTTTCTGATATTTAATCTTCATCAGTGTGTCTCAACCCCAAAGTTCTGAAACCGAAACGGATGATGGACAAGACCCGGCAAACACAGCACATCCACCTCCGAGCACACACCGACCGACGTAGCTCGTCAGACAGGTCAACTGGAGACGTCCCCCATTGAGCCAACATCAGCAAACATGGCCTACACTCCACGGAAGACCCGGCCATCAGGAAGGAGATGTCCAAAGTAGCGAGACTTGCAAAATTTAAAATATAACAAAAAGTAGGAAAATTAGAGTTAGTGTTCATATGTTCTACACGTTGTCTCATGGTGCTCTACATACCTGTGAAGTTTCATGGAAATATCTCAGAGGGTATCGAAGTCATGGAGCGGACACGAAACTATGACAGAAATGGCAATGTTAGTTTAAACAATATTTTATTTACTTCTTTTCAATTACAGATATATAACAAGAATGTACATATTAGGAAGATCAACAGGATTTGAAAACAAGCAAGGTTGCTTATACTAATCATCTCCTGGCAATGTTCAATGTTCAAAGGAAAATAACTCCACAAGTAGGATAATGAGAGTTACGGTTTATATGTTCTGCACGTTGTCCCATAGTACCCTATATATCTGTGAAGTTTCGTGAAAATATCTCGAACAGAATCAGAGTTATGGACCGAACCTGAAACTGAATTCAATTTTCAAAGGGCAATAACCCCAAAAGTAGAAAAAATCAGAGTTACATTTCATATGCACTTCAGGACCCTGTATAGTGCTCTACAGTTCTATGAAGTTTCATGAAAATATCTCAAATGGCATCAGAGTTATGGTGCGGACACGAAACAGATATCAGCAGCTATATTCAAAGTTCAAAGAGTAATAAATAACCCCAAAAGTAGGAAAATCAGAGTTACGGTTCATATGTTGTACACGTTGTCTCATGGTGCTCTATATACCTGTGAAGTTTCGTGAAAATATCTCAAACGGAATCAGAGTTGACAGATATCAGCAGCTATATTCAAAGTTCAAAGAGTAATAACCCCAAAAGTAGGAAAATCAGAGTTACGGTTCATATGTTGTACACGTTGTCTCATGGTGCTCTATATACCTGTGAAGTTTCGTGAAAATATCTCAAATGGAATCAGAGTTGTGGAGCGGACTCGAAACTGATAGCAACAGCTATATTCAAAGTTCAAAGGGCAATATCTCCAAAAGTAGGAAAATCAGAGTTACGGTTCATATGTTCTGCACGTCGTCTCATGGTGCTCTACATATCTGTGAAGTTTCCTGTAAATATCTCAAACGGTATCGAAGTTATGGAGCGGACACGAAACTATGAAAGAAATGGCAATGTTCAAAGGGTAACAACTCCAAAAGTAGGAAAATCAGAGTTGCGGTTTAAATGTTCTGCACGTCGTTTGATAGTGCTCTACATATCTGTGAAGTTTCGTGAAAATATATAAAATGGTAATAGAGCTATGGAGCGGACACAAAACTCTGAGGCGCTGACGGACGGAATGATGGACACTCAGAATTTCGGAGGGTATAACATAACACCCCGCCAGTTTTTAAATGGCGGTGCATAAAATGGGGGGAGGGGTGCGAATTTCAGGTATTTTGCAGAGGGTGAAAAACTGCATGAGTTTGATAATTTAAAAAAAGAGTGGAAGGGGCGCATTCGCACGCCTCCCCACCCTGTGTGCGGGCCTGCATCAACAGGTAGAATGAACCATTTTGAAACATATCGCTGAAGGGTCTCTGTTTCTGATCACTGTTATTCAGGAGCTGGAAAGCAGTGGTAGGACTGAGTCAGAAGAGAGAGAGTTGAAACTATGTCAAACATTGTAGGTTCCGATCAGAAGCCGTCGATAGATCTACACTGTTTGCAGCTGGATAAAATATTATACATTTAATAACTTTTCCAGCAAAGATTGTTAAGCATTATCAATGAAATATTGTTGGTTCGGAAAGATGAATCTGCTGTGCTGGTTGATTTTGTTTGTTTGTTTGTTTGATTTGTGGTTTAACGTCCCCGTCAACACTGTATATGTCATTATGGAGACGTTGTTTCCAATTTTGTGGGACTTTTACCCGACATTGAGATGAAATAACATCTCAAGCCCTGTCGCCCAATGAAAACCAATAGGGTTTATAAGCATGGACTCGCACTGCTTTGCCTGGACAGGCTTAGATCGTATAAGCGGTTTACCAGTACTCGTGTGCGATCAGTTTCAGCTCTGCGTGAAGCCCGGATGGGTGGGGGCCGGCTGTGCTGGTTGAATATGCGTGTATACAGAAGGCAAATAATTAAACACATCAACAAATGACACGTAAATAATTTGGAAAACTTTGTCGGAAAATGGTACCATAATTTTTTCCAGACAAAAATTGTACTAAATAATTTTCTTATATTGAAGGTTATAACGAGTACCAACAGTCTAAGTTATACCCACAGCATATGCTTGCTATTGTCCGCGTGTCTATTACTGACCATCTGACTGCCGCCGACCCTAAACAAAATCAAGCTTATAGCATCGATAATCGCCTCCCTAAGACATCAGAGTGTGCGAAAAAAGTAAATTCTAGACTGTGCTCGTGCACTTGGGCATTGGCAAACAGTGTCTACCTAATCAGATGCCATATAACTGTCTGATCAGGGCTACTGTGCTTGCTTAAATTACTGGAATTTAAGGGTTAAACAAAGAGTTCGATTCCATGCAGTTCTGGACTATTTTTCTAATCTACACTCAAAGACAATCAGTACTCTCTGTGCTTTGAGTAAGGCATCAACAGGTAGAGACAGGGGTTATGAACTTTGTGATAAGGAGATGGTGTTTATTTTGTAAATGTTCTGTGAAAAATTGTAACTGTTAAGATGTCATTAAGCCACTGGATGTGGTAATTTGAGCTTTCCTAAGAAATAGGAGGAATGCTGAGGTTGCGGTATATAGTATCTTATAGTTCTTGAGAAATAAACTTGACCATTAGGGTGAACGCTTGGATGGTCGCAATATTTTACAAAGTCAGTGAACCATGAAATATAGGTCAAGGTAAAATATGGATGCTTGCATTTAAGTAACCATACCCAGATACAAGTTTGTACCAAGTATCATTAATAAAGATCTTATAGTTCTTGAGAAATAAACTTGACCATTACTGTGAACGCTAGTGTGGTCGCAATATTTTACAAAGTCAGTGAACCATGAAATGTAGGTCAAGGTCAAATATGGATGCTTGCATTAAAATTGCCATCCACAGATACAAGTTTGTACCACATACCATTAATGAAGCTCTTATAGTTCTTGAGAAATAAACTTGACCATTAGGGTGAACGCTAGGGTGGTCGCAATATTTTACAAAGTCAGTGAACCATGGAATGTAGGTCAAGGTCAAATATGGATGCTTGCATGTAAGTTGTCATCCCCAGACACAAGTTTGTACAAAGTATCATAAATGAAGCTCTTATAGTTCTTGAGAAATAAACTTGATCATTAGGGTGAACGCTAGGGTGGTCGCAATATTTTACAAAGTCAGTGAACCATGAAATGTAGGTCAAGGTCAAATATGGATGCTTGCATGTAAGTTGTCATCGCCAGATACAAGTTTGTACCAAGTATCATTAATGAAGCTCTTATAGTTCTTGAGAAATAAACTTGACCATTAGGTGAACGCTAGGGTGGTCGCAAATCTTGACGCCTTGACGAACGGTAGGACGAATGAACGGACGAACGAACGGACGGAAAACCGGGCGCCTATATCGCGCCATGCGAATTGCAGGCGCGACAAAAACGGTGTCTTGGGGTGTCTTGTGGTGTCTTGGGGCTTTCAGACCGACCCCCGGTAGTACCGTCGTTTATTTTTTAAAAGTAAGCGCCCAAGTGATTACAAAAAGAGAAGTTGCAGCAGAAATTCTGTTGTAATGTAAAATTTAATTTCACACATTCTCGGTGCTTTTGACTTATATATAGCTATATTGATTATAATTTTATTTATAAATGATTAAAGGTCAAACAAGGTGATGTAGTATGTAGTATGCAAGGTGATGGAGCATATAATTGCATCCAATATTTCCAAACATTTAGCTCAGCACAATGTTCTTTACGAATTGCAACATGGGTTTCGTGAAAAACGCTCCTGCGAAACTCAGCTTATTCAGCTTGTGGAAGATCTTGCAAGGCAGCTGACTTTGGGCAAACAAACCGACTTAGTACTTTTGGACTTCAGTAAAGCCTTTGACAAAGTTAACCATCTAAAATTATTGTATAAACTTTTAAATTTTGGCATAACCGGTAAAACACTAAAATGGATTGAATCCTTCTTAATTGGACGTTCGCAAACTGTTGTACTAGATGGGGAGTTTTCAAATGAGGTACCGGTCACCTCTGGGGTGCCCCAGGGGTCAGTGCTGGGCCCGCTCCTCTTTCTACTGTACATAAATGACCTACCGGATAATATTCAGTCACAAGTTAGGCTCTTTGCTGATGATACCGCGGTTTACTTGGCTGTGTCCGGCCCAGCAGATGCACAAGTTCTACAATCTGACCTTGAAAAACTCCAGCATTGGGAGCGAACCTGGGACATGGAGTTTAATCCTAGCAAGTGTCAGGTACTCCATGTCTCTAGATCTAAAAAGCCAATTAAGACCCAATACTTCATGCATGGTCAGGAACTGGAAAGTGTGGACTCAGCCAAGTACCTTGGGGTGACCATCAGCAAAGACCTTAGCTGGAATTCACACATATCACATATTACAGCCAGTGCAAACAGGACCCTCGGCTTCGTCAAAAGAAATGTTAAAACAAAAAGTCAGGAAATAAAAACGTTGGCATATAACACCTTGGTTAGGCCACAGGTAGAATATGCCTCGACCGTTTGGAGCCCCTATACAAAAGAAAATATTAACAAGATTGAAATGTTGCAGCGTAGGGCAGCCCGTTGGGTCACAAATGATTTCTCCCCCTATAGCAGTGTTACAGACATGATGGGTGAGCTTGGATGGCGGTCACTTGAGCTCAGACGCTATGATACGCGCCTTACAATGTTTTATAAAATCGTTTATGGTTTGGTCGCTATACCAGTTCCGTCACAGTTCGAACGCCTAACGACAAACACGCGTCACCACTCTCTGGCTTACAGGCAGATACACACCTCTGTCTCGTATTATTATTATTCATTTTTCCCTATGTCGGTTGTTCTTTGGAACAGGCTACCAGCTGATCTCGTCCTGGTTTCTGATCTTGACTCTTTCAAGTTAAGGGTCAGTTCGATAAACCACAGGCTCCCTTAAGGTAATACTGTTTTTATCCTGCTTTTAAACTCTCCTTACTAACACCCAAAATCTTTCATCTATGCTCACCTTTCTTTTATTCTTTTAACTCTGCACTATCACACTTTTACTTCTCTTACTAACACACCATGCGCAGCCATCCTAATAACACTCGGAAGAGGGTTGAGGATTATATAGAGATAGATAGATAGAACAAGGCAAGATTTCTTTTTCGAGAAAACATTAATTTTCGGCAGTGTCAGTAGTTTTCGTGGCTGACGGGCCAGTGAATCAGAGTGAGTGAGTGAGTTTTAGTTTTACGTCCCACCAACAGCTAAGGTCATACGGAGACGGGACCTCCGTTTAAAGACTCATCCGAAAGTCTGGAGAAGCCCGGGATCGATCCTGCGATCCCTGGTTTACAAGGCGAGTAGCATAACCACTGCACCACGGAGGCTTCTAACCAGTGAATCAGAATCAGAATTGTTACTGGTGACACGTCAAATGACATTCATACACCAGGACCTGTGATATGGGAAGTTAGTCCCTAGCTCTAACCAAAGATGTAAACTCAGCTACACAATCCTCAGCACCTTCAGCCGTCAAAATAATAGAATCGGGAAGGGCATTCCAATCTCTAATGGTTCGGGGGAAAAACGATTCTTTATAAATATCCGTTCTTGCAGTAAGGGTCTGAAACGTCATTGAATGGTGTTTTCTACAATGCCTAGCTGGGGGAACAAGGTCATCTGTTGGAATGCTGGCAGCACCCTTTAGACCTTTGTATAAGAGTATGAGCCTACTGTCTCTTCTCCTTTCTTTCTTTCTTTCTTTCTCCCGATACTGTTTTCGGTCAATTCTGACCATGATAACAGGTTTGGGGTGTGGCACAAATGTTTTCAATCCCCACCCCCAAAAAGAGCTTTGTGACACAGCCACCAGCAGATTAAAACTATTTACAAGAAGCCATCAGGGGAAGGAATCCATGCCTATCCCCTGCCCAACCCTAGGATATTATATTTTGGCCTTAAACCCATCAACTGTCTCAGAAGAGACAGCTTCGATTGTAAGGCCATTCCAAGTTGCAATTGTCCTGGGGAAAAAAGAACTCTTAAAACCTTCCGTATAAGCATTAGGACGGTGATACTGAAAGGGATGGGACCTGGTTCTCCTACATCCTCCACCAGCTTCAGATAGGTACCTACTCTTATCTATAATGGCTAAATTATTGTGGATTTTATAGAATAGAGTCAGCGAAGCCTGCTCTCGCCTTTCCTGCAGAGTCGGCCACTGGAGTTCTTCAAGCATCTCTCCAACGTGGCTTTGGTTGCGCCAACGTCTGCAGGTCCAGCGAGCAGCAGTCCTCTGAACTTTTTCTATTCTATCAGTCTCCTTTTGATGATAGGGCATCCAAACTGGAGCTGCATATTCAAGCTTGGGGCGGACTAAAGTTTTGTATGCAGCATCCTTGGTTTCCCTCGGTGCGAAGGCCAAATTTCTACGAAGGAAACCGAGTGTCTTAGTAGCCTTACTAGTTATCTCATTAATGTGTTGACCCCACTCGAGGTCATCAGTGATTTGAACACCTAAGTATTTAGCAGAAGAAACGTTCTCTAAAACCTGGTTATGTAATGTATAACCATGGACCATCTGTTTATGTGGAGGGTGCCTTGTCACTCTCATAGAGTGACATTTGGCGACATTAAATTTCATGAGCCATGCCTCTTCCCAGGTAGCCAACTTTTCCAAATCATCTTGAAGTATCTGTAGGTCATCAGACCCTCTTATATTTCTATACAGTACACAATCGTCAGCGAAAAGGCGGATTGTAGAGTTGATGTTGTCTGGCAAATCGTTAATAAAAAATCAAAAACAATATCGGTCCCAGCACGGAACCTTGTGGGACACCAGACAGCACCGGGGCGGGGTCAGAGCAAACACCGTCAAGTACGACTCTTTGTGTTCGTCCGGATAGCAAAGCAGAAATCCACTGGAGGGTATCATTTCGGATACCATAGTACTCCAGTTTATACAGAAGTCTTCTGTGGGGGACTTTATCGAAAGCCTTAGCGAAGTCCATAATAATTAGGTCTGTTTGTTTGTGACCCCTATTATGGGCCCCGTCCAGGTTTTCCTGTAGGTCGTGGATGAACTGGACAAGCTGGGTCTCACATGACCTACCGCTTCTAAATCCATGTTGGGATTCGACAAGGATCTTGTGCTCTGAAAGATGTTGCATGATTTTGCCCACGATGATGTGCTCCAGAGACTTACAGCAAATACAAGTCAGTGATACAGGCCTATAATTGGCAGGGTCATACTTTTCCCCTTTCTTGTAAATGGGTGCCACATTGGCTTGAAGCCAATCATCTGGGACCTTACCCTGGGCCAGGGACTGATTGAAGATGCAGGCAAGGACTGGAGCAATTTCTGCGCTGCATTCTTTTAACACACGGGCGCTGAGGTCATCAGGACCTGAGGATTTGTGGGGGTTAAGACGGTCTAGTAGTTTTTTGACCCCATTTGGGTCAATGAATAGGTCATCTATGTCTGGATAGGGGCTTGGTCCTTTTGATGGAGGGGCACCTACTTGTTCCCGGGTGTACACAGACTCAAACTGTCTGTTGAGTACCTATATCAGCTTTGTCTTTGGCTTTCTCCTTTTCTTTAGAGACTCCCATCTTAATTTTCCTAGAATTCCAGTCATGCTCCCAGTTTCAAAGCAATAATTTCCAGTTACAAATCTAGCAGCTCTATTCTGAACTTTTTCAATTTCTTCATTTAGGACTACTCCGCTTGGGTCCCAGATGCAACTACCATATTCCAAGATTGGGCGAACAAGTCCCCTGTATGCCGTTTCTTTCACATCCTGAGGACACTGATGAAGATTTCGCCTCAGGAAACCAAGTGTTCTATTCGCCTTTGTACACATATTGCTAATGTGTGTATTCCATCTCAAATCGTGAGTGATTGTCACACCAAGGTATTTAATGGAATTCACATTTTCGAGGACCGTTCCCTCTAAGGTGTAAGAAGCCTCAACTTTATTAGATCTCTTCCTTGTTATCTGCATAATATTGCATTTAACTGGTTGAAATCTCATGCCCCATTTTCTGGCCCAACATCCTAATCTATCTATGTCAGCCTGAAGTTTCAGTGAGTCATCTGTATCTCTAATTTCCCGGTAACAAACACAGCCATCTGCGAACAGTCTTATTTCTGAGTCAATATCAGTGGAAATATCATTGATGTACAGGGAGAACAATAGAGGACCAAGAACGGTCCCTTGTGGGACTCCAGACAAAACTGGTGCCCATACTGAAGATTCACCATTAACAACAACACGCTGTTTTCTGTAGCAAAGGAAGGAATCTATCCATTTAAGAGTCTTCCCACCAATTCCATAACCAAATAATTTGGATTTAAGTAGTTCATGAGGAGGGGTGTCAAAAGCCTTCTCAAAGTCCAGAATAAATGTGTCCACCTGCCCCCCTTTGTCCAGGATTTTTGCCCAATCAGTGACGGCCTGACCTGTTTTTTTTTTTTTTAGCTCACCGTCACGTAGGGACGAGGTGAGGTTTTTGGGATCACTTTTTGTTTGTCGTGCGTCCGTCCATTCGTGCATAAACAATTTCTTCAAACGACATCTCCTAAACCAATGATCAGATTTTGACCAAACTTCACAGGAATGATCCTTGGGTGGTACCCTTTCAAAATTGTTCGAATGGTTCTGGTCCGTTGCCCATCTAGGTCACAGGAGCCAAAAATAAAATTTTTGTCACCGAAAACTTAAAAAATCTTCTCTGAAACCACAAGGCCCAGGTCTTTGATTAGTCCTGAACTCATGACCTTCCATACATTACGCTACGCTGCTTTCCTGTAAGGTCATGAGTCCCAAGTTCCGTGAAAAACTGGAAATTCCGTTAAGAAACAGGGAAAATTACTGGTTTTATTATGTCATCCGATATAAGTCACAGAACTGTATTGTTCTGTTCATTCTCTGTTCAAAATAAGCCCAAAAATATTCAATACTATCCTAAAAATATCCACGAAGCGTTAGGTACTGTTTTTTTATCCGTCCACCATATTGGATTTCACTTCGGGATGTTTCGATTCCTGCCGAAACCAGTGACGTCACTGTTCGCGGAAAAACTGATCTGAATAGAACAACATCAAACATAGCTGTTGTTTGCGTTGCGTGTTGCCAGGGTTTTTTTTGTAAAGAGAAACAGAGGTTTTAAGCATTCTGTCACTCATTTGAAATTAGAAGCTGTAGTGGTTTCGACTATAGGTTTTAGGAATTCCGTTTATGACGTCATTCTTGCGCATGCGCAAAGTACTGGCCGTCAGTTGAAACGGCCATCGCTATTCAAATGTATTGGCGGAACTTAAAAGTCTGACAATATTCAGACATTTTGAGAGAAAATATACCCGTTTTCATTGAAATAATGCCTCGAGAAGGAAAGAATGATATTTTACTTTCATTACCGAAATTCATTTATCCTAAATCCGTTTTAATTGACGAAAATCTTTTCGTGAATGACCCATGTCAATGGCTTGAGATACCGTTATTCACAAAATAAGTTTTTACGTAACTTTCGTTTTATTCGCTATCTATCTATCTATCTTGAGAAATCTGTCCAACGATCTGTCTACATGTGCAACTTAAATGTCCATACTGACAGTCGAAATAAACTAATGAGTGGACTGACGGAGGGGCGTTCAGTCAATGTTGGTTCGACGTCATGCCGTCGACACCCACTCCAACTCACTTCATTGTCACATGACCGTTGGCATGAGAGAGAGAGAGACAGAGAGAGAGAGAGGGGTTTGACTGACAAACTGACAGTAGACAGACAGACGACACACAGACCGACTGACTGAATGACTGACTAACAGACGAACGGACGGACTGTTAGATAGACAAATAAACATACTGACAGTCGAAAAAACAACAACAACCAATGAGTGGACTTACAGACGGGCGTCGAGTCAATGTTGGCTCGACGTCATGCCGTCGACAATCACTCCAACTCAGTTCAGTGGCACGTGACCGTTGAGATGGTTTGACTGATCCCTGTATCCGAGAAGCCCATAACCCTTTTTGTACCAAATGGAATCTTCCTCCTTATATATAGCAGTAGTCATTTTCAAAATTTAGGGGTGTCAGGTTGTGTTTTCTTCAAAATTTATTTGGAAAATGGCCGAACTTTTTGCAAGCAGTGTGAGCCCTGATCAGGCGGCGTCTGATCTGGGCCTGCACTGTTTGTCACTTACCCCTTTTGGGGTTTCCGGTACCAAATAAGTTAATGTAGACCTAAGGGCTGGGCAGGTTGAACCAATCTACAAATCTAGCAGATTTTACTGTAAAATCTTGCACTTGCGAAGGAGTGTTTAACATTCTTATGCTCTGAAAGGGTGTTCTACGTTTGTTTTGAATTTAATGTTCCGATCCCACTGAGTCTTGATGGGTCCGAGCACTGGGCAAATGACATTTTATTAAGCAACGCAGTATTATCACCAACGAAACATTGTGACGTTTCATCAACGTTGCAATGTCAAATTCAATGCATCGCTTTGAAGTTGGTTTGATGTAGGCACGATGTTGTTGACACGCTACATGTCGGTTGACGTAGCGTCATTTAACGACAAACTGTAATTTACATTTGCCTGCACTCGCTAATTATTGGTGCGCTAAGAGAGAGAGAGAGAGAGAGAGAGAGAGAGAGGAGAGAGAGAGAGAGAGAGAGAGAGAGAGAGAGAGAGATGTCGTATGTACAATATATCATTTTCATAATGCGAAATTTCACATCTGGCAGCATATCGGTGTTTCTCCCATTATCTTACATTAGAATTCCACAAAAGTTTAAAATAATTCCACTGTTTTACGCTGTAATTAACAGTTTATCTGTCAAACTGCCTTTGAAGCAATACGACAGATGACGGCCAGGGCTTTTCCTGTTCTAATTTTAGAACCGGAAGTACGTCACGAAAAAAGCTCCTATATCACATGGTTTTGCTTTGTCTGCGTAGTTGTAAACGGAAAGGCAATTTCTTCAAGATGTGACAAAAGTTGCATATTAGCTTTTCGATTTCATTATTGTTATTCACAATTTATCGGCCAGAACACCAGCCAAAAACATGTAGTTACATAGGACGACCGGACCAAATTGAAAATACAGGTCAATCTGTGTTGTATGCAAAATTTCTTTTGGGGTCTTTTTTCTATATTCCGTTTTTCAAACTTTTTCTTGCAACAAACGAAGCCGCACATTAATAAAGTGGTCCGTAAGGCAGATGTCAGTATTGGGCAATGCAGTACAACAGTTAGATTAACGTAAACACAGTTTCTTACCTACGTTGACGACCTGTCATCCGACATTTTTCATTGAAGCCTATGCGTCCAAAATACGAAACCTATGCGACCGCTACGCAGCCTGTACGTATGTATTGACCAGTGTGTATAACAGTATAAATCAGATAATCTGACAAAATTTTGGACATTCTTTGTTAAAAATTTTGTAAACATGATTCAGTCTCATTTGTTTGACCCTGCTTTCAACATTCAGCATTCCCAACCCAGCGAGATCTGAGCCCTTTACAGAAGTCCGGGCCGTAATTATTAATGTATTAAATGTACAACCTTGTTTTGAACGATCTGCAACCGCTTTTTAAAGTGTTTTGTTAGACTACTATACCAGGATGCTGAAGCATAATCAAAATGACACTGAATCAATGATTACAAAACATCTTCCTTAGCCCATTCAGTATGAGAAACCCGTAAAGGGGTACCTTGCCAAACAGTGCAGGCCCAGATCAGACGCCGCAGAATGCGGCGTCTGATCAGGGCCTACACTGTTTGCAAAAAGTTAAGCCATTTTCCTAATAAATTTTAAGAAAACACAACCTGACACCCCTAAATTTCGAAATGGACTACTGCCATGTATTACATGTAAGTGAAAGATTCCATTTGGTACAAAAAGGGTTAATGAATTATTTAAAAAAGTGACCTTGATGTGATATGATAGAATATATATGTTCGTCCATATGTCCTTCCACCTGTTTCCTTCAATTCAACCATCCATCATTCATTATTTTTTGTCTTTTGTTATTCATGTCTTTCTTCCGAAGCAGTTAAAATATTATTGACAGGAAATAAAGCTAAATGCGAAGAAAGCGGTAAATTTTGTTTTTTCCCTTACTTATCGTCGCAGTTATAACATATTAAATATAATTAAATTAATGATGTTTCCACAAGTTACTTTTAAAGATATTGTTGCAAACAGTGCAGACACAAATCAGACTGCTCCTAGAAGAGTCCACACTGTTAAAAAAATATGAGTGAAAAGATTGCTAGAAGATGCAGCAGACAACCTACATGTAAGCAGACAACATTTTCAGATGCAGTTTTTCTTGGCAGCTTTAGGGTTAATTACCTGTTATACTTCTTATTTGGAATCTCATCAAATTCATTTTAACCTTCTCTTGCTGAATATTCAGTTTAGCCACACCCATTTCTGACTTTGAACCAATCAGATTACTTTATGTAATTTTTTCATACAAAGCCATAAACTCAATGTCAAACAGTGTAGATCCTGATCAGATGGCTTCTTCTGAAGCCATCTGATCTGGATCTACACTGTTTCCAAAGATAGGGGTTGTCGTGAACAGCAAGATAAGGGTTAAGGGTCAAGTGGTAGGGAACAAATAACGAGAGTCTTTATAACGACTGTCGTCTGTATATATATAAATTATACATTAAGTTACATTACGATAACACAACCATGTGACAAAGTGCTTTTTTTTCCACATCACCAAAATGGCTACTTTTCTGATGAAAATTGCTGATATTTTTCTTATTTATACTGCAAGCATAGGTTGTAGGTGCTCGTTACAACGGCCTAACCAGTACCCACAACCTAACCTATATCTTGGAACAGAAATATGAAAAATAATGCATACCCATGTATTCCCCAGTTTTCTCTTTGGTTTGGGGGGTTGGGGGGAGGGGGGGAAGGAGGTGATTGTCCATTTCACGGACTTGTTCACATGATGATAGGCATTTTTATGCCCCCGGAATCGAGATTCGGAGTGGGGAGGCATATAGTTTTTGGTCTGTTTATCTGTCTACAAAAACCTTAACATTGGGCATAACTTTGGAATGGTAATAGATAGAGCTTTCAAATTTCACAAGACCTTTCCAGTTGTACCATAATTTTTGATCTCGTGACCTTGACCTTTGACCTACTTTTTTCAAAATTTTAACATTGGCAACATTGGGCTTAACTTGTGAATGGCGATGTCCAGGGGCATCGGTGTTTCAAAAACACATCTTGTTATTACAATCATAGGCATCCAGCGTGGGTGCCACAGAAATCAATTTGTAAAGTTTCTACAAACTGATCCTACTGTACAGTTTAAGGTTTTTCAAAACATGTATACATATATCTTTAACCCTTTTTGTACCAAATGGAATCTTCCTCTTTATATATAGCTGGAGTCCATTTCATTTAGGGGTGTGAGGTTGTGTTTTATTCAAAATAAATTTGGGGTACCTGGTTCTAAATGGGCTAAATATTCAAATGAACTGACTTGTTCAGTATAACACGATTATGGATATAACTTGGTTTGAAGATGAATCCCAAAACTGTAGAGATTGTATATGACTAGGCATAGCCCTGAAAACCAAGGAGCGTACAAGTTTTTCCTGGACCAGTTAGGCATTGCCAGTGACCCTTAGATACAGTGGAACCTCCATGAATTGTGACCTTTCAACAACAGCCACTTCCCTATAATAACCAGTTTGTAATATCCACAAAGTGCAGTTTTACTGTATATTTGACCTCTCCGTGGTGGTCACCTCCCTACACATCACACAGACACGCCTTTATAATTTTGACCCCCTTGAACACCACTTTTATATAGTAAAATAGGGTTAAAGCGGATATAGGTTATTCTTCTGATTTCTGCTCAAAAATATAGATTGTGGGTACTTGTTAGAACCACCTCGTCGATGTGGTTCTAATGAGTACCCACAATCTGATTCCAGGACATTTGCCCCCCAGGACGTTTGCAGAACGAAGACGTTTGAGAAGTCTGATTTGGGCCCACAATGTTTGCCTGTTTGCAAAAAATATTTTTAAAAAGTTTGTAAAAAGATCAGCAGACAACATTTAAGCAGACAACATTTACAGATGAATTTTTTCTCGACATCTTAAGGGTGGATGGAAAATGTTTTTCAGGTAAAATGTCTGTTTGTGAATAATGAATGCTTGAAGTTTCAACTTAATGTTGACTACTGTATTAGCCCTTTCTTTATATTCAGACACCTCAAACCCTTACTATACTTGTTTTAAAATTTGACATGGCGCGAACAAGTCTGTGAAATAAAGACCCCCTAAACCCCACTTTTATAAAGAGAAAACTGGGGTTTAAGGGGGTTATTTTCCTTATTTCTGTTGCAAGACATAGGTTGCGGGTACTTGTTCCAACCGCCTCAATGAAACGGTTCTAACGAGCACACAAAACCTATGTTTGGAGTATAAATAAGACATATATCACAAATTTTCATAAAAAATGCCTTTTGAGGTTTGAAAAATGTGATATATCACATTGATGTGACTACCCTGTGTTGTGTCTAAAAATAGCTGGATGAGTGGCAAAGAGCAGAGACCCTGATGAGATGCTACATTTTGTGACATCTCATCTGGGTTTACAGTTTCAGTGTTTGTCTGAATACATTATACATATGGTAAATATACATGTATTACACCCCAATCTCTTTATAACTCTATTGTTTGGGTTCAAAGCAGAAACCTTGTTAGTTGAACAACCGTGTTATATCCAAACAAAAATATGTAGATTATATAGAAAAATAACCATTTATGGTCATTTTTCTATATAATCTATACATTTTTGGGATCCATCTTGAAACCGTATTATATCCATAACCATGTTATAATGAACAGTGTTATAATGAGGTTATGGTGTAATTATGTCTTCATTCACAGGGATACAGACTAACAGGCGCCCAGTCACCCAAGACGCCTAGATTTTTGTCTGGGCGCCTAAGTTTTGAATAAAAATGCCTATTACCTCAAAGTAAAATTTGGATTTATGGCAGTCTGGACGCCTAAAGCAAAATGCTTAAGTCTGTATCCCTGATTAGCTTTGGATAACCTGAACTGGATTTTTCCTCAATTCAGGACAAGATACTGACAATGGGGTCCTATTTGCTGCTTCTCTATGTCAACAAGGAACAGGAGAATGCCATTCAATTTCTCTTTGTCCAGAAGAACTGGATATTTGACAAGCTAGGTATGTCCTTTATATTTCTTCAGAGCTATTAGAAGGATAACAAACTTTTTATTGCAGAATATACACATTTCCAGTGTAAAACCAAATGTACATTTATACAAAACAAAGTAGTTCATACTTCAATGAACACATCATATCACATGATTTTCAGTGACGTCAGTCTAAACCATGGTTCTGTATGGGCATTGTTGATGTCAATGTGCTCCGCGCTTTGTGAAAAAAAAAAAAATCATCTAAAATTTAAAATGCTTATAGAGGAAACTTTTAAAGCTGAAAAACATTTAAAATGTTTTTCAACTTTAAAAGTTTCCTCTATAAGCATTTTTTTGCCCAGTGATAAGGGGCAACGAATGTAAATATAAACAATAAACTTCATTTTTCTGCTTTTCATGAAAATATCGATGACAGCGGCTAGCTAGGAAAGTTTACATTACTTTGCATGCAACCCACTGCGTTCATACTTTCATGAACAGCAGAAAAATAAAATTCTTTTCTTAAATGTATGAATCAGCTGCCAAGCAGAAGAATATACAATGTCAAGCCTTATTTTCACTGATTTTGTTTTATTTGAGGTTTAACGTCCCCGTCAACACTGTAAAGGTCATTTTGGAGACATTGCTTCCAATTTTGTGGGACTTTTACCCGACATTGAGATGAAATGACATCTCAAGCCCTTTCGCCGAATGAAACCAATAGGGATTACTAGCATGGACGGTCCACCTCGCACCGCGGTTCCTGGACAGGCTTAGATCCTCTAAGCAGTTTACCAGTACTAGTGTGCGGGCCATATTCAGCTCTGCGTGAAAGCATCATGCAGCCCATATATTTCTTCAAGCCCCTATGGGCGGGGGCTATTATTTTCACTGAAGAATAGGAAAAATATATACCATAAAAATCCTAAAAATTGGGACACCTTGAGATTTTACTGTAATTCTCCTAAAAATTTAACAAATTTGTTTCCTGATCCGGCAAGGAGTCCAAAAGGTGCAGACAGAATGGCAAACAGTGTAGACCCTGATCAGACTGCTCCTGAAGGAGCAGTCGGATCTGGGTCTGCACGGTTTTCTTAGGCCTGTCTGTCCCAATACTTAGGATTGTTACGGTAGAGGTTATTTACATTTTTGAGATGAATGCCAAAAATATTTCATCGAGTGTGTTAAAACGTCAGAATTTTCAACATACTCGATGAAATTAATTCGGTATTCATCTAAAAAAAGTTAGTTTTCTTTTTATTTTATACATATCTTTCTTTCATGGAGATTAATCATGAAATCTTTTCTCCAGTCATTCTCTCCCTTCCACTGATTCAAGAAGGGCAGTTGTCAGTTTCTGGGGAAAGAATGTGCATTGTACTGGTTAGCCGGTTACATATAAGCCTGCCCAGTAAAGTGTGGATAGATAAACTGATCGGCTCAAAAATGACCTATATAGTGTTGACTGGGCTGTTAAACTCCAAACAAAGAAATACATAATTTTGGTAATGAACTGTAATTAAACAGCTGCTCATAACATGCTTTGCACTCATGAAAATTTCCGGTGTTTTCAACATACTTGATGAAATACATTTTCAAAAGATTTGATGAAATATCAGAAAAAAAAGATGTAAGTTTTTATTTTATACGAAAAAAAAAAAAAAAAAAAAAAAAAGTGGTCTGAGGACTCGAGATCTGGGCTGCTACTGTGAAAATAACTTTCTCAGTGTTAACCCTTCTCTTGCTGAATATTCAGTTTAGCCACACCCATTTCTGAATTTGAACCAATCAAATTACTTGATGTAATTTATTCCTACAAATTCATTAATTGAATGTCAATCAGTATAGATCCTGATCAGATGGCTTCTTCAGAAGCCATCTGATCTGGATCTACACTGTTCCAAATATAGGGGTTGTCTTGAACAGCAAGATAAGGGTTAAAATAACTGGTCTCGATAACTGAGTGCTAGAGCGTCCGCTTTGGGAATGGGAGATAGCGGATTTTATCCCCTGCTGTGCCATACCAAAGGCGTCAAAAATGGTACTAGGCGCTCCCATGGCTGACGCTCGCATTATCACTTTTTATCAGGGGTAGTCCTAGAAAGATAAATGAAGGCAGTCAGTATTTATTAAAGGAATAAAAGCTCTATAGAGCCTATGTTATTTGTTACGGATATGCAACGTTAAATAAAGCTTCTTTATCTTTTTATCATATTGTGACGCTTTGAAAATATCATATTTTCACATGCCAGTCAGGGCTTGAAGAAATAGATGAGCTGCATGATGCTTCCAAGCAGAGCTGAAACCCACTGCACACGAGTACTGGTAAACCGCTTAGAGAATCTAAGCCTGCACAAGCAAAGCAGTGCAAGTTGGTCTGTCCATGCTTATAAACCCATTTGGTTTCATTGGGCGCAGGGCTTGAGCTGTCATTTCATCTCAATGTTGGGTAAAAATCCTAAAAATTGGAAGCAACATCTCCAGTGATGAAGGGGACGTTAAACCTCAAATCAAACAAACAAAACAAACAAACATATTTTCACACATCAAAAATTATGGCCATCTGCACTGATTTTTTGTCAGAGCTGTGTTAAGGATAGTGTGATATTCTTGTAGGTATAAGGTTTTCTGTTTGTTCATCCATATATTCATCTGTCTGTTCATGTGTTCGTCAGTCCATCAACCCCAGCATCAACCTAAATATTCAAGTCCATTTTATGGGCCCCGTCAAGCGATTTTGGTACTTATCGCCTATGCGAGCAGAGAAGGTTCAGGCGAGCCTGCGCATCCGCGCAGTCTCGCCAGAACCTTCGCTGCTCGCTCATACAAACAGTGAATCAAGAGAAACCTTCAGACAGAAAGCCATATCGCTGGCCACTCTGAATGGCTGGGCATGGGCAGTTAAAATTTGTCATGACGGAATGCTGGAAGACACAAATTCACTTGGCGGGGCTCTTATAATAATTACAATCACAAGCAGGACATGCGTAGCCAACAGTGGAATTGTTGTTTTATCCACCTTTCAAATCAATGATACCGTATTGATCCTAACCCTTATCTTGCTGAATATTCATTTAAGCCACACCCATTTCTGTCTATCAACCAATCAAATTACTTGATGTAATTTATTGCTACAAATTCATAAACTGAATGCCAAACAGTGTAGATCCTGATCAGATGGCTTCTTCAGAAGCCATCTGATCTGGATCTACACTGTTTGCAAAGATAGGGGTTGTCGTGAACAGCATGATAAGAGCTAAGTATTGGGACAGGTAAGCCTAAGCAAACAGTGCAGACCCAGATCAGACTGCTCCTGTCTAGGGTCTTCACTGCACCTTTTTGACTCCTTGCTGGATCATCAAAGTGATTTCTTAATATTTTGGGAGTCTGTTACAGGAAGTCCTTTAGGTTATGATCCTGGAAAAGGAGATTGTGGACCCAGCTTTTAGCCATGTATGAGACAATAGTCACATTTGATTGGATATGATTATGAAATTGATGGGTAACAAATAGCTGTATTTTTTTCTTGCAGGGTATTATAAAAGCAGTAAACACAAAAGGAAACAAAGTGATCTGTCTCCTGAATTTTCTGCTGTGATTATAATTGTACATGACTTTGTGATATCTCTGAATTTCCAAGACTGAATTTTCACTTTGAGGCAGGGTTATTTCCCTTAGACTGTTAGAATGCTTGAAATTGCCACATGACACCCTTGGTTTTTTTGGATAATTTTTGTAGTTGGCAGTTTGTTTACCATGTTTTGGGGTAAGAAAATCAATTTGAAATGCAGATTTATCAGGTACATGCTCAAATATTAACATGTAAGCCTATGCAAATGAAAATAGAAGACCATAACCTAAACCGAAATTAGAAAAAACAGCACCTCTGTCATGTTTTCAATCATTCCATAATATTTTCACAAATTTGTAGGTTCTATCCAATTGGATCTTCTTGGCATGTATTTTGCCACAAAATCTGTAAAATTTGTAACTTTAGTGCTAATTTAGGTCTAACTGGGCCTTTTGATCATTTTTGCATCTGATCCATGTAATGCATGTAATGGTGGTGGTGGTGGTGGTGAGGGGGGTGGGGGGCGGGGCTTGGCTTTACTCTAAAGCCATGTAAATCATTGTTGTCATTGGTCTGTTTGGAAAGCAGTCTTGTAGTAAGTGTATGAACATAAACATAAGAAAACGAACCTACTCCATCTGGAATGTATCACTAAGGTTATCTGGCATTAGGCTTGGTCCAAAGCAAAATTTCAAAATTATCTCTCCAAAACAGCCTGCTGCAATGTTGTGACAAGTTTTCTTATCTGTTGCAAGATCTAATTGGTTAGATTCATGTTACAGGATCTGAACAGATATTTTCAGCTGTTTCTTATGGCATTAAGTCATTTATGATCATTTTCATCAAATTTCTGTCTTCAAAATATCCTAAAAATGCCATTTTGTACTTAAAATAGAAGGTACAGGTGTAAGAACAGCCATAACTTCTACATAGGGATGCTATTTATGCATAATTTAGTGCATTTTAGGACCGAATTGTCCCAAAGACACATGAGAAGAACCACTGAATCAAGCCGGTTTCTTGGTTCCAGTCCAGAAAGAGGTATTTGCACTTTTTCACAAAATATGGTTTGTTCGGCTTTCATTGTAGACTCTGGAGATTCTTTGTCTCTGAACATTTAAAATGCATGACTACATTATAGGATATTTTGGCGATTCTTTTGATGGATCATAAAGAGCATAAGGTTTGGTTTAAGGTGTCCGAATAAGGTGTCCCAATTTTTAGGGTTTTTATTGTAGATTCCCACCTATGAGCTAGACATGTTTGTTTATATGAGCCCCGCCAAGCGAATTTGTGTCTTCAAGCCTTCCGTCATGACAAATTTTAACTGGGCATGCCCAGCCATTCAGAGGGCCCAAGGATATGGCTTTTTGTCTGACGGTTCCTCTTGATTCACAGCATGTATGAGTGAGCAGCGAAGGTTCTGGCGAGATTGCGCGGATGCGCAGGCTCGCTTGAACCTTTGCTGCTCGCATAGGCGATAAGTACCAAAATCGCTTGACTGGGCCCATATACTTTCAGATAGAAGCAGCCTTCCAAGTCAGCTGATCAAGGCGATTCAGAAACTAAGAAACCATTGTCAGCAAGATGAAAAGAAAGCTGGTACGTATCCTATAACCCAATAGCAAAAGGTATCTTCCACTTTTGATGTATTTTGGTCATGGGAATAGTATGTATGACCTACAATTTGCTCCTTGATTTTGTGAAGCTGCAGTGTCAGTGGTGCTAGTCAAAGGAACTACCACTGAATCGTCTTACGGTTATTGTAAGTATACAGAATTCATTGTCATGATAACTTATTGCAAATCCGAATTCCTGTTGCAAGCAACTGATCGATCATGTGTGTTCCATATCTAAACAGATTGTTGTGTGACCCATATCACTTTTTTCGGTCATTGCTATTTTGCTCCGTAAAAATGCATTATTAAATGTCGTGAACAAAACTGGCTTGGTCATCTCTAAAGTTTGAATTCAGACCAGTTCCAGTGTTTATGAGAGTCTCGTTTGGTCTGTTTTGTGAATGTCAGGCTAGCTGGTGAGGGAATGTGTGTCCCATAACGTCGTAAGATCCAGGTTTTCTTGAGAAATCTCGAAAAAGACAGAATTTCGGGGAAAGATGAAACATACAAATAAAACTGTTAGCAAATAGTGCAGGCCCTGATCAGGCGCTGTGTTCTGCGGCGGCTGATCTGGGCCAGCACTGTTTGCCAATGTACCCCTTAAGTGGTTTCCCGCATGCAATGGGTTAAAAGTGGGTGTTGCATATAGTGTTCACGTAAATTGAGCATATTCCTAGAGGAACAGTCTGACCAGAGTCCATACTGTTTGCTTGTGTGCAAAAATCATTTTTAAAAAGTATTCAAGAAGATGCAGCAGATGTTAACCGGCCCCGATAGCTCAGTTGGTAGAGTGTCCGCTCCGGTGAACGGGAGGTCTGGGGTTCGATCCCGGGCCGGGACATACCAAAGTCGTTAAAAATGGTACTAGCTGCTCCTCGCTTGGCACTCAGATTTACGGGGAAGAGCTAGGACTGGTCGATCCAGTGTCAGGATAATGTGACTGGGTGTGGTATCATGTAATGTGTCTGGGACATGATACTTCAGTGAGGCAGCACTATAAACGTGAGCATTGAGCTCCCTGTCACAACCAGACACCGTCGTGATATGACTGAAAAATTGTTGAAAGCGACGTTAAACCCGAATTCACACACACACACGCAGCAGATGTTATAAACAGACATCGTTTTCAGAAGCATTTTTTCTTGGTGCCTTAAAGGTTAAATGTGTAAGGAGGATACTTTTTGTCATCACACCATGTGAACAAGTCCGTGAAATGAACATCCCCTAAACCCCACTTTATATAGAGGAAACTGGGGTTTACCGGGATTTAAATTATTAGGGCCCCGCACTGAAAGTGTGGGTGCCCTATAGTAATCACTCTGTCCGTCCGTCTGTCTGTCCGTCTGTCCATCCACAAATTTCTGATAGCGCTGCCGGGGCCCTAGTCAGTTTCACTGACAGCTCTAGTTTTTCTTATTTCTGCTCCAAGATATAGTCTGTGTGTACTCATCAGAACTGCCTCAATGAGGCGGTTCTAACGACCATCTACAACCTACGTTTGCAGTATAAATAAGAAAAATATTACATACTTTCATCAGAAAAGTAGCGATTTTGGAGCTGTGAAAAAATGCTTTATGACACACAGGTACGTTATCGCAACGGACAAGGATCCTTTTTAGCTCACCTGTCACGTAGTGACAAGGTGAGCTTTTGTGATCACTTTTCATCCGTCGTCAGTCGTGCGTCCGTCCCTGCGTGCGTCCGTCCGCCCGTCTGTCCGTAAACAATTTCTTCAAACGACATCTCCTCCTAAGCCACTGATCAGATTTTGACCAAACTTCACAGGAATGATCCATAGGTGGACCCCTTTCAAAGTTGTTTAAATGGTTCCGGTCCGTTGCACATCTAGGTAACAGGAGCCAAAAATAGATTTTTTTCACTGAAAACTTAAAAATCTTCTTCTCTGAAACCACAAGGCCCAGGTCTTTGATATTTGGTTTGAAACTTCATTTAGTGGACACCTACCAAGAGTGTTCAAATTATAGTGCTGGGACCAAAAATGCCAACGCCCCGGGGCCCTTTGGTTTTACATGGGTTTATATAGGGAAAATCTTTAAAAATCATCTTCTCTGAAACCGCAAGGCCCAGTTCTTTGATATTTGGTATGAAGCTTCATCTAGTGGACTCCTACCAAGATTGTTCAAATTAAAGTGCTGGGGCCAAAAATGCCCCCGCCGCGGGGCCCTTTGGTTTTACATAGGCTTATATAGGGAAAATCTTCAAAAATCTTCTTCTCTGAAACCCCAAGGCCCAGGCCTTTGATATTTGGTATGAAGCTTCATTTAGTGGACCCCTACCAAGATTGTTCAAACTATAGTGCTGGGGCCAAAAATGCCCCCGCCCTGGGGCCCTTTGGTTTTACATAGGCTTATATAGGGAAATTCTTTAAAAAATCTTCTTCTCTGAAACTGCAAGGCCCAGGTCTTTGATATTTGGTATGAAGCTTCATCTAGCAGACCCCTACCAAGATTGATCAAATTATAGTGCTAGGGCCAAAAATGCCCCCGCCCCGGGGCCCTTAGGTTTTACATGGGCTTATATAGGGAAATTCTTTAAAAAATCTTCTTCTCTGAAACTGCAAGGCCCAGGCCTTTGCTATTTGGTATGAAGCTTCATCTAGTGGACCCCTACCAAGATTGTTCAAATTATAGTGCTGGGGCCAAAAATGCCCCCACCCCGGGGCCCTTGGGTTTTACATAGGCTTATATAGGAAAAATCTTCTCTGAAACTGCAAGGCCCAGGTCATTGATATTTGGTATAAAGCTTCATCTTGTGGACCTCTACCAAGAGTGTTCAAATTATTGACCTTGGACCAAAAATGTTCCCGCTCCGGGGCCCTTCGGTTTTACATATACTTATATAGGGAAAATCTTGAAAAAATCTTCTTCTCTGCAACCACAAGGCCTAGGTCTTTGATATTTGGTATGAAGCTTCAGCTAGTGGATCTCTACCAAGATTGTTCAAATTATAGTCCTTAGACCAAAAATGCCCCCCCCCCCCCCCCCCCCCCCCCCCCCCCCCCCGCCTCGTGGCCCTTTGGTTTTACATAGACTTATATAGGGACTTATTTAAGACTTATCTATCTTTAAAAATCATTTTCTCTGAAACCACAAGGTCTAGGTCTTTGATATTTGGTGTGAAATTTCATCTAGCCGACCTCTATCAAATTATAGCCCTGGGGACAAAAAAGCCCCCGCCCCGAGACCCTTTGGTTTTACATAGACTTATAATAGAAATAATCTTTGAAAATCTTCTTCTCTGAAACAGCAAGCCCCAGGTCTTTGATATTTGTTGTAAAGCTTCATCTAGTGGACCCTTATCAAGATTGTTTAAATTATAGCCCTGAGGCCAAAAATGCCCCTGCCCTGGGGCCATTTGGTTTTACATAGGCTTATGTTGGGAATATCTTTAAAAAAATCTTCTTCTCTGAAACCGCAAGGCCCAGGTCTTTGATATTTTGTATGTAGCTTCATCTAGTGGACCTTTGCCAAGATTGTTCAAATTATAGCCTTTGTTGATATTTGATATGAAGCTTCACCTTTTTAGACCTCCCTCAACATAATGCACATTATAACCCTGGGGTCAATAATGGCCCTCCCCGGGGCCCACTTGTTACTCTATGGATCAGGTGAGTGATCCAGGGCCATCATGGCCCTCTTGTTTGCTTTTCCCAACTGATTTCATGATATAAGGTTCAAATATTAGTAAAGAGGTATCAAACATTTGTTGTGGCCTGGGGGCGATGTTAAAGGCTGATATTAAGGGAAGGTCATTTAACATCCATTAAGTGCCACAACAAACTTTAAACATGAAAAACACACTGGGTGTATCTTATGATCACACTTAAAATGTTCCATTTTGGAAGCAAGTATAACAATACAGAACCCAAAAATGTAGATTCTGGGCCAGACTAGCTAGTATCGGCCAAATTGGCTTTATCAGTGTCCCTCAAAACAGAATTACCTTTTTCTGTTAACATGAATTAGTTTTAATGTGATATACCTGTCATATTGGCCACCTCTGTTGAGCAAGTGCCTGTTTTAACCCTTATCACGCAGAGAAAGATTACATCTGAAAATGTTGTCTGCTTATGTCGTCTGCTGATGTTTGTATTGTAGTTTAACATCCCAGTCAACGCTATTTTAGGTATTTTTTTAGCCTGTCAGTTTACCTATTCACACTAATACATAAGCGGATAACTAGTAGTGCACATTCTTTCGCCAGAAACTGACAACTGCCCTTCTTGAATCAGCGGAAAGGAGAGAATGACCGTAGAAAAGATTGCATGATCAATCTCCATGAAAGAATGTTGCTGACCCCGGCAGGTATCGAACCTGTGTCCTCCCGATCACCAGTCAGACTCACATCCGACTGAGCTACCGAGGCCAGCATTGTCTTCTGAATCTTCTTGCAAACTTTTTAAAAATGTTTTTTCATAAAGGCAAACAGTGTGGACTCAGATCAGATTGGTCTACACTGTTTGCAAAAATGAGTTTTAAAGTAACTGGCCGATGACAGTTGTTGTGATTGGCATTTATGGGTTAACATGAATTAGTTTTAATGTGATATACCTGTCATATTGGCCACTTCTATTGAGCAAGTGGCCTGTTGTAAGTAAGTCTGCATTCAGTTCCCCCAAAAGAGGATGCATCTGCATTAAAACTCACAAGTTTCTAGCAATCATGTCTTGTACAAGCATATTTTGATTAACTTGCATGACAGAAGCTGGACTTATTTTTTCCATAAATAGACAGACATATTCAAATATTTACATTTCCAGCGTAAAGTCTGATGTAAGCCTACAGAAAACCATGTAGTTAATACTTCCATGAACACATCAAGTCACATGATTTTCAGTGACGTCAAGTGACTTCAGTCTAAACCATGGTTCTCCACAATCTGATTGGTAGCCCCCGCCCATCGGGACTTGAAAAAATAGGTTACTCCCTACCAAATAAGCTAAAATCACTCTGCTGATGAACAAGATGGCCACAAGAGCTAAAAATAAAATGTACCCGAGACAGTGACACACAGGTGAGCGAACCAGGGCCCTCTGGGCCCTCTTGTTTAATATTTTATTTTTCGCGCACTATACTTATGTAGTTTGCCTGGGTAAGAACATCAGGGTAAAAATAAAATTTCCATCTGAGGCTAAAACCATGGATTTCCCTTTCTGGTTTGCAAGAATTATTCTATTTTTCAGATTTAAAAAAAATACTGTATTCGTACAAATTTTTGTGTGTATTAAGAAGCCTGAAAACTGTTAACATTTGTATATGCAAAAAATAAGAATTTTGTAAATAATAAATATGAGACAATTTGGCAAATCTGTGAACTTTATTCACTGTGAATATGCATGAATATGGAAAATACAAACTGTATGTGCGAAAATAAGTGTAAATACACTATCTCAGTGGACAGGGTGTTAACACTTAAACAGTAACAAATTAACTGAACAGAATTTAAACAAGACAATCACACGAGAGTGTACATGTTTGTATGCATAATTTCTTGTTACCATTGCTAGAGTGTGTAAGAATACTGTTACATGTGAAAGCTGTTCAGTTAAACTTCTGTTACTTTAACCCTTGTCCTGCTGTGCCCGGATATGCCTTATTTCCCAAACAATGAAGATCCAGATCAGATGGCTTCTGATGAAGCCATCTGATCAGGATCTACATTGTTTGTCATTCAGCTTATGAATTTGTTGCAATAATTTGCATCAAGTAATCTGATTGGCTGATAGTCAGTAGTGGGTGTGACATATTTAAATATTCAGCAGGACAAGGGTTAAACATCAATGGCTCATTTACCATGGCTGATTCAGGATTATTCTTGTGCCTCTGGAAAATACTTCAAAATACTTCCTGGATACACATACATGTATTTAGGCTAATTTAGGGGATTTTTTTTGCATTTATTTTTGGTTGAAAATGTATGTCATATGTTCTAAATGAGGTAATTCTTAATCTAAAGACTAATGAGTAACAGGACATAAGCCGGCCATGGTAGTTCAGTCAGATGCACAACTGACTGGTGATCAGGAGGACATGGGTTCGATACCTGCCGGGGTCGGCAACATTCTTTCATGGAGATTGATCACAAAATCTTTTCTACTCTCTTCCGCTGATTCAAGAAGGGCAGTTGTCAGTTTCTGGGGAAAGAATGTGCACTGTACTGGTTAACGGCTTAGTATAAGCCTGCCCGGGAAAAGTGTGGATAGGTTAACTGACCTGCTCAAAAATGACCTAATATAGTGTTGACTGGGCCATTAAACTCCAATACAAACAGGACATACAGTAGAACTTCTGTGGCTCGAACCTTTATGGCTACCATGGATGAGTCAAACTCATTCTGGAGTCTGCAGGGAATTCCTCCAAATAAGAAATAAGGGTAATTTAGGGAGATTTTCTTTTTTATCTTGCAAATGTATGCTGTGGGTACTCATTAGAATCACCTCAATGAGGCGACTCAAATGAGTACACACAGCATACATTATTAATATAGAACACCAAAAAAGATATGACACAATGATCTCCATTATGTCTCGTGGTATGGCACTAATAATAAACCTCTGTGCCTCGAACTACCGCTGTCTGAAACAAATTTTATGTTCCCAAAGGGGTTCGAGTCATCAAAGTTCGACTGTACCTTGTTTTATACAAAATCAAAAAAACATCCTTAACCCATTCAGTACCAGAAACCCCTAAAGGGGTACCTTAGCAAACAGTGCAGGCCCAGATCAGATGCCGCAGAATGCGGCATCTGATCAGGGCCTCCACTGTTTGCTAAAAGTTCAGTCATATTCCAAATACAGTCAAACTTCGATGGCTCGAACCCCTTTGGGACCATGAAAATTTATTCGAGACAGGGGTAGTTCGAGCCACTGAGGGTTACTGCCAGGAGACAAAATGAGATACTTTGAACATATTTTTGATGTTATATAATGAAAATGTATGCTGTGTGTACTCATTAGAATCGCCTCACCAAGGAGATTCTAATGAGTACACACAGCATACATTTGCAAAATAAAAGACTGAAATCTCCTTTATCAGCCCAAACCATTTCTTATCTTGAGGATTTCCTTAGGGGCTCAAGTACGAGTTCGACTCATCCATGGTAAACGAGCCATTGGTGTTCGAGCCATCGAAGTTCAACTGTAGATTTTGATTAAAACACAACCTGACATCCCTAAATTTTGAAATGGACTGTATATAAGGTGGAAGATTCCATTTCAATTTGGTACAAAAAGGGTTAAATTATCCTCATTGTGCTTCCTAACCTGGCATTACGAAAACACACAAGTACATTGTAAACTTAACCGCCGAAAACCCCCGAAAATTTTCAGATGAAAAATTGTGATATTTTTAGCTCACCTGAGCCGAAGGCTCATGTGAGGTATTAGTATGCCAATGATCCGGCGTCCGTAGGCCGTCGTCCGTCGTTCGTTCACATTTTCAACTAAGTATATCTTTAAAGCCAGTTGGCCAATCATGATTGAATTTTATGAGAAGCATTATCAGGTTGGGGGGAAAGATGCATTATGTTTTGGGGCAGATCACATGGAAACTCTTGTTGCCATGGCAACATATAGCTCATATACAACATATACATGTACTTACAATGGGAAAAACTTAAAAAATCTTCTTCTCTGAAACCAATAGGCCCAGAGCTTACATATTAAGCATGTAGCAATGTGAAGTGGTTCTCTACATAAATTGTGCCAATCATGCCCCTGGGATCTAAACTTGCCACGCCCCGGGGCCCCTTAGCCCCAATAGACTTCTAAATGAAAAAAAGGCAAAAAAATCTTCTTCTCTGAAACCACTAGGCCCAGAGCTTACATATGAAGCATGTTGCAATGTCAAGTGGTCCCCTACATAAATTGTGCCAATCATGCCTCTGGGGTCTAAACTGGCCACGCCCCGGGGTCCCTTAACCCCCATAGACTTACAATGGAAATAAAAGCTTAAAAAATCTTCTTCTCTGAAACCGCTAGGCACGACGATTACATATTAAGCATGTAGCAATGTGAAGTAGTCCTCTACATAAATTGTGCCAATCATGCCCCTTGGGTATAAACTGGCCACGCCCCGGGGCCGCTTAGCTACCATAGACTTATAATGGAAAAAAAGCTTAAAACTTCTTCTCTGAAACCACTAGGCCCAGAGCTTACATATTAAGCATGTTGCAATGTCAAGTGGTCCCCTACATAAATTGTGCCAATCATGACCCTGGGATCTAAACTGGCCACACCCTTGGGCCCTTCGCCCCCAAAGACTTATAATGGAAAAAAAAGCTTAAAAAATCTTCTTCTCTGAAACCGCTAGTATTATAGCTCACTTGAGCCGAAGGCTCATGTGAGGTGTTAGTGTGCCAATGGTCCGGCGTCCGTTCACATTTTCAAATAAGTATATCTTAAAAGCCACTTGGCCAATCATGATTAAATTTCATTAGAAGCATTATTCAGTTTGGGGGAGAAGATGCAGTATGTTTTGGGGCAATTCAGATTGAAACTGGTATTGCCATGGCAACATATAGCTCCCATAGACTTACAATGGGAAAAACTTAAAAAAAGCCTTCTCTGAAACCACTCAGCCCAGAGTTACCTATTAAGCATGTAGCAATGTCAAGTGGTCCCCTACATAAATTGTGCCAATCATGCCCCTGGGGTCTAAACTGGCCACGCCCTGGGGTCTAAACTGACCACGCCCTGGGCCCCTTTGCCCCCATAGACTTATAATGGAAAAAAAACAAACTTCAAACATCTTCTTCTCTGAAACCACTAGGCCCATATTAAGCATGTAGCAATGTCAAATGGTCCCCTACATTAATCCTACCAAACCTGCCCCTAGGGTCCAAATTGACAATGCTGTGTTCCATTAGGAAGAACTTCAAAAAAAAATTATGCTCAAAGACCATGAGACAAACAGCTAACTAAAATGTTCCTCAGGTGAACGGTTAGGCTCATTGAGCCTCTTGTTCTTATTTCTGCTCGAAATATAGATTGTGGGTATTCGTTAGAACCGCCTCATTGAGTCAGTTCAAACGAGTACCCACAATCTATATTTTAGAGCAGAAATAAGAAAAATAAGGTATACCCATGAAAACCCCAGTTTTACTGTATAAACGTGGGTTTCAAGGGGGTCAAAATAATACAGGTGTGTTTTCATGATGAACTAGCCCCTGTTAGACTGTGTTTGGTGAGGTCTTTGAGTGACTGAAGTTCAGCAGTTACCTGTAAAAACTGTTCTGCTTTTTCAGCTGAAAAGATGACAACAACTGTATGTTTAAGAAAAAAGAAAGTGAAGAATGATTATAAAGCATCCAGAAAGAAATCCAAAATTGGATTTGAACAGAAAGCTGAAAAGACCAGAGCCTGTGATAAAAGTGCTTCTAGACTCAGGAAAACCAAGGAACTACAGAACAAGACAAGTGAGAATAAAGACACATACCAGCATAGTACAGAAGCAGTAGCAGTGAAAATCAGATGTGGTGAAAAAAGCAACAGAAAGAATAATAGTGACAATCTTCAGTCTAATACAGTGTTTGAAAATGACATTGAAAAGAATGTAGGCAAGAACAGCAAAACTAGTGATGAATTATTGACAAAAGAAGAAACTGTTATACACCAAAACTTACCATCAATATTAGAAATAGAGTCGGATGTTCCAATTATTGATGTCACAGAAAAACAGCAAAATGATTTAGTAATGTTTACTGTTGATCCTAGACAAGATGCAAATGGGTCATCTCACTCAGAAAGTGTGTCAAATACTGGTAGGAATGGTGAAAATAGAACTGATGAAATCAAAGATAACATAGTTATTGATAATCCATCTGACTGGCAGAATTTAGGTACAGTTGACCAAAGGCTGTTTCAGAATAAGACAGAGAAGTCGGAAAGTGATAATGGGCAAATGAGTGCAAATATTACAAATATGGATATGGAAAACATTAAATCTTTACAGTCTGTTGAAATAAAAACAGAATCTGAGACGGGAAATGTAAATGTTGAAGGTGGAAATAATACTCTTGGTGTAATAAAAAAAATTGTGATAGAGAAAGTCAAACACAGAGCTAGGTGTCTCAAGAAAAATGGTTCTTTTAAGCAAATTAAAATGCCAATCAAAGCAACGAAGAATATAAAATCCCATGGTTTAGAAAAAGATGACCCAGATAACTATGAATTAAATTTTTTTAAGAAAACAGATGATTCTTATGTTTGTCCTCATTGTTCTAGGAAGTTTCAGTGGTTAGGGCCATTCAGGAAACACATTGCTCGCCATAATAGAAATGAATTTGATTGCAAAGAATGTGGAAAACAATTTACTAACTACAGAAGTCTCATGGCCCATAAATACAGTAGAAAGAAGTCAAGGTTGTTTAACTGTGAACTTTGCAACTTTTCAGCAGCAACTGCCTGTTTACTGAGAAAACACAACAAAGAACAGCATCCACCTGAAGTCTTCTTTCAATGTCACATGTGTCCAAAGATTCTCAAAACCAAGTCCTACCTCAATGTTCACCTGAAATACTACCATAATATTTATGAAGGGAAATTCGAATGTCATATATGTGGTAAAATATCAAAACGTCCAAAACTGTTTGCAAAACATATGAAACTTCATGAAAAAGAGCTTCCAGATGATAATCTAACATGTACAGATTGTGGTAAAACTTTTCAATCAAAATTGCATCTCCGGAGTCACTCAAGAATACATAAGGATAAGAAGTTTCTTTGTGATTTTTGTGGGAAGGGTTTTTGTACAAAAACAAAGCTAAATGAACATAAAAGAACGCATACAGGTGAGAAACCATTTTCCTGCAATCAGTGTGACTATAGTTCAACACAGCGTGGAAATTTGAGGCTACACATGAAAGTACATGATAAAGAGAAGATCACACCTGAAAAACAACCATACAAGTGTCAGCATTGTGATTACACCGTGAACAGAGTAACTTATTTTCTCCAGCACATGAAATCTCATGAGAAAACTCGTGACAAAAGGGTTGTGCAAACACAAAAGAAAACTGCTGCCAGTGAAAATGTCACATTCAAAGAACAAGCACAAGTGAAAAACAATAATATGAAATCTGAAAAGCAAAAGGAAGGGAATAGTACTGAAAATTCAAATTACTATGGTTCGGGAGAGACAGCATTGTTTGTTCCAACTACTACTGAGAAAGAAACATTAAATTCTTTGACTCACTCTGCTCATGAGAATACCAAAAACTCTAAAATTAAGAGCAGGAGAGAAGAACAAGATGCAGATAATTCAGCTGCAAAAGAATCTCAACTTACTACTAATGACAATGGGACAAGTATAGGCAGTGATGTAAATGCTGATCCATCAGTGTGGACACCAGATTATTTTAGAACTTACATGTCAGAACAGTATAATACAATAAGGTCTGGGTACCAAGAAACAGCACCACACTTAATGTATTTAAACCAACAAAGATATTATGAAGCTAACTCAAGTATTTATGATAATAATAAGGAAACTCAAACAACTACTACTGAGTTATATTCAGATCCTAAATATTCAGCTGACACAACTAATTCAAAATCTGCAGCAAACAGGTCATACAGCAGCTCATCGAAGTCTGACATTAACATGCAAAACTTGTTTTTACCATCCAGTGGGCAGATTTGGAGACAGATAATAGCTGCTTCCCAAGATATGTACTCGGATTCAAATAGTTACAACACTCGCAATCAGTATCAAGATTCTGAAAGTGCATATGACATGTCATATTCTGGCATGTATATGCAAGAAGAAGAAGAAGAAATAAATGAAGCATCTGATGGAAGAGCAACACACAAATACCAGGATTATAATACAGCCGTGAAATCCAACATAAGTAGACCAGCCAGTAGTTATTCCGCTCATCACTTAGATTCTTACAGTTCACAAGGACATGATTTTGCCTCATCTTTACCAGGAATCAGTTCTGACCAGCTGCTCCAGTATTCAAATAGAAAAGATGAAACAAGTCTGTATCAGACTGCAGGACCAACTGATGTCAGATTATCAGAGAATGTTACTCCAGCTTTCCCTCATTCAGAACAAGAATACACATATGAGGATCTAGAGCCTTCATCTGTCTCAAACAAATCTGTTCAATAATTACTGTCATGTACCTCACTTATTCATGGTGCATTTTAATGCACTTGAGTATGTTTTGTTTGTTGGTTTGTTTGATTGGAGGTTTAACATCCCCGTCAATACTTTATAGGTCATTTGGGAGACATTGCTTCCAATTTTGTGGGACTTTTACCCGACAATGAGATAACATGACATCTCAAGTCCTCTCGCCAAATGAAACCAAAAGGGTTTATAAGCATGAACGATCCGACTCACACCACTTAGCCTGGGCAGCCTGATCCTCTAAGCCTTTACCAGTACTCATGTGCAGTCAATTTCAGCTCTGCATGGAAGCATCATGCAGCCCATCTATTTCTTCAAGCCCCGATTGGCGGGGGCCGGCACTTGAGTATGTAACGCAACATTTGATTGGATAATGGTAAATATTTGCGACATTATATTCTGCAGTATAGTGTCGGAAACCCACGTCATGATGTAACAGCGCTTTTCATTCGGTAGAATTTGGTTTTACACAGCTCACAGCACTTGCCGCTTTGAGCAAAATAGTAGAACTTTTAATAAAATAACTGAATAAGTACATTAGAATGGGGCGGCCCCGCTCATCGGGGCTTGAAGAAATAGATGGGCTGCATGATGCTTCCACGCAGAGCTGAAACCAACCCGCACACGAGTACTAGTAAACCGCTAAGAGGATCTAAGCCTGCCCAGGCAAAGGGGTGCGAGTCGGCCCATCCATGCTAATAAACCCTATTGATTTCATTAGATGGTAGGTCATGAGATGTCATTTCATCTCAAGGTCGGGTAAAAGTCCCACAAAATTCGAAGCAATGTCTCCAAAATGACCTTTACAGTGTTGACGGGGATGTTAAACCTCAAATCAAGCAAACAAAACATTAGAATGGGGATAGCTATATTGAAAATTTTCCTTTTGGGAGGTAAACCAGCAGTTTTACAGTCATAAATTTTGTTTTGCGATGATGCCTCTGCAGTTTTGCAGTCGGAAATTTCGTTTTATGGTGAGGCATCCACGCTGTCGAAAATTTCATTTTACAGGTGGCGCATCCATACCATAAAGTAAAATTTTAGACAATAAAATTGCTGGTTTACCTCCGCAAATGACAATTTACAATACAGGTATCCCCTATTAACCCTTGTCCTGCTGTTCACGACAACCCCTATCTTTGCAAACAGTGTAGATCCAGATCAGATGGCTTCTTCAGAAGCCATCTGATCAGGATCTACACTGTTTGGCTTTCAGTTTATGAATTTGTAGCAATAAATTACATCAAGTAATTTGATTGGTTGATAGGCAGAAATGGGTGTGGCTAAATTGAATATTCAGCAATTTAAAGGTGCATTATTGAGCTACCGGGTCTCAAATTTTTTTTCTGGTTTTTAGCTCACCTGAGCCGAATAGATCGGTCAATGTCTGTCGTGTGTCGTGTGTTGTGCGTCGTGCATCTGTCAACAATTTACTTAAATAACATCTCCTCCTAAACCAGTGAATGGATTTTGATATAATTTCACAGGAATGTTCCTTGAGTGACCCTCTTTCAAAATTGTTTAAATCGTTCCGCTCCGTTAAACAAAATGGCCACCAGAGCTAAAAATAGAAAAACCTTTAAATGACATCTTTTCCTAGGCAAATTGCCCGATTTGAAAATAATTTCACAGGAACGTTCCTTGAGTGAGCCTCTTTCAAAATTGCCAGAGCTAAAAATAGAAAAACCTGCTAAAAATAAAAAATGACATCTTCTAGGCAAATGGCTCAATTTGAAAATAACTTCACAGGAATGTTCCTTGAGTGACCCTCTTTCAAAATTGCCTAAATCGTTCCGCTCCGTTAAACAAAATGGCCACCAGAGCTAAAAATAGAAAAACCTTTAAATGACATCTCCTCCTAGGCAAATGGCCCAATTTGAAAATAATTTCACAGGAACGTTCCTTGAGTGAGCCTCTTTCAAAATTGCCTTAATCATTCTGCTCCGTTAAACAAAATGGCCTCCAGAGCCAAAAATAGAAAAACCTTTAAATGACATCTCCTCCTAGGCAAATGGCCCGATTTGAAAATAATTTCACAGGAATGTTGCTTGAGTGACCCTCTTTCAAAATTGCCTAAATCGTTCCGCTCCGTTAAACAAAATGGCAGCCAGAGATAAAAATAGAAAAACCTTCAGATGACATCTCCTCCTAGGCAAATGGCCAGATTTGAAAATAACTTCACAGGAATGTTCCTTGAGTGACCCTCTTTCAAAATTGCCTAAATTGTTCCACTCTGTTAAACAAAATGGCCACCAGAGCTAAAAATAGAAAAACATTTAAATGACATCTCCTCCAAGGCAAATGGCACGATTAGGAAATAATTTCACAGAAACGTTCGTCGAGTGACCCTTTTTCAAAATTGTCTAAATCGTTCCGCACGTTAAACAAAATGGCCACCAGAGCTAAATATAGAAAACCTTTAAATGACATCTTCTCCTAGGCAAAGAGCCCGATTTGAAAATAATTTCACAGGAATGTTCCTTGAGTGACTCTCTTTCAAGATAACCTAAATCGTTCCACTCCGTTAAACAAAGTGGCTGCCAGAGCTAAAATCAAAGCGCCAAAAGGCACTGAAATGACAGATTCTGTGCAAAACCAGTGCTTCAGCTGAAGTGCAAGACCCGCCGGATGCTTTTAGCTTTATGAGTGTAACCATATATGGGTACGGCGGCCATTTTGGTCATGTGACCTGGACCTAAAACGGCTCCCCCAATAAATGCGCCTTATCGTAAGGAGCAAAAAATATATCTTATACTTTAGTACTGTATTCTGAATGGTTTGCAGGATAAAATGCATTCTCACTTTTCCAATACAAAAGCATATGTGTCAAAGTTTGACCTAGGCACAAAGAAGGTCAAGGTCAACCCAGGGTCACCATTTTAGCAATTTATGATGGGCCTACGTCCCAGATGCTATTTATCAAGTTTCGTGGAAATCTGCCCAGTGGTTCTGGAGAAGACTATTTTTGAAGGGTTTTTACCATATATGGCTTGGCGGCCATTTTGGTCATGTGACCTGGACCCCAAGAGAAAATTTTGGTTTCCCCCATCCCATAGAGGCCCCATATGAAATTTGACTTCAATCGGCCCAACGGTTTCCGAGGAGAAGCAGTTCGAAAATTTTCACATTTTTCGCCTCGGCGAGGCTATACTAAATGGAATGTAATACTTCGCAAGTTCATTGGTTAGATCTCATTGATATCTATCAGCATGCCCAAAAATGGTTTAAATATTCCAAGCGGTTAAGTCACTATCACCAATTTTCACAAACGGGTTACGGACGGACAGACAGACAAACCATATATGGCTTGGCGGCCATTTTGGTCATGTGACCTGGACCCCATGAGCAAATTTTGGTTTCCCCCATCCCCATAGAGGCTTCATGTGAAATTTGACTTCAATCGGCCCAACGGTTTCCGAGGAGAAGCAGTTCGAAAATTTCACATTTTTCGCCTCGGCGAGGCTATACTAAATGGAATGTAATGTTTCGCAAGTTCATTGGTTAGATCTCATTGATATCTTTCAGTATGACAAAAAATGTTTAAATATTCCAAGCGGTTAAGTCACTATCACCAATTTTCACAAACGGGTTACGGGCGGACAGACAGACTGACAGACTGACAGAATGACACAGTGATTTAGGGCACTCTTAGAAAATCAACCGACTTTCAGTCGGTCGCTTTTCTGCGGGTCGTGCAATTCAGATTTACTTTCTTAAGTGATAAGGACAATGGCGCTGGAGTGCTGATTTTTAGTTTGGTTCACAAAACTGAGGTGAATCGGCTGTTGAACACTTTCATCTTCATTTTACTTGGACATTATAAATAAAACAACATGCAAATGACTACCCAGCAGGCACACGTCGCTAGGGCAACGTCAATTCATCGTCGATGCAACGTCATGACGTTGCACTGACGTTGATGTGACGTCACAATTACGTCATGTGCCTGCTGAGATAGTTGCCGGTTTTATGACAACACATAGCCGCAACTTTCTTGTAAAAGCTTACACTTGTTGACTGAGATGTGCTTCGCGGCTTAGTCAAGAACCTGCCTTATGTCGTGCGCTACAATAAAGGAAAACACTTTTTGTGCGATGTTTGAAGTTTTGCGGCATGTGACTAATTATTTATCACAACATTGTGCTTACATATTCAGTTATTTAGACCCATACAACAGAATTGGACAGTGATAACTGTTCGGAGTTTATTATTGCTGGCTTGCTACCGTACGGTGAAGTTTCTAGCGTCACGTACTTCGCATTTAATTAGGTCATGTAAGTGTTATGAGTCTGTACCCTTTCAGCCCTTTTTAGCCAAGTACAGATACCTACAGATGCAAACAGTGTAGAACCTGGTGAGATGGCTCATAATGATACACCGCATTCGGTTCTACATGGTTTGCATGCTATTGACGACTATTGACTAGACACCCAATTTACATGTGTAGAATGGACGCGTACAAACTCAGTGACTGAAGAGTGAACTGGAGAAACTCGTGGGTTGAAGGGGTAAAATCTAAACTTGGCCTGTAACTGTTGTGTTCGGGTCAGGACCAGAAAAAAAGCGGCTTGGCCGATAATCAAAAGTTAAATACAGCTTATTATACGGTCTTTTTTCTTTATTTTTTAAAGTTTATCTAGATACTTAGATGGTGTGCACTGATTGTAGCTCTATACATATTGTTTTGTTTTGTTTTTCTTTTCTAGAAATATACAAAGGTACTTTAATGGCGTATTGATACAAATATAATAAATCATAACCCATTTTGTACTGAATGTAATATTATCACTTATCTGACGAAGATTTCATTTCGAAATCCCGGTTCAAAATTAAGGGGCGTCATCTAGAAATATAGGAATTAATTTAGGAAAAAATGGGCTAACTTTCGACAACAGTGAAGCCCGCAGTGAAGGCCGTGGTTAGACGCCGCCTCCAGGACTCTCCAATGACCCATTATGCGGTCGTCTGTATAAAATGGGAACTTTCCTTATGCATATTCAATTAACTTTTCCCGTTTTGTTTGTAATTTAAGAAAGATCATTTTTGTATTTTGATTACAAATGAAACAAAACATGTAATCAAAATGCGGAAATAATGCCATGAGAAATTAGTTTTGAGACAGCGAGCATGAAAAGTCAACAAACAACGGACTATTTGCGCGGAGTCATATTTAAAAGTAGTGGAAGCCGGAAGTTCGGACGTTAAAATTGTAAACATGCAGCACGACGAAGAATGACAGAAAGAATCTGTCATTAAAAATAGAAAAACGTTTAAATGACATCTCCTCCTAGGCAAATGGCCTGATTTGAAAATAATTTCACAAGAATGATCCTTGAGTGACCCGCTTTCAAAATTGCTTAAATCGTTCAGCTCCGTTAAACAAAATGGCCACCAGAGCTAAATATAGAAAAACCTTTAAATAACATCTCCTCCTAGGCAAATGGCCTGATTAGAAAATAATTTCACATGAATGTTCCATGAGTGTCCTTCTTTCAAAATTCCTTGAATCATTCTGCTCCGTTAAACAAAATGGCCACCAGAGCTAAAAATAGAAAAACCTTTAAATGACATCTTTTCCTAGGCAAATTGCCCGATTTGAAAATAATTTCACAGGAACGTTCCTTGAGTGAGCCTCTTTCAAAATTGCCAGAGCTAAAAATAGAAAAACCTGCTAAAAATAAAAAATGACATCTTCTAGGCAAATGGCTCGATTTGAAAATAACTTCACAGGAATGTTCCTTGAGTGACCCTCTTTCAAAATTGCCTAAATCGTTCCGCTCCGTTAAACAAAATGGCCACCAGAGCTAAAAATAGAAAAACCTTTAAATGACATCTCCTCCTAGGCAAATGGCCCAATTTGAAAATAATTTCACAGGAACGTTCCTTGAGTGAGCCTCTTTCAAAATTGCCTTAATCATTCTGCTCTGTTAAACAAAATGGCCTCCAGAGCCAAAAATAGAAAAACCTTTAAATGACATCTCCTCCTAGGCAAATGGCCCGATTTGAAAATAATTTCACAGGAATGTTGCTTGAGTGACCCTCTTTCAAAATTGCCTAAATCGTTCCGCTCCGTTAAACAAAATGGCAGCCAGACATAAAAATAGAAAAACCTTCAGATGACATCTCCTCCTAGGCAAATGGCCAGATTTGAAAATAACTTCACAGGAATGTTCCTTGAGTGACCCTCTTTCAAAATTGCCTAAATTGTTCCACTCTGTTAAACAAAATGGCCACCAGAGCTAAAAATAGAAAAACATTTAAATGACATCTCCTCCAAGGCAAATGGCACGATTAGGAAATAATTTCACAGAAACGTTCGTCGAGTGACCCTTTTTCAAAATTGTCTAAATCGTTCCGCACGTTAAACAAAATGGCCACCAGAGCTAAATATAGAAAAACCTTTAAATGACATCTTCTCCTAGGCAAAGAGCCCGATTTGAAAATAATTTCACAGGAATGTTCCTTGAGTGACTCTCTTTCAAAATAACCTAAATCGTTCCACTCCGTTAAACAAAGTGGCTGCCAGAGCTGAAAATAGAAAAACCTTTAAATGACATCTCCTCCTAGGCAAATGGCCTGATTTGAAAATAATTTCACCGGATGGTCCTTGAAAGACCTTCTTTCAAAATTGCCTAAACTGTTACGCTCCGTTAAACAAAATGGCTGCCAGAGCTATATTTAGAAAAACCTTTAAATGACATCTCCTCCTAGGCAAATGGCCCGATTTGAAAACAATTGAACAGGAATGTTCCTTGAGTGACCCTCTTTCAAAATTGACGAAATGGTTCTGCTTGGTTAAACAAAATGGTCACCAGAGCTAAAAATGGAAAAACTTTTAAAGGACATCTCCACCTACGAAATGGCTTGATTCGGTATTAATTGCATAAGAAGGTTCCTTAGGTGATCCTCTTTAAAAATTGCCCAAATGGTTCTGCTTTGTTAAACAAAATGGCTGCCAAAGCTAAAAATAGACAAACGTTTAAATGACATCTCCTCCTAGGTAAATGGGTCAATTTGAAAATAATTTCACAGGCATGTTCCTTGAGTAACCCTCTTTCAAAATTGCCTAAATTGTTCCACTCCATTAAACAAAATGGCCGCCAATGCTAAAAATAGAAAAACCTTTAAATGACACCTCCTCCCATGCAAATGGCCCAATTTGAAAATAATTACACAGGTATGTTCCTTGAGTGAGCCTCTTTCAAAATTGCCTAAATCGTTCTGCTCTGTTAAACAAAATGGCCGCCAGAGCTAAAAATAGAAAAACCTTTAAATGACATTTCCTCCTAGATACATGGTTTTATTTGAAAACAACTTCACAGGAATGTTCCTTGAGTGACCTTCTTTCAAAATTGCCTAAATCATTCCACTCCGTTAAACAAAATGGCCGCAAGAGCTAAAAATAGAAAAACCTTTAAATGACATCTCCTCCTAGGCAAATGGCCTGATTTGAAAATAATTTCACAGATATGTTCCTTGAGTAAGCCTCTTTCAAAATTGCCTAAATCGTTCCACTTCGTTAAACAAAATGGCTGCCAGAGGTAAAAATAGAAAAACCTTTAAATGACATCTCCTCCTAGGCAAAGAGCTCGATTTGAAAATAATTTCACAGGAATGATCCTTGAGTGACCCTCTTTCAAAATTGCCTAAATCGTTCCACTCCGTTAAACAAAATGGCCGCCAGAGCTAAAACTAGAAAAAAACTTTAAATGACATCTCCTCCTAGGCAAATGGCCCGATTTGAAAATAATTTTGTAGGAAAGTTCCTTGAGTGACCTTCTTTCAAAATTGCCTAAATTGTTATGTCCCGTTAAACAAAATGGCCCCCAGAGCTAAAAATAGAAAAACCTTTAAATGACATCTCCTCCTAGGCAAATGGCCCGATTCGAAAACAATTTTACAGGAATGTTCGTTGAGTGACCCTCTTTCAAAATTGGCAAAATGGTTCTGCTTCATTAAACAAAATGGCCACCAGAGCTAAAAATAGAAAAACTTTTAAATGACACCTTCTCATCTCGAGGCAAATGACCCATTTTCAAAATAATGGTTTTTTTTTTTCAAAATAATTTCCCAGAAATTTTCCTCTATTGCTGCTAAAATGGTTCCACTACAATGAAAAATGGCCTCCAAACATAAAAGACTTTGATCCACATCTCCTTAAAACAGTGAATCCTTCATTTCCATAAGCTTTGAAACATCTTGGATTCAGGTGAGCGATTCAGGGCCATCATGGCCCTCTTGTTATCTTCAATGCATACTCCTATGTCATGTGTACACTTTTGGAGCCAAATACAGCTTCAGAACTTTGTGAAAATGGTCGTTTTCATTCGTGTTTACCCTTCGCTCTGAACATGTGTTCGGAATTTCTGTTCTAAAAATAAATCTGTCACTTTACACATACATTGCGACAGTATCGTCTCTGAGTGTAGTTACTTATGGCATGGTATTCAGCGTCATATTTTTTCCGATTCAGGCATGGCCTAAGCAAACAAGGCCAAAAATGAATGTCGCATAACGTCATATATGGGGATTCTATTTTTGTCACAAACTAAAAATAGATCTAACTAGTGTTCGAAACCTAGTTAGGGAATCCCTCTCAAACTCATTTACCTGTCACCATAATTGTTCGCATTTTTCATAAAATGCATTCATTTGTATTGTTTTTAAAAAAAATATCGGCTATATGTATTTTATTTTTGGAAGCATTTTTTCCAGATAGCTCAATAATGCACCTTTAAGGGTTAGAAGTAATGAATGTACATAGTATAGCACACCCATATGAACAAGTCCATGAAATGAAGACCCCCCCCCCCCCCTATACCCCACTTTATATAGAGAAAACTTGGATTTATGGGGGTATACATTATTTTTCTAATTTTTGCCCCAAGGTTGGCAAAAAGCCAGTCAGTATGAGTATTGACCGGGCCGGTGGTTAAAACCGGTCATTACTGGTCAATACTGGTCGATTGGTGGTCATTTAAATCACTGAATTATATGCATCTGTCCTGTTGCTAAACTGGTCTTAAAAGCTTACCCCCTACATCATGTACATGATGTTAGACTATAGTTTCATCAAGACAAAAAAGTTTTTATTAATAACAGTAATTATTTGAGGTATTTTTTATTTCATCAAAATTTGCCCCCAAGACATTGGTTGTGGGTACTCCTTACAACCACCTCATTGAGGCGGTTCTAACGAGCCTCTCACAACATACGTTTGCAGTATTTATAAGGAAAATATCACGGATTTTCATCAGAAAAGTAGCCATTTTGGCGATGTGAAAAAATGCACTATGTCGCACAGGTGTGTTATCGTAATGGATTCCATTTTTACACTAAACAACAGTGATTGATTCTTTTCCATAACACCGAAATTTTGGTACAGAAATGTTCCCTTTGATTTTATTAAAAAAGTGCAACCCTTTCTTGAGGTTTTTGTTCAAAAATAAGAGTTAAAGATGTTTGAACTTCTGAATAGCTGTCTCACCAGCTAACATTGATGCAGAATGCTTATGACATCAAAAGTCGCGTATAGGTGTCCTTGTGGGACAGATGTCATCACTAACAAGCTAACACAGGGAAGCTAACACAGGTATGTGAGAAAATTCTCTCTCATGTGTCTCTGGACACGCCTTTTTGTGATGAAAATCTATCTATCTATCTATCTATCTATCTATCTATCTATCTATCTATCTATCTATCTATCTATCTATCTATCTATCTATCTATCTATCTATCTATCTATCTATCTATCTATCTATCTATCTATCTATCTATCTATCTATCTATCTATCTATCTATCTATCTATCTATCTATCTATCTATCTATCTATCTATCTATCTATCTATCTATCTATCTATCTATCTATCTATCTATCTATCTATCTATCTATCTATCTATCTATCTATCTATCTATCTATCTATCTATCTATCTATCTATCTATCTATCTATCTATCTATCTATCTATCTATCTATCTATCTATCTATCAAATGCTTGCATTGTATAGACATTTATCAGTTACCCCCCATATATATTGCATTTTATCACACTGACCTGATAAAGATATGCTATCTCAGGACAAGTGAGCTTATCACATCAACGTGATATTTCACTTTTATGAATGAACGGAATACTGGAGAAAAATGGCAAAAAGTTTATATTTACTGAAAAAATTGGAAAAATTACATGAAAAAAATATCATAGGAAAATTTACGGTCAGATTATACTAAATATATGGACCGATTATTGCAAACTTCTGGATATAATCGATAACTGATCGTAAATTGCGTATTTAAAGAGTGAATAAGGGGATAAACTGATAAATAGAATACCAGATTCGTGTCATTTGTTATGAAGTCTATCAGGCTCGGCTTTGAGAACGCATGTAGAATCGCTCGGCAAGCCTTGCGATTCTACAAGCGATCTTGAAGCCTTTCCTGATAAACTTGATATCAAAAGACACGAGCCTGGTATTCTCTATCTTATAAAATGTTTGAATTGTATGGACACAAGATTTATAGCAACAATTGTCTTTCATATTGCAGATATAAATAGTCTTACACTAGAACCCCTTTATAACGCTATTCATTGTAACATAGTTTTGGATATGATGGGTTAACCCTATCCTGCTGTTCATGACAACCCCTACCTTTGCAAACAGTGTAGATCCAGATCAGATGGCTTCTGAAGAAGCCTTATCCTGCTGTTGAAGCTGTTCACAACAACCCCTACCTTTACAAACAGTGTAGATCCAGATCAGATGGCTTCTGAAGAAGCCTTATCCTGCTGTTGAAGCTGTTCACAACAACCCCTACCTTTGCAAACAGTGTAGATCCAGATCAGATGGCTTCTGAAGAAGTCTTATCCTGCTGTTGAAGCTGTTCACAACAACCCCTACCTTTGCAAACAATGTAGATCCAGATCAGATGGCTTCTGAAGAAGCCCTATCCTGCTGTTCACAACAACCCCTACCTTTACAAACTGTGTAGAACCAGATCAGATCTGATCAGAATCTACACTGTTTGACGTTCAGTTTGTGAATTTGCAGGAATAAATTACATCAAGCAATCTGACTGGTTCAAAGTCTGAAATGGGTGTGGCTAAATTATTCAGCGGGACAAGGGTTAAAGATGGCTCCCAAAATGTATAGAGGTATAGAAAATTACCATTTGTGGTTGTCTTTCCAGATATACATTTTGTTTGGATATGCATGTACCGTAATGAAAGGCGTTTTCTTTGCCATGTCAGGGGTGGAGGCAGAGAATAATGGAAGCCAGAACTGATAATGTATGTTAGCTTTTTTCCTCGGCCAGACATTCGAAAACAGGGCTGTGCTCTGACACATTTGGCAGTCGAAATTGGCAACACGTCATCACATACTAGAGCCCGTCTTTGGTCTGATTCCTGCACTCAAAATTCTAAAATCGCTATAGAACTGTGTTTCTTAGGACAAACGCTGTACCTTGGGTGCGATTTGTGCCTTCCTCCGATTAAGAGTTCAGTATATTCCCATTGGTCAGCTGACACCTGTCGAATTGGCAAGTGCCAGCACATTGGAGGCCCTGGGAAGAGCAGTTCATAAACTAATCCCATTTAGCGAGATGGGGGTAGCCCCTATGTGCTTTTAGCGCCCGGTTACCTTACAAAATCTATCAAGTCAAGTCAAGTACCGTAATGACACTATGTATTGGGACTGACAGGCCTAAGCAAACGGTGCCAACACAGATCAGACTGCTCCAGAAGATCAGGGTCTACACTGCTTGTCATTCTGTCAGCACTTTTTGGACTTATTACCGGATTGTGATTTTTTTTTTTTAATTTTAGGAGAATTACATCAAGTCTTTAACATGTCTGAATTTTAAGTAAATCGACCTGTGGTTTTAACCCATTGTATATGGGAAAGCCCTTAAAGGGTACCTTGACAAAGAGTGCAGGCTCAGATCAGATGCCGAAGAATGTGGCGTCTGATCAGGGCCTGCACTATTTGCTAACAGAATTTTCCACCAAAAATAGAATGCAAAACAAAAAATTAGGCCTGACACCCCTTATATAACAACTGAACTTGTCCTACATATAGCAATGGAAGAGTCGGCCGCCGCCCAACGGGGCTTGAAGAAATAGATGGGCTGCATGATGCTTCCAAGCAGAGCTGAAACTGACCGCACACAAGTACTGGTAAACAGCTTAGAGGATCTCAGCCTGCCCAGGCAAAGTGGTCTGACTTGGACTGTCTATGCTTTTAAACCCTATTGGTTTCATTGGGCGACAGATCTTGAGATGTCATTTCATCTCAACTTCAGGTAAAAGTCCCACAAAATTGGAAGCAACGTCTCCAAAATGACCTTTACAGTGTTGACAGGGTCGATAAACCTCAAATCAAACAAAACAGTGGAAGAGTCCACTAGCATACAATGGGTAAAACAACTTATATAATGGACTCCATAGCCTAGTGATTATGAGCACTGACTCTAGTAGGTCCCTCACACTGTGGTTTTGAGTCTCGCTGTGATCACTTAGTTGAATATGCACACTGTTAAACACCAGTGGTCAGTCATAATCACATGGACAGCAGCAATAAAAGCCTGGCAGTATTATTAACTTTTTGCTGATAGATATACAGTTGGCCTTATAAATTGCTGAAGTACACATTTTGCTAAATGAAAGTGTCTGAGATTGTTAACCCATTTAGTACCCTGGCAAGCAGTGCAGGCCCAGATCAGAAGCCGCAGAACGCGGCGTCTAATCAGGGCATCCACTGTTTGATAAAAGTCCAGTCATTTTCGAATTAAATTTTGATGAAAAACGCAGCCTGACACTCCTAAATTTCGAAATGGACTCCTGCCATTGATAAGGAGGAAGATTCCATTTAGTACAGAAAGGGTTACCCATTTTATATGGGAAACCCAAACAAACATGACATTGGCAAACAATGTAGGCCCAGATCAGAGTCCACAGAATGTGGCATCTGATCAGGGCCTCTACTGGTTGCAAAAATGTTCAAATTTTTTTTCGGCGGTTCTAATGACTTCCCACAATCTATCTTTTGAGCAGTTACATGAGAAATAGCAGGTTTTTTCATCTGAAAAATCTTTGTTTTGAGCAGTTATTTGAGAAATAGCAGGTTTTTCATCTGAAAATTTTCATTTTGTGATGGTAGAACTTTCATTATATTTGAATAGGCATGTTTTCATAATGGTTGTATTTTCAGTATTAAATTACACTTAGTTGCATTTAATAGACTTTTATTAAATTTGAGTTTGTTACTTGCGTTTATGTTTTATCAGAACCTGTACAAGGATGCACAAAGAGATGCACCAAAACCTCTTTTTAACACTGATGAAACACGGTTTTGGCTATAAAAGTGGTTAAGTGGTTTAAAGATGGATACTGAATGTGTATAAATTTTTGTAGACTAGTCTATGCATTTTTGTTTGGATATACAGATGTAACAAGGCTTTTTGTTATGCCCCCCACCATTCAAAGAATGGTGCCCCCCCCACCATTCAAAGAATGGTGCAAGGGCATACAGCATTGCCTGTCCATCCGTTTGTTCATTTGTTTGTCCGTCCGTAACTTAAAGACAGTCAATAACTTTCTTATTTTTTGATGGATTTTGAAATTACTTGGCATAAATGTAAACCATCATAAGACGATGTATCACGCACAAAACCCAGGTTCGTACCTCAAGGTCAAGGTCGAACTTAGAGATCAAACATCAAAAAAGGGTCCAAAACTTAAACACGGTCAATAACTTTCTTATTTCTGGATGGATTTTGAAATTACTTGGCAGAAATGTAAACCATCATCAGACAATCTGTCTTGCGCAAAACCCAGGTCTGTTCCTCCAATGAGGTCAAAGGTAAAAAAAAAAAGGTCCCAAACTTAAACACGGTCAATAACTTCCTTATTTCTGGATGGATTTTGAAATTACATGATAGAAATGTTAACTATCATGAGTCAGTCTGTTGCATGCAAGTCCCAAGTCCGTATCTGTAAGGTCAAAGTCATACTTTGCAGTCAAAGGTCAAATACTAACATCAACATGTTTTCGGGCAGGGGGCATCCGTGTCCTGTGGACACATATCTAGTCTATCATGATTTTGGATATGACATGGTTTAAAGATGGATCCCCAAAAATGTTTTGGTAGTATTGAAAAAACATATTAAATGGTCATTTTAATGACCCTGGAATCAAAGATTCGGGGTTGGGGGCATATAGTTTTTGGTCAGTCTGTCTGTCCATCTGTTTGTCCGTCCGCAAAAACCTTAACATTGGGCATAACTTTTGAATGGTTACTGATAGGGCTTTGATATTTCACATGTGCATTCCCTGTCACAAGACCTTTCCAGTGGTACCATCATTTTTGACCCCTTGACCTTGACATTGACCTACTTTTTGAAAACTTTAACATTGGCCATAACTTTTGATTGGTAAGTACATCACATTTTCATTCTTTGTCACAAGACCTTTCCAACGGTACCATAATTTTGACCTTGTGACCTTGACTTTGACATTTGACCTACTTTTCAAAACCTTAAACATTGGCCATACTTTTTGATTGGTTAGTGATAGGGCTTTCGTATTTCGCATGTGCTGTCCGGGGGCATCAGTATTTCACAAACACATCTTGTTCTGTATAAGCTATGATATCCCGAAAATGTATAGATTATAGAGAAAAATGACCATAAATAGTCATTTTTCTACACAGTCTATCCATTTAACCCGGTTGTTAAACTAACACAGTTTTGGCTTTGGACCCAGCAATCAAGTTATAAAGAGGTTGTGGTGTGTTGTACTAGCCCGAGCAGCCCTGATGGGCCTCCGTGGCCTGATTGTTAGGAGCGCTGACATTTAATCATTAGGTCTGGATCTCAGTGCCGTAGTTCACGCCTTGTACTTACAGCATTCAGTGGGCGGCATGGCTTGAGATGTCATTTCATTCATCTAAATGTTGAGTGAAAGCCCCACAAAATTGGAAGCAACGTCTCCAAAATGACCTATATAGTGTGGACGGGGATGTTAAACCTCAAATCAAACAAAACAGCATTCTGTGACTTGTAATCAGAGTCTTAACCCTTATCTTGCTGAATATTCATTTAAGCCACACCTTTTTCTTTCTATCTACCAATCAAATTACTTGTTGTAATTTATTGCTACAAATTCATAAACTGAATGCCAAACAGTGTAGATCCTGATCAGATGGCTTCTTCAGAAGCCATCTGATCTGGATCTGCACTGTTTCCAAAGATAGGGGTTGTCGTGAACAGCAAGTTAAGGGTTAACTGTTTGTCATTGCTAGGCATATTTGAGTCAACTAATTTGATAAACAACATGGCCCTGAACCTGGATTAAGACTTCCATTTATCCCTGAAATTCCTGTACTTTGAACAAAAAGTGTGACATCTGATCTTGATCTACACTGCAAATGTCCCAGTTTTGAGACACTAGTCCTATCTAGTACCAGAAACCCCAAAACGGGTATCCTGGCAAACATTGCAGGCCCAGATCAGACGCGGCAGAACGTGGCGTCTGATCAGGGCCTCCACTGTTTGCTAAAACTTCAGTCATTTTCCAAATCAATTTTGAAGGAAAAAGAACCCAACACCCCTACATTTTGAAATGACCTCCTGCTATATATAAGGAGGAAGATTCCATTTGGTTCAAAAAGGGTTAAGAATTTGAATATGAAAAAAAAAGAGAAGGAAGAAAATCAGCACTTCAAGGTACTGTAAGCATCCTAAGTATTGGGGCAGGCAGGCCTAAGCAAACAGTGCAGACTCAGATCAGACTGCTCCTGAAGAAGCACTCTGATCAGGGTCTACACTTAGCAATTTCTCAGTAGGTTTTTGACTCCTTGCTGGATAGTGAAACAAATTTGTTAAAATTTTAGGAGAATTTCAGCAATTCCTCCAGATGTCTGAATTTTTAGGATTTTTATGGTACATGACTTGTGGATCCATTTTTAGCTCACCTGGGCCCAGTTGTTCAAAGCATCGTTAGCTTAACGAGCTAGTTAGCAGTCAAATTGTTAACTATTCTAGCAAGTTTGATATTTAAAATTTTGGTATTATTGCTGAAAAAATGTGAGCAGCTGCAAAAATATTAGCATATTCGCCATAATAAATGATCAAAGTTTTAACGATATGTTAACTAACGACGTCGTTAGTTTTGAACAACTGGCCCCTGAGCACGAAGGGCTCATGGTGAGCTATTGTGGTCAGTGAATGTCTTTCGTGCGTGATCCCATGTCTGTCATCAACAATTTGCCTTAAAAGACTACTCCTCCTAAACCCTTAGGTCAGTTTCATTTTAACTTCATAGGAATGTTGCCTAAGTGGCTCTCTACCAAAATAGCTGATATGGTTCAGCTCCGATGAACAAAATGGCTGTTGAAAAACCTTTAAAACAACTACTCCTCCCATACCCCAGGGCCAATTTCATTCAAACTTCATAGGAATGTTGCTAAGGTGACCCTCTTCCAAAATAACTAAACACATTCCTTCCCAATGAACAAGATGGCCTCCAGAGCTAACAATAGAAAAAGGTAAATTTAAGTGCTAAACTCTCTTAAACCCTTGGGCCAGTTTTGCTTAAACTTCCCAGGAATGTTGCTTAGGTGGCTGCCTACCAAAATAGCTGAAATAGTTCCACTCAGATGAACAAGATGTCAACCATGTCTCGAAATAGAAAATTCTCAAAAAGACAACTCCTATATCCCATGGCCAATTTCATGCAAACTTAATAGGAAGATTGCTTAGGTGACCATTTATTAAAATAGCTAAAACAGTTCTGCTCTGATGAGAAAAATGGCTGCAAGAGCTAAAAATAAAAAACGTCACTTGAAATCATCTTGGCCCCTTTGTTTTCATTGTGCTCTATTTATTGGGTCAAGCCCAAAGTCACTAAGCAAAGAAACTCTTCAGTGCTAAAGTCAACGTGACTATTCTGTATCACAAAGTTTAGGAAATCCAGGTAACTTATTAGCTCATCGTAGCACAAAGTGATCTGACGCAAATTGTTGATGCGGGATGAGGGACGATGCACATTCACTGATAAAAACAGGCTGTTGTTATCAGTGAATGTGCATCGTCCCTCATCCGGCGTCAACAGTTTGCTTTAAAAGACAACTCCTTCTAAACCCTTCGGCCAGTATAATTTAAACTTCACAGGAATGTTGCCTCTGGGCTCTCTACCAAAATAGCTAAGATCATTCAGTTCCAATGAACAAGGTGGCCACCAGAGCTAAAAGTAGAAAAATCTTTAAACTACTTTTCCTGTGCCCCTAGGCCAATTATATTCAAACTTCATATGAATGTTGCATAGGTGACACTCTACCAAAGTAACAAAATTTGTTCTGCTCCGATGAACAAGATGGCCACCAGAGCTAAAAGTAGAACAATATTTTAACAAGTACTCCTCCCATACCCTTGGGCCAATTTCAATCAAACTTCATAGGAATTTTGCTTAGGTGACCATCTTCCAAAATAACTAAAATCGTTCTGCTCTGATGAACAAGATGGCCACCAGAGCTAAAAATAGAAAAAAAAACATCAACCAATCAACGTGCTTAAAATTCTAAATCCTCATGCTTAACCCTTGGGCCAATTTCAATTAAACTTCATAGAAATGTTGCCTAGGTGGCTGTCTACCAAAATAGCTAAAATGCTTCTGCTCTGATGAACAAGAAGGCCACCAGGGCTAAAAATCGAACAAATCTTTAAATGACTACTCCTCCCATACCCATGGGCCAATTTCATTCAAACTTCACAGGGCTGTTGCTTAAGTGACCCTCTACCAAATTGCTAAAATTGTTCCGCTCCAATTAACAAGATGGCCACCAGAGCTAAAACCAGACAAACATCAACGATTAGCTTAAAATGCTAACTCCTCCTAAACGTGTGAGCCGATTTCAGTTAAACTTTACAGTAATGTTACCTAGGTAGCTCTCTACCAAAATAGCTCAAGTCGTTCCACTCTGATGAACAAGATGGCTGTCTTCAAATGACTATACCTATACCCCTCGGCCAATTTGATTCAAACTTCATTGGAATGTTGTTTAGGTGACTCTCTATCCAAATAGCTAAAACAGATCCGTTTCGATGAACAATATGGCTGCCAGAGCTTAAAATAGAAAAATCTTTTACTGACTACTCCACCTAAACCCCTGAGCAAATTCCATTTAAACTTCATAGGAATGTTTCTTATGTGATCCTCAGGCGCTAAGCAAAATGGCTGCCAGAGCTAAAAATTGAAAATCCTCAACAATTTGCTTAAAATACTAACTCCTTCTAAACCCTTGGACAAACAGGAATATTGCCTAGGTGATTTTCTACCAAAATAGCTAAAGTGGTTCCGCCCTGATGAACGAGACGGCAGCCAGATCAAAAATTGAAAAATATTTAAAAGACAACTCCTCCTATACCCCTGGAATAATTTCACTCAAACTTCATAGGAATGTTGCTTAGGTAACCCTCCACCAAAATAGCTAAGACAGTTGCGCTTCAATGAGAAAAATGCTCGGCAGAGCTAGAAATAGAAAAATGTTAGCAATTTGCTTTAAATGCAAACTCCTCCAGAACTCTTGGGTCAGTTTGATTCAAACTTTACAGGAATGTTGCCAAGGTGGCTTCCTTCTAAAATAGCTAAATTTGATTGAATCTGAAGTATAAGATGGCCTCCAGAGCACAAAAAAAAAAAAAAAAAATATAAAAATTTTTTTTAAACAATAACTCTACCTACATGCATAAACCCCTGAGTCAATTTCATTAAAACTTCGAATCATAGAATTGTTGCTGAGGTGACACTACTAAAAGAGCTAAAACAGCTCTGCTCGAATGAAACAAAAAATGGCTTCCAGTTATCCACCTTTCCGAAGCTATGTGACATCTTGAAATCAGGTGAGAAATCCAGGGCCATCTTGACCCTCTTGTTGTTAATATTATTGCAAGTAGGTCAGGGTGTTGCGTAATAGGGCTATCTACGAAATCTGGGCTGGAATCATGGGCAGGGCTTGGCAAACAGTGTAGACCGAGATTAGATGCTGCAGAATGCGGCATCTGATCAGGGTCTACACTGTTTGCTTACATAACAGGAATCTAAGGGTTAATACGTGTATTAAAAAGGAGTAGTCAGAATTGGGTCCACACTGTTTGCAAAAATGACTTTGAAAGTAACCAGCAGACCACAAAACAGAGGACAATTGTCGTGATTGGCAGTTTATGTGTATACCTATTGGTCTGCCTAAATAAAACCTTTTTGCTCAACAGAGCAGAAGGCTCCAGGGCAGACAGTGGTCCGTTATCCATTTAAGCATCACCATTTCAAATGTTTCTCCACTGAAACTGACTGACCAATAGAAACGAAATTAGATGTGGAGTCTTCATTGGTTGGGGGTAATAAAAGTTTATTCCTGATCTTTAGGCTACATGACGCAGATGGACTCCATGCCTATATATGATTAAAATTTTGGAAACATTCTTTTCAGGATCAAATCGCCGGTGGCCTTGAAACTTGATATGTTGCATTGGCAATTTGGGCTATACGAATATTGAAAAGAGAAACGATCAGAAACAGATACAATCCGATCCCAAATCCTCTCCACAATATCGCGTTCGAAAGTTTGTTTGTTTGATTTGAGGTTTAACGTCCCCTTGAACACTGTAAAGGTCATTTTGGAGACGTTGCTTCCAATTTTGTGGGACTTTTACCCGACATTGAGATGAAATGACATCTCAAGCCCTGTCGCCCAATGAAACCAATAGGGTTGATTAGCATGGACGGTCCGCCTCGCACCGCGGTTCCTGGACAGGCTTAGATCCTCTAAGCGGTTTACCAGTACTAGTGTGCGGGCCAGATTCAGCTCTGCGTGGAAGCATCATGCAGCCCATATATTTCTTCAAGCCCCTATGGGCGGGGGCGGCTCGCGTTTGAAAGAAGTAGAAACATGGAGTGAGTGAGTGAGTTTTAGTTTTACGTCCCACCAACAGCTAAGGTCATACGGAGACGGGACCTCGGTTTAAAGACTCATCCGAAAGTCTGGAGAAGCCCGGGATCGATCCTGCGTTCCCTGGTTTACAAGGCGAGTAGCGTAACCACTGCACCACGGAGGCTTCTAGAAACATGGAGTGACGACAGTAAACAAAACAGACCACTGGTAAACCGAGTCAGCAGCTCTTTCCCAGGTGACTAATAATATCCAAACGTAATACACATAATGGGGGAAAGAATCAGAATCACCAACATGGCAAACATAAAAGAGGAAGGGCAAACGTAACTAAAAATGAACACCTAACAAGAGGACTATGATGGGCCTATATCACCCATCTGAGCTGAGAGATTTACATGTGGATCCCAGGGCGGGGCCATTGACCCCGGGTCTATAATACCGACAATCTTGGTAGAAGTCCACTAAATGAAGCTAAATACCAACTATCAAAGGCCTGGGGCTTTTGGTTTCAGACAATACGATTTTTAAAAGTTTGCCTTGTATAATTCTATATAAAGCCAGTGCGCCACAGTGTGGGGCATTTTTGGTAAATTAGTATAACCTATCGTTTACTAATACTAAATCTATCAGAGACGAAGAAGATTCTGTAAAATGAGTAGGTTCATTTATCATTTGACACATGGAAAATTCTTCACAGAAGGCATTTATTTTCCTGGAAGATGGTTGCCTAAGCATGTATTTAAAACCGCCTTTAATAAGTATGTCCTTTCTACCTGTGTATGGAATTTTTAATTGCCGAATAGTGTACCGTGTCCGTGTTAGATGGTCTATAAAACAACCCAAATAAAATGTTTTTGCTTTAAAATCAACTCTATAAAAATACACTCAATATTTCTTGGTTCTAAGTCTGCTCTACGACGGTAAAATACTGTGTCTTTGACAAATAACATGACTCCGCCATGACTATCTCCAACTCGGTCTTTCCGTTCGGATGTACTAAAACCTTGAATTTGAAGATTTACAATTAATATAGAAGCGTTTAACCATGTTTCTGAAAAGGCAAGAATGCTTTATCTGAGCTTGACTGGGCTAATAGGATGCTGGGTATCTATTGACATGGACTTTTTCTTTTGTGAAAGAGGGATTATAGCACCTTTCACGAAAGGGTGCCATAAATGTTCAATATTGAGGGATTATAGCATCCTACTAGCCTAGTCAAGCTTAGATAAAGTGGTGGTGGTATGGCAGTGAACCAAACAAAAGGCTGTAAAAAGGTGCTATAAAAGGTACCATAGATGAGGTGCCACAGCGCCACCCTTTACTTCTACTGCTGGGCTGATTGAAACCAAATTACATGTGAAGCCCCTACGGGATGGGGAAGTGAAGCGCATGGGATAGGGAAGTGAAAATTTCAAAGCACTCGTGATTTGATCTACTTTACAACTGACCCCCTAAAACTTAACGATTCATTGCTTCTTAATTTAAAATAAAATTTCAATGATATATATTTACATTCCAGTGTAAAGTCTAATGTAAACCTATAGAAAATTATTGCGTTCATACGTCCATGAACGCATCGAATCACATGATTTTCAGTGACGTTAAGTGACGTCATTCTAAACCATTGTTCTCTACGGGCGTTGATGACGTCAATGCTGCTCCGCTCTTTGTAGAAAAACAGCGTGTAAATGTTTTTTCAGCTTTAAAAGTTTGCCATACAAGCATTTTTTTCGCCCAGTAATGTAAATATAAAAAATAAACTTAATTTTTCTGCTTTTCATGAAAGTATGAACGGCAGTGGGTCGCTAGCAAAGTTTACATGAACCCCTTCGGGGTTCATTTACTTTGCACGCGATCCACTGCGTTCATACTTCCATGAACTGTGTGTGTGTGTGTGTGAATTCGGGTTTAACGTCGCTTTCAACAATTTTTCAGTCATATCACGACGGTGTCTGGTTGCGACAGGGAGCTCAATGCTCACATTTATAGTGCTGCCTCACTGAAGTATCATGCCCCAGACACATTACATGATACCACACCCAGTCACATTATCCTGACACTGGATCGACCAGTCCTAGCTCTACCCCGTAAATCTGAGTGCCAAACGAGGAGCATCTAGTACCATTTTTAACGACTTTGGTATGTCGCGGCCCGGGGTCGAACCCCAGACCTCCCGTTCCCCGGAGCGGACACTCTACCAACTGAGCTATCGGTATATGCAGAAAAATAAATTTCATTTCTTAAATGACAACTGACGTTCCTCACTTTATGCCTAAGACATTTTCATTTCAAGATTTACGGATATTTGGTTTAGTTTTGCGATATTCTTAGCAAACAGTGTAGACCCAGATCAGATGCCGCATGTGCGGCATCTGATCTGGGTCTACACTGCTTGCCGATGTTCCATTCCAGGACTGTATAGGCACATCTGGGTTAAAATGTGTAATTCGAGTAGTGAAATCGGATTGTGACATGTGTAACATTAAGCTTAACACTTTTTTGTACCAAATGGAATCTTCCTCCTTATATGTAGCAGGAGTTCATTTCGACATTTATGGGTGTCAGGTTGTGTTGTTGTGTTTTTTTTTCCAAAATTTGTTTGAAAATGGCTGAACTTTTTGCAAATAGTGTAGGTCCTGATCAGACGCCGCGTTCTGTGGCTTCTGATCTGGACCTGCACTGTTTGCCAAAGTACCCATTTAGGGGTTTCTGGTACTGAATGGGTCTTACAATGAATACACATATCATTTGACTTTCTTGAAATTTTGAATTTTCAGATTGACGAGGGCATTGTTATGCATCTATGAAACATCATTCAGGAAATACATTTCTAAAATGGACATTAGCAATTAGAGTAGACCCAGATCGGACACAACAGACGGCTCATAGTACAGTGGTTGTTTGATGAGGTGGTGTCTCAGTGTAGCGTTCATCACCAGGTCGCCGTACAGTTGAGCAATGTCTGCTATACTCGATTTGTTTGTTTTGATGTTTAACGTCCCCGTCAACACCATATAGGTTATTTTGGAGATGTTGCTTCCAATTTTGTGGGACTTTTACCCGACAATGAGATGAAATGACATCTCAAGCCCTGTCGCCCAATGAAACTAATTGGGTTTATAAGCATGGACGGTCCGACTCGCACAGGCTTAGATCCTCTAAGCGATTTACCAGTACTCGTGTGCGGTCGGATTCAGCTCTGTGTAGAAGCATCATGCAGCCCACTTATTTCTTCAAGCCCCTATGGGCGGGGGCATTCTGCTATACTTGAAGCATTAGCATGGGTGAAGTGTAGATGATTTTTTCACGTTCATTCATTTTCCTCTTTCTTCACTTCTTCACGCCCCCACCGCCAGCCCCACTTCATCTCCTCTACTCTTCTCACCATTTCTCTGCGAAATGACATGGAAGGGATGGGTACACATGCAACCAATCATTCAATCAGCTGAGGGGATTATAGAAATGGCCTTTCTCTCTGTCGGTCTGTCTGTCTGACTGCCCGTAACACTTTCTTCTCCACTCTATATCTCCTGAACCCGTTGACAGATTTTCATTAAACTTTGGACAAATATTCGCCTCAGTGAGCTGATGTGCAGAACTAAACCATGCTGACTCAAGATCAAGATCATAACTGAAGGTCACGCGTTTGAGCCTTGAATTTTATGTCTTTTATTCCTGGCAAGATTTTCATCAAACTTTTGTCAAATAAGCGGTGGAAGACACAAGCATGTCAAAAGGTTTTTCTTGTCACATGTATGAGAAAATGTTATCTTTCCTGGCTTCAAATTGGCAAGTTTTATGACGGGTATGATGGGGTCCTCATTTGACCCTCAATAAACTCGGCTAGTGAAATACTGATTTAGTTCTGATACTGAGCTAAATGAACATCAGAAACCATGATTGAAATGTTGACATAACCATGCACAAAAATGTGCTTTTCATAGAGTTTTGGCAGTTTTGTCACATTTCGCGATCTCGATGGTTTTCTTGTACAGCATTCTATGTACCGTAATTCTGAGAGGATGGGGTGAGTGGGGGCAACATGACCCTTATCACACATAATCCTATATGATAATTTTATTATTTCTGCTCCTAACATAGATCGTTAGTACACATCGGTACCAAAAATCTCCATTTTAGAGCAAGATTATGGTTTTTATTTTGTATCCTCCTATAAAATATAAAATGGGGTTTTCAAGGGTGTTCAGCAATACAATAACACACCCGTGCGACATGGTGCCTTTTTGACAACTCCAAAATGGCTACTTTTCTGATGAAAATCCATGATATTATTCTTATTTATACTGCAAACATAGTTTGTGGATGCTCGTTAGAAGCGCCCCATTGGGGCGGTTCTAACGAGTACCCGCAACCTATGTCTTGGAGCAGAAATAAGAAAAATAATATATACCCCGTAAACCCCAGTTTTCTTTATATAAAGTGGGGCTTAGCCGTGCTCATTTCACGGCCTTGTTCACGTGATGTGATGGGAAGTGAGCATAAGGGACATTTTTGAGCAACTATGAATTTTATTTTTCTGTCTTTTTCACAAACAATGAACTTGACGAACCGAAACTTTCTTCACAATATATTATTTAAAGGAAACCTGCTATATGAACAAATGAAATTAGATACTTGCCATTTTTTATATTTAGATACGTGCCATAGTTTGTTTTGTTTGTTTGATTTGAGGCTTAACGTCCCCGTCAACACTGTAAAGGTCATTTTGGAGACGTTGCTTCCAATTTTGTGGGACTTTTACCCGATATTGAGATGAAATGACATCTCAAGCCTTGTTGCCCAATGAAACCAATAGGGTTATGCGCATGGACGGTCCAACACTCGCACCGCTTTGCCTGGGCAGGCTTAGATCCTCTAAGCGGTTTATCAGTACTCGTGTGTGGGTCGGTTTCAGCTCTGCGTGGAAGCATCATGCAGCCCAGCTATTTCTTCAAGCCCCATCGTTAGTTTTAAACAACTGGCTCTCGACAGTTATACACAATTTTTACTGGTGATAGAAATTCTTATCCCTATTTGCGTCAAGCTCGAGTTAAAGGTGCTTGTAGATTTTGTTGCTTTAACAACATGGGCCCAGGAGTCAGTTGTTCAAAACTAACGGCGTCGTTAGTTAACGAATCATTTAGGGGGAATGGGAACACCTTTAGGGGAGGCAACTCCTGCAAAAGTACTTTTGTCTCCCGTGTCAATTGGGGTCAACTCTTAAAGAAAAGAATTTGCTCCTGAGGAGCAAATTCTTTCCTGTAAGAGTAGATCCATTTTTCAATGGGACAGGGCTTATAGAAAAGCGAACAGGAAGTCCCTAAAGTTATCTCCCTTTGAAAAATGACGGCAAAATCTGCAAGGTGCTCCATTTCCCTTTATTAAGCAAATATACTAATATTTTTGATGAAAAAAAACGACAGTAGCTTTTCCTACAGAAAAAATACCAAAATTTTCGATAATGTACTCGTTAGAACAAATAACAATTTGCCACTAACGAGCTCGTTAGACTAATGATGGTGCTTCGAACAACTGGCCCCAGCTTTTCCAAATTAACAACGTCGTTAGTTAACCTACAGTTAAGACTTGGATCATTTTTAATAAAGAAAATGTTGTAATGTTTTTGTTGTAAATATGTTAGAAGTTTTTGCAAATGTAAAAACTACCCACATTTTTAGCAAAAAAAAAAAAAAAAAAAAATAAAATAAAAAAATAAAAAAAAAATAAAAAAAATAAATAAATAAAAATCACTGTATTAGATTATGTAATTGCTAGAACAGTTAACATTTTACCACTAACGAGCTGCCGGCCTCAGTAGCTAAGTCGGATGCGCGCCTGACTGGTGATCAGGAGGAGGCGGGTTCGATACATGTACCTGCCGGGGTCGGCAACATTCTTTCGTGGGGATTAATCATAAAATCTTTCTCCCTTCCGCTGATTCAAGAAGGACTGTTGTCAGTTTCTGGCAAAAGAATATGGACTCTAATGGTTAACCGCTTATGTATAAGCCTGCCCAAGAAAAGTGTGAATAGGTAAACTCGCCAGCTCAAAAATGACCTTAATAGTGCTGGCTGGGCCGTTAATCTCCACTACAAACAAACAAAACCACTAACGAGCGCGTTAAGCTTACAAATGAACACTGTTATTTACTGATCGACAACTATAAGACGCAACCCTTCCTTTCAAATGTTTTTTTTATTTTTTATTTATTTATATATTTATTTTTTTATTTTATTTTTGTGTGGGGAGGGGGGTGTAAGAGTGGGTCGATGCGGCCCTTTCGAGATTATTCCGAGCCAATCATTTATCATAGTGGGCGAAACCGGAGTCTCCGAAAAACAAAATCACCTGATCTTCCGTTGCAGAACTTGCCGTCTCACATGTGACGTATTAAACCAACGGTACAACTGTCTTAAACATGGTGTTTTTATGGTTACAATGGTTTCAGTCCACAGGATGAATAACATAGCCTCAGTTCGACCTGCTAGCCACCTTCCCCGTTTTAAGAAGGGTTCATTTTATAGGAAAGTTTTTACAGGAATTCCCTATGCTTTTCCACTTTGTAAAATCATGGCGGAAAAATAACAGTTGGATCAGTTTCCCCTAAAACATAATGAATACATATTATTATCATTAGAAGTTAGGAAATGGCAGTTGACTGGCAATAGCGGTTTTTCGATAAAATTGCTATTGGCAATTAACTGGCAATAGCGGTTTTTCGATAAAATTGCGATTGGCAGTTAACTGGCAATAGCAGTTTTACGTTAAAATTGCTATTGGCAGTTAACTGGCAATAGCTATTTTAACGTAAAACCGCTATTACCAATTAAATGGTTATAGCAAAATTATCTTTCGACAATATCTTATTGCCATAAATGAAACTCTGAAAATAAACTAAACTAACGATATGAATGATTATGCACATATGATTTTGACAAGTGGCATATACGAGTACCCATCTAATATAATAAGCTATATTCTACCAAAAATGAAGCTTGCAGAGATCAGTAGTCTGTTGTAGTTCTACATGTATGCGAATGGATTAAAGACTCTCTATTTTTTCGATTATCTTCTACTCGCTAAAAACACCACAATATTAAAACACATCTATTCAATGCAATGGAGTATTCATTACCAAAACACGCCTATTCAAATACAGTGGTAATTTTTACCACACAAAATGAAAATTGCAGATAAATATCTCGATATTCTTCATATTTCTGCTCCAAACATAGATTCTAGGAACTAACGAGTACCCACAATCATTGTTTTTGAGCAGAAATAAGAAAAACTAGAACTGTCAGAGGATCTGACTATAGCCCCGCTATAGCCCTGTCAGAGGAGAAAGACTCATGAATTAAAGGTAAAGACTTGTGAGAGGGTTAAATCCCTAACAAGGTACCTACGCCTTGTCTAAGTTAAAAAATAAGTTTTGGATAATGAAAAAAGCACATGCACATCTTCAGACCTATATGAAAACACCTGTTAAGTTTCAAAAGGATTGACCTAGAACTGTAAGTGGAGTTGCGATCACAAGGTAGCTACTCCCTATACATTTTAACATTAGTAGATCTCAAAAATTGTCTAAGTTAAAAAAGGTGAAATAAGTGAAAAAAATTATTTAAGGATAATGAAAAAAGAATATGCACATCTTCAGACCTATATGAAAACACCTATAAAGTTTCAAAAGGATTGACCTAGAACTGTAAGAGGAGTTGCATTAACAAGGTAGCTACTCCCTATACATTTTAACATTAGTAGATCTCAAAAATTGTCTAAGTTAAAAAAGGTGAAATAAGTGAAAAAAATTATTTAAGGATAATGAAAAAAGAATATGCACATCTTCAGACCTATATGAAAACACCTGTAAAGTTTCAAAAGGATTGACCTAGAACTGTAAGAGGAGTTGCGGTAACAAGGTACTCCCTATACATTTTAACATTAGTAGATCTCAAAAATTGTCTAAGTTAAAAAAGGTGAAATAAGTGAAAAACATTATTTAAGGATAATGAAAAAAGAATATGCACATCTTCAGACCTATATGAAAACACCTGTAAAGTTTCAAAAGGATTGACCTAGAACTGTAAGAGGAGTTGCGGTAACAAGGTACCCACTTTCAAATATTACAGACGGAATTCCGGACAAGATAACAGACAGACAGACAGACAGACAGACAGACGGAATTCCGGACAAGGCAAATCCAATATAGCCCCCACTTTTTCAAAGCGGGGCTATAATAATGTACGCCCCTGTAAACCCCAGTTATACAATATATTACACTATACCATGCCATAAGTGTCCTCATCAACTTAGATATTGAAAATTAGACAACTTTAGTCTGCATGAGCAATGAGATTTATTTCCATGCAAAGTACTTGTTACTAGTAAGTTCAATTCCTGGATATCAGTATGTTACATGTCTCTATAAGGAAGTTGGAATTACAGGGATCACATTAATTCTTCTTATTTCTGTTCTAAACAGCAGGTCGTGTATACTCGTATGAAAGCCACCAATATATACAATGTATAGTGGGGCCGGGCCACCAATAAGGCAGTTTCGTTTATTCCCAGCGGGCACATGACGTCTAGGTAACGTCGCACCGTCGTCGATGCAACGTCATGTCGTTACAAAGACATTGCTATGGCGTTGCATTCACGTTGTGTGTCCAGTGGGTTTGCTTGAAGACGCCTTTTTATAGCGTCATAAAAATGCGTTCCAAGCTAAATAGTATATCTACGATCAATGTTTGGAACAGCAATTAGAAAAATATAAATAGAACATTGATGTTGCCCTGGCAGAAACAATCTGAAAAATTATTCACATCTGTGGTGAAGAAAATACTAAATTAAGTCAACAATGTGAACTGGCAATAGCCACTTCGTAGAAGTTATTGGCAGAATTAAGAAATATGTAAGAATTAAGAAACATGTAAGAATTAAGCAACATGTAAAAATAAAACAATATGTTAAAATTGAGAAACATGTAACAGATCATAATACAGTTAGAGTTCAATGGCTCGAACACCTTAAATCTGTTCGAGATATAGAAAATACCTGGGGAGAGTTGCATAAGGCGAGCGCTTCAAAGCGCTCTGTAGCATAAGTGTAAGCAACAGAAAAGCGCTTCGTAACAGTGTTTGGAGCTGCCACATTCTACGTTGCATAGCAACCAGACGAAACAAAATGGCGGCGACCGACGTCGCGACATATTGAGGGTCTATTTTAAGCCATTCATTATTTTTTTCTTATCAAGTTTAGCAGAAATGACAACAGAAAACAAGAACAATCACTGAAGCAAGCACCGCATCTTTTTTTCTTGGAAATTTTCGGGTTTGAAAATCGTTCTATTTTGGCAGCCATTTTAGAAAGCGCCTCAATCGAGCGGACCGTTGCATAGAACGGACAAATTAAGCGCTATAAAAAGCGCTCGCCTTATGCAACTCTCCCCAGGTTCGTGTCTTTTGATATCAAGTTTATCAGGCAAGGCTTCGAGGACGAGGCACGCTTTCTCGAAGCCGAGGCTGATACACTTCGTATCAGATGACATGAAACTGGCCCATTCCATTATGTGCACTCTTTAAATATGCAATTTACGATCAGTTATCGTTGCCCTCAGTGCACTCCAACGTTCCGGCGTTTAACAATTCGTTCATATTGTATTTAGTATCATCTGACCGTAATTCTTCCTATGGTATATTTGTGACTCGAAACTGTTGATTGGCCTAAACTGTTCATATTTCACTAATATTAGAGTTTAAGACTTCAACACGGCAATTCTTAAACAGTTTCTTTACACAAGTAGTTCTTGAAATGCAGCAATTTTTACATGAAGCTTCTAGATATTTAGCAAGAAAAGGTTGCCCATCACATTTCGATTACCGGTTATAGCCTAAAGATTGACTCTGATTATTTTGCATACTCGAGTACCATACGAGGACTGTTCAAATATGAAGGCAACTAAGCACATAAAAATGATTCCGTGATAGATTTCGATGAAAAATTTATTTTGTCCCCTCAAAGTATTCCCCTTTAACAGATATACAAAATTTCAGTCTTCTGATCCAATTATTGAATGCATTTTGATAGTCTTTTCGAGGTATACTACGAAGGCACTGGAATATTGTAGAACCGAGGTGTTTACGCTGTACAAATTTTCGACCAGAAAGGTATTTTTCAGTCGCTGGAACATAAAAAAGTCACACGGGGCAAGATCAGGGGAATAGTGGTGGGGGTGGGGGGGGGGGGGTGATGGAGTTCAACAACCTCTTCTTGCTTCAGATAGTCTTGCACAATGAACGCATTGTGCGATGACGCATTGTCATGTAGCAATGTAGCAATCTGACATTGGCCAAACCAGTTGCGGGTCTTCGTTCTTCGAAATATTTCTTCAATTTTCGAAGAACTTTATTCTTGTAAAACTTCGCATTTACAGATTTGCCTTTAGGCACAGCAACCTGAATATCAGGGCCCTGATTTGAAAAGAATATGGCATACATTACCTTCTTGACGCTCATGGTTCGCTTTGCAATGCATGGTCTTTTGCAATACTTTGTTGCCCATATTTTGTTCTGAATCTTTCGTTTTGGCTAAAAAAAGTGAACCCATGTCTCGTCAACTGTGACGACATTAGCGAAAGACCGTGCATTGTAATTTGGAAACTTTTGAAGCAACTTCTTGGCGCACTGAACGTGTGTCTTTTTCTGCTCATCTGTCAACAGATGGGGAATCCATCTAGCACAGATCTTTCTCATTTTCAAATCCCGTTTCAGAATTGTATGAGCTGCTCCTAATGAGATGCCAACCATACTAGCTATTTGCCTAGTGGTGTATCGTGCATCGGTAGCAACTATTTCTTTCACTCTAGCAACCATCTTGGCAGATGTTGCTCTTTTCGGCCGACGATCATGTGGTGCATCTTCTGTTGAGCCTAGCCCACAGCTGAATTTCTTACACCAACGAAAAACTGTCGGATAAGACATTTCATTATGCCCATAAACCGAACATATTTCATCAAAAATGTCTTTGCACCGTATACCAAGAATACAACGATTCTTAATATAGGATCATATTTCAACGGCGTACTCTGACCTTCTTCCAACCATGTTTTGTATTAGTATACAAGAGTAGACAGTGTTTATCGAACGATATACATGGCTAAAGTGGACGGATTGTAACAGGTTTGGTATCAATCTATAGGTAAAATGTTTTTCTACGCTGTGATATTTATTTCCAGGTGATTTTCGCATTAGTGCATGGTAAAACGTTCTACTTGCATTCATATTTGAACAGTCCTCGTATAAAAGATCAGTTGATGAATATTATAAGGTTGGGTAAGGAACTTAGTGTACACTTTGTGTGGGAAGTTGTGTTTCAAACTTACCAACTTGTACATTTTGCTGTGCCCTGACTGTGGATATGCTCACTTAGAAGACGAATAACTGTTACAAGCACTTTAGTCACAAAAATTATTATAAACTAATAAATATAAACAAGATATCGTTTTATTCTGTTAAATGAAGTTCATAAGGACAGAAAGCATATTCAATTGACAGTTGTTGGTTGAAATCATTACGAAAACACGCCTATACAAATATATTGCCAATTTTTGGGCAAAAAGTTGGGAATTTTAAGATGAAAATTTGTGATATTTTTCTTATTTCTGCTCAAAATATAGATTGCGGGGACTCGATAGAACCGCCTCAACGAGGCGGTTCTATCGAGCCCACAATCTATGTTTTTGAGCAGAAATAAGAAGCCTTAAACCCCAGGTTTACCATATAAAAGTGGGGTATGAGGGGGTCAAAATTATATAGGCGTGTTCTCGTAATGATTGTCAAAATAATATAAATAACATAAAATCGGATTTATATGGGCACTACCAAGAGCATCAGTTTACGTGATGAAAACCAAATTTATTAAAAACTAGCTATTATTATTTGTAGGAATGTACATAATAATAATAATAATAATAATAATAATAATAATTATAATAATATCACAACTACAACTACTTCTACTACTGCTTATAATGTCAATAATGAAAACGATGATGAAAAGAATTAAACTACTTACACTACTACTAATACTTCTACTACTAATACATGGGCCCCTGCCCATCAGATTGCAGAAATAAAATGAGCTGCATACTGTTTCCGCGCAGAGCTGAAACCGACCACACATGAGTACTGGGAAACCGCTTAAAGGATCTAAGCCTGTCCAGGCAAAATGGTGCGAGTAGGACAGCCCCTACATATAAACATTTTGGTTTGTTTGGGCGTCAGGGCTTGAGATGACATTTCATCTCAATGCGGGATAAAAGCTCCACAAAATTGGAAGCAACGTCTCCAAAATGACCCAAATAGTGTTGACGAGGATTCAAACAGACTACTACTATTAATTCTGCTACTTATGATAATGATACTTTTAATACTGAAAACAATTGTTATGATAATTATACTCTAACTACAACTCTTTCCACTAGCCTGCTCAGGCAAAGTGGCGCGAGTCGGACCATCCATGCATATAGACCTTATTCATGTATTGGTTTCATTGGGCGGCAGGACTTGAGATGTCATTTCATCTCAATGTAGGGTAAAACTTCCACACAAATTGGAAACAGCACCTCCAAAATGACCTAAATAATGTTGTCATGGACGTAAAATCTCATATCAACAAACAATACTACTTTATTACAACTCCCACTGCTTCTACTACTACTGCTACTACTACAATAATAATAATAATGATAATAATAATTTCAATAAATCAAACGATGATTATAATAATTATACTTACTTCTATTTCCACCATTACTTCAACTGGTATTTTACAACAAGTATTATGATTTTGATTTTCTTTATTATTATTATTATTATTATTATTGTAATATATGTGTTGGAAAAAATGAATAAGCACTTGCTGCAAATTCACCAGCAATAACAACATAAAAATGATTGATTGAGTTGATAATAATAATAATAATAATAATAATAATAATAATAATAATAATATAAAGACGTACGGAATTAATGGACTCCTGTTGTTCTTGGCGTTTAAATGCAAGGTGCTAAGTACACGTATAAAGAAGACCAGTCTCTTTATTGGGTGCGTTTGTCGGTTTGTTATATCCTAAGGCTGGGTTCATTGATCAGTCATTGTCGAATTCAACCCTGTTACACTGTTAAATTCCATACAGTTTTCCACAAACATGATCAAACTGACAAGACAGCCGGTCATGTTGAATGTGATACTGCAAATTCAGTTTCCATGTCGACACGGTCAAATAATTCTAGTTTATAACTGAACGGCTCAATAATAAGATTTAATTGCCTGTTCCTTTCCAAAATAGTGCAATGTAATCACAATCGAGTCACTTGATATGGCACTTTCTAGCTGTCATATCTTTTCTTGTTTCATGCAATGTTTTCCAATTTTTCCAGTGATGACATTTTGTGCCATATTCTCCAGGAGTCCGGTTCATTAATAAAAGTGCAATGTCACGTTGACCTGATAATTCTCACCTGTCCTATGATAGCATATCTTTATCAGATCAAGGTGTTACAATGCAATTAATATAGGGGCTAACTGATGAAGGGGCTTTTCGAGCCACTTAGGGTAGCCAGGGAGAATACTTGCATATAGTAAAAATTGAAGATGTTGTGTGTACTCACTAAGAGGCGATTCTGTTGAACACATACAGCATGCGCTGTCGAGCATGTTGTCAATAATTTGAATGACAGAAAATTAATTTAAACCTCCATGTAGTGTTTTCTTATGTTTATAAACACAGCAATTCAAGTTAACTTATTTATGTTTTTTTTTTTTAAATGGCTTTATTTCCCTGTGTACGGAGTAGACAATAAGCTATAAATATCTATTTTCAAAGAATGATATATATAGATAAAAACCTTCCTTTTTGAGAAAATATTTACTGCGTCGCAAGAAAATGTGTTTCGTGATATGGGCGGTCAGCAAATGCTCAGACCAGCCTGTGCCTAATAAGATCATTCGCTGTCCACTTAACCTATTCTTACACGCAGGACAAGCAGCAGTCTGATATCACCGGTTATGTGACAACGGAGAATGGCCAAAGGTAATGGCCAGATATGACCGACTCAGTAAAAGAAGATAGATAGATAGGAGACGAGGACTTTCTTGTGTTGCGACTCATACATACCCATAATTTTTAACGCGTGTAAGTTCTACACACTGTCAAATAGCTATTAGCCCATCTGCACTGGGATCCCATTAACGGATATATGGGCAAACAAAGTATACCCAGATCAGACGCCGCAAAATGCGGCGTCTGATCAGGGTCTACATTGTTTGCAAACAATTCAGCCATTTTTTTTTCTTCAAATAAATTTGGAAACACAACAAGATACAAGATACAAGATACAAGAATTTTATTGCGAATTTTCGGCCCACGTAGGAGCACATAAAGAGGCATATTATAATAATGATGGATAAACCAAGTAGACAATCAAGGAAAGAATTCCAAACGACAGAGGCATATGAAACAAAACAAAAAAACAAAAAAAAACTGGAAAACCCAGTGTAAATGATATCTGGGTGATATCATCATTATCCTAAGTATTGGGACAGACAGTCCTACCCAAACAGTGCAGACCCAGATCAGGAGCAGTCTGGTCAGGACCTACACTGTTTGCAATTTCGTCTGCACCCAAGGACCCGCTGCTGTATCATAAAACAAGCTTGTGCTTATACAAAAATTGCTTGTTTACATTACGATAACTCGCCCGTGCGACATAGTGCATTTTTCACATCTCCAAAATGGCTACTTTTCTGATGAAAAACCTTCATATTTCTCCCACAAATGCCCAAAACACAGGATGTGGGTGCCCGTTAGAACCGTCTCATAGAGGCGGTTCTAACGAGCACCCACAATCCATGTCCCGGAGCAGAAATAAGAAAAATAATGAATACCCCCGTAAACCCCAGTTTTCTCTATATAAAGTGGGGTTGGGGGGGGGGGGGGTCTTCATATCACGGACTTGTTTACGTGATGAATTTCTTTAATATGGTTTACCACAATGATCCCAAGCATCATGACAGATAGTCCTAATCAAACAGTGCAGACTCAGATCAGACTTCCCCAGAAGGATCATCCTGATCAGGGTCTACACTGCTTGCCATTCCGTCTGCACCCCCACTGTTTCATGAACCAAGTCCGTCACAACCCCAGAATAATTACAGCAAGCCCTTAAGATGCCCGAATTTTAAGGATCCTTATGGAAGTATAAGCTCTCAGACGAGACTTTCAACAAGACGCCGAAGCATACTGTGCACTATAAAATCTTCTCCTCTTCATTTATGGGTGTAAGTTATCATGTATAAAAATTGCAAGTTTCTTTTTATCGTAATGATCACAAGTATAGGAACAGCCAGTCCTAACCAAACAGTACAGACCCAAATCAGACTGCTCCAGAAGAAGCAGTCTGATCAGGGTCTACACCATTCGTAATCCCGTCTGCTCAACTGGACCCGCTGCTCTGTCATGAAATAAGCTTGTACAAAAATTGCTCGTTTAATTTCTTGAATATGTTTTACAGTAATGATCCCAAGCATTATGACAGATAGTCCTAACCAAACAGTGCAGACCCAGATCAGACTGCTCAAGGAGCCACCTGATCAGGGTCTACACTGCTTGACTGCTTGTCATTCAGTCTGTACCCCCTGCTGCGTCATGAACCAAGTCTGCCACAACCCCAGAACAATCACAGCAAACACTCAAGGTATCCGAACTTTTAGGATTCTTATGGAAGTATAAACTCCCGGTTGAGAAGTTTAATACAACGCCAGAGCATATTGTGCACTATAAACGCTTCTCCTTTATATTTATGGGTCTAAGTTATCGTGTACAAAAATTGCTAGCTTCTTTAATACATCATTGTTTTCACAATTAAGAAGCCAAAAGTACTTATCTGAGTTAATCATGGAAGTAAAATTTGGGCAAAAGGTAGTAACTGAATCTAATAAAGAGACTCTGGACCTTCCATAGGCAGAACATTCAAGAAGAAAATGTATCTCATCACCAAGTACACCCATAGAACAGCTAGAACACAGTCTATTAGCTCTGTCTATTTTCAGGTACCTGCCTGTTTCAATGTTTAATCTATGTGCAGATATGCGGAGGCGTGTTAAATTTCTCCTGAGTTGATAACTTAAATTCATTAAATAACTTTCCAACCCAAAGTTAGATTTTACTTTGACATATGTATCTAATTTACCCGAAGAATATGAGAGCCTTGAATTATGCCAGATATTTACATATTCTTTTTTTAAAGCACTGGAGAGAACAGAGTGAAATCGGGCTTTACTCATTCTTGACATATCTGATAGAGGAAGGTTTAATATGTTGGAAAACTCTTTAACAGCACTGAATAGGAACAACTTGTATTATTCACATCTTTTGAACAGACCAGGGCATTAAATAATAAAGAGCTGGTATCATAATTTTCCACACGATACCAATATTTCAATACTGCTTTGATTATATCAATATAGTAAGGAAACCGCCCCAGCTCAGACATCACTGCAAAGTTGGAACTTTTCCTTTGGACGCCCAGAATGAACTTTGCAAATTTCAAATGAAAAGTAGAAGTAAAACAAAGATCAGGAATTGATACAATTAACTTACTCCATCCATAAAAGACACCAAAGGGAAAGAAATACAAACATTAAGCGACCAGACCATAATGGAAACCTAAACAAAGGAAGGCCATATGGACAGTTACTTTCCCACAAAATGGCCATATGGCCATCCAAAATTAAAAGACACAAGTAATACACACAGTAAGTAACAAACAACAACATAAATAAATCGCCACAGAAGAGCCGCCTTGGAACGGTCAGTGGAAGATTTCCACTGGGGGGCTTAAATCGATTTTACGTGGCCACAATCCTCGCCCTTACTTCCGTCGCGATTTAGACAAATAATTTGTTCAGTCCGCATGAAGGCCTCCTAACTCATCAGTGCAACATCTTCGTGAACACAGAAATCAAAGAAGTCTGTTTGGCTCTAAATTTCTGAAAATCTTCTCCAAAGAAATGCCATTTCTAAATTTTGAGCTAGAAGTATTGAAAATTCCCCAGATTTCACTACTGTACATCAAAATTGGTTTCACAGTATGATCAAAAAGGTGTAAACTAGTGCATACAGATGGTTGCAAATTTAGAATATTTTTACTTAGCTTAAAGTAAGCTTTCAGTCCTTTGTTGTACAGCTGGGATTTGGCATACGAAAAGGATCCTGATGCTGAAAAATGCAGACCCAAATATCTATATGATGATACACATTCTATTTCATTTTGTTGAATAGTAAACCTGTTCTTAATTAATCTACCAGCTTTATTGAATGTAACTACCTTTGTCTTGTCTATATTGATGTCCAGACACCAGTCATTACAGAAAAGTTGTAGTTTATCTAGCTTTTCTTGTAAGCCTTTAGCTGTTTCAGATAAAATAACTACATCATCAGCATACATCAGACAGTGTAAGTCAATAGAATTCAGATGTACTGGGTCTGAGGTTGATGCTAAGTATGAAGGCAAATCATTTATGAATATTTTGAATAAATTTGGGCTCAGTGGGTCTCCCTGTCGTACACCAATTCCCAAACTGAATGATTCTGTATGAAAGTTGCCTAACTTAACACAGGACTGACTGCTTGCATACATAGATTTTATGACATTATAAAATCTTGTTCCAATACCAAGTTGTAGTAATTTAACCTTGATTCCTGCATGTACAACCGAATCAAATGCTTTACGAAAATCTACAAAGCATGCAAACAGTTTACCACCTTTCTTATTACAATATATATCAATAAGAGTTTTTAGAATAAAAATATGATCGGAAGTACGAGCTTTTTTTGTAAAACCAATTTGACATTTGTCTATAACAGTATTCTCAGTTAAGAAAGTGTCTAATCTAGCATCTAATATAGTATTAAAAACTTTACCTATAGCATTTGTAATTGAAATACCCCTGTAATTATTTGGATCATATGGGTCATCAGATTTATGCAAAGGTGTAATATAGCCTTCAGACCAACATGATGGATACTGTCCGTTTGATAGACAAGCATTAAAGATTTTCAACAAACATGGTGCCAATGCAGTCTGACTGCACTTAAGCATTTCGTTACAAACTGGGTCTAGTCCAGTTGCCTTGTTGTTCTTCAGCTTAGAAATAGCTTTACATACTTCATTTAATTTTATTGTATTATCAAGACTGGTATAAACAGGCTTTTTTCCAACTGTGCAGTCAATGTTTGTAATTCTTCTACCCTTGCTTTTTTGCAATCTTTAATTTCTGCCAGTGATCTAAAATAAGAAAGCCAAGTGTCTGGTTCAATATGATCACAAGGGTTACTTCTGCTTTCATCTTTGAGCTTGTCTATCAAATTCCAGTATTCCTTTGGATTTTCAGAGTGCAGATTTTCAATTTGTTCTAACAGCTGCTTTTTATACTGTCGTTCCTTAGCTCTTTTAATTTTGTTATATTCCCTATACATTTTATAATATCTACCTCTAATTATGGGATCCTTCGGATATAAAGAAAACAGTTTCCCATTAGATATTATACGTGAACGCATTTTCTTCAGATCTGTGTCAAACCATCGTTTTCGCTTGATAGCGTGCTTCTTTTTTGAACCATTAAATTTAAAATTGGCATTTCGCGAGTGGCAGTTAGCCAATTTCAGGGACTGCCTTGCAGACTCTTCAAATATATGGTTTAAGCTTTTTGCAGTAGCATTGATATCCGTAATCTCATTATTCAAAAGGTGTGAAATTTTATCTTGAATAGCAGGACTTTGCAAGGCAGACTGAAATTTACAATCTGAATTTTCTTCCCATATAAACTTGCTAGGCATAGGCCTAAGGTTCTGCATCCTGTTAGAACAATTGAAATTTGCCATAATACCCCAGGATAATTTACAGTGGCAATCGCTAATTGTGGCTAAAAATTCTGATACATGAAAATATAAGATTTGCTCTAATATGGACTCAGAAACCATAGCATAATCAACAACACTAGCTCCATTTGGGGTATAACATGTATAATGACCAAGCATATCACCGAAACATCGGCCGTTCAGAATTCTTATCCGATTGCCTATACAGATATCAAGAAGACTTTTCCCTCTTGAATCTAAAACTGTGTCTTTACTCATTCTAGATATAGAGGGAAGGTCAGGTGCATAATTTTGATAGACCGGGAGATGATCTGTTGAATCATTTTCAATATAATCTGGGGAAGAAGACGTTCTTGCATTAAAATCACCACAAAGCATGACATCCCCTACTGAACCGTAATGTGAAATGTCTTTTTCAAGACAGTCAAGCAGGTCAATAGATAGATTTTGAGTATAAGATGACTGACTTGGGGGTATGTAAGATAAGCAAACATATAAATCCTTCTGAAAATTAAAAAAGGACTTATCCAGCCTAAGCCACTGAAAGTCTTTGCTAGTATTTTTAAGTATAGAAATATGTGGACGAATATGTGACTTTATTAAAATAGCCAAACCACCATAAAACCTGCCATTGCCTGATGCCGGTCTACAAACCTGAAAGCAATGGAACCCTTTCAAAGTCAGTCCTCTATTGTACCCAACATGTGTTTCTGCTAATAACACAATATCATAATCTTGGATTTCTGAAAGAAACAGATCATCCTCCAGTTTATCATTGAGTCCACCTATATTCAAAAAACAGAATTTCAATTCTGTATAATTGTGATGCCTGTCTCCTCCAGAGGCAAAATTTAACCAACACATTGTAACAAACAATGAACAAAACTATAACAAACAAAGTTTGTTACTTAAACACCTAAAACTATAACCTTGAACCTGAATACCAATATAAATCAAATAGTACCTGAAAGAGTGATTAACCCAATAGTGGTTAGTTTCTAGCTAGACTAGAGAGTGACGGTCCCTTCAATCTTTAGTAGGCTGTTCACAATCACTGTACCCTTCAGTCTTAAGTAAACTGCTCACAATTAGTGTGCACTTACTTTGAGTAACAGGTTACCTATTTAAACTCTACTGAATAGAGGGAAAAGAACCCTTCAGACCTCAGTAAACTGCTCACAATTACTGTGTATTTTGTTTTAATAAACTGCTTACAATTACTGTGCACACAAACTGCATACAATTAATGTGCACACAAACAATAGCTACCTTTCCTGGTAAATATGTTTATCCACTGACTGGGCAGAGCTATAACAAACTGCTCACAATTACTGTACCCTCCAGTAAGCTGTTCACAATTTATGATGCTTTAGCAAACAAATAACCTTCTGGTACTATACCGGTACTATACAATAAATTGACTTATTGATGACTTCTTAACTGACAATGGTTGTGTAGATTACTATTAAGATAATAAAAAGAGGCAGTTATAATCAACAGAGCCTAAAATACAAACACTGTATTAAACAGTCCTCTAAAAACTGCTCACAATTACTGAACCTTCAGTTGTAGTAAGTAGCTTAGTTACTGCGTACACAAGAATAGATATCGTTCCCAGTAAATATGTTATCTACTGACAGGATAAAATAAGTAGCCTTCAGATTTTACCAAGCTGTTCACAATTACTGCACCTTACAGTCTTCAGTAAGCTGCTCACAATTTTATAACACTAAAGTTATAAAATACTTATATGTACAATACAATGTAGTGAATATTGATGACTTCTTAACTGACAATGGTTGTGTAGGTTACTGATGATATGCAGTTATTTATCAACAGAGCCTAAAATACAAACTCTGTATTAAACTGGATAAAAAACTGAGCTTGTCAATTTCAGACAAAAGATAAGGTAAATGCTAAAGCAGAGACCCCTTTTTTTTTTTTTTGGATCGATCACTATCTGATATGACTAGAGAGCAGTTTTCAATATAAAACTGCAGTGAGACTAGATCTAGCTGAAACCTTAAGATGAGCTATTTAATAAAAAAGAGAAAAAAAATATATATAACACTAACAAGAACAAGAACAGATGCTGAGATGCTGGATATATATATCCAACAAGAAGGCTACAACTAGAACTGACGCCCTCTTTTACCACGACCACGACCTCTTCTGTTATTAACGTAATAGCCGGGTGGAAATACAGGAAATGAATGGAAAAAAGACTGAAAATTTCTTGATCTACCCCCATCACCTGGCCGGCTGACTCTACCTTGTGAGGATACCTCAATACCCAACGATTCATGTATTACATACTTAATATTTGCTGCAAGCCTTGAAAACCCCTGAGATGACAGATGGTACAGGTCACTTTCTAACAAATTCCGAATTGGCTCCCCATTATTAGCCAAATTGGAATTGTTACAAAGGTAAATGTTTGGACTGTTTATGTACTTCTGAATTATCAATGTGTTTAATATGATGACCTTTTTGTTAAAATCAGTACTGTCAGCCCTTGGGGTTTCTAAGGATATGATTATCTTCACATCGGGCCATTTAGTTTTTGATGTCATTATTATTTCATCTAGCCTCTGAACACATTCTTCAGGGGTATATGTCTTGATATCATTAGTGAGAACATGAAGAATCAATTCAGCTGGATTGAGTTGCCTGTCAGATTCTTTAATAAAAGACAGTGTATCGTTTAGTGTATAACAAATATGTTTTGTCATTTGTACTGCTGAAGTTAGCTTATCTTCTTTAATCTTCTGCACATTGGAAGATCCAAGCAAAATCACCTTTGGCTTATTCCCTAAGGACAAGTTGCCTACAGCAACATGAGGCAAATGAGTAACCTGTGACGAATCTGTAGATAGGTTTTGTCCAGCAACTGACTGAGAGGCCCTTGGGCCATGAGACGATCGAGACACATGAATAATGTCACCAGAGCTATCATTAAGGTCTGATGACCTGGATGCATGAAGTTTGAGTGATAAGATTTCTTCTTCAAATTTCTCAATTTTTTGTTTAAACTGATTTATTTCGGCTCCATGATCAGCTTGTAACGATTCTATTTGACTCTTGTATTTGGTTTCTATTTCGTCTATTTGACGTTTATGTTTATCAGTTTGATTTTCAAGCCTGGCTTGAAATTTGTCTTGTAATTCAGTTATCTTAGCGGAGTGCTCCATGTTTAATGACTGAACTTTACTACTACCATCTAAGACTGGTTGCAAGTGTTTGACAACTGATTTAGAGATCTCTTCCCCTATTGGCTCTATTTGCTTCTTCAGTGAGCATGTGATATCATCTTTAACAGGCTGTAAGTGTGAGATAACTGATTTGGAGATTGTATCACCCACTGGTTTTATCTGTTTTGCCACAGTTTTTGAGATCTCCTCATTGACTGAATTTAACGTTTTAGAAAAGATTTCATTTTGGGCCTTGCTGAGCTCTTGGACAGCTCTAATGAATGACTGTTCCATCCTGGATAAACACTTGTCAAATTTGTTTGATATGTCATCCTGTGCACAAACTGATTTAGCCTTATTAACGACAACTAGTTTACTTTCAGGAGTTTTATTTTCAGCAATAGATTTTTGTTGAGTGTCCTGTCTGTTAATTAAAACATTATTCTGGGAATTATAGGTAGAGTCAAGCTGTGTGGACTCTATCCTATTGACAGTAATGTCTTGGGTTGGTGTAGCTGGTATCAAATCATTTTCTGGTAATAAAGTATGCTGACAATCATGCCAAACAACATGACAGAATTAAAGTTTGAAATGGGCTTGTGTTATTCAAATGAATAGTACCTTTAATCACAACATTACTCCGCGCCGACCAACACCGGGCAATCATCGCTGCGTTTTGATGTCTGCCCGATAATGAACCGGCATTCTTTTCGGCGCGGGTATGCTTTAAAACACTATGTTTTTCGAAATTTATGTCGTGATGGTCCAAACTGTTTTAATTCGTGTAAATTGCACACAGCCCCCTTATCCACTAACAGCTGGACCACACTGTCATGCTGGCGATGGTATGCTAAAACAAGAGGAGTCTCTTTGTTGTAGGTTTCTATGGCAATGTTTGTATCCGGACAATTCACTAGTAGTTTTACAATGTCAACGTTTCCTGTCTCTGCTGCGAAATGCAAAGCGGTGCGCCCACTTCGTCTGTCGTGTACATTTACGTCCGCTCCCAAACTAAGCAGAATTCTTATCATGCCGGTCGTGCAGGCTTGTCCAGTATTGGTCGTGACTGCAGTTTGTAATGCAGTTTGTCCAGCGTAATTATGCTTGTCTATATATTCTCTAACGAAGGCCTGCTCTATACTGCCTGTTCTAAACAACTCAGATAATGTTTGACAGTCACCATTCTCACATATGACATGCAGAAAGGTCCTACCTTTGATGTCTTTAGTGTAGGGTCAGCACCAGCTCGCAGAAAGTCACGAATAATGTCAACAGGTGCCTGGATATCTTTTGCGACTGCTAGATGTAAGGGTGTTTGGAATAGCATATTTTGAATGTTTATGTATTTTCCTATATTCGCACCCTTAAACATGTCTCGCACATATGCAAAACCTTGAAAAATTAATGCAAGATGCAGTTTTGTGTCCCCATCTCTGTCCCTTTGTATATAAGGGCTACTTAAAACACTTTCGCCTCCTTCGTTAGTTAAACTTTCCTCATCGCTCAAAAACAACCTATCCAAGCTTAGGACAATTTGTTCCTCTGATGAAACACTGCAACTAATGCTTTCTGTTGATTGGTCAAGGGTTTCTATTTGTTCTTCGACATTCTCTTCATCAGACTGTTCTGGGGATTTGTCGCGATCACCCAAAGACCCATCATTTGAGCTGCTGTTGTCGCTGGCTGCTTTTCTTTTGCTCGAAGAACGACTCTGGTTATCGTTTCTGTAAACATGCTCATCATTCGTGTACGTATTATGGACATTCGGGGTCCAGTCAAACAGGCTTGGCCCACCATCTGTTTCACAGTCTGTTCCCAGACTAGTTAATTCCGAAACCCGTTCTGACATTTTGAAAACACATTAAATCTCTACAAGAAACTATGTCTTATTAATTTGTCGATGTTATAGCAGATACAACCATCATTTTTCAGTTCAAACACCACATTCGATCTTTGGTGCAAGACGATAGCGGCCATATTGTTTTTACTGGAATCCCAGAGTCTGAGTCTACTAAACACAGAAAAAAAGCCTTTCCTAATTCCCGTTTTGTTAGACAATTTGTTTTTCAAAATAAAGTCAATCACACGTTCGTCTTGCTTTCTTTATGGAACAGACGAATCTGCGACGGAGCTTTGCGAGCAAATGACAGCGTAGACTGCAGTCTTATGACGTTACATACTGTGGTCACGTGACTATGACTAAAATGGCTGAAACACACATTCAGACTACAAGGTCAGTAGAAAAAAGCGACATATATTGTTCAAACTTCCTGATTTAAAAATATATAGATCTATATTCATGTAGGCTACTTGTGTACAATATGTGCTATCATGTTTACTTGTATCTCGATCGCGTCAAAATATCTTACATGTATACTTTCAAACTATGCATAAAGGGCAAAACGGCAATGAAGAGTCGATTCCATTTTTGCGACATGAACTCCCAGCAGGCACTCAAACGTTGTTTCAACGTTGAGTCAAGGTTGTGTGCCTGCAGAGCTAAGTTTATTAACTTTCACCAGTACCTGGTGACAAATTGTTGATATCTTACATATTCTCCCCAGAGGACAGGACTTGACATCTCATACACGAAATATCAAATCTCGTATTCTGGGAAAAATAAGAAAATATTTGAAATTTTTGTCTGCTGAAAAAATCATCCACCATACAGAGCGTTAAGAAATAGCAAACATAGCCCGTTCTATGAACTGTGAAGTTCTTATTTGTCTGTTTGTTTGTTTGAGAGAAAGAGGGAGATTTAAACTAGAGAGAGAGAGAGAGAGAGAGAGAGAGAGAGAGAGAGAGAGAGAGAGAGCATTGACGATAAGGCCTCATTGTCCAGGGTAAAGAGAGAGAAATAAAGAGAGCACAAGATCGCCAACAAGAGAGAGAGAGAGAGAGAGAGAGAGAGAGAGAGAGAGAGAGAGAGAGAGAGATGAAATATTACTTAGAGCTCCGTGTGCTAGTTATTTGTTAAGCAGACGACCTTTTGAAATATTTTTTTCTTATTTTTCCAAGAGACAAGGACTTTACATCTCCTGCAAATTGTCTCTTATGTAGCAGGCCTTATATTTTAGTGACATTTGCAGGACTTCAGACTCCTATGTACTGTTTGAAATATACTTTATACTATATATTCCCGCCCCCCCCCCCCCCCCCCGCCCATCGGGGCTTGAAGAAATAGATGGGCTGCATGATGCTTCCACGCAGAGCTGAAACCGTACGCACATGAGTACAGGAAAACCGCTTAGAGGACCTAAGCCTGCCCAGGCAAGGCTTTGCGAGTCGGACCGTCCATGCTTATAAACCCTATTGGTTTCAATGGGCGACAGCGCTTGAGGTGTCATTTCATCTCAATGTCGGGTAAAAGTCCCACAAAATTTGAAGCAACGTCTCCGAAATGACATATACAGTGTTGTCGGGACGTTAAACGTCAAATCAACCAACTATACTATATATTCAGGCATGGAAAAGTTTGGTCAGTTTGTAAACAATTTGCATGAGATGTCAATTTACATTTTCAGAGAGAAAACAAAATCAACAATTTGTCGTCTACTGAATAAGCGCAGAGAGTGGTAATGATTGTGACTATCCAGCAACATAGAAGTGCATTCTGACAGTTAACCCTTTTTGTACCAAATGGAATCTTCCTCCTTATATATAGCAGGAGTCCATTTCGAAATTTAGGGGTGTCAGGTTGTGTTTTCTACAAAATTAATTAGGAAAATGTCTGAACTTTTAGCAAACAGTTTAGGCCCTAATCAGATGCGCGTCTGGTCTGGGCCTGCACTGTTTGCCCTGGTACCCGTTTTGGGGTTTCCGGTACTAAATGGGTTAATAGTGCTCATTCATTAGTCTGACTCGTAATGGTCCAAAGAAAACCGCCCCTTATGTTGATTACCCTCACGTATCACACAAATATTTATCATGACTAGATGCTGCATTTACATCCGAAATCCACATATACGTTATATCTAACCAACCGTCCAACAACCCAGCGGGCCAGCGGTTCATATCTAACCAATCGTCCAACATCCCAGCCAACAGGAACCAACGGGCCAACGTCGGGCCGAAAGCGATACGACGTTGACACGTCGTATCGCTGTCGGCCCGACGTTGGCCCGACTTTATTTGCTGGCTGGGATAGATTTCTTTTACATATGAGCATATAAACGTTTCTAAGCAGAGATTTTCAACATACACACCCAACAAATAGGTCTATTTGCATCGCTTCCTGCATGAAAAATCACTGCCCTATCTACATTTCTCAAAAAAAGCAAAGGTTCAGTCGAGATTGCGCATGTGCTGAGGCTCGCCTCAGCCTTTGCTGGCCCCCAATGCTGTAAGACAGCAGCCACCTAAGACTGAACACACACTACTGTTTTGTTTTATTGAGAAAATACAGTTCTTGTTGAAGGGACTCGTGTTTCATTTCGGTTAAGTGATTGCTGAGGGGAAATAGTACAGACACTGATCAAATACCGCGCTCTGAGGTATCTAAACAGGGCATGAAGTTTTCATTGCACATTTAATGAATGCGAGGTACTAGCGGGTTTATCAGAACACCATTAACGTCAATCACAGTTTGAGCTGGCCTCTGTAGCTCAATCAGATATGCGTCTGATTGGTGATCAAGATTTTTATAAGCCTGACCAGAAAAAGGGCGGTCAGGTAAACTGACCGGTTAGACATGACCTAAAAGTGTTGACAGGGTCGTTAAATCCAAAACATAAAATGAAGTCCCAACAGCACAGAGACTTCCATTTCCTCTCTTTATTTCAAAGACACATTGTATAGATTTATGGCGGCTACATGCTATGGATCAGACAATGACGGCATTGGAAAAGGCTGAAACATTAAACTGTCAGGGAGGAAAATAACCAGTCTAACCCTTGGTCTGCTGAATATTTTAATCTGCCACACCCACTACCGATCAACCAATCGGATTGCTTGATTCAAATTATTGCAACACATTCCCAATCTGAATGACAAGCAATGAAGATTCAGATCAGATGGCAGAAGCCATCTGATCTGGATCTACATTCTTTGAAAGACAATGCATATCCGGGCTCAGCAGGACAAGGGTTAAGACTCCACGTATGTGTTAGGAGTATTAAGAAAATTTTGTTCGGAGTTGTGCTGATTATAACTTTTCGATTTCCTTTCTCTTTTGAACTTTCCGCCTCACGGGACCATAGTTTGCAATAGTCAATTTGTCATGTTCAGCCCCATTGTCTTTCAAAAGCTCCACAATGCTGTCGTGGCCTCTATGATAAGATAGAATAAGGGCTGTTTCCCCATTAAATGTTTGGGCATCAATGTATCTCCTACTATGTCCTACAATTGTCTGAACAATGTTCATATTGCCCGCCTCTGCTGCAAAATGTAGGGCGGTCCTTCCACTCCTTCTATCCTTTATGTTAATAGTTGCTCCTAATGAAATCAGAAGAAACACCATTTCCCCGTGATTTCGTTTTGTTGCCAGATGAAGGGCTGTTAACCCGTCATAATTCGGGACATCAATCAACTGGCAATCACTGCCGGAATATTCAACAGTACATCCGTTCAACTCAAATCCAGCGTTTATATTTCTAAGCGTCACATCGTCTCCATTTTCTGTTAAAATGTGAATGAATGTCCTCCCATCTGCATCTTGTAATCCTGGGTCTGCACCTGCAAATAGCAAGCATTCGATGATGTCCGAGTCTCTGACATGAGCTGCTAGATGCAATGCTGTTTGTTTGAGTTTGTTTTTTTTGTCAATCATTTCTCTAAGTTCTGCATCACTGATAGAACATAAGAAGTTTAACACAGAATCTTTTTTCTTGAAAATGACTGAAATATGCAGGTATGTATCACCATCCTTATCGCTGTTTTTATCAGTGCGTTCATATACATATGTCTGTGCATCTAAGCAGATATTATCAGTTTCCAATGGAGGGTTTCTTTTTTCAGTGACAGAAAGAGTGTCAAACTTCTGTACAGATATACAAAGTGAGTCGGATTCGCCAGAATCACTTGACGAAATACTATCACTTTTCAACTTTCGTTTACCAGAATGGACTCCAGTTAGTTTCCCGTTTCGTATATATTCAGACGCACCATTTTGTTCTTGAATGTTCACTTTAAAAGGCACACTTAACTCGTCAGTTTCAGTATCTGATGAACATTCCTCTATTGTTGTCATTATGATTGTTTTTCTCTATTCGAAGTATATCACTTATAAAGTTTGAAACAGCAAACTGCGTTATCATAAGGGTTTAATACTTGCAGGTTTCTCTGGAAAGGGGACACAATTTGTTTACACAGCGAAACTAAAACAGTTCACGATATCCCTGTTTCAACACGTTGTTTTATGTTTGTTAATCCGTTTTGTTTGTGTCTATCAATATTGTACAACATTAATGAATATTTTCGCTGAAAGGTGCAAATACATGCACTTGAATGTTTGCCAAGTGCTTGGCTGTTACACTAGGAAGTGAGGTACATTTTTGGAATTCCAATCGAGAAAAAAAATCTAGGGTATATCTATGGTATGTTAAGCGTGTGGCATTTTAGCAAGTCAGTGTGTTCTTTGAATTTAAATGTATGCAAACATTAAATTTCGTTTTATTAATTGCCATTCTAAGCATAATAATTATGACCTGTACGGTCCGTATTTTTCTATCATTCGCCTCGAAAATTGTGCTCCATGTTTTCTCAACAAAGCAACGATGTGATGCCTTTTTCTATGGTACGCAAGAATCACAGGGGTAATACCATCATATGCTTCTATGTCAATACACACTCCCTTATGTTGCAGCAATGCTTGCACAATTTTGAAATGTCCATACTCACACGCGATATGAAGACCAGTTTTCCCACTTTTGCTGACCCGAATTTTAGGATCGATATTCAAATCAAGAATAATTTGAACGAGTTCTAAATTACCTTCTTCACAGGCTACATGCAAACACGACTGCCCAGCAAAATCCTTTAGATTTAATGCGTTATCACCGTATTTGAAATTGGTGAATGGTCCTGTTTCTCTTTTAGTAAAGGCGCTAGCAAAGTAAAAGTCGAAACATGATTGTTTTCGGTCAGAAGATGAAAGATCGTGCGTCCCTTCAAATCCTTTTCAAGGAGCTCAACGTCTCTATTCAGAAGAGCTCGTAAAACTGTGTACTCGCCTACAATGGCCGCCAGATGAAGTGGAGTTTGTCCCATTTCATTTTTGATACTAAGGTCACCAGTACGTAGAATACTTATGATCAGAAGACTGTTTTCCGTTTGAAGAGTCAGGATGGCAATATGAAGCGGTGTATCACCTTCACTATCTTGCTTAATTAACTCCTCATTTAGCTGGTCTGCTGTGCATTCAAGTTCATCTTGTTTGGGTTCCCCATTTTCACTTTCATTGTAGTGAAGTTTATGTTTTTGGTTTTGGACTGTTTCTATATTTTGTTTTACATCTGTTAGAAAGTCACACTGTTTCTGCTCCTCTGCACTATTTGACGGGCCTTCAAAACTGATTAATAAATCCGTTTCTAAATCATCTTCATAGCATTCGGCCATATTGTTGGGAAACCAAAAATGAGAGCTGTTCTGATAGTTACAATACCTATATCCATAATACACAGCTTTGACCAATCAGTGTCATCGTTCGATTGAAACTGGTTTCCTTGTCTTGATGTGTTCCGGGAACCAGCAAACTAAACCGGCCAATCACAGTGAAAGAACAATTTTTCTGCATCTAAAAAAAAAAAACTACCGAAACTGAAACTCCATGGATTTTGTGGCTAGAAATAGTACACGGTAAGAATACCGCTAAAAATAAAACAAACACTGACTCATTGTAAGGCAGTGCCATGTATGACAAACAGAATATTCCGCTTAACCCATAAAATGCCAATAAAGGTAATTGTCGTCTGCTTTGCCGTCTGTCGGTTACTTTAAAAGTTATATTTTTGCAACAGACCAGACTGCTCCATCTTATCTGGTTCACACTATTTGCCTGAATGCAAAAATATTTTTAAAAAGTATGCAAAAGGTCCAGTAGACAACGTAAGAAGAGGACAGTTTCAGAGGTAGTTTTTCTTGGCATCTTAATATAAACTTTGGACAGGTCCATTTTGAGATGTTTGCATTATGTCGCTGTCGTCTTTATAAATTTTATAAAACAAATCTCATATGTTTTGTCAAACAAAATATTGTTGATTAGAAAAATGACCAGAAATCGATACAAATAACCCACACGTTCCATCAGAGACACCAAAGGGAAAGAAACACAAACATGAAATAACTAACATCGATACCGGAAAACCAATATCCGTCAAAATAGCCAACTGGCTATCCAAAACAAAAAGATATAAGCGAAGTATTACAAAAATAAACCGCGACAGAACGTTCAGTGAAAAGTATTTCAATGGGGGGGGGGGGGGGGGGAGGCTTAAATCGATATCCTCGCCCTTACTTTCTTCGCGATTTAGACAAATTTGTTACAAAAACAAGCCAATACAAATACTTTGTAACTTTTACCGTCGAGAAAGATGAAAATTTGTGATAATTTTCATATTTCTGCTCAAAATATAGTTTGTTGTCTCATTGAGGCGGTTCTAACGAGTGCCCGCAATATATATATATATATATATATATATATATATATATATATATATATATATATATATATATATATATATATATATATATATATATATATATATGTTAGAGCAGAAATGCGAAAAATGATGTTTATCCCCGTAACCCCAGTTTTACTATCCAAAAGTGGGGTTAAAGAGGGTAAGAATTTTTGACTTTTTTCGTGATGCATGAACAATACACAGATTTCAAAAGCTACATACATGTATATTTTCGCACATTCACACTACAGCTTTCACATGTCCGCAATTCGATTTACTACTGCCGATATCATGTTGCCCATTTGCTCATATGTTGCATAAAGAGGATCTTACATAAGTGTTCATGTATTATTGAATTTTTTAAAGGAGTTGAGGAAATGAGGCTTTGCCGAGCATTTTATCCCTATTCCTAACGAGTTTAATAAATTCAATAATACATGAGCACGAATGGAAGATTATATTTATCATATGACATTTTAAAACGCATTTTATTCTCGATTGTTTACAAAAATATCAATATTCCGCAATTAGTGAACGCGGCGTCGTACATGTAACGTTACGGGACGAATCTAGCTAATTTGCATATTTAATCAACTAGTGGATTATCGAAAATATTGCTCGGCGTTATTACACTCTCGGACGCAACGTCATATGATAAAATGTTATCTGGACTTTCACAATAGAGGTAATTGTGTACAACACGATAGAACAAAAGAAAGAAAGAAAGAAAGAAGATGGAGGAAAAATAAAGTGGTTCAGACCACATTATTCGGTTGGTCATTATGTGACCGTTTAAAACAAATCATACTTTGACTTGCCATTAAATCATGTATAGAACAAAATGTCAGGGCCAGAGACTGACACTTTGGTAGTGCCGTTAATTACTTTCATACATAAAATGTTATTTCCCAAAAACTGTTCGTGATTACACAAAATTATATAAAGTATATTTCATTCATACTGACCGTTCCAAGGCGGTTCTTCTAAAGTAATTTACTAGTTTGTATTTGCTTGTATGTATTGCTTATATATTTAGTGGATAAATGTATTCAAAATTGTCATTTGGAGAGGTAAATCGGCGGTTTTACAGTCGGGATTTTCGTTTTACGGCGACGCGTAAAACGGAATTTGCGACCGTTAAACCGACGATTTACCTCCCCAAATCATAATTTTCATTACAGTTATCCCCATTCTAGTGCACTGACGCACTTGTTTTGTTTGAAAATATTGTTTTGTTGCCCTAATCGGCAAGCGCAGTGAGCTGCGTAAATCCAAATACCAACCAATAAAAAGCGACGTTACATGATGGCGTCGGATTTCCACCAGTATATCGCAAGATATACTGTCGCAAATTGTTTGGCGTTATCCAATCAAACGTCGCGTTACATACGGAGGTGCATTAGAATTGTCCTTTTGGCTTTCCGCATGTTGCGTTTTCATTATGGTGAAGTTGTTTTATGTTTGTGTTTCCTTCACTTTAGTGTCTTGGATTGGAGGCATGAGGTAATTGTATCGATTCCTGATCATTACCTTCACTTTTTTTCATTTTCGGTTACAATGCATATTTTTCATAATCTGTGTTCTAAATTTTGCCACAGTAGATTTTCACCGCGTCATGTGTCGTCTGATCTAACCTATGTCTTTACCAGCGTCGCTGTTATGGGGCGCTAGGCATATATGGGCTTAGTTAAAAGTTTATATTCTAAACCAAAATACTTTGCCTCAAGACGTTTTATTAATAGAGGGGACATAACTCCAACTTAATACGAGTCGGACGGTTTAAGCTTCAAAGATTTTTTGCCCTTAACTTTAGTAACAATCTTTTGTAAATCAAATCAAAACGAAAGCCTTTGTCTAAGCGGGCACAAAGGCATGTCTGGAAACCAAAATACTTTGCCTCAAGGCGTTTTATTAATAGAGGGGACATAACTCCAACATAATACGAGTCGGACGGTTTAAGCTTCAAAGATTTTTTGCCCTTAACTTTAGTAACAATCTTTTGTAAATCAAATCAAAACGAAAGCCTTTGTCTAAGCGGGCACAAAGGCATGTCTGGAAACCAAAATACTTTGCCTCAAGGCGTTTTATTAATAGAGGGGACATAACTCCAACATAATACGAGTCGGACGGTTTAAGCTTCAAAGATTTTTTGCCCTTAACTTTAGTAACAATCTTTTGTAAATCAAATCAAAACGAAAGCCTTTGTCTAAGCGGGCACAAAGGCATGTCTGGAAACCAAAATACTTTGCCTCAAGGCGTTTTATTAATAGAGGGGACATAACTCCAACATAATACGAGTCGGACGGTTTAAGCTTCAAAGATTTTTTGCCCTTAACTTTAGTAACAATCTTTTGTAAATCAAATCAAAACGAAAGCCTTTGTCTAAGCGGGCACAAAGGCATGTCTGGAAACCAAAATACTTTGCCTCAAGGCGTTTTATTAATAGAGGGGACATAACTCCAACATAATACGAGTCGGACGGTTTAAGCTTCAAAGATTTTTTGCCCTTAACTTTAGTAACAATCTTTTGTAAATCAAATCAAAACGAAAGCCTTTGTCTAAGCGGGCACAAAGGCATGTCTGGAAACCAAAATACTTTGCCTCAAGGCGTTTTATTAATAGAGGGGACATAACTCCAACATAATACGAGTCGGACGGTTTAAGCTTCAAAGATTTTTTGCCCTTAACTTTAGTAACAATCTTTTGTAAATCAAATCAAAACGAAAGCCTTTGTCTAAGCGGGCACAAAGGCATGTCTGGAAACCAAAATACTTTGCCTCAAGGCGTTTTATTAATAGAGGGGACATAACTCCAACATAATACGAGTCGGACGGTTTAAGCTTCAAAGATTTTTTGCCCTTAACTTTAGTAACAATCTTTTGTAAATCAAATCAAAACGAAAGCCTTTGTCTAAGCGGGCACAAAGGCATGTCTGGAAACCAAAATACTTTGCCTCAAGGCGTTTTATTAATAGAGGGGACATAACTCCAACATAATACGAGTCGGACGGTTTAAGCTTCAAAGATTTTTTGCCCTTAACTTTAGTAACAATCTTTTGTAAATCAAATCAAAACGAAAGCCTTTGTCTAAGCGGGCACAAAGGCATGTCTGGAAACCAAAATACTTTGCCTCAAGGCGTTTTATTAATAGAGGGGACATAACTCCAACATAATACGAGTCGGACGGTTTAAGCTTCAAAGATTTTTTGCCCTTAACTTTAGTAACAATCTTTTGTAAATCAAATCAAAACGAAAGCCTTTGTCTAAGCGGGCACAAAGGCCCCAGCAGGCACACGTCGCTAGGGCAACGTCAGATCAACGTCGGAGCAACGTCACGACGTTGCACCGACGTTGATGTGACGTTGCATGAACGTCATGACGTCGCATAGACGTTGGTATGACGTCACAATTACGTCATGTGCCTGCTGGGGCATGTCTAGAAGTAAAAAAGAGTTCACTTTGACATAAATAGTTGTACTTGGTTGGACTTTTAACAACTTTTCGCGGAAAAATCTCAAAACATTACAAAAACACGCCTATACAAATACATTGTAAACTTTAACGCTGAAAAACGAAACTATTTAGATGAAAAAATTTGATATTTTTATTATTTCTGCTCAAAATATAGATTGTGGGTACTCATTAGAACCGCCTCATCGATGTCATGTAGAAGACGGACATGTTTAAAACCAGTGTCTGATAATACTTTTTCAGATTCTTCAGTACTTCGTCTTTGTGGTACTTTCCGGTGATGCTCTTGCCCTTTTTCATCGGCAAGTTTATTACGACTCCTTCACCAGAGAAGAAGATTGCATACAGAACCTTTTTTATACTCAAAGAACGTTTAGGCGTTTGGTGTGTTTAGTGGCCCAAATCTTATTGCTAACCTTTCGGACGGGCTCAGAATAATGGACCTAGGTTTCATCACATGTGACGACATTGGCAAACTGCTTTTTGTCATATTTTGGAAACATTTGAAGCAGCTTTTTGGCCACTTTAACCCGTTGCCTCTTTTGCTCGTCAGTCAACAGATGTGCCACCCATGTAGCAGAAATCTTTTTGACTTTCAAATGCTTGTTCAAAATAAGGTGTTTGTTTGTTTGATTTGATGTTTAACGTCCCCGCCAACACTATTTAGGTCATTTTGGAGACGTTGTTTCCAATTTTGTGGGACCTTTACCCGACATTGAGATGAAATGACATCTCAACCCCTGCCGCCCATTGAAACCAATATGGTTTATAAGGATGGACGGGCCGACTCGCAGCAGTTTTCCTGGGCAGGCCTAGACCTTCTAAGCGGATTACCAGTACCAATGTGCGGTCGGTGTCAGCTCTGCGTGGAAGCATCGTGCAGCCCAATCTATTTCTCCAAGCCCCGATGCCAAAATAAGGTGAACCGTTGATAGTGATATCCCTACCTTTTGTGCAATATCACGAACTGTAAATCTGGCATCGCCTTTAATGATTTCTTTTATTTTGGAAACGCTTTCTTTACGAGATGCAGATTTTGGCCTATCTGATTTCGGTGCATTTTTGAGGGACTCTACTCCAGACTCAGATTTCTTTTTCCACCGCCGAACTGTGTCATAAGACACACCAGAAGGTCCAAAAGCAATAGCAATTTCAGTCATCAGCTTCTTCAAAGAACAGCCAAGTTTTGAGCATGCTTTGATGTAAGCCCGTATTTCATCTTTTTAGTCGACGCTTCTAACAACCATTTTTACTGCAGTGGTCAATGACTGCGTGTATTCAAATGACAAATTTTATGTCTTACACTTAGTCAAACATGTACATTTATGCACCATTGTGTAGATAATGAATAGCCATATACAAGTATGTATTGGTTTTGATGGTGCCACACGTGGATATCGAGCTAGAGGACAATAAGCAATTCTTTTCGAACATCCCTCGTAAAAGGGCAGTTACTTTCCCACAAAATGGCCAATTGGCTATCCAAAACAAAATAATATAAGCGACACACACACTCAAAGACACACCATAACAAAAATAAACCACGACAGAAGAACCGCCTTGAAACCGTCAGTGAAACGAATTCCACTGGTGGGTGGGTGGGGGGCTTAAATCGCCCTTACAAACCCTAGGTGGTGAAAAGGTAAAGTGTAGCGTTTTTAAGTGGTAGTAAAAGTGATTATGGTAGTAACAGTAAGTCCGTCAAAAAGAGAGTTATTAGTCTGTTTAATAAATTAATGTTATTAATCAAGTAATTTCGTATTGGCCCAGTTACAGGTCTGCTGTATTGCCCGAGGCCGAAGACCGAGGCCAATACAGCTGACAGGGGACCTGTAATTTGGCCAATACGAATATACTTGATTAATGACAATTTTATTAATTGACACCATTAAAAACATAATTATTGATTTTTGACCTCAGTGTTAAAACGGATGACCTCCGAACAATACAGGATAGTCAATTAATAAATTAAGGTACAGAGAACCCGCGTTATAACGACAGTATTTGTTCCCTATTATTGTGCCGTTATAAGGAATTTGCCGTTTAGGATTATGATAGCTTATAAAAGGTCTTTTCCACATAATTACTCCAAGAAACAAATGTTATAGACATTTGTTAGAATCGCCTCGATGAGGCGATTCTAACATGAGGCGATTCTAACAAATATCTATAACATTTGTTTCTTGGAGTATTAAATAACAAGAATCTTTCATGCTTATGGATTCGATTTGGGCATTTCCAACCCGAGGGAAGGCCACGTCGCTCGGACTCGAGACTAAACCTTGAGCTAAGAATTCGTTCCATTGAACTTGTCGATATAACGAGATTTGCCGTTATAACGAATGTCGTTATAACGCGGGTCCCCTGTATTACGAGTTGAGTATTACGATTACTGAGTTGAGTCTTTGTTGTGCACTCTTTTCACACGTAAATTACACGACTAAGAGTATGTATGGTAAACGGCCCCCGCCCATTTGGGCTTGAAGAAATAGATGGGCTGCATGATGCTTCCACGCAGAGCTGAAAACGACCGCATACAAGTACTGGTAAGCCGCTTAGAGAATCTAAGCCTGCCCAGGCAAAGCGTTGCGAGTCCAATGAAACCAATAGGGTTTATGCTTATAAACCCTATTGGTTTCATTGGGCGGTAGGGCTTGAGAAGTCATTTCATCACAATGTTTGGTAAAAGTCCCACAAAATTGGAAGCAACGTCTCCATAATGACATATACAGTGTTGATGGGGACGTTAAACCTCAAATCAAACGAACAAAAAAACGTATGGTAAAATTTTGGCTGAGGTTGGTCAATACTTTAACATGACAAACATCGCAAACGTATGTGGAACGACTGTTTTCCTGTATTTTGGACCAATATCGGCTAAGCAAGCTAGCCGAAGGCTTTGGGGAGCTTGTAATATAGGCAGCTGTACACCGTCCGTCGTCTGAGTAGACGTCAACATTTTCAAATGACATCTCCTCTGAAATCGCTGGGCCAAATGAAACCAAATTACACGAAGAGTCTCCATGGGATGGGGGAACAGAAGTCTGTTCTCAATGGCTGGGCCACATGACCAAGATGGCGGCTGTGCACATATAAGGTTAAATCATTTGAAATATTCTCACTAACTGAACGACAGATGACTTTGACACTTGATATGCAGTATTGAGGAATTAGACCCTATCGAGTTTGCTCAAATGATGACCCTCAGATGACCTTGACCTATTTTATAGCAATGTCAAACCTGACCACGGGCTTTTGTATGGCAAACTGCAAAAACAGTGGAAGTTGTTGATTCTTTTGTGGCTATGGCATCAAAGTTTAAACATGTGATCAGCTAAATGAACATTTATAATACCAAAGGTCGTGGTCATGTACAAACCTTTGTCCTGAATGCCTAGGGTTCATTAGTTTACCTTCTCCTCTTAACCAAATTATATGTGTATCGCAGGGTCACAATAACATGCTTGTTAGCGAAGACACCTAACTGCTAGGATTCAAAATGAGAAATCGGCAGCATGAAAAAACATTTAATAAATGTATTTAATAAATGACATTATCATATGAGGTCGCCTGAGAAAGTGTAATAACGCCATGTAATATTTTCGATAATCCACTTGCGGATTAAATATGCAAATTAGCTAGATACGTCCCGTAACGTTACTTGTACAACGTCCTTAATGACGTCGCGTTTACTAACGGCGGAATATTGACTATTTTGTACAAAAATCGTGAATTAAATGCGTTTCAAATGTCATATGATAAACAGAATCTTGCATTCGTGCTCACGTATTATTGAATTTATTAAGCTCGTTGAGGAAAGGGATAAAATGCTCGACCAAGCCTCGCATTTTATCCCTTTTCCTCAACTCGTTTAATAAATTCAATAATACATGAGCACTCATGCAAGATCCTCTTATAATGCACATGGTTTTTTGTTTCGACAGAGACAACCTGGCAAATGCCTGAAAAGGAAAGACAAAGCAAAAGCAATATACATAGTGGATCTTACATGAGGGTGTCATAGTGTTTAGCTCACCAGAGCCGAAGGCTCCGGGAGAGCTTATAGGTAGGCAGTTGTCCGTCGTCTGCGTCGTCGTACGTCAACACTTTCAAACGACATCCCCGAATCCACTGGGCCGATTGGACCCAAATTTCATCTTTAGCTTTCTTGGGCTGGGGGGTGGAAGTGTATTTTTTGTGACATTCGGCTCATTAGTTTGGTTGCTATGACAACTTAGGGTTTCCATAGACTTATAATGGGGAAAACAGAAAAATGCCATTTACTGTCAAGCCGTTAAAGAATTTCATAAAAAATGTCCCTTAGGCAATATGATTTTAGGCCCACTGTTCATTTCTATTGGTTGCCATGGAAACCAAAATGAAAAAGATAGAAAAAAAAACTTAATAATCATCTCCTCAAAACCCGTATGCTCTATGCGGCTGAGAGTTTATTGAAATATTCACCATATTTGCCTTTGTGTTTTTTTTTATGAAATTCGGCTGTTTAGTTTGGTTGCTATGGCTACTTAGACTTTCCATAGACTTATAATGGGGAAAATTGAAAAATGGCATTTGCTGCTTAGTCCTTTCAGATATTTTGACAAAACTTTTATAGAAATGTTCCTTGAGTAAACGTCTCTCAGCCATATGCTTTTATGCCAACATGAGGGTCCCCCAGGTTTTGCTGGGGCCATGCCCCACCCCTCAACTTCATAGAAGGCCATATAACTCAGAAACCATTCCGATCCCAGCCCCAAAACCATATATTCTTGTACCTTATGATAAGAAGCATTCAGTGACACCAACCTGGGGGTCTCCCAGGATGTGCCGGTGTCATGCCCCCACCCCCACCATCCCATAAAAGGCGCACCATCTTGGAAACCTTTCAGATCCCCACCCCTATACCATATATATTCCTGTTCCTTACGAAAAGGCACATTCATTTACATCAACTTGGGGCTTCCCGGGGTGTGCCTGTGCCTGGCCCCACCCCTCCACTTCACAAAAGGCCATATATCTCAGAAACTATTCAGATCCCCATCCCTAGACCATATATATTTTTGTTCCTTATGATAAGACACATTCAGTGACACCAACCTGGGGGTACCCTGGGATGCTCCAGGAACATGCCCCTCCTCCATTTCTTGAAAGGTCCAACATCTTGGAAACATTACAGATCCTTACCCCTAAACCATATATAATTTTGTTCCTTATGAAGAGACGCATTCATTGACACCAATTTGGGGGTCTTCCTGTGTGTGCCGGGGCCTTACCCCACCCCTTGACTTCACAAAAGGCCATGCATCTCAGAAACCATTAGGATTCCCGCCCCTAAACCTTATTTAATCTTGTTTCTTAATATAAGACGCATTCAGTGACACTAACCTGGGGGTCCCCTGGGATGTTACGGGGCCATGCCCTACCCATTCATTTCATACAAGACCCAACATCTATGAAACCTTACAGATCCCCACCCCTAAACCATATATATATTGTTGTTCCTTATGATAAGACACATTCATTGACACCAAACAGGGTCAAGCCATGGCCTTGCCCAATCCAACCACTTCACAAAAGGTCATACATCTCAGAAACTGTTCAGAGCCCCACCCCTAAACCATATATATTCATCTTCCTTATGATAAAACACATCCAAATAACACTAGTTCTGGAGTCCTCCGGGGTGCCCGGGCCATGCCCCATTTTAAAAGCATATATCTCAGAAATCATTCAGATCCACACCCCTTAACTATAATATTCTTGTTCCTAATGATAACACTCGTTAAATCACACCAACCTGGGGGTCACTTTGTGCTGGGGCAATGTGCACCTACCCTCCACTTTTAAAGGCCATATATTCTTTTCCTTATGGTAAAACGCATTTAGTGATACCAACCAGGGCTCCATTGGGTCCATGTCCTACACCCTGTACAGTATTCAAGGCCTAATGTTTCAGAAACTGAGTCCGCATAGGTGCTCATTTGGATATGGGGGTTCATTTGGGAGACTATAATTGGTAGCTTAAAATGATATCATGTTAAAATATATGGCTGCCATTGGGCAGAGGGAACCTGAGCTCTGGTTTAAGAAATTCGGTTCTTTAGTTTGGTTGCTATGTCAACTTAGTGTTTCCATAGACTTATAATAGGGAAAATTGAAAAAATTGCATTACTGCTCATCATTAGCAGATATTTTGGCAAAACTTTCATAGAAATGTTCCTTAAGCAATATTCTATCTGCCATATGGTTTGAGGCTGCTACTCTAGGGTCGTTGTCTGCGTTGTCGTCCGTCAACACTTTCAAACGACATCTGTAGCATTCTTGGGCTAGGGATTGTTTTGTTTTTTTTTTCAGCTCATTAGTTTGGTTGCTATGGCAAATTGGAGTTTTCATAAACTTATAATGGGGATAATTGAAAAAATGGCATTACCTGCCAAGCCTTTGCAGATATTTTGACAAAATTTTCATGGAAAGGTTCCCTAAGGAATCTACTATCTGCCAGATGATTTTAGGTCTACTGCTCATTTTTAGCTCATCAGAGCCGAAGGCTCCGGGGGAGCTTATAGGATAGGCAGTTGTCCGTCGTCGTCGTCTGACGTCGTCTGTCGTCTGAGGTCAACACTTTAAAACGACACCTCCTCTGAAGCCACTGGGCCAATTCAGCTCATATTTAATCTGTAGCATCCTTTGGCTGGGGGATTGAAAGTTTGTGTTTTTAATGAAAATCGGCTCATTAGTTTGGTTGCTATGGCAATTTAGAGTTTCCATAGACTTATAATGGAGAAAATTGAAAAATGGCATTTACTGCCAAGCCTCCGCAGATATTTTGACAAAACTTTCATAGAAATATCCCTTAGGCAATCTACTATCTGCCATATGACGTGAGACCTACTGCTCATTTCCAAAATGAACAAAAAATAAATAAAAAATGAAAAAAAAAAAAAATGAAAAAAAAAAAAAAAAAAAAAAAAAAAATCAAAAATCATCTCCTCAGAAACCGTATGCTCTATGAGGCTGAGAATTTTTGGAAATATTCACCATATTTACCTTTGCAGGTTTTGTGTTTTTTTTTTTTAATGAAATTCGGCTCTTTAGTTTGGTTGCTAAGGCAACTTAGATTTTCCATAGACTTATAAGGGTGAAAATTGAAAGTAATTGCAGATACTTTGACAAAACTTTTATAGAAATGTTCCTTGAGTAAGCATCTCTCAGTCATATGCTTTTATGCCAACATGGGGGTCCCCCCAGGTTGAACCGGGGCCATGTCCCACACCCTCCACTTCATGAAAGGCTGTATAACTCAGAAACCATTCAGATCCCTAACCCCCAAACCATATACATTCTTGTTCCTTTCGATAAGATCCATTCAGTATACCAACCTATGGGTCCCCCGAGATGTGCCGGGGTCATGTCCCGACCCCGGCATTCCATAAAAGGCCCAATATTTTGGAAACCTTACAGATCCCCACCCCTAAACCATATATATTCTTGTTCCTTATGAAAAGATACATTCCCTGACACCAACTTGGGGATATCACGGGGTGCGCCAGGGCATTACCCCACCCCTCCACTTCACAAAAGGCCATGTATCTTAGAAACCATTCAGATCCCCACACCTAAACCTTATATATTCTTGTTCTTTATGATATGACGCATTTAATGACACCAACCTGGAGGTCCTTCAGGATGCGCCGGGGTCATGCCCACCCCCTCCATTTCATAAAAGGCCCAATATCTTGGAAACCTTACAGATCCACACCCTTTAACCATATATTCTTGTTCCTAATGAAGAGACGCATCCATTGACAGCAATTTGGGAGTCTTCCTCGGTGCGTCGAAGCTGTGCCGGGGTCGTGCCCCACCCTTTCATTTCATCATAGACCCAATATCTCGCAAACCTTAGAGATCCCCACCTCTAAACCATATATATTGTTGTTCCTTATGATAAGAAACATTCAGTGACAGCAACCTGGAATTCTCCCGGGTCAAGCCTGGGCCTTGCCCCACCCCGCCACACATAAAAGGCCATATATCCAAGAAACTGTTCAGAGCCCCACCCCTAAACCATATATATTCATCTTCCTTATGGTAAGACACATTCAATAACACTAGCTTGGGAGTCATCCGCGGTGCCCGGGACATTCCCCACTACTTTACTTCATTAAAAGCCATATATCTCAGAAATCATTCAGAAGCCTACCTATAAACTATAATATTCGTGTTCCTTATGATAAAACTTGTTCAATCACATCAGCCTGGGGGTCACTTTATGCTGGGGCAATGTGCCCCGCCCCTCCACTTTAAAAGGCCATTTATTTCAGAAACCATTCAAATCCCCACCCATAGTCATATATGTTCTTGTTCCTTATAAAAAGCACACCAAACTGGAGGTCCGCAGGGGCCATTCTTCTCCTCTCCACCACAGCAACCATTCCTATCCTCCCCACGTCATAGAAGGGCCTCATATATCAGAAACCATCCAGATTCCCACCCATAAACCATGTATATATTCTTGGTCGTTTAGATAAGACACATTTAGGGACAAAAATCTTGGGCTTTCCTGGGATCAACAGGGCATGCCCCAACCCCTCCACCGCTTAAGAGGCCTTATATCTCCGCAGATCCCCACTGCTACACCATACATATTCTTGTTCCTTATGATAAGACGCATTTAGTGATACCAACCAGGGCTCCATTGGGTTCTTTCAATACACCCTCTACATGTACTTCATAAAAGGCCTAATGTTTCAGATACTGAGTCCAGATGGGTGCTCATTTTGATATGGGGGTTCATTTGGGAGACTTTATAATTGGTAGATTAAAATGATATCATGTTAAATACATGGCTGCCATTGGGCAGTGTGCACATGAGCTCTGGTGAGCATAGTGGCCCATGGGCCTCTTGTTTATTTTTTTCCCCTTCGACTGCCGTGTGATGGCCATAACTCCAATACCCTTTGAGATATATTGATGGTACAGGTTACACTTGTTCACAAGGCTGAGACGGCGTGTCACGCGGAAGAATAACAACTCTGGGTGCCATGTTTTTATGTTATCCCCCTGCAAATAAAATAGAACCACTGCCTTGTGATGACCATATCTCCAATAGTCTTTGAGGTATATTGAGTTGTACATGAGGTTACGCAGGCGTGTCATGTGCATGAACCACGACTCTCGGTGCCCATTTTTAGTTATCTCCCCTGACAATATACCTTGTTATGGCCATAAACACAAAACCCTTTGAGATATATTGGTGGTACTTGGCACAATCGTATACAAGGTTGAGACAGAGTGTCATGCCTAAGAACAACAACACTGGGTGCTATGCTATATGAGTTATGGCCCTTTTCAATAGTACAGTATGACCACATTGTGATCACCATATCCGTGTCATGCGCAAGAATTACAACTCTGGGTGCCCTGGGTTTTTTAAGTACCTCCCCTGACAATATAACCTTGTGATGACCATAACTCAATTACCCTTTGAGAAATATTGACGGAACTTGGCACAATTGTATACAAGGTATAAAAGGTATGGCATGCGCAAGAACCACAACTATTGGTGCTGTGGTATTTGAGTTATCTCCCCTTCCAATATAACAGTATGACCAACTTGTGTTCACCATATCTCCAATATCCTTTGATGGTACTTGGTACATATGTACATGAGGTTAATCAGGCGTGTCATGTGCAATAACCACACTTATGAGTGCCCTGAATTTTTAGTTATCTCCCCTAACAATATAATCTTGTGATGGCCATAACTACATTTCCCTTTGGGATATATTACTGGTACTTGCCACAGTTGTATATAAGGTTGAAAAGGCATTTCATGTGCAAGAACCGCAACTGAGTAATCCAGTACTTTGTGCATTGGAATCATGTTGAGAAGCGATCATTAGTGTCATTAGGTGAAGAAGGTCTCAATAAACACTACATATACAAAAATCCTGCGACTGACGGCTTACTAGAGTATTTTAATTCTGGTGCACTTTCTATTTGTGAACAATCTTCTGGAGGGCATATTGGCTTTTGGTCGGGGGATTTGTCATCTCATTTGATGGCTATTTTTTTTTAAGGCTTTGTGGTCTGACCGCTGACGGTGCGTATCTGCTGTTCGCTGGGGATTCAGCACGGTACTCGTTATCATACCGTGTGTGCGTAGTCACATACTGGCCTCCGTAATAAGGTTCATTACAGATCGGCCTTTGCGGGCTTCTTAAGGGAGCTCGAGAACGGGTAGTGGGAGAGCGGCCACGATACTCCCACCCACCGTACCGCTGCATTTTGGGGTCACGGGAAGACCAGCCCCATACGAAGGAGATCTTCGTCTGGAGCCAATCCTCCCTTGATCCCACTGATCACCTCTATATGGCGAAGAGGAGTACCTAGGCCGTAATGGGGGACTGCTTATCCCTATAGGAAGAGGGAGATGAACTACGGAACATCCGTAGAGTAAGATGCCGAATGGTTGTCGGTTGGCCAGAATGGGCTAGTCCAGGTGACGTCAAAGAGAGACCCCTAGAGATCATGGGTAGGCATAACGGAGTCTGGTCGTCCGAAACAGCGTTTCGTGGTTCTGGTCGGCAGGTTGACTAAAACATGATGGATAGCATGGACGAAACATGAAAGGACGGGTCTCCCTAAGGGGGGTTTTTGGCCTCCTAACGATTTTGTTTATTTCTGGCGTATTGTTAGCATACATATGCCTAATTATATGGAACATATGTGGTTTTGGTATTTAAGCAGTTTTTTCTGAGTTACAGGCTCTTTAAAGTGGGTGGGGTAACTCAACACAGTTTTGACATGTATTTTGTGTCTCATTTAAAGGTAGAAAAATAGACCCATACATGACACGTTATTATATAAAATTACAGGGGAAGGTCTAACTCTATGTTTTGTCACAAGTTTATTCAACCAAAATTCACTTTTTGGGGGAAAAATATGGTTTAAGTAACCTTGGGTCATTTTTGAGATTTTTTAACAGTAAAGTTCTTTTTTTTTCTTATATCTTCGGTATACATTAACCAATTGTGGTGAAACTCCTACCATGCAAGCACACTGATGAGACAATATAACTCAAATGATCATTTGAGATGTTGACCTATATTTCACGGTTGAATGAACATTCTTATTTCATGTTTATGGGTTAGATTATTGTTTCCATCAGTTCAAGAGTTTAGATATTTCTGGCATTTGGATAAATAGGCGACGAGTTTAAACATATCTAAATCAAACGAAAAAGACAATAGAAATGTGTCCAAAGTACACAGATGCCCCCGCCTGTTTGACTTTGCCAATATAGCTGCACTAGCATCAAATATATATGTTCAGGATGGATATCTCAATATTTTCTAAGATATTTGGATTTTGATGATATGAAATGGGCAGGGCAGGGGGCTGGGGCATTATTGTGTATGTCATTGAATGCATCTGACCATAAACAACGTCAAATAAAAACGGTTTGAATCTGAACAGTTTCTGAGATACATATTTTTTTTTACATTTTCTTTGGTCCAATCAAATAGCCCCACCCCAGACAGAATCAGTGACCATAAACATGCTAAACAGTTATGAGCTGCAGGAGAAATGCAGACATAAATGTGCACCTAAACGTGAACCTGATTATGAACGTAATAATGTGTGACATAGTACGCACATACGAACATAACATCACATCGAAAAAATATATATGCCTCACTCACTCCTTCCTTTGGCATGCAGAGATATAAGAAAGGTCTGCTTGAATTTCTTTAATAATCCCACTTCAAGAGCACATCTAAAAAGAATGTGGTACACCTACGTGAAGACACAGGCATATACATTTGAAAATGGTTGTTCACAACTGTATTCTGACATTCTTTGCGCGTATTGAATCAAATTAATCTACAGAAGAATAGCTTCCATCGTCACCTGAACTTGAGCTGTTGCCTCTTTTTGAACAGTTTCTGTTACACTGTTCATATACTGTGACTTCAACGATTTTTTACTGACTTTGGCTGATGGCCTTAAAGCCGAGGTTCTTTAACACAGAAGCGATATGGACACAGCAATCAAATACCTCGTCAGCCTTTTTTTCATTTGCACTGCCACCCTATTATGGACTCTAGTCCAGGGCCTTCCTGAATCCTTAGATTGTATTCCCTGTCTCCCTCTCTATCTCTGTATTTCAGGTATTAGACAAGGAGACCCTTTATCTGCTTATATGTTTCCACTATTCATTAAAGATGTTACCTTACTTTGAAGATACATCTAATGATAATGCAATTATCTACACAGGAGGCAAACGAAACTCGATTAGTCACCAAGGTAAGGTGGGTGGTTGAGTCTGTCAATGGCCGAATAAAAAAATGGAAGGCACTTTCAAATGTAATGCCAAACTCCCACATACCTTGCATTGGTGACTACGTCAGAATCGTATGTTCTTTGTTAAATGCATTTAGGCCTGTTCTTGTTAAGAATTCTGAATCTGATGAGGTTCTTGCAAAACGTATGCTACAACTTGCCAAGTTACCAAACAAACTTAAAGACAAGGTAGAGAAAAAGGGTTGGGACAGTCGTGCAAAGGCTCCATGGAAAGCTATTGATGATGCCAACCTCGAAAACTTCCCACAATTAACGGAAGCAGAGCTGAGAGACATGACCATGGGCATATACCAATTAAAACAGGCCGATTCGTATACAGACGAACACACTACTGAAGCCGGTCAGTATGAGATAATGATTCATAAGGAGGAGGATGGAATTTGAAAGCCCAAATAAAAGCAAGGCACACTTCGTCTGGATCATACAATCTATGGATTGAGTATGATCCTGGTCTCGAACCCATAAAAGGATGGTAGTGCAAGTGCAAGAATGGTGCCAGGGTAGTTGGCTGCTGTGCCCATATTGCTTCCGTGTTGTGGTATCTAGGTTTTTACCGCCATCAGCCGAAGTCAGAGCGAGAACAGTCATTCAAGTCACAGTATATGAACAGTCTTACAGATGCTGCACAAAAAGACTGGGACAGCTCAAGTTCAGGTGACGATGAAAGCGATTCTTCAATAGATTAACTTGATTCAATAATTAAATATGTTGATTTTTTAGATTCCAACCTTTTTTATTTGCTGTTGTTTATGGTTAGACACATTCAATGACATATATCTTGAGACCCATACAATCATGCCACAGCCCCTTGCCCTGCCAAGTTCATATCATCAACATCCAAAATATTGAGATACCCACCCACGAACATATATATCTGATGCTAATACATTTCAATGAAACATACATGTACAATGTTTCCCCAGGGGTCATGCAGGCATATTAGCTGAGCAAAAAAGGCTGGGGCATCCGGGTTCTTTTTACACATCTCTATTGTTTTTTTTTTTTTTTTGTTTTATTTAAATATGTTTAAACCCATCGCCTGTTTATCCAATTGCCATAATTATCTAAACTCTTGAACTGATGGAAACAAAAATCTAACCCATTAACATGAAATAAGAATGTTCATTCAACCTTGAAATATAGGTCAACATCTCAAATGATCATTTGAGTTCTATTACCTAATCAGTATGCTTGCATGGTAGAAGTTTCACCACTATAGGTTAATGTATACCGAAGATATAAGAAAAAATAAGAACTTTACTGTTAAAAAATCTCAAAAATGACCCAAGGTTCCTTAAACCATATTTTTCCCCCCAAAAGTGAATTTTGGTCAATAAACATGTGACAAAACATATAGTTAGACCTTCCCATGTAATTTTATATAATAACGTGTCATGTATGGTACTATTTTTCTACCTTTAAATGAGACACAAAATATATGTCAAAACTGTGTGGAGTTACCCCACCCACTTTAAAGAGCCTGTAACTCAGAAAAAACTGCTTAAATACCAAAATCACATATGTTCCAAATAATAAGGCATATGTATGCTAACAATAAGCCAGAAATAAACAAAATCGTTAGGAGGCCAAAAAAAACCCCTTAGGGAGACCCGTCCTTTCTAAGGAGAAATAAAGTGAGTTTCAAGAATAAATAAGTTTCATGGAACGCTATAATACTTCTTCCGCCTTTTTGTATGTCGGTTACATCTGAAAGTCGCAGTATTACTGAGATAAAATGATCCGCAGTCTAAGTGGTATGAACAGAATATGCGCTTGTATCACTAAAAAGAGATTATTTTGTAATAAAAGAGCAAGCTTCTGGTTAGTTATGCGTTGATAATGCAAAACATATCTGTTTTGTACATCTACATTGCATTAATTTGTCGTCTGATTTACTTCATAAGAAACTCAATTGATTTAAAAATGCGAGACGAAAATAGAGTGGCACGGGAGTCTGTTTTGTCATCTTCAATATCTTTGAAATGAGGCAACGGCTAATTGTTCATGGCACAGGATTCTTGACAGTAAAGATATTGTTGATTAAAATGCAGGCACCACTTATTTTAAGAAAACATGCTTTATGGCACGTTTTACCACGAACGAACTACTTACCAAACACATATTCTTACCCAAATTCTTGTTGATGTTAGATTTGTTTTATATTTACTGAGCTGCTGGGCAGTGCCCATCTCATTTACTTTCCTAATTATGGTATCGAATTGTCGCTATTGTATCGAATTACCTTTAACTACAGACGAAAAAGAAAAAGAAAGACATGTCTCTGGCTCCTCAAATGAAAACAACACCGGTCTGTGCTTAGTAAATTTGGCTCGTTTGAAAAACAGTAGACCAAATTTTTTACTGTTGACTTTGACCCTCCCCACGTGGACGTTTGTTTGATCCCGTAAACACTATTAAGGTAATTTTTGAGACTTTGCTTCCAATTTTGTGGGACTTTTACCCGACATTGAGATTAAATGACATCTCAAGCCTGTCGACCAATGAAACCACTAGGGTTTATAAACATGAACGGTCCGACTCGCACCGCTTTGCCTGGGCAGGCTTAGATCCTCCAAGCGGTTAATCAGTACTCGTGTGCGATCGGTTTCAGCTCTGTGTGGCAGCATCATGCGCGTATGTATTTCTTCAAGCCCCGATGGGGCGGTTTAGGCCCCGTTAAACCGGTTTAAACCTCAAAGAAAATATTACTGACCGTCCCAAGGTGTTACGTTCGTTGCGGTTTCATTTTTTTTTTTGTCCGATGCTGTCTATCTTTATATGTTGTCATTTTAACACTTATGAGTTTCCAATTTGACTAGTTTAGTAAAGGTAATTGAGTGACCACCTGTGTGGGAAAGAGCTACTTACTCGGCTTGTCGCCTGTGATTAGCTCACCCGAGCCGAAGCCTCCGGGAGGGGGGGGGGCGGTTATTGTGATCAATCACCGTCCGTCGTCGTCGTCCGTTTGTCCGTCCGTCCGGATGTCCGTCCACAATTTCTTTAAAAGACATCTCTTCCTAAACAACTGAACAGATTTTGACCAAACTGGGCAGAAATGCTGTTTGGGTGGTTCTCTCTTAAGTTGTTCAAAGACCTCCATTCCATGGTTGCTGTGGGAATGGATAGGGGAAAATAAGAAAAAAAAAACGTTTAAAAATCTTCTTGTCTGAAACCAGAAGGTCAAGGTCTTTCATATTTGGTATGAAGTTTCATATATTGGACCTTTACCAAGATTGTTCAAATTATATCCTTGGAGCCAAAAATGCCCCACGCCGGGGCCCACTGGTTACACATAGGCATATATAGGAAAACAACATTAAAACTCTTCTTGTCTGAAACCAGAAGGCCCAGGTCTTTGCTGTTTGGAATGAAGCTTCATCTAGTGGGCCCCTACCAAGATTTTCAAATTATAGCCCTGTGAACCAAAAAATGTCCCGCCCTGGAGTTCACTGGTTTTACATAGGCTTATATAGGGTAAACCTTTGAAAATATTCTTGTCTGAAACCAGAAAGCCCAGATCTTTAATGTTTGGTATGAAGCTTCATCTAATGGGCCTCTTCCACGGTTTTTCAAATTATGGCCCGGGGCCCAAGGGGCCAAATATGGCCCTGTCTTGGGACCCAAATGCGTGCCATAGGCTTATATAGAGAAAACCTTTGAAAATCTTCTTGTCTGAAACCAGAAGGCCCAGGTCTTTGATATTTGGAATGAAGCTTCATCTAGAGGGCCCCTACCAAGATATTATAGCCCTGGGACCAAAAAATGTCCCGCCCTGGAGTTTACTGGTTTTACATAGGCTTATATAGGGTAAACCTTTGAAAATCTTCTTGTCTGAAATCAGAAAGCCCAGGTCTTTAATGTTTGGTATGCAGCTATATCTAATGGGCCTCTTCCAAGGTTTTTCAAATTATAGCACTGGGACCAAATATGGCCCTGTCTTGGGACCCAAATGCTTGCCATAGGCTTATATAGAGAAAACCTTTAAAAATCTTCTTGTCTGAAACCAGAAGATCAAGGTCTTTGATATTTGGTAGGAATCTTCGTCTAGGGGATCTCTACCAAGATTGTTAAAATAATTCCCCAGGGCTTCCCATTTGTTTTCGTCTTATAGTTACGAACAGAACCCGGTGCCACTTGAAAGAAAAGGCACCGAGTTTAGCAATCGTTCAATGAAATATCAGCGGCAGATCTCTTGGAACAAATCGAAGAGTTACGGCTCTGTAACGGGGTCATGTTATCTAGAATCAATGGTTATTAGGCCGTTCCGTGCACCGAAGTCATATATAAGACCGTTCTGTTAGCGAGCACAAAATAAATCTAAAGAAGAGCACTTTACCATATTTTCCCGAAAAGAACGACCAGAAACCTTTACACCGCCGACCAGAAGCAAGAAACGTCGTCTCCGAACGACCAAATTCCGTTATGCCTACCCACCGTATAGAGGGTAACAACTGTCATAAGAAATCACACGCCACAATGTCAAAACACGCATTTCCGCAATCAAAGGGGCGTCACCCTATAATAAATAGGTCGCGCTCACCAGTTTTCGAACCAGTCTGAGCATTTATTCCTGGCTTACTTACTTGAAAGTTTCAAGAAGATCCGTTGAAAACTAAAGGGGCTACAGTCATGACAAGGTCAAAATAGGCACTTTCTGAAAACAAAGAGACGTTACACTATAATAAATAGGCGACCTCACCAGTTTTCGAAATCATCCGAGCTTTCATCCCTGACTTACTTAATGTAAGTTTCAAGAAGATCCGATAAAAAAACTGAAGGGGCTACCTTGATGACATTTTTAGGTAAAACGAAACATTTTCTGCAATCAAAGGGACGTAACTATATGACTAATAGCCCGACCTCACCAGTTTTCGAACTCATCTGTGTTGCTTATTTGAAAGTTTCAAGAAGATCCGATAAAAACTGAAAGGGCTATGGTGATGACAAGGTCAAACTAGGCATTTTCCTGCAACCAAAGGGACGTACCTCTATGGTAAATAAGCCGATAAAATGACCTCACCAGTTTTCAAACCCATCCAAGCTTTTATCCCTGACTTACTTATTTGTAAGTTGCAGGAAGATCCGATAAAAACTGAATGTGCTACGGCGTCGACAAGGTCAAAATAGCCATTTTCTGCAATCAAATGGAAGTAACTCTATGATAAATAGGCCGGCCTCATCAGTTTTCGAACATATGGGAGCTTTTATCCCTAACTTACTTACATGTAAGTTTTAAGAAGATGCGATAAATAAGGGGCTACGGTGATGACAAGGTCAAAAGTAAGCATTTTCTGCAATCAGAAGGACGTAACTCTATGATAAATCAGCCAACCTCACCAGTTGTTGAAATCATCGAGCTTTTATCCATGCCTTACTTATATATAAGTTTCAAGAAGATCCAATAAAACCTAAAGGGGCTATGGTGATGGCAAGGTCAAAAATAGACACTTTCTGCAATCAAATGGACGTATATCTTTGATAAATAAGTCGACGTCACCAGTTTTCGAACTCAACCGAGCTGTTATCCCTGACTTACCCGTTTGTAAGTTTCAAGAAGGTCCGCTCAAAACTGAAGTGGCTACGATGATGGCAATGTTAAAAATAATGAATTTCGGCAAAATTGGGGACATAACTCCGTCAGTAATCGACCGACATCGCTAGTTTTCGAACTCATTCGAGCTTTTAACCCTGACTTACTTATATAAGTTTCATGAATATCCGATCAAAATTGACGGGACCACGGTGATGACAAGATAAAAAATAGGCATTTTCAGCCATCAAGTTTCCCTTATATGTTGTTACGTTGATGATTCTGATTCTTCGTTCATTTTTAGTTACGTTTGCCCTTCCAGTTTTATGTTTGTTATGTTGGTGATTCTGATTAATTCCCCCATTATGCATATTGCTCCTTTTTTGTTAGGTTTGGATATCCTGCGTCAACACCTGTTTGGAAAAGAGCTGTCGACTCGGTTTACCTGTTGTCCGTTTTGTTTACTGTCGTCACTCCATGTCTCGACTTCTTTCCCTAGTGTTATTCTGGGAAGAATTTGGGATCTAATTGTATCAGTTCCTTATCGTTTCTCTTTTTAATTTCCTTAATAATGTCTACAAAAGCGTTAACGGATTCATTAATGCTGTTCCTATTGTTATAATGTCTATACTTCCCGTTACTCCATTAAACTCTGACTGTTTTTTACTCTATTAAACTCTGACAGTTTTTCGATAAGCCGCCTACTAAAATAATTCCGAAGTTCATTATTCCACTTGTGGCTTTTAGATTTCTGATCTTCTATGATTGCATTAGCAGTTTTTTCATTTAACTGGGAATGATATCGAAGGGTGGTCAGAAATGTCATTCAATAAATGAAAAAGGTTAACTTTGGAAGCAAGGAATACATATTAGAATGAAAACCGGAAACTCGGTTTTATTGAGTTTCTTCATAAACAGCACTGTTGTCTGCAAGGCTTCAACTTTGAAGTTAAAAATTTTACGGAAATTCCTTTCTTGCAGTTACAGATAGTCTATGACACTTCACTATATGTAAAGGTACCCTTCATGGGATGTTCTTCTCGCCTATCATTGGCTATACGCATCGAAGTTGTTTTGCATATGTCTAGTAGTTTTACCCCTTGTGCATTACACACATTATCCAAAGAATGTCTTGGTAGTTGTGTATCTGATACATGATCATTATCATCTCTCCCATGTATAAGTGTATCACAACTATATAGTCATGCTTATCATCATTACCAGCCCTTGCATTATAGTAACCTGCTGCGGGCACCGCCCCTTTCAATGTCCTCGTGTAATACCTGAAACAAGTCTGTATTAAACACAGTATGTGCTGAAAAAAATCTTCACACCATATATATATATACACCACAAAGAAATATATCTGTGTCATTTTTGAAGGAGTCCGTGTTCTGTTTTAACCATTTGCTTGTATCAAAATGTTTCCTTACCACTGTAACACCATCCTTACTGTCACTGTTTTCATCAGTCCAACTTTCTGACAAAAATTGACAAAAATATAATATTTTTGGAGAATATTTACAAAGTCAGGGTTTTCTGTTTTAGCCTGGGTTAAGCCATAACAATTCCATTCTTACATTTAAGCTTATCCCTTCGTTTTCTTAGACATCACTTCGCCCTACCCACTTCCCCACCCGTAGATCCCCGTGAGTCAGTTTGCATTTTTTCTTCACCGGACCGAGTTTTTTTCATTACTCTACCGTCCACGTAAAACTTATTGTAGCATAACCAAGCTCTTAACCTCTCTCCTGGTTTTGAGAAGATTTGGTACCAGTGCTTTTCTTTTCTGTGATATCTCTCGAGAGAAATACTTACTTATATAAAAACGCCAGTATTTTCAGGGTTCTTTCTGAGCTTCATTACCGGTTTTCTCTGTTTATAAAGTAGAAGTAAAACAAAGATCAGGAATCGATACAATTAACTTACTCCACCCATCAAAGACATCAAAGGGAAAGGAACACAAACATTAAGCGACAAGACCATAATGGAAACCTAAACAAAGGAAGGCCATAATGACAGTTACTTTCCCACAAAATGACCATATGGCCATCCAAAATAAAAAGACACAAGTGATACACACAGTAAGTAACAAACAACACCATAAATAAACCACCACAGAAGAACCGCCTTGGAACGGTCAGCGGAAAGATTTCCACTGGGGGGCTTAAATCGATTTTACGTGGCCACAATCCTCCCCCTTACTTCCGTCGCCATTTAGACAAATAATTTGTTCAGTCCGCATGAAGGCCTCCTAACTCATCAGTGCAACATCTCCGTGAACACAAAAAATCAAAGAACCACAGAGGTGAGACAACGGTGAGGACTCGACAGCAAGAAACCACTGAAATGCTGGAGCAAAAGAAAACCAACAGTTAGACTCCGATGGGCCCGACCAGAGACAGAGCATCAGGCACCAACCAACATTACCTTGAATTAGATCTCTCTAATTCTCAATAAGCCTTTACGTTGGAGCCGTCATAGAATCTGAGGCCTGACCCACCGGCGTGCAATTTAAGAGGGAAGCAAATAAAAATCAAAAATGAGTTCCTTTAAGAGCAATGAAAACATTCATAAGAAAGAAGATGGGTCATACTACGTAGTTTCGGCTATAAAAGCCTCATCAGTGACCCGTGATTGGGTTACCATGCATGCAGTCTGTCGTATAACATCCATGTTGTACCCAATCTTTTTATATCGAAGAATGATTTTACGAAATTGGGTGCTGAAGTCATTGCGGTTATATATTTTTCTGAATTTATAAACTAAGTCACCATAAAATTCGGGTTCCGATAGACCTTGTTGCAGAAGAGATTTAAGTCCAATATTGAATTTTGAAATTAAATCAGAATGGCGTCTATAAAATTTTGAAAAGGCTTTGCGTAGTTTATGGTACCGATAACCCTGATTAAGGAGTTTAGCCGTTAATAATTTATTACGAGTGTTGACGTCAGTTACATGACTACACACTCTAGCAAATCGAATTAATTGCGAAATATAAACGCCATAGGATGGCGCACGAGGAACATCACCATCCAAAAAAAGGAAAATTTACAATCTCAAAATCAAAGTCATCGCGTTTATCATAAATTTTGCACGAAACAAACCCATCTACAATAGATAGATGTAAATCCAAAAACGGGGCCTCGGTATCAGAATAATTTGCTTTATTTAACTGAAGTTCTGGGGGGTAAATCTGACTGATCAAACCATCGAAATAGGTATTATCAATATTTAATAAATCATCTAAATATCTAGAAGTGGAGCTAAAAGCTTCAATAATTTCAGATTGGTTATCAATGGAAAGCGACAACATGAAGTCTCAACATATAATTTCTAAAGGACCGAAATATCGGTTTCCTTCTAATATTGATTTCAGTAAATGTAGAGATGAAATCGCTGCTTCCTTGAATGAATTCGGTAATCGATGGTGTAAGCGAGAGTATGTTGAGTGTAAAGCCCTAAAGGACTGGAAACTTAGCATTTTAAGACTAGTGAATAAACGCATTTCTTTCTATTCTCAAAATACTAACTTATTACCTCCTAAGCCCAAGACGTCTTTACGTCATCTTAAACTAGGTATTCAAGAATTTCATAAGAAGTTTGTTTTGGCCCCTGCAGACAAGGCCGCTAACAACGTCGTCGTTGTGTGACGGCTCCACTATGTTAACACGCTTAAGCAGGAGCTTGGTGGTACTAAGGCCTATGAACTTCAGCCTTTGGCTGAAGAGAGAGCTATAGTAGATAAACATGTTTGTCTTTCAGCCACCAAGTTTGCTGTGTGTGTTAACGAAGGCCAAGACAGGCTTCCTACGCTATACTGGTTACCAAAACTTCATAAAAAACCTTACAAAGCACGGTTTATTGCAAATTCTAGTTCTTGCACTACCACTGAACTTTCTAAATTATTAACTTCCTGTCTTACTGCTATTAAAACGCATGTAATTAAATATTGTGATAAAGTCTTTGAAAGATCAGGAAGAAATCTGTTTTGGTCTATAAAAAATTCGAATGAGGTTTTAAATAAATTGAAATCTAGACAGTTTCGTGCTTCTAGTCTGTCTACCTACGATTTTTCCACTCTTTACACTACACTTCCTCATAATCTTATAAAAGAAAAGCTTAATGATTTAATTGAATGGGCTTTTCACAGAGAAGATTCTCTCTATCTTGCATGTAATGTCAGAAATGCATTTTTCACTTCTAAAGAGCATAAGAATTATACACTTTGGTCATGTCAGAAAGTGTGTGATGCCCTCACCTTTCTACTTGACAATATTTATATTAGATTCGGTACTAAGTTATTTAGACAAATTGTGGGTATTCCGATGGGTACTAATTGCGCACCTCTTGTGGCTGATCTGTTCTTGTACTGTTATGAAAGAGACTTCATTTTGTCGCTTTCCATTGATAACCAATCTGAAATTATTGAAGCTTTTAGCTCTACTTCTAGATATTTAGATGATTTATTAAATATTGATAATACCTATTTTGATGGTTTGATCAGTCAGATTTACCCCCTAGAACTTCAGTTAAATAAAGCAAATTCTTCTGATACCGAGGCCCCGTTTTTGGATTTACATCTATCTATTGTAGATGGATTTGTTTCGTGCAAAATTTATGATAAACGCGATGACTTTGATTTTGAGATTGTAAATTTTCCTTTTTTGGATGGTGATGTTCCTCGTGCGCCATCCTATGGCGTTTATATTTCGCAATTAATTCGATTTGCTAGAGTGTGTAGTCATGTAACTGACTTCAACACTCGTAATAAATTATTAACGGCTAAACTCCTTAATCAGGGTTATCGGTACCATAAACTACGCAAAGCCTTTTCAAAATTTTATAGACGCCATTCTGATTTAATTTCAAAATTCAATATTGGACTTAAATCTCTTCTGCAACAAGGTCTATCGGAACCCGAATTTTATGGTGACTTAGTATATAAATTCAGAAAAATATATAACCGCAATGACTTCAGCACCCAATTTCGTAAAATCATTCTTCGATATAAAAAGATTGGGTACAGCATGGATATTATACGACAGACTGCATGCATGGTAGTTAACCCAATCACGGTTGGCAACTTTGCTTCCCTCTTTAATTGCACGCCGGTGGGTCAGGCCTCAGATTCTATGACGGCTCCAACGTAAAGGCTTATTGAAAATTAAAGAGATAATGTTGGTTGGTGCCTGATGCTCTGTCTCTGGTCGGGCTCATCGGAGTCTAACTGTTGGTTTTCTTTTGCTCCAGCATTTCAGTGGTTTCTTGCTGTCGAGTCCTCACCGTTGTCTCACCTCTGTGGTTCTTCGATTTCTGTGTTCACGGAGATGTTACACTGATGAGTTAGGAGGCCTTCATGCGGACTGAACTAATTATTTGTCTAAATCGCGACGGAAGTAAGGGCGAGGATTGTGGCCACGTAAAATCGATTTAAGCCCCCCAGTGGAAATCTTCCACTGACCGTTCCAAGGCGGCTCTTCTGTGGCGATTTATTTATGTTGTTGTTTGTTACTTACTGTGTGTATCACTTGTGTCTTTTGATTTTGGATGGCCATATGGCCATTTTGTGGGAAAGCAACTGTCCATATGGCCTTCTTTTGTTTAGGTTTCCATTATGGTCTGGTCGCTTAATGTTTGTATTTCTTTCCCTTTGGTGTCTTTTATGGATGGAGTAAGTTAATTGTATCAATTCCTGATCTTTGTTTTACTTCTTCTTTCAGAACAATACAAGAACAGATCAGCCACAAGAGGTGCGCAATTCGTACCTATCGGAATACCCACAATTTGTCTAAATAACTTAGTACCGAATCTAATATAAATATTGTCAAGTAGAAGGGTGAGGGTATCACACACTTTCTGACATGACCAAAGTGTATAATTCTTATGCTCTTTAGAAGTGAAAAATGCATTTCTGACATTACATACAAGATAGAGAGAATCTTCTCTGTGAAAAGCCCATTCAATTAAATCATTAAACTTTTCTTTTATAAGATTATGAGGAAGTGTAGTGTAAAGAGTGGAAAAATCGTAAGTAGACAGACTTGAAGCACGAAAATGTCTGGATTTCAATTTATTTAAAACCTCATTCGAATTTTTTATAGACCAAAACAGATTTTTTCCTGATCTTTCAAAGACTTTATCACAATATTTAATCAAATGCGTTTTGATAGCAGTAAGACAGGAAGTTAATAATTTAGAAAGTTCAGTTGTAGTGCAAGAGCTAGAATTTGCAATAAACCGTGCTTTGTAAGGTCTTTTATGAAGTTTTGGTAACCAGTATAGCGTAGGAAGCTTGTCTTGGCCTTCGGTAACACACACAGCAAACTTGGTGGCTGAATGACAAACATGTTTATCTACCTAAAAACCTAAACTTTTCTATGGTACATCATTGTGTTAGTCCTACTTGCGAATCTATGTACCCTGTCAAATGTAGCTGTTTCACCGGCTCTTGGGCCATATGCAACTAGAAAGTCTCTTAAATTTTTCTCAGTTACACCAGGTAACTCGTTACTGTCTTCCTCAATACCAGAAAAAAATCAAATTGTTTCTCATCGACTGCCTTTGTAATACACCAGTTCACCTTTAAATAAAAATCAAAAATGAGTTCCTTTAAGAGCAATAAAAACATTCATAAGAAAGAAGATGGGTCATACTACGTAGTTTCGGCTAATAAAACCTCATCAGTGACACTGTAATGATCCGTCAAAGAAAGTCAGAGGAAACATACTGCAATTTTGCGAATTTCGAATAGGCAGTCGATTCAAAGACTGATATAAATCAAAACGGGGTCCAAATAATTAAAAACCTGTCTAGAATATGAGTCTAAACCAATGATTTATTTCTGATTTCTTAGAATATTCAAGCTGATCTCAAAGGACCAAAAGTAAAATATAAACTGCACTATGGCCACACGGCACAACACCAGCTGCAGTGAAGGCAAATAAAAATCAAAAATGAGTTCCTTTAAGAGCAATAAAAACATTCATAAGAAAGAAGATGGGTCATACTACGTAGTTTCGGCTAATTAAAGCCTCATTCGTCTTCTCCAAGTCAATGATACTACCATGCGACTCCCCTATCCTAAATGAATTATCCTCCATTGCCGTTTCGGCTTTTAATACCCTAGAACCTAGCAGTTTATTACTGTCTTCTGTGTGCATCCAGAGCTTATCAATTCTGTACCAAAGCTATTGATCTTCTGTCGACAACATCCAGGGTTTTGGGCCTCTTGTTCACGTCTCGGACCCATTAATACCTAGTTCCGAGTTCACGTCCATTAACTGCAGGTCAAGTTTTCTTAAATAGCTTATAATTTCCGCGTTCGAGGATTCAAGAGGGGGTATATTTGTTACCGACGTACCACCTCCACTGGAAGCCATAGTTTGCGATCTAGTTGTTTTCTTTTGAGTTTTTATCTCTGCTTAAATCGGTCAACAATGGTGACCCGAGAGCAGAAAAATATAAGTTCGCATCGCCCAGAGGAGTCTGATCATACAATACTGAGATAACGCTTTGTTACACTTCGCTAATGATATTACAACCTATTGTGACATCGATTAATCCGACCCTGAGGGCTCTTCGCCATATTCAGCCGATTTTGACTTAAAATTTGAATTTCCAGAATCACTATTTTCACTGCCTTTTATCCTCATATATCGCTTCTTTTTCCCAATTTTTGGACAGCAACATTATTACACCACTGATATACTCCACTTTGGTTTAAATATATATATATATATATATATATCCAAACTTCAGGGTTTGTTTCCTGCAAAATTTATGATAAACGCGATGATTTTGATTTTGTTATTGTAAATTTTCCTATCTTGGATGGTGATTTTCCTCCTATGGCGTTTATACTTCGCAATTAATTCGATTTGCCAGAGTGTCTAGTCATGAAACTTACTTAAACAGTCGTAATAAATTGTTAACTGCTACATTTCTTAGTCAGGGTTGTCGGTTTCATAAACTACGCAAAGCCTTTTCAAAATTTTATAGACGTCATTCCGATTTAATTTCAGAATACAATGTTGGCCTTAAATTTCTTCTGCAACTAGGTCTATCGGAACCCTTATTGTATGGTGACTTAGTGTATAAATTCAGAAAAAATATATAATTGCAATGACTTCAGCACCCAATTTCGTAAAATCATTCTTCGATATAAAACGATTGGGCACAACATAAATGTTATACGACAGACTGCATGCATGGTACTTAACCCAATCACGGTTGACAACTTTGCTTCCCTCTTTAATTGTACGCCGGTGGGTCAGTCCTCAGATTCTATAGCAGTTCCAGCGTAAAGGCTTACTGGGAATTGGAGATCATTTAATTTTATCTAATGTTGGTTGTTCTCTGGAATGGCCCATCGGGGTCTAACTGTTGGTTTTCTTTGCTCCAGCATTTCAACGGTCTCTTGCTGTGAGTCCTCATCGTTGCTTCATCTCTGTGGTTGTTTGATTTTTGTGTTCTCGGAGATGTTGCACTGTTGAGTTAGGAGGCCTTCATGCGGACTGAGCAAATTATTTGTCTAAATCGCGACAAAAGAAAGCCCGTTCCAAGGCTTTTCTTCTGTTGCGATTTATTTTTGTTATGGTTTGTCTTTGAGTGTGTGTTTCGCGTATATTATTTTGTTTTGGATAAATAGTTGGCCATTTTGTGTGAAAGTAAACGTCCTTTTGGCTTTCCGCTATTGATGTTTGCATAAAGGTCTAGTTATTTCATGTTTGTGTTTCTTTCCCTTTGGTGTCACTGCTGATCGTTGTGTGTTAATTGTATCGATTTCTGATCATTGCCTTCACTTCTATTTCGAATAAACCACTTTAATCACCACGAAATCATGCCTATATATAGAGAATACCAGGTGAGTGTCTTTTGATATCAAGTTTATCAGGCAAGGCTTTGAGAACGCTTGTAGAATCGCGAGGCTTGCCGAGCGATTCTACATGCGTTCTCGAAGCCGAGCCTGATAAACTTGACATCAAAGGACACGAATCTGGTATTCTATTTATCAGTTTATCCCGATATACACTTACATTTTTGCCAATTTTTAGTTTTGCCAGTTCTAAGAAGTGCAATGTCACGTTGACCTGATAAAGCTCACTTGTCCTGAGATAGCAGATGTTTATCAGGTCAACGTGCTGCAATGCAATTAATATAGGAGGTGACTGATAAAATTCTTTCGTTATTTAATGTCCACTTTTCTCTAGTGTTGTGTCTTCTGCAATTAGAAGCTGGAGATGCTGAGAGCAATCCAGGTCCAGACAATGAACACTCGTTATCTATCCTCCATCTAAATATTCGGAGCATACGAAACAAAATTGCCTATATACAATATCAACTTTCGGATTTTAACATCTTATGCTTCTCTGAGACGCATCTCGACGCCAACGTATCCACTGAACTACTTACTATTTCAAATTATTTTAGCGACCCGTACAGGAAAGACAGGAATATGTATGGAGGTGGATTGCTCTTGTATATAAGTTCTAGCCTCAGGCACCGACGTAGACCTGATCTAGAAATATTTTGTGAGGAATCAATTTGGACAGAAGGCGATGTTAGTCAGGATTACTTACTGATAGGTTTATTTTATAGTCCAACCACAGCAGATAGTAATTTCTTAAATAAATTTAATGCAAATATCGAAAAAGCCTCGGAAATTAGTAAAAAACTTATACTTTTTGGAGATTTAAAGGAAGATTTGCCTAACATGAACTATCGTAATGTGCGTGATATTTTATTAATTAACTCTATGGAGAATGTTATAAACGTTCCAACAATGCAAAATGCGAATCCTGATCCGATCATAGTTTATGATGATATGTCCTATACAGATTCCGGAGAAATAGACACACCGAATCATATTTCTGATCACAAGGCAACTTACTTAATTATTCCTTTTCACTATGAAATTCACGCAGCAAACACAAGGCAAGTCTGGTTCTATAAAAGAACGAATTTTGACAGTCTTAAACATCAAGTTGGAAATTATGATTGGCGTTGTTTGAATAATGGTTCCTTGGACAAAGCCTGTGTCAAATTTACAAATATTTTTCTTGATATGGTAAAATCGTGCATACCTTCAAAAACAGTAGTAGTAAGACCGAATGATAAACCATGGTATGATCATGAAATTAGACATTTTTCTACTAAACGCGTTAGAGTGAACAAGAAACTTAATACATCAGACAGCCGCTACTTGAGAAAACACTACAAAAACTACGAAATAAAGTAAATAACTTGAAAAAGCATGCTAAAGAAAATTTTTATAAGAATTTAGAATCTTCTATAAGTGACTTTTATAGTAATGATAAAAAACAATTTTGGAATATTATACGCCACTTTGTTAAGAACAATTGCAATACTAGCACATTACCTCCTTTGAAAACTAATCAAAATACTTACTGTTATTCAGAGCAAGATAAAAACTGAGTGTTTAAATGAATTTTTCACATCCATCTCTACAATTCATGATGACAACTGCTACTTGCCTGCTTTTGAGATGAAATAAGTTAAAATAAGTTATTAATTAAAGAATGTTCTCCTGAAGAAATAAAATAGAAGTGAAAGCAATGATCAGGAGTCGATACAATCAACCCACAGCTCCTATCAGAGACACCAAAGGGAAAGAAGCACAAACATGAAACAACAGACCCAATGGAAACATCATTAGCGGAAAGCCAAAGGGACAGTTACTTTCCCAAAAATGGCCAATAGGCTATCCAAAATAAAATGATATAAGCATCACAGATACGCAAAGACAAACCATAATAAAACTAAACCGCGACAGAAGAACCGCCTAGGAACGGTCAGTGGAAACGAATTCCACTGGGAGGGCTTAAATCGATTTTACGTGGCCACAATCCTCGCCCTTACTTCCGACGCGATTAAGACAAATAATTTGTTCAGTCCGCATGAAGGCCTCCTAACACATCAGTGCAACATCTCCGTGAAAACAAATAATCAAACAACCACAGAGATGAAACAACGGTGAGGACTCAACAACAAGAAACCACTGAAATGCTGGAGCAAAAAAAAAAAAAAAAAAAAAAAAACACAACGAACAGTTAGACTCCGATGGATCCGACCAGAGATAGAGCATCAGGCACTAGCCAACATTACCTTGAATTAGATCTCTCTAATTCTCAATAAGCCTTTACACCGCCATAGAAGCTGAGGCCTGACCCACCGGCGTGCAATTAAAGAGGGAAGCAAAGTTGTCAACCGTGGTTGGGTGAACTACCATGCATACAGTCTATCATATAACAAAGTAGAAGTAAAACAAAGATCAGGAATCGATACAATTAACTTACTCCACCCACCAGAGACACCAAAGGGAAAGAAACACAAACATTAAGCGACCAGACCATAATGGAAACCTAAACAAAGGATGGTCATAAGGACAGTTACTTTCCCACAAAATGGCCATATGGCCATACAAAATAAAAAGACACAAGTGATACACACAGTAAGTAACAAACAACAACATAAATAAATCGCCACAGAAGAACCGCCTTGGAACGGTCAGTGGAAAAATTTCCACGGGGGGGGGGGGGGGGGGCTTAAATCGATTTTACGTGGCCACAAATGAAGGCCTCCTAACTCATCAGCGCAACATCTCCGTGAACACAAACAATCAAAGAACCACAGAGATGCGACAACGGTGAGGTCTCGACAGCAAGAAACCACTGAAATGCTCGAGCAAAAGAAAACCAACAGTAAGACTCCGATGGGCCCGACCAGAGACAGAGCATCAGGCACCAACCAACCAATTAGATCTCTCTAATTCTCAATAAACCTTTACGTTGTTACCATCATAGAATCTGAGGCCTTACCCACCGGCGTGCAATTAAAGAGGGAAGCAAAGTTGCCAACCGTGATTGGGTTAACTACATGTACCATGCATGCAGTCTGTCGTAAAACATCCATGTTGTACCCAATCTTTTTATATCGAAGAATGATTTTACGAAATTGGGTGCTGAAGTCATTGCGGTTATATATTTTCTGAATTTATATACTAAGTCACCATAAAATTCGGGTTCCGATAGACCTTGTTGCAGAAGAGATTTAAGTCCAATATTGAATTTTGAAATTAAATCAGAATGGCGTCTATAAAATTTTGAAAAGGCTTTGCGTAGTTTATGGTACCGATAACCCTGATTAAGAAGTTTAGCCGTTAACAATTTATTACGAGTGTTGAAGTCAGTTACATGACTACACACTATGGCAAATCGAATTAATTGCGAAATATAAACGCCACAGGATGGCGCACGAGAAAAATCACCATCCAAAAAAGGAAAATTTTAAATCTCAAAATCAAAATCATCGCGTTTATCATAAATTTTGCATGAAACAAACCTATCTAAAATAGAAAGATGTAAATCCAAAAACGGGGCCTCTGTATCAGAAGAATTAGCTTTATTTAACTGAAGTTCTGGGCGGGGGGGGGGGGGGGTAAATTTGACTGATCAAACCATCGAAATAGGTATTATCAATATTTAATAAATCATCCAATTATCTAGAGGTGGAGCTGAAAGCTTCAATGATTTCAGACTGGTTTTCAGCAGAAAGGGACATCATGAAGTCTCTCTCATAACAAATCAAAAACAAATCAGCCACGAGTGGAGCGCAATTAGTACCCATCGGAATACCCACAACTTCCACTGACCGTTCCAAGGCGGCTCTTCTGTGGCGATTTATTTATGTTGTTGTTTGTTACTTGCTGTATGTATCACTTGTGTCTTTTGGTTTTGGATGGCCATATGGCCATTTTGTGGGAAAGTAACTGTCCTTATGGCCTTCCTTTGTTTAGGTTTCCATTATGGTCTGGTCGCTTAATGTTTGTATTTCTTTCCCTTTGGTGTCTTTTATGGGTGGAGTAAGTTAATTGTATCAATTCCTGATCTTTGTTTTACTTCTACTTTGTCTGGATAACTTAGTACCAAATCGTATATAAATATTGTCAAGTAGAAAGGTGAGAGCTTCACACACTTTCTGATATGACCATAAAGTATAATGTTTATGCTCTTCAGAAGTGAAAAATGCATTTCTTACATTACATGCAAGATAGAGGGAGTCTTCCCAATGAAATGTCCATTCAATTAAATCATTAAGGTTTTCTTTTATAAGATTATGAGGAACTGTAGTGTAAAGGGTGGAAAAATCATAAGTAGACAGACTTGAAGCACGAAAATGCCTGGATTTCAATTTATTTAAAACTTCATTAGACTTTTTTTAATGACCAAAACAGATTTCTACTTGATATATCGAAGACTTTGTCGCAATATTTCATCACATGCTTTTTGATGGCAGTCAAACATGAAGTTAATAATTTGAGAGTTCTGTGGTGGTACAATAGCTTGAATTTGCAATGAACCGTGCTTTGTATGGTCTTTTATGAAGTTTAGGTAACCAATATAACGTAGGAAGCTTGTCTTGGCCTCCTATAACACAGACAGCAAACTTGGTGGCTGAATGACAAATGTGGTCATCAACTAACGCCCACACTACAGCTAAAGGCTGAAGTTCATAGGCTTTAGTACCACCAAGTTCTTGTTGAAGAGTGTAAACATAGTGAAGCCGTCAAACAACGACCACATTGTCAGCAGTGTTATCAGTTTGAGCCAAAACAAACTTCCTATGAAATTCTTGAATACCTAGTTTAAGGTGACGCAAAGACGTCTTAGGTTTAGGAGGTAATAGGTTCGTATTTTGCGAATAAAAAGAAATGCGTTTGTTCACTAATTTCAGAATGCTAAGTTTCCATTCCTTAAGAGCTTTATGCTCAACATACTCTCGTTTACACCATCGATTACCAAATTCATTCAAGGCAGCAGCGATTTCATCTCTACATTTATTGAAATCAATTTTAGAAGGAAATCGATATTTCGGTCCTTTAGATACTATATTGCGCATCCTAGAATCAGGAATAATTTTTAAATTGTCAGTAATAATATGACCAGCAGCCGGATAACAATACACTGGATTTTTACAATTACATGTATCAGGAGTGTTAGTGTCAATATCAAGATCAGAAACAAGTTTATTGAAATTAAAACTAATAGATCTAACAGGTTTATTGTATTTATAACACATAATGGGTGTTTCAGTATTTTGAAAATAAGCGGGAATGGATGAAATAACCGAACTGTCCCGGAAGATACTAGGTAAATCTATGAAATCCAAACCCTTGTTAATGAAGGATATTTTGATGTAATGACGTTTGTGATTAATTTCAGAATCGATGAAAGGACGAAGAGCATGCTGAGTATAACCTCTAGTTAAAAGAGCAGCGCCGTATAACTGATTAGAACTATCGTAGAATAGTAATTAATAATTTTGAACCCAAACAAAGCCAGTGGACATGATGGAATAAATAATAAGATGTTAAAACCTTTTGCTAAAGAGGTGGCGGTGCCTTTGTGTATTTTATTCAATAGGTCATTTAGGGAGGGTAAATTTGCAGGAAGTTGGAAATATTCAAATGTTATACCAATACCGAGATCAGTATCTCTGTGGACTAGGAAAATTACCAGAACGAATCGTGTTTAAACCTATACATACATTATTTTTTAGATGAAAATGATATTATTTATAAATACCAGTCTGCATTTTTACCAAATCATTCTACCACTTTTAAGTTAATTGATATTTACCATAATATTTGCCAAGTTATTGACAATAATCAGTTTGCTTGCGTGGCATTCTGTGATGTGTCGAAAGCATTCGACAGAGTTTGGCACAAGGGACTCATTTTTAAACTTAAACAATTTGTAGTAGGTGGGGAAGTGCTTAAATGGATTTCAAATTATTTAGATAATAGACAACAACGAGTAGTTATTAAATCGTCTAGGTCAGGCTTTAGAAATATAAATGCTGGAGTCCAACAGGGATCGGTATTAGGTCCATTTTTATTTTTAGTCTATGTAAATGACATCGCTGAATCTCTATTAAGTTTAACGAGACTATTTGCTGATGACAGTTCCTTGTTTTGCTCTGTTTCTAACATTCGTGATATTGAAGGAATTATTAACTATGAACTCCAAGTCCTAGTTGCGTGGGCTAAATGTTGGCTAATTAATTTCAATCCGGCTAAAACAGAATCAATCCTCTTTACGCTTAAACAGGTGGGGCACTTTCCTAACTTGATGAATAATAATGTCCAAGTACGAGCCGTTCGTGGAATTTCATAAACATCTTGGATTGACTTTAAGTAAAAACGGACAATGGCATGAGCTCATTAAAAAACATATAAACAAGTGCTGCAAAGATTGTAGGTATAATGAGAAACTTAAAATTTACGCTCACTAGAGTTGCGCTAAACCAAATATATCTTTCATATGTACTACCTATTCTTGAGTATTCTTCCGTCGTCTGGGATGGATGTTCTCTCCAAGACTCAAATGCTTTCGAAAAGCTTCAGAATGAGGCTGCTAGAATAGTAACTGGTCTCACGAGATCGGTTTCTTTGGTTAATTTGTACAGGGAATGTGGCTGGCCATCATTAGCAGACAGGCGGAAACAACGAAAATGAATTTCATGTACAGATCAACGAATGAGTAAGTTCCAAGCTACATAACTAATTTAATCCCTCCTGTTATAAGCGAAACTACCAATTATCCAATTAGAAATCAAAGTAGTATTACTCAACCGTTTGTCGTACCGAACTATTTAGGAAATGCTGTATTCCGTCAGGAATAATGTTGTGGAATTCTCTGGACGAAAACTTACGCAACAGCCCCTCCTTAAATTCATTTAAATATCAGACAAAAAGACACCATCTAGATGTTCAAAAAGTACCGCCTCACTATATTAATGGTGACAAATATTTGTCAATTGTGCATTCTAGAATTCGAAACAGTTGTAGTTACTTATGAAACGATTTGTATATTAACCATTTAACATTGAATCCACGTTGTATCTGTAATCAAGAAATAGAAAACGCAGAGTACTATTTCCTTCGATGCTCTAAATATGAAAACGAACGGTTGAGATTTTTTCCATGAAACGCGCGAGTTTCACCCCTGGAGTATCAACCGGATTTTATTTGGAGATGATCGCATATCCCTCGAAAGTAATACTGCACTTTTTAGAGCAGCCAGGAGTTGTATAAAAAAAAAACGATTTTCTGATTAGTATTTTAGTAGATGCCAATCACTTCATGCTCCCCCGAGAAGGCGCACACTATTTATTTATTTATTTTTTATTTATTTGTTCGTTCATATCATTATCACATGATCATAATTTATTGATGTCATTGTGTAGGGGAGGGTCGTAACTAATGTTGACAGAACTTGTGACCCAACCCCATTGCACACATGTGTATGTAATAGCTACAATAAAATATGTTTATATTATAATTCTGACCCCCTTCAAACCCAATTTTATATAGTAAATTTGGGTTTTACAGGAGTAAACCTTGTTTTTCTTATTTCTGCTTTAATAAGAAATAAGAAAAATATCAAAATTTTTCATCTAAAATTTTCTCTTTTTTTTCGGTGTTAAAATTTACATTGTATATGTATAGGCGTGTTTTTTTTTTTTTTTTAACTTTTTGTAGTGTAACGGTCATTTTTTATTCATCCATATGTCTCTCAAAAATGTTTAGATACGACTGGAAGAGATTGGTCGGTATTCTGATTGGTCTGACGATTGACCTCCTTTATAACTAGATTGACTGTAGCGAGTTTTGGGTTACCTGGAAAATGACCATTCTGAAGACTTATATTCATTATTTTTAAGAGTGTTGGGCCAACTATTTTAGCTAAAGCTTTTAATTTTTTGGCGAAAAGCCTTCAAGACCAGCTGCTTTTGTCACATCTAGCAATTAAATGGTGAAGACCAACTCTGATAATTTCATTAATGGAATACTGAAGCTCACGTTACTGGGTATCTTTGTTGCAAGAAATTCCTCTCACTTGGTTTTATCATAAATGGAATTATTTTGGATGTGATCGGATTAAAGTTTCTCGCTTATCTCTGCAAAGTACTGGTTCATCGTTTCAATGATACAAAAGAATACCATCTGTAATAATTTTATCAGTTACCCCCTATATATATTGCATTGCAACGCACTGACCTAAAAAGATATGCTATCTCAGGTCAAGTGAGCTTTATCACGTCAACATGACATTACACTTTTATGAATGAACCGGACCACTGAAAAAAATGACAAAAATGTTATTGCTACTGAGAAAAAATGAAAAAATTGCATCAAAAAATATCATAGGAAAAATATGGTCAGCTGACACTAAATATATCTACCGCCAGAACGCTTGGACGCACTGAGGACCATCAATAACTGATCGTAAATTGCTAATTCAAGAGTGTACAAGGGGATAAACTGATAAATAGAATACCAGATTCGTATCATTTGATATCAAGTTGATCAGACTCGGCTTCGAGAACGCATGTAGAATCGCTCGGCAAGCCTCACGATTCTACAAGCGTTCTCGAACCCTTGCCTGATAAACTTGATATCAAAAGACACTCACCTGGTATTCTCTATCATCAGGTATTTTGTTAAAATTGCTGGAGTGTTTATTTATGTTTCTAACAGGTTTCCATAAATATGACATATCTTTACATTTAGCCCTTATCTTGCTGAATATTCAGTTTAGTCATGCCCATTTCTGACTGTGAACCAATCGGATTACTTGATGTAATTTATCCCCATAAATTCATAAATTGAATGTCAAACAGTGTAGATCCTGATCAGATAGCTTCTTCAGAAGCCATCTGATCTGGGGCTACACTGTTTGCAAAGAAAAGGGTTGTCGTTAACAGCAGGATAAGAGTTATGTTTCAAAAAGGTTTCCATAAATATGACTTATATTTACATTTAGCTATTGATCGAGAAATTAATTCTTTCTTGACTGTTTGAATTAAAAGAAAGGCTTTATTTTGCCATAATCTGTACTCGGTCCACTTCTTCCGTTTATGATATGAATCTCGAAGTTTAATAGCATTTTTGATATCATCATTTAGCCGCTCAGGTTGTTTTATTTCTTTTTTGACCCTTTTAGTTTTAACTGGAGTATGTTTATCCAAAACGCATGGTGGCATGTAGCTGCCATCGAGATGCGAGATCCTACTTACTAAGTCGATGTATTTTATGTTGACATACTAGTGTAAGGCGACATATTTGGTTTGTTTATCGTTATGATAAAAATGATCTCGATTTTCATTAACTAGCCCAGAAACTGCTTTACAATGACACCCAGTTCACTGATATTTTTACAACGAAGTGTTACTTACATGTTGACATAAACTGGTTGTAATTTTTGTGATTATTGCTTTGTAATGACATCATGATAGGGTAAGTCGACTTAGGTTTTTTATGTTTACTAATCTGTAAAGTCGTCCTCAAAGTTAAAGTACCTACGTAGCTACCTTAAATATTTGAGGTTTTCACGAAAAAAAGGAAGCACTTACGACTCAAAGTGCAATCGAGATCCACTTTTGTTAACTTAAGAATAAGATTTTGACTTAAGGTCTATCTTAAACTTCAGGTCTTATTGTAAACCTGGGGTCTGGATTTTGGTCTTATTCCCTAGGCTGGAATACCCCTTGTTTTATTACCCTTATCTTAATCAGGTCCATACGAATTTCTGTTTTTAAGGCATAAAACACTCTGTTTAAAACAGCTATACTCAGAAACTATGAAACTAACACGGATATTCATAAATGTCACTACTGTCCATACTACTGTGCATACACCATGTGTATTAGCATGATGAAGTGTGTCTTAAGTGATTTTTGAAAGCAGAGACAGTACTACATTCCCGTACAAGGGGTATATATTTGGCAATGCAGGCGGCGACCCAGACCCCTACCCTATATAGCCCGTATGAAATACTTTTTCATTACGTGATACTGCGCTTAACCACGCAAATTCTCATTGCAGACATTTAATATTTAATAACCTTTAATATTAATTTGAATTAGTGTTATATCGGATCATTCTATTATCGCTCAGTTTTATATGTATATGTTGTTTTGATTTTACCGAATAAACACTCAATCAATCAATCAATGTTTAAGTCAGTTGTCATCAATATAGACCGTGACATTGTAAACATTCAAACGGTATGTAAAACATTGGACACAGTCGAAAACATCGGCGCCGTTTTACGCGTGAAAACGTTATGTTGGGAGATTTTGGAGGACAAAATTGATTTTTCAAAGGCTTTTGTGTGTTACAATTGAAACATATCCGTGTTATTACGTGATTCAGGGACATTGGAGTTTGCTTTATTCAGATCATTGTCTTTGGAAGTAAATACATGCGACAATAACTCGCACTGACGTAACAAACCTCATAATGAATTATTGAGGTGTATACATGTAATATGTGTTATCAGGACAAACTTCGGACGAACAACCGTTTGCTAACACACAAAATAAAACCAATATAGATCAAGCACATGTGCTATAATGTATATGATTAATGTATGTGCTTACATGTACGTGCTAACATTTTGAAATCCGTGGTTGGTTGCTAACTGAGCATGTGGCCTTTCACAGGACAAAGAGAGGGCTTCTGCTATGCGCAGACACCTACACATCCCACTAAAACAATAAATTGAGTCGGAAAATACTTTTTTGGCTGCTGCACATCGTCTTCTCAGGAAAACATACTCTATAAAATTACTGGATACCAAGCCCCGGGTTTAGCAAAGTTACCACGAGGTAAATTCCGAATATCTATGACCGCTACACGTCTAGTTTTCTTATGGAAAACGAGCGTGTTTATATATGCCAGATACAAACCCTGAGTTGAAGCCTCTTGTGGGGGTGGGGGAACTAAGGGTCATTTGGTATGGGTGAGCGGACAGGATTTTGAAATCATACCCCATTCATATACTTGTACTCTGAAAAAAAGGGACCTATTCATATACTTAACTTTCGAAAATGTCACACCCATAATATGAACTTGTATTACATACAATAAATACTTTTAGAAAAACCGTGCTGTCTGTCGGTCAGTCGTAAGTGCATAGATCGCTCGCTTGCGCCGTGTTCTTTTCATTTTTACGAGTGACTTCCTGCCAGTGATATATTAAGCAACTAGTCACTACCAGCACGAATATATTTCCTAAATAAAAGCTAACGCTCAAGACGTGAAAGTGGAGCTGTGGCTTAAGAGTCTTTATACTTTCGTTGGGTGCAACGAGGACGTAGTATAATAAACTCACAAGGTCTCCATTTCTGAACGTATTCTGTTATTCTGAAGATTTGCCTATAACCCATACCTGGGGTATATATAATCTATTCTATTCTGTTACATTCTCTAATTTAACGGCGACCTAATACCGGCTTTTATACGCCTTAAATGCTACATGGTTTATTGCCATGTCAGTTTAAAGCACTGAGACGACTTTGTAGTGAACTAAAAATATATATAAATAAAGTGTCGTTTTTAAAATAAGTCGACTTGCCTGTTCCGCAAGGCGCCTTATAAGCTATTTTTTTCAAGTTTGTGTATGTCATATTAAAGCACTATCTCGCTTATTTTTAGCAAAAATTTAGATAAAAATGACAGAAATATAAGACGACATATTTTATGTCGACTAAATATAAGATAACATATTTCATGTAGACTTAAAATATCTCAATGAACAAGAAAATTATGTAGACTTAATGGTACTTTTGTTGTTTTATCTGTATAATAAGTAGACTTAATATCTCGCATCTCGATGGCAGCTACATGCCACCATAGCATGGTGGCATGTAGCTGCCATCGAGATGCGAGATCCTACTTACTAAGTCGATGTATTTTATGTTGACATACTAGTGTAAGGCGACATATTTGGTTTGTTTATCGTTATGATAAAAATGATCTCGATTTTCATTAACTAGCCCAGAAACTGCTTTACAATGACACCCAGTTCACTGATATTTTTACAACGAAGTGTTACTTACATGTTGACATAAACTGGTTGTAATTTTTGTGATTATTGCTTTGTAATGACATCATGATAGGGTAAGTCGACTTAGGTTTTTTTATGTTTACTAATCTGTAAAGTCGTCCTCAAAGTTAAAGTACCTACGTAGCTACCTTAAATATTTGAGGTTTTCACGAAAAAAAGGAAGCACTTACGACTCAAAGTGCAATCGAGATCCACTTTTGTTAACTTAAGAATAAGATTTTGACTTAAGGTCTATCTTAAACTTCAGGTCTTATTGTAAACCTGGGGTCTGGATTTTGGTCTTATTCCCTAGGCTGGAATACCCCTTGTTTTATTACCCTTATCTTAATCAGGTCCATACGAATTTCTGTTTTTAAGGCATAAAACACTCTGTTTAAAACAGCTATACTCAGAAACTATGAAACTAACACGGATATTCATAAATGTCACTACTGTCCATACTACTGTGCATACACCATGTGTATTAGCATGATGAAGTGTGTCTTAAGTGATTTTTGAAAGCAGAGACAGTACTACATTCCCGTACAAGGGGTATATATTTGGCAATGCAGGCGGCGACCCAGACCCCTACCCTATATAGCCCGTATGAAATACTTTTTCATTACGTGATACTGCGCTTAACCACGCAAATTCTCATTGCAGACATTTAATATTTAATAACCTTTAATATTAATTTGAATTAGTGTTATATCGGATCATTCTATTATCGCTCAGTTTTATATGTATATGTTGTTTTGATTTTACCGAATAAACACTCAATCAATCAATCAATGTTTAAGTCAGTTGTCATCAATATAGACCGTGACATTGTAAACATTCAAACGGTATGTAAAACATTGGACACAGTCGAAAACATCGGCGCCGTTTTACGCGTGAAAACGTTATGTTGGGAGATTTTGGAGGACAAAATTGATTTTTCAAAGGCTTTTGTGTGTTACAATTGAAACATATCCGTGTTATTACGTGATTCAGGGACATTGGAGTTTGCTTTATTCAGATCATTGTCTTTGGAAGTAAATACATGCGACAATAACTCGCACTGACGTAACAAACCTCATAATGAATTATTGAGGTGTATACATGTAATATGTGTTATCAGGACAAACTTCGGACGAACAACCGTTTGCTAACACACAAAATAAAACCAATATAGATCAAGCACATGTGCTATAATGTATATGATTAATGTATGTGCTTACATGTACGTGCTAACATTTTGAAATCCGTGGTTGGTTGCTAACTGAGCATGTGGCCTTTCACAGGACAAAGAGAGGGCTTCTGCTATGCGCAGACACCTACACATCCCACTAAAACAATAAATTGAGTCGGAAAATACTTTTTTGGCTGCTGCACATCGTCTTCTCAGGAAAACATACTCTATAAAATTACTGGATACCAAGCCCCGGGTTTAGCAAAGTTACCACGAGGTAAATTCCGAATATCTATGACCGCTACACGTCTAGTTTTCTTATGGAAAACGAGCGTGTTTATATATGCCAGATACAAACCCTGAGTTGAAGCCTCTTGTGGGGGTGGGGGAACTAAGGGTCATTTGGTATGGGTGAGCGGACAGGATTTTGAAATCATACCCCATTCATATACTTGTACTCTGAAAAAAAGGGACCTATTCATATACTTAACTTTCGAAAATGTCACACCCATAATATGAACTTGTATTACATACAATAAATACTTTTAGAAAAACCGTGCTGTCTGTCGGTCAGTCGTAAGTGCATAGATCGCTCGCTTGCGCCGTGTTCTTTTCATTTTTACGAGTGACTTCCTGCCAGTGATATATTAAGCAACTAGTCACTACCAGCACGAATATATTTCCTAAATAAAAGCTAACGCTCAAGACGTGAAAGTGGAGCTGTGGCTTAAGAGTCTTTATACTTTCGTTGGGTGCAACGAGGACGTAGTATAATAAACTCACAAGGTCTCCATTTCTGAACGTATTCTGTTATTCTGAAGATTTGCCTATAACCCATACCTGGGGTATATATAATCTATTCTATTCTGTTACATTCTCTAATTTAACGGCGACCTAATACCGGCTTTTATACGCCTTAAATGCTACATGGTTTATTGCCATGTCAGTTTAAAGCACTGAGACGACTTTGTAGTGAACTAAAAATATATATAAATAAAGTGTCGTTTTTAAAATAAGTCGACTTGCCTGTTCCGCAAGGCGCCTTATAAGCTATTTTTTTCAAGTTTGTGTATGTCATATTAAAGCACTATCTCGCTTATTTTTAGCAAAAATTTAGATAAAAATGACAGAAATATAAGACGACATATTTTATGTCGACTAAATATAAGATAACATATTTCATGTAGACTTAAAATATCTCAATGAACAAGAAAATTATGTAGACTTAATGGTACTTTTGTTGTTTTATCTGTATAATAAGTAGACTTAATATCTCGCATCTCGATGGCAGCTACATGCCACCATAAAAACGCTTATATAAGTTCTTATCCAAATATCAAAATTAAGCAATACATTGCTACAAATTGCGTGTTATGGCAATGATAAGATCTTTGCGACCGGTACAGGCTAAGATCGGGTTGGTCATCTACCAAGTATAACAAGCATTTTCCTAGCAGGTATTCAACGTTTTAAACAATGTTAAAATTGAGTCGATGTTCATGCGGGGTTCTCGGGATATCCATGAGGCTGTAGAAGGCTAAAGCGATCAAGGCTGCTCAGACTCTGCAGGTGCGCAGGCTTATCTGAGTCTTCGCCGGTAGCACGACTTATTGTAGGTTTTTTCGTGAGTTGCCTCTTATTTGGAATCCGCTGTCACGCACGCCATATGTAGGCTGACATTTTCGTAAATGATCATAAATAATCACTTGTTAATTTCCCTAATTGCGAGGCACTCTGTATTCTATGGAGTGGAGTTTTGGAGTGCCGTTTGGAGAGCAGTTTGGAGTCGTATGTTTTGAAACTTTTATCATTATACAATGTGCTGAGACAATATTGCAAAATCAAGATCAATTCGACGGGCCTTTAAGAGCGCTGACTCTTGATCATTAGGTCTCTCACCGCTGTGGTTCGAGCCTCGCTCGGGTCACATGTGAGACGCCATGTTCTGCAACGGAAGGTCAGGTGGTTTTTCTCCGGGTACTCCGGTTTTCGTCCACCTCTGATTAACGATCGGCTCGATATGAGTGAAAAAATCTTGAAAGGGCTGTAAAACCAAAACCAAACCAAGATCAATTCCTGTCATCAGAATATAAAACAAGAGTCTCAATGAGCCTGAAATTCTCACCTGGGGAAATATGTTTTAACAATCGATGAAATCGCTGCTGCCTTTAATGAATTTGGTAATCGATGGCGTAAATGAGAGTATGTTGAGCATAAAGCTCCCCCCCCCCCCCAAAGAATGGAAACTTAGCATTCTGAAACTAGTGAACTAATGCATTTATTTCTTTTATTTCTACTCTCAAAATACGAACTTATTACCTCCTAAAGCTAAGACGTCTTTACGTCACCTAAAACTAGGTATTCAAGAATGTCATAAGAAGTTTGCTTTGGCTCGCTAACAATGCCGTCGTTGTTTTACGGCTGCTCTATGTTAACACTCTTCAGCAAGAGCTTGGTGGCACTAAGGCCTATTAACTGCAGCTTTTGGCTGTAGAGAGGGCTGTAGATTATGACCACATTTATCATTCAGCCACCAACTTTGCTGTATGTGTTACAGAAGGCCAAGACAAGCTTCATATGTTATATTGGTTCCCTATACATTAATAAAAGACCATACTAAGCACGGTTTATTGCCAATTCAAGCTCTTGTACCACACCAGACCTTTTCGTGCTTTTCCCTTTTCATTGCCTTCACTTCTGTTTCAAAGTAGAAGTAAAACAAAGATCAGGAATCGATACAATAACTTACTCCACCCATCACAGACACCAAAGGGAAAGAAACACAAACATGAAGCGACCAGACCATAATGGAAACCTAAACATAAATTATAATTTTTCTGATCTTCAAAAGTGAATTCAGTTTTTCGTTTAGAATATTATGAGGAAGTGTAGTGTAAAGGGTGGAAAATCATAATCAAAAAGTGTGTGAAGCTCTCACCTTTCTACTTGACAATTTATACATAAGATTTGGTACTTAGTTGTTTAGACAAATTGTGGATATTCTGATGGGTACGATTTGCGCAAGCCTTGTGGCTGATCTGTTCTTGTTTTGTGATGAAAGAGACTTCTTTCCACTGACCGTTCCAAGGCGGTTCTTCTGTGGGGGTTTATTTATGGTGTTGTTTGTTACTTTGTGTATCACTTGTGTCTTTTTATTTTGGACGGCCATATGGCCATTTTGTGGGAAAATAACTGTCCTTATGGCCTTCCTTTGTTTAGGTTTCCATTATGGTCTGGTCGCCGAATGTTTGTGTTTCTTTCCCTTTGGTGTCTTTGATGGGTGGAGTAAGTTAATTGTATCGATTCCTGATCTTTGTGTTACTTCTACTTTTCATGGTGTTCCTTTCCGTTGAAAACCAATCTGAAATCATTGAAGCAGCCAGCTCGACTTCTAGATATTTGAATGATTTATTTAATATTGACAACACTTATTGCGATGGATTTACCCGTCTAATTTATCCCCAGAACTTCAGTTATATAAAGCAAATTCTTCTGATACCGAGGCCCCGTTTTTTGATTTACATCTATCTATTGTGAATGAGTTTTGTTTCCTACAAAATTTATGATAAACGCAATGATTTTGATTTTGAGATTTTAATTTTTCCTTTCTTGGATGGTTTTGTTTGTTTGTTTGATTTGAGGTTTAACGTCCCCGTCAACACTATAAAGGACATTTTGGAGACGTTGCTTCCAGTTTTGTGGGACTTTTATCCGACATTGAGATGATATTACATTTCAAGCCCTGCCGCCCAATGAAACCAATAGGGTTTATAAGTATGGTCGGGCCGACTCGCACCGCTTTGCCTGGACAGGCTTAGATCCTCTAAGCTGTTTACCAGTACTCGTGTGCGGGTCGGTTTCAGCTCTGCGTGGAAGCATCATGCAGCCAATATTTTTCTTAAAGCCCCCATTTTCTTGGATGGTGATGTTCCACGTACGTCATACTATGGCGTTTATATTTCGCAGTTAATTCGATTTGCCAATGTGCCTAGTCATATAACTGACTTAAACACTCGTAATAAATTGTTAACTGCTTAACTTCTTAATCAGTGCTATCGGTATCATAAACTACGCAAAGCCTTTTCAAAATTCTATACACGTAGTTCCGATATAATTTCAAAATTTAATGTTGGACTTTAATCTCTTCTGCAACAAGGTCTATCGGAACCCGAATTTTATAGTGACTTATTAGTAGATAAATTCAGAAAAATATATTCATGCAATAACTTCAGCACCCAATATCGTTAATCATTCTTCTATATAAAAAGATTGGGTACAACATAAAATGTTATGCGACAGACTGCATGCATGGTTGACAACTTTGCTTCCTTCTTTAATTGCACGCCGTAGGTTCAGGCCTCAGATTCTATGACAGTTCCAGCGTAAAGGCTTACTGAGAATTAGAAGTTAATTTTATGTAATGTTGGTTGGTGCCTGATGCCCTTCGTCTCTGGTCGGGTCCATCGTTGTCTAACTGTGGGTTTTCTTTTGCTCCAGCATTTCAGTGGTTTCTTGCTGTCGAGTCCTCATCGTTATTTCAACTCTGTTTGTTTGATTTTTTGTGTTCTCGGAGAAGATGCATTGATGAGTAAGGGGGCCTTTATGCGGACTGAACAAATTATTTGTATAAATCGCGACGGAAGTAAGGGGCGAGGATTACGTCCTCGAAAAATCGATTAAAGCCCCCATGTCGAATTCGTTTCACTGACTGTTCCAAGGCGGTTCTTCTGTCGTAGTTTTGTTTGTTTTTTTTTTTTGGGGGGGGGGATTATTTTTTATGGTTTTTCTTTGAGTGTTTGTATCGCTTATAGTTTTTTGTTATGGATAGTTTATTGGCCATTTTGTGGGAAAAGAAACTGTCATTTTGGCTTTCCGCTCGTGATGTCTTGTTAGGTTAATTAGGGTCTTGTTATTCCATGTTTGTGTTTCTTTCCCTTCGGTGTCTCTGATGGAAGCTGTGGGTTAATTGTATCGATTCCTGGTCATTGCCTATAATTTACAGTTATGACTTCTAAAATTGATAAAGGAATCCTTCGATTGCATCTGATTGTTTTTGCTACCGATCGACAAGGGAATATGGGGTAACCATAAAGCTGACAGTTTCTCATCACTTACAGCTCTACCAGGATAAATCAATACTTAACCTTTATCTTGCTGAATAGTCATTTAAGCCACACCCATTTCTGTCTATCAACCAATCAAATTGCTTGATGTAATTTATGGCTACAAATTCATAAACTGTATGCCAAACAGTGTAGATCCTGATCAGATGGCTTCTTCAGAAGCCATCTGATCTGGATCTACACTGTTTGCAAAGATAGGGGTTGTCGTGAACAGCAAGATAAGGGTTAACCCATCCGATGAATATGACATCAACTTTTCCAGTGTTTAACAAAAAGTTCAATGGAATAAATGTATCAAAAATGAGAAGTTGGAGGTGCTTGAGTAAGTTATATCACCAACAAGTTCAGGGAAAGAATTATTTTTGTCGTGACTGCTGTAAGTATGGCGCGAAATAGTAGTCCAATTTTCTGTCCGTTTGTCAAGCCATCAACATTTGCGACCACCCTAGCGTTCCTAGTAATGGTCAAGCTTATTTTACAATAACTATAAGGGCTTCATTAATGATACTTGGTACAAACTGGCATCTAGGGATGACAACTTTAATGCAAGTATCCTTATTTGACCTCGACCTACATTTCATGGTCCGAAGCATCCGTGGTGCAGTGGTTACGCTACTCGCCTTGTAAACCAGGGATCGCAGGATCGATCCCGGGCTTCTCAAGACTTTCGGATGGGTCTTTAAACCGAGATCCTGTCTCCGTATGACCTTAGCTGTTGGTGGGACGTAAAACTAAAACTCACTCACTTACTCACATTTCATGGTCCAGTGACTTTGTGAATTATTGCGACACATCTAGAGTTCACCCTAGTATTCAGGTTAAATTTTTCAAAAAACTAAAAGAGCTTCATTAATAATAATTGGTACAAACTTTAATGCAAACATTCATATTTGACCTTGACCTACATTTCATTGTTCACTGACTTTGTGAACTATTGCGTCAAATTTAGCGTTAAAATTCATGAAGTTAACATTCATCAAGTCAGTGAATAACTTATATACATGTATCTCAATGCTTGTTAAAGTTATTTTGAACACGAAGTTAATTATCAGGAAAGCATGGGGGTAACTAAAATACCATACATGAGCTTTGGTTCTTGTTCAGTCGTTTGTACAATTGTACCAAGTACCACCAATATACCTCAAATGATAGAAGAATCATGGCGATTACGGACTAATGGACATAGGAGACAGTCCTGAATTTATTCGGTCAACAGCAGGTGAACAAGTCCATGAAATGCACACAACCCTAGAGAAAACTGGGGTTAACGGGGTTATAAATTATTTTTCTTATTTCTGCTCATAGTAGACATAGGTTGTGGGTACTCGTTAGAACCGCCTCAAAAAGGCGGTTCTATCGAGCGCCAACAACCTATGTTTGCGGTATAAATAAGAAAAATATCAAGGATTTTCATCGGAAAAGTAGCCATTTAGGAGATATGGAAAACATACCCTATGCCGCACGGGTGTGTTATCGTAATGAGATGATATAGGTGAACAAAAATGGCTCACATGCACAGTAAATGAACTCTACAGCAAGGTAAGAGCGAGTGAGCAAATAAAATGCAACTCCAAATTTGGTTGCAGACTCCGATTCAAACTCCACTCCTGGCCCTCGCCCATAGGGGTTTGAAGAAATATATGGGATGCATGATGCTTCCTCGCAGAGTTGAAACCGACCGCACACGAGTACTGGTAAACCGCTTAGAGGATCTAAGCCTGCTCAAGCATAGCGGTGTTGACTTTACTGGGCGACAGGGCTTTAGATGTCATTTCATCTCAATATCGGGAAAAAGTCCCATAAAATTGGAAGCAACGTCTCCAAAATGGACTAAACAGTGTTGACGGGGACGTTAAACCTCCAATCAAAACAAACAAAACAAACTCCACTCCAAGACTCCACTCCAAAATAGAAGCGAAGGCAATGATCAAGAATCGATACAATTAACCCACAGCTCCCATCACAGACACCAAAGGGAAAGAAACACAAATATAAAACCACAAGGCCCTGAGGGAAACATCAATAGTGGAAAGCCAAAAGGACAGTTCCTTTCCCACAAAATGAACTCCATGACGTCATCCCATATAATACAAAGCGCAAAATTGCGTTTACAGCTACGGAACAGTGGGCTTGGCTAAAGCCTATATGTTTAGGAGACATGGTCACCTACAACAGGAGTCATTCTTTCAAAAATATTTTAAGCGATCCTTTCCAACAGGGGCCTACACTTATCTCTTGTCCTACGCCCCTGTCCATCGGCGCTTGCAGAAACGGTGCTTCCGACCGCGCACACCCACTAAGGTCTAAGCCTGCTTATGCAAAGTGGTGCAAATTGGTCCGTCAATGCATATAAACCCTTTTGTTTTCATTGGGCGCAGGACTTGAGATGTCATTAAATCTCGTCCCACAAAATTGGAAGCAGTGTCTCCAAAATGACATAAATAGTGTTGACGGGGATATTGAACCTCAAATCAAACAAATAAATCTTGTCCTGCTAAACCGGATCATGCACTACGTATTTCAAACAGTGTTGATGCAGATTAGATGGCTTCTGATCAGTATCTACACTGTTTGACTTTCAGTTCGTAAATTACTAATCAGTAATCTGAATGGTAGATGTTCAGAAATGAGCCAGCGCATGAAAAAAACTGCAAGAAGGCTTGAGCGACCAGCGAAGACTCAGATCAGCCTGCGCATTCGCGCAGTCTGATCAGAGTCTTCGCTAATCGCATGTACCTACTATAGGCTAATATCTCTGCAAAGAGACATAAGCATAAGGTCTTGTCATAGTGGATGGGTGCGCAGGTTGATTTGAGTATGTGCTGGTCACACCGGCCTTTTTGTAGGTTTTGTTACGCGCCGGCTCAAATGTGTGTAGGAGATATAGCTGTGCAAAGCTGTCTCACCACAAGGGGTTGTACATTTACAAACAACCGCACATCGGGGCTTGAAGAAGTAGACAGGGCTGTATTCATGATGTTTCCACGCAGAGCTGAAACCGTACGCACATGGGTACTAGTAATACGCTTAGAAGGTCTAAGCCTGCCCAGGCAAAGTGATGCGGGTCGGACCGTCCATGCATATAAACCCTATTGGCTTCATTGTGAGGCAGGGCTTGAGCTGTCATTTCATATCATTGTCGGATAAAAGTCCCACAAAATTAGGAACAACGCCTTCAAAGTGACCTATATGCTGTTGACGGGGACGTTTATCCTCAGATCAAAATCAAACAAAACGTACAAGGGTTGTACATATACATACTGGCGGGCGCGAAATGCGCCTTCGAGCAAGGATGCACAGGGAAAACTCATATCAGCCTGCGCACCCGGAAGTTGTTCTCTTAAAGTGGAGAAACAAGTTATGCATCCTATTTTTAGTATTCTGAGTAATGTCTTGTTTTCCTTTATCTCCACTTCATCGATTTTTGCATTTCGCAATATGAGAGGGTCGATTAAAATCCCTTCAGAAACCGTCTAGTAAAATCCGCTGCAAGCACCTCTTTATACAATAAAATTACTATATTAAGACCACCTTTGGGACTGTTCAAAAGTTGTCTTTAAGACCACTTTTGAACAGTCCCAAAGGTGTCCCATGACAACAGGACACTGTATGCAGAAAACGCAAAGAAATAATACTGCAACCTACTAAATCAGTTTTTATAGCAAAATAAGTCTTCCCAATAAACACAAAACGTTATCGTAACGTTTTTATAGGTTTCAAAATGGTTACGCAGAACGTGACGTTTTGTAAACGTTTTGCTAACGTTTTTTCTGTGTCGAACTGCGATAACTGTTTTTTGGCAATCAGATAAAAAATACTTCCCTTCTACAAAACCTAGAGCTTATTCCTTAACCTGTCAAATACGTTTCGAAGAAGTAATAAAAAGGTTACAGAAAAAAACATTTTTTTACTAACGTTGTTAAAACGTTCTATAAATGTTGCATATATATATATGCACCTTCTTTCCGCCAATATTCTTGGAACGAAGAACAAAGAAAATCGAACGCCCTCACCGAATTAGTGTTTTTTCCGGCTCATTTTGCTACAGGTAACAGTGATGTGATGGTTTAATTGCATGTGGTTCTTATTTTATTTGCACCGGATAATAATATAATGTAACTGTTATGCGCGATTGTTTGAATTTTGTGGCTGTCACATGTTTTCGCGACTAATGAAGTAAACAGTCATCTGTTGCATGACAATATTCGTAAATAGTGACATGTTTTCGGTTTACTGAAGGTGACGACAAGTTTACTCACTGCATTTGATTAATTTTATGACAAAATTTCTGTTATTTATTCAAAAGTAATTGATCAAAGTGTTTCGTTTGAAACAAACGTTGTGAAAACGTTCTTGAAACGTTCAATATACATCGGCGCGTGCATTTGTTTAACATTTTCATATATCAAAAACGGTGTTTTCTGATGAAAATTTGTAGAAGTTATCTCATTACTGCTTAAAACACAGTATGTGGGTACTCGTTCCAACTCGTTCCAACGAGTACCCACAACATAATTAAGTCTTCGAACAAAAATAAGAAAAACAATGAATTCCCAAGTAAACCCCAGTTTTCTTTATATAAAACAGGGTCTCCAGGGACGTTCATTACACGGACTTGGTAATGTGATGGACAGGGCTTCAGATAAAAAAAAAACGTAATATGGACGTCATTTTATTTATACACTGTTAAAGCATATACATGCTATGTGGTTTACAGTTGTCAATTTTACGGAACACCCACATCAATTTTACATGAAATAACCACTTCTGCTTGCCTGTAATCCATCACGAAAACATACATATATGATTTTGACCCTCTTCAACCCCATTTTATACAGTGAAACTGCGGTTTACAGGGGTATACATTATTTTCTTATTATCGCTCAAAAACGTAGATTGTGGGTACTCATTAGAATCGAGGCGGTTCTAACGAGTACCCACAATCTATGTTATGAGCAGAAGTATGAAATATATATGAAGTTTTTATCTGATAATTTTAAATTTTTGGTTGTAAAGTTTTCAAAATGTTTGAATAGGCATGTTTTAGTAATGTCAGTGATCTTGTTTATCTCTGTTTTAATCAGTATCAATAACATGGATAACATTATTTGACATACAGTGGAATGTGCAATTTCAATAGATAACTTTACAATTCTGGGTAAAAGTCCCACAAAATTGGAAGTAACGTCTCCAAGACGACCCTTACAGTGTGGACGGGGACGTTAAACCTCAAATCAATCAAACAAACAAAAACTTACTTTTACTGCGATTCGAACCCACGCACAAATGCGGCGACGTAAAAAAACTTTACTGTTTACAACACCATGTCAAATACACTATAGAAAAGTAAAGCCCACCTGAGACTCACCTACCACATCTTGAATTCAAGAGCAAGTTATTGAAAATAACCACTCGATGACTTCCAAGACAAAAAAGCAACATAATTTTGTAGTCATAAAGAAACATATTAAGACAAAAGCTTTCTAAATAATTTTTACGGGTTTATTTATCAGGTTGAATTAAACCTTCCATATGAACGTTACTTAATTAAACGTTCCCAAAAACGTTTTAAGAACTTCTTTTATAAACGTTTTTAAAATGTATATTTACTGCTGGGAATAACATTTTTTAAACGTTTTTTGAATGTTTTATGAACGTTTTTCAAACGTTTTTCAAAAACGTACTCCGACGTAAAAAAACTTTCCATATAAACGTTATCCAAACGTTCACAAAAAAACGTTTTTTTTTAACGTTTTTTAAACGTTTTTGAAACGTTTTAAAAACGTTTCTTTGTAAGCTGGGTTAATTTCAGGTGGTCTTAATAGCGGAATATCACTGTATACAGTAGAAAATTTGGGTTTACACGGATATACGTATATTATTTTCCTTATTTTAGCTCAGAAACATAGGTTGTGGATACTGGTTAGAACCGCATCAGCCAGGCGGTTCTAACGAGCACCTACAACATAACGACGTCGTTAGTTAACGTATCGTTAAAACTTTGATCATTAAATACGGGAAATATGCTGAAATGTTTGCTGAAAAAATGTGAGCAGCTTTTGCGGACGCAAAAGCTGCTCACATTTTTTCAGCAAAAATACCCAAATTTACAATATTGTACTTGCTAGAAGAGTTAACAATATGACCACTAACGAGCTCGTTAAGCTAACGATGCTTTGAACAACTAGCACCAGGCTAACAAGTCTGTAAAATGAAAACACCTTTTTAGAGAAAAGTGCGGTTTACAGGGGCATACATTATTTTCCTTATTTTTGCTCAAAAACATAGATTGTGGGTACCCGGTAGAACCGCCTCAATGAGGCGGTTCTAACGAGTATCGACCATCTAAACTTGCACTAGAAATTAGAAAAAAAAAACAAAGTGTGTGTGTGGGGGGGGGGGGGGGACGGGGTGCCCATTTGGGGTATTCTGGCCTTGTTATATTTTGCAGGTAAACAGCATAACATGTGTACTTTATTATGGCATACCTCCTGTCGCGCGCAAGGTTGTTTTTTTTTTTCGAGCTACAGGCCTTTAAAAGTGGGTGGGGTAACTTAGCATGAAACTTTAGTGTATTTTGAAAATAACTCTGGTTATTACCTGTGTGCTCTTTCACTGCTATAATCTCCGCTCTGCTTCGTGACGGGGGATTAAATATGATACTGTTATCCAAGAATCATCATTGGTTTCCTTCCATATTACCTAAGAACAAATTGCAGTGAAAGAGCGCACAGGTAATAACCAGAGTTAACTTTCAAAATACACTACAGCGTCATGCCAAGTTACCCCACCCACATTTAAAGGCCTGTAGCTCGAAAAAACCCAACCTTGCGCGCGACCAGAGGTATGCCATAATTAAGTACACATCTTATGCGTTTTACCTGCAAAAAAAAAACAAAAAAAAAAAAACAGATTTGGTACAACATCACGTGAACAAGTCCGTGAAATGAAGACTCCCCCTAAACCCCACTTTATATAGAGAAAACTGGGGTTTAGGGGGTATTCATTATTTTTCTTATTTCTGCTCCCAGACATAGGTTGTGGGTACTCGTTAGAACCGCCTCATTGAGGCGGTTCTAACGAGCACACACAACCTATGTTTTGAGCATTTATAGGAAAAATATCAAGGATTTTCATCAGAAATGTAGCCATTTTGGAGATGTGAGAAATGCACTATGCCGTACGGGTGTGTTATCGTAATGAGGCCAGAATACCCACAAATGGGCACCCCCCTTTTCATCTGAAATGGCTAGTTCTAGAGATACGAAAGACGGCATTTTTCGACACGGATGTCTAATCGTACTGAGTTCCTCAATATGCTTCTATATGGTAACAATTTGTCTAACATAAGCGTCAAGTTAGTAACTTTTAGTAACTTATTCGCTATTAGCTATCCTACATTCAATAACGAATAAGTTTTGTTTGTTTGATTTTAGGTTTAACATTTCCGTCAACACTATACAGGTCTTTTTGGAGACGTCGCTTCCAGTTTTGTGGGACTTTTACCCGACATTGAGATGAAATGACATCTCAAGCCCTGTCGCCCAATGAAACCAATATGGTTTATAAGCATGGACAGTACGAATCACACCGTTTTGCCTGGGCAGGCTTAGATCCTCTAAGCGGTTTACCAGTAATGTTTGCGGTATAAATAAGAAAAATATTACGGGAGATTTTCATCAGAAAAGTAGACATTTGGGAGATATGAAAAATGCACAATGTCGCACGGGTAACCGAGTCTGCTATTTTCGTTTATTTTGGTCTATTCTTTGCTTCCAAAGGATCTAACTACTCAGAACGTATTTTAAATGTATTACGAAATTTGATAGTGAAAATATTGCAATATTTTAAAATATTTTCAATTAATATATAGTTAAATGAGCTTGATGAACAAGTGTGTGTGTGTGTGTGTGTGTGTGTGTGTGTGTGTGTGTGTGTGTGTGTGTGTGTGTGTGTGTGTGTGTGTGTGTGTGTGTGTGTGTGTGTGTGTGTGTGAATTCGGGTTTAACGTCGCTTTCAACAATTTTTCAGTCATATCACGACGGTGTCTGGTTGCGACAGGGAGCTCAATGCTCACGTTTATAGTGCTGCCTCACTGAAGTATCATGTCCCAGACACATTACATGATACCCCACCCAGTCACATTATCCTGACACTGGATCGACGAGTCCTAGCTCTACCCCGTAAATCTGAGTGCCAAGCGAGGAGCAGCTAGTACCATTTTTAACGACTTTGGTATGTCGCGGCCCGGGATCGAACCCGAGACCTCCCGTTCCCCGGAGCGGACACTCTACCAACTGAGCTATCGGGGCCGGTATGATGAACAAGAACCATAGCAAAATGCAGTTCTTGTATACAGGTGCATTTTCAGACAGACCAGGTGCAAATCTAATCACGAAAACACCCTTATACAAATACAGTGTAAATTTTACCGCTGAAAAAAAATTAAGATGAAAAATTGCGATATTTTTTCTTATTTCTGCTCAAAACATAGATTGTGGGTACTCGCCTCATCGAGGCGGTTCTAACGAGTAGCCACAATCTATGCTTTAGAGCAGAAATAAGAAAAATAAGGTTAACCCCTGTAAACCCCAGTTTTACTAAATAAAAGTGGGGTTCAAGGGGGTCAAAATTATATAAGCATGTTTTGATGATGGTGGAAAGAGTCCGAGAATGGAATCCCGCTGGAAAGTTCAGAAACATACATAAAACCCTATCTTGGTCTCTAACGAGTTCGCTTAGGTTCTATACTGTTTTGCAGGTGAAGCTGTGCAGGTCCCATGCAGTAAAATTGAATTGTCTGCATGAAAATGTAAATATTCACAATGGTTAAAATATAAATTGAAGTTAGTCTTCTGTCTGTCTGTTCGTTAAAAAAACGCATAATTAACCCTTTTTGTACCAAATGGAATCTTCTACCTTATATATGGCAGGAGTCCATCTCGAAATTTAGGGGTGTCAGGTTGTGTTTTCTTCAAAATTTATTCGGGGAATGGCTTAACATTTTGCAAACAGTGTAGGCCCTGATCAGACGCCGCGTTCTGATCTGGGCCTCCACTGTTTGCCAAGGTACCCCTTTAGGGGTTTCTGGTACGGAATGGGTTAAAATCACAACTTACGCCACACACCAGTATTTATTTCATTGACGTTTAATCCACATTGAGAAGAGATGATATATCAAGCCCTGTCGTCGAATGAAACATGTAAGAGCTATATGCATTGGGCGGCCTGACTCAAACCACTTTACCCGAGGTAGGCTCAGACCTTCTAAGGGGGTTTACCAGTACTCATGAACGAGCCTCCATGGCCTAGTGGATAAGAGCGCTGACTCTTAATCATTAGGTCTCTCATCGCTGCGGTTCGAGCCTGGCTGAGACGCCAAGTTCTACAACGGAAGGTCAGGTGGTTTTTCACCGGGTACCCCGGTTTTCGCCCACATCTGATGAACAATCGGCTCAGAATAAGTGAAATAATCTTGAGCGGGTCGTAAAACAAAACAAAACACACACAAAAAAAACACTTATTTGCGGTCAGATTCAGCGCTGAGTGGAAGCACCATGCTGCTCGGTATATTTCTATAAGCCCCGATGGGCGGGGGCCGATACTTCCCAGCAGGCAAACGTCGCTATGGCAACTTCAGATCAACGTCGGTGCAACGTCACGACGTGGATGTGACGTTGCATAAATGTCATGACGTTGTACAGACGTTGATGTGACGTCACAATGACGTCATGTGCCCGCTAGGTTGTGATAACTGGTCTATCAAGGTTTATTCCTTTGAACCCTTAAGATATACAAGAAATGTGTATCTAGATGAGATTATCTTTAATCAAGATATGCACTGTTCGCCACCCTGTTTTTGGTACTGGCTAAAACTTTGGCCAGTTGGTCAAAACTAACGACGTCGTTAGTTAACCCTTTTTGTACCATCCTTTTATATAGCAGGGGTTCATTTCTAGATTTCGGGGTGACAGGTTGTGGTATCTTCAAAATTGATTTGGAAAATGGCTGAACTTTCTGCAAATAGTGTAGGCCCTGATGAGACGCCGCGTTCTGCGGCGTCTCATCTGGGCCTACACTGTTTGACAAGGTACAAGTTTAGGGGTTTTTCAGTCTGAAATGCGTAAACAGGTTAACGTATCTTTAAAACTTTGGTCATTTAATACGGGAAATAAGTTTTTTTTTTTTTTTTTTTGCTGAAAAATATGTGCAACCTTTGTACTAGAATGTTTTATAACTTGACCACTAACGAGCTCGTTAAGCGAACGATGCTTTCAACAACAGGACCAGGTCTTTGAAAGAAAGCATAGATTTTATTCACCAGCCCTTCCCTTACTTTTATTGACTAGGTAGTAAAGATCTTTTAAAAGCCTAGGCCTACAAGCTGCGTCTCATGAAACTGTGTCTTGAGCGTTCTTCAACTTGTGACGATCCGTGCGACCCTGTGCGCCTGTACTGCGAGAAAAAACAGCCTCTATTTACCCTTGGATGGACTGGAATATAATTGTACTTAAGGATGCGCAGTCTGATCATTCTTCACCTGGTCGTCCAAACTGTTGAGCCTGTGTTCTTGAGACCCGGATGCACAATACAAATTCAATTGTTCAGTTTGTCAAGTTTTCAGAACAGAAAAGATTTACTCAACTAAAAATCATGAATCTTGTACATGTAGCGGGACCGCTTGGCGTGTTAGGAATTTTGTCCATAATTTTACAAGCTGTAGGATTTTTCTCGCCGGCATGGATGATATACAGTATGGAGGTGAACTCGAAATCCCTCGACACGAAAACGCGTATCGACATAAGAATGGGGTTGTGGACAACGTCAGCTTGTGTGGATTCAGAACTTTCAGAGTTCGAAGACGTGCCTGAGTCGGGGGAGAAATGTGCCTCAGTATCGACTCTCGAACTTGAAAGCAGGTTTTCAACAATGTCGTCCTCAATGAACAGGGCTGGTAAGTAAATTCACCATATTTGCATTATTTGCTGGCTCCCAGCTTGCACATTGTCAATATTGGAAAAACAGGTAACCAGACCCCCCTGACCTTTCAAGGTCAGGGGGGTCTGGTTACCTGTTTTTCCAACACTTATAATCTTCAGACTAGGAACCAGCAGATAATGCAAATATGGTGAATACTGTAAGAATCTTACATGGTTGATAACCGGCCCCGATAGCTCAGTTGGTAGAGTGTCCGCTCCGGGGAACGGTACTAGCTGCTCCTCGCTTGGCACTCAGATTTACGGGGTAGAGCTAGGACTGGTCGATCCAGTGTCAGGATAATGTGACTGGGTGTGGTATCATGTAATGTGTCTGGGACATGATACTTCAGTGAGGCAGCACTATAAACGTGAGCATTGAGCTCCCTGTCGCAACCAGACACCGTCGTGATATGACTGAAAAATTGTTGAAAGCGACGTTAAACCCGAATTAACACACACATACATGGTTGATAGGGGTGGATGGAAAAATCCGTCCCGAGGACCTACTGTCCAGCATCACGAGGCTTATCCACCCCTCACACCTATGTAGGAATCCCTTTTTTTGCATACCTTCCATTTCTGAGCGTGGAATTTAATACTGCACTAACTTCGGTTGCCGACGTCAACCGTATTGTGATGGCACTACAGTGAGTGAGGTCACGCTACATGCTGTGACGCCAACCTTAACGACGACAAACATGTCCCTGGGTAAGAACACTAGGGTTGGAACAGGATTTCTATCCCAAGCTAAAACTATGGATTTCCTTAGAAAGTAAGATTCCGCTGTTAAGACCGCCTAAAATTAAGGCAAATTATCCTTTTAAAAACATATATAGATGGTTTCAGGCATATTTTCCGCTTTGTGTTTGCTACATCCAGTGTGCTCTAGTTGGAGACCACATTTGGGACTGTTCAAAAATGGTCTTTACGACCTGTTTTGAACAGTTTCAAAGATGGTCTAAATATAGGAATTTTACTGTAAACGATGAAATTTCGATATCTCGAACACGGGTGGCTGGTATGCCATGGCTAATTCGATCTTGTTCTGGAACTCCTATAGAATTATTCCCATACTTCATGATATCCATAAACTGTAGAACTTCGATGGCTCGAACACCGATGGCTTGTTTACCATGGCTGAGTCGAGCCCATTCTTGAGTCCCTAGGGAATTCATCTTCATAAGAAACAGTGCAGGATAATTAAGATGTTCGACTTTTATCTTGCCAGTGCATGCTATGTGTACTCATTAGAGGCGATTCTAATGAGTACACAAAGCATACATTTTTTATTATAAATCATCGAAAAGATGTCCCCAAATTAACCCCGTTATGGCAGTAACTCCAAATTGCTCGAACTACCCCTGTTTCGAACAAATTTTCGTGGTCTCAAAGGTGTTCGAACCATTGAAGTTCGACTATATTTGGGATAATCCATGGGGGTTTGTTTGAATTTATCTTTGAAGTGTACTCATTAGAATCGCCTCAGTGACAAGGTGAGCTTTTGTGATCACATTTTGTCCGTCGTGCGAACGTGCGTCCGTGCGTGCGTGCGTGCGTCCGTAAGCAATTTCAAATAAGTACATCTCTAATACCCCATGGCCAATCTTGATCAAATTTCATGTGAAGCATCATCAGGTAGGGGGAAAGGCTGCATAAGCTTTTTGGGCAGATCTGGAATTAAGGCAACATATAGCTCCCATAGACTTATAATGGGAAAAATTAAAAAAAATCTTCTTCTCTGAAACCACAGGGTCCAGAGCTTAGATATTTAGTTTGTAACAGTGTCAAGTGGTCACCTACATAAATCCTGCCAATTATGCCCCTGGGGTCCAAATTGGCCACACCCCGAGGCCCCTTAGCTCCTATAGACTCATAATGGAAAAAAAGTTTTAAAAATCTTCTTCTCTGAAACCACAGGGCCCAGGGTTTAGTTATTTAGCATGTAGCAATGACAAGTAGTCACCTACATAATTCCTGCCAATCATGTCCCTGGGTTCCAAAAGGGCCACCCTCCGGAGCCCCTTCACTCCCATAGACTCATAATGGTAAAAAGCTTGAAAAATCTTCTTCTCTGAAACCACAGGGCCCAGAGCTTAGATATTTAGCCTGTAGCAACGGCAAGCGGTCACCAACATAATTCCTGCCAGTCATGCCCCTCGGGTCCAAATTGGCCACAACCCGAGGCCCCTTAGCTCCTATAGACTCATAATGGAAAAAAGCTTCAAAAATCTTCTTCTCTGAAACCACAGGGCCCAGAGTTTAGATATTTAGCATGTAGCAACGGCAAGTAGTCACCTACACAATTCCTGCCAATCATGTCCCTGTGTTCCAAAAGGGCCACCCTCCGGAGCCCCTTCACTCCCATAGACTCATAATGGTAAAAAGCTTGAAAAATCTTCTTCTCTGAAACCACAGGGCCCAGAGCTTAGATATTTAGCCTGTAGCAACGGCAAGCGGTCACCAACATAATTCCTGCCAGTCATGCCCCTCGGGTCCAAATTGGCCACAACCCGAGGCCCCTTAGCTCCTATAGACTCATAATGGAAAAAAGCTTCAAAAATCTTCTTCTCTGAAACCACAGGGCCCAGAGCTTAGATATTTAGCATGTAGCAATGGCAAGTGGTCACCTACATAATTCCTGCCAATCATGCCCGTGGGTTCCAAATGGGCCACGCCCTGGGGCCTCTTCGCTCCCATAGACTCATAATGGAAAAAAGCTTCAAAAATCTTCTTCTCTGAAACCACAGGGCCCAGAGCTTATATATTTAGCGTGTAGCAACGGCAAGTGGGCATCTACACAATTCCTGCCAATCATGCCCCTGGGGTCCAAATTGGCCACGCCCCGGGGCCCCTTAGCTCCTAGACTCATAATGGAAAATAAGCTTCAAAAAGCATCTTCTCTGAAATCACAGGGCCCAGAGCTAAGATATTTAGCATGTAGCAACGGTAAGTGGTCACCTACATAAATCCTGCCAATCATGCCCCTGGGGTCCAAATGGGCCACCCCCGGGGCACCTTAGCTCCCATAGACTCATAATGGAAAAAAAAGCTTCAAAAATCTTCTTCTCTGAAACCACATGGCCCAGAGCCTAGATATTTCACATGTAGCAACGGCAAGTTGTCACCTACATTATTCCTGCCAACCATGCCCCTGAAGGGCAAATGGGCCACGCCCCGGGGCCCCTTTGCTCCCATAGACTCATCATGGAAAAAAAGCTTAAAAATCTTCTTCTCTGAAACCACAGGGCCCAGAGCTTAGATATTTAGCATGTAGCAACGGCAAGTGGTCACCTACATAAATCCTGCCAATCATGCCCCTGGGATCCAAATCGGCCACGCCCCGTGCCCCTTAGCTCCCATAGATTCATAATGGAAAAAAAAATTCAAAAATCTTCTTCTCTGAAACCACAGGGCCCAAAGCTTAGATATTAAGCATGTAGCAAAGGCAACTGGTCACCTAAATAAATTCTGCCAATCATGCCCTTGGGGTCCAAATGGGCCACACCCCGGGGCCCCTTAGCTCCCATAGACTCATAATGGAAAAAAAACTTCAAAAATCTTCTTCTCTGAAACCACAGGGCCCAGAGCTTAGATATTTATTTAGTTAGGTCCAAATCGGCACCCACCCCGGGGCCACTTAGCTCCCATAAACTCAAAATGGAAAAAGCTTCAAAATCTTCTTCTCTGAAACCAACGGGCCCAGAGCTTATATATTTAGCATGGAGCAATGGCAAGTGGTCACCTACATCTTAAATCCTGCAAATCATGCCCCTGGGGTCCAAATGGGCCACGTCCCGGGGCCCCTTAGCTCCCATAGACTCATAATGGAAAATCGCTTAAACAATCTTATTCTCTGAAACCACAGGGCCCAGGGCTTAGATATTTAGCATGTAGCAACGGCAAGTGGTCACCTATATAAATCCAGCCAATCATGCCCCTGGGGTCCAAATGGGCCCCCACCCCGGGCTCACTAGACTTATAGTCCCATAGACTTATAATGGAAAAAAAGCTTCAAAAATCTTCTTCTCTGAAACCACAGGGACCAGAGCTTATATATTTAGCATGGAGCAATGGCAAGTGGTCACCTGCATATTAAATCCTGCCAGTCATGCCACTGGGGTCCAAATGGGCCACGTCCCGGGGCCCCTTAGCTCCCATAGACTCATAATGGAAAAAAGCTTCAAAATCTTCTTTTCTGAAACTGTGAAACACAGAACTTAGATATTTAGTATCTAGCAACATAAAATAGTCACCTACATAAATCCGGCTAACCCTGCCACTGGGATCAAAATTGGCCAAGCCCGTGCTCATTAGTTCCAGTAGACTTATAATGGAAGAAACTTCAAAAATCTTTTTCTATAAAACCATAAGGTCCGGAGTTTAGATATTTAGGTTGTAGCAACGTCAAGTGGTCACCGACATAAATCCTGCCAATTATGCCCCTGCGATCCAAATTGGCCACACACCAGGGCTCTTCAGCTCCCATAGACTTACAATTGGAAAAACCACAGGGTCCAGAGCTTAAATATGTAGCATGTAGCAACGTCAAGTGGTCACCTACATAAATCCTGCCAACCATGCTCTTGGGGTCAAAATTGGCCACGCCCATGGGCTCATTAGCTCCCATAGACTTATAATGGAAAAAAAAAACTTCAAAAATCTTCTCCTCTGAAACCATAAGTCCCAGAGGTTAGATCTTTAGTATGTAGCAACATGAAATGGTCACCTTAATAAATCCTACCAAACTGCCCCTTGGGTCAAAATTGGCCACGCCCATGGGCACATTACCTACCATAGACTTGAAAAAATATTGGGTCAAAATTGGCCACGCCCATGGGCACATTACCTACAATAGACTTAAAATTTACAACTTAAAATGAAAAAAAAAAAAAAATAAATAAATAAAAAATCTTCTTCTCTGAAAACAAGGCCCAGAGCTTAGGTATTCAGCATGTAGCAACGTCGGGTGGTCGCCTACATGTATCCTGCCAGTCATGCCCCTAGGGTCTAAATTGGCCAAATCTTGCGACCCCGTAACTCCAATAAACTAATAATGGAATAATGGAAAATAAGCTTTGAAAATCTTCTTTTCTAAAACCATGAAGTACAGACCTTAGCTATTTAGTAAATGATCACCCACATAAATCATGCCAACCATGCCCTTTGGGTCAAAATTTGTCATGCCCCAGGGCTCATTAGCACCTATAGACTTATACTGGAAAAAAAACTTCAAAAATCGTCTTCTTCAAAACCATGAGGCCCAGAGCTTAGATATTTAGTATGTAGCAATGTCAAGTGGTCTCCTACATAAATCCTGCCAACCATGCCCCTGGAGTCTGAATTGGCCATTCGCAAGGGCTCCTTAACACCAAAAGACTAATAATGGATCAACTTCAAAAATCTTCTTTTCTGAAACCAGAGGGCCCCGATTTTTGATTGATTTGAGGTTTCACATCCCCGTCAACACTGTGTAGGTCATTTTGGAGACTTTGCTTCCAGATTTGTGGGACTATTACCCTACATTGAGATGAAATGAAATCTTAAGCTCTGCTGCCCAATGAAACCAATAGGGTTTAAATGCATAGATGGTTCAACTGGCACAACTTTTCCTGTGCAAGCTTAGAACCTCTAAGCTGTTTACGAGTACTCATCTGCATTCGGTTCCAGCTCTGCATGGAAGCACCATGTAGCCCAATCTATTTCTTCAAGTCCCGATGGGTATTCTAACATCACTCATGATTTTCTGGTACACAGGTGAGCGCTATAGGGCCAGTTGGCTCTCTTGTTATTATATGACGTCGCGTCGGAGAATGTAATTACGTCATGTATAAAATTCGATTATTATATGTCGTCGGTGATAAGCTGAGGATAAGGTCGTGTATTTAAAAACGTATGACCGCGTGTAATTAAGAAATGAAATTTATTTTCCGTAGTTCATGGAAGTATGAACGCAGTGGGTCGCGTGCAAAGTAAATGAACCCCGAAGGGGTTCATGTAAACTTTGCTAGCCACCCACTGTCGTTCATACTTTCATGAAAAGCAGAAAAATTAAGTTTATTTTTTATATTTACATTATTAGCCCCTCATTACTGGGCGAAAAAAAATGCTTGTAGGGCAAACTTATAGCTGAAAAACATTTACACGATGTTTTTATACAAAGAGCGAAGCAGCGTTGACGTCATCAACGCCCGTAGAGAACAATGGTTTAGAATGACGTCATATAACGTCACTGAAAATCATGTGATTCGATGCGTTTATTGACGTATGAACGCAATTGTTTTCTATAGGTTTACATTAGACTTTACACTGGAAATGTAAATATTAACACTTTGACGGGATTAAGTAACGTCATGTCGACGTCCATGTTAACAATGCATTTTTGTAGAAAAATTGTCAAATTCAGAGGTACCTGACATCGCGTTTACTGATGGCGGACTATTGTTTTGTTGTTTGTTTTTTTTATCATAAATAAAGTGCATTTTAAATGTGATATGATAAATAGAATCTTGCATGCGTGCTCATGTATTATTAAATTTATTAAACTCGTTGAGGAAAAGGCAAAACTTTTCGGCTAAGCCTTGCATTTTATCCCCTTTCCTCAACTCGTTTTATAAATTCAAAGATGCTCTTTATGTGCGCACCTCACGGGACAGACCATTGGCTTTCAGGATTTGAATAATTTCCAATATCAACGCACGAGAAGCCGAATATCACCAGCTAGTTGTAACCCCTTATCCTGCTGAATATTTGAATTCACACCCATTTCTAATTATCAGCCAATCAGATTACATGACATTATGTTTTCGTTCAAATTCACAAACTGGATGACAAACAGTGTAGATCCTGATCAGATGGCTTCTGGAGAAGCCATCTGTTCAGGATCAACACTGTTTGTGTAGGGGTTGCTTTGAACAGCAGGATAATGGTTAAATTTGCAAAAGCTTTACGTTTCTAATGTACACGTGACTAGAATACCAATGATGGTTACGGTTTTTATGGGGTCAGAAGGTTACCAGTAGAATCGATCTACACTAGACTTTTGTGATGGGTTTGTCAAACCTTGTAGACCCAGGTTGGACATCACAGGACGCAATGTATGATCCGTGTCTACACTATTTGCTTTGAGTTCATGAATTTAAGGGTTAAATAAAACAGTCCCCGTTCATGACCTTTTTTTCAGCCCCCACTCAAGAAACAATCGACCTTACAGTACTGTCAGTGCTTTGATTGTATTACGATGAACGCCCCCGCCAATCGGGGCTTGAAGAAATAGAAATTGGGCTGCACGATGCTTCCACGCAGAGCTGAAATCAACCGCATATGAGTACTGGTAAACCAATTAGAGGACACAAGCTTGCCCAGGCAAAGCGGTGCGAGTTGGACCGTCCTTGCTTAAAACCATATTGGTTTCATCGGGCGACAGGGCTTGAGAGATCATTTCATCACAATGTCGGAAAATAGAAAGCAACGTCTCCAAAATGACCTTTACAGTGTTGACGGTGACGTTAAACCTCAAATCAAACAAACAAACAAAACCATTACGATGATTCATCCGTGCGACATAGTGCATTTTTTCATTCATATCTCCAAAATGGCTACTTTTCTGATGAAAATCTGTGACATTTTTCTTAATTATACTGCAAACAAATGTTGTGGGTGCTCGTTAGAACCGCCTCATTGAGGAGGTTCTAATGAGTACCCACAACGTATGCCTTGGAGCAGAAATAAGAAAATAATGTTTACCCCCGTACACCCCAGCTGCAGGGTATAGGGAGTGGGGTGCTATTAACGTGATAAACAAAAAGGTGCTGGCGAGATTGTGCGGATGCGCAGGCTGATATGCATTTTGTTGTTCACATATACTAAAATTTGGATTTTCTCATGACGCGGGACAATAAATAATGAATATGAATGCGGATGTGCATTTTTTTTTTGTAAATATTTCGAAATGTCTCAGCAATACGTGCGTGGTTTTGTTCAAGGACAAAACTGTGAAGGTCGTTTTATAATTAACCCATTGACTTGGATACCCGTATCATCCCGTATGTGCCACTAAAAGAAAACCTTTAAAATGACGCACTGGTATTTTTAAGATCGACCGAACAACAAATTATTTGATTTGTTTGTTTGATTTGAGGTTTAACGTCCCCGTCAACACTGTAAAGGTAATTTTGGAGACGTTGCTTCCAATTTTGTGGGACTTTTACCCGACATTGAGATGAAATGACTTCTCAAGCCCTGTCGCCCAATGAAACCAATAGGGTTTATTAGCATGGACGGTCCGCCTCGCACCGCGGTTCCTGAACAGGCTTAGATCCTCTAAGCGGTTTACCAGTACTAGTGTGCGGGCCGGATTCAGCCCTGCGTGGAAGCATCATGCAGCCCATATATTTCTTCAAGCCCCTATGGGCGGGAGCTAAACAACAGATTAAAAAGGGGCTAGAAATAATCAAAGCACTGAAAACACTGGTGGGTCAATTGCCTCCGAGTGTAGGCTTTATCTGTTTTTGTTACGTCCCCTTCAAAACTCTGTATGTCATTTTGGAGACGTAGCTTGCAATTTTGTGACATTGACATGTAATGACATCTCAAGTCCTGTCGCCTAATGAAACCAAAAGGGTATATAAGCATGGACGGTCCGACTCGCACCGCTTTGCCTGGGCAGGCTAAGCGGTTTACCAGTACTCGTGTGCGGTCGGTTACAGCTCTGCGAGGAAGCATCCCCATCTATTCCTTCAAGCCCCGAAGGGCGGGGCCGCTTTATAGACTGTAAACAGTTCGATGAAACTTTACATTTCTGAAGTATAAGGGAACAGTGTAGACACCGATCTAACGGTGCGTATCTGGGTCTTCACTGTTCGCCAAGCCCAACATGTGGGACAATTGTAATCGCCTATTACCTGTGTCCGATTTAAACCGCGCGACAAATTGTATAAAAATTAATAGGACGTGAATCTAAGACATGATTTAAAAATACTAAGCTAGATAGCGAAAATGTGATTAAAAATTATGAAAATTCAATCTTTTATCTTACTTTTGATTATAATTTTATATTTTTTAAATAAAATTTATACTGGTTAATTTTGAAATGAAAATAGGACTCTTCGTCTCGTGAACCTCTCCTTTACTTCAATAGAACATTAGCAAAAACTCACGAGGGTGTCTGTTTTTATACTGTAATAGTTAAATTATAAAATACGTTGTTAAAAATGGGATTGAAAATTCTAGAAGAAAAATGTTTTTTCTTTCCAACAGTATCAAATAATTGAGGATCAAATAAAAACAAAGTTGGTCATTTTCATGTTGTTTTCTTGCCATTTTCAGTACTTTGAGCCGTCTCTACTCATTGTATCTATTTATAGCTATCGGTTCTCATATTACGCGATTATCGGTTTTTATCGGAAATTTCCGGGTTTCAGCTGGTTTAAGACGAATCTTAGACTTGCCCAAGTCCCTACATTTACATTTTTTATTTTTAAATGAAAGTCCCTTTAAACAAAAAATAAATATGTAAAAGTCTCTTTAGTCTTCATCGCTGAATGTAGGGACTTGTATACTCTGCAAATTATCCGACCAGCTTCCAGCTTGATGTAACAAGATCTCCCACTTGGTGATAAGAGAATTAGCCTCTGCAGTTAATGTTTACTTAATAAATAACACCCACCTGCGTCTGTCAGTGAAAGGAAGGAAAATTCTCGTATTTTGGATATTTTTGTTTTGTTTTGTTTGATTTGAGGTTTAATGCCCCTGACAACACTGTATAGGTCATTTTGGGGATGTTGTTTTCTTTGTGTTGGGACCTAAAACTTGTTCGAGACAGTGGTAGTTCCTGCCATCGAGGGTTGAATTTAATGAGGATCATTTCGGCATTACTTTCAGTCCTCTATGTATTTAATATATTTTGTGTGCGCTCATTAGAACCAACTGGTGAGTACACACAATATACTTTTTTCCAGATAAAATACGCAAAATCCCCATAACTATCCCAAATATTTGTTATATGGATATGTTTGTACTCAAGAGCGAGTAGAAAGCAGCTATCGGTGTTCGAGCCATTGAGGTATCATTATACAGTCAAACCGGTCATAGTGGCCACCTCTATGAAGCAAACAACCTGTCTTAAGCAAGAAATCATTCAAATCCTGAAAAAGGCGATTGCATTAATAACCACCTGTATTAAGCAAGCACCTGTCTTAAGCAAGCACATTTCGATCATCCCTGAGGTGCTTGCTTAACACAGGTTGGACTGTAATTGTTTTTGCACTGGTTTTTTATAGAAAAAGGCAAGCAGGCAGCATAATATCATTATCCTGGCATAATTACTTAATTCATAAGATGTGTAATTGCAGAATCTTTTCAACGTTATCTCAACAGGAGAAACCATAGAGAAAAGTGGCGTTTACAATAATAATAATAATAGACTTTATTTAACGAGGGTAACACAATTAGAACAACAACTAATCTCCCTTGTGGCCCTCAACAAGGGGTTACATAATGGTCTTATTTCTGCTCAGTAGTATAGATTGCGGGTACTCTTTAGAACCGCCTCTAACAAGCACCCACAATCTATGTTTGAAGCAGAAATAAAGAAAACGATGTGAGGGCTACTAACTTCTAAACCTAATCTCTTCATCAGCGATACTAGTTTTCACAACTACCATGATCATCCCCTTAACATGTCCATGCAATTAGAATCCTTGTTAACCCCACTTTATATAGAGTAAAGCGGGGTTTACCAGGCTAGTCATTTTGTAATTTCTGCTCTAAAACATAGATTTTGGGTACCGATTAGTTTAAACTTTTATTTCATTTGTATACATATAACATTACAATAGACAAAAACATTATGCGCCCCCACCCATAGGGGCTTGAAGAAATATATGGGCTGTATGATGCTTCCACGCAGAGCTGAAACGACCCGCACACTAGTACTGGTAAACCGCTTAGAGGAAGCCTGTCCTGGAACCGCGGTGCGAGGCCGACCGTCCATGCTAATAAACCCTATTGGTTTCATTGGGCAACAGGGCTTGAGATGTCATTTCATCTCAATGTCGGGTAAAAGTCCCACAAAATTGCAAGCAACGTCTCTAAAATGACCTTTACAGTGCTGACGGGGACGTAAAACCTCAAATCAAACAAACAAATTGACAAAAACACGTCAGAAATACATCAATACATACAATACATACAAATGGGATCCAGAAGAAAGTCGTTGACTTTTTTTTAAACTGGATACTGATTAGAATCGCCTCAATGAGGCGGTTACACATAGATTGTGGGTACTCATTAGAACCGCCTCATTGAATCGTTTGTAACGAGTACTCACAATCTATATGTTGAGCATAAATAGGAAAAATTCTGATTAACGCCATTGTTGGAGCCTTCTAATATAGCATAGGCATGTTATCGTAATGGTTTAAGAATAAAAAGATTAAAATTGAAACTTTTTGCCTTCATGTGGTTTTCCCCCACTGATGTAAATAAATCATGATAACAAGCTCTGGAGCCTGTCAGTGAAAAGTTATAAAAACAAACTTCTCACCCATATCTGACAATCATCTACAGGAAAGGTGAATGAGTTCTTTCAATTGTTACAAGTCTGTTAATTTCACAATTTTCATAAAAGACTGTATCATGGTATTGCTATTTCATCTACAATGTATTTATTTTTTTTTTGTAAACAATTATTTCTACACCTAATTAACAGACTTGGGCAAGTCTAGACGAATCTCAAAGTGGGCTATTGAAAACATTTTTGTTAATGAGATTTAATGCAGAAATAAATTTATTTTTATTTTTTCTTATTTATATATTTACCGTTTCTTATTTATGTATTTACTGTTTCTTGTTTAATATATTTTTTGAGTCGATCGATTTACGATCGACCCAAATTTACTAAATGGCCAAACGGAATTAATGCAGTTGTCCACGCGGCCATCACTGATTTGGGAAACCAATATTATGTTTTATTAATAGAACATGAAACGTTGCGCTATTTTTATCGATACAACAAGAGCTATCTATAGAGTCTTGACAGGAATCGTGTGCTGGATAATACCCAGATCAGACGCCGAAGAATGTTTGCTTAAATAGTGGCATTTGAGGATTAAACGAAATAGTATAGAATTCCAGACTGCTCACGTAATGAAAGAAAAACAATATCTTCATCCAGGCCACGATGTCACGTGACGTGTTTCGGAACATTCTATTTATAAAACTGTTACACAAATGTATGCCAAGTCGAGTAAAAATAGACTTTTAGCACTCCTGCTAAGAACTTAATTTTAAATCTCTGAAATGTTTATGTGCAAAAATGAGTAGCTGGTACCGTTATTAGACACACAGCGTAGACCAAGATCGGATATAGAGTACATTGCTTCTGATCAGGTCGGCACTGTTCGCCATATGTATGCAACAACAGTTTTGAATATGATTCAGGGCCGTATGGAGACTCTGAAAAAGGACGGGTTGAGGATGCGAATTTCAGGTATTTTGCAGAGGTTGAAAAACTGTATGAATCTGAAATAATTTCCAAAAGATGGAACAAAATCCAAGTACTATCCTAAAACGTCAAAGCGCAGCGTAAGAAGAAAATTCTGGACTGTGCTCATTTGTTTGATTTAAGGTTTAACGTCCCCGACAACACTGTATAGGTCATTTGGAGACGTTACTTTCAATGTTACGGGACTTTCAGCTCTACGTGGAAGCATCATGCAGCCCATCTATTTATTCAAGCCCCGACGGGCGGGGGCGGGTAGACTGTGCTCGTACACCTGGGCATTGGCAAACAGAATCTACATAATCGGACGCCACATAAGGCGATGTCTGATCAGCTCTACTGTGCTTGCTTAAAGATAAACGAACAGTTCGATTCTAAGCTCAGGACTATCTCAGAGACGATCGACCCACCAGTACCACACTGGTAAAGGCAAGCGCGCAGGGCAAGGAACAAACACACAGGATAAGGAATTTTTTGCGATCAGGATAAGCAAGAAAATGGCGGAATCGGCATCACATGTGCATATTTGTTGTTGTTCTAGATCTCGTGTAATGGTTACTTATCAATACGGCTGCTCACATTAGCTTCACGGAAGACACATATTATTCACGAATTTATCTTCGATGGTCCGAATTCGACAGGTACAGCCAGTCAAACGGAGAACTGGACACAGTGAAGCTACTCAACCATGAAATCTCATTATTTTACATGAAACGCTCTTCTGCGAAGACGACATGCACTTTTTTATTGGTTGAAGATATACATATAATAAATCGGACTGTTGCAAATACGATTTAAGGAAAATTGGAAATTGGAAGGCCCACAGTGAGAAATCCTCGTTCTATTTTCAATACAACGCCTACGGGCAAGGAAATGGGTACAACGCATATGATAAGACACAAAAATTAGCAGGGAAAATGGTAGTTGTATGGTCGTAGCTCTAGTAAATTTCCATCTCAGATTAGGTTTTCCGATATTAATAATTAGTCCTACATAGTTTAAAGCACCAATTGTGACCTTTAAAAAACGTTCAAAATTTGTGTGACTTGTCTTGGCATGCGCATTGCTCTGGTTCTAGCAATTATGGGGGATAGATGGATTGGGTTCATCGCGATCATGATTTAGAGAAATGATATATATGTCCATGCAGTATTTCTTGTAGAAAATTGTATGTTTGTTCTTTTGCTGAAAATAAGGTAGATAACCTCGCCATTTTCGTGAGACATACCTACTGCATGGTCATTTAAGGGCCTGATATGATTTGGCTCCTTTCTGGCCACCACTCAAATCCTCTTCAGTGTGTATCGTTTCACTTGCTAACAGGCTTAGTTAATTGAAACATACAGAAACAAATTGTTTCGTCTTCATGTATATTCAGAATAACTTGACTTTTGATGTGTCTGTATTGAGTTAATAAATTATGACGAAAATAGTAAGAGAAGTGTGATAAAAGTATATCCCTTCGAATGAAAAAGACAATAGAAAGTGCCCTTGGAAGCACCTAATTATATAGGTTTCAATTGGCGCATTAATATATCAGGTAGCACTGCTAACCATTTGTACACTAAGTGTGTCGTATCTAGTTACCCCACCCACTTGCATTATCATGGAGATATGCGACAAATGAAACATTACGGGATCAAAATGAAACAAGTACCAAATTATTCATTGGGTTCTAACTAAGGACATGAGTAACAACAACATATATTTATCTTTACTGTGAAAGGAGTTATGGCAATTTAAAGTATGTTCATGTATTGGTAACTGAATTTTTATGCCGGCCTCGGTAGCTCAGTCGGATGCGCGTCTGACTGGTTATCAGGAGGAAGCGGGTTCGATACCTGCCGGGGTCGGCAACATTCTTTCGAGGAGATAGATCATGAAACTTTTTCTATAGCCATTCTCTACCTTCCACTGATTCAAGAAGGGCAGTTGTAAATTTCTAGCGAAAGAATATGCACTGTACTGGCTAACCGCTTACGTATACGCATGCCCAGGAAAAATGTGGATAGGTAAACTGACCGACTCAAAAATGAGCAGGTCATTTTATCTAAACATAAGCGGTTAACTAGAATGGTGCACATTCTTGATCAGTCTCCACGAAAGAATGTTGCCGACCCCAGTAGGCATCGAACCCACGTCCAGTCAGACGCGCACCCGACTGAGCTACCGAGGCCGGCCTAGAGAGATAGGAGAGACAAAAAATAAAATAAAACAGAAAATACTCAGATACCTTCAATTCATTTTATAATTGTGTCTAAAACTTGTGTGTGCAGAGTGATCTTGATCCACACTGTTTGCAAACATTATTCAAAACATTGTTGTGGGTACAGAATACACTGTTGCCTAATCCGAGGCGATTATATCGTGCAGCCACAACATATACTACTGACAAGAAATAAGGAAGTTTATCCCAAATTATCTTTGGAACACATCCTAACAAGGGTTTGTTTTACAAAATCCTAAAAATATGTTGTGGGTCCATGTTAAGAGTAAATGAAAAGTATCACAATGTACACGAACGAACACCCGGCCATAGGGGCTTGAAGAAATATATAGGCTGCATGATGCTTCCACGCAGAGCTGAATCCGGCCCGTACACTAGTACTGGTAAACCGCTTAGAGGATCTAAGCCTGTCCAGGAACCGCAGTACGAGGTGGACCGTCCATGCTAATAAACCCTATTGGTTTCATTGGGCGACAGGGCTTGAGATATCATTTCATCTCAATGTCGGGTGAAAGTCCCACAAAATTGGAAGCAGCGTCTCCAAAATTATCTTTACAGTGTTGACGGGGACGTTAAACCTCAAATCAAACAAACGAACAAACAAAACCAACGATTTAAGTATGAAAAAGGTAATTAAGAAAGCAAGGAAACATGACCAGTCAACAAATGAGTCAGCCCGTTAACCATGTGCGAGTTGATCTTGTCTTCTAACAAGTTTAAACAAAATCATTAAATTTATCCATTTTTTGTAAAGTTATCAATTAGTATGTCTTTGCTACTAACGATTTTGACCAGTCATAATATCACAGGCTTAAAGGTATAGTTTAAAACAAAATAAAATTTCTAATTGATTTTAATTAAAATCTTCTTTAAAATGTTCCTTCCACAAACATTACTGAAAACAAACCCAAAACAATAAATTGTCAATTTTAACTGGGCATTATATAAACCTGGCCAAATTGTCCTACCCAATATTTTTTGCTCGCCAAATTGGCCTTGGCCGAATTGTCCTAGGTCAAATCGTTCCGGCCACATCGTCCTAGATTCATAGTGGGGTGGGGATGTATTATATTGCTAGAACTAGAGCATTGCACATGCCAAGACAAGGCACACACACTTTGAACGTTTCCTAAAGGTCACAACTGGTGCTTTAAACTATGTAGGACTAATTATTAATATCGGAAAACCTAATCTGAGATGGAAATTTACTAGAGCTGCGACCATACAACTACCATTTTCCCCGGAAAATTTTGTGTCTTATCATATGCGTTGTACCCATTTCCTTGCCCGTGAGCGTTGTATTGAAAATGGAACTAGGATTTCTCACTGTGGGCCTTCCAATTAACATTTTTCCTTAAATCGTATTTGAAACAGTCCGATTTATCATGTGTATGTCTACAACCAACAAAAACGTGCATGCCATCTTCCCAGAAGAGCGTTTCATGTAAAATAATGAAATTTCGTGGTTGAGTAGCTCCACTGCGTCCGGTTCTCCGTTTGACTGGCTGTAACTGTCGAATTCGGACCATCGAAGATAAATTTGTGAATAATATGTGTCTTCCGTGAAGCTAATGTGAGCAGCCGTATTGATTAGTAACCATAACACGAGACCCAGAACAACAACAAACCTGCACATGTGATGCCGATTCCGCCATTTTCTTGCTTATCCTGATCGGAAAAATTTCCTTATCCTGTGTGTTTGTTCCTTACCCTGCGCGCTTGCCTTTACCAGTGTGAGTACTGTCAGTGCTTTGATTTCTACATGTGACTGATGCGCAATTAACAGAAGAAAAAAAACTTTAATTATTGATTTTTTTGACTAGCGAAAATATATTGATTTCCGTGAAAAATCCTTTTCTTTTTTTTTTTCGGGTACTTCACGTACATGCTTAATTGGCAATTGTTGCTAAATACTGCCAATCATGCCGGTTGTGGGAATAATACTTAAAACCCTTAGGTACTTTTTCTGACCAGAGTCTACGTTGTGCGAAAGATCCAATGCTTCTTCATGCAGCAAGAGAAGTCTAGGATGCGCACGCTGATGTGATTCTTTGCTGGGCACACGTGAATTGTAGGGGGTGCTGTGCCCTGGTTCATTTATTATTTTCAAGGGGTAAATTGCATGTAATTACACACCGTAAAATAATGATTCGAGCCCAGATTTTATAGACAACCCTTTTACCCAACACGCTGACCTCACCGCGATAAAATCAAAATACAGTGAAATTCGCTATTAAGACCATCTAAAATTAACCTTATCTTGCTGATAATTCATTTAAGCCACACCCATTTCTGTCTATCAACCAATCAAATTACTTGATGTAATTTATTGCTTCAAATTCATAAACTGAATGCCAAACAGTGTAGATCCTGATCAGATGGCTTCTTCAGTAGCCATCTGATCTGGATCTACATTGTTTGCAAAGATAGGGGTTGTCGTGAACAGCAAGATAAGGGTTTAGACTAATTATGCTTTGAAAAGCTTATTTAGAAGGGTGATGTTATTCCTTTTTTGTGTTTTCTGCACACAATGTCCTCTGGTCAGGGACCACCTTTGGGACTTCAAAAGTGGCCTTTAGGACCACTTTTGAACAGACCCAAAGGTGGTCTTACTATAGGAATTTTTCTGTAGAAGTGAAGGCAATGATAAGGAATTTACACTGTCCATCAGAGACACCAAAGGGTAAGAAAAGACGAGCATGAAATAACTGGATCCTAATGAAAACATCACAGGTGTAAGGCCTTTCCCTCAAAATGGCCAAACGGCTATACAAAATAAAAAAGATATACGCAAAGAACAAGCTGTAACAAAAATAAACTGCGGCAGATTTGTTTGATTTGAGGTTAAACGTCCCCGTATACACTGTGAAGGTCATTTTGGAGACGTTGCTTCCAATTTTGTGGGACTTTTACCCGACATTGAGATGAAATGACATCTCAAGCCCTGTCGCCCAATGAAACCAATAGGGTTCATTTTGGAGACGTTGCTTCCAATTTTGTGGGACTTTTACCCGACATTGAGATGAAATGACATCTCAAGCCCTGTCGCCAAATGAAACCAATAGGGTTAATAAGCATGGACGGTCCGACTCATGCCCACCTCTTTGCCTGGACAGGCTTAGAGCCTCTAAGCGGTTTACCAGTACTCGTGTGCGGGTCGGATATAGCTCTGCGGGGAAGCATCAAGCAGCCCATATATTTCTTCAAGCCCCGATGGGCGGGGGCCGTAAAACTGCGGCAGAAGAACCGTCTTTGAACGGTCAGTAAAAAAAGTATCTGACCGGCGTGGATGGGTTTGTGGTGGTGTGTGTGTGTGAGGGGGGGGGGGGGGGGGGGGGGGCTAAAATCAATTTTATATGGCCATACTTCTGTTGCGGTTTAGACAGATAATTTGTTCAGTTCGCATGAAGGCATTCTAGCTCATCAGTACTACATCTCCGAGAACATAGAAATCGAACGACTACAGAGATGAAACAACGATGATGCTCGACAGCGTGAAAAAACTGAAATGCTGGAGGCGGTTCTTACGAGTACCCACAAGCTATATTTTGGAGCAGAAATAAGATAAATAAGGTTTACCCCTCCAAACCCCAGTTTTAGCTATGTAAAAGTTGGGTTCAAACGGGTCAAAATTATATAGGCGTGTTTTCGTGAGGTTTTACATCCCCTTCAACACTATTTAGTTAATTCTAGAGACTTTGCTTCCTTGCTTCCGCTTTTGTGGGACTTTAACTCGACAATGAGGTGAAATGACATCTGAAGCCCAACCGCTCAAAGAAAAAAAAAACACTAGGGTTTAAGAGGCGGTCCAACTCGCACCGATTTTCCTGAACAGGTATAGACTTCCTTAGCGGTTTACAGCCTAATCTATTTCTCAAAGCTCCGATGGGCGAGACGTCGTTTTGAAGATGCAGGTGAATTTTGAAACATCAGAACACGCCTATATAATTTTTACCCCCTCATACCCCACTTTAAATAGTAAAACTGGGGTTTAAGGCGGTATACATTATTTTTTCTTCTTTCTGCTCTAAAACATAGATTGGGGTACTCGATAGAACCGCCTCAACGAGGCGGTTCTATCAAGTACCCGCAGTCTATGTTTTGAGCAGAAATAAGAAAAATATCACAATTTTTCATCTTCAAATTTCTAATTTTTGGCCAAAAAACTGGCAATGTATTTGTATAAGCGTGTTTTTTTAATGTGTACACATCTTGCTGTGGCACTTTGGAATCACCTCGAGATAGTAACCCTTTTTGTACCAAATGGAATCTTCCTTCTTATATATATGCCAGGAGTCCATTCCAAAATTATGGGATGTCTGGTTGTGTTTTCTTCAAAATTTATTTGGAAAATGGCTTAACATTTTGCAAACAGTGTAGGCCCTGATCAGATGCCGCGTTCTGCGAGTTTTCCGGTACAAAAAGGGTTAACCCATTCAGTACCAGAAACCCCTTAAGGGGTACCTTGGCAAACTGTGCAGGCCCAGATCAGACGCCGCAGAACGCAGCGTCTGATCAGGGCCTACACTGTTTGCAAAAATCTCATCCATTTTCCAAACAAATTTTGAAAAAATAAACACAACCAGACACTCCTAAATTTTGAAATGGACTCCTGCTATATACAAGGAGGAAGATTCCATTTGGTACAAAAAGGGTTAAACACCTACACCAAACTGTATATAACTGAATGAAAGCTGACAAGGTTGCCCAGGTCTAAAGCCCAGCAGGCACACAATGTTGACCTAACGTTGAACCAATGTTGTATCAACATTCAGTAACTTTGAATGCTAACAAGGATGTTAATCCTGAAGGCAGACAATTGTGTCCAAAAATAAAGTAAAATTCCACTTTTAAGAACATTTAAAATAAAAACTAAATCTGCTTTTAAAAGCAATTGATTAGATTTCAGTTATTCTTTCTACACTTTATGATAAGAGAACACATTTGGAGCTGTTCAAAAGTGGTCTTTAAGACCCCGCCTCCCTCCACCATATTATTTGCCTCCTTTCCGCAAACCTCATTTTGTATACGAACTACTGGATTTTAACATCAGAAAAGTTTGACCCCCTTGACGGTAAAACTACGGTTAACCGGGGTAAACCTTATTTTTCTTACTTCTGCTCTAAAATATAGATTGTGGGTACTCGATGAGGCGGTTCTAACGTGTACCCACAATCTATATTTTGAACAGAAACAAGAAAAATATCACAATTTTTCGTCAAAATGTCGCAGTTTAGGTGGTTAAATTTACAATGTACAAATGTATCTGTATGTATGTGTGTTTTCGTAATATGTCCCACATGCCTATATTATACGTAGTTAATTTAATCGTCGAAAAAAACGAAAATTTTGAGAGGAAAAATTGTGATATTTTTCTTACTTCTGCTCAAAATATAGATTGTGGGTGCTCGTTAGATGAGGCAGTTCTAACGAGTACCCACACTCTATATTTTAGAGCTGAAATAAGAAAAATAAGCTTTACCCCTGCAGATCCCAGTTTAAATTAATTTCGCAATTAATTCGATTTCTAGAGTGTGTAGTCATGTAACTGACTTCAACACTCGTAATAAATTATTAACGGCTAAACGTCTTAATCAGGGTTATCGGCACCATAGCCTACGCAAAGCCTTTTCGAAATTCTATAGATGCCATTCTGATTTTATTTCAAAATTCAGTATTGGACTTAAATCTCTTCTGCAACAAGGTCTATCGGAACCCGAATTTTATAGTGACTTAGTATATAAATTCAGAAAAATATATAACCGCAATGACTTCAGCACCCAATTTCGTAAAATTATTCTTCGATATAGAAAGATTGGGTACAACATGGATGTTATACGACAGACTGCATGCATGGTAGTTAACCCAATCACGGTTGGCAACTTTGCTACCCTCTTTAATTGCACGCCGGTGGGCCAGGCCTCAGATTCTATGACGGTTCCAACGTAATGGCTTATTGAGAATTAGAGAGATCTAATTCAAGGTAATGTTGGTTGGTGCCTGATGATCTGTCTCTGGTCGGGCCCATCGGAGTCTGTTTGTTTTCTTTTGCTCCAGCATTTCAGTGGTTTCTTGCTGTCGAGTCCTCACCGTTGTCTCACCTCTGTGGTTATTTGATTATTTGTGTTCACGGAGATGTTGCACTGATGAGTTAGGAGGCCTTCATGCGGACTGAACGAATTATTTGTCTAAATCGCGACGGAAGTAAGGTAAGGGCGAGGATTGTGGCCACGTAAAATCTTTCCACTGACCGTTCCAATGCAGTTCTTCTGTGGCCGTTTATTTATGTTGTTGTTTGTTACTTACTGTGTTTATCACTTGTGTCTTTTTATTTTGGATGGCCATATGGCCATTTTGTGGGAAAGTAACTTCCTTATGGCCTTCCTTTGTTTAGGTTTTGGTGTCTTTGATGGGTGGAGTAAGTTAATTGTATCAATTCCTGATCTTTGTTTTACTTCTACTTTACTATATAAAAGTGGGGTTCAAGTGGGTCACAGGCGTGTTTTCGTGATGTGCCAGACAATATAAGGATTAAAGCAAAATGAAACATTTTGAAAGTCATCACAAAAACATGACCCCCTTAACCCTTTTTGTACCAAATGGAATCTTCCTCCTCCTTATTATATAGCAGCAGTTCATTTCAAACTTTAGGGGTGACAGGTTGTGTTTTCCTCAAATGAGTGAACTTTGAGCGTTCTGCGGCGTCTGATCTGAGCCTGCACTGTTTGCCAGGGTACCAGTTTGGGGTTTCTGGTACTAAATGGGGTTAAAGTCCACTTTTATACAGTAAAACTGTGGTTCACATAAGTATACATTATTTTTCATATTTCTGCTAAATATAGAATATGGGAAAGATCTATTCGTTAGAACAGCCTCATCGAGGCAGTTCTATCGAGTTTCACAAACTATGTTTTGAGCAAAAATATGAAAAATATCAGAAATGTTTAGTATTATGCAGTATTATGGGATGCACACCACTCTCATTCCTTATACGTGACATAACGGAATATACTCCTTTCTTACACGTGACATGATGAGATGAGTATCAGAGACATAGTCCCTACGACTCTAACCTATACAAACACATTGTAAACCTTAACGCCAAAGAAACGAAAATTTTAAGATGACAAATTGTTATAATTTTCTTTTTTCTGCTCAAAATATAGATTGTGGGTACTCGTTAGAACCGCCTCATCGAGTCGGTTCTACCGAGTACCTACAATCTATATTTTAGAGCAGAAATAAAAAATAAAAAATAAGGTTTACCCCCACTATAAACCCCAGTTTTAGTATATAAAAGTGGGGTTCAATGGGGTCAGGATTATATAGGCCTGTTTTCGTGAAGGGAAGCACACCACGTGACATGATGGGATGAGTATCTGAGACATAGTCCCTAAACTCTAACCTATACAAACACATTGTAAACTTTAACGCCGAAGAAACGAAAATTTTAAGATGACAAATTGTGATATTTTTCTTTTTTCTGCTCAAACATATAGATTGTTGGTACTCGTTAGAACCGCCTCATCGAGGCGGTTCTACTGAGTACCTACAATCTATATTTTAGATCAGAAATAAAAAAAACTAGATCAGCAGTCGATGGTATACCATCGCAAACACCCGTTTTTTTCTATGAATAACACTAATGACTATGTATTAACTAGCCAAAACTACATGTAAGTTAAAAAAAAGTTGCAAAGTACATTCTAACGGATAAGCAACGTTTCAGAAGTGTAGCTCTTATAGTTTAGAAGATATGGCAAAGTCATAATTTTTTACCTTAGATCTTTGGGTTATGTTGAGGTCGACCTAAAGTATCCCAATTTATTCTATATTCCAACAGCCATCCAAAAACCAAGTTTCAGAAGTGTGACTCCAATAGTTTAGAAGATATGGCAAAGTCATACTTTTTGACCTTTGGCTTTGGGGTCGAGGTCACACCAAACGTAGCCCAACATATTCTATATTCCAAGGGCCATCCAATAACCAAAGTTTCAGAAGTGTAACTCTAATAGTTTAGCAGATATGGCAAAATCATACTTTTTGACCTTTGACCATGGGGTCAAGGTCACACCAAAAGTAACCTGGCATATTCTATATTCCAAGGACCATCCAATAAGCAAAGTTTCAGTAGTGTAACTCCAATAGTTTAGGAGATATGGCAAATCATAATTTTTGACCTTTGACCTTGGGGTCATGTTGAGGTCAAGGTCACAAAAAGTTGCCCACTGCCATCTACATTCCATGTACTATCCGCATGCAAAGTTTCAAAAGTGTAACTTGAGTGGTTGCAGAGGAGATCCATTTACAAGAAACGTGACGGACGGACGTACCGACGGACGGACGGACGGACGGACGGACGGACTGACGCCGGACTCAACTGTGGTACGAAAACAATATACCCGATTTTTTCTCTCGAAAAAGCGGGTATAATAAGGTTTACCCCCTATAAACCCCAGTTTTACTATATAAAAGTGGGGTTCAAGGGGGTCAGGATTATATAGGCCTGTTTTCGTGAAGGGATGCACACTACTCTCATTCCTTATACGCGACATAACGGGATAAACTTCACCTTACACGTGACATGATGGTATGAGCTTCTGAGTCATAGCCCCTACCACTTCGACCTAAAATACTCGAACATTGTTTTTTTTTTTTTTTTTTTTTTTTTTCAGTCAAAATCGCATTTCATGTAGCTTAACAATGTGTTTTCCGTTTTTCAGCGGTTGACCAGCTATTGGGGGACTGGCTACTACTCCAATCTTTGGCTGTTTGTGCGGGTATATCCGCAATTTGTGGTATTACTGGCTTAGTCGGTTTGGCTAGAAGTTCGGACGAGAAGATCGGTTGCAAAGCGGGGACGACTTTAGTGCTTTGGTTGTTCTCAGGTTTGTTTGTTTGTTTTGTTTGATTTAAGAAATAGATTAGCTCTAACTGTGATTTGTTGAGTAATAAATCACAGTTTGGAGGTCAGAGGCGCGCGTGATTTGTCTACAGTTAGAGCTGATCTATTTCGATTCTAACACGCTGAAAATCGGCAATAATGTTGTTGTGCCTTCAAAATCTCACAACTTTTCGCCATTGTTAGAAGAAATCCCGCTAAAACTATGGACTGAAACACATGCATCTCTATCCTTTTGTAACGTTTTCGATCGGAAAAAATGACGTTACACCGTCCAACGTCAAGGAAATCGACTATTGACGTCATAAATTGTCAGTTTTTAATGACGTCACTCGCCACGCTCTTCCTTGTCGTGATTTGTGGTAGAATAAAACAGCTATTTTCCATTGCCTATATATATAGGCGCGATGTGTCAGAATTGTTTTTTTTTTTTAATTTGATTTGAGGTTTAACGTTCCAATCAACACTATTTAAGTCATTTTGGTGACGTTGCTTCCAATTTTGTTGGGCTTTTATCCGACATTGAGATCAAAGGAACAAGGATTTATATGCATTTGACGGTCCGACTCGCAACCCTCGAAATCTCGAAAATGAATGACCTTTGAGCAAACAGTGGAGGCCCTGATCAGACGCATCGCTTCGCGGCGTCTGATCTGGGCCTGCACTGTTTGCCAGGGTACCCGTTTAGGGGTTTCTGGTACTAAATGGGTTAAATGTCAACACAATTTTAGGCCCCCGCCCATCGGGGCTTGATGAAATAGATCGGGCTGCATGATGCTTCCACGCAGAGATGAAACTGACCGCACATGAGTACTGGTAAACCGCTTAAAGCCTGCCCAGGACGGTCCGACTCGCAACCCTTGTCTGGGCAGGCTTAGACCTGCTAAGCTGTTTACTAGTTCTCATGCGCGGTCGGTTTCAGCTCTACGTAGAAGCATCACGCAGCCCGATCTATTACTCCAAGCCCCGATAGGCGGGGGCAAGGTTACCCTCTGGTAAGTTTGAAATTTGTATGTCCTAATAATTGGGCCCCATCAAGCGATTTTGGTACTTATCGCCTATGCGAGCAGCGAAGGTTCAGGCGAGCCTGCTCATCCGCGCAGTCTCGCCAGAACCTTCGCTGCTCGCTCATACAAGCAGTGAATCAAGAGGAACTTTCAGACAGAAAGCCATATCCCGGGCCCCTCTGAATGGCTGGGCATGCGCAGTTAAAATTTGTCATGACGGAATGCTCGAAGACACAAATTCGCTTGGCGGGGCTCAATTAAAGTCCGACTCTTGGGATCGATTGTTTGTTAATCGACCCAAAGCTACTAAGCGCTGTATCTGTATGCATTTCTTGTCCATGCGTTTGTTTGTTTGTTTGTTTGATTTGAGGTTTAACGTCTCCGTCAACACTGTAAAGGTCATTTTGGAGACGTTGCTTCCAATTTTGTGGGACTTTTACCCGACATTGAGATGAAATGACATCTCAAGCCCTGTCGCCCAATGAAACCAATAGGGTTTATTAGCATGGACGGTCCGCCTCGCACCGCGGTTACTGGACAGGCTTAGATCCTCTAAGCGGTTTACCAGTACTAGTGTGCGGGCCGGATTCAGCTCTGCGTGGAAGCACCATGCAGCCCATATATTTCTTCAAGCCCCTATGGGCGGGGGCCTTTCTTGTCCATGTGACAATCGCTGATTTGTACGAAAATTCATAGCCCCGATATTCTTATTCTTTGTACCAAATGGAATCTTCCTCCTTATATATAGCAGGAGTTCATTTCAAAATGTAGGGGTGTCAGGTTGTGTTTTCATCAAAACTTATCTCGAAAATGAATGACCTTTGAGCAAACAGTGGAGGCCCTGATCAGACGCATCGCTTCGCGGCGTCTGATCTGGGCCTGCACTGTTTGCCAGGGTACCCGTTTAGGGGTTTCTGGTACTAAATGGGTTAAATGTCAACACAATTTTAGGCCCCCGCCCATCGGGGCTTGATGAAATAGATCGGGCTGCATGATGCTTCCACGCAGAGATGAAACTGACCGCACATGAGTACTGGTAAACCGCTTAAAGCCTGCCCAGGACGGTCCGACTCGCAACCCTTGTCTGGGCAGGCTTAGACCTGCTAAGCTGTTTACTAGTTCTCATGCGCGGTCGGTTTCAGCTCTACGTAGAAGCATCACGCAGCCCGATCTATTACTCCAAGCCCCGATAGGCGGGGGCAAGGTTACCCTCTGGTAAGTTTGAAATTTGTATGTCCTAATAATTGGGCCCCATCAAGCGATTTTGGTACTTATCGCCTATGCGAGCAGCGAAGGTTCAGGCGAGCCTGCTCATCCGCGCAGTCTCGCCAGAACCTTCGCTGCTCGCTCATACAAGCAGTGAATCAAGAGGAACTTTCAGACAGAAAGCCATATCCCGGGCCCCTCTGAATGGCTGGGCATGCGCAGTTAAAATTTGTCATGACGGAATGCTCGAAGACACAAATTCGCTTGGCGGGGCTCAATTAAAGTCCGACTCTTGGGATCGATTGTTTGTTAATCGACCCAAAGCTACTAAGCGCTGTATCTGTATGCATTTCTTGTCCATGCGTTTGTTTGTTTGTTTGTTTGATTTGAGGTTTAACGTCTCCGTCAACACTGTAAAGGTCATTTTGGAGACGTTGCTTCCAATTTTGTGGGACTTTTACCCGACATTGAGATGAAATGACATCTCAAGCCCTGTCGCCCAATGAAACCAATAGGGTTTATTAGCATGGACGGTCCGCCTCGCACCGCGGTTACTGGACAGGCTTAGATCCTCTAAGCGGTTTACCAGTACTAGTGTGCGGGCCGGATTCAGCTCTGCGTGGAAGCACCATGCAGCCCATATATTTCTTCAAGCCCCTATGGGCGGGGGCCTTTCTTGTCCATGTGACAATCGCTGATTTGTACGAAAATTCATAGCCCCGATATTCTTATTCTTTGTACCAAATGGAATCTTCCTCCTTATATATAGCAGGAGTTCATTTCAAAATGTAGGGGTGTCAGGTTGTGTTTTCATCAAAACTTATCTCGAAAATGAATGACCTTTGAGCAAACAGTGGAGGCCCTGATCAGACGCATCGCTTCGCGGCGTCTGATCTGGGCCTGCACTGTTTGCCAGGGTACCCGTTTAGGGGTTTCTGGTACTAAATGGGTTAAATGTCAACACAATTTTAGGCCCCCGCCCATCGGGGCTTGATGAAATAGATCGGGCTGCATGATGCTTCCACGCAGAGATGAAACTGACCGCACATGAGTACTGGTAAACCGCTTAAAGCCTGCCCAGGACGGTCCGACTCGCAACCCTTGTCTGGGCAGGCTTAGACCTGCTAAGCTGTTTACTAGTTCTCATGCGCGGTCGGTTTCAGCTCTACGTAGAAGCATCACGCAGCCCGATCTATTACTCCAAGCCCCGATAGGCGGGGGCAAGGTTACCCTCTGGTAAGTTTGAAATTTGTATGTCCTAATAATTGGGCCCCATCAAGCGATTTTGGTACTTATCGCCTATGCGAGCAGCGAAGGTTCAGGCGAGCCTGCTCATCCGCGCAGTCTCGCCAGAACCTTCGCTGCTCGCTCATACAAGCAGTGAATCAAGAGGAACTTTCAGACAGAAAGCCATATCCCGGGCCCCTCTGAATGGCTGGGCATGCGCAGTTAAAATTTGTCATGACGGAATGCTCGAAGACACAAATTCGCTTGGCGGGGCTCAATTAAAGTCCGACTCTTGGGATCGATTGTTTGTTAATCGACCCAAAGCTACTAAGCGCTGTATCTGTATGCATTTCTTGTCCATGCGTTTGTTTGTTTGTTTGTTTGATTTGAGGTTTAACGTCTCCGTCAACACTGTAAAGGTCATTTTGGAGACGTTGCTTCCAATTTTGTGGGACTTTTACCCGACATTGAGATGAAATGACATCTCAAGCCCTGTCGCCCAATGAAACCAATAGGGTTTATTAGCATGGACGGTCCGCCTCGCACCGCGGTTACTGGACAGGCTTAGATCCTCTAAGCGGTTTACCAGTACTAGTGTGCGGGCCGGATTCAGCTCTGCGTGGAAGCACCATGCAGCCCATATATTTCTTCAAGCCCCTATGGGCGGGGGCCTTTCTTGTCCATGTGACAATCGCTGATTTGTACGAAAATTCATAGCCCCGATATTCTTATTCTTTGTACCAAATGGAATCTTCCTCCTTATATATAGCAGGAGTTCATTTCAAAATGTAGGGGTGTCAGGTTGTGTTTTCATCAAAACTTATCTGGAAAATGAATGACCTTTTAGCAAACAGTGGAGGCCCTGATCAGACGCCGCGTTCCGCGGCGTCTGATCTGGGCCTGCACTGTTTGCCAGGGTACCCGTTTAGGAGTTTCTGGTACTAAATGGGTTAAATGTCAACACAATTTTAGGCTCCCGCCCATCGGGGCTTGATGAAATAGATCGGGCTGCATGATGCTTCCACGCAGAGATGAAACTGATCGCACATGAGTACTGGTAAACCGCTTAAAGCCTGCCCAAGAAATGTGGTGTGAGTCGGTCCGTCCATCCATATAAACCCTATTGGTTTTATTGGACGGCTGGGCTTGAGATGTCATTTCATCTCAATGTTGGGTAAAAGTCCCACAAGATTGGAAGCAACGCCTCCAAAATGACCTATACAGTCTTGACGGGGACGCTAAACCACAAATCAAACAAACAAACAAAGGTCATTTTTGAGCCGGTCAGTTTACCTATCCACACTTTTCCTGGACATGCTTATACGTAAGCGGTTAACCAGTACAGTGCACATTCTTTCGCAAGAAACTGACAACTGCCCTTCTTGAGTCAGCGGAAGGGAGAGAATAACCGTAGAAAATATTTTATGACCAATCTCTAGTCAGAGTGCTGTGTAAAGCGGATTAACACCTTAGCATCTGGACTGGACTCTTGTTGGGTCTGGCAAACATTGATGATCCAGATCAGACGTCTGATCATGGTCGACATTGTTTGCTTAAAGTACACGACCTTTAGTCCCAATTCACGACCAATTTATCAGCCCACACTACATGTCAATGGGTACCCACCAGTATTTTCAGTGCTTTTTGTTGTTTTTTCAGCAATCCTTATTTTGTCGGCCGTTGGAAAACAAGCCAATGACCTCCGCACCTACTCAGTTGGCTCCGAGGTTGTGAATGAGATGGACGCGGGCGTTTCTCTGAAGTTCGACACCGCCTGGGCCCTCATCGTCTCTGGTATCGGCGGGGCGTTTGCGGCCTTCGTTGCCGTGGGAATGGCGCTGTTCCTGATGTGTAGAGATCCCCGCGAGGCCCCTGGAGTCTGGATGGAATTTGGGAAGAATCCCAAAACCTAAAATGGAAGCACTCCACATCACTTTTAACCTTTACAACTCTCTAGGCTAATCAGCAGACGACAAACTGTTTTTTCTTCTCTCTCACTTTTCCCCAGAAAACAGGATTTGACATCTCATGCAAATTGTCTCCATAGGAGACAATTTGCATGCGATGTCAAATCTGTTTTTCTTGGAAAATTAGAAAATATATATCAAATGTCGTCTGCTGCGAAAAAAATACCCAGCATGCAGTATGTTAAATAAACAAGTTCTTGTAATGAGCACAGCGTCAAGTCCAACCACATTATAGACAAGACACATGTATCCAAACACTACGTCATCACTCAATAATACTATCTGCCGGGACTTACCGGTGGTTGGCAAAAAACGTCTTTGACCGTGTATCGCCATTGTAACTGCGATGTTATTTTCTGTAAATTTGTATTTTATTTGGAATTGAAACGACAAAATTGACCTTTAAACTTTTATAATAGACATGTCTTACCTAGTAATTATTGGTTTCTATAAGATGTGAGGATGTTTTTGGTGATAATTACCTGTTAAACTTATGCAGGTAACGTGGCGGAACAGTCTTAATTATTTGTAATAAAAATGCGCAAAACGCACGACTAAACGTGGAAGATGCATTAATGACTCTAAAATATATTTATCTACTCATTTAAAGTGAAATTCAATCCATTTTCTGTGACAATCAACTAAAATTTGTCCGTAATATTAAACCTATTTACATTGTGTTTATACTGAAGGAACCAGCGGCTTTTTGTCAACCACTAAAGATCGTTATCAAAAGGAAAAGTAATTTTGCGCACGCGCAATGACATGTAAACAAGGTCACGTGTCAAAACACTTGGATCCGTCTATAGACATGGGTACATGAATTTTAGGCGGTGCGCCTAATTTTCCAATGAATGTTCAAAAGCACGGATAGAGAGCTTTAGCAGCTAAATCTAAACACATTCAAGTTTTGAAAACAACATTACGAAAACAAGCCTATACAAATACATTGTGACCTTTATCCAAGGTTTTTATCCTTTTTTCCAACATCTTATAATGGAAGATTTTGATATTTTTTCTTATTTCTGCTCAAAATATAGATTGTTGGTACTCATTAGAACCGTCTCATTGAGGCGGTTCTAACGAATACCCACAATCTATTTTTTAGAGAAAAATAATGTTTACCCTTGTAAACCCCAGTTTTACTATATAAAAGTGGGGTTCGAGGGGGTCAAAATTATATAGGCGTGTTTTCGTGATGATGGCCATTTGGGATAGTACAGCAATGGCGGCAATCTATGGTTTTGAGGTGAAAACAAAAATGCATAGATTTGTACCCTATCATTCCGATTCTCTGTCATTATGTACATTTCGAGAGAGTTGATTGGTTGAAATAGAAGTTTTCCATGGGCAAGAATCTCTGAACTACTTCACACAGCGACATATATAGTATTATAACATCAGGGCAAAGATTGGCCCCCGTCCTCCCGGGCTTGAAGAAATATATGGGCTGCATGATGCTTCCACACAGAGCTGAAACCGACCCGCACACGAGTACTGCTAAACCGCTTAATCTAAGCTTGCCCAAGCAAAGAGGTGCGAGTCAGACCGTCCATGCTTATAAACCCTGTTGGTTTCATTGGGCGGCAGGGCTTGGGATGTCATTTCATCTCGATGTCGGGTAATAGTCCCACAAAATTGGAAGCAACGTCTCCAAAATGACCTTTACAGTGTTGACGGGGACGTTAAACCTCAAATCAAACAAAAGGCAAAGATAAAATGGGCCCCGTCAAGCGATTTTGGTACTTATCGCCTATGCGAGCAGCGAAGGTTCAGGCGAGCCTGCGCATCCGCGCAATCTCGCCAGAACCTTCGCTGCTCGCTCATACAAGCAGTGAATCAAGAGGAACCTTCAGACGGAAAGCCATATCCCTGGCCCCTCTGAATGGCTGGGCATGCGCAGTTAAAATCTGTCATGAATGCTCGAAGACCCAAATTCGCTTGGCGGGGCTCAAATTATATAACATAAGGGCAAAGAGCACATTTAGAATCCGCGCGTTACGTAATTGTATATGAAATGACGCTACCGATTTAAAGATGAGAAACTACGGATAACGAAAATGTGGGTACTAGAAGACAAATAATCTGAATCTCTTTACGATAACACACCCGTGCGTCCTAGTGCATTTTTTACCTCTCCAAAGCGGTCAATTTTCTGATGAAAATTTGTGAGATTATCTTTATTTATACTCCAAAAATAGGTTGTGGGTGCTCGTTAGGACCACATCATTGAGGCGGTTCTAACGAGTACCCACAACCTATGTCTAAGAGCAGAAATAAAGAAAATAATTTATTTCCCAGTAAACCCCTGTTTTCTCTATATAAAGTGGGGTGTATTTCACGGACTTGTTAGCGTGATGTATAGACGTGACTTTTTTTTTGGGGGGGGGGGGGGGGGGGCTTTGGTTTCTTTCAAATATTGAATTATCATTCTGCCGTGGTCGTTGGTACGTACGTTCATTCTTTCGATTTTGAAATAATTCCAGGATAAAACTGAACATTTTGATAGCATTTTTAACATTCCGATGACAAAGTGGGAAATATAAGGAATGAATTACCATCTCATGTTTGTGGATTTTATCGATCTGTTTACTTCTGCAAATCACCCACAAACCGGGTGTTTACAAATCGATAAACTTGCCAGGGTGCTTTGTGCTACAGATAATAGCGTAAGAACCACAGGTCTCTTAATGGGGTGGAATTTCCCCACCCACTTTGGTTGCTCATCGAAATTAGTTTTATAGAAAGCCTAGTTTTCCCGTAATAATTCATTCATATAGTAAGCGCAGTTTTCTTTTTATAATGTTTTTTTTTTTTTTCTTTTTTTTTCAAGCGTGCTCCTTTGAACGGACTTGTTAACCCAGCCAGCAAAGAATGCCGGGCCAACGTCGGGCCGATAGCGAGACGACGACGTCGTATCGCTATCGGTCCGACGTTGGCCCACAGGGCATGTGCGACGTGTGTGAAAATCTTAAGACTTAACAATATGGCGCATGTATGCATAAATATACATTAGCAGAATTTTGTAGGCCAATATATATATATAAACAGACGTGTTTTGTAAGCTTTGCTGCCTTTATGTCCCGCAACTTATAACTTTATTTATCTCCCTTGGTAGATTATGGATGACTTATAGGTTAACTCTGAATAGTGTCAAGGCGTATTCACCATATTTGCATTATTTGCCGGCTCCCAGCTTGCACATTGTCAATATTGGAAAACAGGTAACCAGACCCCCCTGACCTTTCAAGGTCAGGGGTGTCTGGTTACCTGTTTTTCCAACACTGATAAACTTCAGACTAGGAACCAGCAAATAATGCAAATAAGGTGAATACTCGCTGGTTGAGTGGTTATAGAACACTGGACTTTCTTTTCCGACTTTTAATTTTTCAGTCATTCCATTGAATTTATATAAATAATAATAATAGGATCTAAAAAAAGTCATAAACATATAGTTATTGGGACGTTATGTTGTTTTTACTTCAACGAACACGTTCACCCATGGAGGGTGTGGGGGTGAGGCCAAGGTGCCGTAAATCTTGCGTTACTGGGGCGCCAAACTGATATTGGCTTAAAGTTGGGCAAGGCCTGCTGTTCTTGCAGAGGGTAAGAGTAGATGAAGAGTGTTTTTATTTCTTTTGTTTCTACACTTCATTAACCTCTTTCTCCTCTATCCATTATTTTTTAATCTACTATCTCTTCGATCTCCTTTTTTTCTCCCTTTCTATGGGAGACGACACAAAATGACCAACAAGGGTTGACGTGTCGTTAAACCGAAAACGCAACGTCATATTACCATTAACTTTTACCCACTCTCTGGGCTAATTCAGCAGACGACAAATTGTTGATGTTGTTCTTATTTTCCCAGAAAACAGGTCTTGACATCTCATGCAAATTGTCTCCACAGGAGCCAATTTGCATTAAATGTCAATTCGTGTCGTCTGAAAAAAATAAGAAAATAAGAAAAAAAAATAAATAAATAAATAAAAAAATATATATATTTCAAAAGGTTGTCTGCTAAAAATACCCAGCATGCACAGCTTTAAGTGACGTCAGAATAATCCATGGTCGTCTCCAGTATGATGTGACAATTGCGACGATTTGACGTCATCGACGCTAATCCACTGTTGATAGGGGGAAACAAACTTGAAAACTGTGTACATTTATCTGTTGGCTTTCTTTGAATTGTTCTCAGTCCTGTTGTAGGCCTATATACACTATCTGTGTTGCATTTTTCATCACGAAAACACATCTATATGAGTCTGACCCCCTTGAACTTCACTTTTATACAGTAAAACTGGGGTTTACAGGGGCTAATACTTTATTTTCTTATTTCTACTCTAAAATATAGATTTCGGATACTCGTAAGAATCGCCTCGATGAGGCGGTTCTAACGTATACCCTAAAATAAAAATTGTGAATACTCGTTCCTCAACGAGGCGGTTTTATAGTGTATCCACAATCTTTATTTTGAGCAGAAATAAGAAAAATATCGCAATTTTTCATAAATATAGCAATTTTTTTATCAAAAGATTTCCCTTTTTTTATTCTTTCGGCGCGGTAAAATTTACAATGTATTTGTATAGACGTGTTTCCGTATTTTGTATTTTATTTTTAAAATGTGTGTTTTATACATGTTTCTATATTTTGTCATTTTATACTTTAACCTCTTTTCAGCAGCCTAAATTGACCTCTGTTATTACGAAAAACATATCTATTCAAATAATATTAAAAACTTTACCATCGGTGATGTGGTTCTAACGAATGCTTTTGAGCAGAATTAGGAAAACAAATAATGCACAGTACAATTCCGCTATAAAGACCACCTAAAATTAATACTAAATCTGCTTTATAAAGCTTATTTTGAAGTGTGGACTTAATCTTTTAGGGACCACCTTTGGGACTGTTCAAAAATGGTCTTAAAGACCACTTTTGAAAGGCCCAAAAGTGGTCTTTATATAGGAATGTTACTGTATATCTCTTCACCCCCCCCCCCCCCCCCCAAGTATTACCATTTTAAAGTGGGTTTAAGGGGGGTCGAAATTATATGGACGTGCTTTGCGATGTTTTGGGCTGATGCTTGACCTACTATAGACAGACAAAGACAAGTGCTAACTGAAGACAGCTCAATATAGATGTGTGAAAGAAATATACATGTACATGACAGAGAGGTGCCAATTTATTTTTCTTCTCAATTTTATAATTGTACATTATTTAAAATGATATCAAAACGGTAATTTTAAGCGAAATGACCGCACCAGACAAGAAATCAGTCCTACAGTAACTTCCAATGTCTGGCTGTTGAGTAAAATATCTGGCTGTCTAATGGTTTTTTTTTTATTAAGTATTAAGTCTTGTGGATGTTGGAGGGAGAAGAGAAGTTGCTACTGAGCAGAGGTTCATTTGTAGCAAAATGCTTTTGGTGAAGTATATTTTGGCTGCTGAAGAAAGATGGCTGCTAAAAAGAGGTGACCTTTACTGAAGCTTTTGCTGTATGCTTTGTATGAGTGTGTTGAATAAAATTTTCCACTTTGTATTCGGTTTTAGGTCATGGTTTTTCCCCCCGCTTTTTTTTAAGGGGAAATGATACACCTGGCAAATTTTTCTGCCATTTTTCAAAGGGAGACAACTTTAGGAACTTCCTGTTCGCTTTTCTATAACCTCTGTCTCTCGGAAAAAGGGGTCTACTCTTAAAGGAAAGAATTTGCTCCTCAGGAGCAAATTCTTTCCTTTAAGAGTTGAGCCCTTTTGACACGGGAGACAAAATACTTTTGAAGGAGTTGACTCCCCTGACGGTGTGTCCATTCCCCTTAACATAACACGTCCATGTGGCATTCTTTGGTGACTCCGAAACTACATGTAACAATATCCTGATGAAAATCTTACCTAGTGACTGCTGTGAAGCCGGTCTCGGAAGCTCAGTCGGATGCGCGTCTAACTGGTCATCAGGAGGACGCGGGTTCGATACCTGCCGGGGTCGGCAACATTCCTTCGTGGAGATTGATCATGATATCTTTTCTGTGGTCATTCTCTCCCTTCCGCAGATTCAAGAAGAGCAGTGAAATGAACACCCCCTAAACCTTACTTTATATAGAGAAAACTGGGGTTATCGGGGGTAAACAATATTTTTCTTATTTTTGCTCCAAGACATAGGTTGTTGGTGCTCGTTAGAACCGCCTCAATGAACCTGTTCTAACGAGTACCCACAACCTATGTTTGCAGTAAAAATAAGAAAAATATCAAAGATTTTCGTCAGAGTGAGTGAGTGAGTGTTCGAGTTTTACGTCCCACCAACAGCTAAGGTCATACGGAGACGGGGCCTCGGTTTTAAAGACTCATCCGAAAGTCTTGAGAAGCCCGGGATCGACCCTGCGATCCCTTGTTTACAAGGCGAGTAGCGTAACCACTACACCACGGAGGCTTCTAAATTTTCGTCAGAAAAGTAGCCATTTTGGAGATGTAAAATTGCACTATATCGCACGCGTGTGTTATCGAAATGTACTGCAAACATAGACCGTGGGTGCTCGTTAGAACGAGAACAAGAACCCGCAACCTATGTCTTGGAAAAATAAAAAGAGAAACGATTTGGAATTGATACAATCAGTTCTGTCTTGGAGCAGAAATAAGGAAAATAATATTTAACCCCGTGAACCCCATTTTTCTGTACATCAAGTGGGGCTCAGAGGGATGTTCATGTCACGGACTTGTTATCGTGATGAGAAACAAAGCAACAGATATTAGACTTTTTAGATATTTCGCAGATTTCAGTTTTTTTTAAAAAAATAATGTTCCATGTGTCACAACATGATTCACGAAAGTGGTCAATTTGGTCTGAAACTTTAAAAAATGACATTCTGGATTGTGTGATATGGCATTACGAAAAAAAGCCTATACAAATTCATTGTAAACTTTACCGCCGATAAAACTAAAATTTTAAGATGAAAAATTGCGATAATTTTCTTATTTCTGCTCAAAATATAGCTTGTGGGTACTCGTTAGAACCGCCTCGTCGAGGCGGTTCAAACGAGTACCCACAAGCTATATTTTAGAGCAGAAATAAGAAAAATAAGGTTTACCCCTGTAAAACCCAGTTTTACTATATAAAATTGGGGTTCCAGGGGTCAAAATTATATAGGCATGTTTTCGTGATGGGTTTTCAGATTACTAACCAGGTTTCAATTTTCACATCAATCTTATCAGCCTGAGAAAACAATGTATCCCCTTGTTAACCCCTCTTTTGTCTTTATAAAGTGGGTTAATAAAATTATTTATTACACGAACTTGCGGACACGGTGAGCAAACCCACTATAATAAGACACACGTGTGACATAGTGCATTTTTGCATATCTCCAAAATGGATACTGTTCGTATGAAAATCCGTGATATTTTTCTTATTTGTACTGCAAACATAGGTTGTGGGTGCTTGTTAGAACCGCCTTATTGAGGAGATTCAAACGAGTACCCACAAACTATGTCTTCGAGCAGAACTATGAAAAATAATGTATACCCCGTCAACCTCAGTTTTCGCCATGTAATGTGGGGTTTAGGTGGTGTGGGTGTTCATTTCACGGAGAATAGACACATCGCGTGAGCAAGCAAAAGTTGAGTTACTAGGGTACATCTTATTACTTATTTTTCGCGCCGAAACATCTTAAAGCCCTTCGGTAATATTTAGGGCACCTGTACTCCATATTTGGAAGTGTAACATATTTTACCTTTATCAGATGAATACCAAAGTATTTCAACGGGCGTGTTGAAAACATCAGAATTTTCAAAAAAATATTTCGTGTTTGGAAACATCAGATTTTTTTACGAGTGCGAAGCACGAGTGAAAATTCTGTTGTTTTCAAAACACGAGATGAAATATGTTTGGTAGTTATTGGAAGATATGGTAAAGTGACCTTTTATTTTGTACCTGACTTTGGCGATTTAATTTGAAAGAAGTGGTCAAGGTTCCTGCTGTGAAAATAACAGTTAGTTTCCATCATGAATGAGAAAAGTAGAAGTAAAACAAAGATCAGGAATCGATACAATTAACTTACTCCACCCACCAAAGACACCAAAGGGAAAGAAACACAAACATGAAGCGACCAGACCATAATGGAAACCTAGACAAAGAGAGGCCATATGGACAGTTACTTTCCGAGAAAACGGCCAAATGGCCACCCAAAATAAAAAGACACAAGTGATACACACAGTAAGTAACAAACAACAACATAATTAAATCGCCACAGAAGAACCGCCTTGGAACGGTCAGTGGAAAGTATGGGAGAATTCCACTGGGGGCTTAAATCGATTTTACATGGCCATAATCCTCGCCCTTACCTCTGTCGCGGTATACACTAATTTTGTTTAGTCCGCGTGAAGGCTTCCTAACTCATCAGTGTAACATCTCCGAGAACATACAAATAAAAAAACTACAGAGATGAAACAAGGTTGAGGACCCGACAGCATACAACAACAGAATTGCTGGAGCAAAAGAAAACGAACAGTTAGACTCCGAGGGGCCCGACCAAAGATGGAAAGATGAAAGTATATTTTCACAAGCGGAAAATAGCATTTTTAGTTGTTTCAGATATGCATTGATTTCACTGCTAAGTATAATGTAAAAAATAAAAAAAATGAAGTCTTGTTCGGGTGAAGTATTTTACACCAGTGTGCTTTCATTGACCTGAAGTAGTTTTCTTACTACTGCCCCTGGAACTGATATAAGTGATTAAAATTAATACTGCTGAATAAATTATTGAGCAACGTCCATTTCTGGCTCTCAGCCAATCAAAGAAGTTGATATACTGCATTCATTCAAATTTTCAAACTGAATGTCAGACAGTGCAGAAGCCATTTTACAACGCTTAGTGTCCACACAACGCTTTTTGTCCACGTGAACACTAAGCGTTGCGGCGCAACGCTTAGTGTTCATGTTGGACATTAAGCGTTGCAATCGCAACGCTATTTGTCCAATGTGAACACCAAGCGTTGCTTAGAGTTCACATGTACACTAAGGATTGCAACGCTTAATGTCCAACATGAACATTAAGCGTTACAGTTGCAACATGGGCACTAAGCGTCGCGTCTGTCCATAATATGTGCGACCCCAACGCTTATTGTTCACCGTGTCATTTAACTTAGAAATTATGCAACTTCAAGGTGATATTTTTTTCAAACTTTCAAATGTCGGAAAGCATTCATATTTTGACCATCTGTACCCTGGAGAGCCGATTTTCATGCCATGGCTCCTGGCCCAAGGTTTAATGTCCCGGGAGGGGGGGGGCTAGACATCAGAATCATTTTGACTTTTTGATATATGAGCACCGCACTTCAAAATTATGAGTCAGTATCATGTATGACACAGCAAGTGTCCACAAAATATATGCAGGTCTCTGTGACCTATATTTCACGGTCCAGTGATATTGCATTATGTCGTGAGGATTATTTGATGTTTGAACATCATAATTCAGGATTATGAGTCAGTATGACCCGACATTTGACCTCAAACGGCTTGAAGAAATAGATTGGGCTGCAGAGCTGAAAACGACCGCACATGAGTACTGGTAAATACGCTTAGAGGTCAAAGCCTGCCCAGGCAAAGTGGTGGGTCCGACCGTCCATTCATAAAAACACTATTGATTTCATTGGGCGACAATGCTTGAGATGTCATTTCATCTCAATGTCGGGTAAAAGTCCCACAAAATTGGAAGCAACGTCTCAAAAAATGACATAAGTAGTGTTGACGGGGACGTTAAACCTCAAATCAAACAAACAAAAAAAAAAGACCTCAAAATAAATGTAGGACACTGTGACATATATTTCATGGTCCGGTAATTTTGCCTCATGACTTGATGACTTTCTAACTATCTACTCCATACTTCAGGATTATGAGTCAGTATGAGACAACATTTGACCTCAAAATTAATGTAGGTCACTGTGTCCTACATGAATTATGAGGGGAATGTCGGGTCATACTGACTATAAACTTGAAGAAATGGCGTTCATATATCAAAATTCTTCAGGGTATGAGGCGAAATCACTGGACCATGGAATATAGGTCATTGCGAGCTACATTTATTTGCAGGCCAATTAGGCCTCATCAGTGACCCTCAAATATTCTCAAAGATCAATAGAAGTCTCCGTGGTGTAGTGGATACGCTACTTCGCCTTGTAGCGCCGCTTAGTGTTCGCTCGACGCTTAGTGTTCACCATGGACACTAAGCGTTGATGGTGAACACTAAGCGTTGCCACTGTCAACGCTTAGTGTTCATTTTGCCAAATGAACACTAAGCGTCGATCATGTAGATCGGAATGCAGTATCAACCGCTAGTGTTCATTTTCTGGTATGATAAAAAGTAATTTTGCCTTATAACACGAATCCTTCTTTATGTATGAACATCAAACTTCAGTATTACGAGACAGTACGATCCGACATTTGACCAGAGAAACGAATGTCATCATGACCTTTATTTCATGGTCCAGTGATTTTGCCTTATAACACGAAGACCTTATGGTATATGAACATCATAACTTGGTATTATGAGTCAATATGGCCCGATATTTGTCTTCAAAATAAATGTAGGTCACCATGATTTTCACACTTGAACCAATGTCGCATAGTTGGCTGTTGTATTATCAATTGAGTTTGTAACTTGTTAGCACAATGGAAATGTATTTAACAAATTTCTAAGGTGTCCTAGATTTTGACCCTCTAACCCCACCAAAGGCATGAAACCAGGGGTGTGTTCTTTTGGAATCGCAGAAGACACTCACAGGTATTTTCAGAAGGCACCCCCGGGTATCAAAGTTGTAAATATGAATGCTTTGTGATGAATGATTGTTGAGATATAAGTATTTCAAAAACTTAAACACAGTTTTACAGAAATGTTCTAGATTATGACCCCTAGCCCCAACCCGGGGCATGCACCCAGGGGTCTGTTCTCTTGGAACTTATGAAGACCCTCCCAGGTACTTGTCCAAAATATGAGTACTCTGTGATGCGTGACTGTTGAAATCGCAAACGCAAAAGCGGACGACCGATGTGACTACAATAGCTCTCATTGTACTTCATTGTATTTGGCGAGCTAATGCCATGGTGAACACTAAGCGTTGGGATCGCACACAGTATCGACTGTTGCGACGCTTAGTGTCCATGGTGAACACTAAGCGTTGATGGTGAACACTTAGCGTTGCTATTGCAACGCTTAGTGTCCATGGTGAACACTAAGCGTCGAGTGAACACTAAGCGTTGTTACATCGCCTTGTAAACCAGGGATCGCAGGATCGATCCCGGGCTTCTCCAGACTTTCGGATGAGTCTTTGAACCGAGGTCCCGTCTCCGTATGACCTTAGCTGTTGGTGGGACGTAAAACTCAAACACTCACTCGCTCTCAAAGATCAAAGATCCCAAATGACAAGAAAATACAAACTACACTACATAACCTTAACACCAGTCGCAGTGACGTCAAATTTTATAAAATGGTTATCCTTTGAAAGCAAAGACTACACCGCAGAACTGAATAGTATGGAGTGTACAAGTATTTCAGGGACAGACTAACTAGTTTCGGCCAATTAGGCCTCATCAGTGACCCTCAAATATTTTCAAAATTCCACAATGGAGTCAATGATCCCAAAAGACAATAAAATACAAACTACACTGTCATAAGGACAGGGAGACTTTATACGGCCGCCACACACACCCTTAACACCAGCTGTTAAAAGACTTCAAATATGTTCTATAAAAGGGTTAACCTTTTGAAGCAAAGAATACACCGCAGAACTGAAAAGTATTGAGTGTACAAGTATTTATGGGCCAGACTAGCTAGTTTCGGTCATCTAGGCCTCATCAGTGACCCTCAAATATTTTCAAAACCTCACAATGGAATCAATGATCCCAAAGGAGAAGAAAATACAAACTACACTATGATGAAGGGCAGGGAGACTTTGTATGGCCGCCAAGTTCGGTCTGTTTGAGCTGTGCTTGAAAGCACCACGCAGCCCAATCTATTTCTCAAAGCCCCGATGGGAGTATATGTTTATGTTCAAATATGCTATAGTGTAAAAATGAGACTTAAATCTTGAATTGACTGCTTGACTGTCTAGATGATACAATTGTAATAGTCATAATAAAGCGATGTTTGCGTAATTGAATGATAGTGACGTCATAAAATGATAACTCTGCCATGTCAAACGCTTGGTACGGCATGGTATTCTCAAAGACAGCTGCTTTGTCTGGCATTATTCTTGAAGTCATCCCTCATGGATAACTTCATAGTTTAACCCCCTTTGTAACGGAAACCCCAAAACGGGTAGTTGGTAAACAATGCAGGCCCAGATCAGACGCCACAGAATGCGGCGTCTGATCAGGGCCTACATAGTTTGCAAAAGATTCAGCCCTTTTTTTTCAAATAAATTTTGAAGAAAATCACAGCCTGTCACCCTAAAAATTTTGAAATGGACTCCTGCTATATTTAAGGAGGAAGATTCTATTTGGTACCAAAAGGGTTTCTATTACCATGAGCCCAATATCAACCAATCAGTTATTCAAAATTGCTGCTGTCGTTAGTGAAGGTGACGTTAAAACGTTGGATCAGTTAATTTGGCAAACGTTTTTTTTTTTTTTTTTTTTTGCAATTTGCAATATGCACAAGCAGCACACATTATGCTTGCAAATTGCACGAGAATTACATATTGTACTTACTAGAATAGTTAACATTATGACCACCATCGAACTCGTAACGCTAACGATTAAAAAAACAACTGGGCCCTGATAATGCATTTTACAATTTAGTCAGCGCACGACAAAACCTACAATAAGCTATGTGCGCCCAGTGAAGACTCAGATCAGCCTGCGCAGCAATATACTCTAACCAGAGACTTCTCTTGCTGCATGAAGGAGCATTTGGCCCTTAGCTATCCTTAGAGCGCAGAACGAAGACTCTGATCAGACTGTGTGGATGCGCAGGCTGATCTGAGTCTTCGTTTGGCGCACATGCCTTATTGTAGGCTTTGTCATGCGCTGGCTCAATAAGTGTTTTGACATGCCACTACCGAACACTCAGAAAAGCCTACGTAAGCAACTGGGAGTCTGCACTTTTTTATTTGCTGTATAAACTCCAAAATTTACAAAGGCAAACTTTATTCTTACGTTTAATTTTCCACAAACATGGATACGGTTCTAACTAGTACCCACAATCTTTATTTTAGAGCAGAAATAAGAAATATAAGTTTTACCCCTGTAAACGCCAGTTTTACTATATAAAAGTGGGGTTCAAGGGCGTCAGATTTATATAGGCGTGTTTTCGTAATGCTCATTGTGCCAACAACAATGGATTAGGCATAATAGTAAAACGATCGTCAGATAATCGCATACTTCAGTTGGCCTTCTAATAGGTATAGGGTTTTCTGGACTGTTACATTCATTGGTGGAACGCAATTATTTGCTACTGTTAACAATATGAGTAGACCGCGGGTGTATGCTTGATGATTATGTTATTTTACATTTTACCGCGGGGTCGGACTTGATTCGCCGTCTTCTGGGTCTTCGGGATATCCGGAGGCCCTCGATAAATCAAGTCGCTTTCCACAGAAAAAAAACGAGCAACAATGTTCTTAAATATTTTTTTTTGTGTGAAAATGAAAGCATTTTATTGATACTTGTCATTATGTTATAGCAAAATATATTTTAAATTGAAAGCTATATAAAAATGATGCAGCTAACATACATATAGAGCAACTTCGGCTTGAACTTGGGTAGCTACCTTAGTAAATTAGAAGTAAAGGCAATGATCAGATATCGACAGAATTAACCAGCAGCTCCCATCAGAGACACAAAGGGAAAAAACACAAACATGAAACAACTAGGCCCCAATGGAAACACCAATAGCGGAAAGCCAGGAGGACAGTTACTTTCCCCAAAAATGGCCAATTGGCTATCCCAAGCAAAATAATATAAGTGATGCACACGCTCAAAGACAAGACATAACAATAATAAACCACGACAGAAGAACCCAAAATACAAATCTGGGGTAGAGTTGCTAAGGTAATGAAGAGCATTCCATATGGCGGTCGTACCTGCCAATGTACACAGATGTCTCTTCAAATTGTTTGTAATGAGAAACATGACTGTTTTTGGTTTAAATACGGGGTTTTAGTCAGATTTTCTTTTTTCAGGGCATTTCTCCGTCGTTCTTGGCCGGAAATGTCGTTTACATGGTAACATAGGCCTACAACTGACAAAAAGCTGCAAAAGGCTGTTTGCCGATCAATACACGATGTTTGTGTTTTAACGAAGGTCCTATGACCTATTTATAGTTGTGCTGTCATGACATTCTTCTCAAGTACGAGAAGCAACCAAAAGTGTTCCGCTTATGATGCTAGTACGCGAGTCATTGGTAGCTACCCGAGTCGAGTCGAATTCGGTCCTAAATGTAATTACGCATTGTACTTACATTTGCAAAACATCCCTGCGAAGTAATTTGGACCGAAACAGTTTATAGTGAATAACACAATTATGAAAGATGATGGTTTATTTTAAAATCGAGAAAGTTGCAGATGTATATCATTTTGATGATTCACTTGTGCATTTGATTCTAATGTGTCGAGATTCTGATCAACATTCTCAAAATTTAATGCATTTAGCGACTTTTCTGATCCTGTCCGCCATATTGGATCACGTGATCCTCCAATTCACCCCTCCTTTTTAAAAACAGATTTGGAAGAGCCTTCCGAACAATCTTCGGTGCCACTTGATTTAAAATTCTCTACTTCAGAAGATTCTTGAGGTCGACTCAATCACGACCCTGATCTCGTGTCTCTAGATATTTATATTAATTTACATCTTCTCATGGCTATTCATTGTTTATTTAGGCTATTTTATTTGAAATTACTATATTATGTTTTCACAACAAAAGTTATCTTACATTTCAACCCAACATGACATGGCAGAATAATAGATTCTTGCACACCAGACAAGGAAATCGTGATTTTACCCTGGGATAGAAATTTATGTTCTGACCCTGGTGTTCCGACCCAGGCAACTAACATAAATGCGCTTCAATTCTATTCAACTGCCGGAACTACTTCCGCACTAATTTTATTTTGTAAACAATATACATGTACGAGCTGTCAAAACTAACCGGAGGTGTTGTGCAAGAAAAAGAATCCAATATGGGGTTCTGTTGTAGATGGGCGTTTCCAACCCTCGGGATTACCGTGCTGAGCGGAACCTCGGCGTAGCCTCGGTTCCGCTCAGCACGGTCATCCCTCGGGTTGGAAACGCTCATCTATAATAGAACCCTATATCAGATTCTTATAATCTATGATGGGGATGCGGCCGAGACAAGACAATCTCAGGCAAGTTTTCATAACTGAAAACGAAACTGAGATTTCCTTGTCCAGGTCTCAGCCCCATGATTGATAATTTTTCCTGCCCACTGTATAGTGAATGGTAAAATCTAGTGAATGTAAAAACTATAGAAAGACAACATTACGACGCCATCGGTTGCTAAGGAAAACCGATCCCATAAGGAAATGTTCTCGCGCATGCACAAAGTACATAGGGCAGAAACACTAAATTATAGTTTAACAACAGGCCCATGGGCCCATATGCTCACCGGAGCTCAGGTGGGCACTGCCCACTGGCAGCCATGTACTTGAATATGATATGATTTTAAACTACCGATTATTAAGTCTTCCAAACGAACCCCCATACCAAAACGAGCACCCATGTGAACTTTGTTGTATCTGAAATATTAGGCATTTTATGGAGCAGAGGTGGGGGAGAATGACCGCAACGGAGCCCTGGTTGGTATCACTGATTGCGTCATATCATAAGGAACAAGAATGTATATGGTTTAGGGTGGGAATATGTAAGGTTTCTGAGGTATAAGGCCTTTTAAGTAGTGGTGGGATCCCAGGAAAGTCCAAAATTTTTGTCACTGAATATGTCTTATGTCACTGAATATGTCTTATCATAAGCACCAAGAATATATGTATGGATTAGGTGTGGGGATCTGAACGGTTTCTGAGTTATGAGGCCCTTTCGTGAAGTTGAGGGGAGAGGAAAGGTCATTGTGGACTCTCCTAAGCTGGTGTGACTGAATGTGCCTAACCATAAGGAACAAGAACATATATGAATAGGGTTGGGATCTGAATGGTTTCTCAGACATGAAGTGGAGGGGCGGGGCATGGCCCAAGCACAAAGAGGCTCCCAAGTTGGTGTAACTGAATGCGTCTTACAAGAACAAGAATATATATGGTTATGGGGTGGGGATCTGAACGGTTTCTGGGATATATGGCTTTTAAGCAGTGAAGGGGTGGGGAATAACCCAGGGCACCAAGGCGGACCCCGAGGATAGTGTCACTGAATGTGTCCTATCATAAGGAATTAATCTATATGGTTTATGGGTGGGGCTCTGAACAGTTTCTCTAACATTTGGCCTTTTGTGAAGTGGAGGGTTAGGGGACACCTGGGGGACCCCTAGGTTGGCATAACTGAATAAAATTATGTCTCATCATAAGGAGGTTTATTAGTTAATTTGTTTGTTTTGGAGTTTAACGGCCCAGTCAACAGTATTTTAGGTCATTTTTAGCCGGTCAGTTTACATGCATATCCACACTTTTCCTCGGCAAGCTTGTGCGTAAGCGGTTAACCATTACAGTACACATCCTTTCGCAAGGAACTGACAACTGCCCTCCTTGAATCAGCGGGAGGGCGAGAATGATCGTAGAAAAGATTTCATGATTAATCTCCACGAAAGAATGCTGCCGACCCCGGCTAAATGGTTTAGGGATGGGGGTATGAACGGTTTATGAGATATATGCTTTTTATGAAGTGGAGGGGTGGAGCATGACCCTGGGCAACCCGGGAGACACCCAGTTTTGTGTCACAGAATATGTCTTATATATGGTTTAGTGATGGGGATCTGAAAGGTTTATGAGATATTGGGCTTTATACGAGGGGTTGGGGCATGACCCAGCACACATAGGGAACCCCCAGGTTGGTGTGACTGAATGCGTCTTATCACAAGAAACAATGATATAAATGGTTCAGGGGTTGGGATGTGAATGGTTTCTGAGATATATGGCCTTTTACGAAGTGGAGGGGTAGGGGCAGGGCCCCAGAATACCCTGGTGGGTCATCAGATCGGCAAAAAAGCATATGGCTGAAAGAAGTTTTAGTCAAGGAACATTTGTATAAAAATGTCAAAATATCTGCAAAGGTTTAATTGTTTTCGGAGTCTAACTGTTGGTTTTCTTTTGCTCCAGCATTTCAGTGGTTTTTTGCTGTCGAGTTCTCACCGTTGTCTCACCTCTGTGGTTCTTTGATTATTTGTGTTCACGGAGATGTTGCACTGATAAGTTAGGAGGATTTGCGGGCTGAACAAATTATTTGTCTAAATCGCGACGGAGGTAAGGGCGAGGATTGTGGCCACGTAAAATCGATTTAAGCCCCCCAGTAAAATCTTTCCACTGACCGTTCCAAGGCGGTTCTTCTGTGGCGGTTTATTTATGTTGTTGTTTGTTACTTACTGTGTGTATCACTTGTGTCTTTTTATTTTGGATGGCCATATGGCCATTTTGTGGGAAAGTAACTGTCTTTATGGCCTTCCTATGTTTAGGTTTCCATTATGGTCTGGTCGCTTCATGTTTGTGTTTCTTTCCCTTTGGTGTCTTTGATGGGTGGAGTAAGTTAATTTTATCGATTCCTGATCTTTGTTTTACTTCTACTTAGAGGTAAATGTCATTTTTTTTTTTCAATTTTTCCCATCTCTAACTTGCCAGAGCAACCAAAGTAATGAGTCGATTTTTATTAAAACACAAACTTTCAATCCCCCAGCCAAAGGGTGCTACTGATTGGCTCAATCGGCCTAGTGTCTTCAGAGAAACTTCTGGTGAGCAGTTAAAAGCGACCCGTGGGGTTAGTCGTTTCATCACTTGCTTACAAAAATGCAATGTCTTAATTTATCGGAAGTGTTAGATTTGCAAGTTTTAAAACATACAAAACCATCATCATGTGCCCCCGGCTGCAAAAACCCATTAAAGTTTCTTCCAATTTTGTGGAACTTTTACCCGAAAATGACATCTCAAGCCCCGCCGCCCAATAAAACCATGAAACCAAAAGGCTTTTATGCATTGCACGGTCTGACTCACAACGCTTTGCCTGGGCACGCTTAGTCCTCCTAAGCGGTTTGTCTTAATCCCGACGAAAGTAAGGGCGAGGATTGTGGCCACGTAAAATCGATTTAAGCCCAACCCCCCCCCATCCCCACCCCCACCCCGCGCCCCAGTGGAATTCGTTTCCGCTGACCGTTCCAAGACGGTTCTTCTGTTGCGGTTTATTTTGTTATGGTTTATCTCGCTTATATTATTTTATTTTGGACAGCCTATTGGCCATTTTGTGGGAAAGTAATTCTCCTTTTGGCTTTCCGCCATTGATGATTCCATTAAGGGCTGTTGTTTCATGTTTGTATTTCGTTTCCTTTGGTGTCTCTGATGGGAGCTATGGGTTAATTGTATCGATTCCTGATATTTGCCTCCACTTCTATTTTACCATTACTCGTGTGTGACCAGGATCAGCTCTGCGTGGAAGCACCATACAACCAAGCCCCGATGGGCGGGGGCGAATATGAGAGATGGGATAAAATGATCATTCGTGTGCCATTATCGGAACAGAAAAATATCTAGATCAGACGGACTATGGGAGCATAAATACCTAGACAGAGTTTGCAGTGCACATTTTATCAAAGGTACATAACTGTGCGAAGTTTTAAAGCTCCGATGAAAAACGCCACACCCACTCGACCCGCATAATAAATCTTATTTAACCAACCATCCCATCTTGACCTACATCTCAGCAAACATTTTTCTCACCTACCGCACATTTTTCTCACCAAACCCAGCAATGACGTACTGTGAGATAATTCTGTCGGTCACATCATATCCAGTATGCAAAAGTTAATCCTTAACAAGATTTATAAGCGAGCCCGTTTCTGTGTAGGATTCTTACCCCTTGAGATGGATTTCCCATATCGATATTATGGATTCACTTTATCCCAAATTTAAACCAATTCTGCACAGATAAGGGCTATCTCAATCATTCACTAAACAAATACATTGTAAACTTTACCACCGAAAACAACTAAAATTTAAGATGAAAAATTGCGATATTTTTCTTATTTCTGCTCAAAATATAGATTGAAGGTGCTCGTTAGAACCGCCTCATCGAAGCGGTTCTAACGAGCACCCACAATCTATATTTTAAGCAAAAATAAGGTTTACCCCTGTAAACGCCAGTTTTACCATATAAAAGTGGGGTTCATGAGGGTCAAAAATATAAAGGCGTGTTTTCGTGATGCATCTCTGTCTTTACTCGGGCCTTAGATGCTACTAGTACATAAACAGTTGGGCATGTTTTTAGTTGGGCAAAAGTTGAGCATGCCTGTGAAACGTGTACAACAATATTAAAAGTTGATCATGCCTGTTAAACGTGTACATCAATATTAAAAGTTGATCATGCCTTTGAAAGGAGTTCATCAACATTAAAAGTTGATCATGGCTGTGAAACGTGTACATCAACATTAAAAGTTGACCATGCCTTCGAAACACGTACATCAACATTTTAAGCTGATCATGCCTGTGAAACCTGTACATCAACATTAAAAGTTGATCATGCCTGTGAAACGAGTACATCAACAATAAAAGTTTATCATGCATGTGAAACGTGTACATAAACATTAAAAGTTGATCATGCCTGTGAAACGAGTTCATCAACATTAAAAGTTGATCATGCCTGTAAAACGTGTAGATCAACATTAAAAGTTGATCTTGCCTGTGAAACGTGTACATCAACATTAAAAGTTGACCAGGCCCGTTAAACGTGTACATCAACAATAAAGGTTGATCATGCCTGTAAAACGTGTACATCAACATTAAAAGTTGATCATGCCTGTGAAACGAGTTCATCAACATTAAAAGTTGATCATGCCTGTAAAACGTGTAGATCAACACTAAAAGTTGATCTTGCCTGTGAAACCTGTACATCAACATTAAAAGTTGGCCACGCCTGTTAAACGTGTACATCAACATTAAAAGTTGATCATGCCTGTAAAACGTGTACATCAACATTAAAAGTTGATCATGCCTGTGAAACGTGTACATCAACATTAAAAGTTGATCATGCCTGTGAAACGAGTTCATCAACATTAAAAGTTGATCATGCCTGTAAAACGTGTAGATCAACACTAAAAGTTGATCTTGCCTGTGAAACCTGTACATCAACATTAAAAGTTGGCCACGCCTGTTAAACGTGTACATCAACATTAAAAGTTGATCATGCCTGTAAAACGTGTACATCAACATTAAAAGTTGATCATGTCTGTGAAACGTGTACATCAACATTAAAAGTTGATCATGCCTGTGAAACGTGTACATCAACATTTTAAGCTGATCATGCCTGTGAAACCTGTACATAAACATTAAAAGTTGATCATGCCATTGAAACGCGTACATCAACATTAAAAGTTGATCATGCCTTTCAAACGTGTGGATCAACATTAAAAGTTGATCATGCCTGTGAAACGTGTACATCAACATTAAAAGTTGACCAGGCCTGTTAAACGTGTACATCAACATTAAAAGTTAATCATGCCTGTATAACGTGTACATCAACATTAAAAGTTGATCATGTCTGTGAAACGTGTACATCAACATTCAAAGTTGATCATGCCTGTGAAATGTGTTCATCAACATTTTAAGTTGATCATGCCTGTGAAACGAGTACATCAACATTATAAGTAGACCATGCCTGTGAAACGAGTACATCAACATTTTAAGCTGATCATGCCTGTGAAACGTGTACATAAAAATTTTAAGTTGATCATGCCTGTAAAACGTGTACATAAACATTAAAAGTTGATCATGCCTGGGAAACGTGTACACCAACATTAAAAGTTCATCATGCCTGTGAAACGTGTACATCAACATTTTAAGTTGATCATGCCTGTCAAACGTGTACATCTACATTAAAAGTTGATCATGCCTGTCAAACGTGTACATCAACATTAACATTGAAAGTTGATCTTGCCTGTTAAACGTGTACATCAACATTAAAAGTTGATCATGCCTGTGAAACGTGTACATAAACATTTTAAGTTGATCATGCATGTTAAACGTGTACATCAACATTAAAAATTGATCATGCCTGTGAAACGTGTACATCAACATTAAAAGTTGATCATGCCTGTGAAACGTGTACTTCAAGGGAGAAATGGAAAAAGGGGCTTCCATGTTTGCTTTTGGTAGCAATAAACATGCAGCAGAATATAGTTCCATTGCTATGTAATACTTTCCTTTATAAAGTAATGGCGAACAGATTGAGACAGCTAATAAACCCTAAGGTCAGACAGCCATGTGAGGCTAAGAAATCACCCACTGTGATCCAAAGGAATATTCTTGTCCCATGTGTTTGAATAAGAATGCTTTCATTGAAGTCGTTTGTATAGTATCCAGTAACGTTGCCGATCAACGCGTTTAAAGTTCGGCGGTGATGTCATTTACCTATTCTTGACCTTAAGGGGAATGGATACACCTTTAGGGGAGGCAACTGCTGCAAACGTATTTTTGTCTCCCATGTCAATAGGGGTCAACTCTTAAAGGAAAGAATTTGCTCCCGTGGAGCAAATTCTTTCCTTAAAGAGTAGACCCCTTTTTCAGTCGGACAGGGCTTATAGAAAAGCAACCAGGAAGTCTCAAAAGTTGCCTCCCTTTGAAAAATGGCGGGGAAAATCTGCGATACAAAATTTAATCTCGTATTTTGAAACAGGCCACATAGTTTGATTCAGCAAACATTCTTGAAACAAATAAGTCATCACTGCATTCATCAAAATGTATATCCAACGGATACGCTTTTACACAAAACAGGGTTGCGCGGATGTCAATTCTAGCACTCGAGGTCAAGACGTCTATTTCTCGGTTGTTGTTATAGCAAATAAACAGATGTCCTTTTCCATGTGCAAATGTTGCGTGGCTGTTTCCTTTCCCGTCATGCTGTGCGCGTTTCATCGTATCACCAGTCTCGCCATTGTAAATAGTTACCACAGAATTGCAACTGTGTGACAAAATAATGGATAATTTATCATCCTCCACAAAACACGACAAATGATAAGGAGAAGGATACCTTTCAGTCACGTCCTTTGACCAATAAACCTTCGCATATCTGTCGATTAACGCCACAAATGGTGGTGCAAATCGCTCCGTATAAGACCCAGAAACAAATATCTTATTTTCATAACATGCAACAGCCCTGACATGAACTCCATTCCACGGAATTGTATGTTTTATTGACATTTCTTCACTGTTTACGCCCATTATGTGCAGAGAGGAGCCAAAGCACAATATAATCGGGTTCGTATTGAATACGCTTACTAGTATTTCTTCGTCATTCAAAACTGCCATTGCAGCGGGTGTTGTTGCAAATTTGTAGGAGGCGACATAGTTTTTCTCCTTGTCGAACATCTTGAGATTTTTGTTATTGGAGTCCATGGCAATTACTCTCCCGTCGGAGGTAGAATCGATATGAGTTATATAGCACTCTTGCTCATCCCCAGGTATTTTCACCAAAAAGTCCCCATGGTATTCGGCAATGATATCAGAAAAGTCAGAAACGCTAGAAAAGAAAGGAAAATCATCAGGAAAACCACGCCTATTTAATCTTTACCCCCTTCAACCCCACTTTATATAGAAAAACTGGGGTTTACAGAGGAAAACCTTATTTTTCTTATTTCTGCTCTAAAATATACATTGTGGGTACTCGTTAGAACCGCCTCGATGAGGCGGTTCTATCGAGTACCCTCAATTTATATTTTGAGCAGAAATAAGAAGAATATCACAATTTTTCATCTTAAAATTTTAGTTTTTCCGCCGGTAAAGTGTACAATGTATTTGGATAGGCGTGTTTTGGTAATGAATGTCCGACCAGTATAATTATATTATTCCTATTGTCCATCACGCTAACAAGTCCGTGTAATTTATACGTATCACACTGAAAAGGGAGGAGTTTAACCCTTTTTGTACCAAATGGAGTCTTCCTCCTTAAATATGACAGGAGTCCAATTCGAAATTTAGGGTTGTCTTGGTTATGGTTCCTTCAAAATCTACTTGAAAATGACTGAACTTTTAGCAAACAGTGGAGGCCCTGATCAGATGCCACGTTCTGTTGCGTCTGATCTGAGCCTGCACTGTTTGCCAAGGTATCCCTTTAGGACTTTCCTGCATACAATAGAGGCTATACATAGAGGATATTTACGTTTTTGAGGTGAATACCAAAATATTTCATAGAGTATGCTGGAAACATCCGAACTTTCACGAATGCAAATGCGAAGCACAAGTGAAAATTCGGATGTTTTCAGCACATGAGGTAAAATATTTTTGATGTCCACCGATAAAAGAGTAAATTTTCTTTTTATTCTATATTCTATCAATTTTTATAGCAGAACGTAAACAAAAAGGAGTCCCGGCTCGCTACAGTGAAACAATATAAAATATATCAGTCACTAGTGAAATGATTCGATATCATTGACATGTAATTATAATATGTTTTTTTTTTTTTTTTTTTTTTTTTTGTTGTCTTTTTCATTTGGCTTGACGCATAGATTGTGGATACGCGATTAACCAAATAGTCTATGCTTGGAACGGAAATTAGGACAAATATTCTAATACACCGCAACTTCATTATAACACTGTTCGATATAGCACGGTTTTGGATATAACATGGTTTCACGGATACATCATAGTGTAGTTCATATTTTCTTGTCCCTTGGGATCATTGATTCCATTGTGGAATTTTGAAAATATTTGAGGGTCACTGTTGAGGCCTAATTGGTACAAAATTTAATCTCGTATTTTGAAACAGTCCACATAATTCATTCTTGAAACAAATAAGTCACCACTGCATTCATCAAAATGTATATCCAACGGATACGCTTTTACACAAAACAGGGTTGCGCGGGTGTCAATTCTAGCACTCGAGGTCAAGACGTCTATTTCTCGGTTGTTGTTATAGCAAATAAACAGATGTCCTTTTCCATATGCAAATGTTGTGTGGCTGTTTCCTTTCCCGCCATGCTGTGTGCGTTTCATCGTATCACCAGTCTCGCCGTTGTAGATAGTTACCACAGAATTGCAACTGTGTGACAAAATAACGGATAATTTATCATCCTCCACAAAACACGACAAATGATAAGGAGAAGGATACCTTTCAGTCACGTCCTTTGACCAGTAAACCTTTGCATATCTGTCGATTAACGCCACAAAAGGTGGTGCAAATCGCTCAGTATAAGACCCAGAAACAAACATCTTATTTTCATAACATGCAACAGCCCTGACATCAACTCCAGTCCACGGAATTGTATGTTTTATTGACATTTCTTCACTGTTTACGCCCATTATGTGCAGAGAGGAGCCAAAGCACAATATAATCGGGTTCGTATTGAATACGCTTACTAGTATTTCTTCGTCATTCAAAACTGCCATTGCAGCGGGTGTTGTTGCAAATTTGTAGGAGGCGACATAGTTTTTCTCCTTGTCGAACATCTTGAGATTTTTGTTATTGGAGTCCATGGCAATAACTCTCCCGTCGGAGGTAGAATCGATATGAGATATATAGCACTCTTGCTCATCCCCAGGTATTTTCACCAAAAAGTTCCCATGGTATTCGGCAATGATATCAGAAAAGTCAGAAACGCTAGAAAAGAAAGGAAAATCATCAGGAAAACCACGCCTATTTAATCTTTACCCCCTTCAACCCCACTTTATATAGAAAAACTGGGGTTTACAGAGGAAAACCTTATTTTTCTTATTTCTGCTCTAAAATATACATTGTGGGTACTCGTTAGAACCGCCTCGATGAGGCGGTTCTATCGAGTACCCACAATTTATATTTTGAGCAGAAATAAGAAAAATATCACAATTTTTCATCTTAAAATTTTAGTTTTTCCGCCGGTAAAGTGTACAATGTATTTGTATAGGTGTGTTTTGGTAATGAATGTCCGACCAGTATAATTATATCATGCTTATTGTCCATCACGCTAACAAGTCCGTGTAATTAATACGTATCCCGCTGAAAAGGGAGGAGTTTAACCCTTTTTGTACCAAAATGGAGTCTTCCTCCTTAAATATGGCAGGAGTCCAATTCGAAATTTAGGGTTGTCTAGGTTGTGGTTCCTTCAAAATCTACTTGACAAATGGCTGAACGTTTAGCAAACAGTGGAGGCCCTGATCAGATGCCACGTTCTGTTGCGTCTGATCTGAGCCTGCACTGTTTGCCAAGGTATCCCTTTAGGACTTTCCTGCATACAATAGAGGATATACATAGAGGATATTTACGTTTTTGAGGTGAATACCAAAAATATTTCATAGAGTATGCTGGAAACATCCGAACTTTCACGAATGCAAATGCGAAGCACGAGTGAAAATTCGGATGTTTTCAGTACATGAGGTAAAATATGTTTGATGTCCACCGATAAAAGAGTAAATTTTATTTTTATTCTTTATTCTATCAATTTTTATAGCAGAACGTAAACAAAAAAGTAGTCCCGGCTCGCTACAGTGAAACAATATAAAATGTATCAGTCACTTGTGAAATGATACGATATCATTGACATGTAATTATAGCAACCAACCAACGAGTTGTTTGCCGCCGAAGGCGTTCGGCGGCAAACAACGAGAGTTGGTTGCTTAACGGTAACACGTGTATTTGTTTATTGGAACATACCCCACCCATTCAAAACCTCAATAGCCAACAGCCGTTGGGCTGAAAATTTGATGGTCCTTCCGGTTTAAAAATATTGGTTCCGGTTACATTAGGCACCTAATTGGCTAAAATTTGAACTTCCTTGTTACCATGGACACACGTTCATATTTTCGAAATAAACAAACTTGGCTGCGCTATCATGGCTCTATCAACTCACAATGCAGCTTTTTCCAGTTTAACAGCTGCATCTAATTCAACGATAAAAACGTGTCTTCTTTAACCTTTCGCTGGTATCGTATTCCACTGCATGAGGTAGTACTACACACACAGTGTCACAGACCGTGTCAAAACTAATAGCCGTTAATGTTGGCGAGAGGAAGTAAACAAAAGTTTAAAAATTTCTGAAATGAAATGCTGTGAAATGAGTGAATAAAATAATACAGTAGGTACATTTTTCTTGAAACATCTTGCTTAAAAATTGGTGTTTCAGTTCAATGTACCTGTTGTTAATACAATACAGCCAACAATGCTCATTGAGGATTTTTCCACTGCAGTCGAAGAAAATCAGGACCGATCAATATAAGCATGCAGCTCCTACCTACAGAAGAAAACAACAACACCAAAACTCTACACCCTGATGGCCAGAATCACAGAAATAGGTGAATTGTGATGCAGACATCTTGTTCAAATTTTGGTGTTTCATACCACTTGTTGTTGTTGTTGTTGTACCACTTGTTCAAACAAAGCAGCATTGGAGGTCACATAACTTGTTCAACTGCTGAAGTTTTTTACATTCCTAACATTCTATCAGTCTATTGAGGCCACCATTTTCATTATAAATTCCAGCACAAGTGAAATGTGGAAGTGCAAGTTGTCTCAATACGCCTCCTTACAAAGATTATCCAATTGTACATACTGCCCAGAAAAACTTCAATACCTGGTCAAAAATAGGCATCCAAAAATTACACCTTATGTTCATTTCACATACTTGAAGTATGCAGCAGTTTCTTGTCTTTCTTTCTACTTTAACTGCGATCGGTCACATCTGACCATTACTCTCAGTCTCAGGTGTACTTTACATACACCCGAGGTTTGCAGGATGAAAGCCTACACAGTAAGCTTGTAATTATTATTGTAGGGGTCTTTAACCCATTTAGTGCCGGAAACCCCAAAATGGGTACCCTGGCAAACAGTGCAGGCCCAGATGAGAGGCCGCAGAATGTGGCGACTGATCAGGGCCTCCACTGTTTGTTAAAAGTACAGTCATTTTCCAAATACATTTTGATAAAAACACAACCTGACACCCCTAAATTTTGAAATGAACTCCTGCAATATATAAGAAGGAAGATTCCATTTGGTACAAAAAGGGTTAACCTGCACAGGGCATAACTCTCCCTGCACAGGGCCTCCAGCTATGGTCCAGATCCGAAGGACGGTGCACTTCATGACATTCATCCCTGCAAAAGAAGCCAATGGGACGTGTTAGGACACCGAAATTTTATAGTCGCTGCCGCGGACGGAACCCAGGACCTCTAGCATCAGAGGCAAGTGCACTAACCACTGAGCTATCACACTCCAGTTTGTTTTCTAAACCAGGGTGAATTTGACAAAGGTCATACAGCTAATAATTACCACACAAATAACGCTACCTTTTCATTTGTTTGAATTTACCTTTACGTCCCTGTTTACATTATTTACATCATTTTGAAGATGTTGATTCACATTTTGTGGGACTTTTAACTGATCTTTGTATTAAATGCCATCTCAAGCCCTACCGCACCCACAAATTAAAACCATATTTTTCCATCTTACTTTCAACAGCTCATATTTTGCCATACTCTTATGCCATAAAAGTAGCAGAATAATCAAATGGATATCTTTTCGAAACCATTGACCATTGTATTTCATTTTCCACGAGATATAATATTTAGGGACAGAAATACAAATGTATTATAAAAGTAATGGACAGATGAAATAAAAAACCAAAAAAATATAAACAGGACTGTGTTGAAAAATTTGGACTTGCCCTCATGGCAGCTGGGCAATGGATTTGTCAGGCCCTGCTTATCAGAAGTTCTCATTTAGAAGTGCATTAAAGTATTTGTCTGAGCTAGAGTTTAGAATCTGTCTAGCACTTTAACCATTTCATTTTTTTTCTGGCTAATAAAACATCTTTGATAGATAACAGCAATGCATGCATCTAGTGTATCAGAAGTCTATACAAATCATTGTGTCAAACCCTGCCATCCAATGTAACCAGTGTATAAGTATGGACAGTCAGACTCACACCACTCTGCCTGGGCAGGCTTAGATTTTCTAAGCAGTTTACAAGTAATTTCATCACAAAAAACAAGCCTATATAATCCTGAGCCCCTTGAACCCTAATAGTACAACTTCGGTTTACAATGCGAAAACCTTATGTTTCGTTTTTCCTCTCTAAAATATAGATTGTGACGGGCCTCCGTGGCCTAGTGGACAAGAGCGCTCACTCTTAATCATTAGGTCTCTCACCACTGTGGTTCGAGCCTCACTCGGGTCACATGTGAGACGCCAAGTTCTGCAATGGTACATGTAGGTCAGGTGGTTTTTCTCTGGGTACTCCGGTTTTCTTCCACCTCTGATTAACGATCGGCTTGATATGAGTGAAATAATCTTAAAATCAAACCCCCCACACCATAGATTGTGGGAACTGGTTAGAACCACCTCAATGAGGCGGTTCTAACTTGTACCCACAATCTATATTTTGAGTCGAAATAAGAAAAACATCACACTGTTCCATCTTGAAATTTTCAGGGTTTTTTTGTTGTTGTTTTTTTTTCGGCGTTTAAGTTTACATTGTATTTGTATAGGCATGTTTTCATAATGTAAAGGTGCTGTTGATTTCGCTTTACCGGGAAACTCCATGCAGCCAAATATATTTCTCCTGGTGTAAAAATAAAGTTGGATCAAATAATATTTTATCTGGTCTTATTCTTATCTTTTGCCAAGGCCTGACCCAAAATGATTGCCGCTTTATTGCTTTGACAGCCCAAAAAAAATACTATCAATTACCCAGAATCTCCCCTAAGAACACATATCTTCCCATCTATAGTTTCTATATTGGCCCTCTTGATTTGCCCTAAAAACTTGTGGAATGTGTAAAAAGCAAAACTATGAGTGATCCCTACCATAATTACATCAACAACAGCGTGATTACTGTGTAGGCAACTCCATCCTGCCAAACCTGGAGTGTATACATGTAATTTACACCAGGACTGTTTTGTTTGATTTGAGGTTTAACATCCCCATCAACACTATATAGAGACATTGCTTCTAATTTTGTGGGACTTTTACCCCCAAGATTGAGATGAAATGATATCTCAAGCCCTCTCACCCAACGAAACCAATAGGGTTTATAAGCATGCATGTTCTGACACACACCGCTTTGCCTGGGCCAGGGCAGGCTTAGATTCTCTAAGCGGAGTACTCGTCTGCGTACAAGCATCATGCATCCCATCAATTTCTTCACGCCCCGATGGTCAGATTAAGTTGTGTAAAGCCTTGAAAACATGAGCTTGCACATGCAGATGTGCAAATTTCGCAGAACTTTTCAATTTTTCTCAAAATAAGAAAAATCCGAAGATTTCCATAGTCAAGACTGAGTTTAAACTAGCCAAAGACACAAATATTTTATATCTCAACTCACTGCATCTAACAACATTGCAGAATAACTAATCAAGAAATTGTTTGTGACAAGCCCCATGTTCAAGTAGCTCAAAACGTTTTTAGTGTGCAGTGTTGGGCGACAAAATTGGTAGTTCCATTTCAAGGGGTATCCCTTTGTCCTGTTTGTTAAAATTCGGAAATCAATTTTCATTGCAGATAGTTGGTAGGGAAAGTGTTGCAATGTTTGTGAGTGTCAATGGTGGCTTTGACAAAGTCACACATAAGAGTTATCAAAACGTAATGTACGCAATGTTACTGGATTGCATTGTAGATATATTTTTTTACCCATATTTTGACTTTTTACACATTCACTAAGTTTACTGGACAAATCAACAGGGCAACTACACACCCTGTGATACTGAATTAGTCATCTCTATATTCAGATAAAGAATTTTCAGTGCCTGTGCAGGTTATAGATGCCGTAATTGCAGAATTACTGTGTAAGCTTTCGGAGTGTATGTAATAATGTACACCGAATGTGACGTACTTGTAACTTGTGTATAGTGGAATCATGATTCCCGAATAATCGTCTTTTAGACCCATCTTACATCCCCAATGGGAGTTTTGTTTGTTTCATTTGATGTTTAACATCCCAATCAACACCATATAGGTCATTTTGATGGTGTTGCTTCCAATTTTTTTTGCGACTTTTACCTGACATTGAGATGAAATGACATCTCAATTTGTTTGTTTGATTTGATGTTTAATGTCCCCGTCAGCACTGTATGTCATTTTGGAGACGTTGCTTCCAATTTTGTGGGACTTTTGCCCGACATTGAGATGAAATGACATTTCAAGCCCTGTCGCCCACTGAAACTAATAGGGTTTATCTATCTATATATCCTGCAGCACCCTCTCGCGAGGATTATGTGCAGCTAAACCACATGATCTAACATCGATAAAAATAATATGAAATAGTTGCGACCTAACTTGGACGGTCCTACTCGCTCCGCTTTCCCTGGGTAGGCTTAGATCCTCTAAGTGGGTAACAAGTACTCGTGTACGGTCAGATTCAGAATCAGAATTGTTACTGGTGACACGTCAAATGACATTCATACACCAGGACCTGTGATATGGGAAGTTGAAAGTATTACTAGAATACTGGAAGTTCAGCTCTGTGTGAAATTACATCTCAAGCCTTGTATCCTAATGAAACATACATACATACATATATACTTTATTCACTCTTGGTTGACAGTACAACATGCGAGGATAATATAAAGTTAAGTTGACATGGTGGTAGTAAACATGCATAGTAAATTTGTTAGAGCGGAAAGTATTTCAGAATGAAATAGAATAACACAGTAGGCTAAGGTGTGGGCGGTGGGGGGGGGGGGGGGGGGGGGGGGGGGGGGGGGGGGGGGAATCGACATAATTGGTTCCAGACAGAGGACTGTGCCAGTCATCTCTATCTCTCTCTCTCTTTCTCTCTCTCTCTCTCTCTCTCTCTCTCTCTCTCTCTCTCTCTCTCTCTCTGTTTCCTACTGACAGACACAGTCCACCGTACTATTAAGTGTGGAAAGAAATATACACAGTAATATTAGGTCGTGTCAAGCGTAAAACATCTTTGTGGCTAATATCCCATTAACATAGGGATATCGTCCCCGTGTGCATATATGGGTAGAATACAGTTAGAGTCGTTCCTTTCTGTACGTGCACTAGCGTGTGCTTTCTAGCCGGGGTAGTATTATGTTATTATGAAATAAGAGCTTATTGGCGCAACTTTTGTTCCAGCGTGACACGGCTCATACCACCGTCTAGTTCACAGAGGCACGTATTTCACGTGCTCAGTTTTAGGTCAATGTGTCACTCTAGCTAATGTAGGATTAACTTCTGTGAATTTAGACAGGATTATTACTTTAAGTCATTCTCTGTGGTAAGTTATAATTAAGTAAGCACTGGATCAGTCCCGCGCCAGTCCGGGCTCTCGGGTTTCTTTCTCATTGTTTTGATGTCTCTCATCCTAGTTGTAAAATTTGTGGCGGGGTGAGGGGGGGGGGGGGGGGCAAAATATCAGGTGAATGACAGGTGTTCCGAGAACCAGGACGACGCGCGGCTAGACCAGGGTTTAATACAACATCGCGGAAACATGCCCATACAAATACACTGTCAAATTTTCGACAAACCAAAAAAAAAAAAAAAAAAAAACAGGAAGAAGAAAACAGGCATTTTAAAATGAGAAAATTGTGATAATGTGATAATTCTCCCATTCCCGGCAAAAACGCGGACCGCGGGCACCCGACAGACACGGTCCTTCTGTCGAGTATCCGCAATCCGTGCCCCCGGACCGCGAAAAAATAAATGTGTGTCCCCGTAAACCCCACTTTTAGTACTTTTACTAAATAAGAGTGGGATTTCAGGGGGTCAAACATTTTATGGGCATGCCCTCGTGATGTTTCCGATTTAATTAACTGGGTGCATGCGTACTTAAAACCAGTTAGATGCTTCATTAAAATTGTCACTGTGAATTCTGTTGTTTTATAAGCAAACAATATTGACCCTGATCAGACGCCGTTCTGTGGCGTCCGAACTGAGTATACATTGTTTTTTTTTTTTTTTTTTTTTATAATCTTATGCTGATGCATCTAAATTGTTTGTAGATTATCACATGAAAATGCAAACCTGGCAGAGCAGATAGTAACAATACACACCTTATAATAATAATAATAATAATAATAATAATAATAATAATAATAATAATCCAGACAGACAGTTTGTTTACAATGCTCATTTTGAAATCATTGCTTTATGAGCTTTTACAACAGACAGGGACTAGTTTTGTGCATATCTAGGTACAGTCCCATTTCGTGTAGGTAAGCATGCAGACAAGTAATAATAGTAATAATAATGATAGTGACCACAACAACAACATTTGTTTCGTTGGTGGTCTGAAAATCTTTTCGAGAGTAAATGAGGTACTGATCGATCACTTAACTCATCACGAACACACGTCTATGCCCGGTAGTTGCATAGGCGTGTTTCCGTAATGAGTAATAGTAATAATAAAAATGATAATAATTTATGAACATAGGTAATCAGAGTAAAACGAATAGTAAACTGTTTCCATTCATAAAACCGTGTGACGTAGAAAACATGTGAAAACTATCTAGGTCGCATGTAGCGGACTGTAGCAAAGCATGCTCTGCACGAGCAAATTTCAGTTTGACTTGTATTTAGGTGTATCATCGACACGCAACAAAAGAAGTGAATGGATTAATAACTTAGTGAAATATAAACAGAGTAATAGCGAAATATAGATTATTACTTTCAGAGTCCTCTTTCTCTCTCTCTCTCTCTCTCTCTTCAGGTGTGTGTAGGGGTACCAATTTTGTTTCGTTCAATGTACTTTGTACAAAAATCTGTTATTTGAGCAAACAGTGCAGATCCATATCAGACGCCTCGTTCTGTGGCGTCTGATCCGGGACCGCACTGTTTACCAAACTTCCAGATGCGGTATCTAGTAAGGTTGCCACGATTATTCGGATAATCGATTAATTAATCGACAAATTCCATAAATATGATTATCGATACTGATTTTCGTGATCAGTTATTTTCTTAGTAGAATTTACCAGCCAAAGATATTTATTGAATAGCTGGATGAGTGGCAAACAGTTCACACCCTGACGAGACGCCGCGTTCTGTGGCGCCACATCTGGGTCTACACTGTATGCTCTGGCCTGGCTGTGCAAACCCTAGTATGAAGTACAAGATATGGTAAAAATCATGTTCAAGACAGAATGCCAGACAGGTAAAAAATTATGATCAAATCTCAAGTGGTTACTAAACGATTTTTATCGATATGGCAAGACCGATAATCGATAATATTTCAGCACCGATTAGCCAGCCCTAGTATCTAAGCATTAAACACAGGGAACTGTAGTTGGCTAGTGCAACCTGGCCTTATTAAGCAAAGAAGGCCGCTTGCAACACCAATCACTTAAGCTGTAGGACCTGCACACGATCCCGCGACTCTGCCTTGTCGAAACGAAACACAAGGCAGAATACAAGGATAGTGTACAGGAATTAGATTTTCTCAAGGCGCTTAATATCTACTGATAGTAAAAATAATGACAATAATACCTCATCACTGTGTAAATTGTTTTGCGATCACTGGGGTCTTACGCATGTGATACGCACGGCTAACCGCGTGCACCACAGGCGACAGTCCTCAGGCACAGTTCATTAGGTAACGCAGGATGCTGCTTAGCTCGAGAGACTCGGCGGGCATGTATACATAAACTTAAAGTTATGGATTATCTAAATGCCCTTATGATAATAGATGTGAATTTGCCTAGCTTGGTTAAAACTCCTTTGTTGGATGAACCCAGAAGCTGACAAAATTTGTACATGCTTGGACGCCGAGTATAATAGTTGTTTATTAATATGTCTCTCTCATTCCTGAAATGGGGGCATATAAGTAAGAAATGGTATTCATCCCCAACATCGTTTAGATGGCAAAGAGAACATTTTCTTTCATTCAGTTCCAAGCCTTCCCATCGGCCAGTTTCTACGGGAAGCTTGTGGTTTCCCGATCTAAATTTAAATAGGTTTAATGCAAAGTGTTTAGGTATTAAAGTGAGGTACCTTTCGAACGAAAATGTATTTTTAAAAGAAAAGTAAGTAAATGCCTTAGAGGAGATGCTTGATTGACCGAACCATTGTTGGATGTGCTGGTCTATCAACACTTTCTTAACATATGAGCTTAGGGATTTTAACCGAAATTGTCCCTGCATTTGCCATATATCTGGTCTGCCTATTTCAATAAATATGTCTTTGATATACAATAACCATTTAACATTTATATCTGAGTTATAAAGATATTGATATAATAAATAAGACAACTTGAATTGCCTTCCATGTACCAACCTATCCCAAAAGCCCACCATTCGGGACTTAATGATTATTTGTAAAGGGATGCGCCCAAGTTCCCCTCTTAACATGTATAAAGGTGTACTTTTCTTAGCTGTACTTATTTTTCTAAGGAAGTCATTCTGGACTTTTTCGATTATTTCAATGTTTTCGTAGCCCCAGATTTCGCAGCCATAGGTTAATATAGGGACTATCGTATAGTCAAATAGCTTCAGCTGCAGATCCAGAGGAATGTCTAGATTATTTATTCGGGTCATAAGAAGATGCATACCTTTTTTTGCCTGCTCAGTTACATGTTTCCGGGCGCGTAAGAAACTACAGGACTGTGCAAATAAGACACCTAGGTATTTGTAATTCTCGACAATCTCCAAAACATTGGTATCAATTGTAAAATGTAAATTGGGGATTCTTCTCGTGCCAAAAATAAGGATCTTTGTTTTGGATATGTTGATATTTAATTTCCATTTTCTGCAATACTGGTAAAATATATCAAGTGATTTCTGCAAGTCTTCTGGTGTTTCTGCTACCAGAACAGTATCATCTGCATATAGCAGCACAAAAATTTGCAGAAAAATGTTGACATCTGGCGCTGCCATGTCTATGGTTATACCAGCAGCTTGTTTAGATCGGAGAAAGGATTCAAGGTCGTTTAAGAAGATGGAAAATAGTAATGGAGAAAGATTCTCTCCTTGTCGAACACCACATTCACAAGCAAAGAAGGGTGAGTGTGCACCATTAATAGCTACACTAGATTTAATACCTTGGTACATATTAAATACGATTCTAAAAAAGTTTCCATTTATGGAATTCTCCAAAAGTTTTTCCCAGAGTCCTATGCGCCAAACCGAGTCAAAAGCCTGGGAAAAATCTATAAAACAACAGTAAAGTTTTTTCTTGTCCGATCTAAAGAGCTGTATTAATGAATATAATGTAAAAATATGATCTGAAGTGGAAAATTCTTTACGAAATCCTGCCTGATTGTCTTTTAGGATATCATATGTGTTTAGGAATTTCGTAAGCCTTGCGTTTAGTAAAGCTGTGAATAGTTTGCTTAAGCAACTTAATACCGTTATCGCTCGATAATTCTCTGGATTAGCTTTTTGACCCTTATTCTTGTAAATCGGGCATATTTTACCCTCGTGCCATGACTTTGGGAATATTCCAGTTTCAAAAATAAAATTAAATAATTTAACATAGAATGGCATTAAAACCTCGCATGTATTCTTAATGTGTTCGTTTAATATGTCGTCGAAACCAGGTGATTTGCCATTTTTTAGATTTTTTATTGAATTTCGTATTTCGCTTTCAGATATGTATGAATTTAATATGTTGTCGGTGTCATTAATATTAAAGGTAGAATCTTCAAAGTTGAAATCGGTAGGGTTCGGATCACGATTTACTTCCTTAAAATAATCATAAAATTCCTCAATGCATGGAGTTTCATTAGTTTTCTTTGTTTTCAGTTTGTTTAGATATCGCCAAAACTCTTTGGGTTTATTTGTGTGCAATTCGCGAAGCTTTCTTGCATTGGCCTCCTTATGTTTGGAGATAAAACGATTCATGGTTCGCTTATAAGCCCTACTAGCTGATATAAGATGTGATTTATCATCAGGGTTTTTTGATCGGTTAAATTTATGCTTAGCGCGATAATAGTTGTTGCGTGCACGTCGACAGCTACTACCGAACCAAGGCTTATCGTTGGAGCGACGTCGACTACCTAGTTTAATTGGAAAAGATATTTTTGCTGTTTGATCGAATATATCAGCCAGCTTTGATGTCGCCTCATCTATGCTAGAAGGAGTTGGTTGCAAATTATTACATATATTCTGAATTTCGTCAGCCGGCAAATTGTCGGCGAAATTGGTAGCGTGTCTCTGGTCCCATTTTTTATAGTTCTTGCGTTGGGGTAAATCTGCAGATTGAGGCATGGGTAGAGTAGCACGTGTTACAGACCAGGAGAGAAGTGAGTGTCCATCACTAAAAATCGGATCAGTATCTATTACTTCAAAACCCATTAATAGTTTAAGACTGTCTATGGAACATATTGTGTAGTCGATTAATGACTGGTCCCGAAAAGTAAATTTTCCAAAATTTCTATCCCTGCCAAAGCGACCGTTTAAAATGAATAAATTATTATTCCGACAAATATCTATAAGTTTATAGCCATTGTTATTTGTTCCAGCATCCTGCGATACCCTATCTTTGCTAACATTTAGTGAAGCAAGCAGTTCTGCTTGATTAAAAAAATTGACGGTGTCCTGATCAAAATCCATTAAGTCAGCAATAAGAGGGTCGGCCAAGACATAGTCACATAAATCAGCGGTTCTTGCGTTCATATCGCCTGTCAGGCACACGAAACTAGATTGACTGCACATAGACGTGATCTCAGTCTCAAGGCTAAAGTACTCATCGTCGTTTAAAAACCTAGATTGTGCTGGTGGTATATACAGGGTACCTAGCAAAAGGTCTTGTTCAATGTTAAATATGCTTTTATGAAATTTAAGCCACAAGATGTAGTCTGATTCTGTGTGGACATGCTCAATGCCCACACTGATATCATTTTTCAAAAAGACACCAATGCCACCAGATTTTCTTATATAGTTTTGCTGCCTTTGTTGTGATATAAATGTGTAGCCTGGGACTGATATCACGTCCGTGCTGTCTATCTTTGTTTCAACTACAGACAGAATATCAAAGCTCTTCACAAGATCGATAAAATCGGGATATTGCAGTCGCCTCTTAATACCACACACATTAAGTGTACCAAACTTTAAGGGGGGTAAATTGTTCTTCAATGCACTAGAAACGGATTCCCCCGCGTGTCCCTAATCACGCTTAGTGGATATCGGGTCAGAAGTTCTAGCTGGCCCAGGAGGGGCCTTTTTATTGACGTTTGGATTAGCAGGAGCTGTCGGGGTTCTAGTACCATTAGTTTTAGTGTTCTGTTTATTGCCGGTATTCGAGACCGTTGTAATAGTCACTGCACGAGAAGAAGGGGTCGGTACCTTGTCTGCAGGAACTGGGCTTGGTTGGCTTGGATGCTTATGTTGAGCCAAGAGAGAATCCGCGAGGGAGCCCGGGGACATATTAAGCTCACTACGGTATGTTTTCTTATCGTGACAATTACTATCAGCATCGGGTTTTCCGCTATTAACGTCTTGAGCTACGACTTCACTGTAACTGGGCATTTCACTTTGGGACACATTTACAGTTTCACTATTTTCAGGTGTAAGTAGTGTTAAATTCTCGGCCCAAGAAGTGCTTGAATCACGTACGTAGTCGGTGTTTTTATCAAGGTCCTTGAAAGCGTCGCCTATTGTCGACTGGGCCTCCATACGTTCATAAGGCTGGTGATCATATGATGTAAACCCAACAGTTTTAGCTGCTGTCTCGTGGGATTCCGCTGACTTATCGACTGGGCAATCAAGCCTACTGCCTTTCATTATACTGGTCCAGTCCGGAAACATATCCAGCTGCACTCTGCCGTTCACAATGAGCTTTGCTGGATAACCAATAGATGTTCGGCCGAGGGAGTTGCTGTCGCGTGCTGCTTTGAAGTGGGGCCACAGGGCCTGTCGGGCACGGGTGATTTCAACAGGATAATCCCGGCTTATGCCATATGGAGTGTCCAATATGGTTTATAAGCATGGACTGTCTGACTCGCACCACTTTCCCTGGGCAGGCATAGATCCTCTAAGCGGTGAACCAGGCAGTACTCCTGTGTGGTCGGTTTCAGCTCCGCGTGGAAGCATCATGCAGCCCATCTATTTCTTCAAGCCTCGATGCCGATGGGCGGGGGCACCTTGGGGGATAGAGACAGATAGCTAGATTGATAGATAGATAGAGACAGACAGACAGACAGATAGATAGATAGATAGAATTCTGATAGATAGAACAAGGTACATTTCTATCTCTTGAACAGAAATAGTAACTCTTCCCTATCCTAAAGATGTATATATGCAACTGCAGTTTTCAAAATTAATACTGGTAGAGGGCAACTGCAGTTTTCAAAAATAATACTGGTTCTTTTGTTTGTTTGATTTGAGGTTTAACTTCCCAGTCAACACTTTAAAGGTCATTTTGGAGACGTTGCTTCCAATTTTGTGGGACTTTTACCCGACATTGAGATGAAATGACATCTCAAGGCCTGTCGCACCGCTTTACCTGGGCAGGCTTAGATCCTCTAAGCGGTTTACCAGTACTCGTGTGCGGGTGCGGGTCGAATTCAGCTCTGCGTGGAAGCAGCATGTAATACTGGTTCTACTAAAGACAGTTACCATTCTCTGGGTGGAGTGATTTTTATTTTAAAGTGACTCGCACCACTTTCCCTGGGCAGGCATAGACCCTCTAAGCGGTGAACCAGGCAGTACTCCTGTGTGGTCGGTTTCAGCTCCGCGTGGAAGCATCATGCAGCCCATCTATTTCTTCAAGCCTCGATGCCGATGGGCGGGGGCCACTTGGGGGATAGAGACAGATAGCTAGATAGATAGATTGATAGATAGAGACAGACAGACAGACAGACAGACAGACAGACAGACAGATAGATAGATAGATAGAATTCTGATAGATAGAACAAGGTACATTTCTATCTCTTGAACAGAAATAGTAACTCTTCCCTATCCTAAAGATGTATATATGCAACTGCAGTTTTCAAAATTAATACTGGTAGAGGGCAACTGCAGTTTTCAAAAATAATACTGGTTCTTTTGTTTGTTTGATTTGAGGTTTAACTTCCCAGTCAACACTTTAAAGGTCATTTTGGAGACGTTGCTTCCAATTTTGTGGGACTTTTACCCGACATTGAGATGAAATCACATCTCAAGGCCTGTCGCACCGCTTTACCTGGGCAGGCTTAGATCCTCTAAGCGGTTTACCAGTACTCGTGTGCGGGTGCGGGTCGAATTCAGCTCTGCGTGGAAGCATCATGTAATACTGGTTCTACTAAAGACAGTTACCATTCTCTGGGTGGGCATATAGTATTTGCCATGTTTGTCTGCCTGTCCGTCACAAAAACTTTAACCTTGATCATAACTTCCAAAGCATTTGACCTAGCCCCATGAAACTTCACACACTTATTCACCATCACAAGGGCTACATTCTGACCAAGGACCATAACTCTGTTGTCATTTTTCGCTGAATTATCTCCACTTGAAATTTTGCAAAAACTCAGAAATTTGCTCCCACAGGGGGCAATTGTCAACTATAGTGACAGCTCTTGTTTTTTTTATTATTATTATTATTTATATTAACTATCTACTGCACAGTTCAAATTTAAATTTGCTGCTGTCGTTGGTTCAGTCTGGGACCACCTTTGAGACTGTTAAACTTTAGAACAGTCCAAAAGGAGATCTTAATATAGGAATTTTTTGGAACTACTGCAAATGTCCATTTAGAAAATCTTTGCATTTCAAAAAGACCCACCTAATAAAGAATTCACAAAATGGGAGTATTATAAGCATCAAAACAGTTGGTTGCAGTTTGGTCGCACCTATTTCATATTAAAATGTTTTTTTTTTTTTTTGTTGTTGTTGTTGTTGTTGTCTTTTTCATTTGGCTTGACGCATAGATTGTGGATACGCGATTAACCAAATAGTCTATGCTTGGAACGGAAATTAGGACAAATATTCTAATACACCGCAACTTCATTATAACACTGTTCGATATAGCACGGTTTTGGATATAACATGGTTTCACGGATACATCATAGTGTAGTTCATATTTTCTTGTCCTTTGGGATCATTGATTCCATTGTGGAATTTTGAAAATATTTGAGGGGCACTGTTGAGGCCTAATTGGTACAAAATTTAATCTCGTATTTTGAAACAGTCCACATAATTCATTCTTGAAACAAATAAGTCACCACTGCATTCATCAAAATGTATATCCAACGGATACGCTTTTAGACAAAACAGGGTTGCGCGGATGTCAATTCTAGCACTCGAGGTCAAGACGTCTATTTCTCGGTTGTTGTTATAGCAAATAAACAGATGTCCTTTTCCATATGCAAATGTTGTGTGGCTGTTTCCTTTCCCGTCATGCTGTGCGCGTTTCATCGTATCACCAGTCTCGCCGTTGTAGATAGTTACCACAGAATTGCTAGTGTGTGACAAAATAATGGATAATTTATCATTCTCCACAAAACACGACAAATGATAAGGAGAAGGATACCTTTCAGTCACGTCCTTTGACCAGTAAACCTTCGCATATCTGTCGATTAACGCCACAAAAGGTGGTGCAAATCGCTCAGTATAAGACCCAGAAACAAATATCTTATTTTCATAACATGCAACAGCCCTGACATCAACTCCAGTCCAAGGAATTGTATGTTTTATTGATATTTCTTCACTGTTTACGCCTAAAATGTGCAGAGAGGAGCCAAAGCAAAATATAGTCGGGTTCGTAGTGAATACGCTTACTAGTATTTCTTCGTCACTCAAAACTGCCATTGCAGCGGGTGTTGTTGCAAATTTGTAGGAGGCGACATAGTTTTTCTCCTTGTCGAACATCTTGAGATTTTTGTTATTGGAGTCCATGGCAATTACTCTCCCGTCGGAGGTAGAATCGATATGAGATATATAGCACTCTTGCTCATCCCCAGGTATTTTCACCAAAAAGTTCCCATGGTATTCGACAATGATATCAGAAAAGTCAGAAACGCTATAAAAGAAAGGAAAATAATGTCCGGCCAATTAACAGTAAAAATCCGCTATTAAGACCACCTAAAATTAAGACTATATGTGCTTTTAAAAGTTCATTGAGAAGGTTTCAGTTATTCTTTCTTTTTGTTTTCTACACCCAGTGTCTCCTAATAAGGGACCACCTTTGGGACTGTTCAAAAGTGGTCTTAAAGACAACTTTTGAACAGTCCCAAAGGTGGTCTGAATATTATTCTTATTGTCCATCACGTTAACAAGTCCGTGTAATTAATATGTATCCCACTGTAAAGGGAGGAGTTTAACCCTTTTTGTACCAAAATGGAGTCTTCCTCCATATATATGGCAGGAGTCCATTTCGAAATTTAGGGTTGTCTAGGTTGTGGTTCCTTCAAAATCTACTTGACAAATGGCTGAACTTTTAGCAAACAGTGGAGGCCCTGATCTGAGCCTGCACTGTTTGCCAAGGTATCCCTTTAGGGCTTTCCTGCATGCAATAGGTTAAAGGCTATACATAAAGGATATTTACGTTTTTCAGGTAAATACCAACAAGCAAATTCCAAAGAGAATTTTTGTCCCCCGCCTTATTTTCATTTGTGAGGTTAAAAAATAAGTTAACCAGGCAACCATTGGTATCACTTAATGCGGAAAGTGAAAACCAATACTTAAAGGATTCTGAAAAAGGCACATGCACATTTTCAGTCCTTATCAAAACACCTGTAAAGATTCTGAAGGATCAGTTTTTAACTGTAGGAGGAGTTGCACTCACAATGTACCTACTACATGTCCAGTTTCATATTATACATGGACAAAAACAAAAACTCTAAGTTAAAAATGTGAAAAAAGTGAAAAGAATTATTTTAAGATTCTGTAAAAAGCAAATGCAAATCTTCAGACCATAATTCAACCAACTTTTAAGTTTTGGAAGGATTGGCATTAAACTGTAGGAGGAGTTGCGCTCACAAGGTACCTACTACATTATACTCTTTCATAGAATTGATGCATGAAAAAAGTCTAAGTTAAAAATGTGAAAAAGGTGAAAAAAAATAATTAAAGAATTCTGAAAAAAGCATATGCACAACTTCAAACCATGATAAAGACACCCGTAAAATTTCAGAAGGATCGGTATGAAACTGTAGGAGAAGTTGCGCTCACAGGGTACCTACTACATTATACTCTTTCATAGAACTGATGCATGTAAAAAGTCTAAGTTAAAAATGTGAAAAAAGTGAAAAGAATTAATTAAAGAATTCTGAAAAAAAGCATATGCACAACTTCAAACCATGATAAAGACACCTGTAAAATTTCAGAAGGATCGGTATAAAACTGTAGTAGGAGTTGCGCTCACAAGGTACCTACTATGAATTCGGAACCATGCAAAAAAGTCTAAGTTAACCCTTATCTTGCTGAATATTTATTTACGCCACACCCATTTCTGTCTATCAACCAATCAAATTACTTGATGTATTTTTTTGCTACAAATTCACATAATAAATGCCAAACAGTGTAGATCTTGATCAGATAGCTTCTTCAGAAGCCATCTGATCTGGATCTACATTGTTTCCAAAGATAGGGGTTGTCGTGAAGAGCAAGATTAAGGTTAAAAATGTGAAAAAAGTGAAAAAAAAATAATTAAAGAATTCTGAAAAAGCATATGCACAACTTCAAACCATAATAAAGACACCTGTAATATTTCAGAACGATCGGTATAAAACTGTAGGAGGAGTTGCGCTCACAAGGTACCTAGTATGAATTCGGAACCATGCAAAAAAAAAAGTCTAAGTTAAAAATGGGACAAAAGTGTAAAAACATTCATTCAAAGATTCTGAAAAAAGCACATGCACAACCTCGCACCATGATAATGACACCTGTAAAACTTCAAAACGATCGGTTTAAAACTGTAGGAGGAGTTGCGCTCACAAGGTACCTACTACAAGCTTGAAACCACGTACCACGCACCACGCATCACGCACCACGAACCACGCACCACGGAAAGCCGAATACTATATCCCCTCGCTTTTCTTCGAAAAGGCGGGGGACAAAAATACTTCACAGAGTATGCTGGAAACATCCGAACTTTCACGAATGCAAATGCGAAACACGAGTGAAAATGATGTTTTCAGCACATGAGGTAAAATATTTTTGATGTCCACCGAAAAAAGAGTAAATTTTCTTTTTATTCTATAGCAGAACGCATTTTTATAGCAGAACGTAAACAGAAAAGTAGTCCTGGCTCGCCACAGTGAAACAATATAAAATGTATCAGTCACTAGTGAAATGATACAATATCTATAAAATCTTTTTTTTTTTTTTTTTTTTTTCTCATTTTGCTTGACGCATAGATTGTGGATACGCGATTAACCAAAACAGTCTATGCTTGGAACAGAAATTAGGACAAATATTCTAATACACCGCAACTTTATTATAACACCGTTGGTTATAGCACGGTTTTGGATATAACACGGTTTCACGGATATATCATAGTGTAGTTTATATTTTCTTGTCCTTTGGGATCAATGATTCTATTGTGGAATTTTGAAAATATTTGAGGGTCACTGATGAGGCCTAATTGGCCGAAACTAGCTAGTCTGGCCCAGAAAACATGAACACTTCATATTTTCATGTTCTGTGGTACATTCCTTTCTTCCAAAGGATAACCTATTTATAGAACAGAACATATTCAGGATGGATCCCAAAAATGTATAGGTTATATAGAAAAATGGTCATAAATGGTCGTTTTTCTATAAACTATACGTTTTGTTTGGATATTACACGGTTATTTAACTTACACGATTTCTGTTTAAACCATATTAACAGTGTTATGAACAGTTTGTTGTGTATTTCATCTCAAAAAAGCTCTACTGATAATTTAAGAAAGACGCCATTGCGGCATCTTGCTTAACCCTTGTCCTGCTAATCCCGGATATGCCTTATCTTTGAAACAATGTAGATCCAGATCAGATGGCTTCTGACGAAGCCATCTGATCAGGATCTACATTGTTTGCCATTCAGATTGTGAATGTGTTGCAATAATTTGCATCAAGCAATACGATTGGTTGATAATCGGTAGTGGGTGTGGCATATATGAATATTCAGCAGAACAAGGGTTAAATTATCAGTAGAGCGTCACGTGTGCTTTTCTAATGCACATACTGAGAACTCAACAATGCAACAGCACTGGTTTCTGCACAGTGTAGACAATAAAACTTTGGCCCCGCCCATCGGGGCTAGAAGAAATAGATTGGCTGCATGACACTTCCACGCAGAGCTGAAACCGACCACACACAAGCACTCGTAAACCACCTTTGAGGACCTAAGCCTGCCCAGGCAAAGCAGTGCGAGTCGCCCCGACCATGCTAATAAACATTATTATTTTCATTGCCCCCCCCCCCCCCCGAGCGCCCCCACCCCCAACCCCCCAAAAAATCTATGAAGAAAAATTGTGATATTTTTCTTATTTCTGCTCAAAATATAGACAATCGGTAATGGGTAGACAATCGAGCCGGTTCTAAAGAGTACCCACAATATTTTCGAGCAGAAATAAGAAAGAACTGTCCTTTTGGCTTTCCCCTATTGATGTTTCCATTGTGGTCTAGTTATTTCATGTTTGTTGTCTTTCCCTTTGGTGCCAATGACGGGAGCTGTGCACCATGGGTTAATTGTATTGATTCCTGATCATTGCCTTCACTTCTATTGTAAAGACTATTTTAGTTTAAATAGGGTTTGAATAAATTTGGGGGTCACTGATAGGGCCGAATTTGACGAAACTAGGTAATCTGAACGGTCATTGTCAGTAGTGACAGACGAACTATACGTATACTGACCGGAAATAGAAACTATACACTTTTAAATTGTCTCGTCTGCCATAACAAGTGGATAATTCAGTCAAAAGTTACTGATTAAGGATTTGACTGTCAATAGACATGAATCCTGTAACAATTTAAAGAAAATCTGGTGTTCAAAATAAATGTTTTTTGGGAAAATGTAAAAAAGTGAGGTTTTCACAAAATCTGTTTGTAATCGAATTTTGACTTCAACGTTTTTGTGTATAGGTAATATGTCAAACGCAAGGATTAAAAAAATAACATAACATCTAAAAATTATCGAGAAACAAACATTTTATTCAACCACTTGTTTTACTTCAACTCTTTACCAAATTTTCGAGGGTCTCCCCTCTTCATCAGGGTTATATGGACACTGCACTCTACACTTTACATGGCTTTCCAATATGGCCTTCCAATGTTTGAGACATCAATTCCATGACGTCATGACAAAGGTTGTATGGCGTTTTGACGCCGTGATGTCATGACGTCATGGAATTGATGTATATCCCTGTAAACCTCAGTTTTACCATATAAAAGTTGGATTTAAGGGGGTCAGGATTATATAGGCATGTTTTCGTGAGTCTCCGACTTCTATTTAAATACTTGAATTGAATACCTGCAATTCCTACAAAACTTCAGCAAAGGTACATTAATCGCGATTGCACTGTCTGATCCGAGTCTTCGTTTCCGATAAGAGAAGCTAATTCTATCCTTTGTAGGATCAAAGAAGAAGAAAAAATCCAAGACATTTCTTTATCTCAGATCTATTTTCAATCTCTAGCTTTTCATCATAATGTTTTTTTTGCCAACAGAAAAAAATGGAAGCATTAGCAATCTTGGCTGGGAAAGAACTGGATCAGCCCAGTTCTTTCCCGCCTCCAGCTATTTCCTTTTTGTAGTCCATACAGCTGTATGTGTTTATTATTTGAATTGAAATACTAAATTCGTAGCGTAAGTCAATGCGGATTTATCATAGTGTAGATTATATTTTCTTGTCCTTTGGGATCATTGATTCCATTGTGGAATTTTGAAAATATCTGAGGGTCACTGATGAGGCCTAATTGGCCGAAACTAGCTAGTCTGGCCCAGAAAACATGTACACTCCATATTTTTCACTTCTGTGGTATTCCTTGCTTCCAAAGGATAACCCTTTTATAGAACATATTTGACTTCACTACAGCTGGTGTGTGGGAATGTGTGGCGGCGGTAAAACGTCTCCCTGCCCTACATCATAGTGTAGATTATATATTCTTGTCCTGTGGGATCATTGATTCCATTGTGGAATTTTGAAAATATCTGAGGGTCACTGATGAGGCCTAATTGGCCGAAACTAGCTAGTCTGGTCACGAAAACATGTACACTCCATATTTTTCACTTCTGTGGTGTATTCCTTGCTTCCAAAGGATAACCCTTTTATAGAATATATTGTTCAGAAAAACAACTGTATAGCAGATTTAGGGTGAGAAAGAATTGGGCCGGCCATTTCTGTCCCACTCCAGATATTTCATTATTTGCTAAAACAGGTATTTTTGTTTGTAGTTTTAAATTCAATAGGAAATTTCTTACAATTTGAAACAATAAATTGGATATAAAATATTTTGTAAGTCATATGATAGAAGTCATAGGGTAGACATCACAGGGAGCATTTGCAATATGGGGGTGTGGAGGAACTAGGCCGGTCAAGATCGACCCTGATGAGTGTTATAAAGTAAAGTCAGTTATGATGTTGAAGGTGTCAGAGGTGGGGAAGAACCGAGCCAGCCACTTTTCCTCTCCATCCCTAGTGATTGTTATATAGTTAATTCAATCATGACGTTCAATGCGTCTTGGGTGGGGAAGAACTGGGATAGTCCATGTCTTCCCAGCCCTTGGTGACTTTTGTATAGTTAAGTCCAGTATGGTGTTAAAGGAGTCTTGGGTGGGGAAGAACTGGGCGGCCCATTTCTTCCCACCCCTGATGAATTGATGTCTCAAATATTGGAAGGCCATATTGGAAAGCCATGTAAAATGTAGAGTGCAGTGTCCATATAACCCTGATGAAGAGGGGAGACCCTCGAAAATTTGGTAAAGAGTTGAAGTAAAACAAGTGGTTGGTTATTATTATTCCCTTAAGGAAAATCTACAATTAAACATTTTATTGAAATCTCAATATTCCCAAAGTTAGATGATGAGTAACAATTGGTAAAAATGGGCATCCCATTCCCGACCCAAAATAGTTGACTCAATTGGAATTTGAACACCAAGATTTTGACCCTTGCCTTGAATCTGTGGCTTTACCCGTTAAATCGTAGCTATATCAATAGCAGACATGTCTTTGATGATAATTTATATAATTGGGATTCAAATTTCATTAAACTGTTTTGCTAATGACAATTTTAAAATGGCAGTCTAGTTTCTATATATCAATAAAAGGGGGGTGTCACTTGATTCTCCGTTTCCTGCCATCACTTACTGGAACACCTAGGTAGTATAATTGCGGGATGGGAACAATTGCGTTCCAGGACAATCGTCCCGGTTTTGTGACAGTTTTGGGCGAAACGTCTCCAACACGAAGCGTCTCGTCTTATTACCGCGGTAGTCACGGGCTTTACCCTCAGTCGCTATTTTTACATTGGTCTCTCCTTAAAATCCTACTCGTTCGATTAAAGCACCAGCCAGTTTTATGTCGTCAAGGAAATGCGATAAGTTACATGTATTTTCTATAACCAAACTAACTTGCTTATTGATAGAAACATATGTGCGTCCTTAAATTTAACTCTGTACATTTAACCCATTTTGTACTGAATGGAATCTGCTACCTTATACAAGCAAAAGATAATTTCAAAATTTGGGGATGTAAGGTTGTGTTTTCTTCAAAATTTATTTTGAAAATAGCTAGACTGTTTGCAAACAGAGTAGGCCCTGCTCAGATACCGCAGAAGGTGGCATTTGATCTGGACCTGCACTGTTTGCCAATTACCCGTTTGGGGTTTCCGGTACAAAATGAGCAGTTTGCAGTTCTTCTTAACACTATGGGGCGATAACCAGGTAGAAGAAAGTTGTTTAATCTAAAGACCGTCTGTAAATTTAAAGACTTTTTAGTCTGTAGATTTAAAGACTAACACTGAGTAACACAACGGAAAATCATGAAAATGATGTAACACGAAAAAATCGCATTCTCATACGCAGCCTCAGTATTCATCTCATTAATAAAACGTGCGTTGCTAAAGACTGCATGTATTTTGTTGTCTTCTAATATCGTTTTAATGATCGAAATAATTAAGAAATAAAACACAGTTCCTTCCCTTAGACCACAAATACAGTGAAACTCCGCAGTAAGGGAGGAAATATCTGTCAAAGGTCGAACATAAGATTAGTTTCGTACTGACGTCATTTCGTTTTCGGACATTTTACTGTTGTAGTCCGTCTGAAACTTTCATCAATTTTAGTTGTCAGAAAATCTGTCTGTCGAAGCGAGTGGTCCGTATATTGACAAAATGATAAAATCGTTATACACATTCATTCCTGAGCTCATTTTACATATGAATCTTATTACAAAACTGTTTCTGAGGACTCTTCAATTATGGTGGAAGGAATTTAATTAAATAGAGACAACTATATAATTTGCAGTTACACATAATTAAATATTCCATAGACAACGGCCAAATTACTATAAACAGCAAAGTGCGATTTTTTCCGTTTTACACCATTTTCATGATTTTATTTGTGTCAGTCTTTAAATTTACAGACTAAAAAGCCTTTGAATTTAAAGACAGTCTTTAAATAAAACAACTTTAATTTCTTCTACCTGATAACAATCGCCACAATCGCCCCAAAAATGATGTGGAAAAGCTTTTGATGGGGATAATATTATCACATTACCCGCCGGAAAGTAGCCTAACGGCTCGGGCAAAACTGGGAAAGTGTGACCCCAAACAAAAGTAACTGTGAATATCACATGGGCGTGTTATCCTTATTGGACATACCGCGATGTTTATTACTGTTATTTCTCTTACCTTCAACGAACTAGTATCTTATTATCATCTTATTGAATATAAAATATTGCCGTATTGATCGTCAGAACACAATTTAAACACTATTTATTACATGTATTGACATGAATGAAGGCTATATATACACAAAGATAAAATGTAAACGCAGCAAATACAAGTGTCTCATTTCCTTCAGATCCAAATCAATATGCAAACTCGAAGGGTATATGTTAGTATTCAAAGAGTGTAACCTTCACAACAATTACAGAAACCCCGTTGTTAACCAACTCCAAAACAGGTAGGCCCAGATCAGACGCCACAGAACACGGCGTCTGATCACGGCCTACACTATTTGCAAAAAGTTCAGCCATTTTCCAAATAGATTTTGAAGAAAACAAGACCTGACATCCCTACATTTTGAAATGGGCTCTTGCTCTATAGGAGCTTTTTGCGTGACGTATTTCCGGTTCTAAAAATAGAACGGGAAAAGCCCTGGCCGTCAACCGTTGTATTGCTTCAAGGCAGTGGGACAGATAAAATGTTAATTACAGCGTAAAACAGTGGAATTCTTTTAAACTTTTGACGAATTCTAATGTTAGATAATGAGATAAACACTGATATGCTGCCAGGTGTAAAATTTCGGGGCAGATCCCAAGTGTTAATTTTCTTAGTTAACTGCTCTTAAAGAACCTACATCTCTCTCTCTCTCTCTCTCTCTCTCTCTCTCTCTCTCTCTCTCTCTCTCTCTCTCTCTCTCTTCTCTTTATTACCAGCAATTAGCGAGCGTAGGTAAATGTAAATTACAGTTTGTCGTTAAATAACTCCACAACTGACATGTAACGTGTCAACAACGTCAAGTCTACATCAAACCAACATCAAAGCGATGCATTGTATTCGACTTTGCAACGTCAATGGAACGTCAGACATTGTGTTGGCGATAATACGGCGCTTAATAAAATGTCATTTGCCCAGTGCTCGGACCCATCAAGACTCAGTGGGATTGGAATATTAAATTCAAATTCAAGACAAACGTAGAACACCCATTCAGTGCATGAGAATGAAACGATTTCCAGACACTTCGGCCCCACTACCACCTCGGCCCCTAGACAGGTCGGCCCAAAACCAAGTCGGCCCTAGACACCTCGGCCCTAGTCACCTCGGCCCTAGACACCTCGGCACCACTGTCACCTCGGCCCCTAGACATCTCGGCCCCAAAGACACCTCGGCCCCACTTTTGATATCTGTTAGGGTATGGGCACTTATATCATGTTAGAATCGGCCCCACCCATCGGGACTTCCAGAAACCGACAGCCTTTGACATGAGTACTGGTAAACCGCTTAGAGGTTTTAAGCCTGGCCAGGAAAAGCGGTGCGAGTTGGACCGTTCAAGCATATAAACCCTATTGGTTTTATTGGACTGCAGGGCATGAGATGTCATTTCATCTCAATGTTGGGTAAAATTCCCACAAAATTGGAGGCAAAGTCTCCAAAATGACCGAGATAGTGTTGATTGGGGCGTTAAACGTCAAATCTAACAAACAAAACATCATGTTAACAAGCCCGTGTAATGAAGAACCCGCTCAACCCCAGTTTATATGGGGAAAACTGAGGCTCATAGGGGCATACATTATTTACATCACGACGACACGCCTTCATCACGAAAACACGCCTATATAATTTTGACCCCCTTGAACCCCACTTTTATTTTGTAAAACTGGGGTATACAGGGGTAAACCTTATTTTTCATATTTCTGTTCTAAAATATAGATTGTGGGTACTCATTAGAACCGCCCCGATGGGGCGCTTCTAACGAGTACCTACAATCTATATTTTGAGCAGAAACAAGAAAAATATCACAATTTTTCATCTCAAAAGTTTCGTTTTTCGGCGGTAAAGTTTTCAATGTATTTGTATAGGCGTGTTTACGTAATGTGTAATTTTGATCCCCTTGAACCCCACTTTTTATATAGTAAAATTGGGGTTTACAGGGGTTAACCTTATTTTTCTTATTTGAGCAGAAATAATAAAATATCAAAATCTTTCCTCTCATAATGTTCGTTTTTTCGGCGGTAAAGTTTACAGTGCATTTGTATAGGCATGTTTTCGTAATTCTTATTTCTGCTCCAAGACACAGGTTGTGTGTACTGGTTAGAACCGTCTCAATGTGCAGGACTGATCAGAATGCGTCTGTGACAACCTTTAATCATAACTAGTTTAATATTAATCTGTGTGTATGCAAACTAGTCATTTCTTAGATCCCTTTCACATAAGTTAAGAACCACCTCCTTGAGAATCATTGAACCAGTATCAAAGATCTATGTTTTCGAGCAGAAGTAAGAAATATAATTTTTATCAACCTTTCGTTATATAATTTTGGTTTTACGGAATCTTCTATTAAGTTGTTAGGAAATAAGATAAAATTATTTTATTGCTATTTTATTTCATATGAAAAGATAACAAATAACCAATGAGACGTTTATAATAAATACTCGCAACAACGCATACACGACATTTTCAGGTTAACTTGGACTACACCCTTCAGCTAATGCCCCGCCGTCTTCAACCGTGACGTTGACCTTGAGTCAGCTTCCGAAAAGTGGGGTTTAGCGGGTTGTTCTAATTGTGAATATTTGATACTGATAGTTAATGTGCCTTTTCTACAAAATATTTAGGGTCATGAAGACTTTGCACTCAGTGTACATCCAGATCCATCTGATCTGGATCTACACTGTCATTCAGTTTGCGAATTTAAATGAATGCAATATACATGCATTAAGTAATTTGAGGGTCTGATAGTCATAAATAAGTAAATAAATAAATAAATTATACAGTATAATGGTTTCTGTCCGTCTTTAAATATGAGCTGAAATAACAATCAAATAGGAATTTCTAAATGTGTGAAAATTGATAACAATGGAAACATACTGAGCAATCCCTACAAAAATACGAGCAGAGAAGACTTTGCACACAGCGCACATCCAGACCAGATCTACCCTGTTTGCCACTAATATATACATATATTATACATGTATCAAGTAATTTGAGTGGCTCATAATCAGAAATGTGACTAATAAATAAATAAAGTATACAATATACTCGTTACTGTCCGCCTTTAATATGAGCTAGAATGACAATCAAATGTGTGAAAATTGATAACAATGGTCTGTTCATCATCAAGGATCTCTTTATTGGGGAAAAGGGATTAGTAACGCCTGGTTGTTTATTGAGCTCCACACTTTATTAATTTAAGTCAATAATTAACTGTTCTGGTAAAATTTTTGCTAAATAGTGTACTAACATGAATTTCATTAATCCTTACCCCGCTGAACTCGATAATCCTTAACTTTGCAAACAGTGTAGATCCTGATCAGATTGATTCTGTCCTCTGAACCGGATCTGCACCGTTTTTCACGCAGTTTTTGAATTGCATGCATACATTATATTAATTGGTTTACTTACGAGGATAGTTCTAGTTCAGCGAACCTGAACACTGTTAATTACCTAATAAATAAATAAATAAATTGTTTGTTTGTATTGGAGTTTAACGGCCCAGTCCACACTATTTTAGTTCAATTTCGAGACGGTCAGTTTACCTATCCACACTTATCCTGGGCAGGCTTATACATAAGCGGTTAACCAATACAGTGCACATTTTGTTTCGCTAGAAAATGACAACTGCCCTTCTTGAATCAGCAGAAGGGAGAGAATGACCGTAGAAAAGATTTCATAATCAATCTCCACGAAATAAAGTTGCCGACCCCGGTAGGTATCGAACCCGCGGCCTCCTGATCACCAGTCAGACGCGCATCCGACTTAGCTACCGAGGCCAAAAAATAAGTAAATTAATAAATAAATATATTTTGTTAACAAATATAAGATTATCCCCCATCATCACCATGATTGACGAAATAGAGAAACGATTTGTTTTTTGTTTTACCGCCCCATCAATCCAGATTTCCATCCAATAAGTAAGGATAATTAGGCATCATGTTCTTTTTTAAATTGATTTAAAAAAGTATTTTAGATGTGTGGAATTATTTCGGATAATAAAAAAGCCTATAGATGATCAAAAGAGCAGAAATGTAGAAAAAAGAGCCTGCTCTAAAGCATGCCACAATGCAATTAGAATTATACACTCAAATAAAAGAGGGGCATTTTCAAACGTTTCTTCCGTTCTTCGTAAACACTGTAAATGGACATATAGATGTTCTATTTAGTAACGTTATAATATATAATAAATAAATAAATTATAGGTTCAAATATTCGTGGTTCCCTATCAGAATTAGAAATCAGCAAATAAAAATAAAACTCACCAGGCATCCAACCCGATCTCCTATTTAAGTGGAAGCCCCGTGAAAAGCAAAGTGGGGCCGAAGTGTCTAGGTATATGGGGCCGACGTGTCTAGGGGCCGACGTGTCCAGGGGCCGACATGTCTAGGGTTTCAATTTTATGTGGGGCCGAGGTGGTTTTGGGGCCGAGGTGTCTAGGGGCCGAAGTGTCTAGGGGCCGAGGTGGTTTTGGGGCCGAAGTGTCCTGTTACCAATGAAACACGCCTTCGCAAGTGCACGATTTGACAGTAAAATCTGGTAGATTTGTAGATTTGTTCACCCTTCCCAGCCCTTACGTTAATCCAGTTGGTACAGGCAAACAGTGCAGGCCCAGATCAGACGCAGCCTATTTTCAAAAATGTAGCCATTTTCGAAATAAAATACGTGGAATCTTCAATTTATTAAAATTGCACATATACATGTAGAGAGATCGCGGGACATTTTTTAACTGAACTTCTAGACAGATCGTTGAACTGTTTTTTTTTTTTTTTTTTTTTTTTTAATTGCACATGCAGACAGATCGTTGGACAGTTTTCTCAATACAGACAGAGAGAGAGAGAGAGAGAGAGAGACAGAGAGAGAGAGAGAGAGAGAGAGAGAGAGAGAGAGAGAGAGATTACGCAAAAACTTATTTTGTAAGTAAGCTTTCGTGAATAACGGTATCTCAGGCCATTGGCATGGGTCATTCACGAAGAGATTTTCGATAATTAAAAACGGATCCAGGATAAATGAATTTCAGTAATAAAAGCAAAATATCATTCTTTCCTTCTCGAGGAGTTACTTCAATGTTAACGGGTATATTTCCTCTCAAAATGTCTGAATATAGTTATACCCGCTTTTTCGAAGAAAAATCGGGTATATTGTTTTCGTACCACAGTTCGATCCGGCGTCAGTCCGTCTGTCCGTCCGTCTGTCCGTCTGTCCGTCTGTCTGTCCGTCCGTCACGTTTCTTGTAAATGGATCTCCTCTGCAACCACTGAAGTTACACTTTTACAACTTTGCATGTGGATAGTACATGGAATGTAGATGGCAGTGGGCAACTTTTTTGTGACCTTGACCTCAACATGACCCCAAGGTCAAAGGTCAAAAATTGTGATTTGCTATATCTCCTAAACTATTGGAGTTACACTTCTGAAACTTTGCTTATTGGATGGTCCTTGGAATATAGAATATGTCAGGCTACTTTTGGTGTGACCTTGACCCCAAGGTCAAAGGTCAAAAAGTATGATTTTGCCATATCTTCTAAACTATTAGAGTTACACTTCTGAAACTTTGGTTATTGGATGGCCCTTGGAATATAGAATAAATTTGGATACGTTTGGTGAGACCTTGACCTCAACATGACCCCAAGGTCAAAGGTCAACAATTATGATTTGCCATATCTCCTAAACTATTGGAGTTACACTTCTGAAACTTTGCTTATTGGATGGTCCTTGGAATATAGAATATGTTGGGCTACTTTTGGTGTGACCTCGACCCCAAGGTCAAAGGTCAAAAAGTATGACTTTGCCATATCTTCTAAACTATTGGAGTTACACTTCTGAAACTTGGTTATTGGATGGCTGTTGGAATATAGAAAAAATTGGGATACTTTAGGTGGACCCCAACATAACCCCAAGGTCAAAGGTCAAAAAGTATGACTTTGCCATATCTTCTAAACTATAAGAGTTACACTTCTGAAACTTTGCTTATCAGTTAGAATGCTCTTTGCAACTTTTTTTAACTTACATTTAGTTTTGGCTAGCTAATACATAGTCAATAGTGTTATTAATAGAAAAAGCGGGTATTTGCGATGGTATACCATCGACTGCAGATCTAGTTAGCATTTTAAGTTCCGCCAATACATTTGAATAGCGATGGCCGTTTCAATTGACGGCCAGTGCTTTGCGCATGCGCAAGAATGACGTCATAAACGAAAAACGTAAAACCTCCTATACAAGGAGGAAGATTCCATTTGGTACAAAAATGGTTAACATTTGAGAACCAAAAAAGGTGCATTCGCGCATTCTTTCAATAGAGTCACTTCAGGAGACAACCTGTTTTACCATTTGGGAACAAAAAAGGCGCAGATTATCCTGCGCACATTCACGCAGTCTGATCAGCAACTCAGCATTCTTTGAAAAATTGAGCTAGTCTGTTAAGCCGAGTTGGACTGTTTTGTCATACCTTGTCTTAAACTTTGAAAAATAGAAGAGAGGCAATGATCAGGAATCGATACAATTAACCCACAGCTCACAGAGACACCAAAGGGAAAGAAACATAAACATGAAACAACAGGCCCTAATGAATACATTAATAGCGGAAAGCCAAAACGACAGTAAAAATGGCCAACAAGCTATCCAAAATTAAATAATATAAACGACACAAACACCCAAAGACAAACCGTAACAAAAATAAACCGCGACAGAAGAACCGCCTTAGAACGGTCAGCGGAAACGAATTCCTCCCTGGGGGGGGGGGGGGGGGGGGGGGTGGGGGGGGGGGGGGGGTAAATAAATCGATTTTGCGTGGCCACAATCATCGCCCTTACTTCCGTCGCGATTAAGATAAAGACAATGTTCAGTCCGCATGAAGGCCTCCTAACTCAACAGTGCAACATCTCCGTGAACACAATTATCAAACAACCACAGAGATGAAACAACGGTGAGGACTCGACAGCAAGAAACCACTTGAGGAGCAAAAGAATGCTGGAGCAAAAGAAAAACCAACGGTTAGACTCCGACCGGCCCGACCAGAGACAGAGCATCAGGTTCCCACCAACATAGCCTTTACGCTGGAACCGTCATAGAATCTGAGGCCTGACCAACCGGACTGCAATTAAAGAAGGAAGCAAAGTTGTCAACCGTGATTGGGTTAGCTACCATGCATGCAGTCTGGCGTATAACATTTATGTTGTACCCAATCTTTTTATATCGAAGAATGATTTAAGGCTGTTTTTTTTCTTGTGGTCGGGATATGTCGATACAGAAATTATCCTGTTAAGAAGTCGGTGAAATGGATACCCTCGTGAACCCCACTTTATATAGAGAAAATTGGAATTAACGGGGGTATACATTATTTTTATTACGTCTGTTCCTAAAGAAAGGTTGTTGGTACTCGTTAGAACCGCCTCAACCTATGTTTGGAGTACAAATAAGAACAATATTACAAATTTCATTAGGAAAATGTTATGAAAGAATGCACTTTATCATATGACGTCGTTGACGCCGTGTAATAAAAATCGTATGACCACACGTGTAATAACACTTTGGCGGGATTAAGTAACGTCATGACGACGTCCATGTCAACCATGCATGTTTGTGGGGAAAATGTCAAATTTAAAGGCGATAAAATCAAATTTAAAACAGTTATATGATAAACGGAATCTTACACTCGTGATCATTTCTTATGAAATTTATGAAACTCGCCGAAGGCTCGTTTCATAAATTTCATATGAAATGACCACTCGTGTAAGATCCTCTATATATAGCTTGAGTGTGTGTTCGAAAAGTCCAGTGCTTACTGCGTAGGGATCTTGGCTTTGAGCCGACAAAGACACCCAAGTCTGCAACAAATATCTTCTTTGTCCAGTAGACCGATAAAACAGTCGACATACCTTTAAGACTATTATGTTCGGTAGTTTGAACAATGAAGTTTATCAATAGCGCGGGTAATAATATTTACTGAATAACGAATTCATTAAAATTGAATTACTTATTTGGCATTTGACTGTCTTATGAATTCTGATGAGATTACGGTGATTAAGAGTCATTCTCTGTAACCACTTGAATTTTTACATAGGGCCGTGGCACGCATAGTCACCTATTTTGCTGATACTTTCCTATCTTCTATGCTGTGACCTGAAACCAAGCTAACAATGTTCCATTCATCCCTATCCACCAACGTTGCTATGGCAACACCAGACATATATCTGACCAAAAATTAAGGCGAATTTTGACTAAAAAAGACAGTTTATCAAGTTAAAGTAGTGGCTATCATAAAAATGAAGAGCTTTTATTTTTCAAACATGACAAAATATGGTTCATCCTGGCTAAAATCCAGAAATTCACATGTGCGTATGAATAATTTGTTACACTGTACATGACCTTTGAAGTGGGTGGGGTATCTGTATTTTGGAAAGGGCAGTTTTTACACATTTTCAATGTCGATTTCTGAGTTTATGCATCTGTGTGCACATTTATTCGTACATTACTGATATATAGGAAGGTTTCCACGGAAAAGTTATGAAAAGACATGTTTGGGATTTTACCTTATTTGAAGCGTTACCATGGTAACTTTGACTGTACCGTCCAAAAATAAAATTATCTTTCAAATGGTAATATTTTAAAGCCATTTCCGGTTGGCAAATGAATTTATAAATAGCAACTGAAGTTGCTGATACAATTAATCATCCAAATAGACTATGTGTATTTCAAAATTATTTCATAGAGGTCAAGGTCAAGGTCACTGACATTTGAAAAGATCTTTAAAATTGCCCTTTTTGCTCTTTTTTACATGTATTGTTTGCATATACTGCTGTAAAACAGTAATCATATGTGGTCATTATCATCAACAGTTCAAAGTATTTCAAATACAAGGAAACCATATTTGAAAACATTCTAGAAAGTCAAGGTAAAGGTCACAAAATCAAGAAAAAGGACTCAAAATGGCATATATTTTCCTTGCTAACAAATATTCTCACATGTGATGTCGTGATAATGCCATAATTGGTGAACGTTAGATATCCCATGAATATGCTCTTCAATTTGAAGAGAATAGCCTTAGGAAACACTATCTAACGTCATGTTGAAGGTCACAAAAACGACGAATAATGACCAAACAGGGCCAGTTTTCTCAACACTAGAATGCATATTTTCCCTTATTTGCACATATTTTTACATACATGTATACTGTTGTGATATTGCCATCATATGTGAACACTAAATATTTCCTTAATATAATCTTAAAATTGAATGAAATGTCATAGAAAACGCTTTCTACGATAAAAGGTCAAGTCACAAATACAAGAAAACCAAAACAATGAAAGTGAATAAGCACTGCCTTTTTAGATACATCCCGCATGACAATGGTCAATAATAAAAAAGAGCAGACATGTTAAAAAGAAAAAAGAAGTTGAACTCATAGCCGGCAACTTGGCCCAGATATTATTGAAACACCAAATCTATTTGATCAGTTTTAAGCATCTACTCAACTTCGCGCTAATACTCCCTATACACGTTAACATTATTAGATCTCAAAAACGGCTAAGTTAAAAAAGATGAAAACAATGAAAGAAATAATTTTAGGAGTATGAAAAAAAAAACACATGCACATCTTCAGACCTATATGAAAACAATGAATGACCCTATTTTGCTAAAATAATTTTTTTATACAGAAATCTTCATTGAACAGAAACCGTCCAATTTGTTTGTTTGTATTGGAGTCTGACGGCCCAGTAAAGGCTATTCAGGCCATTTTTAGCCAGTCAATTTACCCATCCACAATTTTCCTGGGCAGGCTTACCCATAAGCGGTTAACCAGAACAGTGCACATTCTTTTGCCAGAAACTGACAACTGTCCTTCTTCAATCAACAGAAGGAAGAGAAGGACCGTAGAAAAGATTCCAGGGTTTTGTGCTTATTGTTCAATTAATATATATATTTATTTATCACTATAATGGAGTCATTTGCTTTTTGGGGGTCTTTTTGCTTTTTTTTTTTTTTTTTTTTGCATCTGTCCTCGTCTTTTTGCATCTTTGTGGGTCTTTCCGTATTTAGGCATCCCCCCCAACACCCCCCCCCCCTCCACACACACACACACACACACACACACACACACACACACACACACACACACACACACACACACACACACACACACACACACACGCAGTTACCGTGAAGTAATTCGATCACGAACCGTGGTTAACCAAAGTGTGATCGAACGCAGTCTGGTAGCATGGCGGGAAAGTCGTGACGTCACTCCGGTCCAACCAGACTAAAGCGTTGTTTTCTCTGGTAAACCGGATACAAGATGACGGCGAAAAGTAAGAAAATATGTTGGACCAAGGAAAATACACATTTTAAGTGTTAAAAATATGTAAAATATGCACAGTATGAAAGATAGAATTGGCACTACTATTTTTGCCGTGTTCAAAAAGGTGATCTTCCTGGTCGTCCAGAAAACAATCAATCGTGACATGGGGGCTGCCATGTTTGTTTACCACAGGTCTGCCAAAGATCGCTCGATCACACCGGTGACAGAACATGCGTACTTTTACTTCTGCTACCATAGTATGGTAGATGATCGATCTGCCTCCGTTTCTTTCTATATGTGTAAGCCTTCTGCACCAAGTATATCGTTTATCAACGAGAGAGTTCAAAGTTTAAGCGAGTCGAGTCGATTCCAGTTTTTAGGGGAAGCAGGCTTCGGATACTTTTTTTTCTCGGGATTTTAAAGATATAAATCAATGTTTTGATATTATCTACCTAGAAGTCATGGTCGAGTGGTTAATACTGCGAATCACACTAAAACATCTTTCAGACGAGGGTTCGAGTCCCAGTGGCACATTTTTTATATTTAATTTTTCATTTATCTTTTTCATGTTTAGTTATTTTCTTTTTTTGATATTTACATCCTTTATATTTTGTTTACTTTGTTTTATTTTCAACAATTATGTTTTTATGTTATTCTAAATGTTTTGGATGCAAGCCGCGGTAGTTCAGTCGGATCATGGCGTGTCTGACTGGTGGTCAATAGGACGCGGGCTCGACACCTGCCGGGATCAGCAACATTCTTTCCCATGGAGATTGATCATGAAATCTTTTCCATGGCCATTTCCTCCTTTCCGCTGATTCAAGAAGGGCAGTTGTTAGTTTCTGGGGAAAGAATGTGTACTGTACTGGTTAACCGCTTACGTATAAGCTTGCCCAAGATAAGTGTGGATAAGTAAACTGACCGGCTAAAAAATGACCTAAATAGTGTTGCCGGGGTCGTAAAAACCCCATACAAACAAACGGAACTATTTCAGATTCATTTCAACAGCGCATTTGCCTTCACTGACGGCTATGAACGTACGTTAAATCATAGTACCATTTTTATAATACTTCTTGAATCCGAGCTGCAACGATTCACCTGTGCTCGTTTCATCTTTTCAATAAAATGAATATAGATCTAATGTGATGGCCCTGCCCATCGGGGCTTGGAGAAATAGATCGAGTTGCACGATGCTTTCAAGCTGATCTGAAACTGACGACACATGAGCAATGGTAAACCGCTAAGTAAGTCCGAACCTGCCCAGGCAAAGTGGTGCGGGTTGGACCGTCCATACTTATTAAACCCGTTTAGTTTTATTGGGTGGCAGGGCTTTACATGTCATTTCATCTCAATGTCGGGTAAAAACCCAACAAAACTGGAAGCAACGTTTCCAAACTTGACAGGGACAATAAACCTCAAATCAATCAAACAAACAAACAAACATCTCATGTGCTCCAATTGTATAGGTTCGAAAAAATGTTAAGGAAAAGTAAACAAAAAACAACAAAAAAATGCCTAAGATTCGAACCCTAGATCTCCAAGATGGAAGACATGTTACTAAACTGTCTCGACTGATCGTCAAACTGGCTACACGACGCGTCAGATTAAGAATATGACGGTAACTATCGCCCAGTGTAAAAATTATCCACTACAGGCGACTTACCTAAAACACGGACGAGTCCAAAATTAAAAGTGCAGTCACGTCTCACTGCGGTTTGAAAGACTATAGTACATAATTATCTAAGGACCTGTCACTGGTAAACAAAACTGATTATTTACTTCTGTCTACTGATGAGAATATAAGTCATGAAGCCTTCTTCTAGAGCATAGTTTAATAGATGTTTAATTGATTATGGGCAGAAAAATAGGCAGTTTTAGGTCAATTTTATTCTTTTTCGACATTGACCTTGACCTTTTGACATGCAATATATTTGAATATGATTAGCATAGAGATGATGTATATAATACCGATACATGACAATATTTCAACAGATTATTCAAAATATGCCTGTGTTAGAGAGAAATGCGGCTTGTAAAGTCATTTTTGCTAGTTATTCTGACCTTGACCTTTGACCGTAGATAAGAATTACTGCAATGTGCAGTACTTTATACTGACGCATATAATGGCCATGTATGGTGGCAATATCACAACAGAATATGCGGAAATATATTTTTTAAACAGGAAAAAAATGCCATTTCCTGTTCATTTGACCTTGACCTTGACCTTTAAAACAATACGAAGTATACTCTTGAAAACTGGGATGTGTGTAATATTTGTTTGAGGTAAGAAAATAATTTGCACGAAGGAAAGGGCTGCATGGTGTCATCAGTATAACTTTACCATTTGTTTTTCATTTTTGGGGACAGTACACTGATAGTTTCCATGGTAACGCTTAAAAAATGGTAAAATCTCAAACATTTCTTTCTACAGATTTACTCAACAAACATGCCCGTTTATTGTGAAAATATGCATACATGTGCACACAAATGCACAAACACGGAAAAACGCTTTGGGAATGCTACAAAACTGCCTTTTTCAATATACAGATACCCCACCCACTTCTAAGATCATTAGGAACGTTACAGAATACCCATGGGTAATGTAATATATCTTGACTCTGCCGACGATAAGCTATTTTCTGTTATTAAGGAACAACTAAATGCATATGATTTTTCTGATAGCCACTGCTACAGTTGCAAAACTGTCAATTTTGGGTGAAATTTAACCTCGTTTCTTGGTCAGATATTCATCTGCCGTTACCATGGCAAAGATTATGTCCAGAAATGAAAGAAACATGGATAGCTTGGTTTTGGGTCACAATATGTAATATAGGAAAGTTTAAGCAAAATTGGTGACTATGCGTGGCCAAACTTTTTAAGTGGTTACAGAGAAACGTGTACATAAACTTTAAAAGTTGATCATGCCTGTAAAACGTGTACATAAACATTAACAGTTGATCATGCCTGGGAAACGTGTACACCAACATTAAAAGTTCATCATACCTGTGAAACATGTACATCAACATTTTAAGTTGATCATGCCTGTCAAACGTGTACATCAACATTAAAAGTTGATCATGCCTGTCAAACGTGTACATCATTAAAAGTTGATCATGCCTGTGAAACGTTTACATAAACCTTTTAAGTTGATCATGCCTGTTAAACGTGTACATCAACATTAAAAATTGATCATGCCTGTGAAACGTGTACATCAACATTAAAAGTTGATCATGCCTGTGAAACGTGTACTTCAAGGGAGAAATGGAAAAAGGGGCCTACCTGTTTGCTTTTGGTAGCATTAAACATGCAGCAGAATATAGTTCAATTGCTATGTAATACTTTCCTTTATAATAGAGTAATGGCGGACAGATTGAGACAGCTAATAAACCCTAGGGTCAGACAGCCATCTAAGAAATCACCCACTGTCATACAAAGGAATATTCTTGTCCCACGTGTTTGAATAAGAATGCTTTTTATAGAACATATTTCATTGAAGTCGTTTGTTGAGTATCCAGTAACGTTGCCGATCTATGCGTTTAAAGTTCGGCGGTGATGTCATTTACCTATTCTTGACCTTTAGGGGAATGGATACACCTTCAGGGGAGGCAACTGCTGCAAACGTATTTGTGTCTCCCATGTCAATGGGGGTCAGCTCTTAAAGGAAAGAATTTGCTTCCGTGGAGCAAATTCTTTCCTTAAAGAGTAGACCCCTTTTTCAGTCGGACAGGGCTTATAGAAATGCAACCAGGAAGTCTCAAAAGTTGCCTCCCTTTGAAAAATGGCGGAAAAATCTGCGATACAAAATTTAATCTCGTATTTTGAAACAGGCCACATAGTTTGATTCAGCAACCATCCTTGAAACAAATAAGTCACCACTGCATTCATCAAAATGTATATCCAACGGATACGCTTTTAGACAAAACAGGGTTTCGCGGATGTCAATTCTAGCACTCGAGGTCAAGACGTCTATTTCTCGGTTGTTGTTATAGCAAATAAACAGATGTCCTTTTCCATGTGCAAATGTTGCGTGGCTGTTTCCTTTCCCGTCATGCTGTGCGCGTTTCATCGTATCACCAGTCTCGCCGTTGTAGATAGTTACCACAGAATTGCAACTGTGTGACAAAATAACGGATAATTTATCATCCTCCACAAAACACGACAAATGATAAGGAGAAGGATACCTTTCAGTCACGTCCTTTGACCAATAAACCTTCGCATATCTGTCGATTAACGCCACAAAAGGTGGTGCAAATCGCTCCGTATAAGACCCAGAAACAAATATCTTATTTTCATAACATGCAACAGCCCTGACATGAACTCCAGTCCACGGAACTGTATGTTTTATTGACATTTCTTCACTGTTTACGCCCATTATGTGCAGAGAGGAGCCAAAGCACAATATAATCGGGTTCGTAGTGAATACGCTTACTAGTATTTCTTCGTCATTCAAAACTGCCATTGCAGCGGGTGTTGTTGCAAATTTGTAGGAGGCGACATAGTTTTTCTCCTTGTCGAACATCTTGAGATTTTTGTTATTGGAGTCCATGGCAATTACTCTCCCGTCGGAGGTAGAATCGATATGAGATATATAGCACTCTTGCTCATCCCCAGGTATTTTCACCAAAAAGTTCCCATGGTATTCGGCAACGATATCAGAAAAGTCAGAAACGCTATAAAAGAAAGGAAAATAATGTCCGGCCAATAAACAGTAAAATTCCGCTATAAAGACCACCTATTATTAAGACTAAATGTGCTTTTAAAAGTTCATTGAGAAGGTTTCAGATATTCTTCTTTTTTGTTTTCTACACCCAGTGTCTCCTAATAAGGAACCACCTTTGGGACTGTTCAAAAGTGGTCTTAAAGACCACTTTTGAACAGTCCCAAAGGTGGTCTGAATATTATTCTTATTGTCCATCACGTTAACAAGTCCGTGTCATTAATACGTATCCCACTGTAAAGGCAGGAGTTTAACCCTTTTTGTACCAAAATGGAATCTTCCTCCTTATATATGGCAGGAGTTCATTTCGAAATTTAGGGTTGTCTAGGTTGTGTTTTCTTCAAAATCTACTTGACAAATGGCTGAACTTTTAGCAAACAGTGGAGGCCCTGATCAGACGCCGCCTTCTGAGGCGTCTGATCTGAGCCTGCACTGTTTGCCAAGGTATCCCTTTAGGGCTTTCCTGCATGCAATAGAGGCTATACATAGAGGATATTTACGTTTTTGAGGTGAATACCAAAAATATTTCATAGAGTATGCGGGAAACATCCAAACTTTCACGAATGCAAATGCGAAGCACGACTGAAAATTCGGATGCTTTCAGCACATGAGGTAAAATATTTTTGATGTCCACCGAAAAAAAGAGTAAATTTTCGTTTTATTCTATAGCAGAACGCATTTTTACAGCAGAACGTAAACAGAAAAGTAGTCCCGGCTCGCTATAGTGAAACAATATAAAATTTATCAGTCACTAGTGAAATGATACGATATCATTGACATGTAATTATAAAATCTTGTTTTTTTTTTTGTTTTGTTTTTTTGTTGTTGGTTTTTTTTTTTTTTTTTTTTTTTTTTCATTTGGCTTGACACATAGATTGTGGATACGCGATTAACCAAAACATTCTATGCTTGGGAAAGAAATTAGGACAAATATTCTAATACACCGCAACTCCATTATAACACCGTTGGTTAAAGCACGGTTTTGGATATAACACGGTTTCACGGATACATCATAGTGTAGTTTATATTTTCTCGTCCTTTGGGATCATTGATTCCATTGTGGAATTTTGAAAATATTTGAGGGTCACTGATGAGGCCTAATTGGCCGAAACTAGCTAGTCTGGCCCAGAAAACATGTACACTTCATATGTTCCGGTTCTGTGGTGTATTCCTTGCTTCCAAAGGATAACCTATTTATAGAACATATTCTGGTTGGATCCCAAAAATGTATAGATTATATAGAAAAATGCCCATAAATGGTCATTTTTTTATAAACCTTACATTTTGTTTGAATATAACTTGCACGGTTTTTGTTTTAAACCCCATTAACAGTGTTATATACAGGCTCTGGTGTATTTCATCCGGTAATTTAAGCAAGACGCCATTGTGGCGTCTTGTAGAACGTCATGTGTGCTTTGTAATGAACATACTGAGAGTTTTACCATGCAGCAGCACTGGTTTCTGCACAGTGTAGACAATAAAACTTATTTCAATCCCATTTGTCATGCTTCAAACACCAACATTTGAGGGATGCAATAGTTCGTTATAATGAGTTGAGTCGGCTCATGAGAAATGGTCACTTATCGAATAGGCGCAATCAACGGCCCATACGAACGTGCAGATATGCCTGCACATACCCGTAGCCTAACGAAAACATGCTTATATAATTTTGCCCCCCTTGAACTCCACTTTTATATAGTAAAACTGGGGTTTACAGGGATTAACCTAATTTTACTTATTTCTGCTCTAATATATAGATTGTGGGTACTAGTTAGAACAGCCTCAATGTTGCGGTTCTAACGAGTACCCGACATCTATATTTTGAGCAGAAATAAGAAAAATATCACAATTTTTTCATCATAAAATTTCCGTTTTTTTCAGGGGAAAAGTTTACAATGTATTTGTGTAGGCATGTTTTCGTAATGGTCTCGCCTGAGTCTTTGCTTCTCCTAGACATAAAGAAGAGACATTTCAAAATCATGCCTATACAAATACATTGTAAACTTCTCCGCCAAAAAAAAGAAAATTCTACGACAAAAAAAAATGTTTTTTTTTTTCTTATTTCTGCTCGAAATATAGATTGTGGGTAGACAATCGAGGCGGTTCTAAAGAGTACCCGCAAGCTTTATTTTCGAGCAGAAATAAGAAAAAAAATAAGGTTTACCCCTATTAACCCCAGTTTAACTATATCAGAGTGGGGCTATTGGAGTATCTTCATGCAATAAGTCATGTTTCTAGCCCTATTAGTTGATGCACACATGTATTTGCAGAATATAAAATAATAAATATTGAAGAATGCAAAGGACACCAGCCAGCAAAGAATATCGGGTCAACGCCGGGCCGACAGCGCTGTATCGCTGTCGGCCCGGCGTTGACCCGATATTCTTTGCTAGCTTTAACCATGGGTATTATCAATTCGCGAACAGGAATCTTCGAACATGTGTACCCATCGAAGACTCAGATGCGTTTAGAGACACAACTTTTAAATGCAGGATAAAATCTTTGTGTTGGTTAGCGACTGCGCTGAGCCTTCATGCTCAAGAAAATCCCATTTCGCATGTCAAAGCCCAATTAATAATGCCTTACCACTTGGCTGAAGTACTGTCTTTTGAGCTTTCAGGCGTTTCAATGATATTTTGAGTAGAAGTTGCTGACTCTGTTTTCTTCTTTATCCGTTTTTCTACATCGCTTTTTGTTGTCTCAGTTTTCTTGTTTATTTGCTTCCGATCAGATTTCAGTAGGGGCTTCTTGCTTAATGATGACCCCGGCTTCAGCAACTGGACTCCTTTCTTCCCTTTACATGCCCGTGCCGGATTTGGCGCCTTTTTGTCTGCTACTTGTGATTCTGGGTCTACCAGCCGAAACTTTCCTTTTGATTTTACAATAAAACCACTTTTAAGTCCAGCCTTTAGAGCACTGTCAAGATTACGACTGGCTTTTCTTTCGTCTGGTATGCAATAATTTGAAAGTATATATCGTAAGATGTTGTTTTGTGTTAGACCTGCAGAGGATCTAAGTTCTGACATAGCGTCTTGAATCATCTCTCTATATGAAGGAAGTTTTGATTTACCGGAGGTACTCGGTTTTGTCTGCGTGGTTTTTTGTTTTCTTGGCTTCAACGCTCTTTTACCCGCCATTCTATAAGGCTAAGTCTGTAAATTATAAAACAAAAATCACATTTAGTGATTCGATGGCTATGTTACAAAAGCAACGCATAAACATGTTATTTGTATGTTTGATTGTTCGTTTATATGTCACGTTCTACCAATGACAAAGGTCGTGTTAAGACGGAATGTTGGTTTAAAGACTCATGGAAGCCCGGAATTGAACCCTGCACCTGTACATAATAAGGTGTGTAGCATAACCACTACACCAAGGAAGTGGCCCCCGCCCATTGGGGCTTGAAGAAATAGATTTGGCTGCGCACGCGAGTACTGGTAAATCGCTTTGAGGTTCTAAGCCTACCCAGGAACAGTGGTGCGAGTCGGACCGCCCATGCATATAAACCCAATTAGTTTTATTGGGTGGCAGGGCTTGAGGTGTCATATCATCTCAATGTCGGGTAAAAGTCACACAAAACTGGAAGTGACAGGAACAGTGCTGACGGGGACGTAACCCTTCAAATCAAAGAAACACCAGGGAAGCGTCTGCATAAAAACGCGCATTGCATCATCGAAATGATTCTATCTAATCCAGCTTCTTGTTTATGTTTTCGACGTTCTTTTAGTGCTAAGGCTTCAACAAGACCCTTTGCGGTTCATTTAGTTCTATGCTCACCGCGACTGAGGATGAACATGTCAAACTTTGCAAACAACACAATAATTGCAACAAATGAGTTTTTCTGTCTCAAATCAGCCGGAAATGTTCAGTGATAAATTGAAGTAGAAGCAAAACAAAAGCAATCCCAGAGGATAAGAGCATTAAATTGAAAGCTGATTTCAAGACCAAGCATTGCGATAAAACAGCCATGTGACATAGGGCAGGTTTTCATAACTCCGAAACAGTTAATTTTCCGATGAAAATTTGAGATATTTTTTTCTTATTTTTCCTTCAAGCATAGGTTATGGGTGCTCGTTAGAACCGCCTCAGGTGCTCGTTAGAATTGCCTCATTGAGGCGGTTCTAACGGGTACCACAACTTATGTATTGGTGCTCGTTAGAACCGCCTCATTTAGGCAGTTGTTAGGAGTACCCAAAACCTATTTATTGGAGCAGAAAAAAGAAAAATTATACATACCCCTGTAAACCATATTTTTCTCTATTGGGTTTAGGGGGTTTTCATTTCACGGATTCATTAACCTGATGCACATACCCTGCAAAAGAATTCTATTAGAATATTGCTTTTCCTTTCTACACTGAATAGGTTTGGAGTACGATTTTTATCCACGATTGTTTGTTTGACTGTTTTGAGGTTTAACGTCCCCCTCAACACTTTATAGGTCATTTTGGAGACGTTTCTTCCAATTTTATGGGACTTTTACCTGAAATTAAGATGAAATGACATCTCAAGCCCTTTCACCCAATTAAATCAAAAGGTTTTAATGCATGGACGGTCCAACTCGCACCACTTTTCCTGGGCAGGCTTATCAGTACTCATGTGCGGTTGATTTCAGCTCTGCGTAGAAGCATCATGCAGCCCTATTTATTTCGACAAGCCTCGGCGGGCGGGGGCTTAGTGTAACAATATACAACGCCCCGAGAAGACGGATCAGCCTGTGCAATCGAACAGGCAGTTCAGAGCCTTCGCAGGGCACAAATGTCCGCAGACATATTTTTTATCGTGACTCAGATGGCATTTGCCCTGCTCATGAAGATTAAACTGCCAGCGAAAGTTGGCTTTTAATATTATGAGCAGCGCAAACATTATGGCCGTGCATTAACCCATTCAGTACCAGAAACCCGTAAAGGGGTACCTTGGCAAACAGTGCAGGCCCAGATCAGACGCCGCAGAACGCGGCGTCTGATCAGGGCTACAATGTTTGCAAAACTTTAAGCCATTTCCCGGACTAATTTTTTAAGAAAACACAACCTGACACCCTAAGTTTCGAAATCGTGCCCTATATGAGGTGGAAGATTCCTTTTGGTACAAAAAAAAGGTTAAACAAGCTGAAACATTGTAAAAAGTTACATCATGGTGTAGAGCAGCACGCACCATTTTGAGGTTACGATCCACAAAATATTAGCAGAGTTATTCCCCTGTCACTTTTCATTTCTTGCTAATTCTTCCTATGGTTTATATCGACCTGAAAGGCGATTTATAGTTAGACCATGATGAAAAGCAGCGCATTTTGCTTCGAGGTTGCAGTCCACCAATTAGTAACATAAACAGAATTATGGCCATTTACCTGACCATAAACTTTTCCTTTTGGGCTAATCCTTACGGAGCTCCTGTTGATTTATAAAAAAAAATCTATTGGCTTATCAAATGTACTCGTGCCGAATATTTCACAATATAATGTTAATAACCTATATATATTACCCACAGTTGGTGAGTGAAAAATTAAAGCAAATTATTTTCATGCACCACAATAATTTCAGCTATTAAATAAAATAAAATCGTTTTGATTGTTATGTCCCCCCACCCTTTCGGGTGGGGGACATATTGGTTTTGGTGCGGATCCTGTCGGCGTCGGCGTCAGCGTCGGCGTTGGCGTCGGCGTTGCCTCTTGTCTGCACTCTATCTCCTGAATGGATGGATGGATTTTTATTAAACTAAACTTACACAGATACACCATTGGGAGGGGGAAAAGTACTGATTAGATTTTGGTGACCTTGACCTAATTTTCAAGGTCACAGGGCTGAAACCATTGTCAAATTTTAGACCAAAAAAGCTTGTCTGCACTCTAACTCCTGAACCAATGGAAGGATTTGGTTCATACTTGATACATTATATCAGTGGGATGGTCTTAAGAAGTAATTAGCTTTTGGTGACCTTGACCTAATTTTCAAGGTCACAACGGGAGTAAGACTTTTAAAAATTGGCTTGTCTGCACTCTTTCTCCTGAACCAGTGGATGAATTTTGATCAAACTTGGTACATTATATCAGTGGGCTGGTCTTAAGAACTGATTAGATGTTGGTGACCTTGACCTAATTTTCAAGGTCACCACGGGACTTAGACTGTTTAAAATTACTTGTCTGCACTCTATCTCCTGAACCAGTGGGTGGATTTGGTTCAAACTAGGTACATTACATCAGTGGGCTGATCTTAAGAACTGATTAGATTTTGGTGATCTTGACCTAATTTTCAAGGTCACAGGGCTGAAAAAGTAAAAGTAAAGGGTAAAAGCAGAATTTGAAATAATGAGTGTGGTGGGGGGACATCTGTTTTCTTAGAAAACAATTCTAGTTTTCAACTCATTCCGTACTTTATTTCATAACTATCATGCTAACATGTCCTTAAGATTTTCCAAATTATCATCGGAGATCAACGTAGTGGGTTGAGAAGGGCGAGTTTGAAGCCGTCACATGTAAGCATGCACTGTTACAACGCATAATGTAGTAATGTAGTAATTACTACATTTTGATTTTTTTTACTACATTATGCGTTGGCATAGTCGACGCGAAATGAAGTAAAAAAATTATTTCATTTCGCGTTGATATGCACCATATCGACGCATAATGAAGTAATGATGGTAGAACATAGCTGTCTCCGAAAAGACTTAGGAAGCAATACAGTTAAATTCCTACAATTTAGACCACATTTGAGACGGTTCAAAAGTGGTCTTTAAGACCACAGTTGAACAGTCCAAAAGACGGTCTTCCACAAAAGCACACTGAAGGTCAAAATCACAAAGAAAATGTAGCTTTAACCTTCCAAATATGCTTTAAAAACAAAATTTGTATTAATTTTAGGTGGTCTTAATAGTGGAATGTCATTGTATTTGATTAAGCCAGTAGAATTAAAATCGTACGCCTTGCGCTATTTTGGTCTCATGCCTGATGTGTTGACGGGGACGTTAAACCTCAAATCAAACAAATCAAACAAAAGACAGACAGGCAGACAGACAGACAGACAGACAGACAGACAGACAGAATGGACAAAAACTATATACCCCCTTGCATACTTCGTATGCCGGGGGTATAAATAGATGGGCTGCACGATGCTTCCACGCAGAGCTGATACCGCCCGTACATGAGTCCTCGTAATCTGCTTAGAAGGTCTAAGCCTGTCCAGGAAAACTGCTGCGAGTCGGCCCATCCATGCATATAAACCCTATTGCTTTTAATTGGACGGCAGCGATTGAGATGTCATTTCATCTCAATATCGGGTAAAAGTCCCATAAAATTTGAAGCAATGTCTCCAAAATGACCTAAATAGTCTTGACGGGAACGTTAAACCTCAAATCAAACAAACAAACTGTTGACGCATAATGAAGTAAAATTAAGTATGCCACCCATCGCCGCAAAATGTAATAATTCTTTCATTTTGCTCAAACCTCTTAGTATCGACGCATAATGTAGTAAAAACGACATTTTATTTCATTTCGCGTCGACTATGCCAACGCATAATGTAGTAAAAATTTCATAATGTAGTAATTATTACATTACTACATTATGCGTTGTAACAATGCACTCTTCATGTCGAATTCTTTGGAAAATATTGCAACAATTTAAATCAAAGCACTGACAGCGCTCATTGGGCGCTTGTTTGTAATCTTTGGATAGCGTTAGACAATTTTTGCATGTGATGAAGAGGGGAGACCCTCGAAAATTTGGTGAAGAGTTGAAGTAAAACAAGTGGTTGGTTATTATTATTCCCTTATGGAAAAAATCTACAATTAAACATTTTATTGAAATCTCAATATTCCCAAAGTTAGATGATGAGTAACAATTGGTAAAAATAGGAATCCCATTCGCGACACAAAATAGTTTACTCAGTGGGAACTTGAACACCAAGATTTTGACCCTTGCCTTGAATCTGTGGCATTACCCGTTAAATCGTAGCTATCATCGACAAATCAATGGCAGACATGTCTTTGATGATAATTTATATAATCGGGATTCAAATTTCATTAAAATGTTTTGCTAATGACAATTTTAAAATGGCAGTCTAGTTTCTATATATCAATAAAAGGGCTGTCACTTGATTCTCCGTTTCCTGCCATCACTTCTAGAACACCTAGGTAGTATAATTGTGGGATGGGAACACTTGCGTTCCAGGACAATCGTCCCGGTTTTATGACAGTTTTGGGCGAAACGTCTCCAACACGAAGCGTCTTATTACCCATGTGGGACTTTATGTAACATTCACCGGAGATTGCCGATAATTAATGGTTTTCCGTGACACATGCTGACAGTCTTTGTTTGATTTGTTTGATTTGAGGTTTAACGTCCCCGTCAACACTGTAAAGGTCATTTTGGAGACGTTGCTTCCAATTTTATGGGACATTTACCCGACAGTGAGATGGAATGACATCTCAAGCCCTGTCGCCCAATGAAACCAATAGGGTTTATTAGCATGGACGGTCCGCCTCGCACCGCGGTTCCTGGACAGGCTTAGATCCTCTAAGCGGTTTACCAGTACTAGTGTACGGGCCGGATTCAGCTCTGCGTGGAAGCATCATGCAGCCCATATATTTCTACAAGCCCCTATGGGCGGGGGCGGACAGTCATGCTACCTGTATGAAACGATTACCGATTTGCATTAGCTTTATAGGGAAAACTTCTTTTAAACCATTATAACTGTATTACATTTGAATGTAGAATTGAAAATTTGTTATATTTTTGTAGAAAAATCCAAGAGCTTTCTATTGATATATTTTTGTCTTATTTGGAAAAGATCTTCTTGCTTCCCTATTGCATTTAGTTACAGCCCTGTAATTCCCTTAATGGTGTAATTAAAAATAGCGAAATCATGTATCTAACCGATTTTGGACTAGATTCATTTAAGAAATGAAATTTATTTTTCTGCAGTTCATGGAAGTATGAACGCAGTGGGTCGCGTGCAAAGTAAATAAACCCCGAGGGGGTTCATGTAAACTTTGCTAGCGACACACTGTCGTTCATATTTTCATGAAAAGCGGAAAAATTAAGTTTATTTTTTTTATATTTTCATTATTTGCCTCTCATCACTGGGCAAAAAAATGCTTGTATGGCAAACTTTTAAAGCTGCAAAAAAAAACAAAAAAAATACACGCTGTTTTTCAACAAAGAGCGGAGCAGCGTCATTAACGCCCGTAGAGAACAATGGTTTAGAATGACGTCACTTAACGTCACTGAAAATCATGTGATTCGATGCATTCATGGAAGTATGAACGCATTTTTAGCTCACCTGAGCCGAAGGCTCATGTGAGGTATTAGTATACCACGAGCCGGCGTCCGTCGTCCGTCGTCGTCCGTCGTCGTCGTCCGTCGTCGTCGTCCACACTTTCAAAGAAGTATATCTCCGGAACCAGTGGACCAATCTTGATCAAATTCCATGTGAAGCATTATCAGGTAGGGGGAAAGGCTGCATACTGTTTTCGGGCAGATCGGATTGGAACTCTGGTTGCCATGGCAACAAATAGCTCCCATAGACTTAACATAGGAAAAAGCTTGTCATCACTCTAGCTCCGTCAATTTTTTTCTGATCGTCTTCATTCTTGCAGATAACGAGGACAGGCATGAAATCTCGATCAAGTTCGATTTTGGGCTGAATCGGATTATTCACTCAGGAGTTACGTGCCCTTGAGCGTTCTTAACATAGGAAAAAGCTTGTCATCACTCTAGCTCCGTCAATTTTTTTCTGATCGACTTCATTCTTGCAGATAACGAGGACAGGCATGAAATCTCGATCAAGTTCGATTTTGGGCTGAATCGGATCATTCACTCAGGAGTTACGTGCCCTTGAGCGTTGAAAAAATTGCCTATTGACTTAACATGGGGAGAATGTTGTCATCACCGTAGCTGCTTCAATTATTTTCAGATTGGCTTTATTCTTGCAGATAACCAGCACAGCCATGAAATCTCGGTCAAGTTCGATAACTGGCAGAATCGGATCATTCACTTAGGAGTTAACTGCCCTTGTGTGTTTTTGCATTAGGGTTAATGGGAATTTCAAAAATGTATATCTTAAAGACTACTTGGCCAACTTTGATCAAATTTCATGTGTCGCATTATTGGGCAAGTGGAAAGGCTTCATTAGGTTTTAAGGCAGATCTGAGTGGAACTCTGGTTGCCATGGCAACATCTAGCTCCCATAGACTTCACATAGGAAAAAGCTTGTCATCACTCTAGCTCCGTCAATTTTTTTCTGATCGACTTCATTCTTGCAGATAACCAGTACAGGCATAAAATCTCGGTCAAGTTTGATTTTGGGCCGAATCGGATTATTTGCCTTAGAGTTACCTGCCCTTGAGCATAAAAAAATACGTTGTGACCACGATAGCAACTTTATTTTTATTCAGATCAGCTTCAAACTTGCAGGTAACGTGGACAGGCATAAAATCTCAGTTAAGTTCGAATCGGAATATTGACCTCGGAGTTACAAGACCTTGAGCGACAAAAAATTTGCCCATAGACTTTACATAGGGAAAATGTTGTGACTACGATAGCGACTTGAATTTTTTTTCAGATCAGCTTCAAACTTGCAGGTAACGAGGACAGACATAAAATCTCGGTTAAGTTCGATTTTGGGCCGAATCGGATTATTTGCCTTGGAGTTACCTGCCCTTGAGCATAAAAAAATACGTTGTGACCACGATAGCAACTTAATTTTTAGCTCACCTGAGCCGAAGGCTCATGTGAGGTATTAGTATACCACGAGCCGGCGTCCGTCGTCCGTCGTCCGTCGTCGTCCGTCGTCCACACTTTCAAAGAAGTATATCTCCGGAACCAGTGGGCCAATCTTGATCAAATTTCATGTGAAGCATTATCAGGTAGGGGGAAAGGCTGCATACTGTTTTCGGGCAGATCGGATTGGAACTCTGGTTGCCATGGCAACAAATAGCTCCCATAGACTTAACATAGGAAAAAGTTTGTCATCACTCTAGCTCCGTCAATTTTTTTCTGATTGTCTTCATTCTTGCAGATAACGAGGACAGGCATAATATCTCGATCAAGTTCGATTTTGGGCTGAATCGGATTATTCACTCAGGAGTTACGTGCCCTTGAGCGTTCTTAACATAGGAAAAAGCTTGTCATCACTCCAGCTCCGTCAATTTTTTTCTGATCGACTTCATTCTTGCAGATAACGAGGACAGGCATGAAATCTCGATCAAGTTCGATTTTGGGCTGAATCGGATTATTCACTCAGGAGTTACGTGCCCTTGAGCGTTGAAAAAATTGCCTATTGACTTAACATGGGGAGAATGTTGTCATCACCGTAGCTGCTTCAATTATTTTCAGATTGGCTTTATTCTTGCAGATAACCAGCACAGCCATGAAATCTCGGTCAAGTTCGATAACTGGCAGAATCGGATCATTCACTTAGGAGTTACCTGCCCTGTGTGTTTTAGCATTAGGGTTAATGGGAATTTCAAAAATGTATATCTTAAAGACTACTTGGCCAACTTTGATCAAATTTCATGTGTCGCATTAATGGGCAAAGGGAAAGGCTTCATTAGGGTTTTCAGGCAGATCTGAGTGGAACTCTGGTTGCCATGGCAACATCTAGCTCCCATAGACTTCACATAGGAAAAAGCTTGTCATCACTCTAGCTCTGTCAATTTTTTTACTGATCGACTTCATTCTTGCAGATAACCAGAACAGGCATAAAATCTCGGTCAAGTTCGATTTTGGGCCGAATCGGATTATTTGTCTTGGAGTTACCTGCCCTTGAGCATAAAAAAATACGTTGTGACCACGATAGCAACGTTATTTTTATTCAGATCAGCTTCAAACTTGCAGGTGACGTGGACAGGCATAAAATCTCAGTTAAGTTCGACTCGGAATATTGACCTCGGAGTTACATGACCTTGAGCGACAAAAAATTTGCCCATAGACTTTACATAGGGAAAATGTTGTGACTACGATAGTGACTTGAATTTTTTTCAGATCAGCTTCAAACTTGCAGGTAACGAGGACAGACATAAAATCTCGGTTAAGTTCGATTTGGGGCCGAATCGGATTATTTGCCTTGGAGTTACCTGCCCTTGAGCATAAAAAAATACGTTGTGACCACGATAGCAACTTTATTTTTATTCATATCAGCTTCAAACTTGCAGGTAACGAGGACAGGCATAAAATCTCGGTTAAGTTCAATTTTGGGCCGAATCGGAATATTGACCTCGGAGTTACGTGACCTTGAGCGACAAAAAATTTGCCCATAGACTTAATTAGGGAAAATGTTGCGACTACGATAGCGACTTGAATTTTTAGCTCACCTGAGCCGAAGGCTCATGTGAGGTATTAGTATACCACGAGCCGGCGTCCGTCGTCCGTCGTCCGTCGTCGTCCGTCGTCCACACTTTCAAAGAAGTATATCTCCGGAACCAGTGGGCCAATCTTGATCAAATTTCATGTGAAGCATTATCAGGTAGGGGGAAAGGCTGCATACTGTTTTCGGGCAGATCGGATTGGAACTCTGGTTGCCATGGCAACAAATAGCTCCCATAGACTTAACATAGGAAAAAGTTTGTCATCACTCTAGCTCCGTCAATTTTTTTCTGATTGTCTTCATTCTTGCAGATAACGAGGACAGGCATGAAATCTCGATCAAGTTCGATTTTGGGCTGAATCGGATTATTCAATCAGGAGTTACGTGCCCTTGAGCGTTAGGAAAAAGCTTGTCATCACTCTAGCTCCGTCAATTTTTTTCTGATCGACTTCATTCTTGCAGATAACGAGGACAGGCATGAAATCTCGATCAAGTTCGATTTTGGGCTGAATCGGATTATTCACTCAGGAGTTACGTGCCCTTGAGCGTTGAAAAATTGCCTATTGACTTAACATGGGGAGAATGTTGTCATCACCGTAGCTGCTTCAATTATTTTCAGATTGGCTTTATTCTTGCAGATAACCAGCACAGCCATGAAATCTCGGTCAAGTTCGATAACTGGCAGAATCGGATCATTCACTTAGGAGTTACCTGCCCTTGTGTGTTTTTGCATTAGGGTTAATGGGAATTTCAAAAATGTATATCTTAAAGACTACTTGGCCAACTTTGATCAAATTTCATGTGTCACATTATTGGGCAAGTGGAAAGGCTTCGTTAGGTTTTCAGGCAGATCTAAGTGGAACTCTGGTTGCCATGGCAACATCTAGCTCCCATAGACTTCACATAGGAAAAAGCTTGTCATCACTCTAGCTCCGTCAATTTTTTTCTGATCGAATTCATTCTTGCATATAACCAGTACAGGCATATAATCTCGGTCAAGTTCGATTTTGGGCCGAATCAGATAATTCACTCAAGAGTAACGTCCCCTTGAGCGCCCGAAAAATTGCCTATCGACTAAACATGGGGAAAATGTTGTCATCACTGTAGCTAGTAACGAGGACAGGCATAAAATCTCGGTTAAGTTCGATTTTGGGCAGAATCGGAATATTGACCTCGGAGTTACATGACCTTGAGCGACAAAAAATTTGCCCATAGACTTAACATAGGGAAAATGTTGTGACTACGATAGCGACTTGAATTTTTTTCAGATCAGCTTCAAACTTGCAGATAACGAGGACAGACATAAAATCTCGGTTAAGTTAGATTTTGGGCCGAATCGGATTATTTGCCTTGGAGTTACCTGCCCTTGAGCATAAAAAAATACGTTGTGACCACGATAGCAACTTTATTTTTATTCAGATCAGCTTCAAACTTGCAGGTAACGTGGACAGGCATAAAATCTCAGTTAAGTTCGAATCGGAATATTGACCTCGGAGTTACATGACCTTGAGCGACAAAAAATTTGCCCATAGACTTAATTAGGGAAAATGTTGCGACTACGATAGCGACTTGAATTTTTTTCAGATCAGCTTCAAACTTGCAGGTAACGAGGACAGACATAAAATCTCGGTTAAGTTCGATTTTGGGCCGAATCGGAATATTTGCCTTGGAGTTACCTGCCCTTGAGCATGAAAAAATACGTTGTGACCATGATAGCAACTTTATTTTTATTCAGATCAGCTTTAAACTTGCAGGTAACGAGGACAGGCATAAAATCCCGGTTAAGTTCGATTTTGGGCCGAATCGGAATATTGACCTCGGAGTTACGTGACCTTGAGAGACAAAAAAATTTGCCCATAGACTTAACGTAGGGAAAATGTTGTGACAGAAATAGCGACTTGAATTTTTAGCTCACCTGAGCCAAAGGCTCCAGTGAGCCGATAGTATACCAAGGCTCCGGAGTCCGTCGTCTGTCGTCCGTCCATCCGTCGTCCACACTTTCAATGAAGCATATCTCAGAAGGCAGTCGACCAATCTTGTTTAAATTTTATGTGTAGCACCATTGGGCAAGGGGAAAGGCTGCATTAGGTTTTGGAGCTAGTCTGGTTCATTTGTTCCTTCATTCTTCTTTCTCTCCATATAGAGATAATAGACCAATGTTAAATTTTTAATCAAAGATTTCTCAGGAACTATAAAAGCTAGAAGCATCAAATTTGGTATTCAATAGAATAATGATGACTTATTTTGTGTAAGAGACATTGGGCTTTCTCAGCTTATTTGTTCATCTGTTCTTTCATTCTTCTTTCTCTCCATTTTGACCAATGTTAAATTTTCGTCAAAGATTTCTCAGGAACTATAGAAGCTAGAAGTCTCAAACTTGGAATGCAATGCAATAATCATGACTTATATCCTGTAAGGGTCAATGGGCTGGATTCTATTAGCAGATTTAGTAGTCAAGTCTGTGAATTGTTAAAACTTAAGTTCCTCAGGTGAGCGGTTTAGGCTCATTGAGCCTCTTGTTTCTATAGGTTTACATTAGACTTTACACTGGAAATGAAAATATTCTTACATTAATTTTGTAAAGTTTTAAATTCTGTTGGATCCAGATAGTGAATTTTCCAAACTTTACAAAAAAAAAAGTTAGACTATTCTGGTATTTTATCTTTTTGCTTCCCCGTATTAGTAAAATTGCGCTTGAACCGAGTTGCACTATTTTGAACTTTTCGGCCGAAAATTGCCTTAGTCCACACAGTTACTATTCACAATAGCTTGAAATTAATGTTTAAACAAACAAAGGATCATTTACTGACAGAAAATTGGCGTTTGGTATTTTTTTTGAAAATTTCGTTTTAAAGTAATTAGTCGACAATGTATTATTATTATTGTTTGTAGTATTATGTCGCTTTTTTGTCTGTTTATATTCAGTAAATAATAGAATATGAAAAATATCTATGTAATAGAACTGGGGTTTATAAGGGTGTACACTGTTTTCCTTCTTTCTGCTCTGAGTCATACATGTTGGGTACACGTTACTTGCCGAGGCTGTTCGAAAGAGTTCCCACAATCTGTTTTTTGTTGTTTTCTTTTGGTTCTTTTTTGAGCAGAATTATAAAAAATATGACTTTTTTATCTAAAGATATATATACGAATAAATATGTTTTCGTAATGTACGGCATAAACAGGTTTTCTTTTGCATGACATAATGTTCGCATATAATTGATTGACCAGTAAAGTCCCAGATCAGATGCAGTACATGCTCTGGATCTGGACTGTTTGCGTATATCAACAAAAGGGACGTCAGTATCATATGTGTTACCATATGGCGTGATAGTCACGGGCTTTACCCTCACCCGCTATTTTTTACATACTCGTTCGATTAAAGCACGAGCCAGTTTTATGTAGTCAAGGAAATGCGATAAGTTATTTTCTTTAACCAAACTAACTTGCTTATTGATAGAAACATATGTGTGTCCTTAAATTGAACTCTGTACATTTAACCCATTTTGTACTGAATGGAATCTGCTACCTTATACAAGCACAAGATCATTTCAAAATCTGGGGATGTCAGGTTGTGTTTTCTTCACAATTTATTTGGAAAATAGCGAAACTGTTTGCAAACAGCGTAGGCCCTGATCAGATGCCACAGAAGGCGGCATTTGATCTGGACCTGCACTGTTTGCCAATTACCTTTTTGGGATTTCCGGTATAAAATGGGTATTTTGCAGTTAACCAAAATTCGGTACAAAATGGGCATATTGCAGTTAACCAGAATTCACTCTCCGGCGATAACTATTGTTTTTGTTTGTTTGTATTGGAGTTTTACGGCCCAGTCAACACTATTTAGGTCATTTTTGAGCCGGTCAGTTTACCTATCAACACTTTCCTGGGCAGGCTTATACATAAGCGGTTAACCAGTACAGTGCACATTCTTTCGCCAGAAACTGACAACTGCCCTTCTTGAATCAGCGGAAGGGAGAGAATGACCGTAGAAAAGATTTCATGATCAATCTCAACGAAAGAATGTTGCCGACCCCGGCGGGAGTCGAACCTGCGTCCTCCTGATCACCAGTCAGACGCGCATCCGACTGAGCCACTGAGGCCGGCCGCGATAACTATTGTAACAATCGCCCCAAAAATGATGTGGAAAAGATTTTGATGGGGATAATGGAATCACATTACCCGCCAGAAAGCGTTATTTGCTCTAGCCTAACGGCTCGGGCAAAACTGGGAATTGGTGACCCCATGTTTTTAGTCAAAAATCAAAGCATCACGTGAACAAGTCCGTGAAATGAAGACCCCCCTAAACCCCACTTTATATAGAGAAAACTGGGGTTTACGGGGGTATTCATTATTTTTCTTATTTCTGCTCCAAGACATAGGTTGTGGGTACTCGTTAGAACCGCCTCAATGAGGCGGTTCTAACGAGCACACACAACCTATGTTATGAGCATTTATAAGAAAAATATGAAGGATTTTCATCAGAAAAGTAGCCATTATGTAGATGTGAAAAATGCACTATATCGCACGGGTGAGTTATCGTAATGGTAACTGTGAACATCACACGGCGTGTAATCCTTATTGGACATACCGCGATGATTATGAGTGTGTGAACTTGACTTGGAATTCGCGGCTTGGGATCATTGAGTTCATTTAGAATCATTTTGAAAATAGAGTTCTGCTCAAGCCGGTGCTAAAGGGTGTGGCCAGTGTTGCAAATTTCAGTGCTGGTCATGAACAGACTAAATAAAACTGAGTTTGCTATTTTCGTTTATTTGGTGTCTTCTTTGCTTCCAAAGGATTTTACTTTTCAGAAGTTATTGGAATATTGGTTTTTCCTGAAACTCTCTATAATATTTTACTTTAGGCCTACTTTACCAAAAAGTACGGAATGAATCGAATTCCAAACTCTATACTTCAAACCCAAAGCCAACTTCATACACTTGATGATTATTACTGTTATTTCTCTTACCTTTAAAGAATGAGTGTCTTCTTATCCTCTAATTGAATATAAAATATTGCCGTATCGATCTTCAGAACACAATTTAAACACACTATTACGTATATTGACATAAATGAAGGCTATATACACACAAAGATAAAATGTAAACACAGCAAATACGGGTGTCTTATTTCCTTCATATCCAAACGAAGGGTATAGGTATTGAAAGACTGTAACCTTCACATAAATTGCAGAAACCCCTTTTTAATGTTTCAGAACAAACAAGGTGAACTCGCGCATTTTTGCAGTGGAGTCACTTCAGGAGACAACCTGTTTTACAATTTGCGAACAACAAAGCTCCTGATTATGCTGCGCATTCGCGCAGTCTGATCTGCAACTCAGCGCTGTTTGCAATATTAAGATAGTCTGAGTAGCCGAGTTGGACTGTTTTGTCATACCTTGTCTTAAAATTTGACAAATAGAAGGGGTGGCAATGATCAGGAATCGATACAATTAACCCACAGCTCCCATCAGAGACACCAAAGGGAAAGAAACACAAACATGAAACAACAGACACTAATGGAAACATCAATAGCGGAAAGCCAAAAGGAGAGTTACTTTCCCAAAAAAGGGCCAATAGGCTATCCAAAATAAAATAATTTATACCGCAATCAGGCATTCTAGTAACCTGATAAAGGGGGTCGAATAACTCACGCTATAATCGGCAGTGACCTATAATACCTTCTACTGACCTATATTACGTCTAGTGACCGATTTTAGACCGGACCTACTTTTCAGGTCCCTATTTTACAAGTATAAACAATAACAAGCAAACTTTCATACACGGGAAAACAACGAAACTGCAAGTTAAATCTTTGCAATATTTATTTAAACATATTTTCAGAAATTTCAGCTAAATTCTTACCTTCTCGGCTTTTCCTGTTTTGAATGGCTCGTGGGAATAACTGCGCACTCTTACTGCAGTGGCGTCTCAATCTAAAAAAAAAATTTTAAAGTTAAAATAAACTAGTTATTTGCAGATTTCAATACAGAAAGTAAAGCGCTGAGAAACTTTCATACACGGGAAAACAACGAAACTGCAAGTTAAATCTTTGCAATATTTATTTAAACATATTTTCAGAAATTTCAGCTAAATTCTTACCTTCTCGGCTTTTCCTGTTTTGAATGGCTCGTGGGAATAACTGCGCACTCTTACTGGAGTGGCGTCTCAATCTAAAAAAAAATAATTTAAAGTTAAAATAAACTAGTTATTTGCAGATTTCAATACAGAAAGTAAAGCGCTGAGAAACTTTTATTTGCGCGTCCGTGTTGTTTCCTACGTCTTTGTGGCGCGGTGACGTCAGAAACTTTGCACTCGTTGGCGTCACGTTATACTACGTGTGCGCGCCATGGTACTGAATGTCGTTCAACATGCCACACTGTCTGCTGTCTTTTTTGCTAAATTATTGTAAAAACCATCGATTGTTTTGAATTTCGGTATAAACTAAATACATGGATAGTGTCTTTAATAATAAAATATAATCGATTCGCCCCGACAATTTTATAGGGGCTCGCTAAAGCTCGTCCCTATGAAATTGTCTAAGGCTCCCCGATTATATTTTATTATTAAAGACACTAACCATGTATTTACTACATAAGCGACACAAACACCCAAAGACAAGCCATAACAAAAATAACCGCGACAGAAGAACCGCCTTGGAACGGTCAGCGGAAACGAATTCCACTGGAGGGCTAAAATCGATTTTACGTGGACACAATTATCGCCCTTACTTCCGTCGCGATTAAGACAAATAATTTGTTCAGTCCGCATGAAGGCCTCCTGACTCATCAGTGCAACATCTCCGTGAACACAAATATCAAAAAACCACAGAGATGAAACAACGGCGAGGACTCGACAGCAAGAAACCACTAAAATGCTGGAGCAAAAGAAAACCAAAAGTTAGACTCCGACCGGCCCGACCAGAGACAGAGCATCAGGTTCCCACCAACATAGCCTTTACGCTGGAACCGTCATAGAATCTGAGGCCTGGCCCACCGGCGTTCAATTAAAGAGGGAAGCAAATTTGTCAACCGTGATTGGGTTAACTACCATGCATGCAGTCTGTCGTGTAACATTTATGTTGTACCCAATCTTTTTATATCGAAGAATGATTTAAGATTTTTCTCATGGTCGGGATATGTCGATACAGAAATTATCATGTTAACAAGTCGGTGAAATGGATACCCTCGTGAACCCCACTTTATATAGAGAACACTGGAATTAACGGGGGTATACATTATTTTTATTATTTCTGTTCCTAAAGAAAGGTTGTTGGTACTCGTTAGAACCGCCTCAACCTATGTTTGGAGTACAAATAAGAACAATATTACAAACATTAGAAAAATGATATGAAAGAATGCACTATGTTATCGAAAAGTCCAATGCTTACTGCGGTGGGGATCTTGGCTTTGAGCCGACAAAAACGCCCAAGTCGGCAACAGATATCTTCTTTGTCCAGCAGACCGATAATACAGTCGAAATAGCTTTGAGACTATTATGTTCGGTAGTTTGAACAATAAAGCTATCAATAGCGCGGGTAATGAATTTTACTGAATAACGAATTCATTAAAATTTAATTACTCATTTGACATTTGACTGTCTTATGAATTCTGATGAGATTACGGTGATTAAAGGTTCCTATGTCATCTTTTCGATACATGTACCTACTCATTATATAAAAAAAATGTTTATCTGAGCCCCGCCAAGCGAATTTGTGTCTTCGAGCATTCCGTTATGACAAAGTTTAACTGCGCATGCCCAGCCATTCAGAGGGGCCAGGGATATGGCTTTCTGTCTGAAGGTTCCTCTTGATTCACTGCTTATATGAGCGAGCAGCGAAGGTTCTGACGAGACTGTGCGGATGCGCAGGCTCGCCTGAACCTTCGCTGCTCGCATTGGCGATAAGTATCAAAATCGCTTGACGGGGCCCATTTAACAATCGCTCAGTAACCACGTATCCAGGTTTAAATAATAAAAAAAACACCAGCTTGATACAGACGATATTGAAAAATTCCATGCCGGTATGTTTTAGCCAAATGCAAACAGGGAATAGTCTGATCAGACCGCATAGATACGCAACATATTCGCAGTTTACGCTGGTCGGTCACACATACCTTTAGGTTTCGTCGTGAACCGTCTGGCTTTCGCTGAAAGAGAAAGGCAAAGTTGAACCAATGCTTCCCATAGATGAGTTCCACTTACCTATCTGAACGTTTGGTTCAACAATGCCGTTACCTCTGGGATGGCAGGGTGTTGTTCAGCATTGTTCAACGTTAAGATGTCGCGTTTTTGTTTTTATAAACAGTCGACCCAAAGTGACTTACTGTTGTCGGAGGATAAGTAGACAGTGACGTAAAAGAGTATACTACCACAGGTAGGTTTGACAGGTAGCACCGTTATCATTATCATGCCCAACATTGGCTGGCAAGGCAGACTATACCGTTATAATAATCATTACCGAAGCGTCGTCACCTTTTGACAGCAGTGGGCAATGCTTAATAACAAAAACATTCGCTGACGTCACTTTCAACTTTTCTTCCGACAACACTACTGTTGTCGGAAGATAAGTTGACAGTGACGTTTAAGAGTAAACCATCACAGGTAGATTTGACTGGTTGTACAGTTCTCATTATCACACCCTTCATTGGTTGGCAAGACAGATTGTAGCGTTATAATTATCGTAACCGAAGCGTCGTTACCTTTTGACAACAGTGGACAGTGCTTATTAACAAAAACATTCGCTGACGTCACTTTCAACTTATACTCCGACAACAGTAGCTATTAACGACTTTAGTGTTAAATCCACGTGACTATCAGTAATTTGTAAGAAAGCCAGGTACACGTAACTGTTATTTATAGAAAATAGCCACCATGGGGTCAGGTTGTTGCGTAAGAGGGTTATCAATAGAATCTTGACTGGAATCATAGGTTGGGCTTGGCAAGTAGTCTAGATCAAGATCAGATGCCGACGAAAGCGGCGTCTCATCATGATCTACAATGTTTGTCTTATAATGGAATTTAAGGGGTAGCCGAAACAGTTTAAATCTAAGTGCATGGCAATTTCCCAGCCTACACACAGAGACACTGAACCACCCGTACTCTTGATGCTTTTATTTATTTATCAACCCTTATCTTGCTGTTCACGACAACCCCTATCTTTGCAAACAGTGTAGATCCAGATCAGATGGCTTCTGAAGAAGCCATCTGATCAGGATCTACACTGTTTGGCATTCAGTATATGAATTTGTAGCAATAAATTACATCAAGTAATTTGATTGGTTGATAGACAGAAATGGGTGTGGCTTAAATGAATATTCAGCAAGATAAAGTGGGTTAAAACAGTAAGTTTGATTACGAGGAATACGAGTAGGAATTCCCCATTAGGTGTCAGTGCATTATCATCAGGGTCTTTGCAAGTCGTAGGAGTCATTTGAGGTCTTGGCCCAGCAAAAGAGTAAAAGGTGAAGGCTTGTGGCTGCATGGGAGCACATGGAGATAGGAATCCATGTATAGCTTGCATGTGCAAAATTCAACGTTTATTGTGTACAATAGTACACTAATTTGATCATTCAACAAAGTTTTGTGCCCTTGATTTGATGATGTGGTCTCTTGCTACATAAAAGTCCAAGTGATGGACAGCGTGTGTTCAATGCAGCAGCCTTTGAACGTTAACACACGAGTGACCGCATGCAATCTAAAATTTGATCATACAACTGATCATACAGTAAAACTTAAATTGGGCCCCGTCAAGCGATTTTGGTACTTATCGCCTATGCGAGCAGCGAAGGTTCAGGCGAGCCTGCGCAGTCTCGCCAGAACCTTCGCCGCTCGTTCATACAAGCAGTGAATCAAGTGGAACCTTCAGTTAGAAAGCCATATCCCTGGCCCCTCTGAATGGCTGGGCATGCGCAGTTAAAATTTGTCATGATGAAATGCTCGAAGACACAAATTCGCTTGGCGGGGCTCAAATAATTATTTCTAACACCGATGACTCATTTGCCATTAAGGGGTGGCTGGGGTGAGGCGAAGGCGTCCTCTTGATATTGGCAAGCAGTGGGTCAACGCCTACTGTCCTTGCAGCAGGTACGGATAGTGGGGGATGTTGTTGTTTCTTCTATTCCTTTTCTTTCATTCATTTTCCTCTTTTTTCCATATATGGGTATGGCGGCCATTTTGGTCATGTGACCTGGACCTAAAACGGTTCCCCCAATAAATGCGCCTTATCGTAAGGGGCAAAAATATATCTAATACTTTAGTACTGTATTCTGAATCGTTTGCAGGATAAAATGAATTCTCACTTTTCCAATACAAAAGCATATGTGTCAAAGTTTGACGTAGGCACAAAGAAGGTCAAGGTCAACCCAGGGTCACCATTTTAGCAATTTATGATAGGCGTACGTCCCAGATGTTATTTATCAAGTTTCGTGGAAATCTGCCGAGTGGTTCTGGAGAAGACTATTTTGAAGGGTTTTTACCATATATGGCTTGGCGGCCATTTTGGTCATGTGACCTGGACCCCATGAGCAAATTTTGGTTTCCTCCATCCCATAGAGGCTCCATATGAAATTTGACCTTAATCGGCCCAACGGTTTCCGAGGAGAAGCAATTCGAAAATTTTCACATTTTTCGCCTCGGCGAGGCTATACTAAATGGAATGTAATATTTCGCAAGTTCATTGGTTAGACCTCATTGATACTATCAGTATGCCAAAAATTGTTTAAATATTCCAAGCGGTTAAGTCACTATCACCAATTTTCACAAACGGGTTACGGACGGACAGACAGACAGACAGACCATATATGGCTTGGCGGCCATTTGGGTCATGTGACCTGGACCCCATGAGCAAATTTTGGTTTCCCCCATCCCATAGAGGCTCCAAATGAAATTTGACTTCAATCGGCCCAACGGTTTCCGAGGAGAAGCAGTTCGAAAATTTTCACATTTTTTCGCCTCGGCGAGCCTATACTAAATGGAATATAATATTTCGTAAGTTCATTGGTTAGATCTCATTGATATCTATCAGTATGCCAACAATTGTTTAAATATTCCAAGCGGTTAAGTCACTATCACCAATTTTCACAAACGGGTTACGGACGGACAGACAAACTGACAGAATGACACGGTGATTTTAGGGCACTCTTAGAAAATCAACCGACTTCAGTCGGTCGCCTTTTCTGCGGGTCGTGCAATATGAGCTACAATAGTGACAGCAACAATTGTCTAGCTATGAACTGGTTTACTGTATTCAAACAATTCAGATGTCACGCGAGGAAAAATGGCTTTGCAGAGGGCGGTGTCCCGCCTGTTTGAGCTAAGGTCAAATACACTGCAACTTTTATTTAGCATATATTGTAAATTAAACATCTGTCAATTTGTAATGCGATTATTACATGTTTTTGTCATGCTCTATCTCTTTATTGGTTTCATTGGGCAAAAGGGCTTGGGTGTCATTTCATCTCAATGTCGGGTAAAAGTCCCACAAACTTGGAAGCAACGTCTCCAAAATGACATACACAGTGTTGATGGGGACGTTAAACCTCAAATCAAACAAACAATTCCTTTCGCAGAAAATTCTTCCTTTCGCGAAAGGAACCTTCCTTTCGCGAAATGGTTCCTTTCGCTATATAGACCAACCACGTGAAATTAGGTCAAAATAGCTAATCACCGCAGCAGTTACAGAATTCACTAGAAACACAATTATACATATGACGTATGGTCATTAAGGACAAGACGGTGAGCAAGCCGAAACTGTATATATTTTTCATTCATGTCTCACATAAAAAACGAAACATTTCCTAGGTTAAAACTTCAGTAAACTGTCGTACTTTTGAGTAGATTTATTTATGCAAATCACTGACCAATGAAATGGTCATCTCCTTGGACATGTGGTTTTATTGACCAATGGAATAACGAAAAATGTAGGACAAAAGCAAAACCATAACGGCTACGCCCCTATGTGCCCATGGCGCCCGGTTACCTTAAAAACATCTGTCAGTCTACGCCGTAAAAAGATGTACTGTATCATGGGAAGGAAGTAAATATCATGTGAACTCAGAAAACAGAGGGTGTGATAAACTCACGGAAGTGTTCCGGTCAATCAAGGTTTTTAATCATTATAACAAATAACACTGTTGACCAGTCAATTGAATATAGCATTCAGCCAGTAATGGCCTTTTCTTTAATGCTTCTGGGACAAAAGTAAACCTTAGTTAGTCTACATCCACAGGCGTAGACAATAACACGGATGACATGCTAATAGAAAATAATAGTCAAATAGTCATGACCTTTTCTTAAATGCTCATCCTTAAGATTGTGGGCGTAGACAAGGTTTTCTGAACCGTTCCCTGTTGTTGTTTGTTTGTTTGTTTGATTTGTGGTTTAACGTTCCCGTCAACACTGTAAAGGTCATTTTGGAGACGTTGCTTCCAATTTTATTGGATTTTACCCGACATTGAGACGGAATGGCATCTCAAGCCCCGTCGCCCAATTAAACCAACAGGGTTTATAAGCATGGGCCGTCTGACTCGCACGGCTTTGCCTTGACAGGCTTAGATCCTCTAAGCGGTTAACAGTACTCGTTTGCGGGTCGGATTCAGCTCTGCGTGAAAGCATTATGCAGCCCCGTCCCCTGTTGTTCATGGTGACGTGTTTCATTGTATCTTCTGTCGTTAATTGTCTCTCCGAAACAGCCCGTTGCACTATCGCAATAAGTTTTCTCATCCATTGTAAGTTCTTATTGGTTGGATTCATGTTACAGGATTTGAACAGATATATTCAGCCGTTTATCATGGCATTCAGTCATTTATAATCATTTTCATCAGTGTTTTGTCTTCAAAATATCCTCAAAATGCCATTTTTTTACTGAAATTAGAGGGTATAGGTGTGAGAATAGCCAAAATTTCTAGCATGGGTGCAAAGGGCATGAAGTAGTGCATATTAGGATTGAAGTATTCCAAAGACATTTTAGAAAAAGCACTGATGCAAGTCGGTTTCTGGGTTCCATTCTGCAAAGAGGTAAACTTTGCGCTTTTTCACAAAACATGGTCTGTTCGGCTTTCATCGTAGAATCCGTAAGCGATAACTTTTTCGCAAAGTTTAAAGATTCTTTGTAAATGACCATTTATTATGCATGACTTTATTATTAGATATGGTCTAAGCTTCTGTTTGGCAATTCTTTGATAGATCATGAAGAAAATAGGGTTTGGTATAGGTTTAACTACAGTAAAACATTAGGAGCTTTCGTGGTGTAGTGGTTACGCTACTCGCCTTGTAAACCAGGGGTCGCAGGATCGATCCCGGGCTTCTACAGACTTTCGGATGAGTCTTTAAACCGAGGTCCCGTCTCCGTATGACCTTAGCTGTTGGTGGGACGTAAACCTCAAACACTCACTCACAGTAAAACATTGGTCTTTATGAAAGCTGTACTTGCTTTGAGGGGGGAGCTTTCCGAACAGAATTGAACATTCTGCTGCTTCTGATTGGATTTGGTGCTAAGCCTTTATTTTTCTGAGAAGTATTATTGTTTATTAGAAGAAATATTAGGTATTTGCTTTTGTGAAAAGCAGCTGATTTAAACTGAACCAGAAAATTGTGTTGAATGGCCAGTGAAAATGCCTAGATTTATTCGCTGCGATATGGGTTTGTTGACACTGACTGCCAAAAGGCCAAAATATGCCGCACAACACCCAACTTTTTAGCTGCTTCTGGAAGGTAGATGGTCTTCCTGTCAAATTATATGCCTTATTATGGAAGCATTAGACTTGTTGAAATGGGGTAGAACATGGAATATGCCCCAATTTACATTGTGAGTAAGGGGATTTTTTTCACTGTAGGTGCCACCTACAATGAGAAGGACGGAGAAGAAGAAGGCGGACAACATGAAGGTGAAAACAAGAAGACATGTAACCCTTAAATCCCTACACTGTAGATACTGATCAGAGGCCGCGTGCGTTTGATGGATGGATATTTTGTTTAAAGACGCTCAACCCTAATAGGGCATATAGCGTCTAAAATAATTAGGTATTAGATATAAAATTGTTATTGACGTTTAAAAGTTAAAATATTAATGATTACAGTTTGTTAAAAAGTCCGATTTCTTTAAGAAAATTGATTAATTGATAAGATGGTATGTCTTTAAAAAGATCTTTCATTGTTGTAACATTAAAATATTTTGAGCGGATATGATAAAATTCTACACATGAAATGAGAAAGTGATTAACTGTGAACGGTTCGTTACAGGATACACAGAAAGGTGCTTGTTCGTTTTGTAATATGTAAGAATGAGTTAGTCTTGTGTGCCCAATACGGCATCTGGTAATTTTAGTCTGGTCTTTCCTACTGTAATTTGAGAAAGAGCATTTACTGTGAAAATTAGGTTCTATTTTGAATAATTTATTATCGGTTTCTTTTTCCCAAATAGATTGACATTTGTTTTTGATATATTTATTAATGTTAGATTTAAAATCAGAAAAGGGAATTTTAAAATTTGTAACATTCAAAGATAAAGCAGATTTAGCTTCTAAATCCGCCAACTCATTTCCACGAATATTGATGTGACTGGGAATCCAGCAGAAAATAATCTCCTTGGAGAGAGAAAGATAGTGGAACTTTCTTAAAATTTGTTGAACTAAGGGATTTTTGTGCTGTTGATCTTTAAGAGCCTTTAGAACTGAAAGAGAATCTGAAAAAAATGATAAATTGTTTTTCATACTGATCTCTAATATGATACAGTGCAATATCAATTGCTTTCGCTTCAGCAGTAAAAATTGAGCTATTATCGGGTAATCTAATGCTATCAGTGTAATTCGGACTAATGACAGAACAAGCAACTTTCTCATCCTGTTTTGAACCGTCAGTGTAAATGGGAATGTGGTGTTTAAAATTGGATTTGATTTCTAAAAATTCGTTCTTAAATATATGAGATTCTACTTCGGATTTTTTATTTTTTTCTAAATCTAAAATTATCCTTGGTGGTTTCAACACCCATGGTTCTTTCGATGGAAAAAAGAACGATTGTATATTTTGAATGTTTATATTGGCCTCTTCGAGTAACGGTTTTATTCTCAGGCCAAGAGGTTTTATAGCAGATGGTTTGTTATTGTAGAATCTTTCATAATTTGGGTTAAAAACTGAGTCATATGCTGAATTTCGTGGATTAGCAGCTAATTTGGTAGCATATTGAAGAGACAATTTCTCTCTTCTTACATAAAGTGATGGTTCATTTGATTCAGCATAAAGACTTTCAATAGGTGAAGTGCGAAATGCACCTAGTGCTAGACGTAAACCTTGATGATGTATAGTATCCAAAGATTTTAAATAAGATTTCCTAGCAGATCCATAGACTATGGAACCATAGTCCAATTTGGAACGAATTAAAGATCTATAAAGATTTAAAAGAACAGTGCGATCTCCTCCCCAGTCGGAACTGGACAGGACTTTAAGAATATCAAGAGCTTTTAAACATTTAGCTTTCAAAGCTTTGATATGAGGAATAAAAGACAATTTGCTATCGAATAAAAGATCCAAAACCTTCGCCTCAGTGACGACTGGAATTGGACTACCGTATATTGTTAAAACTGGATCTAAATGCAACTTTCGAATTTGGCAGAAATGAACACACTGAGTTTTTGTTTTAGAAAATTTAAAACCATTTTCTGTTGCCCAAGTTTCTATATTATTTAAACACCTTTGGAGTTTAAATTCAATGGTTTCCATATTTTTGGAACGATAAAAAATTCCAAAATCGTCAACAAAAAGCGAACAATCTGGGTCTTTTACACATTTAACTATATTATTAATTTTTATGCTGAACAAGGTTGGTGATAAAATACTACCTTGTGGTACACCTTGTTCTTGATCAAATGTGTCCGATAATGTATTTCCTATGCGAACATTAAATGTTCGATCGGACAAGAAATTTTGAACAAAAAGTGGCAATCGGCCTTTAAGGCCCAAGTTGTGTAAATCTTTCATGATGCCATATTTCCAAGTCGTATCATAGGCCTTTTCTAGGTCAAAGAATACAGCTACGACATGTTCTTTTTTGATAAAGACATCACGTATAAATGATTCTAAGCGAATCAAATGATCATTAGTAGAGCTGTTTTTTCTAAAACCAGCTTGAAATTTAGTGATAAGCTGGTTTGATTCTAAGAACCAAACCAACCTATCATTAATCATTCTCTCCATTGTTTTACATAAGCAACTTGTCAAAGCAATAGGTCTGTAATTAGTGGCTTCAGTATGATCTTTATTAGGTTTCGGAATAGGAATAATGGTAGCTTTTCTCCAGTTTTCAGGGAATTTTTTAGTGATCCAAATATCATTTAGAATATTTAATAATATTTCCAATGCCTTGTTGGGTAAATGTTTTAAGATTTGATAGTGTATGTCGTCAGGACCAACAGCAGTATCATGAGATTTATGGAGAGCATCTAATAATTCTTTAGTAGTGAAAGGTAAATTATATGTTTCATGATTTAATGAGGAAAAATTTAAATTCTTTTTCTCTTGTTCTTGTTTAATATTTTGGAAATTTTCTGAATAATTTAAGCTAGAGGAGTTTTTCTGAAAATTTTCCCCCAAGGCATTGGAAATGTCTTTAGCCGTTGAACATATATTTCCGTTCGATTTGATATGGACATGTTTATTTGAGTTGTTTTTGCCACTAATTTTTCTAATCATGTCCCATATTTTCTTAGTTGGTGTTCTGGTATTCAGTCTGGTATTGCTGCCAAGATGCTTTTTTGGCCGATTTTATTGTTTTGCGAGCTTTAGCTCGCATGTGTTTGGCATGGATAAGATTTTCTTTTGTTGGTTGTTTATTGAATTTTCGTAATGCAGATTTTCTTTTATTGATTGAAGTTTTAGCTTCGTCATTAAACCAAGGTTTGTTTCTTTTTGAAAAAGTCGAGGATTTAGGAATACATTTTTCAGCAATATCAATCAATTCATCAGTAAAATCTTGTATATCACTTGCAGTTTTAAAAAGTTCAGGGTCGAGTTTTTCATTACATAATTGATTAAAATTTTCCCAATTTGCTTTACTCAAATTCCATCTGGAGTGACGATCCTCATGGGTCGATGCAATTTCTTCAATTACTATCGGAAAATGATCGCTCCCATAGAGATCGTCCACAACAGACCAATCAAAATCTATATAAATATTTGGAGAGCAAATTGAAAGATCTAAAGCAAAATAATTTCTTGTGGGAGAATGAAGGTATGATGGTTGTTTATCGTTTAATAAACATAAATCATTTTCAGCAATAAAATTTTCTATGATTTCTCCTTTGTCATTTGTATCCGAGCAACCCCATAATTTGCTTTGACTATTAAAATCTCCTAATAATATATAAGGACTAGGTAATTGATTTGTTAAATTTTCTAATTCTTGTTTAGAAAAATTATAGTGTGGTGGAAGGTATACAGAACAAATCGTTATGAATTTGGATAAAGTGACGTTTACAGCAACAGCTTGTAAATTAGTGTTTACATCTATTTTCCTATGAGGAACGTCAGATTTTACCAGGATTGATGTACCTCCTGATGCCTTCTGATTATCCGTTGTGATATGATTGTACATACTGTAACCTTTGAAATTATTATCATCTGTAGTTTTCAAAAAAGTTTCTTGGAGACAAATGACATTAGGAGTAAAAAGTGTAGTTAAAATTAAAAGTTCGTTAAAATTGGCTTTCAGTCCTCGACAATTCCATTGAATTATTGACTTCTTATCCATGATTGAATGGAGAGAGGATTAAAATAAGGAATTTAATCCTTTATCTTTTATTTTGCTTTGAGAACGTGGAGGGATCAACCTCCAACTCCATGTCCTCAAGGGTGCCGTACTGATTAGCCAGTTTTACTGGATCAGCCGACGCCCCTTTACTGTTCGGGTTTGATCCTTTATGCTTTTCTTTGCCGTTCTTTTCTTTTTGATCTGCTGTCCCCGACGTGGATCGGGAGTGAGATCTGCTAGAATGTTTGCCGTTAGGTTGTGAACTGGTCTGTGAAGTTTGTCTAGATTCTGTTCTTGAATGATGAGTAGATGTAGTAGGTTGTGACGATGTAGTAGGTTGTGAAGATGTAGGTTGTGACGATGTGGTTTTGGGTTTTACAGAAGAGGTAATAACTTTAGAATGGGGTTTAATTTCAAAATCTTTTTCGTTGAATTGTGTAGATGTTTCTTTGGTTTCAGGTTTGCTGGTAAGTGATTGAACAACTTTGGCGAATGTGGTTTCTGGTTTATTTTGATGAATTTTCTTAGCTTCCAAATATGTGTCGTTTTGTGTTACTTTGATTTTCATAATTTCTTTTTCCGTTTTCCAAACTTCACAGACGTTTGATTTGGATAGATGATTTTTTCCGCAGTTCACACACTTTGGAGAATTCTTGCAGTTGACAGTGTGGTGATCAGTACCACCACACTTCTCACACACAGATCCATCAGGGACAGTACAATCATTTTCATGATGCCCAAACCTCTGGCTCTTAAAACATCGCAGAGGATTGGGCACGTAGATGTCAACCGGTATTATTCTGTAGAAAATCTTTTGTGATTTCGGCAAGGACGTGGTGTTAAATGTCAAAAGAAGTGTGTTCGTGTCGATGAGATTTCCGCCTTTTTTTTATTTTAAAGCGTTTACAGGCCGTTACGCCTTGATCTTTCAGATACTCCACGATGCTGGCTTCAGATTCATGTTTTAACATTCTGTCACGGATAATGCCCTTGCAAGAATTTAAAGTTTTATGTTCCGTGACAGAAACATTCATGTTGTAAAATTTGTTGACTTTTAAGAGGTTTTCGGTTTGAGATTTTCTGTTTGTTTCGATTAAAAGAGTTCCGTTTTTAATTTTTTGACATTTTTTGGAGTACCAATTAACGATCAGATCTGTTTTTCAATAATAAACTGTGAAAGAGTCGTAACGGCCTTTTCTTCCTTGCTTGAAATCACCAAAAATCTAGCGAAGGTTTCATTAGCTTTGAAATTGAAGGTAGCCGGTTCCGGGTCGTCATCAGATAAGTCTAAAAATGCTTTTTTTCTAGTGTTGGATCCCATGGTGATAATGTATGATTCGATAGCTATGCGCCCCACCCTCCTTGGAGCCCTACAAGGGGACGTTTAATGGAAATGGATCTCCTTTTTCCAACGCCAAGGCTACATTGCTATTATACTCGATGACAGGACCAGAGTCCTTCCGCTCCACTTCTGCTTTATGACTCCCAACTATGCACCCAGATTTCAATGAAAAAATGAGGAACAGTTGGGACCCATCCCCACCCGTATTCTCTCCCTCACAGAAGTTTCTGCTGAAATTCCCCAGAACAAGCCCACCGATTAATCCATCAGCCGCCGCCCATCAAATAACACTCAAAGATGGAGGAATAAGAAAAAATTACACCCGGTTTGTACCATAAAGATACGTAAAAAAGAGAGAAGGAAGTAAAGAACAAGCTGTGCGATTCTAGAGCTTGGCACGACTGAGCCGATTGATTCAGGCCGGATCTAGCCCAAACTCCTCGTCTATCTGAAATATGGGCCAAAATGATGTGTTGAAAAGCTGGAGATCCCTGGGCTTTTCTCAATCATCAGGATCCCTTCTTCCAGCATTTGAGACGCCACTCACGGCAAACAAGTGGCTCCTGTTTCAACAAGGAATTTCATCCCCATTCACTACAGAAGGAAAGTGACCTGTATATTTTATTCCCTACAGACAAGGGAGGCCGAAAACGTTTGCTTAAATAAAAGCTTGGCTCTGAAAACAGGAGATCCTTTGCTAAATTTGAGATCCACGATTATGATTAGAAATTATTGAGGTGATAAGTTTTAGAAAGAAAGAATTTTATAAACTACTAAAGAGATAAGTTGTGTTAGATGATAACGTACATTTCAGAATTTAGTGATAAGTATCTGATTCTGATAAATATGGAGTAACATTAAGTGACAAGTTACTTATCTAATAACGTATACAAAATGCATCTTTCATTGATGTGCAGAGTGAAGGAGCATGAAAAAGTGACACATACACAGTACAAACATATACAGATGAGGTTTTCTTCTTTGTGGTGCGCGACCCACCAGCAATGATGATACACGTTCAAATGCAGCGTGGTAGTAACATGAGATAGGAAAGATTTAAAAGGATAGATATCGCGTAATGAATTTTATATAAAAAAATGTAAGATGCATTTGAACAAATCTATTCACAAGATAATACCGGTTGAACGGACGATTGTTCTGTATGTTGGAGGCTTTTACCCAACTGCCACAGAAGCTGAAGGCAGCCACCTATTTCGAGGCACCGGGTGATCTCGGCAATGGGACTGTTTTCGGTGGGGTCTTACCACTCTGCCACACTCCCGAAGGCAGCCGCCATATTTCTACCCCCCCCCCCCCCCCCCCCCCCGGGCAGGCGCGGGGCCGCGTGCGTTTGAGGCGTATGATTCCCAGCTAATTTTTAGCTCACCTGGGCCAAAGACTCCAGGGGAGCTTATAGGATGGTAGTCCCTCCGTCGTCTGTCGTCCGTCCACAATTTTTGATCAGCTATATCTCTGCAGCCTATACGCTGATCTCAATCATTTCTTATCTGTATTTGTTTGTTTGATTTGAGGTTTAACGTCCCCGTCAACACTGAAAAGGTCATTTTGGAGACGCTGCTTCCAATTTTATGGGACTTTTACCCGACATTGAGATGAAATGACATCTAAAGCCCTGTCCCCCAATGAAACGAATAGGGTTTATTAGCATGGACGGTCCGCCTCGCACCGCGGTTCCTGGACAGGCTTAGATCCTCTAAGCGGTTTACCAGTACTAGTGTGCGGGCCGGATTCAGCTCTGCGTGAAAGCATCGTGCAGCCCATATATTTCTTCAAGCCCCTATGGGCGGGGGCGGTTCTTATCTGTAGCATGCCTCTGATGGGGCATTGATGACATTAGCTTTTTATCGACATCGAATGAAAATTTTGGTTGCTATGGCAACCACAAGGGCAACCACAAGGCGTAGCCACTTCAATTTTCAGAGGAACTTTTTTAAACTTTCATGTAAGTAAGTAAGGGATAAAACCTCGGCTAAAAATGGTGAGGTCAGCCTTTACTTCAGAGAGTTATGTCCCCTTGATTACAGAAAATGCCTATCTTTGACCTTGTCATCAACGAACGTACGTTTGTCATCAATCTAGCGCCTACATTTCTTGACCAATTTCAATATTACTTCATACAAATGTTCCTTATGCCAATATCTCGAACGAGATCGACTCTCAAGGATGTGGTCTCAAGGTCAAGTCACTGTGGCTATTTTTAGAAAAACGTTGTCATCGCTCTAGCGCCTACACTTCTTGACCGATTTCAATGTAACTTCACATAAATGTTCCTTATGACAATATCTCGAGCAACTTTGACTTTCGAGGTCTTGGCTTTAAGGTCAAGGTCACTGTAACTATTTTTAGAAAAACAAATGTCATCGCTCTGGTGCCTGCATTTCTTAACCGATTCAATATAACTTATCACAAATGTTCCTTATGAAAATATCTCCAGCAAGTTTACCTTTCAAGTTTTTGGCCTCAAGGTCCAGGCCGCTGTAGCTTTTTTTTTTTTTTTTTTTTTAGAAAAAAACTTTGTCATCGCCCTAGCACCTACATTTCTTGACAAGTTTCAATAGAACTTCACACAAATGTTCATTTGACAATATCTCGAGCGAGCTCAACTGTCAAGGTCGTGGCCTCAAGGTCAATGTCACTGTGGCTATTTTCAGAAAAACTTTGCCGTCGCTCTAGCGCCTACATTTCTCAATTGATTTTAATATAACTTCACACAAATGTTCCTTTGACAATATCTCGAGCGAGCTCAACTGTCAAGGTCGTGGCCTCAAGGTCACTGTCACTGTGGCTATTTTTAGAAAAAAACTTTGTCATCGCTCTAGTGCCTACATTTCTTGACCGATTTCAATATAACTTCACACAAATGTTCCTTATGACAATATCTCGGGCGAGTTCGGTTTCAAGATTGGGCCTCAAGGTCAAGGTCATTGTGGCTTTTTATAGAAAACCTTTGACATCGCTCTAGCGCCTTCATTTCTCGACTGATTTCCATTACTTCACACAAATGTTCCTTATGAGCAAGTTGGACTTTCAAGGTCATGGCCTCAAGGTCAAAGTCACTGTGGCAATTTTTTAGAAAAACTTTGTCATCGCTCTAGCGTCTACATTTTTTACCGATTTCAATATAACGTCACATAAATGTTCCTTATGACAATATCTCAAGAGAGCTTGACTTTCAGGGTCCTATTTCTAGAAAACCTTTTACACCCCTCTAGTGCCTACATTTATTGATATATTTTGATATTACTTCACAAAATGTTGGGTATGATACTATCTCAAGCAAGGTCGACTTTCAGGGTCCGGAGGTCAAGGTCAGGGACACTGTGGCTATTTTTAGAAAACAAAAAACTTTGTCATCGCTCTAGTGCCTATATTAAATTTGCTATAACTTTACTTAAATGTTGGGAATGATTATATCTCGAGCCAGTTCGACTTTCGAGGTCCTGGTTTGTTTGTTTGTTTGTTTGTTTGTGTTTGTTTGTTTTAGGTTTAACGTTCCCGTCAACACTCTATAGGTCATTTTGGAGACGTTGCTTTCAATTTTTTGGGACTTCTATTCGACATTGAGATGATATGACATCTCAAGCCCTGTCGCCCAACGAAACCAATAGGATTTATAAGCATGGTCGTCCAACTCGCACCGCTTTACTGGGGCAGGCTTAGATCCTCTAAACTGTTTACCAGTACCCGTGTGTGGTCGGTGTAAACTCTGCGTGGAAGCATCATGCAGCCGATCTATTTCTTCAAGCCCCAATGGGCGGGGCGATTCGGGGTCCTGTGCTCAAGATTAAGGTCACTTTGACTATTTTTAGAAAACAAAAACATTGTCATCGCTCTAATGCCTATAATTATTGATGAATTTTACTAAAACTTTACACCAATGCAGCGAATGATAACATCTCAAGCAAGTTGGGACTTTCGCCAGTTCAGTGTTTTCCACACACAAACTAGTCTTGTGCGAGGGGATTTGTATCGCCTGCGATGCCTTGTTATCATAGAGTTAAGTCCCTTTGATTGCAGAAAAAGTCTGTTTTTTTTACCTTGGCATCACCGTAGCCCCTTCAGTTTTGATTGGATCTTCTTATAACTTACAAACAAGTAAGTCAGGGATAAAAACTCGGATGAGTTCCAAACCTGGCGAGGTCCACCTTTTTATTTCCCATCGATTGCTGAAAATGCGCAATTTTGACATACTCATCATGATAAGTACCTAAGTTTTGAACAGATCTTTTACATATGGAAAACCTTTAAACATCCTCTTTTCTGAAACCACAAGGCCCAGGTCTTTGATATTTTGTGTGAAGCTTCATCTAGTGGACGTGTACAAAGATTTTCAAATTATAGCCTTGGGGCCAAATATGACCCTGCCCATAGGTTCAACTGGTTCAATGGTGTACAACTGTGCTGACAACTCTGGATCTATGAAGATATTTATATCAGTCCGAATAACAAACATGCCTTGCCTTCTTTCATAGTTTCTTCTCTTTTTTTCTGTACATCTCGTTTGATTTTCTGGTCCACAGCCGAGCGATACAGGGCCGTCTTGGCCCTCTTGTTTATGAAGAACTTTCACTGTATCTCTGTTTTCGGTTCACATAGAAAGGTTTATTGTCTACGCCCATGGGCGTAGACATTATAGACGTTGGGTTTAACACGGACGTATAGTAGTCGCAGATAAGATTGACTAGACGGAGCTATTCAGGTGTTGTCAATATATGTCAAATTCGTTGAGTCCACCAGAAGATTCGGTAGTGTGCCTTTCGCATGCTTTCTGAAAGCGGACCAAATGACCATATATACGACACAGCTTTGTTTGTGTTACAGTTGAATTCACGCTATCGGGTGACTTGGTTTACCATTTTGTTAATAGAACATTCCAAAGGCGGGTACAAACGATAGCTCCGCCTAGTCAATCTTATCTGCGACTACTATACAGCCATGAAAGCTGACCTTTATATTTATATATGCAAAACAGATATAGTTTTTTTGATTGATATGAGGTTTAACGTCCCGGTCAACACTGTAAAGGTCATTTTGGAGACGTTGCTTCCAATTTTGTGGGACTTTTACCCGACATTGAGATGAAATGACTTCTCAAGCCCTGTCGCCCAATGAAACAAATAGGGTTTATTAGCATGGACGGTCCAGATATAGAAGTCGCAGATAAGATTGACTAGGCGGAACTATTCAGGTGTTGTCAATGTATGTCAAATCGGGTGACTTGGTTTACCTTTTTGTTAATGGAATATTCCTAAGGCAGGAACAAACAATAGCTCTACCTAGTCAGTCTTATCTGCGACTACTATATAAGCTTTCACAAGGAGAAAGAAGCAGCCTGTAACAAGTATAAGCTTCACACAAAAAAGAGGCCAACGGGCAGAGCTTGCTATCACATTTGTACAAGCCCATTGTTGCTGTCATCTTTGCACACGCTAAAACAAAATATACATCTACAAACTCTCGATCACGACGGACCACAGCCTATTCTATAAGCTCCCCAGTATCCTTTGGCTCTGGTGAGCTAAAATTCTTGCCTCGCCGTTTGCAAAATGTTTGGATTATTCCATAAAGTGTGGGAATGTCGTCTACTTAACTTCAACAACTGTCAAGCATTCCATTTGATAAGTTGTTACAAGCCTATTGATACTGCACATGTGCCTTTTTAAAGATCAAAAAGTACAGTGTTTGCAACTTTGACATTTCAGACGCCATACTTCAGTCGGCAGGATCCTGGCTGCAGACTTGCAATTAGAATAATGCCAAAGACAGTTAATTGTATAAAACACATTTCTGGGATATATAACTCTAGACATTCACATTCAATAGTTGCTGAGCGTAGACCTAGCTTTTTATAAAATCTATACGTATTGTTTCTGGCGTAATGGCAGCCCTCGCCCATCGAGGCTTGGAGAAATAGATTGGGCTGCACGATGCTTCCACGCAGAACTGCTACCGACCGCTCATGAGTACAGGTACTCCGCTTAGAACGTCTAAGCCTAGGCCCAGGAAAATTGCTGCGAGTTGGCCCGTCCATGCTTATAAACCCTATTGGTTTCATTGGGCGGCAGGGATTGAGGTGTCATTTCATCTCAATGTCGGGTAAAAGTCCCACAAAATTTGAAGCAACGTCTCCAAATGACCTAAATAGTGTTGACGGGGACGTTAAACCTCAAATCAAGGTCTCTCACCGCCGTGGGTTCGAGCCTCAATCGGGTCACGAGTGAGACGCCAAGTTCTGCAACGGAAGGTCAGGTGGTTTTTCTCCGGGTACTCCGGTTTTCGCCCACCTATGATTAACGATCGGCTAGATATGACTGAAATAAGTTTGAAAGGGCCGTAAAACCCAAACCAAAAAAAAAAAAAAAAAAAAAAAAAAAACCCTCAAATCAAACAAAACAAAAACTGACGTAATGGCCTGGTACAGGTACCCCCGAAATAGGTAACCTAGGTAAAGGTAACTCCCAAATACATTAGGTAACTGCCGAATGTCATTACCGCCAAAACTAGTATCCCCGGTTGGGCGGTACTATGGCGTAACAACGAGGAACCTGATAAGACTTCTCCTATGGGAGCAGCCTGATCTTTCCACATTGTTTGCAACAATAACATATTAACCCCTTTTGTACCAAATTGAATCTTCCTTTTTATATATAGCAGGAGCTAGTCCACTTCAAAATTTATCCGGAAAATGGCTGAACTTTTAGCAAACAGTGGCGGCCCTGATCAGACGCCGCGTCTGATCTGGGCCTGCACTGTTTACAAGGGTACCCGTTTTGGGGTGTTATGGTACTAAATGGGTTAAATAAACCATGAGACAACACAGCAGACGACAATTGTTGTGATTGGCATGTTAACTATTACACCGCTGTGAGATAAATCTGTTTTATTTCTCTAAATATGGGTTTCCATTATATAACATGCCCGTGTAATAAATAGAGGATCTACATGAGTGTTCATGTATTATTGAATTTATTACACGAGTTGAGGAAAAGGGATGAAATGCGAGGCTTCGTTTCCTCAACGAGTTTAATTTATTCATTAATACATGAGCACGAATGCAAGATTCTATTTATCATATGAGATTGTAAACACATTTTGTTCACAATTTTTTGTCAGAAATGTCAGTATTCCGCCATAAGTAAAAAGGACGTCGTACATGTAACCTAACGGGCTAATTTGCATATTTAATCCACTAGCGGATTATCCAATGGCGTTATTACGCTCTCAGACGTCATATGATAAAATGGCGTCTAGTTCTTATGTCCAGAACTAGCATTTTGCAGATTAAAAAAATTGCATTTTTCTTAGGAATCATCTAAATTAAGATTGTCTGTGCTTGTTAGAACCGCCTGAATGAGGAGGTTCCAACGAGTACCCCCAATCTGTGTTTTTGAGCAAAAATTAAAAAAAAAAAAAAAAAAAATGAATACCCCGTAAACCCACTTTTCTACATAAGGTGGGGGTTAGAGGGATGAACTCTACACGGACTTTCCTAACCTAACGCTTTTGAAGGTTTTTTTTTTTTGGGTTTGGGTTTTACGGCCCTTTCAAGATTATTTCACTCATATCGAGCCGATCGTTAATCAGAGGTGGGACGCTTTTGAAGGAATGCTTGTGTTGTTTTCAACAAGTCCGTTAAATGACCACCCCCTTCAACCCCACATCATCTAAAGAAAACAAGGGTTTACAGGGGTATTCATTTTTCTCGTTATTTCTGTCCCAAAATATGGGATGTGGGTACTCGTACGAACCGTCTCATTGAGGCGGTTCTAACGAGTACCAACAACCTATATGTGGGGTAAAATAAGAAAGGTATCACAAAATAACTGTTACGGAACCCGGGAATACGGAACCCGGGAAGGGACATGTTTTTTTTATTTTTATTATGTTGTGCGAACAAGAAAATATCTTGAGCGGACAAGATATTATCTTGTTCGGACAGCATATTATCTTGTGCAGACAAGATATTATCTTGTGCGGACAAGATATGATCTTGTTCGCACAACATAATATCTTGTGCGCACAAGATATTATCTTGTTCGCACAACATATTATCTTGTTTGCACAACATAGATCTTGGGAAGTTGTGCGGACAAGATATTATCTTGTGCAGACAAGATATTATCTTGTGCGGACAAGATAATATCTTGTGCGCACAAGATCTATGTTGTGCAGACAAGATATTATCTTGTGCGGACAAGATAATATCTTGTGCGGACAAGATAATATCTTGTGCACACAAGATCTATGTTGTGCAGACAAGATATTATCTTGTGCGGACAAGATAATATCTTGTTCGCACAACTTAATATCTTGTGCAGACAATATATTATCTTGTCTGCACAAGATAATATGTTGTCCGCACAAGATAATATCTTGTCCGCACGAGATAATATGTTGTCCGCACAAGATAATATCTTGTCCGCACAAGATATTATCTTGTGCGCACAACTTATAAAATAAAAAAAAATCATGTCCCTTCCCGGGTTCCGTACGGGAAGGGACATGATTTTTTATTTTTATTATGTTGTGCGAACAAGATAATAACTTGAGCGGACAAGATATTATCTTGTTCGAACAACATATTATCTTGTGCGGACAAGATATTATCTTGTGCGGACAAGATATGATCTTGTTCGCACAACATAATATCTTGTGCGCACAACATATTATCTTGTTCGCACAACATATTATCTTGTTTGCACAACATAGATCTTGGGAAGTTGTGCAGACAAGATATTATCTTGTGTGGACAAGATATTATCTTGTGCGGACAAGATAATATCTTGTGCGGACAAGATAATATCTTGTGCGCACAAGATCTATGTTGTGCAGACAAGATATTATCTTGTGCGGACAAGATAATATCTTGTTCGCACAACTTAATATCTTGTGCGGACAAGATAATATCTTGTCTGCACAAGATAATATGTTGTCCGCACAAGATAATATCTTGTCCGCACAAGATATTATGTTGTGCGGACAAGATATTATCTTGTGCGGACAAGATATTATCTTGTCCGCACAAGATAATATGTTGTCCGCACAAGATATTATGTTGTCCGCACAAGATAATATCTTGTCCGCACAAGATATTATCTTGTGCGCACAACTTATAAAATAAAAAAAAATCATGTCCCTTCCCGGGTTCCGTAGTTTTTTTGTTTTTTTTTGCGACATAAAAGAATGCTCTGTGTCACAGAGATGTGATATCGTAATGTTCTTCAAATGGCATATATAGCGGGTAGGTGCTTGTAAGAACAACCTCACTGAGACGGTTCTAAGGACTTCCTACAATCTATGTTTGAGCATATTATAAATAAAACAAAAACAAATACGAAAGCATATCCTTGCTTACCCTCACAATTACCATTTATAAAATGAGTTTTAATTAATGGGGTTCTCGTTACATGGGTACCGCCACATTGCGAAAACACGCCTTTACAAATACATTGTAAACTTTACCGGCGGAAAAACGAAAATTTCAAGGTGAAAAAATATGATATTTCTCTTATTTCTGCTCAAAATATAGATTGTGGATACTCGTTAGAACCGCCTCATCGGGGATACTCGTTAGAACCGCCTGATCGAGGCGGTTCTAACGAGTATCCACAATCTATATTTTAGAGCAGAAATAAAATAAGGTTTACCCTTGTTAACCCCAGTTTTTTGCATAAAAATAAGTTTCAATGGGGTCAAATTATAAAGACGTGTTTTCGTGATGAAAACAGGCACCCTAAGAATTATGTTTCCGACACAGATTCTTAGAACAGCGCATGGGGACGTCAACGACGTTAACCCTTTTTGTACCAAATGGAATCTTCCTCCTTACATATAGCAGGAGTTCATTTCAAAATTTAGGGGTGTCAGGTTTTGTTTTCATCAAATTTTATTTGGAAAATGACTGAACGTTTAGCAAACAGTGGAGGCCCTGATCAGACGCCGCGTTCTGCGGCGTCTGATCTGGGCCAGCACTGTTTGCCACGGTACCCGTTTAGGGGTTTCCAGTCTGAAATGCGTTAATGTCTATGTTTTGGGCAGTAGGGGCTCCAGTTCCCGTTCAGTCCCGGCGTAACATCTGAAAAGCCGTCTCCTCACTACCCCATCACACAAACAAAACAGAATAAAGTTTGCAAATGCTTGAGCACTGGTAAACAGGCATTGTAAGTTCAACAAGACGAATAAAATGTCGCCGTGAGTGTACGCAATCTCTGGATGATTGGTGATGATAAATACTCGGGTTGTTCCCCAGATCTTTACGATGTATAATAGAAGCCATACACAAACGTAGTTTCTGTCCTCCAAGCGTAATCCTTCCGAAATTTCGTCGAGACGAAATCTACGGGATCTTCTGTAGCGCAGAAACTACAATAAATATACCAGACTTTTGGTCAGTCTAATGCGCTTGCTTCTGTTAACGTCAAGCATTCGCGACAATATGTTCTACAATATTCTGTCAAGCAGCAGTCATATAATGCCGCTATTTATGATAAACGTTTTCTGAAATTGCTTTCCATTGGGTGCACAATGTTACAAATAAAGATTGAATGCATTATAATGGGGATAACCCATTAAGTGAGGTAAATCGTCTAATTTAGATCGCAAATTCCGTTTAACGGCTTTGCTGACCCGTCAACGCAAAACGAGTTTAGAGGGGTAATCATTATACGGACTCAACGGAAGGTCAGGTGGTTTTTCTCAGGGTACTCTTGTTTTCGCCCTAGACTTTCGGATGAGTCTTTAAACCGAGGTCCCGTCTCCGTATGACCTTAGCTGTCGGTGGGACGTAAAACTAAAACTCACTCACTCACTTGTTTTCGCCCACCTCTGATATGTAGGTATACTTTTCTATATAACTCAAATTTCTGCTAAGAGGTTTGTTTATTTTCTGAATAGTTTATTTAAATATATAGTTTATTTAGATAAAAACAGAAACTTATTTTATATCATATACATATAATTCATTGAAATTTAATCATGGTACTTGTATGTGTGTGACATGAACAGCAAATTAAATTTTAATGCTGCATATTAAGAGAAAAACACATTTTACACCATTTCCTATATTTACGTTATCTACGTTACAAAACAAAGCTACTGTCTCCAAGCATTAACCATTTTCACATGGACAATCAGAAAGCAGTAATTCACTAAACATCTGAAGAGATATATTCATTCACCTCCTAAAGTTAGAAATAAATAAGTATTTACGCCCTATCTGAAGGGTGGAGGGGTGTTCACTTACCATCTAAATGTAGCACTCCACTCACCTCATTGAGGCGATTCTAACGAGAACCCACAGCATATATCTTGGAGCATTGCGGGTACTCGTTAGAAACGCCTCATCGGGTATCCAAAACCTATGTCTTTGAGTAGTAATAAAAATATGTAAACACCCTGTAACTCCTAATGGGTTCACGGGGGATTTCATGACGTGGTTTTGGCTTCACGGCCCTTAAGATGTGGCCGAAGAGAAATACCACCTGCCCTTTCGTTGCAGAATTTGGCCTCTCACATGTGGCCCGAGCGGAACTAGAAGAGACTAAATGATTAAGAGCCAGCGCTCTTATCCATTAGGCCTCGGAGGCCCATCACATGGACTTGTTAACGTGGTGTGATGTTAGAATGTCACTTTACCTTCTCACATCATCTGACGAAATAATACTTACTTTCTGAAGGTAGATGTATACTCACAAACTGAAGAAAAATATTTACTCACCATCTGGAACTTAAGACTGAGATACAGTACAGTTGTGGCGAGGTAGGTAAACAGTTCCCAGCCTATGCAAGCTATGTAGTGCCAGTAAACCATAGTCTGATGGTCGATATCACCTCTCAGAAAACACCAAGGGGTCGGTGCGACCGAGTTGTCCTCACCCAGAACTTGACACGATGCCGCTGTGATAGCGACAATTGCTAATTTAAAGAAAATATAAAATCGCTGCAAGCACTGCATCATGCCCCACCACTGCACTTACATCAAGCAAGTGCCATAGCACTGTAAAAATGATTTCTAAGTGAGAGCGCATTGTCTTTCCTAAATAAAGTTTCCACGAATGTATGACTGAGATGACTACATGTATATTTATCAATATTCAAATGGCTATTTATAGCCCCAAAAGTATGTGAAGAAGCCTCCGTGGTGCAGTGGTTACGCTACTCACCTTGTAAACCAGGGGTCGCAGGATCGATTCCGGGCTTCTCCAGAATTTCGGATAAGTCTTTAAACCGAGGTCCCGTCTCCGTATGACCTTAGCTATTGGTGGGACGAAACTCAAACACTCACTCACTCCAAAAGTATGTAAACTAGAATTTATTTCTTGTTTATTGTTGTTGTTTTTTTCTAGATCCCTTAATGGTGTTTCACATTCATCTGAAATTCACTGGAAATATCTCAAAACAGTTTTCCAGTCACAGAGGAGATACAAGTATATCACTGAAACCGTTACATTCACTGTTCAAAGCGCTATAACTCAACAATTAGTTAAGTCAGATCTATGGTTCACGTGTTCTACATCTCATAGTATTTGCAAGGTTTCAAATAAATCCGAAACCCTTTTCAAGATAAAGAAAGACCACAAAGGTATGAGTAGGATCACTGTTTACAATGTTCAAAGAGCTGTGACTCCAAAAGCAGGAAATTCGGTGTTATGATTCTCTTCTTCATATCATACCATGGTGGTGAACATTTGCATACATTTTCAAGAAAATATCTCAATATTACACAAATCAAATGAATGTTCAATGTTCAAAGGGCCATAACTTCAGAAGTAGATTAGCCAGAGTTACGGTTCTTGTGTTCTGCACCTTGCCTTTATATTTGTGTGAAGTTTCATCAAAATGGCTGAAACAATTTCAAACTTACAGAGCGGACAAAAGTACGATTGGTAGAAATGGTTATTTTCGCGATTGGCATACCTCCTAAACTACGTTAAAGAGAGTTAGTTTTTTTTTTTTTTTTTTTTTTTTCATTGTTTTTGTTATTGTTGTTGTTTTTCTTCATTTGTTTGTGTGTGTGATAATGTGTCTGCGCTCTTACCCATTAGGCCACAGAGGCCCTTCATCGCGCTCTTGTCATTGTACGAGTAGTTTACTAGTGGACATCAACATTGAGGCGGTTCTAACGAGTACCCACAACCTATGTCTTGGAGCAGAAACAAGAAAAATTATGTTTACCCCGGTAAACCCCAGTTTTCTATATATAAAGAGGGGTTTTAGAGGGGTGTTCATTACACGGACGTTTCAACATGATGTCATGGATGCGCGGGCTAATATGTGTCTTTAATGTACACGAATGGCATCACTTGACATGGCTCATATGGTTTCAATTGATATCGTACGCTTTCCATTGAAATATGCTGTTTAAAGTAAAATGTAATAATACCATCGCGTGACAAACTTCCAATATGAAATTTCAGCCTCAAACAAAGCAGTAATACTCGTAGCATCTCAACACAAACTTTCCAATTGTAATATAACTTTGTTAATTTTTGTGTCAAAAGGTGGAGTAATAATATCTATCCTTTTTCACAAACTTCCATAAAACATAACTATGTGAAACTTTTGTCTCACTCAAAATCATCACGAAAACACGCCCCCTTAAACCCCACTTTTATATAGTTAAACTGGGGTTTACAGGGGTAAGCCTTTTTCTTATTTCTGCTCTAAAATATAGATGGAAGGTACTCGTTAGAACCGCCTCGATGAGGCGGTTCTAACGAGTACCCACAATCTAATAAGAAATATATCATAATTTTTCATCTTTAAATTTTCATTTTTTCGGCGGTAAAGTTTACAATGTATTTGTATAGGCGTGTTTTCGTAATGGTAGAGAGGGCATCTTTTAACAAATTTACAAAGAAAATAACTTTTTGATTTTTGTTTCACACACAGGCATCTTTACGCCCAGACTTACTGCATTGTGAAAGTGCCAGCAAAAAGGCGACGGCACTAAGATATGAAAAAAGTTTTATACGAGTACAAACAAGAACCGGTAATAAACTGACCTGGTAATCCCCAACATATAACATGGTATGTTATATGTGGCTTTCTCCGACTTGTGGCGTCCGTACCAGACATGTAGGAAATGAATATATGTGTAGCAATCACAATCGTCCAAAGATATGACGCCAAATAAGCGAAAATGATGGTAAAGCTTTGCGCAATACATAGTTTATCCTGTCTCGGGGGAGAAGCCGCATGTTGCACCACTGCTGCATAGCGTGCGAGGCCAACCAGGTATCTATATACAAAAGAATAAAGCATTTGAAAAGACAAAACCTACCCTGAGAAGATACAAACCGGCCTACTTAGTCACAGTAACTAACAAAAATTTCTAAATTTTAAATATACAACCTTCAGGTATTATATATACTTTCTTGCACACCAGGGTTCAGTTGTTCAGAAATAACGACGCCCTTAGTTTAGGTATCGTTGAAACTTTGATCATTTAATATGGCAAATATGCTAATATTTTTGCTGAAAAAATATCTGCAAAAGCTGCTCACATTTTTTTTTCAGAAAACATTCCACTGTATTAGATATTGTACTTAATAGATAGTTAACAATTAGACCACTCTGAACGAGCTCGTTAAGCTAACGATACTGCTTATCGATACCCCCCCCCCCCCCCCCCCCGCAAAAAAAAAAACAGTCCATATAGAGAAAACTGGGGTTTACGGGCGTATACATCATTTTTCTTATTTCTGCTCAAAGACATAGAATGTAGGTACTCGTTAGGACCGCCTCCATGAGGCGGTTCTAACGAGCGCCCACAATCTATGTTTGCAGGATAAATAAAAAAAATATGGATTTTCAGAAAAAAAAAACATTTTTGAGATGTGAAAAAATGCACCATTTCGCACGGGTGTGTTATCGTAATAAATGAAGCCAATCGGTATAACCTAACTTTATAAGCAGTGATTTCGAAGTAATGTCACTTAGAGGAACTAAGCCTGCCCAGGCAAAGATGTGAGGCGGACCGCCCATGCTTATAACCCCAATTGGTTTCATTAGGCGACAGGGCTTGAGATGCTATTTCATCTCAATGTCGGGTAAAAGTCTCACAAAATGGGAAGCAACGTCTTCAAAATGACCTTAATAGTGCTGACGGGGACGTTAAACATCAAATCAAACAAACAAACAGTTTATATACTTGCTTCTACAAAGTGTAATGGGCCCCGCCCATCGGGGCTTGGAGAAATAAAGTGGGCTGCATGCTGCTTCTACGCAGAACTGAAACCAACCGCACGTGAGTACTGGTAAACCGCTTGGAAGATCTAAGCCTGCCCAGGCAAAATGGTGCCAGTCGGACCGTCCATGCATATTAAACCCTTATAGTTTCATTAGGCGGAAGGGCTTGAGATATCATCTCATCTCAATGTCGGGTGAATGTCCTACAAAATTGGAAACAAAATGACTAACATAGTATTGACGGGGACTTTAAACCTCAATTCAGACAAACAAAATCTAACCTGCATGTAATATCCAATCCATTGACATATACTCGTAGTATGTACTATACGCATATGTCATGAAATTTTTAACACGTAATTCATTGAATAAGATGCAACCGGTACAAAGCTCGCATTTTTTTTTGTGTGTGTTTTTTTTCCAGGAAAAAATGGGAAGTGCAAAGAGAAAGGGGGTTTTCAAGATTATGCACCCAGGGATCTCAACATCAAGCTAGAGCCGCCCAACGAGCACCCCCAACGTATGTTTGCAGTAAAATTTTCATCAGAAAAGTAGCTAGCAGTCCCGATACTTCCTGGAAGACACCTTTTTTCTAACTTCTCCTCCCATATTTTCCCCGTTTGGGTCGACTGTTTGTCAATTGACCATAAGTTACTAAGCACAGTTACACATACTTTGCTGATGTCCACGTGACTATCGCAGATTTAGAAGAAATCCAGGTAATGGTTATTTATAGCCACGCTATTCTGGTCGTTTGTTGTGTAAAAAAGGGTTTACATGTAGAATCCATCCAGACTGGATACATGTGCTGGGTATGGCAAACAGTGCAGACCCAGATCAGACGCCGCACAACGCGGCGTCTGATCAGGGTCTACACTGTTTGCTTTAAGTGCAGGAGATTTAGGGCTGAACGAAACAGTCTATTGTTCCATTGAGGGCTATTTTGCTTAGCTCATAGACAGTCGACCCACTAGTGCTTCTAGTGCTTTGATTTTGAAACTCACCCAAGAGCAGCTAGAAAATCTGCTGTGGTCAAATACATAAGAAGCCATCTTGTAAAGTTCCGTATTTCTGGTATTTTTGCGAATGACACGAAAATAACAATTGCTCCTAGAATTGAGAGACTTGAACTAATGCCACTTATGGCGAGAGTCCAATCTGGAATGGTCGCGTTGGCTGGTCTGATGAATGGCGCTGCTGTTATATTCGTTACATTTGCCGCTGGAAGCAGTGTAATATACGTTACTGACATTGTGTCAGACTACTTTCTCCAGTAGGGTCATCTTTATCACTATATGCGTGTTGGTAACATGGATGGTCTTCCTAGAAAGAAAACAACAATTAATTGATACTGCTATGCCTTAGGATACCACACGCATGGTACGCTAGTGCATTCTTATATATCATTAGAATGACACTTTTCTGAAGGAAATGTTTATACATTTCTTATTTCTGCTACAAATATAGACTGTGTGTATGTGTGTTTCAGTTTTACGCCCCACCAACAGCTAAACACGTACAGAGACGGGACCTCAGTTTAAAGACTCGTCCGAAAGACTGGAGAAGCCCGAGATCAAACCCAAGCCCCCTGGTTTATGAGGCGAATATCTTAATCACTACACCACGGAGGCATTTAAAATATAGATTGTAGGTGCTCGTTAGAACAAACGTAGGCGATTCAACTAGTACCCAAACTCTATGCTTTTAGAAGAAATACTTTCTGCTACAAACACAGTTTGAAGGTGCTCGTTAGAACAACCCTATATAGGCGGTTCTAACTGGTACCATCATGTCGCACACAATGACCAGCCTGGTCAGTTTCGCAGCTATAGAAACAAAAATTATCCTATACTCTGTCCAAACAGCGAACACTATAGGGCGCTGCATAAAACACTAAGGTACAGCATCGAACACTAAGACACTACATCGAACACTATAAGGCACTATATCAAACATTTAGGCGCTGTATCAAACACTAAGGCGCTGCATCGAACACTAAGACACAGCATCAAACACTTAGGCGCTGTATCAAACACTAAGGCGCTGCATCGGATTCTAAGACACAGCATCAAACACTTAGGCGCTGTACCAAACACTAAGGCGCTGCATCGAACACAAAGACACAGCATCAAACACTTAGGCGCTGCATCAAACACTAAGGCGCTGCATCGAATACTAAGATGCTGCATCAAACACTATTCACGGCACTGTATAAAACACTAATGCGCAGCGTCAAACACTAAGGCGCTGTATAAAACACTAAGGCGCTGTATAAAACACTAAGGTCCTGCATCAAAAACTAAGGCGCTGCATCGAACACTAAGAGGCTGATCATACTAAACCTTTATTATTCGCAAAATGGCAAGAACAGGATGTCGTTAGTTTGTTTGTTTGATTTGATTTGAGGTTTAACGTCCCCGTCAACACTGTAAAGATAATTTTGGAGACGTTGCTTCCAATTTTGTAAGACTTTTACCCGACATTGAGATGAAATAACATCTCAAGCCCTGCTGTCGAATGAAACCAATAGGGTTTATAAGCATGGACGGTCCGACTCGCACCGCTTTGCCTGAGCAGGCTTAGATCCTCTAAGCGGTTTACTAGTACTCGTGTGCGAGTCGGTTGCAGCTCTGTGTGGAAGCATCATGCAGCCCATCTATTTCTTCAAGCCCCGATGGGCGGGGCCGGCATGTCGTTAGACGTGGCACTATCATTAAATAAAACGGTATTATACTTATCAAACGGGGCCCCCGCCTATCGGCGCTTGGAGAAATAGACTGTGCTGCATAATTCTTCCATGCTGAACTGAAACCGACCGTAAACCGCTTAGAGGGTATAAGTCTACACAGGCAAAGTGGTGCGAGTTCAGACCCCCCCCCCTCCACACACACACACACACACACACACACACACACACACACACACACACACACACACACACCGCCCATGCAGATAAACCCTATTGGTTTACAATTGAGGTATCATTTCATCTCAATATCGGGTAAAAGTCGCACAAAATTGGAAATGACTTGTATATATAGTGTTAAACCTCAAATCAAACAAACAAACAAACAAACAAAATGACAAAAGAGGATTTTTTTAGACATGGCTTAATCAGTAAACAAAGGTGTTATACTTATCAAACGCACAAGAATATATCCCGTATGCAAAAATCCAAAATGTTTCTTTTACACCCAGGGAAATCATACATTTTACATATAGTATCGATTATTTGAATATCTATTTGAAAGGTAGTACTAAGTTGTGTTTTATTTATTTTATGTCCCTTTGACACGGACCCAACTGTTAATCGACAGGAATGCTAATACATTGCACCGTGGATTTTCATATGAATCAGAATCATAACCAGAATTGTTACTGGTGACACGTCAAATGACATTCATACACCAGGACCTACGAGTAGCGTCTTTGAAGATGAATTTAGTTTCTCAAAAAGAATCTTTGAAAACTCCTTCAACTAAGCACTGAAGAAATAAATGATCTTTTCACACTGAAAAATACGAGTGATCTTTTCACAGTGAAGAAATATATGATCTTTTCACAGCGAAGAAATAAATTATCTTTACTAATAGCACAGAACAGTGAAATTCCGCTATAACGACCAGAAAAAATTAAGACTAATTCTGCCTTAAAAAATATTTAAAAGGCACAAGATTTTTTCTTACTTTGTCATTTATGCTTTTCCGCTGGAACCGTACTATAATCTTAAGCCCAACCCACCGGTGTGCAATCAAAGAGGGAAGCAAAGTTGCCAACCGTCAAGTTGCAGTCAACCATGTTTGTTTACCTGCTAGATCTGAATAAATACAAACCAACACTTTTAAAGGAGGGGTGACCATATAAAATCAGCAAAAATTTCTTTGAGCTTGCCAATATATTTATAAAACATGCATCATTTTAGTCCCTTATACCTATCATTTTCTCACATTGAAATAAAACATGGGATATATATCAAATGGAAGCAAGTTTGGTATTTAGAACGCAACTAAAAGCTCCATCCAAAAGTGAAAAAAAAACGGTACCCCCCAGTATTTAGTACAATGATACCTATACCAAACCCTTATTTTCGTTATGATGCATCAAAAGAATTGCCAAATAGAAATTTAGGTCATATCTAATAATTAAGTCATGCACAATAAAAGTTCAGTCACAAAGAATCTTTCTAGTTTGCGAAAAAAGTTATCGCTTTCATATTCAACAATGAAAGCCGAACAAACCATAGTTTTTGAAAAGCGCACAGTTTATCTCTATCAGTGGTTCTTCTACAATGTCTTTGGAACAATTCAATACTAAAATGCACAGAATTATGCCTAAATAGCACCGATACTCATTTTTATGGTTATTGTCACACCTACACCCCATATTTAAAGTAAAATAATGGCATTTTGAGGATATTTTGAGGACAAAAATGCCAAGAAAATGTTTGTAAATGCCTTTATGCCATGAGGAATAGCTGAATATATCTGTTCACATCCTTTTACATGAATACAATAACGGATGAGAAAACTTATCCGGATATTGCAGCGGGCTGTTTCGGAGAGACAATTTTGAAGTTTTGCTTTGGTTTGAGACATAGTCCAAGTGCCATGAAACCTTACTCTTATATTCTAGATGGAGTAGATTCTTTCTTGTGTTTGTGCAAATACAATTACTGCAAGTCTCTTTCCAAACACATCAATAAAACTGATTAACATGGCTTTAAAGTACCCACCCCCACTCCCAAGAACATAGATCAGAGGCAAAAATTCATCAAGTATACCAAGTTAGACCTAAATTAGCACTGCCTTCACATTTTTACAGTATCTATGGCAAAATACATGTCATGAAGATACAATTTATGGAACTGAATTGGACAGAACCTACAAATGCGTGGAAATAGTAAGTAATGTCTGAAAACAGGACAGCGGTCCTACTTTTGCTATACCAAACCCTTATTTTCTTTATGATGCATCAAAAGAATTGCCAAATAGAAATTAAGGTCATAGCTAATAATTTAGTCATGCTTAATAAAAGTTCGGTCACAAAGAATCTTTCAAGTTTGCGAAAAAAGTTATCGCTTTCAGATTCAACAATGAAAGCCTAGCAAACCATAGTTTTTAAAAAGCGCAAAGTTTATCTCTTTCTGGAATGGAACCAGACACCGGCTTGCATCAGTGGTTCTTATCCAATGTCTTTGGAACAATTCAATACTAAAATGCACAGAATTATGCCTAAATAGCACCAATACTCATTTTTTATGGCTATTTTCACACCTACACCCCCTATTTAATGTAAAAAATGGCATTTTGAGGATATTTTAGGACAAAAATGCCAAGAAAATGTTTATAAATGCCTTTATGCCATGAGGAATAGCTGAGTATATCTGTTCACACCCTTTTACATGAATGCAATAAAATAGAACTTATAACGGATGAGAAAACGTATCCGGATATTGCAGCGGGCTGTTTCGGAGAGACAATTTTGAAGTTTTGCTTTGGTCTGAGACATAGTCCAAGTGCCATGAAACCTTACTCTTATATATCAGATGGAGTAGATTCTTTCTTGTGCTTGTGCAAATACAATAACCGCAAGTCTCGTTTCCAAACACATCAATAAAAACTGATTAACATGGCTTTAAAGTAACCCCCCCCCCCCCTCCCCCAAAGTACATAGATCAGAGGCATAACTTCATCAAATACACCCAGTTAGACCTAAATTAGCACAATATCATCACATTTGTTACAGTATCTATGGCAAAATACATGCCATGAACATATATTTTATAAAAAGTAGAAGTAAAACAAAGATCAGGACGATACAATTAACTTACTCCACCCATCAAAGACACCAAAGGGAAAGAAACACAAACATGAAGCGACGAGACCATAATGGAAACCTAAACAAAGGAAGGCCATAAGAACAGTTACTTTCCCACAAAACGGCAAAATCGTCATCCAAGATAAAAAGACACAAGAAATACACACAGTGAGTAACAAACAACAACATAAATAAACCGCCACAGAAGAACCGCCTTGGAACGGTCAGTGGAAAGAATTCCAGGGGGGGGGGGGCTCAAATCGAATTTACATGGCCATAATCCTCGCCCTTACCTCTGTTGCGGTATACACTAAGTTTGTTTAGCCCGCATTAAGGCTTCCTAACTCATCAAGGGTAACATCTCCGAGAACATACAAATCAAAAAACTACAGAGATGAAACAAGGTTGATGACTCGACAGCATACAACAACAGAATTGCTGGAGCACAAGAAAACCAACAGTTAGACTCCGAGGGGCCCGACCAAAGACGGAGCATCAGGCGCCAACTAACATAAGGAAAACTAAAATAAAATAAAATTCCATTTATGCTTTTACGCTGGAAACGTACTATAATCTTAAGCCCGACCCCCGGTGTGCAATCAAAGAGGGAAGCAAAGTTGCCAACCGTCATTTGGTTAACCACCATGCATGCAGTCTGTTTTACAACATTTATGTTGTTTGTTTGATTTGTTTGATTTGAGGTTTAACGTCCCCGTCAACACTGTAAAGGTCATTTTGGAGACGTTGCTTCCAATTTTGTGGGACTTTTACCCGACATTGAGATGAAATTACATCTCAAGCCCTGTCACCCAATGAAACCAATAGGGTTTATTAGCATGGACGGTCCGCCTCGCACCGCGGTTCCTGGACAGGCTTAGATCCTCTAAGCGGTTTACCAGTACTGGTGTGCGGGCCGGATTCAGCTCTGCGTGGAAGCATCATGCAGCCCATATATTTCTTCAAGCCCCTATGGGTGGGGGCGGACATTTATGTTGTACCCAATCTTCATATATCGGCGAACGATTTTACGAAATTGGGTACAAAAGTCATTACAAACATGTATTTTTCTAAATTTATATACTAAGTCACCATAGAATTCGGGTTCCGATAGGCTATGTTGCAGAAGTGTTTTAAGTCCAACATTGAATTTTGAAACCAAATCAGAATCACGTCTATAAAACTTAGAAAAGGCTTTACGTAGTTCATGATGCCGATACCTTTGATTAAGAAGTTTAGCTGTTAATAATTTATTACGAGTGTTGAAGTAGAATACATGACTAGACACTCTAACGAATCAAATTAACTGCGAAATATAAACCCCGTACGTTGTCGCACGAGGAACATCACCGTCCAAAAAAGGAAAATTTACAATCTCGAAATAAAAATCATCACGTTTATCATTAATTTTGCAAGAAACAAATCCATCTACAATAGATATATGTAAATCCAAAAAGGGGGCCTCGGTATCAGAGGAATTTGCCTTGTTTAACTGAAGTACTAGGGGATAAATCTGACTGATCAAACCATCAAAGTAAGTATTGTCAATATTTAATAAATCATCTAAATATCTAGAAGTAGAACTAAAAGCTTCAATAATTCTAGATTGGTTATTAATGGAAAGCGACAACATGGAGTCTCTTTCATAACAATACAAGAACAGATCAGCCACAAGAGGTGCGCAATTCGTACCCATCGGAATTCCTTCAATTTGGCTTAAATACCTTAGTACCGAATCTAATGTAAATATTGTCATCTAGAAAGGTGAGGGCATCACACACTTTCTGACATGACCAAAGTGTATAATTCTTATGCTCTTTAGAAGTGAAAAATGCATTTCTGACATTACATGCAAGATAAAGAGAATCTTCTCTGTGAAAAGCCCATTCAATTAAATCATTAAGCTTTTCTTTTATAAGATTATGAGAAAGTGTAATGTAAAGAGTGAAAAAATCGTAAGTAGACAGACTTGAAGCACGAAAACGTCTGGATTTCAAATTTATTTAAAACCTCATTCCATTTTTTATAGACCAAAACAGATTTCTTCCTGATCTTTCAAGGACTTTATCACAATATTTAATCACATGCGTTTTAATAGCAGTAAGACAGGAAATTAATAATTTAGAAAGTTCAGTGGTAGTGCAAGAGCTAGAATTTGCAATAAACCGTGCTTTGAAAGGTCTTTTATGAAGTTTTGGTAACCAATATAGCGTAGGGACGTTGTCTTGGCCTTCTGTAAAACACGCATCAAACTTGGTAGCTGAATGACAAATATGTTCATTCACTATAGCTCTCTCTTCAGCTAAAGGCTGAAGTTCATAGGCCTTTGTACCACCAAACTCCTGCTTAAGCGTGTTAACATAGTGGAGCCGTCACACAACGACGACGATGTAAGCGGACTTGTCTGCAGGGGCCAAAACAAACTTCTTATGAAATTCTTGAATACCTAGTTTAAGATGATGTAAAGACGTCTTAGGCTTAGGAGGTAATAAGTTAGTATTATGAGAATAGAAAGAAATGCGTATATTCACTAGATTTAAAATGCTAAGTTTCCAGTCCTTTCAAAAGAGAATTGGACAGAACCTACAAATGTGTGAAAATAGTATGTAATGACTGAAAACAGGACAGCTATAGGGAGCTTTCCACTAAATGTTTTCCATAGGCGACAATAGTAACCTTTTACCTGCTCCCATAAAAACTATACATACAAAACTTTTCAAACCTTACTTGTTTATAGAGCCATCCTAGCCCAACAAGTTAATGAGAAAAATTCCACATGTTGAACTTCTCTTTTTCAAGTTACAGTCAACCATGTTTGTTTACCTGCTAGAAAGGAGTAAATACAAGCCAACACTTTAAAAGGAGGGGCGACCATATAAAATCAGCAAAAAAATTTTGAGCTTGTAGATATATTTATAAAACATGTATCATTTTAGTCCCTTATACCTATCATTTCTCACATTGAAATAAAACATGGGATATATATCCAATGGAAGCAAGTTTGGTACTTAGAACGCAATTTTGTCACTTTCTATGCAATGAAAACCAAATACATGTAACCACGCAAAACAAAGAAATATTTTAATTTATTTTAAAAACAAAACAAAGCAAAAAAAACTTATTCCAATGCAAATGGCTGATGATACTCTTCTATGGAGACATTGCTCTTAAAGCATTCATTCCGAGGCTTAAACATTCAAGGGAATCATTTAAAATGCACGACACGCTCCGTGGATGACTGCTTGTTATCGTGCAGGAATTTATGGATATATGACGGTTTAAAAATGAGATAACGAGTGAAATTTCGATGGGTCGAACATCGATACCTCGTTTACCATGGCTGATTCGAACACATTCTTGAGTCTCCAGAAAATACTTTCTATAAGGCCTGATAAAACATAGTTAGGTATAACTTAGAAACAATGTCATTGTGAAAAGGTATGTTGTGTGTACTCCTGACATAACCCTATGAATAACCCTCAGTGGCTCGAACTACCCCTGTCTCGAACATGCCTCCTGATTTAACCCTATGAATAACCCTCATATGGTGTGAAATTAGGTTAATAGAGTTCACCAGTCTCAGGTCATTTTGTTCGAACTATAACCAATCTTGACTTGATATATATAATGCTCATTTAATTCACGAACTGCATGACAAACTTTGTAGATCCTTATCTTCAGAAGCCTTCTTTTATGGATCTACACTGAGGCAGGTGTGTCGTTTTCAGCAGGATAAGGGTTAATTGTATGCACCTATCAATATTTTATCAGCCTCGATAGCGCAGTGGTTAACCCGTTTGATTTATGATCGAGAGGTTGTGCGCTCGAATCCGGCCACCGGTATCGGTGTGTCCTGCCCAACTCCACCCAGGTGTAAATGGGTATAGTTCGAACAAATTTACCTCAGACTGGTGAACTCTATAAACATAATTTCACACCCGACTGAATGCATGTATTTATCTTCGCTGTCTCCCGAAAATGGCGATATTGTTATTCAATACACAGAGGTCGGTAAATGGGTCGCAATTCACGGGATGCCGAAAATTCACGAGAAGTTTACGAAAGCCGACGTATTAGACGATAACACTGGCTAATTTATTCCTTGCATAAAGGTCAGTCTCAGGTCAATTGAACGACCTATAGCAGTGGTGTAAAAGCCACTGTATATCTCTCTCGCGCGCGTGAAAACACCCGGAATGAGTGTTCGAGAGCGATTCAATAAGTTTGAAGCTTTCATCGCAATCGAACTAAAATAAATTAGTATAAACTAATATTTTGATGGCGGTTTTTACCCGTATTATAGATGCCATAAATAGGTATCCAGGTGGTCAAAAAGAAGAAAAAAAATATCCAAGCAGGCACATGAATTAATTGTGACGTCACATCAACGTAGGTTCAACGTCATGACGTTTATGCAACGTCGGTCAACGTCAATGCAACGTCATGATTTGACGTTGCTTGGTTTGTTTGTTGTTTGTATATGTCATTTTGGAGACGTTGCTTCCAATTTTGTGAGACTTTTACACGACATTGAGATGAAATGACATCTCACGCTTTATCGCCCAATGAAACCAATAGGGTTTATAAGCATGGGCAAGCTTAGATCCTCTAAGCGGTTTAACAGTACTCGTGTGCGGTCGGTTTCGGCTCTGCGTGCAAGCATCATGCAACCCAAGTATTTCTTTAAGCCCCGATGGGCGGGGCGATTTGATGTTGCCCTAGCGGCATGTGCCTGCTGGGATGCGGGTATTTTCTTTATATCATCACGAAAACACGCCTATATAATTTTAAACCCCCTTAAACCCCACTTTTATATAGTAAACTGGGGTTTACAGCGATGTATATTATTTTCTCGTTTCCGCTGAAAAGCACATGGGTTGTAGGTACTCCTTAGAACCGTCTCGGCGAGGCGATTCTTAGGAGTAACTGCAATCTATGTTTTGAACAGAAATGTGAAAAATATCAGAATTGAAATTTGAATATGGCTTTCTTGTCTTGTCTTTTTTATTTATCTATTTATTTTTTTTTGTCTTGAATCATAAGAATCCATAGCGTCTAAAAATGTCTCAGGATATACCTCTGTTAGCAGGCACTCAACTTTGAACTACCATTGAAACGTTGCAAACGTTGTTTTAACGTTAGTTCAACGTTAAGTGAACGTTTTGTGCCTACCGGGTAGCGACTCTAGCTATTTGTCTGATAATCGCCCCCGCCCATCGGGGCTTGGAGAAATAAACTGGGCTGCATGGTGCTTCCACGCAGGGCTGAATCTGACCACACACGAATACTGGTAAATCACTTAGAAGGACTAAGCCTGCCCAGGCAAAGCGGCGTGAGTTAGATCGTCCAATGCATATAAGCCTTCTAGTTTCATTGGGTGGCAGGGCTTGAGATGTCATTTCATCTCAATGTCGGGTAAAAGTCCCACAAAATTGGAAACAGCGTCTCCAAAATAATATGAATAGTGTTGACGGAGACGTTAAACAAATAAACCAACTGGTCGTTTTTTGTTGTTGTTGTTGTTTAATATACATATATATATTTCCCCTTCTAGTCTTTGACAAGTCTACTGACGGATTCTGTATTAGACATTGGTTAATGGTCCATTTATTTAGCCAAGGCTCAACGTTTGAAGTACACACAGTTCTTAATGGTGCTTCCGGATCAAGGCTCATTCAACTCACTATAACAACGGGGAAACCGGGTGCCAGTTTGACCTGTGCGGACTGATCGGGGCGTTCGCCCGTTAAATGCGAGTGTGGATCTATAATTAGCTTTTTTCTTGGAATTCCATCGGAATTCACAGTTTCTTTTGTAATGGTTGAGAAGGTTTAGAGGATTCTGTGTCACAGAGGTTCAAAACGGTAAGATTATGCGATCTTCTTTTCTTTTCTCTTTTTTTTTTTCAGCAAATAATATTACTGCATAGAGATCTACTTCTTTACACCTTTCGCGAGTGTGTAATATATAGGTTATTGATTTCACCGCCCAGTTGCGAGTAAACGTCGGGCCAACAGCGATACAATGTCCCGATGTAGGCTCGCTGTTTTAAAATTGAGGGCTGGATGGGGGTGGGTGGTGAGTAGTAAAAATCATATACATGATGCAAAACAGTATTTACAGTATTTATCTTATTGGGACGGCCATCTTATCTGGGTCTACACTGTTTGCATAGGAACCTTAAGGCCGCCGGTTGAAAGAGTAAAGATAGCCCGCGGAAATAGAAAACAATAATAGTGTTTTGTACATGTACAAAACTTGAAAAAAATTGGCGTGTAGTATTTATTATAATTTTTTTTAGGTTTTCGTTTTACGGTCCTTTCTCGTTAAGCCGGAGGTGGGGGGCGCGAAAACCGGAGTGCCCGGAGAAAAACCACCGTCCCTCCGTGGCAGAACTTGGCGGCTCACATGTGACCCGAGCGAGACTCGACCCACGGCAGAAACAGAGTTCCTATAAACTACTACAAATTTTCACCCAGCAGGCACATAACGTAAGCGTCATGACTTATATGCAACGTCATATCTACGTCGGTGCAACGTCGTGAGGTTGCACCGACGTTGATTTGACGTTGCCCTAGCGACGTGTGCCTGCTGGAACCAATTTTTCATTGGAATGCTCTACCCCGCCAAATAGTCATGCTCCCCACCCTAGATCGATCGATCGATCGATCTTTAAAATACCCATTCGTCTATTAAAATCTTGTACATGTTTCCATAACAACTACCCTGTGATCGATCTGTTTACATCTACATATGTACTTCGATTGTTCGAATTCTTTTCTTTTCCGGTGTATTTCATGCCAAACACATCCATATGGGCTGCACGATGCTTCCACGCAGAGCTCAATTCGGCCCACACACTAGTACTGGTAAACCGCTATGAGGCTCTAAGCATGTCCAGGAACCGCGGTGCGAGGCAGACCGTCCATGCTAATAAACCCTATTGGTGTCATTGGGCGACAGGGCTTGAGATGTCATTTCATCTCAATGTCGGGTAAACGTCCCGCAAAATTGGAAGCACCGTCTCCAAAATGACCTTTACAGTGTTGACGGGGACGTTAAACCTCAAATCAAACAAACAAACCTCCATATGTGTGTCACAGGGGTGGAAAAACATATGGCTCGACCGGGACTCGAACCCAGCGCCTTTTGCATACCGTGTGCACACGCTACCGACTGAGCTACCGTGCGACACGGTCGACTAATGAGATTCGTCCTGAAGGTCTTTCTCCTGACCCGTCAGGTATCGAACCAGCGACCTGACCACAAGTAAGACGCGGATCCGGCGAGTCTTATTTTTCATACTCTTACATGCCCTCAGTCGGGGTGCTGGACCCCCACACTGGCCACCAATCCCGAGACTCAATCCCGAGGCCATTGGCCTCTCGCATAATGCGCGAACACTCTACCGACTGAGCTACCGAGTGACACGGTCGACCTGTTACATGTGGTAACAAAAATAAAAGTGGCATTTATTTTCTGACAATTTTTGGCAGGCTTGTAAAACGTCTCAAACAAAGATACGTAGTAGAAGCTCGTAACCGTCTCATGGAGATGGCTCGTTTTGTTTTGTTTTTTGTTTGATTTGAGAATTAATGCCCCCGTCAACACTGTAAAGGTCATTTTGGAGACGTTGCTTCCAATTTTGTGGGACTTTAACCCGACATTGAGATGAAATGACATCTCAAGTCCTGCCGTCCAAAGAAACCAATAGGGTTTATAAGCATGGACTTGCATCGCTTTGCCTGGACAGGCTTAGATCCAACAAGCGGTTTACCAGTACTAGTGTGCGGGCCAGATTCAGCTCTGCGTGGAAGCATCATGCAGCCCATATATTTCTTCAAGCCCCTATGGGCGGGGGCCGCGGAGATAGAGCGAACACATACCATCCATGTTTTGGAGTAATTGACTCATTGTGTTGGTGTTTAATGACACGTCAACCATTGTGGGTGTTTTTGTGTCGTCTCCCAAAGAAAGGGAGAAAAGAGATAGTACATGAGATGAATTGAGTGAGTGAGTTTTAGTTTTACGTCCCACCAACAGCTAAGGTCATACGGAGACGGGACCTCGGTTTAAAGACTCATCCGAAAGTCTGGAGAAGCCCGGGATCGATCCTGCGACCCCTGGTTTACAAGGCGAGTAGCGTAACCACTGCACCACGGAGGCTTCTGTACATGAGATGAAACAGAAGGGACAGGGGAGAAAGATGAAAATGAATGAAAGTGTGAAGAAACAGCTTTTCCCGCTTCCCTTATCTGCTGCAAGGACAACAAACCTTGCCATTCAGTACAAAAACACACCTATATAATTTTGACCCCCTTTAACACCACTTTTATATAGTAAAACTGAGGTTTGCAGGGTTAAACCCTACTTTTCTTATTTCTACTCTAAGATATATATTGTGGGTACTCGTTAGAGCCGACTCCATAAAGCGGTTCTAACCAGTGCCCACAATCTATATTTTGAGTTGAAATAAGAAAAATATAACAATTTTTCACCGTAAAAGATTAGTATTTTCGGTGGTGAGGTTTACTATGCATTTGCATAGGCGTGTTTTCGTTATGTATAAGCTAATATCAGTTGGACGTCCGGGTGGCATAAAATTTACGACACCTTCGCCACACCCAACCACAGTACATATAAGGAAAATGATGTTTTCTTCCGATAAAGTGACGTATTATGTTTTGGACCTATCTGCTTAAAAGGTCAGATGTTTTTGTTTTGTTGTTTTTTTCTTTCCGAGTACTCCGGTTTTCGCCCAACTCTGGTTGAACGATCGGCTCCAAATAAGTGGAATATTCCTGAGAGGGCCGCAAAACCAACACCAAACCAAATACTGGGAGAAAAGAGTCTGTCCCTTCCGGTGTTCCATACACTGTGACACATTTTTAGTTAATTAAGCCAGCTCATTAAAACCAGAGGCCCATGGGCCACTATGCTCACCAGAGCTCAGGGGGCATTTTTAATTAACCACCCGCCCCCCGCCAATGATTCTACAGATAAAAGTTGGACCCAATCAGCCTAGTGGCTTCAGAGGTCTGATGTCGCTTGAATGTGTTGTTGTAGGACAACAGATGACAATTGACAAGTTCCCATCTGTGGCAACCAATAGGCCTAAAAGAACATTATTAAAGGAACATTTCTATGAAAGTTTGACAAAATATCTTGAAAGGCATAAATGTCATTTTTCAATTTTCCCATTTATAAGTAAATGAAAACTCTTAACTTGCCATAGCAAATAAACCAAAGAGCCAAATTTCATAAACCAGAGCTCAGGTGGGCACTGCCCAATGGCAGCCATGTATTTTAACATGATATGATTTTAATCTACTAATTATAAAGTCTCCCAAACAGGCCCCATACCCAAATGAGCACTCATGTGGAATCTGTATCTGAAATATTAGGTGTTTTATAAAGTACAGAGGGTGGGGCATGAACCCAATGGGGCCCTGGTTGGGGTCACTAAATGGGTCTTATCAAAAGGAACAGAGACATATATGGTTTAGTGGTGAGGATGTGGATGGCCCCTGAGATGTAAGGCCTTCTAAGCAGTGAAGGGATTCAGGCATGGCGGATCCCAGAAAAGCCCAAGATTGTTGTCACTGAATGCTGAACAGTTTCTGAGATATGAGGCCCTTTTATGAAGTGGATGGGAGAGAAATGGCCCTTGTGGACCCCCAAAAATGTGGGTGACTGAATGTGTCTAATAACAATGAACAAGAATATATGTGATTATGGGGTGTGGGTTCGAATGGTTTCTGAGATATATGGACTATTATGAAGTAAGGTCTTATCATAAGGAACAATAATATATATGGTTAAGGGGCGGGGAACTGAACGGTTTCTGAGATATATGGCTATTAATGAAGTAAAGGGGTGGGGCATGGCCCTTGGCACCCCTGGGGGGACCCCAATACTGGTGTCACTGATTGGGCTTATCATAAGGAACCAGAATATATATGGTTTAGGGGTAGGGCTCTGAACAGTTTCTCAGATAAATGGTCTTTTGTGAAGTTGAGGGGCGGAGCATGGCCCGGCATGCCCTGGGTGACCCCTAGGGTGGTGTAACTGAATGTGTCTTATCATAAGGAACAATAATATATATGGTTTAGGTGCGTGGATCTGTAAGGTTTCTGGAATATTTGGCCTTTTATTAAGTGGAGGGTGTTGGGCATGACCCCGGCACATCCCGAGGGACCCACAGGTTGGTGTCACTGCATGCATCTTATCATAAGGAACAAGAATATATATGGTTTAGGGGTGGGGATCTGAATGGTTTCTGAGAAAATGGCATTTTATGGAGTGGAGGGAGTGGGGCATTTCCCCAGCACATCCGGGGGGACCCCCAGGTTGGTGTCACTTAATGCATCTTATCATAAGGAACAAGACTACATATGGCTTAAAGGTTTTGTTTCTTTGTTTGAATTGAAGTTTTACGTTCAACACTTGAGACGTTGCTTCCAATTTTGTGGGACTTTTACCCAAAATTGAGATGAAATGACATCTCAATCCCTACCGCCCAAACAAACCAAAATGGTTAATATGTAAGGATGGTCCGACTCGCACCACTTTGCCTGGGCAGGCTTTGACCCTAAGCGGTATACCAGTACTCTTGTGCGTCCAGTTTCAGGTCTGCGTGGAAGCATCATGCAGCCCAATCTATTTCAAGCCCCGATGGGCGGGGGCAATATGGTTTAAAGGTGGGGATCTGTAAAGTTTCTGGAATATTTGGCCTTTTATGAAGTGGAAGGGGTTGGGCATGGCCCCGGCACATCCCGGGTGCCCCCCAGGTTGGTGTCACTGAATGTGACTTATCATAAGGAACGAGAATATATGGTTTAAAGGTGGGGATCTGTAAGGTTTCTGGGATATTGGGCCTTTTATGAACTGGAGGGGATGGGGCATGTTCCCGGCACATCTAGGGGGACCCCAGGTCGGTGTCACTAAATGTATCTTATCATAAGGAACAAGAATATATATGGTTTAGGGGTGGGGATCTGTAAGTTGTCTCGAATATTTGGCCTTTTATGAAGTGTAGGGGATGGGCATGGCCCCGGTACATCCCGGGTGTCCCCCAGGTTGGTGTCACTGAATGTGACTTATCATAAGAAACAAGAATATACATGGTTAAGGGGTTGGGATCTGTAAGGTTTCTGGGATATTGGGCCTTTTATAAAATGGAGGGGGTGGGGGATGGCCCCGGCACATCCCGGGGGACCCCCAGGTTGGTGTCACTGAGTGCGTCTTGTCATAAGGAACAAGAATATATATAGTTTAGGGGTGGGGATCTGAATGGTTTCCGAGATAAATGGCGTTTTATGAAGTGGAGGGGGTGGGGTATGTCCCCAGCACATCCGGGGGGGGACCCCCAGGTTGGTGTTACCTAATGCATCTTATCATAAGAAACAAGAATATATATGGTTTAGATGTGGGAAATGTAAGGTTTCTGAGATATAAGGCATTTTATGAAGTGAAGGGGGCGGGGCATGGCCCCGGGCACAACCTACGGGACCCCCAGGTTGACATGAAAGCGTATGGCTAAGAGAAGCTTACTCAAGGAACATTTCTATGAAAGTTTTGTCAAAATATCTGCAAAGGCTTGGCAGTTAATGCCATTTTTCAATTTTCCCCATGGAAACCGGGAAGAAGAAGATGAAGAAGAAAATCTAAGTTGCCATAGCAACCAAACTAAAGAGCCGAATGTCATAAAAACACAAAACCTGTAAAGGCAAATATGGTGAATATTTCCATAAACTCTCAGCCTCATAGAGCATACGGTTTCTGAGAAGATGATTTTTTAAGAATTTTTTTTTTTTTTTCTATTTTTTTTGCATTTTGGTTTGCATGACAACCAACGAAAATGAGCAGTAGGCTTACAATCATATGGCAGAAAGTAGGTTGCCTAAAGAACATTTCTATCAAAGTTTTGTCAAAATATCTGCAGCGGGTTGGCAGTAAATGCTATTTTTCAATTTTCCCCATTATAAGTCTATGGAAACTCTAAGTTGCCATAGCAACCAAACTAATGAGCCGAATTTCATAAAAAACACAAACTTTCAATCCCCCAACTTTAGGATGCTACAGATGAAATTTGGGCCCAATCGGCCTAGCGGCTTCAGAGAAGATTTCGTTTGAAAGTGTTGACGTTACACGACGACTACGCAGACGCAGACGACGACGGGCAACTGCCTATCCTATAAGCTCCCCCGGAACCTTCGGCTCTGGTGAGCTAAAAAGAGTACACATAGGCGAGCAGATTAGACTATTGGAGAAATAAATAGTTACATGATGCTTCCACGCAGAGCTGAAACCGACCGCACACGAGTACTGATAAACCGCTAAGAGGATCTAAGCCTGCCCAGGCAAAGCGATGCGAGTCGGACCGTCTAATAGCCGGGCGACAGGACTGGAGATGTCATTTCATCTCAATGTCGGGTGAAAGTCCCACAAAATTGAAGCAGTGTCTCCAATATGACCTACACAGTGTTGCCTCAAATCAAACAAATCCCTATCATGTTCCTCTGACGACATATCATCATCACCAATGACAGCAGCAGCAGCATCATCAAATTATTGAGTAAACTGTGCAAGATCGTTATGCCTGCCTTGTAAACCCCACTTCACTGGGATTTAACCCTTTTTGTACCCAATAGAATCTTCCTCCTTATAAAAAGCAGGAGTTCATTCCAAAATTTAGGGGTGTCAGGTTGTGTTTCCATCAAAATTGCTTTGGAAAATGACTGAAGTTTTAGCAAACAGTGGAGGCCCTGCTCAGACGCCGCGTTCGGCGGCGTCTGATCTGGGCCTGCACTGTTTGCCAGGGTACCCGTTTTGGGGTTTTTGGTACTAAATTGGTTAAGTTCCATTTTATTGAGTTTATGAAGTACATTTTGTTAAGGGTCCTGGAATTTCCCTGGGGAAAGTTATACTTGGCGGATCTTTTGTTGCAATTGAAATTTAGGTCACGCTATGTACACACGATTTTAAATTGAATAAGGCTTTATTGAACCCATTTTGTACTGGCAACTACCAAAACGTATAACTGGCAAAGAAAGCTTGTCCAACGATTAATGCGGCGTCTGATCAGGACCTACACTGTTTTCGCAAAACGTTCAGCCATCACAACCATTTTGAAATGGACCCCTATTGTGTATAAGTTGGACGATTCTATTCTGTACAAAATGGGGTTAGGTGGGACACTCCGGGGGTCATTAAATTTAGTGGTTTACCAACGACATAAATGGATTTTCCCATTTAAATGAAACGAAGTTTTCGATTTCGAGGTGAATGGCCCGTAGACACACGACGATGTCTCGGCGTAGTCGGTAGAATTAACGTAGCGTTATTTCAATATAGAGATCAACCATGGTTTTCATGCGTCCGTGGTGTAGTGGTTAAGCTACTCACCCTGTAAACCAGGGATCGCAGGATCGATCCCGGGCTTCTCCAGACTTTCTGATGAGTCTTTAAACCGAGAGATCCCGTCTCCGTATGACCTTAGCTGTTGGTGAGACGTAAAACTTAAAACATTCATTAATATTCGCCGGGTCCCGAGGAAGCTGTTTGAACACGAGGCCGCCAGGCCGAATGTTCAAATATCTTCTGAGGGCTCCGGCAAATGTTAATGCAATGCAATAACCATGGATGATCGTTATTCTTGCATAACTTTCGTTTCCGAAATCGAAAGCAAATTTTGACGAAAACGCCAAAAAGCGCCATATTAACTCCATATAAGCTCTTCAAATGGGACCGGCGGTTCTAACGTGTAACCACAATCTATATTTCGAGCAGAAATAAGAAAAATATCACACTTTTTCATCTTAAAATTTTCGTTTTTTCGGCGGTAAAATTTATAATGGATTTGTATAGGCGCGTTTACGTAATGGTACTCGTCAGAACCACCCATTTGTATACCCTAGTTTTCTTTATATAATGTGGAATTCACAGGGATGTTCATTACACACATTTATCATGGCACCGGCGTCTTAGAAGCCCCCGTGGTGTAGTGGTTACGATACTCGCCTTGTAAACCAATGGGTCGCAGGATCGATCCCGGGCTTCTCCCGACTTTCGGATCAGTCTTTAAACCGAGGTCCCGTCTCCGTATGACCTTAGCTGTTGGTGGGACGTAAAAATCAAACACTCACTCACTCACAGGCGTCGCGTCTGCTGAGTAAACGCCATGTATTTGGTAATCCACTAGTGGATTAAAATGCAAATAAGTTAGATGCGGCTCGTAAGGTTACATGTATACGACGTAGTTGTGGAACATTGATATTTTCATGAAAAAAAGTAAATAAAATACGTTTAAATAGAATATTGCATTGGTGCTCATGTATTATTAAATTTATTAAACTCGGCGATGCCTTGCATTTTATCCCTTTTCCTCAACTCGTTTAATAAATTCAGTAATACAAGAACACTCATGTAAGATCCTCCATGTGCCTACGAGATGATATTAAGTAGATTCAATTTCAGTTCTAGGTATGAGCCGCACTACTTCGATCAGGGGGCGTATTCGTCTGAGACAGTAGTTTTACATGATGTCGGTAACGGTGATTACACTAGTTCCAACGGCAAACTTGACAACCTGTACAGCGTCCCCGTTCATTGGTCGGGCAAATGCCACCATACCAGATTGGACCCTCGCTCTCAGTGGCATCAGCTCAAGCCTGTCAATATTAGGGGCCATCGTCATATTTGTGTCGTTTGTCAAACTTCCAGAAATTAGAAACTTTACAAGACGACTGCTGACTTACTTGACAGTTGCCGATTTTCTTTCTGCTATCGGGTAAGTTACGTTTACCGTTTTGTGATTAAGCCTTTTGTTTTAGTACCACTAGTAAGATACGAGTTTTGTTTGATTTGAGGTTTAATGTCCCCGTCAACACTGTAAAGGTCATTTTGGAGACGCTGCTTGCAATTTTGTGGAACTTTTACCCGACATTGAGACGAAATGACATCTCAAACCCTGCCGCCCAATGAAACCAATAGAGTTTTTAAGCATGGACGGGCCGACTCGCACCGCTTTGCCTTGGCAGGCTTAGATCCTCAAAGCGTTTTACCAGTACTCGTGTGCGGGTCGGTTTCAGCTCTGCGTGGAAGCATCATGCAGCCCATATATTTCTTCAAGCCCCGATGGGCGGGGGCTAAGATACGAGTAATGAAAAAAATATATTAATAAGAACTGCTTATTGGATAAACACCACCCAACCCCCACCCCGCAAGATATTGTTCAATAAAAAAGGAAGAACAAAGTGTTATTATCACGCAGACATACCCATACAGTTTTGACCCACTTTTATATAGTAAACCTGGGGTTTACAGGGATAAACCGAATTTTTGTCGCGCCTGCTATTAGCATGGCGCGATATAGGCGTCAGGTTTTCCGTCTGTTCGTCCGTTCGTTTGTTCGTCCGTTCGTTTGTCCGTCCTTGCGACTACCATAGCGTTCACCCTAACGGTCAAGTTTATTTCTCAAGAACTATAGGAGCTTCATTAATGATACTTGGTACAAACTTGTATCTCGGGATAACAACTGAAATGCAAGCATCATGTTTGACCTTGACCTACATTTTATGGTTCACTGACTTTGTAAAAAATGTGCGATCACCCTAGCGTTCTCCCAAATGGTCAAGTTAATTTCTCAAGAACTATAAGAGCTTCATTAATATTACTTGGTACAAACCTGTATCTGGGGGATGCAAGTTAAATGCAAGTATCCATATTTGACTTGACCTACATTTCATGGTTCACTGACTTTGTAAAATATTGCGACCACCCTAAGCGTTCACCCTAATGGTCAAGTTAATTTCTCAAGAACTATAAGAGCTTCATTAATGGTACTTGGTACAAACTTGTATCTCGGGATGGCAACTTTAATGCAAGCATCCATATTTGACCTTGTCCTACAATTTATGGTTCACTGACTTTGTAAAATGTTGCGACCACCCTAGCGTTCTCCCAAATGGTCAAGTTAATTTCTCAAGAACTATAAGAGCTTCATTAATATTACTTGGTACAAACTTGTATCTGGGGGAGGCAACTTAAATGCGAGTATCCATATTTGACTTGACCTACATTTTATGGTTCACTGACTTTGTAAAATATTGCGACCACCCTAGAGTTCATTCAAATAGTCAAGTTATACCAGTGTCATCACCGTTGCACCCTCCGCCCCATCCCCACGGTCCCCAGCCAAGCAGCAGCATAACATATCATCTGTTATACATGTATTGATTTTCACTCTTGTAATATTCTCTAAATCCATGTTAGTAACAACTGCTTAATCATGTGTGTACACATATATAGTGATGCTACAGTCAGAGTACCCAATGGGAAACAGATTACACAAGTCTTAGGACTTTCTTCTGAATCCCATTTTGTATATATTGACATGTTTGTGCTTTGTGTATTGTATCACTCATATTACCTGTAATTTTTATATACAAAAAGAAATAATAAAGTTTAAACTAAATAGTCAAGTTAATTTCTCAAGAACTATAAGAGCTGCATCAATGATACTTGGTACAAACTTGTATCTGGAAATGGAAACTTAAATGCAAGCATCCATATTTGTCCTTGACCTACATTTTATGGTTCACTGACTTTGTAAAATATTGCAACAACCCTAGCGTTCACCCTAATGGTTAAGTTCATTTCTCAAGAATTATTAGAGCTTCATTAATGATACTTAGTACAAGCTTGCATTTAAGAATGGCAACTTTTATGCAAGCATCTATGTTTGACCTTCGCCTAGATGTCATGGCTCGGTGACTTCGCACCCCCACAGGCGCGACATAGCCTTTGGCGGACTTCTTGTTCTTACTTCTGCTCTGAAATATATATTGTGGGTACTCGTTAGAACCGCCTTGATGAGGCGGTTCTAACGTGTACCCACAGTCTATATTTTGAGCAGAAATAAGAAAAATATCACAAGTTTTCATCTTAAATTTTTCAATTTTACGGCGCTAAAATTTACAGTGTATTTGTATAGGCGTGTTTTCGTAATGTGGACACTAAAGAAGCACAGGGGGGATAAATGTAACAGTAATGATCCTTGACCCTTTTATGTTGTAGCAATAGCTCATGAATTTCAATATTTATGATAAGATTCCTGATATTATTAGTCAAGATATAATTCCTAGACAGACAGGAAAAAACAGAGGGGATATTGACACAAAAACTAAAAAGGGAATAACTATAACAGTTTGATCCTCAACACTTTTTTTTCTTTTGCAACAACCTCTCGTGAATATCAACACTTATTATGATAAGATTCCTAAGTCCCATTTCCAGTTGACCGAAACACCTGTTATTGTACTTTTCTTTGCTAGAAAGTCCAACATAATAATGCCTTGTGCGCCCCAAAATACAGTTCCCATCACCATGCCAGCAGAGGGTTGCGTTTTGAACTTCTATGTCCTCGGAGACTCCGGCCTTACCCACTGGCGACTTTGAGTTTTATTCTCTGGTTCATAATAATGGACCCAGGTCTCATCACCAGTCACCAAACATTTAAGAATCAAAGCGCCAAAAGGCACTGAAATGACAGATTCTGTGAAAAATTCAGATTTACTTTCTTTAGTGATAAGGACAATGGCGCTGGAGTGCTGATTTTTAGTTTGGTTCACAAAACTGAGGTGAATCGGCTGTTATACACTTTCATCATCATTTTACTTGCACATTATAGATAGTACAACATGCAAATGACTACCCAGCAGGCACACGTCGCCAGGGCAACGTCAAATCAACATCGATGCAACGTCATGACGTTGCACCGACGTTGATGTGACGTCACAATTACGTCATGTGCCTGCTGGGATAGTTGCCAGTTTTATGACAACACAAAGCGTAGGCGCAACTTTCTTGTAAAAGCTTACACTTGTTGACTGAGCTGTGTTTCGCGGCTCAGTCAAGAACCTGCCTTATGTCGTGCGCTACAATAAAGGAAAACGCTTTTTGTGCGATGTTTGGAGTTTTGCGGCATGTGACTTTTATTATTTATCACAACATTGTGCTTAAATATTCAGTTATTCAGACCTACAACAGAATTGGACCGTGATAACTGTTAGAACTATATTCTTGCTGGCTTGCTATCGTACGGTGAAGTTTCTAGCGTCACGTACATCGCATTTTATTAGGTCATGTAAATGTTATGAGTTTGTACCCTTTCAGCCCTTTATAGCAAAGTACAGATACCTACAGATGCAAACAGCGTAGAACCTGGTGACATGGCTCATAATGATACATCGCATTCTGTTCTACATCGTTTGACATGCTGTTGACGACTATTGACAAGACACCCAATTTACATGTGTAGAATGGACGCGTACGAATTCAGTGACTGAAGAGTGAACTTGAGAAACTCGTGGGTGGAAGGGGTAAAATCTTAACCTGGCCATTTTGAAATGTAGCAGAAGCCATTTCACTTCCCCCTTTTTTCTCTTAAATTGCGACACAAAATTCATATTTCTTACGATTCATCTCAGACAGCTGATTCAAATGAAATCCAATCACTGAAAAATAAGATAAAAAAAGTAAATTCGTCTGCTTCCATTTTGTATGGCGCCTTTAAGATAACTAACACGTTCAATGTTCGTTTTACGAAAGACATGTGTCGTCTGATCTTTCATGGAACTTTTTCAACTACAGTCGTCGCCAAACCCGTCGCATGATGCAGCTGAATCGTAAGATAAAATCGTCAAGTCGTCTGCCTCAAAAGTTTGTATTACGCTTACAGGATAACTAATACGCTTGTACAATTTTGATTACTGCGCCAAACCGGACTACATTTTGTACGGACTCATATTTCTATGGCTGTCAAAGCCGGAAGAACTGAAGCCTGAATTAATTTAAACGTGTAGCACAGCAAGAATAGACAGATAGAATCTGTCATTAAAAATACCTTCCTTTGACCTAAAACGCTTCAAGAATGCGCTGCGTACTGATGCTCTGGTTGCCATTTGCTTTTTGCTAGGGGTCTTGCGCATACCCAATCGTTCATGTAAAATTGTTGAAACGCTACCATGTAAAATATAGAGTATAGGTACTCGTTAGAACCGAGGTACCAACAATCTATATTTTGAGCAGAAACAAGAAAAAATATCACAACTTTCCATCTTTAAAATATTCACCATCACAAGGGCTACATTCTCACCAAGGGCATTGGTCAGCTATAGTGACAGCTCTTGTTTTGTTTTGTTTGCTTTTTGACCCTTATTTAGAAGGTTTCAGTGATTCTGTGTATGTGTTTCATCGATAAGTGCCCTCTGGTCAGAGACCACCTTTGGGAGTGTTCAAAAGTGGTCTTAAAGACCACTTTTGAACAGTCCCAAAGGTGGTCTTAATATTACTATATTTGTGTGTGTTTTGTAATGATGTATCACACGGGTGAGTTTTCCTGTAAACTTGTATATTACAGGTACCTGATTGGATTGCACGTTATGCAGCGTTAGTGCGGCATAAGGTGACGCCCCCCTCACCAAGACACCTTATGCATTGCTCAATTTTGAACAGTCCCAAAGGTGGTCTTAATATTTCTATATATGTGTGTGTTTTGTAATGATGTATCACTCATGTGAGTTTTCCTGTAAACTTGTATATTACAGGTACCTGGTGGGACTTGCACGTTATGCAGCGTTAGTGCGGCATAAGGTGACGCCCCCTCACCAAGACAGCTTATGCATTGCTCAGAGTTTTACTCTCATCTTCTCCTATCTGGCATCATATCTCTGGACAATAGTGATAGCGTTACACATTTTCATCGCTTACACGTGTCAAACCAGCACCACAGGCGGAAAGATACCACATATAGTGTACCACATAATATGTTGGGGCATTCCAGGTACGTTGTACGTCAAAATCCCAGATGAATACTTTTACTGCGTAGTTTCTTATTTCAGACAAAACAGAATGGCGATTATTCCATGCATTTTTATATTCAGGAACCCAATTTACGCAGATATTTTGCAGATTCACCCAAAGTTCAGCTTTTCGTGAATCTCTTCAGATATTTAACATTCTGTTTATGAGTAACCTGCTTCCTTTATGATGTCCAAATACTAAATGTGTGCCACTCACAGCCTTGATTAGGGTTTACACTGTACGCTGTTCCTGTTGCATTTTCGAGACATGGTTGATGATACAACTACGACATTGTTCAAATTTTAGGATATTTCCATTTTGTCATTTAGCAATGGGTCTGACATGGCGAAAATGTTTTACTCATAAAGTGAATTTTAGTGATTGTTTGTCAAAACGATAGTCCAAGCCGGCAGTTTCCTAGACGAACCTCAACGTACATGTGTAATGTTGTCCGTGTTTTTTTTTTGTGTGTGTTTTTTGTTGTTTTCTTTTTTTTTTTTTTTTTGTTGTTGTTGTTTTTGTTTTGTTTTGTTTTTTAATCAAAGATGGTTACTCAGTTTTACTCATTTAAAAGGATGTATCGATACCAAAATGTCAAAACAATTACATTGTATCTGAGGGACGTGTGCCCATTTCCCCCCCCCCCCCCCCCCCTCCCCCAGGATATTTGCCCCCCACTGAAAAAATACATTGATGGATATGTGCCCCCCAGTTGAAAATGCGACCCGGACATATGCCCCCCCCCCCCACTCTAGCTATTTTTAGGGTATGGACATCTGCCTCCCAATGCTTATTTTGCAGATGGACATTTGCCCCCCCCCCCCCCCCCCCCACTCTAGCTATTTTTAGGGTATGGACATCTGCCTCCCAATGCTTATTTTGCAGATGGACATTTGCCCCCCCCCCCCCCCCCCCAGTGCTTATTCCAATACAAAATGCTGATCAAAGGATTTTACATTGTAATTATGATTAAGAATAACAAACAAGTACTTAATTAATCTTACTATTTACCAAATCACACTTCCATTCCTTTCCATTCGTTGTAGGGTAAGTCTGTTTAGCCTAAAATGACAATGGCATTAATATATTTCTGACCCGAATAATTTAATTTGACTTTATTTTTACATGATTAAATTCAATTAAGGTAATGTCACATAAAATGATTTTAAAATAGAAATAATTGTTAGAAATTAATTATACAGGAATACACACAACCTACATTTATATTTTGTGCAAAATAAGTAAAATAATGTATACCACTGAAAACCCCATTGTATCCATTGCGACAACACATCTGTGTGCTAAAATGGCACCTCTACAATCTGTGTAACTAGCATTTTTCATCTTATAATCCTAGTACATGTACTTATACATAGCTGCATGATAACATTTTTTTTCTAATAAGTATAAATGAATAAACCGATTTTTTCTTCTTGGTTTATGGCCAGGGTGAATCTGGGGGGCAATTTTCCCTTTCTGAAATAAGCACTGGGGGGCAAATGTCCATACCAAAAATAAGCAGTGGGGGGCAAATGTCCAGGTTGTATTTTCAACTGGGGGGGGGGGGGCAAATGTCCGTTAATACACTTTTTCATTGGGGGGCAAATGTCCTGGAATCTATCTGAGGCACTGAAATCCATGTTGAAGAATAGGAAACGTCTTGTTATTGTGGGGGAAGAAACTCTTTAAACCTTGTCTCCCTTGCTAACTGGGGTCTACCTTGAAAGAAGAGGAATGAATCGGTTCCGCATATTTTCTCGTCATTTGTAAAGGGAGACAGCTTTGTTTACTTCCTGTTCGCTTTGCGGTTAGCGTAGAGCCTCCGAAAAAAGAAGGGTCTACTCTCAAAGAAAAGAATTTGCCCTGTTCGTATGCGTCGTCTGCATGTACAGCACAAATCCGCTATTTAGACCACCTATGGGACTGTTCATAAGTGGTCGCATTTATAGACTTTATATGGAGTTGATATTGACCTCTGGGGAGTTTGCGTGACAATTTTCCGTTGGAATCGTAAGTTATACAAGAACAACGATCATCCATGGTTATTTCATTGCAGTAACATTTGCCAGATCCTTCGGAAGACATTTGAACACCCAACCTTGCGGCTTGGCTTTCAAACAGCTTCCTCGGGACCCGGCAAAAAACCATGGGTGATCCCTACATTTTAACGTTGTTTCAACAACATCGTTGCAACGTTTGAATGTTCAGTGCTGATTCTTGACACAATGTTTTTAACGTTATTTCAATTTTGATTCAACTTTGAGTGCTTGCTGGGAAGTCTGTCTGAAGAGAATGTGGAGTGACAGTACAACATTTCCGGACTTGTTGAAGAAGCTTTGTGTAAAAAAAACATCTCTATAGCTCATTGCGAAGACTCTGATCAGACTGCGCGGATGGCAGAGTCTTTGCCAGGCAAAAATTCTCAAAGACCTCCTTATGCTTGATGCGGCCAAAAGTTTACGTTTTTTCTTCACAGCCATAGTCACTATAACGGCCGCTTCATGCGGCGTGCTAGGCGAGGACAACGCAATCACACCAACACCATGGTGTTTCTTAAGAGGAGATATGGGGCGTGAAAAGTTGGTGTACTGGGCTTTCGCGGTGGGTGTAGGATGGGAACTGTTCACCTACCTTCTAACAACCGTACTCTACCTCAGCTTAAAGTGTCAAATGGTAAGACATAAGAAGCACTTGTGCTTTCTTTCTAGTAGTCCATCCTTGATTTGACATATTCATGGGTATGTTGCATTTTGTTTTGTTTGTTCGATTTGAGGTTTAACGCCCCCGTCAACACTGTAAATATCATTTTGAAGACGTTGTGCCCAATTTTGTGGGACTTTTACCCGACCAGTACATGAAATGACATCTCAAGCCCTACAGTTCGTTGGTATTTTAGAATTTATGAGCAGGATTAATTTCATGTGCAAGTCAGCTGAGCAGGAACAAAAAGTTTTATAATCTCGGGGTCAGATACGCAACTGATTGAGCTACAGCGGTCAACTCAAGGGCATTATGAAAACACGTTTGGGCCGAAGTTCAGCTACCCAATTCGAAACCTTTTCTTTTATGTACAGTCTATTGGCCACCCAATGCATTGAATGAATGGATCGACTTGTTTGAGGAAGAGCTTTCCATAGCACAAACAACTGGGCTTGAAATTCTCCTTATGGGCGACTTCAATATAGATCTCAAAGCTTGTATAAACAACAAATGGCTCAACCTCACAAATTTATTTGACTTATCACAATTGGTAAAAGAGCCTACAAGGATCACAGAAACTACTGAAACATTAATCGACCACGTTTATACGATTCATCCAGGTAATAAAGTACAATGTTTCACTTCTAATCTATCTCTTAGTGATCATTTTCCAATCTGCTTTACACGAAAAATGAATTCAAAAATTCTTAAAGATAGGCATACAACAACAACCTATCGCAGTTACAAATACTTAGATGAAATGAAGTTTATTTTTGATATAAGTAACGATTTGAACTCATTTGTTGCAGACAAATCAAATATTGACGAAGACCTCAGCGCCTGGTACTCACTTGTATTAAAGCACCTGAATAACAACGCACCAGTTAAGTCTAAACGTGTTAAAACCAAGCGCTTGCCTGACTGGTTTTCCCCAGACATCACTTGTATGCAAGTATTTCGAGATAAATGCAAAAAACTAAAACATTGGGATGACTATAGAAAGTACCGCAACAAAACCAAACAACTCATAAGGCAATCAAAACGCAAATACTTTTCCAACAGTATCACAAATTCTAAAGACATCAATTTTTTATGGAAGCATTTACGAGACGTGAATAAGGGTGACACGTCTGCTTCCAGTAACTTGCCTGAAAAACTAACCGTTGGAGACGAAACTATTACTGATTCTGAAGCCATCGCGAACAAATTAAATAGGTACTTTGCATCAGTTGCCGATATCCTTAATGCAAGCTATTCAACTCGAAATACTTGTGATATCAACGCGAATATAATCAGTGATTTTGTAAATAGTAAAGTTCCTTCTCAAACACAATTTATAATTCCTTTTATTACACCGGAACAGGTAACTCTACATATAAATAAGCTGGAGGTCTCCAAGTCCACTAGGCTTAACGGTTTAGGACCAAAAATAGTAAAACTTGCAGCCAATTCCTTATCGCCATCACTTGCAATGCTTATCAATAAAAGTATTGCAACAGGCCAGTTTCCAATTAAAATAAAACTTGTTAAGGTTCTTCCAATCTATAAAGGTGGTGATAAAGATGATCCTTCTAATTATAGGCCTATATCAATTTTGTCAACCGCATCTAAAATTTTTGAAAAAAAAACATATAAACAAACATCTCATGGCGTTTCTGAACAAATTTAAACTTTTACACGATAATCAACCCGGTTTCAGGCCGAAACATAGTTGTCAAACCGCACTAGTCAAACTTATAAACGATTGGACGGAAAGCATTGACAAGGGCGACATGGTAGGAGCCCTTTTTTATTGATTTTCGCAAAGCATTTGATCTCGTTGACCACGCAATCTTGCTAAAAAAACCTGAGCTATATAAATTTAATCCCTCTGCAATAAAATGGTTTAACTCATATTTAAATTCCCGTCAACAAGCCATAGAGATCGGAAACGGCTTGACGGACGTCGCAACCGTTCAATCTGGGGTGCCGCAGGGCTCTATTTAATGTCCTACATTATTCCTCATCTATATCAACGATCTTCCCCTACACCTTAAAAATGTTCCTCAGATTTATATGCGGATGACACGACTATTCATACATACAGCAACAACATAAGTGAGATCGAAGTAGTTTTACAAAGCGAGTACGACAACACAAAATTGTGGGGCAAGAAAAACAAAATGAATGTCCACAAGAACAAGACGAAATGCATGTTAGTTGGATCCAAAATCCGAGTGCGCAATTCTCGACCACTGAATATCCTCGATAATGATACAGCCATACAATCAGTTACTAACCAGAAACTTCTTGGAATCTATATTGACGATAACCTTTCATGGACCGCCCATATAGACCACTAATGTTCACTTATTTCATCTAAAATATCGCTGTTGCGCCAGCTGGCAACATACGTACCGTATCATCAGCCCCCGCCCATAGGGGCTTGAAGAGATATATGGGCTGCATGATGCTTCCACACAGAGCTGAATCCAGCCCACACACCAGTACTGGTAAACCGCTTAGAGGATCTAAGCATGTCCAGGAACCGCGGTGCGAGGTCGACCGTCCATGCTAATAAACCCTATTAGTTGCATTGGGCGACAGGGCTTGAGATGTCATTTCATCTCAATGTCGGGTAAAAGTCCCACAAAATTGGAAGCAACGTCTCCAAAATGACCTTTACAGTGTTGACGGGGACGCTAAACCTCAAATCAAACCAAACCAAAAACGTACCGTACCATATCCAAAACCTGTATTATCAGAGCTATATTCTCCCATTTATTGACTACGGTTCTGTAACCTGGGGATCAACTACTGGAGCAAACATTGAACGGCTTGTTAAATTGCAAAAACGCGCTGCCCGAATCATCTTGAAAGCAGACTATGACACCCCTTCCGCCGAAGTGTTTAATCGTCTTGGATGGTTTTCAGTGCCAGATAGACTTAAATACAATAAAGCTGTCCTGACGTATCGAGCAATAAATAATTTATCCCCGGAATACATAACAGAACTTTTAACACCGATGTCTGAGGTTCATACCTTAAACCTGAGGTCATCAAACAACGGCTCATTATATGTGCCGAAAGCACGGACAGCACTTTACGACGGCTCTTTCTCGTGTTCGGTCCCAAGTCAAAACTTCGGCTACACTTTCAAGTTTCAAGCAGTCTCTCAGGGCAATATTTAAATTTCACATTCACATGATTGGTTAGTATAAAATTTAACCCTGACATTAGTCATTTCACCGGAATATCAAATTTAACATTTTAGTACATATTGTTCAATCCATTTCACTTTTATGTCTTGTTACTCAGATACTTGTTCTTATGTGCTCGTTGTATCTTAAACCTCAACTTAAAACTGTGATAAAGATATGTATTTAAGTTCCATGATTGTTTTACGTCGTTTTAACACTCTAGTACTTTTTTTAAGGTGACATTATCTTAAAATATGAATACACATTTTGATCATCATATGCAACTACTTTATTACATTGCGAATCAAGTTTTAATCGTCATTGTATACTTAAATTATTTTAAGTATGTTATGATCAATCCTAGAGCTAAATCCTAGAGCCTATCAGATACTGTGCCGAGTGACGTAATGTAATATGTTACTACATTGCAGGGGGGGCTCGCTATCCAGACTCTGGGTTTGCCACGGGCTACACTCACGGTGCATATAATTAAGCACTTTTTTTTCCCGCGGAAAAGTTTCAAGGCTCGCTGCAGCATAGGATATCTAACTTGCTTAATTGACTGATACTTAACCTTTAACCTAATGATACTCTTATGATCTTACATGACATGTGACTTGGTTAATTATATGTATCTTTACTCATATTATTTAAACGTTTTATACGCTCGTTCTAAAGCTATTTTTCATATGATGCATTATTTTAATTGGCTAAACAATGACTTTACAATTAGGCATAAGGATTTATTGCCCATTTTAAATGATGCAAATGTGATATGTACATGATTTTAGAACTGCTTATCAATTATGCCTCATACAATGTGCCATTGTTTGTGTTTTGAATGAATATTGTGCATGTGTCTGATATTTGTATATATGTACATAGTTTTTTTGTTGATTTTTTCATAGAGGGCCGCAAGGTAGAATAGCTACCTAGCTAATTGCGTTACCCTCTCAAAACAATGTATAAATTAATAAATAAAAAAGTACAGTGTAGATTGAAAATTTTACGACAAAACATGAAAAGTTTCAGACAAAAACTTCTGATATTGTTAGCTCACCAGAGCCGAAGGATCCGGGGGAGCTTATAGTATAAGCAGTGGTCCGTCGTCGTCGTCGTCACCATCGCCAACATTTTCAAATGGCATCTCCTCTGAACCTACTTGGCCAATTGAAACCAAATTATATGTGGGGCCTCTATGGGAAGGGGGAACGAAAGTTTGTTCGTGAGCATGACCAATATGGCTGCCATGCTCATATATGATAAAAACCTTCTTCTTCTTCTCAAGAACCGAACGGCCGAGGACCTTGAAACTTGGTATGCAGCATCGGGGACTCGGGCCCTACAAAGTTTGTTTAAATGATGACCTTTGGTTGACCTTGACCTGTTTTACGTCAAGGTCAAATGTGGTCACTTAGACATTTGTATGGAAAAAAAGGCTAAACAGTGGGTTATTCTTATTTCATGGTAGCTAGTGGCATCAGAAATAATATTACAATCAGCTAAATGGAAGTTAATCGATTCCAAAGGACAAGGTCATATACCGACCTTCGTTCTGGATGGCTCAGAATCAGTATTTTTATCTTCTTCACTTAAACTGCTGGGTTGATTGAAACCAAATTACATGAAAAAGCCTCCATGGGAAGGTGTGGGGGGGGGGGGGGCGAAAATGCATTTAATGCTCTTATTTTCCAATCCTCAGGGATTGCTTATGCAATTGCTTTTCACTGTTCCATCAATTGACATCCTTTAGATACCTGTTGAAGGTCACTATTAAACCGATGTTCGTTCCTCGTTGTATAACAGCTGCTTGTTTGACATCCCTGTACTTTAAGTAGACTAGGATGTTTTGTGGGCTTTTGTTGTACCTTCCTTCTATTCGAAGGAATCTTCTTCAGTAATTTTATATGCTGTTTTATTTATTTATTTAATAACCGGTATGAACATCGCTTTAATTTTGACGGTATCACAACCTTATTAACCAAAATGAGTATTACAAATACATTTAACATATCAATATCACCCCTTAGGTTACACTCGGCTTCTTCTGTACGGATTCCCCATTCTATTAAGAACTTTAATACTATGTTGCCTTCGGTATTGGTTAGACCCTTAAATTTGTCTTCTGTAACTTCAGTTAATCTCAAAGAGCAGGCAATACCAATGTTTTTGGGAGTAGTCTTCGTATAAGACTATCTCCTCTCAAATCGCCCATCCTTCGAAAATATACTAATCCGTGGAAAAGAAGTGGCATGTATCCTAGTATTTCTAAGTGCAATGCCAAGAGGTGCAGATGTTGTTCGCATTTAAGCACTGCGTCTACCGTTACTTCATCTGTAAACGGTAGACGCTTCTCTGTAGTTAACATGTCTGATTTGACATGACAGTCTACAGATTTAATTTATCTAATTACTTGACATGCTGCAAACTGTAATATGCAGTACGTCGGTCAAACTAACCGCATGCTTAAAACTAGATTGAACGAGCATTATCGTAGAATGAGTAAGCCTAAGAAAACTGACACTTTCTTGTACCGTCACTTTCAACGTACAGGTCATTCTGTAAATAACATTGTTATACATCCAGTGGAAAAAACTTTATTACGATGCAAATTCTACATCTAGATTCAAAATAATCAAAAGACATGAAGCTGAACTGAAATGGATTAAATTTTTACAGACCCCTTTTCCACTGGGATTTAATGACAACATTTATCATGAGGGTAATATTTCCAGAATGCCGGACTTTGATAATTTATCACTCCTGGAATGTCGAAAACGCAGAACTAGATCTCACGGCACCAGGAAAAATGGTAACTTTAAACGTAAATCACGTGCGTTTAAACGAAACAATACTAGACTGAAGTGACTGTCAATTATATTATTAAATCATGGACGCCACTCTATGCTTTCATTTTTAAGTTCATTACCCGTTTCTGTTTTACGTCTTCTGGACACCGAGGCGAATAAATTCTACGATAGTTCTCATCAGTTATATGATGCGGCTCTCTTAACTAGAGGCTATACTCAGCATACTCTCCGTCCTTACATTGATTCTGAAATTAATCATAAACGCCATTTCTTCAAAATATCCTTCATTAATAAGGGCATGGATTTTATAGATTTTCCCAGTATCTTCCGTGAGAGATCGGTACTTTCTTCCATTCCTGCTTATTTTCAAAATACTGAAACACCTATAATTTGCTATAAATATAACAAATCTGTTAGATCTATCATTTTTAATTTCAATAAACTTGTTTCAGATCTTGATATTGATACTAATACTCCTGATTCATGTGATTGTAAAAACTCAAAGTATTGCTATCCTGCTGCTGGTCATGTAATTACTGGCAATTTGAAAATTTTTCCTGATTCTAGGATAAGGAATATAATTTCTAAAGGACCGAAATATCGGTTTCCTTCTAAAATTGATTTCAGTTAATGTAGAGATGAAATCGCTGCTTCCTTGAATGAATTCGGTAATCGATGGTGTAAGCGAGAGTATGTTGAGCATAAAGCCCTTAAGGACTGGAAACTTAGCATTTTAAAACTAGTGAATAAACGCATTTCTTTCTATTCTCAAAATACTAACTTATTACCTCCTAAGCCCAAGACGTCTTTACGTCATCTTAAACTAGGTATTCAAGAATTTCATAAGAAGTTTGTTTTGGCCCCTGCAGACAAGGCCGCTAACAACGTCGTCGTCGTGTGACGGCTCCACTATGTTAACACGCTTAAGCAGGAGCTTGTTGGTACTAAGGCCTATGAACTCCAGCCTTTAGCTGAAGAGAGAGCTATAGTAGATAAACATGTTTGTCTTTCAGCCACCAAGTTTGCTGTGTGTGTTAACGAAGGCCAAGACAAGCTTCCTACGCTATAATGGTTACCAAAACTTCATAAAAAACCTTACAAAGCACGGTTTATTGCAAATTCTAGCTATTGCACTACCACTGAACTTTCTAAATTATTAACTTCCTGTCTTACTGCTATTAAAACGCATGTAATTAAATATTGTGATAAAGTCTTTGAAAGATCAGGAAGAAATCTGTTTTGGTCTATAAAAAATTCGAATGAGGTTTTAAATAAATTGAAATCTAGACATTTTCGTGCTTCTAGTCTGTCTACCTACGATTTTTCCACTCTTTACACTACACTTCCTCATAATCTTTTAAAGAAAAGCTTAATGATTTAATTGAATGGGCTTTTCACAGAGAAGATTCTCTCTATCTTGCATGTAATGTCAGAAATGCATTTTTCACTTCTAAAGAGCATAAGAATTATACACTTTGGTCATGTCAGAAAGTGTGTGATGCCCTCACCTTTCTACTTGACAATATTTATATTAGATTCGGTACTAAGTTATTTAGACAAATTGTGGGTATTCCGATGGGTACTAATTGCGCACCTCTTGTGGCTGATCTGTTCTTGTATTGTTATGAAAGAGACTTCATTTTGTCGCTTTCCATTGATAACCAATCTGATATTATTGAAGCTTTTAGCTCTACTTCTAGATATTTAGATGATTTATTAAATATTGATAATACCTATTTTGATGGTTTGATCAGTCAGATTTACCCCCTAGAACCAGTTAAATAAAGCAAATTCTTCTGATACCGAGGCCCCGTTTTTGGATTTACATCTATCTATTGTAGATGGATTTGTTTCGTGCAAAATTTATGATAAACGCGATGACTTTGATTTTGAGATTGTAAATTTTCCTTTTTTGGATGGTGATGTTCCTCGTGCGCCATCCTATGGCGTTTATATTTCGCAATTAATTCGATTTGCTAGAGTGTGTAGTCATGTAACTGACTTCAACACTCGTAATAAATTATTAACGGCTAAACTCCTTAATCAGGGTTATCGGTACCATAAACTACGCAAAGCCTTTTCAAAATTTTATAGACGCCATTCTGATTTAATTTCAAAATTCAATATTGGACTTAAATCTCTTCTGCAACAAGGTCTATCGGAACCCGAATTTTATGATGACTAAGTATATAAATTCAGAAAAATATATAACCGCAATGACTTCAGCACCCAATTTCGTAAAACCATTCTTCGATATAAAAAGATTGGGTACAACATGGATATTATACGACAGACTGCATGCATGGTAGTTAACCCAATCATGGTTGGCAACTTTGCTTCCCTCTTTAATTGCACGCCGGTGGGTCAGGCCTCAGATTCTATGACGGCTCCAACGTAAAGGCTTATCGAGAATTAGAGAGATAATGTTGGGTGGTGCCTGATGCTCTGTCTCTGGTCGGGCTCATCGGAGTCTAACTGTTGGTTTTCTTTTGCTCCAGCATTTCAGTGGTTTCTTGCTGTCGAGTCCTCACCGTTGTCCCACCTCTGTGGTTCTTTGATTTTTGTGTTCACGGAGATGTTGCACTGATGAGTTAGGAGGCCTTCATGCGGACTGAACAAATTATTTGTCTAAATCGCGACGGAAGTAAGGGCGAGGATTGTGGCCACGTAAAATCGATTTAAGCCTCCAAGTGGAAATCTTCCACTGACCGTTCCAAGGCGGCTCTTCTGTGGCGATTTATTTATGTTGTTGTTTGATACTTACTGTATCACTTGTGTCTTTTAATTTTGGATGGCCATATGGCCATTTTGTGGGAAAGTAACTGTCCTTATGGCCTTCCTTTGTTTAGGTTTCCATTATGGTCTGGTCGCTTAATATTTGTATTTCTTTCCCTTTGGTGTCTTTTATGGGTGGAGTAAGTTAAATGTATCAATTCCTGATCTTTGTTTTACTTCTACTTCGTAAGGACTGGGTCAGATGACCAATATGTCCGCCATGCCCATATATGCTAAAAACTTCTCAAGAACCAAATACCCGATGACCTTAAACATCAGGGACTCAGGCCCTACCAAGTTTGTTCAAATGATGACCTTTGGTTGGCCTTGACCTGTTTTACGTCAACGTTAAATTTGTTCACTTAAACATTTGTATTAAAAAAGGCAAAACAGTGGATTTTCTGATTGCATGGTAGCATGTGGCATCAGAAATGATATTTGCAAGTTTATCAATTCCAAAGGTCAATGTCATTTACTGACTGATGTCTAAGAATCAGAATTTTTATCTTCTCCACTTCAACCGCTGGGTTGATTAAAGCCAAATTACTTGTGGTGCCTCTATGGGAAGGGGGAACGAAAGCTTTTTTTATGTTAGGACTGGGTCACATGACCAATATGGCCGCCATGCCCATATACGGTAAAAACCTTTAAAATCTTCTTCTCAGGATTCATATGGCAGAAGACCTTGAAAGTTTGTCTGCAGTATCGGGGATTCGACTCGGGCCTTACCAAGTTTGGTCAAATGATCACCTTTGGTTGACCCTGCTATGTTTTATGTCAAGGTCAAATTTGGTCACTCAGACATTTGTATGGAAAAAATGCAAAGCAATGGGTGTTTCTGATTGCATGGCAGCCGGTGGCATCAGAAATGATATTTGCAATCGGCTGAATGGATGTTTGGTCACTTAGACATTTGTAGAAAAAAAAAACAAAACGGGGGATGTTTCTGATTGCCTGTGGCATCAGAAATGATATTTGCAATCAGCTGAATGGATGCTTCTCAATGCCCAAGGTCATGGTCATCTACTGAACTTTGTCATGGGTAGCCTAATCTTATTCTCCACTTAAACTGGTGGGTTCATTGAAAACAAATTATATAGGAGCCTCTATGAATCACGAAAACACGCCTATGTATTTTTGACCCCCTTGAACCCCACTTTTACATAGCAAAACTGGGTAAACCTTATTTTTCATATTTCTGCTCTAAAATATAGATTGTAGGTACTCGTAAGAACCACCTCCATGAGGCGGTTCTAACGAGTGCCAACAATCTATTTTGAGCAGAAATAGGAAAAATATCACAATTTTTCATCTTAAAATTTCAATTTTTTTCGGCGATAAAGGTGGCAGTGTATTTGTATAGGCGTGTTTACGTAATGAGGAAGGGGTATTGACTTATTGTTCGTAAGGACTAGGTCACATGATCAATGTGGTGTAAACCACATGAAGTTCTGGTGAGCGAAGTAGCCCATGGATCTCTTGGGTCGCTTGCTTATTTTTGTTGTTTTTTTTATAAATCGACAAATAATCAGGCTAAATTACATCTGGCTAATCTTGTATTGTCTTGCAGTGCCTGAGATACGTAAGGTCCCGTCGATTTAGACTTGATGACACCGACGCAGGACTACGCAAGGAAGATAGAAACTACGTTTGTGTCTGGCTGGTGCTGTACATTCTCAAGATCTGGGGCACTGCGCGAGTGTTCATAATCACCGGTCATCCCGAGATTGCGGAGAGACACAGTGAAATATTGTTCTCTTTGTTGAACATTCAGTGTTTGTTCACAAGTGCTACGGCGTTCGCAAACTTCATATTGTTTTGTCTGTGTGATGGAGTGGTCAGGAAGAGATTATTTAGATATACAGATAATGAACGTGAGCTTGAACCTTTGCTACCCCAAGCTTAAAAACTACGAAAATGTCTTCCTGGCACGTGGGCTAAAATTCATGGGTGTTTAGTATGTTGACATATTTCTAGAAAAACAAACCATAATGTTCCAAATTAAAAAATGTATTTTTTTAGCTCACCAGAGCCGAAGGCTCCGGGGGAGCTTATAGGATAGGCAGTTGTCCGTCGTCGTCGTCGTTGTCGTCGTCGTCGTCGTCGTCTGGCGTTAACATTTTCAAACGACATCTCCTCTGAAGCCACAGGGCCGATTGAGTCCAAATTTCATCTGTAGCATCCTTGGGCTGGGGGATTGAAAGTTTGTGTTTTTTATGAAAATTGGCCCATTAGTTTGGTTGCTATAGCAACTTAGAGCTCCCATAGACTTATAATGGGGAAAATTGAAAAATGGCATTAACTGCCAAGCCTTTGCAGATATTGGAACAAAACTTTCATAGAAATGTTCCATAGGCAATCTACTATCTGCTGTATGATTTAAGCCTTCTGCTCATTTTTATTGGTTGCCATGGAAACCAAAATGCAAAAAATAGACAAAAAATACTTAAAAAATCATCTCCTCAGAAACCATATGCTCTAGGAGGCTGAGACTTTATGAAAACATTCACCAAATTTGCCTTTACAGGTTTTGTGTTTTTTATGAAATTTGGCCTTTTAGTTTTGTTGCTATGGCAACTTAGAGTTTCCATTGACTTATAATGGGGAAAACTGAAAAATGGCATTTACTGCCAAGTCATTGCAGATATTTTTACAGAACTTACATAAACATGTTCCTTGAGTAAACTTCTCTCAGCCATATGCTTTTATGTCAACCTGGGGGTCCCCTAGGTTGTGCCGGGGCCATGCCCCGCCCCCTCCACTTCATAAAATGCCTTATAGCTCAGAAACCTTACAGATCCCAACCCCAAAACCATATATATTCTTGTTCCTTATGATAAGATGCATTAAGTGACACCAACCTGGGGGTCCCCCTGGGATGTGCCGGGGACATGCCCCACCCCCTCCACTTCATAAAATGCCATTTATCTCAGAAACCATTGAGATCCCCACCCCTAAACCATATATATTCTAGTTCCTTATGATAAGACACATTCAGTGATACCAACATTGGGGTCTCTCTGGGGTGCGCTGGGGCCATGCCCCACCCTTCCACTTCATAAATGCCATATATCTCAGAAACCATTCAGATCCCCACCCCTAAACTATATATATTCTTGTTTCTTATGATAAGACGCATTCAGTGACACCAATCTGAGGGTCCCCTAGGATGTGGCGGGGCTTATGCCCCACCCCCTCCACTTCGTAAAAGGCTGAATATCTCAGAAACCGTTCAGATCCCCACCCCTAAACCATTTAAATTCTTGTTCATTATGATAAGACGCATTCAGTGATACCAACCTTAGGGTCTCCCTTGCCGCACGGGGGCTATGCCCGACCCCTCCACTTCATAAAAGGCTCAATATCTCAGAAACCGTTCAGATCCCCACCCCTAAACCATATAAATTATTGTTCCTTTTGTTAAGATGCATTCAGTGATATCAACCTAAGGATCTCCCAGGCCGCACCAGGGCTATGCCCCAACCTTCCACTTCATAAAAGGTGATATATCTCGGAAACCCTTCAGATCCCCACCCCAAAACCATGTATATTTTTGTTTCTTATGAAAAGACGCATTCAGTGACACCAATCTGGGGGTCCCCTAGGATGTGCCAGGGCTATGCCCCACCCCCTGCACTTAGTAAAAGCCCAATATCTCAGAAACCGTTCAGATCCCCACCCCTAAAGCATATAAATTCTTGTTACTTATGATAAGACGCATTCAGTGATACCAATCTAAGGGTCACCCGGGCCGCACGGGGGCTGTGCCCCACAACTCCACTTCATAAAAGGTGATACGTCTCGGAAACCATTCAGATCCCCATCCCAAAACCATATATATTCTTGTTTCATATGATAAGACGCATTCATTGAAACCAACCTGGGGGTCCTCTGGGGTGTGCCCGGGCCATGCCCAACCCCCTCCACTTCGTAAAAGGCTCAATATCTCAGAAACCATTCAGAACCCCCACCCCTAAACCATATATATTCTTGTTCCTTATGATGAGACACATTCAGTGATACCAACCTAGGGGTCTCTGGGGGTGTGCTGGGGCTATGCCCCACCCTTACACTTCATAAAATGCAATATATCTCAGAAACTGTTCAGATCCCCACCCCTAAAATATGTATATTTGTGTTCCCTATAATAAGACTCATTCACTCACATCAATGCGTCTATGTGCTAGGGCAACATGCTGATGCCATGGCCCACGCCTCTACTTCATAAAAGGCCATATATCTCAGACACCATTAAGATCCCCACCTCATAATCATATATATTCTTGTTTCTTATGATTAGACACATTCAGTCACACAAGCTTGGTGGTCCACAGGGGCCATTCCTCTCCTCATCATTTCATAAGAGGGCCCCATATCTTGGAAACTGTTCATATCCCCACCCCTAAACAATATATTTTCTTGGTCCTTATTATAAGACACATTCAGTGACAACAATCTTGGCTTTCCTGGGGTCTGCCAGGGCTATGCTCCAACCCCTTCGCAGCTTAAAAGGCCTTATATCTCAGGAACAGTACACATCCCAACCCCTAAACCATATATATTCATGTGCCTTATGATAAGATGGATTCAGTGATACCATTCAGGGCTCTGTTGGGTCCATGTCTCATCCTTCCTCCTCATAAAAGGCCTAATATTTCAGATACAGAGTCCACATGGGTGCTCATTTTGAAATGGGGGTTTGTTTGTGAGACTTTATAAGCAATAAATTAAAACCTGAAACCATACATGGCTGCCAGTGGGCAGTGTCCGCCTGAGTTCTGGTGAGCATTGTGGCCCATGGGCCTCTTGTTTTGTTGGAAGAAAACAATATCAGTTTGTAAGAAAATTACATTTCAAAATGGTCCATTTTTGAACGTCTGTTTCTCCATTGTCCTTCATTAGAAACATACCATTTTTACACCAAAATATACTTAAGTGTGTGTTCTAGCAACGACGAGACGTGATTTTTCCAAAAACTTGATTTTTAACATTTTATCCATGCCGATAGAACCCCTATCAACATGTAGCGTTCACTATACATTGTCATCCATGTATACAGCATGACGGACGGATTAAATTTAGCACTGGGGTAAATAAGCGTAGCGATAATAAAAATTATGTCAAATCGTTATTATGGCTTTTCGACAAAACAAACATTTTTCCCCTCTTGTATTTATTTAATGCATAATAATATTTACCAAATTAACGGAAGAAGAAAGGAAAGCATTAACTCGGCATAAAAGTATTTAGAATAAAATCCGTTGTGCAGGATATTTTTACCCACGATTAGCATGTTTATACCCCTGACTTACCTGGAGAATTTACCGACCATGTATACAGAAATGGCAGTCAAAATGACCGTTCGGTGGGTGTTTAAAAGAATGGATATAATGTTATCATGGCAGTTTTTTGAAAAACTACTTCTCGTCCTTGCTAGGACATGGAATATACTTTAGATTTATGTAAAAACAGAATGTTTCCAGGAAAGGACAATGGAGAAACCTATGTTCAAAAACTGACCATTTTGGAAGGTAATTTTCTAATAAAGTAATTTATTATTTTTTCTTCTAACAACAAACATACACTTTTTAATAAGCACATTGTTTGATTTTTCATATAATTTGGAACATTATGGGTTGCTTTTCTAGAAATTTGTCGACATTCTGAACAACAGTAAATTTTAGCTAACGTGTCAGGTTGACATTTGTATATACCTTAAGGGGAATGGGAACACCTGGCTGTTTTTTTCGCCATTTTTTCGAAGGGAGACAACTTTCAGGACTTCCTGTGCGCTTTTCTATAAGCTCTGTCCAGCTGAAAAAGGGGTCATCTCTTAAAGGAAAGAATTTGCTCCCCAGGAGCAAATTCTTTCCTTTAAGAGTTGACCCCTATTGAAATGGGACACAAAAATACTTTTGCAGGAGTTGCCTCCCCTGAAGGTGTTCCCATTCCCCTTAAAACGGTCGAACTTCACCAAAGACACGTACAAATTTCGGACCATGAAAGTTTGTTGAAAACAGGGGTGCGTGGGTCAGTCAAGATAAGTGGGCCTAGATTTATATCTTGTTTTACCAATATATGACAATGGAATCTTCCACTTAATAACTTTGAAGTAGTCCATTTCCAAGTATAGGAGTGTCAGGTTGTTTTAGCTAGTGGAAACTTTTTCCACAATGATTGCTCTTAAATCAAAGAGTGTAGATCCTGATCAGACACCGCGTTCTGTGGCGTCTGATGTGGGGCCTACACTGTTTGCCAATGTCCCAGAAAGGGACGCTATGCATATACCGAGGGATGTTCGAAAAGAATTGCTTATTTCTATATGAAGACTTCAAATTTCAAGTTAGCCCAAAAGTGCTCACTTCCTGCCCTCGAAGTACTCCCCATGGCTACAAATGCAAAGTTTCAGCCGATGTATCCACTTCTTGAAGGCAATGAATGGCAGATCCAGGTGCCTGTCGGGACCGGTATTTCCGCCCAGCAAGGAATGATTTCAATTTCGGAAACAAAAAGAAATCACATAAGGCAAGGTCTGGGGAATACGGGAGGGGGGGGGGGAGTGGGGGTGCGGGGGTGAGACAAAACAGTTACTTTTTCTTTCTTAAAAAACGCCGTAACTGTTGCGGAGGTATGAGCGGTTGCATTGTATGGAACAGGATTTAGGTAAAAACTCAATTATGCAACATTGAGATTGCAATATGCAATTTTGATATTCTGTTATGCTATATTCAGTTACAATTGTGCAACACTGCATTATGATATTCATTTTTGTAGTCTGCTTTTGGAATTTGTGTACTTTTCTTTCTGCGTCTCGTCCTATTTTGCAACTTGAAATTCCGCTTCTGCTTCTTCTAGTTCTCATTATTCTCGTTCAGTGGCGCTGTGATCGTTCTTTCGTACCGTTCCCGTAAACGTCCGCCTGTATTCGGCAGATACCCCAAAAAATCTGCAAGCGTATTGGTGACGCAGAGGAGTGAAAGAAACGAGAGAACTATATTTTTGGCATAAAACGGACGATTTGGGGACACTACACCCTTCCCGATAAAATCATTTACCCATACTTTTTATTTTATATATCAGACCAGGAATCAGCTTTGCTGTGTTTGTTTTGTGTCCAAGTTTTATCTAAATATATCGCAAATGTGTTCAGGCCATTGCAGCTCTAAAATATAAATTTGTTGTAAATACTTATACTAATAATTTAGTATGGCACAGAAAGGCTCCCGTCCTATGTCGTGTAGACCTTTGTGAGACTGCTCCATTATGATCACCTGAAAGCAAACATAGTTACAACTCTCTTTCGTGAAAATGCTTTCAGAGGAACTACGAATTACGTTCCCTCTCTAACATTTATTTCTGATTTAGGGCATATCCAACGGAATTTCTAAAACTAGGCATTTTGGTTCTCTTGTTTGATTCGATGTTTAACGTCACCGACAACACAATATAGGTCATTTTGGAGACGTTGCTTCCACTCTTGTGGGACTTTTACCCGACACTGAGATGAAATGACATCTCAAAGCCCTGTCGCCCAATGAAACCAATAGGGTTTGTAAGCACCGCTTTGGCTCGGTAGACTTAGATCCTCTAAGCGGTTTACCAGTACTGGTGTGCGGGTCGGTTTCAGTTCATGCAGCCCATCTATTTCTTCAAGCCCCGATGGCCGGGGGTCTGATTCCCTGTTTATTTTCTCACATGTTTATATAGATGTTCGTAACTGTTTGTGTTAAATGCATTCATTAATTTATAAGAAAATAGAAAACTATCTGACTTTTTATACTAGATTTTTGGCTTCAAGTGACAAAACGCAAAAGTTTTCTACTTTTTTGACAAAACACAACGCGAAGCAAATTCTTACATACCGGAGTGCAGGTGGAAAACCCGCACCTGCTGCAATGTAACATATCAAGCGCTGGAACCCTCTGTGGCGTTGTGGTTATGCTACTCGCCTCATTAACCAGGTATCGCAGGATCGACCCCGGGCTTCTCCAGAATTTCGGATGAGTCTTTAAACCCAGGTCCCATCTCCGTATGACCATAGCTGTTGGTGAGACGTAAAACTAAAAACGCACTCACATACCAAGCGCATCCCACCATAAAAACACATCTTTATAATTCTGACACCCCCCCCCCCCCTCCCACACACACACACACACTTGATCCCCACTTTTACAGAGTAAAACTGGGATTTACAGGAGTAAACATTATTTTTTCTCATTTCTACTCAAAAATATAGATTGTGGGTACTCGTTAGAACCGCATCGAAGAGGCGCTTCTAACGTGTACCCAAAATGTATATTTTAAGCAACAGTAAGAAAAAAATATCATCCCGACTTTTCATCTTACAATTTTTGTTGTTGCATTTTTCGGAGTTAAAATGTACAAATCTAATGCATCAAAAACATATTTTTTTTTATTTTTTTTAGATTCTGTACACTTTAATAATAAGTAAATAAATAAACAAATATTGTCGTTAAGTTCCGCCAGGTAAACCTGGGTACGCTGTACGCGGTCTAACTATAATAAAACAAGAAGAAAAAAAAACTTTGGTGTAGACCTAATACATGGAAATACATGTAAGTACAAAATGGTTTGGATTCAGCCACTCCATTTGCCAAATCGTTACATGTAGAACTTGAAGAAATATGTAGTAGGCTGGTTAAGACAGTCGCGACACTAGCTCAGCAAGGTTTTGCTGGCTGAAGACAGACGGACGGACGAACTGACAGACGACCAGCTAATATTTTCGCGTTGTGATTCTGTTGGATGAAAGCTATCATGCCCCAGTCTAACTTATGAAGACAAACGGACATATGAATACGACAGCTGTCATTGTGACCACAGGTGCGTTTCTATGGTTGTGTGTTGGGGCTGAGAATGAGTAAGTATTTACATCAGGGTTAAAATGGGACTTGAGAAATCAATTCTGAGAAATCAGAAATAAATTATTGGTTTAGACTCATATTCTAGACAGGTTTTTATTTTTTTGGACCCCAATTTGATTTATATCAGTCTTTGTATCGACTGCCTATACGAAATTTGCAAAATTGCAGTATGTTTCCTCTGGCTTTCTTTGCCAGATCATTACAGGGTCACTGATGAGGCTTTATTAGCCGAAACTACGTAGTATGACCCATCTTCTTTCTTAATAGGAACTCATTTTTGAGTTTTATTTGAGGTACTGATTGTTGTTTTCCAGTTTCTCCGTATGGTCAGCTGGTGATGTAAATTCAGCTGGGAACGAATCTATGCCGGCCAACAAGGAGACCATCGCTCAAATACTCCTTGTGCGGACATACTTCTATAATATCCAAACATTTGCGTTTTAAGTGAGGTTGCAATTAGTAACTAATATCTTTATAAGTAACACCTCAGAAGGATCAAATTTATGAAAATTGTATCAATTAATCAATTTTAACAATAATTGCTCATTTCAAATCCACGGATTCGGCACAAACTAATCCCTCATGGTAATTTATTTTAGTAAATATTCAACGATGGAGTATTTTACCCTTCGTCAGACAAGTATTAACTTTTAAATAAAAATCCTGTTTCTCATAAATATATAAATAAGGAACCGCGCTGTAAAATTTCTTTTAAAGATGCAAACGTACACATTATTGTAAATATCCGAATTATTATATAGCTGGATAAAATTTATCGCTGCTGGCTTGAATTTGGCCCCTGGAAAAGCGAATGCGATTTATCAAACGGACGCTTGTCATTGGAAAAAAATACGGCAAATCCACGAACATTACCGAACGTTACCGTCACCTCAATGACTGGTACCCCGTCTAACCACAGCAGAATCGAAACTGAATATTGCAAAATAGGACGTCCAAATGCCATATTTAAATACAAAGGTCTCAAATTAGAATGTGCATGTTGCATATTCGAATAAAGTAGTAAGATATGGAAAGGTTCATAATGCAAAGTGCGGTTTCAACAATTCATATTGTAATTGCACATTGCATAATTGAGTTTTTACCTTAATACTGTTCCATAGCATTGTCATGTAGAAGACGGACATGTTTAAAACCAGTGGTAGGGCGTCGTTTCTGATAATACTTTTTCAGTTTCTTCAGTACTACGTCTTTGAGGAACGGGCCTCCGTGGCCTAGTGGATAAGAGCGCTGACTCTTAGTCATTAGGTCTCTCACCGCCGTAGGTTCGAGCCTCGCTCGGGCCACGTGTGAGACGCCAAGTTCTGCAACGGAAGGTCAGGTGGTTTTTCTCCGGGTACTCCGGTTTTCGCCCACCTCTGATTAACGATCGGCTCGATATGAGTGAAATAATCTTGAAAGGGCCGTAAAACCCAAACCAAAAAAAAAAAAAAAAAAAAAAAAAAACGTCTTTGAGGTACTTTCCGGTGATGCTTTTGCCCGTTTTCACCGGCACTTTTATTGCGACGCCTTCACCAGAGAAGAAGATTGCATACAAAACCTTCATTGTACTCAAAGAATGTTTGGCAATTATTGCGCGTTGGCTGTGTTTAGTGGCCCATATCTTATTGCTAACCTTTCTGACGGGCTCAAAATAATGGACCTAGGTTTCATCACCTGTCACGAAATTGGCAAACTGCATTTTGTCATATTTTGGAAACATATAAAGCAGCTTTTTGGCCACTTTAACCCGTTGCCTCTTTTGCTCGTCAGTCAACAGCTGTGGCACCCATCTAGCAGAATTCTTTCTAACTTTCAAATGCTTCTTCAAAATAAGGTGAACCGTTGATAGCGATATGCCTACCTTTCGTGCAATATCACGAACTGTAAATCTGGCATCTCCTTCAATGATTTCCTTTATTTTGGAAACGATTTCTTTACGAGATGCAGATTTTGGCCTACCTGATTTCGGTGCATTTTTTGATGGACTCTACACCAGACTCAATTTTTTTTCCGACGCCGAACTGTGTCATAAGACACACAAGAAGGTCCAAAAGCAGTAGAAATTTCAGTCATCAGCTTCTTCGAAGAACAACCAAGTTTTGAGCAAGCTTTGATTTAAGCCCGTATTTCACCCTTTAAGTCGACGCTTTTACCAACCATTTTTACTGCACTGGTCAATGACTGCGTGTATTAAAATGGCAAATTTTATGTCTTACACTTAGTCAAACATGAACATTTATACACCATTGTGTAGATATTGAATAGCCCTATACAAGTATGTATTGGTTTTGATGGTGCCCCACGGTAATATCGAGCATGAGGACAATTAAGAAATTCTTTTCGAACATCCCTCGGATCGGTTAATTTTCGTATTGTAAGTCACGTTATATTCAATTGAAAGCTAAAACCAAATTGTATGCAAGATGTGTTCTCAATAAGTGCTAGCCGGCCTCGGTAAGTTCAGTCGGATGCTGACTGGTGGTCAGGAGGACGTGGTTCGATACCTGCCGGTGTCGGCAACTTTCTTTCGTGGAGATTGATTATGAAATCTTTTCTACGGTCATTCTCTTCCTTCCGCTGATTCCAGAAGGGCAGTTGTCAGTTTCTGGTGAAAGAATGTACTCTGTACTGGTTAACCGCTTAAGTATAAGGCTGCCCAGGAAGATTGTGGATAGGTAGACTGACCAGCTCAAACATGACCTAAATAGTGATGACTGGCCAATACAAGCAAACAAATTATAAGTGCTATAAATGTTCCGTTGCTAGGCGGTCTACTGACCTTGGCCAGATAGGTTGTTCTCGTTGCCATAGTAACAAACACGGTCTGTTTTGAGTTTAACACCATTACATTGTAGACAAACTATACACTGTAAAAATTAAAGGAAACATTACACCAAAACTGATGGCAGCTGAACTTCGACCAGTTTTGGCGTAAGCTATCTCCATTGTATGCTCGGTAACATTTCACCGAATAGCCGGCTTTTAATCCAGAAAAATGGTGTAATTTCGCACTCGATAATCGAAGGAAAGTTTACACCAAAGTGTAACCGATCTTCATTACTGGTGTAAATATACCATCATTTTTGATGGAAACGTTTCCGGGTGTAATGTATTCCTTCATTCAATCGGTGTAACATTAGACCAATAATTAAGACTGGCTACACCACGGCAGACATTTACACTATGTAGTGTATTTTTTATCCATCTTCCTGTGATACACTTTTTTGGGGTATTATTTACCATTTTTCAACTGTAATGCCAGCGCTTCCGTAAAATGCTGGTGTAAAAAGTTGCTTTTTCCATTAGATTCTGTATAAATTCTTTATTAAACAGAAATTGTGTTTATACTGAAATGGAGTTTAACCCATTCTAATCTTATTTAGCAGGATTTTCATAACGCATGAAACAACCCTATTATCAGCCCCGATAGCGCACTGGTTAACGCTTTCGACTTATGATCGAGAGGTTGTACGTTCGAATCCGGCCACCGGTATCGAAAAATGTGTCCTTCGGTCCCACAGAGCTTGCGACCGTTTTGTGACTGATTTCGTTTGTTTGTTTGTTTGTTTGATTGATTTGAGGTTTAACGTCCACGTCAACACTGTATAGGTCATTTTGGAGGCGTTGCTTCCAATTTTGTAGAACTTTTACCCGACGTTGAGATGAAATGACTTCTTAAGCCCTGTCGCCCAATCAACCAATAGGGTTTATAAGCATGGGCAATGAGGCACTGCTTTGCCTGGGCAGACTTAGATCCTCTAAGCGATTTACCATTACTCGTGAGCTGCCGGGTTAGCTCTGCGTGGAAGCATCATGCAGCTCATTTATTTTTCCAAGCCCCGATGGGCGGGGGAGGTACTGATTCCGTTTGCAATTGACTCGCGACTCTGTCACCGACCAGTCGCCGTACAATCGGCGATAGTTTTTGCATGCAGTCGGCGATTGATAGGCGACCTGTCGCCGAAGGATCGGCGACTGCTTTGCAACTACATATAGTTTGGAGTGATCGGCGACCAGTCGGCGACCAATCTGCGACTCTTCTGAGACTAGTTGTAACCGAACGGCGACTGGTTGGAGACTGTTTGGCGACCGTTCTGCGATCGAAACAAAATTTCGTTGTAGTTGGCACTGCAAACTTTCAGCGATTTATTGACGCACGCTTGAAACCTCCTTCGAACCTTTCGGCGTCCTGTCGGTGACTAGTCGCCGATCGGTCGCCGATCAGTCGCCGTCTCATCAGTGGTTAGTCGCCGATCAATTGCCGAAAAGTCGCCGATCAATCGCCTTACAGTCGCCGGCTGATCGCCGATAGGTCGCAGCAAGGTTGGCAAATTTCAGAGCCGAAGTGTTGATGAAATCGATCGGTGACTGGTCGGCGACTGATGGGCGACTTCCAGAAAATTATTGCAACCAGTACGCGACCAGAATCAGTCGCGGCTATTCTTTTGGCATGTTCAAAAGACTAGCTACGACTGATTTTGTTCGGCGATTTATCAGCGACCTCATTGCGACCATTAGTAAAACCTCACCGCGACTTCTCCAACCTCTCCTCGATTGTCATTTTAGTCGCGTAGAGGTCGCGACGCAGTCGCAAGCTCTCTGGGACCGGGACTTAAGAAATCAGGAGAGGAGACCAAGGTAAACGGGCTGAAGTCATCCACCTCCGTAAAGCCATCAAAAGCAAACTAAAAACGTTATATCTAAGGCTGCCACGATTAGTCGTATAATCGATTAATCGATCGATAAATTCCGAAAAAATGATTATCATTTCTGATTTGCTTTTAATCGATTACTTGATAGGTACAATTTACTACCCAAAGTTATGCCTAAAATAGCTGGATGAGTGGCAAACAGTGCAGACCCTGATGAGACGCCGCATAATGCGGCGTCTCATCTGGGTCTACACTGTTTGCTCAGGCCTCTGTTCAAATATACATCTGGTAAAGTGCAACATATGGGAAGAGTCATGCTCAGACAGAAATCCTGACAGGTATAATAATGACAAAAATCTTAGCGATTACTAATCGATTATCGATCGCAATGACATGACTGATAATCGATTATCTTTTCAGCTCCGATTAGCCAGCACTAGTTATATCTGATGTACCTTGATGATCTTGACATTAATGATAAAACCTCAGGCTGTGATAGCATTTTTGAAAAGCTGTAGACAAGACCAGCTTGGCTGTTCCCCGCAGAACCATGACAACAACCTAGTAACAGAAAACGAATAAAAAGCTGACCTTCGGAATAAACAATTCCAGTCTGTCTTTACTATCAAAGAGCAACTATCACTATCCAGAGTCTGCAGCCAAAAGCTCCGGTGCATGTCTGATGAAGGCTTGGTTAAGGCTAATGGATTGCCCCCTGATTCCCTGAACCAAAATAACCTCAATTAAAGTGTTAGGGATCTCAGTGGAGAGGGATCCTGAAGCTTTTTAGTAATTTGGAAGACAAACTAAAGTCCCTTCTCCTGTGGGAACTACGGGAAGAGACAGCTTCTAACTTACAAATTATATTTGAGCAATCTCAGTAGAAATGTAAGCTGTCGAGGTGGACTAGGCGCTGGGGGCAAATATCGGCTGCTAACAACGGACCAATCTCCCTCACATCACGAAAACACGCCTATACAATTTTGACCCCTTCCAACCCCACTTTTATATAGAAAAACTGGGGTTTACAGGGGTAAACCTTACTTTTCTTATTCCTGCTCTAAAATAGATTGTGGGTACTCGTTAGAACCGCCTCGATGATGTACCCACAACCTATATTTTGAGCAGAAATAAGAAAAATATCACAATTTTTCCTCTTGAAATTTTCATTTTTTTCGGCGATAAAGGTTACACTGTATTTGTATAGGCGTGTTTTCGTAATACTTGTAGAGGACTTTGCGCGGAATGCTTGTGCAGGCAAACGGACTGATTTAGTACTGATACAATGACAAGGTAACTCACAGAAAGATCCTTTGGAATATTCACCAGTGATATCAGAGGTAAAGCACTGAGCTAGAAAAACGGCCTTCTTCGGTAATCGGTCGCAGCCAGTAATCACCGAAAAAGAGGAATCCGGATCACAGTCTCGGTCACATCAGAAGAACCTCGGGTCTCTGTCCTGGGCCCGATCCAGTTCTCGCCTGTTCTCGTCTACATTGTCGACTTAATTGGTCTCCTAGAGGTGGCCATTCTCACGGCCTGGCCCTATTAGGGATTCAACCTTAGTCCAATCTGGACTACCTCACAGACAGACTGTCAAGGTCGTTTGTTAGCACTTTGCCACTATCGGTCCTCTCTAAAGTATGCTTAACGGCGTGTCGTCAGCAAAATCCGGACCTGAGATAACAAGTGTTCAGGTCACAAGTGCTAGGTCCTGGGAGTCGGCATCTCTAACCCATTTAGTACCAGAAATCCCGAAACGGGTACCCTGGCAAACAGTGCAGGCCCAGATCAGACGACGCATGACGCGGCGTCTGATCAGGGCCGCCACTGTTTGCTAAAAGTTCAGTCATTTAAAAAAAATATATATATGAAAACACAACCTGACACCCCTAAATTTCGAAATGGACTCCTGCTATATATAAGGAGGAAGATTCCATTTGGCACAAAAAGGGCAAATGACCTGTCTTGAAGATATTACAACTGACAGAATTATTGGAACCGCTAATCGCACCTCGGTATTACGCAGAATAAACTTGCATGTAAAAAAAAAACTTCCCAAGACGAGGGAGACTACGTATTTTCCAAATAAATTTTTATGAAAACACAACCTGACACCCCTAAATTTCGAAATGGACTCCTGCTATATATAAGCAGGAAGATTCCATTTGGTACAAAAAGGGCAAATGGCCTGTCTTGAAGATCCTTCCACTGACAGAATTTCTGGAACCGCTAATCGCACCTCGGTTTTACGCAGAAGCAACATGCATGTAAAAAAAAAAACTTCCCAAGACGAGGGAGACTACGTATGGCCCCATCACGAAAACACGCCTATTTAATTTTGACCCCCTGGAACCCCACTTTTATAATTGAGCCAGCGCACGACAAAACCTACAATAAGACATGTGCGCCCAGCGAAGACTCAAATCAGCCTGCGCATCCGCGCAGTCTGATCAGAGTCTTCGCTGTGCGCTCTAAGGATAGCTAAGGGTCCCTTGCTCCTTCATGCAGCCAGAGAAGTCTCTGGTTAGACTATATGGATGCGCAGGCTGATCTGATTCTTTGCTGGACGCACATGTCTTATTGTAGGTTTTGTCGTGTGCTGGCTCATATAGTAAAACCAGGGTTTACAGGGGTAAACCTTATTTTTGTTATTTCTGCTCTATAATATAGATTATTGTAAGAAAAATATCACAAATTTTCATCTTAAAATTTTCGTTTTTTCGGTGATAAGGATTGCAATTTAGTTGTATAGGTGAGATTTTGTACTGCCATCTGGAGTATGTTGCTCCGTATGACTATTTGTGACTTCTTCAACTCAAACAAGGGCATCGAAATTAAACAAAGTCAGTATCGTAGGTACCAGGCCTATAGTGATGCCCTGAAGAATTTGTTCTTCCCTAGAACTATTCCTCAGTGGAACAGTCTTCCCTCCTCTGTGGTAATTGCCAAAGCTGCAGAGGAGTTCAAAGCCCGCATGATGTAGATTGGGATCCAGAGGTGTGCGTTTTAGTACACCTCTGAAAGCAGATTGTAAATAGTTTTAGTAACTCATCCAGTGGGTTTTTTTTTTTTTTTTGTTTTTTTTTTTAGCGCACCACTTAACTGACGTAATGGCCAAGTATGACCGACTCAGTATATGAAGATAGATAGTATGGTCATTCCCGAAATTGAGGAATTCTTCAGATCCAGAAGACCAAAGGAGTGCTGCACGCTGGACCACAAGTGTCAGCCTCGATAGCGCAGTGGTTAACACGTTCGACTCATGATCGAGAGGTTGTGCGTTCGAATCCGGCACCCGGTATCGAGGTGTGTCCTTGGGCAAGACATTTAATGACATCGCCCCACCCCACCCAGGTGTAAATGGGTAGCAGTGCTGAAAAAGTCACTGCCTCTCTCTCGCGCGCGTGAAAAGTTCAAGAGCGATTGACCCTTTTAGTACCCAATGGAATGTCCCTCCAAATATATAGCAGGAGTACATTTCAAAATTTAGAGGTGTCCAATTGTGTTTTATTCAAAATTTATTTGGAAAATGGCTGAACTTTTTGCAAACAGTGGAGGCCCTGATCAGACGCCGCGTTCTGTGGCGTCTGATCTGGGCCTGCACTGTTTGCCCGGATACCCGTTTTGGGGTTTCCGGTACAAAATGGGTTAAATAAGCTTGAAGCTTCCATCGCAATCGAACTAAAATAAATTAGTAAAAACTAATTAGAGGATCCTCACCGTCTATCATCGACACCGGAAATAGAATCCCGGTGAATCGAAAGTAATAGCTGCAGGAGAAGGGGTGCCTCTTGAAAATGGATTATTTTACTGCTTGTAAGCTTTAGGTTAAGATTACTGTTATCAAATTTCAGTTGTGGACATAATTTGCTGATGTCATGAGAAGTGCTTTCTTATAAAACGCACAATTGTGCAATTACAGACCGAATATTCGACAGCTGGTACCGTAAACAAAATGGATTTTGCAAGTTCGTTATTGTTTTGTTTAATGTTTATGCCTTTCTACTGAAGTTTTTTCACTTATTCAGAAAGAACAATGATGGAAAAATAATTTGCAAAAGAAACTCGCCTTAAATTGTACTTTCAACACAAATGTTTGCCTAAACGTAAATTACCTGTTGTACGGCGAATAGTAGTGTGGTGTACGGCGTGTTGCAAATTAGAGTAAACGAAAGTGTACGGCGAATAGTTCCATGTTTATAGCTGATAACATTTCAAAAGTATACCGACCGGCCTTCCGATGCTTCTCTCACATTCACGAGGACTGTACTGCTCGGAATGTACGTCCTGTCAAAGTCGGGTGTTATATTTTGTCGAACATGCTGCTTCGAAATGTAAACAATGGCCGGCAAGAACTAAGGCTACATCAATAAATTCACCTGCCTGTCACAATATCTTTATACAGTGTCATCAGAATTTTTATAAACACGCTTCAACAAGTTTCACCCATTCTCTCGTCATAGCAAGAATCCATCACAATATAGTAATGTTAGTTAGGAACTAATGCCTATGTGTAGTTTTAAGACCATATTTTTTCACAAGGCGTTATTGTGGATTAAAAAGAAGTGCGCATTATGAAATCACGCATATTCAAATATACACGCGTGGAAGACTCGTAAGGGGTAGATGGCGGTTATGCACTTAAACTCATTACGGGAACTTTCGGCCATGACCTACGAGTGATTACACTACATTACGAGACTTCAAATGTCAACATTTTGAGATGAAATGACATCTAAAAACTTTTCGCCCTATGAATACAACAGAATAAAGATGCATAGCCAGTCCCACTCGCACTACTTTCTCTAGGTTCTGCGGTTCAATTAGTTGCAGCGGTAATAAAGTTACGGTGTTCAAACATGCTACACTGGTATCAGTTGCCGGGATAAATGCCCCAAAATGCACCGTCTATCGGATCGAGACGTTAACTGGAGCCCTCTACCCCCGTGCAGGGAGAATCCTCCCCTATGCAAGTTAGAGATCTTTGCGTAATTACATGATGAGTTTAAACAATAGTTTATTAGTGCCTGATTACACTCGTCTGGAGTCCATGTCTGTTGATCTGAACATTGATATTTACCATTTTGTCTATGGATTAATGATTTTGGATTAACGCTTTGGTACCACGACCTAAACTACATAACTATATACGATCACTAATAAACCATTGTTTAAAATAATCATGTAATGTAATCACTCAGATCCAAGTATTGTGACAAATGGAGTCCAGCAAGGTTCTGTGATAGCCCCAACACTGTTCAGCATGATGTTCGCTTCCATGCACAAAGATGTTTTCCAGGAGGTTGACAATGGTATACCGATTAGGTATCGTTTTGATGGGAAGCTTTTCAATGCTACACTGGTGTCATTTGCCGGGACAAATGCCCCAAAATACACCGTCTATCGGATCGAGACGTTAAGTGAAGCCCTCTACCCTCGTGCAGGGTGAATCCTCCCCTATGCAAGTCAGAGATCTTTGCGTAATCACACGATGAGCTTAAACAATAGTTTATTAGTTTTCTATATACGATCACTAATAAACCATTGTTTAAACTAATCATGTAATGTAATCACTCAGATCCAATTCCTGTGACAAATGGAGTTCAGCAAGGTTGTGTGATAGCACCAACACTGTCCAGCATGATGTTCGCTTCCATGCACAAAGATGTTTTCCCGGGGGGGGGGGGGGATGACAATGGTATACCGATTAGTTATCGTTTTGGTGGGAAGCTTTTCAATCTCGGAAGGTTGCAAGCCAAATCAAAGGTGCAAACAGAGGTGCCAGATGAGTTCCTCATTGGGGATGACATGGCAAAAGGTGCAAAATTACTATGTACTGTGTAGGCTTTCATCCTGCAACTCTGGAGTATGTGTAATGTACACCTGAGAGTAATGATCAAATGTGTCCGATCGCAGTAGTTATTTTTAGGGCAGTTCAACGGCCCAGTCAACACTATTTATGTCATTTTCTCGAACCGCTTACCTATCCACACTCTTACTGTGCAGGCTTATTCTTTCATTGATTCCAGTGTTGAATTTTGAGAATATTTGAGGGCCACTGATGAGGCCTAATTGGCCGAAACTAGCTAGTCTGGCACAGAAAACGTGTACACTCCATAGTTTCCAGTTCTGTGGTGTATTCTTTGCTTCCAAAGGATAACCATATCTAGAACATATTATATGTAAGCGGTTACTCTTCTTGAATCAGCCGAAGGGTGACAATGAGGGAGAGAATGACCGTAGAAAAGATTTCATGATCAATCTCCACGACAGAGTGTTGCCGACCCCGGCACGTATGGAATCCATGTCCTTTTGATCACCAGTCAGACGCACATCCGACTGAGCTCCCGGGGCCGGCCAATCGCAGTAAATAGATAGATAGATAGATAGATAGATAGATAGATAGATAGATAGATAGATAGATAGATAGATAGATAGATAGATAGATAGATAGATTAGATAGATAGATAGATAGATAGATAGATAGATAGATAGATAGATAGATAGATGGATGGATGGATGGATGGATGGATGGATGGATGGATGGATAGATAGATAGATAGATAGATAGATAGATAGATAGATAGATAGATAGATAGATAGATAGATAGATAGATAGATAGATAGATAGATAGATAGATAGATAGATAGATAGATAGATTTCTCCATGATCCGTTGGTCGGGGAAAGCATATATACCCTTCAAAGTGGGGGAAATGAGGTTGTCCATTATTGGCGTTTAGCAATAAAGAATAAAATAAATGCTCTTCCTCTTTCGCAGAAGAAATAAGATTCATGCACAGGCAAAACAGACAGGAAGTGGTAAACTCAGGACAAAATTTGAAAACCGGAGACGTGAGATCAAGACTGATATATATATAAAGAAAATCAGCATGATTTGTTTGTGAATAACTCAGTAGGTGATGTAAAGGCAAATCCAAGAGGTTCTTTCTGTCGCGGCTTATTTTTGTTACGGTTTGTCTGTGGGTGTTTGTGTCGCTTATATTATTTTATTGTGGATGGCCTGTTGGCCGTTTTGTGGGGTGGGCGGGGTGGCTGTCCTTTTGGCTTTCCGCTGTTGGCGTTTCCGTTGGGGTCTATTGTTTCATGTTTGTGGTTCTTTCCCATTGGTGTCTCTGATGGGAGCTGTGGGTTGATTGTATCGATTCCTGATCATTGCGTCCACCTCTATTTTCTACAGATATATCAATAGTCAGAAGAAAGAAAGACAAGGTATCCAACCCTTTAATAAAAGAGAAGGGAGCGGGGTTGCTGAATCAGACTCTGAAAAGGCAGGGAAACTAGTTTGTCAATTCAATGATGCGTTTAATGAAACTGTGCTCACGGAGGTTCCATTGACAAGAAGATCGGCCACATTTATGGATACTATTTTTGTGTCATCGGCTGGAGTGATCAAGTTACGTAAATGCTTAAACCCCACTAAAGCTTTAAGACCTGATGAGCTTCATCCTAGATTCCTGAAGGAGCTATCAAAATAGTTAGATTCAGTTTTTGTCCACCTGTTTTAACGTTCTTTTGATACAGGTGAAATCCCCAAAGAATGGCACTTAGCGAACATTTGCCCACTCTTCAAAAAAGGAGATAGGGTTCTTAGTCATAATTACCACCCGCGGAGTGGTCCTTAATGAAGCAATCGAAAACGTTCAGAATAGAGCTGCTAGATTTGTAATAAGCAATTACTGCTTTGAAACTGGGAGCATGACTGGACTAGTAGGAAAATTAAGATGGGAGGTTCTCAAGAAAAAGAGAACACAGTAGGCTCATACTTCTATACAAAGGTCTAAGAGGTGCTTCCAGCTTTCCAACAGATGACCTTGTTCCCGAAGCTAGGCACTGTAGAAAGCATCATTCATTGGAGTTTCAGACCCTTACTGCAAAAACTGACATTTATAAAGAATCACACTACCCCCCCCCCCCCCCCAACTATTAGAGATTGGAATGCCCTTCTCAATTCGATTATTTCAGCAGCTGAAGATGCTGAGGATTGTGCATCTAAGTTTATCTCTTTAATGAGAGCTAGGGACTAACATCCCATCACAGGTCCTGGTGTAAGAATGTCATTTAACGTGTCACCAGTAACATTTCTGATTCTAAATAAAGGAGTCGCCATTCCTATTCGCCGTACACTTTTTTGACTATATTCCGTACAGCTATCTGTTGTAAACAACTAAACGCCGTACACATGGATTTTTTGTTATTAATAAATACGCTTAGTGCATGATAAAACCATGGCCAGAAAAAGTTGTCAATTACTACCCATTATTAACGGAAACAGGTAAAAGAAAGTTTAAGCGGAAATAAATCAAGAAATTATAAAATCTGAAACCGATTTTCGAAAATGCTGGTCTTCACTCAGTACCAAGCATCGATAAACTTGTGTTCTTGACTTTAAATCGAAACATGCAGCTTCGAAAAACGCTTAAAATGTTGCAGAAATCCCTCTGTTATTTCAAGGAAATCAATTTACCCTGCACTTGCAGAAAATAGATCTCGAATAAAGGCTACACTCACCGTGCTCCATGTCTACTTTCGCTTTGTATCGATTCACCGGGATTCTATTTCCGGTGTCGATGATAGACGGTGATCCTCGAACAGAACGACCGCTGGTTGTATTGCATTGTCTATGAACTCCAACACTCGTGAATACACAGTTGTTGTCCGCGTTTCATGGCCATCCTCAAAGAACTTTTATAAGTAGTCCGTTTTCACTTGCAATAGTCCAGTGAAATGCACCCAACTGTTTTCTTTGTTTACTTGTTTGGAGTTTAATAACCTAGTCAACACTTTTCTGTCGGGGTACCTAACTGGCAAAATTGTACATCATCACGTTAACAAGTCCGTGTAATGAAGACCCCGCCCCTCTAAACCCCGCTTTATATAGGGAAAATAGGGGTATAAGGGGTATACGCTATTTTCCTCTTTTCTGCTCCAAAACATGGACTGTGGGTACTCGTTAGAACCGCGGCGGTTCTAACGAGCACTCCCAACCCATGTTTACAGTATGAATAAGAAAAAAATCACAAATTTTCTTCAGAAAAGAAGCCATTTTGGAGATGTGAAAAAATACACTGTGTCGCACGGGTGTGTTATCTTAATGTGGCGATTTACCCCTTTTTCAAGAAACGGACAACTACCCAACTTGCATCAGCCGAAGAAGAAATACGGTCAAGAGAATTCCTGACCCTCTAGAGGAGAGACATTTTTTTTTTTTTTTTTTTTTTGGTAAAAGTCGTCTCCCATGAAGGCGTATCAACTCTCCTTTATAAAGAGGAGTTCGTCATTCTCAGAAAAAAATAAATGCATTTCAAGTATCAAGGAAGGAAATATACAAAAACGTATTCGGTTTGATCAAGTGTTTTGTATACAATTAACTTTCGTGGCGGAAGAATAATCTACATGAAGCGAGGTCTCGGATCAGCGTATTCGTTAGTATACATGGCTTGAGCCAGTGAAAGCGTCCGGGCTTTCCAAAATGCCTTAAGCGAAGACTCTGTCCGGACTGTATGAGTACAAAAAAGCTGTTCCGTGTCTTTGTCGGTCGCCCAGACCATCATAGAGGCTTGGGTGTATCCCTGCTTACCGTAAAAATTCTAAAAGTTCAGACACCTTGGAAACTTGCTATAAATCTCTCAAAAAATTTAGCCTCCGCCCATCGGGGCTTGAAGAAATAGATGGGCTGCATGATGCTTCCACGCAGAGCTGTAACCGATCAGCACACGAGTACTGGTAAACCGCTTAGAGGATCTAAGCCTGCCCAGGCAAAGCGGTGCTAGTCGGCCCGTCCATGCTTATAAACCCTATTGCTTTCATTGGGCGGCAGGGCTTGAGATGTCATTTCATCTCAGTGTCGGGTAAAAGTCCCACAAAATTGGAAGCAACGTCTCCAAAATGACCTTAACAATGTTGACGGGGACGTTAAACCTCAAATCAAACAAAAACTCTCCAAAAAATTAACAAATTTCTTCCACGATCCAGCAAGGAGTACAAAAGAGGGGGACGGAGTGACAAACAGTGTAGATCCTGATCAGACTGCTCCTACAGGAGCAGTCTGATCTGGGTCAACACCGTTTGCTTAAGCCTATCGGTCCCAATACTAAGGATCATTAGGGTAACCGAAAAATATATTATGCGTCCTATTTACTTTCTTTCTTTAAATTCTTTCTACTGATACTGCGATCGGTCACATTTGACCATTACTCGCAGGTTGCAGGATGAAAGCCTACTCAGTAATCATGTAATTGTAATTTCGGTAGGGTTATTCACCTGCACAGGGGATGGTCCTCCCTACACAGGGGGGGGGGGGGGGGGGCTCCAGTTGACGCCCCGATCAAAGAGACGATGCACTTTAGACATTCATCCCTGCAAATGATGCCAATGGAGCGTGTCCGGACACCGAAATTTTATCGCCGCTGCCACGGATCGAACACGCGACCTCTAGCATCAGAGGCAAGTGAACTAACCACTGAGCTATACTGTAAGTATAGTAGTCGCAGATAAGACTGACTAGGCGGAGCTATTCAGGTATTATCAATTTATGTCAAATTCGCTGAGTACACCAGAAGATTCCGCACGCTTTCTACAGGGTGACGAAATGGTCATGTACGCCACAGCTATGCTTGTGTTACAGTTGAATTCACACAATCGGGTGACTTGGTTAACCTTTTTCTTAACGGAACATTCTTAAGGCAAGTACAAACGATAGCTCCGCCTAGTCAATCCCATCCGCGACCACTATATACGGACACAACAACATCTTGCCATACTCATATAGTAGTCGCAGATAAAATTGACGAGGCGGTGCTATTCAGGCGTTGTCAATATATGTCAAATTCGCTGAGTCCACCTGAAGATTCGATAGTGTGCCTTTCGCATGCTTTCTGCAAGCGGACCAAATGGTCATTTACCCCACAGCTTTGTAGGTGTTACAGTTGAATTCACACAACCGGGTGACTTGGTTTACCTTTTTGTTAATAGAACATTCCAAGGGCAGGTACTAACGATAGCTCCGCCTAGTCAATTTAATCTGCGACTACTATTTTTGGGGTCGATTGTTTTACAATTGACCCAAAGGTATAAAGGACAGAAACTGGATTCGTGCTGTTATCCAAGTGACTATCGTAATCCATGTAACTTATTTATAGAAAATAGCAGAGTTAGTTATATCGCCGTTGCGTAAAAAGGGTTATCTGTAGAATCTGGGCTGGAATCATTGGTTGGGCTTGGCAAACAGTGTAGACCAAGATTAGACGCCGCAGAATGCGGCGTCTGATCCGGGTCTACACTGTTTGCTTACAGTACATGAATTTAAGGGTGAGCCGCCGAGCCAAATGCAGCTTCTGATCAGGGTCTACATGGTTTGCTTACAGCACAGGAATTTAAGGCTCAAATGTCAAAGTCTAAGTCCCCGTTCCAAATCTACACTCGGGGACAATAGACCCACCAGTGCTCTCAGTGCTTTGATTTTATACTAGCTCTAAAAGTTTACTAACCGATATAGCTGGGCGAGTGACAGTGTAGAGTCTGGGTCTAGACTGTTTGCTCATACCTACATGGTAAATACGGTATATGAAAAAGCACTTAGACAAATGCGAGTTTAATTCTTTGTAGTCAAAAGAGAATTTCATGGAATTTGAACCATGAGATAAAATGTGTGTATCGGGGCTTGAGATTTGAAAGTATTTGTGCGTGTCAAGCGCACCGTTAAAACTAGAAGTAAGTCTCGAATTATCTGTGCATGAACTTTATTGTTTTTTTTTTGTGTGCTTTTTTTTTTTTTTTTTTTTTTTTTGGTTTTACGGCCCTTTCAAGATTATTTCACGTATTTCGAGCCTATCGTTAAACAGATGTTGGCAAAAATCGGAATACCCATAGAAAAACCACCTGACCTTCCGTTGCAGAACCTGGCGTCTCACATGTGACCCGAACGAGGCGCGAACGACAGCGGTAAGAGATCGAGTGACTAACAGTAGGGCTCGTAACCGTCAGGCCACGGAGGCCCTTTGGATACGTTGATTTAGTTTGCAATATATTCAACGTATTTATCTCATTGACAAGAGTAATGGTTACCCAGCAGGCACGTGTCGCTAAGGCAACGTCAAATCAACGTCGGTCCTACGTAGATGTGACATTGCTTTAACGTCATGAAGTACCGACGTTGATTTGACGTCACAATTACGTCATGTGCCTGCTAGGAAGACAGTACCCTAAACCAACACCTATTGGAAGACAACACATTGAGCGCCTGTATAGTAGTCGCAGATAAAATTGAATAGGCGGAGCTATCGTTTGTTCCTGCCTCAGGAATATCCCATTAACAAAAAGGTAAACCAAGCCACCCGATTGTGTAAATTCAACTGTAACACAAGCATAGCTGTGGCGTATATGACCATTTCGTCCGCTTGTAGAAAGCGTGCGAAAGGCACTCTACCGAATCTTCTGGTGGACTCAGCGAATTTGACATATATTGACAACACCCGAATAGCTCCGCCTAGTCAATCTTATCTGCGACTACTATACAAGGATACTGGTATTGGCTGGCACGATATATCGGATAATCGATTAATCGAACGATAAATTCCATAAGAATGATTTTCATTACTGATTTGCTCATTATCGATTATTTGACAAGTACAAAGTTGTGCCTAGAATAGCTGGATGAGTGGCAAACAGTGCAGGCCCTGATAAGACGCCGCGTCTCAATCTTTGTCTACACTGTTGCTCAGGCCTGTCTGTTCAAATACATAAGGCAAAGTACAGTATATGGCAGGAGTCATGCTTAGACAAAGACAGGTAAAATTATGAGCAAGTCTTCAGTGATTACTAATCGATTATCGATCACAATGACAGGACTGATAATCGATTATCCTTTCAACTCTGATTACCAGCTCTTATTGTAGTCATCCCGTTCCCGTTTCCGTCACACTGCTGAACTTTTATTCTTAGATTTCAGCTATGACATGTCAGAAAGCATTCACATTTGGAACATGATTGATTTTTGTTTTTATACCCCCCTCCCACCGACACACACACACCGCATACATCTAGCTGGGGATTTGTATTCGGCATTTAGCGTCAATTTTCAGCAGAGTTATGGCCCTTGTGTTACGTCCAAAATTCGTTTCCCTCAATATCTTGAGAAAGAGTTGATGGATTTTGATCAAATTTGGCATGTGACTTATTGCTGACAAGATAAAGCTGCGGGTTGTTACGCGGCATTTTGTGTCTATTTCCAGAAGAGTTAAGGCCTTGAATTACGTCAAAAAATCGTTTTCGCTCAATATCTGGAGAAAGAATCGATATCTTGAGAAATAATTGATGGATTTTGATCAAATTTGTCATGTGAATTTATGTTGACAACGTATAGCTTGGGATTGTAACACGGCATTATGCGTCTGTTTGCAGCAGAGTTATAACCCTTGAATAATGTCAAAAATTCGTTTCCGCTCAATATCTTGAGATAGAATTGGTGGATTTTGATCGAATTTGACATAACAATTTATGTTGACAAGGAAACGCTTGGGATTGATAAACGGCATTTTGTGTCTATTTCCAGTACAGTTATGGACCTTGAATTCCTCAAACATTCGTTTCCGCTCAATATCTTGAGAACGAATTGATGGATTTTGATCAAATTTGGCATGTGAATTTATGTTGACAGGCTTTAGCATGGCATTGTTACACGGCATTTTGCGTTTATTTGTAGCAGAGCAATGTCCCTTGAATAACGTCAAAAATTCGTTTCCGCTCAATATCTTGAGAAGAAATCAATGGTTATTGATCAAAGGGGGAGTTCCAAATCTGCCCACGCACAGATTTTCTTCAAACTTCAGTTGTTGTTTACTTGAGGTCTATCAACTACATATATAACTTTGTTTCATTTGATAAATTGCTATAGGTCTCAGGAGAGGCCCCTGAGGTAATCCCCTGTAGAGGTCATACATACCTGTGCACTTTTCTGTCTTAAATCAATAGGTATGATTATTTTCAAATTTTGTTGCTTTGACTGGCAACAGAACTCCATAAGGATTAATCTAATACAAAAAATGTAAATGTGTCTATGTCTTTTAATCTTCCTGATAAATTTATTTACAACATTTCTTCTATTTTTCATGAAAATTTGCAAAGATTAAGATGTTCATCATAAGTATTAGATGTGTAACTGATCTTGTCACCCCAAGATATTGCATATAAAATAGGCCACATATGTGCTCTATATAGCAAAAAAATTTCAATAAAATCAGAAACCGGTAACAATGTTTTTGAAAGCTAGATATGGGTTCAGGTCAATTTTTGTGCCAAAATCAGTTTCAATACCAGGAATCAAGATTTCCTTAAAGTGTACTTTTATTGTGTTTTATGTCCATTTAGGGCCACTTTATCATACAAACCTTAGCATAGGCATTTATATAATAAAAGCTCACCCCCCCCCCCCCCCCCCCCGGTCAGAAAAAAAATAAATAAATAAAAAATAAAATGTAAAAGAGAACATACATTAACAACGTATACAAGTCTAGTTTTATCCAAAAATTTTAAAGAGAAAAATAAAATGCAATCATGCACTGTCCATGATGAATGTTAGTGTTGACAATATTGCTGAAAAAATTACATTATGACACAATAGGAATAAGACCATGGTGGATCTTTTTACCCTATTTTATTTGGCCTTCTTGTACATTCTAAACCCTGCAATACAAAGACACGTGCTGTCAGTAATACTCAATGACGTTTTGGATTTGCTTAATTAATTACTTTCATAATCCTATATTTTCCTTAATTATTTTTGTTGTTGTCATTTTCTTCTTTAAAATAAAACATCAGTCAATAATTTGCAAACTTGAAGGGACAGACTGATTTTCTGGTTTGTTCTTATGATTGATTAGTCCTTGTATTGTTGATGCTTTCTTACATCACTTGGTCAAAGAGACTCATACTCCGCTCCCCCACCAAAAGTTTTGTGAGATCATGGAAAGAATTTTCTGCATTTTTTTTCTAGGTTCATTATAACATCTGCAAAAGTGTAAGGTACAATGTTTTAGTCTTCAAAATAAATGCAGAGCTAGTCACACTGAAACTAGTTGTAGAATTGTCATTTGGCATACACTTCCCTAAATGAAATAGGTGGAAGGCAAGTTGCTGTAACAAATTTATTTTATAGCTGATATTATATTTAGATATAGTTATACCATTCGCATATTTAGTCATATGTATGCAGTACCTGCCATCAATGTTAAGCTTTCTAGCTCTGTATTCATCAGTTTTACAAATGGCGTGAATCAGCTGTTAGCTGCACTACTAACATATTTGCGGAGCCAAAATCTGCAGTTGGCTTTATACTTTTCTATAGCACTGATAGCAAATATACTGTTGGCCCTTTTCTTCCTCTGAAATCGTTTGAAAGTATGAATAGTCTTCACTATCATATTAAATCATGTTACTCAAAAATAACTGGTTGTTTTCCAGATCATATTTAAGAATATAACTTTCTTACACGGATTTGCACAGCAGGCGACATTTGTTACGTTTTAAGTAGACTGTAGCTTAGTTCAGATTTTGAGGGGACATTCTCAGAGGGGCAAAAGAGCCAAAACAACAGTGTTTCCATTTTGTCTACGGTAATCTGTGTATACAGTGGGCCAAAAGTCCGTGGTATTTTGAACTACCTGGCACACCATAATAAAAACATCATAAATCTTGGCTATTCAAGCAAGCTGTGCCATTCCGGTATGACAGACTTTTCAAACATTTTAAGTTGACTGCATCATACTGCATAACACATACTTATTACAGAATCAAGAAAATTGGCTGGTTTACAGAAGCATCCATTTCACTTGCCAATTCAACAGTCTTTGTCATAATAAGCTTCAGCAAGCTTTAAGATTACATTAAATACAAAAACTCTTGTTATATAATGAAATATATTTTTATTGAATTGTTAATGAACGCTCAAAATAAATTGTGTTATTGGTGTCTCCCAGGGTACCATAACTGATACAGCTGCTGATTATATGAGCTCATACTATACACATCATGGTTTTAACATACATATATTCATGTTTATATATATTATTTGCGAGCAATTTCTCGATTGAAAATGTTATACCATATCTACAAATGGTTTGGAAAAAATAAAAATCTGACCATTACTATTCTATGTTCAAATGCAGTATGTTACCGGTCTCAGATTTTCAAGAAAATTTGACAAAATGTTCTACACATATACGGGCAATTTTCATATTAAAATGATGAGGTGACAAGAACTGCAACAGTATGAAATCAAAAGTCAAACATACTCCAAAAGATTTTATGGTTGTGAAGTCTAGGGTCTCCTCCATATGAAATTGAGCATGGTCTATAGAACTTTACCTGAACAATAGTAAATGTGATACAAAAATAATCTCAAATGACTTCAGTGATGCCTGAGAACAAAATAACTCCAAAACATAAGAAGCTGCTGTGTATATGTATACTTGTTTGGAGGTACACCTATTTTCAGATGCAGACATAAACAAAACATTGTAGATTAATAATGAACACAGATATGATATTGAAATAGCTAAATAATGAACAGTCATTTACCAGGTATTAATTATGCACAATATCATGGACATCTGTGTTTGGGCAGAACCCTATGGAAATTTACTATAGGCTGGAACACCCCTTTGGCAAGTGAATTTATGTTGACAAGATAATGCTTGGGATTGTTCCGCGGCTTTTTGCGTCTACCCCCAGCAGAGTAATGGCCCTTGAACGACGTCAAAATTCATTTCCGCTCAATATCTTAAGAAAGAATTGATGGATTCTGATCAAATTTGGCATGTGAATTTATGTTGACAAGATAAAGATTGGGATTGTTACACTGCATTTTGCGTCTATATTCAGTAGAGTTATGACCCTTGAATGATGTTAAAAATTCGTTTCCGCTCAATATCTTGAGAAAGACTTGACGGATTTTGGTCAAATTTAAGTAGAGTTATGGCACTTGAATGATGTTCATAATTCGTATCCCTCAATATCTTGCGAAAGAATTGATGGAATTAGATCAAATGAGGCATGCGAATTTCTGTTGACAAGGCCTAACTTGGGATTGTTACGCGGCGTTTTGTGTCTATTTTCAACAGTGTTATGGCCCCTGAAAAATGTAAAAAATTTGTTTCCACTCAATACAGCGAGATAAATTTAATAGATTTTGATATCTCGAGAAATAACTAAAATTTGTCATGTGAATTTGCGTTGAGAAGATATAGCTTTGGATTGTTTTGCGGTATTTTGTGTTCATTTTCAGGAGAGTTGTGGCCCTTGAATGAAATTAAAAATAGTTTAAGCTCAATATCTTGAGAAAAAATTGATGGATTTTGATCGAATTTGGCATGTGAATTTATGTCAACAAGACATAGCCTGGGATTATTGCACAGCAATTTGCGTCAATTTTCAACAGAGTTTTTAGCCCCTGAATGACATCAAAAACTCGTTTTTGCTTAATATCTTGAGAAAGAATTGATGGATTTTGTTCAAATATGGCATGTGAATTAATGTTGACAAGATAGTTGCACGGCATTTGCGTATATTGTCAGCAGAGTTATGGTTTTGTTTGTTTGTTTGATTTGAGGTTTAACGTCCCCGTCAACACTGTAAAGGTCATTTTGGAGACGTTGCTTCCAAGTTTCTGGGACTTTTACCCAACATTGAGGTGAAATGACATCTCAAGCCCTGTCGCCCGATGAAACCAATAGGGCCTTACGTTGAAAATTTGTTTTTTGAACGACCTAAAAACCTGTTTAAGACTACTGTGGGAGGTATATAATAAGCTCTGTTTACTGACATCTATAATCTATATTGGCAGAAACCAGAAAACTGTCGTGAATTAAGAAAACACACCCGTGCGACATAGTGCAATTTTCATATCTCCAAAATGGCTAGTTTTCTGATGACAATCCGTAATATTTTTTCTTATTTTTTTATACTGCAAACACAGGTTGTGGGTGCTCGTTAGAACCGCCTCATTGAGGCGGTTCTAACGATTACCCACAACCTATGTTTTGGAGCAGAAATAAGAAAAATAATGTATACCCCCGTACACCCCAGTTTTCTCTATATAAAGTGGAGTGTACGGGGGTGTTCATTTCACGGACTTGTTCACGTGATGAATAGCCTCCGTGGCCTACTTGGTAAGAGTGCTGACTCTTAATCATTAGGTCTCTTGCCGATGTTGTTCGCGCCTCGCTCGGGCCACATGTGAGACGCCAAGTTCTGCGATGGAAGGCCAGGCGGGTTTTCTCCGGGTTTTCCGGCTTTCGGCCTACCGGCTCGAAATAAGTGAAATAATCTTGAAAGGACCGTAAAACCAAAATCAAAAAAAAGAAAAAAGAACTGCCGCAAAATGTCATCAGAAAAAAAGAATATTTTTTTTTAGTTTTTTTTTTTTAAAGCTCAACTGGGCCGAAGGCTCCAGGGCAGCTTATAGTATAGTGGGTCGTCCGGCGTCCGTCCAACCGCACTTTTGACCAGTTATATCTCTGCAACCTGCAGGCTGATCTCAACCATTTCTCATCTGTAGCATGCCCCAGGTGGGGCATTGATGACATATTTTTTTTTTCGAAATCGAACGAAAACTTTGGTTGCTATGGTAAACAGAAGGTCCCATAGACTTACAATGGGAAAAGGCTTGCCATAATAGTAGCACCTTTAGTTTTGATCGGATCTTTCTGAAACTTATATGTTGGGGATAAAACCTCGGACGAGTTTGAAAACCGACCAAGTCGGCCCATTTATCATAGAGTTATATCCCTTTGATTGCTGAGAATGCCGATTTTTGACATTAGCATCACCGTAGCCCCTTCAGTTTTGATGGGATCTTTCTGAAACTCATACATTAGATGGCTGGGGACAAAAGCTCGGAAGAGATCGAAAACCGGCCAAGTCGGCCCATTTCAGCCCCTTCAGTTTTGATCGGATCTTTCTGAAACTTATATGTAAGGTGGCTGGGGATAAAACCCGGATGAGTTCGAAAACCGGCCAAGTCGGCCCATTTATCATAGAGTTACGTCCCTTTGATTGCTGAAAATGCCGAATTTTAGCTCACCTGGGCCGAAGGCTCAAGAGGAGCTAATAGGATGGTAGTTCCTCCGTCGTCCGTCCAAACTTTTGACCAGCTATATCTCTGCAGCCTGATCGGATCTTTCTCAAACCTATATGTAAGGTGGCTGGGGATAAAAACTCGGATGAGTTTGAACACCGGCCAAGTCGACCCATTTATCGTAGAGTTTCATCCCTTTGATTGCTGAAAATGCCGAGTTTTGATCTTGTCATCACCGTCGCCCCCTCAGTTTTAATCGGATCTTTCTGAATTTTATATGCGAGATGGCTGAAGATAAAAACTCGAATGAGTTCGAAAACCGGCCAAATCGGCCCATTTATGATAGAGTTACGGACCTTTGATTTTTATCTTCTTTTTACCGTAGCCCCTTCAGTTTTGATCGGATCTTTCTGAAACTTATATGTAAGATGGCTGGGGATAAAACCCAGATGAGTACGAAAACCGGCCGCGTTGGCCACTTTATCATAGAGTTACGTCCCTTTGATTGCTGAAAATGCCGATTTTTGACATTGTCATCACCGTAGCCCCTTCAGTTTTGATCGGATCTTTCTGAAACTTATATGTAAGGTGCCTGGGGATAAAACTCGGACGAGTTGGAAACCGGCCAAGTCGGCCCATTTATCATAGAGTTACGTCCCTTTGATTGCTGAAAATGCCACATTTTGACATTGTCATCACCGCAGCCCCTTCAGTTTTGATCGCATCTTTCTGAAACTTATATGTAAGGCGGCTAGGGATAAAAACTCAGATGAATTCGAAAACCGTCCAAGTTGGCCCATTTATCATTGAGTTACGTCCCTTTGATTGCTGAAAATGCTGATTTTTGACCTTGCCACAACCATAGACCCTTCAGTTTTGATCGAATCTTTCTGAAACTTATACGTAAGGTGGCTAAGGATAAAAACTCGGATGAGTCCGAAAACCGGCCAAGTCGGCTTATTTATCATAGAGTAACGTCCCTTTGATTGCTGAAAATGCCGATTTTTGACCTTCTCATCACCGTAGCCACTTCAGTATTAATCGGATCTTTCTGAAACATATATGTAAGGTGGCTGGGGATTAAAGCTCGGATGAGTTTGAAAACCGGCCAAGTCGACCCATTTATCATAGAGTTACGTCCCTTTGTTTGCTAAAAATGCCGATTTTTGACACTGTCATCACAGTAGCCCCTTCAGTTTTGATTGGATCTTCTTGAAACTTTAGTAAAAGTAAGTCAGGGTTAAAAGTTTGGATGAGCTCGAAAACTAGCAATGTGGATCAATGAATGACGGAGTTATGTCCCATCCTTTGTTGAAAATGTTTATTTTTGACCTTGTCATCACCGTAGGCCCTTCAGTTTTGATCGGATCTTCTTGAAACTTACAAACTTACAAAGTAAGTCGGGGATAAAAAAAAAATGACGATGTTGGCTCATCAATTGTAGAGTTACGTCCCCCTTTACGGCTGTAAAGGCCTATTTTTGACCTTGCCATCACCATAGCCCCTTCAGTTTTCATCAGATCTTTTTTGTAATTTACATGTCAGTAAGCAAGGGAGAAGTATATACAATGTAGGTTTTTGGGACAATTTTTTTTTCATCCCCGCACCCGCAATACTGTGGGGGAACACCCACCCACCGCCCGGTTGGGCCCCACCCAGTGGGATCCAATAGAATAAAATATTTGTTTGCACTCTGGCTGCCATATCGCATGTGCAGTACACTCTGGCTGCCACTAGGTTCTGGCACAGGATTTAGGAGAGCGCATCTTTTCCCCAGTCTACCAGGGGATCGTGCTACCTTTGCGGCGGTGCGCGGCGGACCGTCCATGTTAATAAACCCTATTGGTTTCATTGAGTGACAGGGCTTGAGATGTCATTTCATCTCGCTGTCGGGTAAAAGTCCCACAAAATTAGAAGCAACGTCTCCAAAATGACCTTTACAGTGTTGGCGGGGACGTTAAACCTCAAATCAAACAAAAACAAACCTTTGCGGCAGACGAATATAGTGCACACGATCGCAACTCGGTCCGACGCACACACCAGCACACAGATAGGGACAGAGTAGGGACACCCTGTACGCACGCACCAGATAGGGACAGGGTAGGGACACCGAGGGACACCAAGCATACACACAGATAGGGACGGCGTAGGGACAACAAGCATGCACACACAGATAGGGACAGGGTAGGGACACCCCGCATGCACACACAGGTAGGAACACCCAGCATGCACACAGATAGGGACAGGGGAGGGACACCAAGCATGCGCACACCAGAACACAGGTAGGGACACCCCGCATCCACACAGATAGGGACAGGGCAGGGACACCCAAAATACATACACCAGAACACAGATAGGGACACCCACTATGCACACACCAGCACACAGATAGGGACAGAGTAGGGACACCCAGCACGCATGCACCAGATAGGGACAGGATAGGCCTGTCATTGTTTGGCACCTGTTGGCATTGCCAAGGATTCGCCAGCAAATAGACAGCACTCGCAGGGCAACTTCCCAGGATTTCCCATCTAGAGAGATGGGGAAGTATGGGACAAAGTCGCTGCTTTCCTGGAAAGCCAAACACTTTCCTAGGTTTCCCATCTAGAAAACTTGGAGGTTTGGGAAAAAGCTATGCCTTCCAAACGGGAACTATCCCAAGACGAGATCCAGGAAATCCGCTCTCTGCGTGGCAAGCTGTCGGCAGCCAAGGCAAAGAAACGCTTTGGCATCGGGTCCACGAGGCTCTACAACATATGGCGAGACAAGACTGCCTCCGCATTTGCCGTTGCAAAGCAACAACAAACTGCTAGTGGTCCGGTTGTTCCCTTGGAAAATGCCGTTTCTGTTCCGGAGGAACGGCAACAACTGCATGCGACCGCGGGTCCGACTGTCGAAGACTTCTACAAGTTGCTACGCAACAGCCTGGGCCGACTCGAGTCCCGCATAGAGCGGGACACAGGCCTGTTGGTGGAGGCATTGGCTGCTCTGGAGCAAGGGGAAGACAAAGAAGAAGACGAAGATCGTGATGCCTTCCTAGAAGAGATGGAGGAAAAAACAGAGGAGGCCCAACAAGATACCCGGACGGTCCTCGAGAAAATAGAGCAAATGGTGGACACGGCCCGAGGATGGGTATACATCTCCATTGCCGCGGCGGTGGTCGCAAAGACCTGGAACCATTGTACGCCCATGGCTCCGCCACACGCGCAGAAGCCGCCGAACACCAACCCACCGGCCGCTGTTCGGAACAACTAGTAAAGAAACCACCGCCGGTCGGGCATCCCTTCTACACGGAAAAGGCCGCCCGCTGGCACACACTGTTGCCAATTTGCTTTGCCAATGTACCGTTGCAAAGCAGGTATGGAAGTAGTTCGCAGAAGGGGGCGCCTTTTCGGCCACATCGGGCCGGAACCAGGGGCGAGTTGGAGCTGTTCGTGTATATATGTATATATATATACTACTCAAAGTTTGATAGGGATCACTTTTTTAATGCAAAATAATTTTTGGATGAATTAATCAGCTGAATCCAAATTTGATACATAATGATAGAAAACGTATCCTTCACAAAACCTAGTGATTAATTTTGTCAACTGGTACTGCATTCAAGCGTGACAACAGCAAATGTCTTGGCACCCCCAAAATTTGCCGTAACACGACGGGATTTGGACAACTGATTTTTCACAAATTTCCAAATTTGTTTAGACAAACGTGCTTAATAACGTGTATGGCGTACAAGGGCATCAATTACAGTACGACATCGCTTGTGCATGCTCGTAATCCGAGTCTGTATCCGGTTTTGTGAAATCAGCTTTCATTCAGCAACCAATGCATCTTTGAGCTCCTGTAAAGTCCTCGGATGCACAGGTCGGGCTGAAACAGCACTCTGTAGCATGTCCCGCGCATGCTCAATCGGATTTAAGTGCGGTGACCGAGCAGGCCAGTCCATACGAACGATTGTCTCACGTTCCAGGTAGGAATCAGTGACGTTGGCAGGGTTGGGACGGGCATTATCATCCATCAGAATAAAGTCCGGGCCGATAGCATCTGCATATGTTCTCACATACTCATCAAGAATCTCATTACAGTACCTCACTGCAATTAACGTTCCGTTTTCAACGAAGTACAAGTCAGGTTTACCGTTCACGCTTATCCCAGCCCAAACCATGATTGACCCCTTTCCATAGCGATCATGCTCTGCCACATTCAAGTCATCGAATCGCTGTTTAGACATTCGCCACACTAATTGACGTTTATAAGTGAAGTCTAGACAGAATCTGGATCCCTCAGTAAACAGTACTGGCGTCAAGTCACGAACCGTCCACCTGACGTGAGTTCTGACAAAGTCTAACCCGTCTAGCACGTGCTGTCTCGTCAACGGGACACGTACAGCAGGCCTCATGGCATTAAGTCCGAACTCTTGGAGTCCGTTTCTGACAGTTTGTGTAGAAATTCGTACTCCAGTTCCGTTCATAAGCTCATTATGCAAACGCGTAGCGTTCAGGAACCGTTGACGTCGAGACTGAATCAACAAGAAACGACCCTGACGTTGAGTTGTAGCCCTTTCTCGACCCCGCCGCGGCTGTGTGAAGGATTTCCGTGGGTAAGATGCCGACTCCACATTCGTGAAACCACGCTCTGAGACACATTCAGAATCCCAGCAACACGACGTTGAGAGACGCAAGATTCCAACATTCCGACGCAACGATTCATTTCTTCGGGGCTCCGACGGTTTCTTAATTGTCCCCCTAGGCATTTTAGTGTTTCACAAATCAAATGAAATCCTTTTTACGCTTGGTAAAGGAACACTGACAAGTTTGATTGGTCTGTTGGAAAGCAGTGCTACGCAAGATTTTGGGGGTGCAAGAATTCATTTGCGAATTGTGAGAAGTGTACACTTTTATGAGTACTGAACTGCACACGAGTTTCTGCTTAAGATATTTATCAATATACCAAGTACAAATTCTGTCAAGAACTTATAAATTTTCTGTGCAAAATTTGGTACATCAAAAGTGATCCCTATCAAACTTTGAGTAGTATATATACACCCGAAATGGAGATACATCCCGTTCGAACAGTTCCAGAAGCTGCAACGCATATACGACGAAAGCAACGCGAGTGGAAGTTTCTCGAAGACCTACAGAACACGGCTGTTGCGAACCGGCCCCGATAGCTCAGTTGGTAGAGTGTCCGCTCCGGGGAACGGGGGGTCACGGGTTCGATCCCGGGCCGCGACATACCAAAGTCGTTAAATTGGTACTAGCTGCTCCTCGCTTGGCACTCAGATTTACGGGGTAGAGCTAGGACTGGTCGACCCTGTGTCAGGATAATGTGACTGGGTGTGTATATAAAAGTGAGCATTGAGCTCCCTGTCGCAACCAGACACCGTCGTGATATGACTGAAAAATTGTTGAAAGCGACGTTAAACCCGAATTCACACACACGGCTGTTGCGGAGCATGTTGCGAAGCAACAAGTAGAGACTTGTGCGACAATACTGGGACACATCGGCCGAGATACAGCCAAAACATGGTTTGCGTAGGAATTTGGAGAGCTCTACGCCGTGGAATATCGTGGAAAGGTGTTGTTCTGCGCCCCTGGTGGGACTGTGGTTGTGTAGCCGTCGCATGTTGCGAAGCAACAATCTACGCCGAAGTCAATTTGGACGAGAACATGTGTGTGTGTATCTGCGCATGGAGCTCGTGCAGAAAAGAGGATGTTGCCCTAGGTTCCAGGGGTTTGGAGAACACAAGAAGAACTACATGGAAAGGGGGCAGATCGAGTGGGGAGATCTAGAAGGGGTCCGGGAGGCTTCCTACGAATGGGCGTTGGAACTGGGTTGGGGTCCCGCGGGAGAAGATAGGATATGGACAAGGGAGAAGTGTGTTGGGAAGATCTTGGGGGAGATCTCGCCCGAAATGGCGGAAGAAATATTGGGGTGGGAACACGGGAGTTTGTACGTTGTGGCCATTTGTGGGGCTCCTGTATTCTGTACAGATCTTGGAGGGGTTGTACGCTAGACGGCTGGTGTGGAGGCTATGGAGACCATCCTGTCCTTCCTTTTTGTAGGCGTCGTCTTTTCTACCCCAAACCTGCAGAGGATGGGGCTCCGCATCTTTCCTATCTTTGCCGGCCCACCAAAGCGCTCTATCTCCTTCTACAGAAAGTATTCGTACGTTGGGTATTCCACATCCGTTGTCGGCTCTCCCCGCTCGTCTAAGGGAAACACATATAGCAGCATCATGGTAGGGGGGCTCCCCGAAACATCTGCGAGCAGAACCGTCTGCAGAGATATTCTCCTGGGAGCATATCCACGGCTTACCACAGATCTGTAGATTTGGGGCGATCTGCACCCGTCGCACACATGAAGCCTTTTTGACGAATTCCGCCTCCGACTCTGCCAAATTCTGGAGAGTCTCTACGCGGAGATTCTCCGGGGCATACAATACTTGGATTGGATTCTAGCAAACCTCCATCCCTCCCCTACCAAAGAACTTCTTGCTCGGCTCACTTCTATCTCCTGGTCCCGCACCAGGGCGTTGTGCTCCAGCGCTGGCATCCAGTATGTGGTTTTGTAGCGGCCGTCGTCCACCCGTTTCTTGAAGAATTCTTTGAAGTTGGATAGGATCCTAGCCAGGCCATCTGTGGCCCACACCGCTATCCTAGGAGTCGAATAGTTCGACAGCACGACCATAGGCTATCGAGTATCCAGGTGATGCTCCCGAAACCCCAGCACGATCCGACTATCCGGTTGGCGGCTAGAGATCCTGCTGGTCTGCATGGAAGATAGGATCCCCACTATCTCCTCCTCGGTTTTCCTCGAAGCAGCCATGTACTCCCGATGCTCGGTGGCAAGCTTGGATATCTGTTCTAGCTCTTCTCGCCTGTACCGGCTGTTTCTTTCTTTTTCTTCTTCCAGCTGTTTTTCCGCCTCCCTCCTCCACTTTTCTATGTTGGTGGCTTGCAACAGATCCCAAAGCCTCCTCTCTCTGTCTCGCATAGAGAGCGTGGAGAGTCGGCGACCATTGGCTATCTCCGACATTTCCATGATCTGGAACTGCGCGGTCTCCACACCGATCCGATGGGTCTTCTTTTCCCTCCACACCCAGGACACCTTGTCGGTCGGTGGAAGTAGGATGGATGGATCCGACCGTTTGGATGCAGGGCTATCGGTTTCTTGCAGGTGGCCAAGATCGTCGCAGAGCCAGCGTCTTTGGTGTAGCAGCGAAGCGGAGAGAATAGGATAGAATCCTCGCCGTCCTCCCGCGCACCTTGCCTGGTTTCCAGTATATCCGCCCGAAATATCGGGCAATCCCGGAATCCAAAGTCTGCCGCGGCCCATCCCACAGCCCTCCACGGTTTGTGGCGTGGGGCGTATCCGCATGCCGGCCACCCTGCCAGTCCCGGTGTGCGCATACCAGGCCACGAAGATTGTCCCTTCGGGTCTGTCGGCTAGGACCAGGCATCTATCCAGGCTGCCGGCCAAGTTTGTCCACAACCTAGATGGCGGCTACACGACAAACAGCTCTTCTTCCTCCGGAGACACGACGCCAAGCGCTTCCTCGACCACCTCTTTTGCCGTGTCCGTGGAAAGATCCCTGCCCCTACACGCATAGAGGGAGACCTCGATCCTTGTGCATCCTCTTTCTTGCACATCCGGGTGCAAGAATGTCCTCCGCAGGTGCTCGTTCGGACAGTCCACATAGTCGGCGAGATGGCCCCCATGTACTCCCGAACCTCCCCGGCCTCGAAGTTGGAGACGACCTTGTTGTAGAGCTTGGTTCGAACCGTGTACCCGCTCGCGCCCGTTCCTATCCAGGTGCAGACATGGTTGCGCACGGACTTGGTGTTGTCCAGAACCGTCGAAGCATCCCTATTCGCGAGCGCGCCGTTGGGATCTTCTTGTATCCTATATCCGAGTTTTTCCAGGTGGGCCACGAGAGATTGCCGGTCCAGCGTCCCGGAGAAATCCTGGGTGTAGTCGATCGAATAGAGGCCGTAGCCTTTCCCCAGAAGCAGTTTCTGGAGCTTTGGAAGCCTTGCCCGCATGCTGTCTATCTCCATCTCGGAAACATCCACCTTCGCCACGAAGATTGCGAATGGGTCCTCCCCATGCAATTCCTTCCACTTTTTCTCCACGAGCCTGTCGGTATCCGCCTCTATTCTTTCCACCGTGGCCAAAATCGTGCTGCTGTGTGCGTCGGACCGAGGTGCGATCATGTGCACTATACATGTATTTGTCTGCATGTGCTTCTCGCCGTCCAGAGCCTCCCGAATGCTCCAAGAAATAGAGGCCACGACCACCTGCGCCGACCAACCTTCCCCGGTCGTACACGAGGCTCTGCCGCCCCTGGACACGCAGTACTCCCTACGAAGGTATCCGTACGCGTACACATCGTCCACGAAGGTAGGGAGGCCTTCAAGGGATCGCAGCCGCGTCCTGCCCGAGTGCCCCTCCAGGTAGACCACCTCCGAGATGTCGGGAACAAGGTTGCTCTCGAATGCGTTTTCCGGAGAGGTTGGGTTGCCATAGATTTCTCGGAAAAGAGCCCCATCTGTCGAAAGGATCGTGCTACAACTTCCATTTTTCTATGGTAGTATACGATATGTCCACACTATAGATGGTGTATTCGATGCTTTGAACTACTTATTGTCTAATTCGAAATTTCGATCTACCTGGGTAGTGTGCGTTTGTCTGCACTACCGTTCTACCCGATAGACAACCGCTGCCGCTGCCACAAAGGTAGCACGAACTCCTGGTAGATTGTGGAAAAAATGCGCTCTCCTACTTCCACTTTTTTCTCCACGAGCCTGTCGGTATCCACCTCTATTCTTTCCACCGTGGCCAAAATTGTGCTGCTGTGTGCGTCGGACCGAGTTGCGATCGTGTGCACTATATTCGTCTGCCGCAAAGGTAGCACGAACTCCTGGTAGATTTGGGGAAACATGCGCTCTCCCTCGCTTTCGTCCTCGATACGATCAGCGCCAAGTACTTCGAAACCACTAGGAAGTACTTCAAAGTACTTCGAAGACCTATTGGAGTTTTTTGGCAACCCGAAAAAGGTCGTGGGATCCTCTTCTCTAGTTCTTCCTGTCCCTTGTTGCTTTCCTTCGTTGGTCGGTTCCTTTCTTCCAAGACTAGGCGGGCCGCTTGTGCTTCCGCCAGGATCTCCCGAAGTTGCACATTTTGGCTGTCGAGCTGCTGCATTTCCTGGGCAAGGCTACGGAGCTCGTCCTTGGTCTGCTTGGCTTCGGCTCGGGCTTGCTCTGCGTTGGCTATTGCAACGGTCGAGGTGCCCTTGTCCTCCTTGGCTTTGCACTCTGCAAGCTTTCGCATTGTCGCGTACTGTAATTGCGCGAGGTCGTCGTAGTCGGCTTCTAGCCCTAAAACTCTATCTGTGTCTGCTTCCTGTTTCTCTCGCAGCCGATTGGCTTCGGCTCGTGCTTGCTCTGCGTCGTCCTTGGCTTGCTTGGCTTCGGTTTGTGCTTGCTCTGCGTCGTCCTGGGCGTGCTTGGCTTCGCCTAGTGCTTGCTCTGCGTCGTCCTTTGCTTCGGCTCGTGCTTGCTCTGCGTCGCCCTTGGCTTCCTCGTTCTCCAAGCCTAGCCGAATACGGAGAATCCGATGTTCGCCTATCCCATACCTCGACTTCGCTGCCCGTATGCCAGTCTCGCCCAAAGCGATGTCCCGAATGGCTTCCGCGGACAGTTGTGTTTTTTCCAGGCATTGCAATGCTTTGTGTCCCCACTTCTCTAGTTCGGTGTCCCTACCCTGTCGTGCGTGCGTGCTGGAAGTCCCTACTCTGTCCCTATGTGTGTGCTGGTGTGTGCATACGGGGTGTCCCTATCTGTGTTCTGGTGTGTGTTTTTTGGGTGTCCCTACCCTGTCCCTATCTGTGTGCATGCGGGGTGTCCCTACCTGTGTTCTGATGTGCGCATGATGGGTGTCGCTCCCCTGTCCCTATCTGTGTGCTTGCTGGATGTCCCTACCTGTGTGTGCATGCGGGTAGTACCTATCTTGTCCCTATCTGTGTGTGCATGCTTGGTGTCTCTACGCCGTCCTTATCTGTGTGTATGCTTGGTGTCTCTGGGTGTCCCTACCCTGTCCCTATCTGGTGCGTGCGTGCTGGGTGTCCCTACTCTGTCTCTATCTGTGTGCTGGTGTGTGCGTCGGACCGAGTTGCGATCGTGTGCACTATATTCGTTTGCCGCAAAGGTAGCACGAACTCCTGGTAGACTAGGGGAAAGATGCGCTCTCCTAATTCTATTGCATCCCACTCGGTGGGGCTCACCAGGTCCCAACAGTATTGCGGGTGCGGGGATGAAAAAAAAATGTCCCAAAACCTACATTGTATATACTGCTAAGGGATAAAACCTTGGCTGAGTTAAAAAAAAAATGGTGAGGTTGGCCTATATTTCGGAGAGTTATGTCACCCCTTGATTATAGAAAATGCCTATTTTTGACTTGTCATCATCGTTGCCCCATCAGTTTTGATCGGATCTTAAAAGATTTGATAAGTTCGAAAATTAGCGATGCTGGTCGATTAGTCATGGAGTTTTTTGTCCACTTCTTTGCTGGAAATGCTTAGTTTTGACATTGTCATCATCGTAGCCCCTTCAGTTTTGATCGGATCTTCTTGAAACTACAAACAAGTTTGGGATAAAAGCTCGGATGAGTTCGAAAACTCACGAGGTTGGCTTATCTATCGTAGAATTACGACCCCTTTACTACTGTAAATGCCTATTTTTGACCTTGTCATCACCACAGCCCCCTTCAGTTTTCATGGGATCGTCTTGAAACTTATATGTAAGTAAGTAAGGGATAAAACCTCTGCTGAGTTAAAAAAAAATGGTGAGGTCAGTCTATAATTCAGAGAGTTTAGTCTCCCTCGATTACAGAAAATGCCTATTTTTATCCCCACGTTTTTAAAAAAAGTGGGGATATTGTTATCGCCTCCGTCCGTCTGTCTGTCCGGCTATCTCCTCCTAAACCGTTAGCCGGAATTGAACCAAATTTGGTATGCGAGTTGCTTACATGAATGGCTTGCGCAAGAGCACATTTTTTTTTGTCCCCGCCCCCCCAGGGGCCCTGGGGAGGGGTCAAAAGGTCAAATTTTGACCTACATTGGAGAAAACGTGGGGATTTGCGATGGCTTGCCATCGACTGCGCGCTCTAGTTGACCTTGTCATCACCGCAGCTCCTTCAAGTCTATTGGATCTTGTTGAAACTTACATGTTAGTTAGTCAGGGATTGCATGGATGAGTTCGTGAACTGATGAGGTCAGCCTATTTATCATAGAGTTACATCCCTTGGATTGCAGAAAATGCCTCTTTTTGACTATAACTCCTTCAGTTTTCATCGGATCTTCTTGAAATTTACATGTTAGTAAGTTAGGGATAAAAGCTCAGACAAGTTTGAAAACTAGCCATGCTAGTCAATTAATCATGGAGTTATGTCCCCCGCTTGGCTGAAAATGCTTATTTTTGACCTTGTCATCACTGCTGTCCTTTCAGTTTTGATCGGATCTTCATGAAACTTACAAACAAGTAAGTCAGGTAGAAAAACTTTGCGATTCTTTTTCTTTCGGTATACCGGATCCTAGCAGGTTTAATTATGTGCTGCCAAGGCTAAATATGACGTAATAATGCATGATACATCACGCGAACAAGTCCGTGAAATAAAGACCCCCTAAACCCCACTTTTAACAGAGGAAATTGGGGTTTACGGGGGTAAACATCATTTTCCTTATTTTTGCTTCGAAACATAGGTTGTGGGTACTCGTTAGAACCGCCTCAATGAGGCGGTTCTAACGAGCACCCAAAACCTATATTTGGAGTATAAATAAGAAAAATATCGCAAGTTTTTATCAGAGAAATTTCCTTTTTTGAGGTTTGAAAAATGCACTATATCACACGGATGTGTTCCCGTAATGTATGTTTTTGGAGCAGAAGTAAGCACAATTATGTAAACGCCTCAATAAAATCGCCTCACTGAGGCGGTTCTGGCGGGTACCCACATTATATGTCTTTAGTCAGAAATAAAGAACAATAGCCGTGTTTCCGCCTGCTTCAGACACCCCCCCCACCCCACCTCCACCCCCCCCCCCCCCCCCCCCCCACACACACACACATATACACACCCCACTACCCCCGACTCGCACTATTTTTTAACAATAAAAGAACAAAATAAAAATTTAAACACCGACCCTACCATTTTCAATTCCCGACCTTACCCATAGTCCGATAGTAATTTCGCGTTTTAAGTACATTTTTGTAGTTTTTGACATTATTAGTTCTTTAGTTCCTTCCAAAATACAGAACTAACTTTTTTGAGCATCTAAAATGAATTAAGATATACAGTGCAAGTCTCAACATGACCATCTTATTAACAAAAAAAAAACAAGGACAAAAGCATTAACACATAAAAAAATACATGCCCGACCCTGTTTTTTTTTTTTTTTTTTTTTTCGGGCCGGAAAAATAAAATAATCATAAAAAGTTTCTCCTACCTACCGACCAATATTTTTAGTAGAAACACAACTTTTTTAAGCCTAATGGTTACTCTTGTAAACCCCTGGGGCCAGTTGTTCAAAGCATCTTTAGCTTAACGAGCTCGTTAGTGGTCATATTGTTAACTGTCCTAGCAAGTACAATATCTAAAATTTTGTTAGTTTTGCTGAAAAAATGTGAGCAGCTTTTGCATTTGCAAAAGCTGCTCACATTTTTTCAGCGAACATATTAGCATATTTACCATAATAAATGATCAAAGATTTAACGTTATGTTAACTAACGACGTCGTTAGTTTGGATCAACTGGCCCCAGGTCGCCCTGTATAAAACGAAGTTTTCAAGTGTATTTCTTACATGCTTTTTAGTGAAATATAGAGATTTTCTCGGTGAAATCGAAATCGATATTGAGTGACTGATATCAATTTTATTGTTCACTGTTTGGGACTACTTTTTTCTCGAAATCTAATTCTGTAGTCAGTTTTTTCATTGTCAGATGTTTGAAAATTAATGAACTGTATCAGAATTGACGCTCAGCCTGTTCACACGTTACGAAGGCGTTAATGACGTCATTTTGACGCTGACGTCACGTATTTTGTCGCACGACGTTAGATCTGTCCGCACCTTTTTGGGAAATTAATCTCTCAATTATTTCAGTAACCATTCATAGAAATGCCACCCCAAGCTATTTCTCAGGTCCAAACGTTTAGTTTTCAACCAATATTATACCCAGCAAATACGTTGGACACCACTAAATTGACGCGATACGACCAGGAACAAAGTTAGTTATTGTAAGAGTGGGTGACGCTATTAGTGAAGCTAAATATTGCCGTTTTGAAGCATGTAAGACACAGAAAATTTTATTTTTTTAGTGTAAGATCAAATTTTATTTCACTCATGATGAACACCAATACTGGTTTCGGTGTTCATTCGGTTTTACACAGAAAAAAAAATATATTTCTTACATGCTTTTCAGTGAAATATAGAGATTTCTCAGTGAAATCGAAATCGATATTGTCACTTTTTCAAACAGTGAAAATACGTTTTTTTTATTTTCACTATTTGTGAATTCGATGTTTCTTTGAAAAATTTCAGATTATTTTATGTCAATTAGCTAAATGTTATAAATAGTGTCAGAAATTACGTTACGCACGTTTTCACGTCATTCGGATGTTGATGACGTCACTGTTAGCACATACGCGACGTAAATCATAATAAAGCACTCGACGGCACATGAGCGTAGCAATTGCGGAGATTATTTGAATGCAAATTTCAAACAAAACATTTGAAAAAGTAACATTCCAAGCTGTTTTTTTTTTTTTTTTTTTTTTTTTTTGTTGTTTTTTTTGTTATTTTTTTTCAGGTGCAAACTTTCAGTTTACACCCAATATTATACCCAGTTAACACGCTGAACACCTCTATATCGACGCGAAATCGCCCTGGAGAAAAGTTTAATCTCTGTGATGATGGCTGTTGCTTTGTAAATGCGTTGCAAATTACAGTTTAACCCATTTAGTACCGGAAACCCCTAAACGGGTAGTTGACAAAGAGTGCAGACCCAGATCAGACGCCGCAGAACGCGGCGTCTGATCAGGGCCTACACTCTTTGCGAAAAGTTCAGCTATTTTCCTAATAAATTTTGAAGAAAACACAACCTGACACGCCTAAATTTTGAAATGGACTCCTGGTATATATATATGGAGGAAGATTCCATTTGGTACAAAAAGGGTTAAAGCATGAAACAGAAAATTTGATTTTATTAGTGCAAGATCAATTTTTATTTCACTCATGAACACCAAGAGTTGTGAAAATACTACTTTTTATGTTCATCCGGTTCTTTCACTGAAAAAAAACAAATATCCTCTATTTATTACACCGACTTGTTAACCCATTGTATACTAGTGGACTCTTCCATTGCTATATGTTGAACAAGTCCGTAGGTCATATAAGGTGTGTCAGGCCTATTTATTTCGTTTTTATTCTATTTTTGACGGAAATTCTGTCAGCAAACAGTGCAGGCCCTGATTAGACGCCGCGTTCTGCGGCGTCTGATCTGGGCCTGCACTGTTTGCCAAGGTACCCCTTTAGGAGTTTCCCGTATGCAATGGGTTAACGTAGTGTGTTTCTTATTTTTGTTTCAAGCATAGATTGTGAGCGCTCGTTAGAACCGCCGTGTTCAGGCGTATCAGTCTATGTCTTGCAGCAAAAATGAGCATAAAACTGTGTATCGTCGATAGCATCAATTTTCTCTGTATAAAGATTGTACAGACTTGTTACACCTGTGGACACAAATCCGTTCAAACTTTGATGCGCTTCCTTTCATTTTGATCTGATGTTTCAGCCAGTTATTCCTTACAGGCTATCAGTCAACTGCAAGGCAGGAATAAATTCAAAACACAAAGCGTTGTATATTGCACTGTCCAATCAGAATACATGTCGAATGTCAGTCAGATCTAAAAATGGAAAAAAAAGTGCTTGTCACAATAAGACCTGCTTGATCCAGTTTTAGATTACTTTGACGAATGACATTTGCTTGTCAAACTAACTTGATGCAAAGAGATTGATTGAAAGGTACTTCATTTGAGTTTGAACGCCTTTGTGTCCACAGGTGTAACTGAAACCAAAACGTCCGATTACAGTGTACCCCCATTCCACACATAAACTGCCGCAAAGTAAGGGGCAATGGCATCGACATTTTCTCCTGAAGTAAACACTACCGGACATTCTGTACCAGCTGATAACTCAACTAGAGACATACCAGTTTGGATACTCGCCATGGGCTGTGTTACAGCGTCATTGTCAATACTTGGAGCAATGGTCATTTTTGCGTCCTTTGTTAAACTGCCTGATATCAGAAACTTCACAAGACTTCTGCTTGTTTACTTGACAGTTGCTGACCTCTTCACAGCCGTAGGGTAAGATTTTTAAAAAACTGTTTATCATATAATGACGTTGTTAAGCAGGCACTCAGCGTGGAACTAACGTTGAAACGTTCAACGTTAGTTCAACGTTGAGTCAACGTTTTGTGCCTACAGGGTAAAATCATATGGGCCCCGTCAAGCGATTTTGGTACTTATCACCTATGCGAGCAGCAAAGGTTCAGGCGAGCCTGCGCATCCGCGCAGTCTCGCCAGAACCTTCGCTGCTCGCTCATACAAGCAGTGAATCAAGAGGAACCTTCAGACAGAAAGCCATATCCCTGGCCACTCTGAATGGCTGGGCATGCGCAGTTAAAATTTGTCATGACGGAATGCTCGGCGGGGCTCATATGACAACCTGGGACAGCACATAATAAAACCTACAATAAGACAGGTGCGACCAGCAGAGACTCAAATCAACCTGCGCACCCATCCACTGACAATACCTCATGCTTATGTCTCAGTGCATAGATATTAGCATTAGTTGGTACATGCGATCAGCGAAAACTCTGATCAGACTGCGCGAATGCGCAGGCTGATCTGTGTCTTCGCTGGTTGCTCAAGACTTCTTGTAGATTTTGTCATGCGCTTGCTCACAGATACTGGCGCATTACGTCACGACGCCGACCTGGTTAACCCTGTTTGCTATTGAAATTCCAAATAAAATCTGATTTAAAACCGATATATATTTTGTTTGTTTGTGTTGATGTTTAACGGCCCAATACTATTTTACGTCATTTTTGAGCCGGTCAGTTTACCTATCTACACTTTTCCTGGGCAGGTTTTACGTACGCGGTTAACCAATACAGTGCCAGAAACTGACAGCTGTCCTTCTTGAATCAGCGGAAGGGAGAGTATGACCGTAGAAAAGATTTCATGATCAATCTCCACGAAAGAATGTTGCCGATCCCGGCAGGTACCGAGCCCGCGTCCCCCTGGTCACCAGTCAGACGCGCATCCGACTGGGCTACCGAGGCCTCTATCAAACGCGTTAGCCATTTTTATATATTGTGTGCAAGAAAATGGTATCCCTTTCAAGAGCCAGAATACGGCCGCCGCCATCGGGGTTTGAAGAAATAGATGGGCTGCATGATGCTTCCCCGCAGAGCTGAAATCCGACCCCACACGAGTACTGGTAAACCGCTTAGAGGACCTAAGCCTGCCCAGGCAAAGCGGTGCGAGTCCATGCTTATAAACCCTATTGGTTTCATCGGGCGACATGGCTTGAGATGTCATTTCATCTCAATGTCGGGTAAAAGCAACGTCTCCAAAATGACCTATACAGTGTTGACGGGGACGTTAAACCTCAAATCAAACAAACGAACAAGAGCCAGAATACCGCATGTCTCTGCTGCCAATTTGTAATATATTCTGATTTAATTGTTATTATTTATAATTTTCTTAAGAGGGACTATCTGTGCTCTTTTTAACCGCCTTTTCGAGGTGGTTCAAACGAAGAGGCTGTTCAAATCAGTACACACAATCTACGTTAATAACAGAAAGTATATCGTGCATGTCGGTTATTAGCTACTATGTCGGTCAATAGCTACCTGTCGGCCAATAGCTTCTGAGCAACACGGTCGGTCAATGGCTGCTTTGTGTCTCATAAACTATTGTTTGAATGACTGAAAATAACATTTTTAGTCGGTGAGTTCACGGAGTGAAGTCGCAAGACTTAAGTCATCGCTCGATGACCCTTCCAATCCACCATGTATTGAGTGGTTTTTAGAAGCATAATAGCTGTCGCTTTTGGTATATGACCAGAATTACTGAAATCCTCCGCTCAAAATGTAGTTCCTGCCTTAATAAAGATTGTAGGATAAATAGTATATTCTGTTATCAACACAGCTGTGTTATATGTCTGCTGAAAGTACAAATCATCTGTATTCTTTATAAGTATGAACGACCCGATAATCTGATTAAATGTGGCAGCTCATAATTGCTTTATAAACATGTAATCCAGCATCATTCTTGTGGTTTAAAAGATCTCAATTTAACGAGCAAACATTTTAAGACCCATAAGGTCAACAAGCCTATATAATTAACATCGCGTGAACAAGTCCGTGAACACTCCCATAAACCCCACTTTATATGGAGAAAACGGGGGTTCACATCATTTTTCTTATTTGTGCTCCAAGACATAGGTTGTGGGGTACTCGTTAGAACCTATGTTTGCAGTATAAATCAGACAAATATCGCGGATTTTCATCAGAAAAGTAGCCACTTTGGAGATCTGAAAAAATGCACTACTTCGCACGGGTGTGTTATCGTAATATATTAATGACACCCCCTATACCAACCTTTTTCAGAGAAAAATAGGGTGTGCAGGGCATACTTTTTTCTTCTTATTTCTCTTCTAAAACAAGGATTGTGGGTATAGTCGCTTCCGGTAACATCGCGGATTCCGAAACATCGCGTTATCGGTATTTTTCCACTGACGTAATTGCACAGCGCCCTCTAGATCCCGTTCAAGTGGAAAAATCCACAACCCAGAAGTCACGTGATTCTTTATGAAACTAAAATGGGATAATGAGTCGTTTCCTGATAAGTTGTATTAAACTCCCATTTTAGAATGCCTGCATACCCCTCATGTTACTTTTCATTCCCTAGCAGCTGAGAAAATTATCCGATGCTGACCCCGACTTTGACAGGTGATCGTCTGCTTAGCCTTTAAAAATGGCCGCTTGTTTCGATCACGTGGTGACGCCAGGGTGCGCACGCTTTGCAAACAAAATAAGGCTCCAAAGGGTAAAATTACTAATTGGCAATTAACTAACTTTTCTGTGAGGTTACTTTCTGCCTGTTTGTAACAGTTTCTGGTATTTTAAAACTGCATGTTATTTTTTTTATATTTTGGATCGTGTAATGTAAAGATTGGTTGACTGTATGTACTTTAATTATTTTTTAAGCCTGTTGATGCTAAGCTCACCACCATGAAGACTATATTAAAAGGGACCCAATCAACAGCCTGGCAGGACATAACATGCCCATAAAATCACACAAAGTTGCTTTAGTTTCAGCTAAAGTGAACTCTAAACCCATGCCCAGCACATCTAGATTAAATACTTACAATGGCTAACTACATTTGACCTATGAGGACAATTATGACTGATTTTTCAGTTGATGTTAGAGAGAAGTATTGTAAATGTGGGCTTTGGGAGACAAAGGCTTTTCGCGGGTGTTCTAGTAGCCTTATTGCTAATTGGGCCAAATGTGATTTTTGCTCTCCTTGTACACCTCATGTATTGTTCTGAAGTCAGGGTTGTGAGTCTTGGTTGCATTTTCAGGTGCCCACAAGGCTTCTCTAAACCATACATGTCAAAGCACTGAAACAAATATCCTGTAAATATGTTAAGTTCCTGTTTATATGTTTATGGTTTCTATTAATAAAAATAAAAAATGAGTTCCTTTAAGAGCAATGAAAACATTCATAAGAAAGGAGATGGGTCATACTACGTAGTTTCGGCTAATAAAGCCTCCTCAGTGACCCTGTAATGATCCGACAACGAAAGCCAGAGGAAACATACTGCAATTTTGCGAATTTCGAATAGGCAGTCGAGTCAAAGACTGATATAAATCAAAATGGGATCCAAATATTTAAAAACCTGTCTAGAATAGGAGTCTAAACCAATAATTTATTTCTGATTCCTCAGAATATTCACGCTGATCTCAAAGGACCAAAAGTAAAATATAAACTGCACTATGGTTGATGTACGGGGAGACGTTTTACGGCCGCCACAAGCTGATCTACCTTGGTTAAACTTAAACAGTCACAAGCCAATATTAAGTGTTCAAACATTGACACCCATAGGTGTAAAAAAAAAAAAAAAAAAATATTTTCCCCTTATGGAGCCTCAAGTGTTTACCGCGATGTTAGGATACTCTCCCTTGACAAACATTTTCCAATATGGCTACCGGTTGAAACAGAACTACGCTAAGTATTGAATTTCAAAGGACTTAATGATACATAAGATTGAGGAAGAATAAATGAACTTCACAACTATTAAGCAGTTGTTTAAAGGTGACTGTCTCAAATTTATTTATTTATAGTTTTCCGTAAGTACCGCGATGTTCCCGAAAGCCGGGCTACTCGTTAGAACCTCTTCATTGACGTCGTTCTAATGAGCCACTACAATCGATGTTTGAAGCAGATATAAAAACATCACAGGAAAACCTCAGTGTTTGAGCTGTAAAAGAATGCGTCTGCTATATACATTTATGTTAGAAGCAGAAATACATGTAACAGTTCAGAATCGTTCCTGCAACTGTTTTCTCAGAGAGACATCTTAGACGAAAATCAGATAATAATTTTAAATGTTACAGTCGAACTTCAATGGCTCGAACACCTTTGGGACCTCTAAAATCTGTTCGAGACAGGGGTAGTTCGAGCCACAGGAGGCATAACGAGATACTTTTAGACATCTTTTCGGTGTTCTAGAATGAAAACATTTGCAAGATAAGACTAAAATCTCCTTATGGCACTATTTCTTATGTAGAGGATTTCGCTAGGGACTCAAGAATGGGTTCGACACATCCATGGTAAACGAGCAATCGGTGTTCGAGCCATCGAAGTTCTACTGTATATGTTAAGTGCTATAGTGGTGTTTCTTCACATACAAATGTTGGACACTGGCAAATAGTGTAGATTCAGATCAGATACCCTGTAATTCACCGACTTTGAGGCTTGAGAAGCCTCAAAGTCGGTGAATTACAGGGTATCTGATCTGAAAATTAATTGTATTCTGTAAATACGGACTTGGATATTAGCAGTAACTTTTACAGAGAGCACAGGACAGTAAAATTCCGCTATTAAGACCGTCTAAAATTAAGAATAATTCTGCTTTAAAAAGCTTCTTTAAAAGGGTGTTTTATTCTTTCTTTCGTTGTGTTTTCTGCATACAGTGTCTTCTGGCCAGAGCCCACCTTTGGGACTGCCACTTTTGAACAGTCCCAAAGGTGGTCTTAACCCTTTTTGTACCAAATGGTGGAATCTTCCTCCTTATATATAGCAGGAGTCTATTTCAAAATTTAGGGGTGCCAGGTTGTATTTTCTTCAAAATTGATTAGGAAAATGGCTGAAATTTGTGCAAACAGTGGAGACCCTGATCAGACTCGGCGTTCTGCGGCGTCTGATCTGGGCCTGCACTGTTTGCCAGGGTACCCGTTTTGGGGTTTCTGATGAGTGTGTGAGTGTTCGAGTTTTACGTCCAACTAACAGCTAAGGTCATACGGAGACGGGACCTCGGTTTAGAGACTCATCCGAAAGTCTGGAGAAGCCCGGGATCGATCCTGCGACCCCTGGTTTACAAGGCGAGTAGCTTAACCACTACACAACGGAGGCTTCTAGTGGGGTTTCTGGTACTAAATGGGTTAATATAGGAATTTTACTGTATGTGCATCCTAACATTTTAACTTATAGAATTGTCACTATAAGGAATTCCAATGATATGTAGTAGAGTTTAAATACTACGTCTAACAAACATCTGAGGTCAAACGTAGACACCCCCACCCCGCCCATCGGGGCTTGAAGAAATAGATGGGCTGCAAGATGCTTCCACGCAGAGCTGAAACCGACCACACACGAGTACTGGTAAACCGATTAGAGGATCTAAGCCTGCCCAGGCAAAGCGGTGCGAGTTGGACCGCCCATGCTTATAAACCCTATTGGTTTCATTAGACAACAGGGCTTGAGATGTCATTTCATCTTAATGTCCCACAAAAATGGAAGCAACATCTTCAAAATGACCTATACAGTGTTGATCGGGGCGTTAAACCTCAAACCAAGCAATCAATCAAACAAACAGAGACAAGAACTCGGTTTAAAGATGCATTATTGAGCTATCTGGAAAAAATGCTTCCAAAAATAAAATACATATAGCCGGTATTTTTCTTTAAAACAATACAAATGAATACATTTTATGCAAAAATGCGAACAATTATGATGACAGGTAAACGAGTTTGAGAGGGATTCCCTAACTAGGTTTCGAACACTAGTTAGATCTATTTTTAGTTCGTGACAAAAATAGAATTCCCATATATGACGTTATGCGACGTTCATTTTTGCCTTGTTTGCTTAGGCCATGCATGAATCGGAAAAAAATATGACGCTGAATACCATGCCATATGTAACGACACTCAGAGATGATACTGTCGCCATGTATGTGTAAAGTGACAGATTTATTTTTAGAACAGAAATTCCGAACACATGTTCAGAGCAAAGGGTAAACACGAATGCAAACTACCATTTTCACAAAGTTCTGAAGCTGTATTTGGCTCCAAAAGTGTACACATGGCAAAGGAGTATGCATTGAAGATAAAAACCAGAAAAAAAATTGAGACCCGGTAGCTCAATAATGCACCTTTAAAGTCTAAGGTCTGAAGAAGCCCGTCATCGATTCATGACCTTGGTACATACACCTGTATAGGGCTGACTCTTAGTCATTAGGTCTCTCACCGCCGTGGGTTCGAGCCTCGCTCGGGTCACGTGTGAGACGCCAAGTTCTGCAACGGAAGGTCAGGTGGTTTTTCTCCGGGTACTCCGGTTTTCGCCCACCTATGATTAACGATCGGCTCGATATGAGTGAAATAATCTTGAAAGGGCCGTAAAACCCAAACCAAAAAAAAAAACCTGTATAGGAGGCGAGCTTCTAGTATAAAAGGAGACGCCTCCGTGGTGTAGTGGTTAATGGTTATGCTACTCGCCTTGTAAACCAGGGGTCGCAGGATCGATCCGTGGCTTCTCCAGACTTTCGGATGAGTCTTTAAACCGAGGTCTCGATTCCGTATGACCTTAGTTGTTGGTGAAACGTAAAGCCCAAAACACTCACTCACTCTGGTATAATAGAGTGAGTAATTAATGGCCATTTTCCCAAGAAACAATTTGTTTGTGGATATTTGTGAGAATCGCCTCGCATTCCAACAAATATCCATAATATTATTAAACACAATATTCTGCTCATTCTTAATCATTACCTCTCGCCGCTGTTGTTCGAGCCTCGCTCGGGCTACTTGTGAGACGCCAAATTCTGCGTGATATTTCTCCGGGTACTCCGGTTTTTGCCCACCTCTGATTAACGATCGGCTCGAATTTAATGAAAGAATCTTGAAATAATTGTGATGAACTTTAATGGTTTTAGTTCAATATATTTTCAATTTTATGGACGTATCAGAGGCATTTTATTCTATCGGTCTTTTTAAAACAGAATGATATCTTATAATTTGAAGTTTTAATTAATATTGTTCAAATCAGGTGAAAGTAACACCGAATCTCCAGCATAATACAGCATCTAAGTATATCGATAGTATTTATATAGATGTTTGTCCCATCCAAATAAACCAACTTCCTTTCTCTACTCAGACTCCAATGCTACCTTCTTTAAGAATCACTTCAGAAAAAGGGAATAACCTATAAATAAAAAATGCAAAACCTCACCTCCCTACCACAGCATATGAACGATATGAAGATAATGTTAATGAATACCCATAACATTACAATTATTAAATGTTTATGAATGAACAAACTACTACAAAAAACAAACTAACATGACATTTTACGGCCACCATCAATTTGTATTGCCAAATGAAACAATAACTGTGTAACACAGTGACATTTAAACACTTCTTGATAATTACTGTCTGTCTGTAATGACTTTCTCTATACTGTTCTTTGTATTGTCAATGAGGTTGTTATTTCACAGAAAATGTCTGACCTCATTTTGCAACCTTATAAATTACAATAGCATTATCAGTAAGTCTAATTAAAGCTAGCTACACTAGACAATGTATAAATCAAGTTATAATGTTTTTCACTTACCAACCATACAGCTGCTTCATTCTATCTATGACATAATCACAACTATCCCTGTTTATTGATCAGTTCATTTCAGTCCATCACAAGAAAGCATCAAACCTACCAGGCAGAAATTCTAAAAAAATAGCATCCATACAGCACTAAAACTCTCACCCAACTAATACATCTCAATTCAATAACAGTTAACTGAACCAAACAATGCTCACTATAATTAGTCACAACAATGAATTTACCTGACAAATATGGTGATTGAAAATCAATTTCTATCTCGTGACAAACACAGTCTGATCCATTTGCTAGAGTTATCCACCTTTCTGCTTTACTGTTTAAGTTAAATTTTCTGCAAAATCTTTTGACATACATACTGTCGTACAGCCTGTATCTCTAAGAATCCAAGCCTCCTTACCATTAAAATTTTCTACCAATCCATTGGCTTCTGGATGGTAAGGAGATGTATTGATTTGTTTGTTTGTTTGTTTGATTTGAGGTTTAACGTCCCCGTCAACACTGTAAAGGTCATTTTGGAGACGTTGCTTCCAATTTTGTGGGACTTTTACCCGACATTGAGATGAAATGACATCTCAAGCCCTGTCGCCCAATGAAACCAATAGGGTTTATTAGCATGGACGGTCCGCCTCGCACCGTGGTTCCTGGACAGGCTTAGATCCTCTAAGCGGTTTACCAGTACTAGTGTGCGGGCCGGATTCAGCTCTGCGTGGAAGCATCATGCAGCCCATATATTTCTTCAAGCCCCGGAGATGTATTGATCTTCTTAATCTTTAACAATGCACATAGCTGTTTCATTAGAGAATATATAAAGTTAGACACCTGGTCTGACAAAATTTCACATGGAATACCTACTCTGCTAAAAGTTTCTATAAGTGCATTCGCCACAGCTTCACTGTCTATTGTTTTGAGTGGTATTGCCTCAGGATATTTGGTAGCATAGTCACAAATAACTAAAATATATCTATGTCCTCTCTTGGATCTATTAAGTGGCCCTACAATGTCTATTGCTATTTTTTTGAACGGTTCATCCATAGGCTGAATAGGAATTAAATGTACTTTAGGAACTTTAGGAACTCTACCTTTTGGAAAACATTTCTGACAATTTTGACAGCTTCGGCAGAATTTGGCAACAGTCGGAAATATTCCCGGCCAATAGAAATGGTTTAATATTCTCTCTCTTGTTTTCTTGTTACCCAGATGACCTCCTAAAGGCATGTCATGAGCCATTTCCATTATTGTCTTTCTTTTTTTGTATGGTACTACAATCTGATCAATGCATTCCTCATTTTGCATTTTAAATCTTCTATATAAAATATTATTCTTATAAATGAAGTAAGTTTCTTCCCTGTTTTCGTCATTTATATTGGCAAGTTCTCTCACCTTGTTTAAGGTTTCATCTGCTTTTTGTTCCTTGCTCAAACTCAGCTTTCCTGTTAGTTGGTTTTCAAATTTAAATGATGCACCATCTTAAGTCGGTATTGAAGCTCTTTCTTTCAAGAACTTACCTTCAGTTATGTGCTGTTTCATTTCTTCTTCCTGTCTTAAAACTTTTCTGGTTCCTACACCCGAAACAATGTTAGGGCAAAGTCCCTCCTTAACATTGTCCAACACTTGCCCTATTTCTGAATCATTTGGTAATTTATTACCTTCAATGTGATATACTGAGTTTTCTATGTCACATTTATCTTGGTCTGTAACTTTCATAAATGCTGACTCACCCAAAATAATGTCGGCAAAAGGACAGTCCATAGTCAGTGCCATCATCTTACCTTTCTTTTCGTAGTGGGTACTGAAACATCCTGTAAAGCCTTTATTTCTATCTCCTGTTGGTCTGATTTCCCCATTTCCAACCATATGAGCAAGAAATTCCACTTGTTTGAAACCAATACAACACTTTGATGGCTTTGCTGTTAAATGTGCATGTCTTAAGGCATTGAGAATACTTTTTAAATGTTTTAGATGCTGATGCCAACTATCACTAAAAATGATGATATCATCAATGAATGAATCAGCAAATTCTTCAGTGCCTTTCAAAACAATTTTTATCAGCCTCACAAAGCTTGTCGCTGAGTTGATCATACCAAATGGCAAAACTTGAAACTGGTATTGCCCAAATGGCGTGACAAAAGCACTTACCTCTTTGGCTTCTTCAGATAAAGGTATCTGCCAGTAACCTTTTGTTAAATCTACTTTGCTTATATATTTTGCTGTACCTAGTTTGTTTATCACCTCATCTGTCTTTGGCATTTCTGAGGATCAAAAATTGTTTGGCTATTTAAACCTCTGTAGTCTACACATAATCTTATGCTTTTGTCCTTTTTAGGAACACATACAACAGGGGCGGCCCATGAACTAGTTGAGCTTTCAACAATATTTATTTGTATCTTTTCGTCTATTTCTCGCTTTACCTGCGATCTTAAAAATAGATAATTAAACACAATATTCATACAATTTCACCATTAATCAATCTCATCTTTTTCAATGAAATTGTCATTATAACGAGCATTGTCGTTATATCGAATGGCGGTTTAAGAGGGTTTGCTGTATTCAGTTTAAGTTCGATTGCAAGCTTATTGAATCGCTCTCGAACATTCACTCCGGGTGTTTTCACGCGCACGAGAGAGAGAGAGACAGTGGCTTTTACACCACTGCTACCCCTTTTTACACCTGGGTGGAGTGAGGCAGTGTCATTACGTTTCTTGGCGAAGGGCACACCTCGATACCGGTGGCCGGATTCGAACCCACAACCTCTCGATCATAAGTCGAACGCGTTAACCACTGCGCTATCGAGGCTGACATAAGAATTCGCTTTATTTACCATCAAAATTGTGGTAAACATGTACACCAGACAAGGAAATCCGCGTTTTTAGATAGGGTGGAAATTTTGTTCTTGGTAAACTACAAAAGAATAGAACGTTAAATGAAGTTAAATGAAAATTTTCGGTGGTGTTGTGCAAGTATGGGATTCTGTTATAGATGGGCGGTTCAAGCCCGCTGAGCAGAACCTCGGCATAGTAGCATCGGTTCCGCTCAGCACGGTCATCCCTCGGGTTGATAACGCCCATCTACAACAGAACCCCAGACTCTTATATTATACACAGCCGGACAAAAATGAAGAATCATTTACGCGAACTTCCTGTATTATGATATGAAATCCTGCCATGGACTTAATCCTGGGATTGTAACTCTTATCCAACCCGGGTTATCCTACCTAAGAAAAGGATAAAACATATTTCATTACGATAACACACCCGTGCGACATAGTGCATTTTTCACATCTCCAAAATGGCCATTTTTTCTGATGAAAATCCGTGATATTTTTCTTATAAATACTGCAAACATAGGTTGTGGGGGCTCGTTAGAACCGCCTCATTGAGGCGGTTCTAACGAGTACCCACAACCTATGTCTTGAAGCAAAAATAAGAAAAATAATGTATACCCCCGTAAACCCCAGTTTTCTCAATATAAAATGGGGTACAGGGGGGTCTTCATTTCACAGACTTGTTCACGTGATGGATGTGCACTGGTCATAGCATGTACAGTGACTTTCAAAACGCCGCATAAATGTCATCAAAATATGGGGAGTTAGGGTGGGGGTGCGAAAATTGAAGTGATTGGGCCATCCTTAAAACAATTGTTTGCTGTGCTCCTACCCATCATATGTGAGGTGGGTAGGAAGGTAGGTCTTTTTTTTTTAGATCTGAAAAGATATTTGACCCTAAAAGCACCATACAACAACCGGAGACATCATTTCAAATACTTATTTTCTGATTTTTCTAAAATGTCAAGCCTGATTGCCTCTGAAAAAAAAAAATAAAGCAGCAAAACAAACAACAAGGATGTCATCTTGAAATTTGGCATAGTGTGGTAAATTTGAGTTTAATCAGGATTTCAAAAAAAATATCTTTTCCTCAGAATGGTAATAAAATTATTTGGGTAGGGGCAATCTGTGTGGGTACGTAGGAGCACAGCAAACCAATAATTTTTAAGGATGGCCTTGCAGCATAGAGGATCTTAGTGGTTATGTATTAATGATTTTATTAAACGAGTTGAGGAAAAGGGGTAAAATGCGAGGCTTTGTCGAGCATTTTATCCCTTTTCCTCAACAAGTTTAATAAATTTAATACTACATGTGCACGAATGCAAGATGACATTAAAAACGCATTTTATTCACGATTGTTTAACAAAATTGTCAGTAGTCAGCCATTATTAAACGCGACGTCATTAAACACGGCTTACATGTAACGTTACGGGGCGTATCTAATTAATTTACATATTTTATCCACTAGTGGATTATCAACTTTATTACATGGCGTTATTACACTCTAAGGCTATCTGAGACGTGACGTAATATGATAAATAAAAGAAATGGAAGGTATGCAAAAAAAAACGAATCTTACATCGGTATGAGGGGTAGATAGAAAAATCCGTCTCTCGGAATCACTGTCCAGCATCACTGGCCAAGCCTATAAATGCCGGGTCGGATTTTCCTATCCACCCCTCGCACCAATGTAAGATTCTTATGTTTTCTCTTTTCATTTAAGTCTATTTAAAGAAACAGATGAAAATAAATTGAAAGCGACGTTTCAATGGTTGCATGCTCATAGAAAACGGGATATTTCGGCTATCCGAAATAAACTTTCCCATTGACAGAGTCCCAGATGTCACAGACCGCGGCGTCTGATCATATTCTACGCTACTTTAAATACAGGGATTAAAGAGTTAAAGTCCATATTCGTGACCCTTTTCGAGCCTCGGCTAAGGCTGGCACGATTAATCGCTTAATCGATTATTTAATCGATAAATTATACAAAAATGATTATCATTACTGATTTGCTTGCAATCGATTATATCGAAGTGTAATTTACTACCCAAAGCTTTGCTTAAAATAGCTGTATGAGTGGCAAACGGTGCAGACCCAGATGAGACGCCGCGTTCTGTGGCGTCTCATCTGGGTCTATACTGTTTGCTCAGGTCTGTCAGTTCAAATACATATGGCGAAGTATAGCATATGGTAGGAGTCAGGCTAAGACAGAAAGCAAGACAGATAAAATTATGACCAAATCTTCAGTGATTACTAATCGGTTATCGATCACAATGACAGGAATAATCATCGATTTTCATTTCAGCACCGACTAGCCAGCCTTAGCCACAGCTTTCATTTTTCCAGGTATCTGGCCGGTATCATAAGATATATGGCACTACAAAAACAGCGGGCTTCGTTAGACGGTGACCCACTTTGCAAAGCACTGGCTTTCTCCATCATATACACAAACTTGTCTTCCTATCTGTGGACCATAGTGATTGCAGTGCATATCTTTATTTCCTACGCGTGTCAAACAACTATTACAAGCCACAAAACCCCGCATATTGCGTATCACGTCGTTTGCTGGGGCATACCAGGTGAGTGAGCTACATTGTCGTTCTCAATTTGAGATATGAGCCCCGCCAAGCGAATTTGTGTCTTCGAGCATTCCGTCTTGACAAATTTTAACTGCGCATGCCCAGCCATTCAGAGGAGTCAGGGATATGGCTTCCTGTCTGAAAGTTCCGCTTGATTCACTGCTTGTATGAGCGAGCAGCGAAGGTTCTGGCGAGACTGCGCGGATGCGCAGGCTCGCCTGAACCTTCGCTACTCGCATAGGCGATAAGTACCAAAATCGCTTGGCGGGGCCCAATTATGATCTATGCAATACGGGTAATGCTATGAGAAAACAGGCTTAACAACAAATTGCTGATCAGTCTGCGCATGCACGTAGTCTGATCAACAGCTATATGTTAGCGCTGTGGGTGATACAATGCGGCTAGTTTCTAGGACCTCTTGTTGATCTGTGTAGCAGACTAGCTTTTGTTTGTTTGTTTGATTTGAGGTTTAACGTCCCCGTCAACACTGTATAGGCAATTTTGGAGACGTTGCTTCCAATTTTGTGGGATTTTACCCGACATTGAGATGAAAAGACATCTCAAGCCTTGTCTCCAAGTGAAACCAATTTGGACTGAACGTAACCTAGCCACTAGGCGTTAAAAATGGATAATATGGAATTAAAATCACATTTTGCACTAAGAGGAACAGTGTATAAAAGTTTAGCCAGTCTAGTCTCTCTGGCTAATTCTAAGCTTGGAGACTCTGCCAAATAGACTTGCCATTACTAGCAAGGTGATAAATTTGTAATATAATAAAAATACACACAAAAAATGGCAAGACTTTGATTATCAGGCTAGTAGCTAGTCTATACTGAACGTAGTTACACCTGTGGCCGAAAATTGGCCCTGTGTCACTATAACGGTTAAATAACCGTTACCTGGATTTCATACAAATCAGTATGGGATGCCGTTTTACTATTTAATCCACATTTATAGATATCCATAATTCGATTGATTAATCGATATCCATAATTCGAATTGTAGATATCCATAAATTGAATAATGGATATCCATAATTCGATTTATGGATATCCATAATTCAGATCGATTTATGCATATCCATAATTCGATTTAAGGATATCATTAATTTGAATTATGGATATCCATAAAAAAGTATCAATTATTATAGCCGTAAATAATTATGGATATCTTTAAATAGGAAATAAATAGTAAAAGGGCGCCCCATACACATGGATATCAGCAACGTATAGCTAGTAGTACCTTTAAAGCACTCGTCCCCAAACCCCCCTTAGTTTAGACATTCTGTACTTAACCTGGTGTTTTACCCAGGGACAGGGTAGAATTCGAATATGCTCACGTGTTTGATATGCACTGGTTGAAAATGACCTCAAATGCGCCGACGGTAAAGTTTACGTCACAGCACGTTACATAACATCACTAAACATCACACTATCGTCATCACAATATCGCGGACGTCGGTGCATTAATCAGAAATGAAAAGAATCTAACATGGGTGTGAGGGGTGGATAGAAAATCCTTCCCTCGGGATCACATAGAAAAGCCTCGTGATGCCGGACTATGACCCCCAGAACGGACTTTTATATCCAACCCCCACACCCATGTAAGATTCTGGTCACGAAAACACGATTATATAAATTTGACCCCCTTGAACCCCACTTTTATATAGTAAAACTGGGGTTTACAGGGGTAAATCTTACTTTTCTTTTTTCTGCTCTAAAATATAGACTGTTGGTACACGTTAGAAGCGGTTCTAACAAGTACCCATAATCTATATTCTGAGCAAGAATAAGAAACATATCACATATTTTCAAGTTTACAATGCATTTATTTAGACGTGTTTTCGTTATAAGTTATAATCTGTCCACTGAGTCAGAACACATTTTTTCTACTGCCGTCCTCGGTAGCTCAGTCGGATGCGCGTCTGACTGGTGATCGGGAGGACGCGGTTCGATACCTGCCGGAATCTGCAACTTTCTTTCGTAGAGATTGACCATGCAATCTTTTCTACGGTCATTTTTCCCTTCCCCTCATTCAAGAAGGGCAGTTGTGAGTTTCTCGCGAAAGTATGTGCACTATACTCGGTAACCGCTTACGTATAAGCCTGACCAGGAAAAGTGTGGATAAGTAAACTGACCGGCTCAAAAATGACCTAAATAGTGTTAAACTCCAATAAAAACAAACAAAACATTCTTCTCCTGTCGTCAAAAGAAACTCTGGAGCAAGGACTGTTGACCAAAGAAACCTTTGGGCAAGGATTTTGTCACCCAAGAGCATTACGATAACATGTCCGTAAGACATTGTGCATTACGATAACATGTCCGTATGGCATTGTGCATTACGATAACATGTCCGTATGGCATTGTGAATTACGATAACATGTCCGTATGGCATTGTGCATTACGATAACATGTCCGTGTGGAATTGTGCATTACGAAAACATGTCCGTATGGCATTGTGCATTACGATAACATGTCTGTATGGCATTGTGCATTACGATAACATGTCCGTATGGCATTGTGCATTACGATAACATGTCCGTGTGGAATTGTGCATTACGATAACATGTCTGTATGGCATTGTGCATTACGATAACATGTCTGTATGACATTGTGCATTACGATAACATGTCCGTACGGCATTGTGCATTACGATAACATGTCTGTATGGCATTGTGCATTACGATAACATGTCCGTATGGCATTGTGCATTACGATAACATGTCTGTATGGCATTGTGCATTACGATAACATGTCCGTATGGCACTGTGCATTACGATAACATGTCCGTGTGGAATTATGCATTACGATAACATGTCTGTATGGCATTGTGCATTACGATAACATGTCTGTATGGCATTGTGCATTACGATAACATGTCCGTATGGCATTGTGCATTACGATAACATGTCCGTATGGCATTGTGCATTACGATAACATGTCTGTATGGCATTGTGCATTACGATAACATGTCCGTATGGCATTGTGCATTACGATAACATGTCTGTATGGCATTGTGTATTACGATAACATGTCCGTATGGCATTGTGCATTACGATAACATGTCCGTGTGGAATTGTGCATTACGATAACATGTCTGTATGGCATTGTGCATTACGATAACATGTCCGTATGGCATTGTGCATTACGATAACATGTCCGTGTGGAATTGTGCATTACGATAACATGTCCGTATGGCATTGTGCATTACGATAACATGTCTGTATGGCATTGTGCATTACGATAACATGTCCTTATGGCATTGTGCATTACGATAACATGTCTGTATGGCATTGTGCATTACGATAACATGTCTGTATGGCATTGTGCATTACGATAACATGTCCGTATGGCATTGTGCATTACGATAACATGTCCGTATGGCATTGTGTATTACGATAACATGTCCTTATGGCATTGTGCATTACGATAACATGTCCGTGTGGAATTGTGCATTACGAAAACATGTCCGTATGGCATTGTGCATTACGATAACATGTCTGTATGGCATTGTGTATTACGATAACATGTCCGATGGCATTGTGTATTACGATAACATGTCCGTATGGCATTGTGCATTACGATAACATGTCCGTATGGCATTGTGCATTACGATAACATGTCCTTATGGCATTGTGCATTACGATAACATGTCCGTATGGCATTGTGCATAACGATAACATGTCCGTATGGCATTGTGCATTACGATAACATGTCCTTATGGCATTGTGCATTACGATAACATGTCCGTGTGGAATTGTGCATTACGAAAACATGTCTGTATGGCATTGTGTATTCTTTCATATCTCCAAAACGTTTATTTATCGGATTAAAATATGTGATGTTAAAATGTGTGATATTTTCCTTATTTATACTCCTAACATAGGTTGTGAGTGCTTGTTAGAACCGCCTCACTGAGGCGGTTCTAACGAGTACCCACAACCTTTTTCTTGAAGCAGAAATAATAAAAATAATGAAAACGCCTTTAAACCCCTTTTTTGGGGCGATAGCCCCAGCGTATAGAAGAGTGATTTTGCCACTACTTTTTGCATTAATGTATACGACCTAATCACCACCAAGAGACACCGTGCGAAAATATAGCGCAATATTCGAAACAGTTTCAAAAGTTCCTCATTAAATGAAACAGCCGATGTAAATAAATATTATAACTTGAATGTTTTATAAAATTTATCCATAAAGTTTACCATGACAGGGATTCACTGAGGGATTCTCTGTGTAAAAAAACGTGAATGGAAACAATGTAGACTGATACGCCATTCAGCGTCTTTTTATAGATCAGTAAAATTAGCCCAATTTACAGCTCATTTTGTACCGGAAATCCCAAAACTGGCAACTGGCAAATAGCGCAGGCCCAGATCAGATACCTCAGAACGCGGAGTCTCATTAGGGCATACGTTGCATGTTTGCGAAAGGTTCAGCATTTTCCAGAGAAACCACAACCAGACATCCATAAATTTTGAAATGGGCTCGTTTCATACTGATATAAAGTTGATGATCCATTCAGTACAAAATGGGTTAAAAGTACGCAGTGTGGGTCGATTATGTAATTCTTTGTGTCATTATAACCCATATAAGACAATTGATATATCCGAGTTAAAAAGTTTGGAGTGGTCTATGTCATGTCCAATTGTAGGGGAGCCAGGTTTGTATTGTTAGCAGTAAATTTTGCAAAAACTGTATGTTCTTTTAGCAAACGGTTTAGACACAGATGAGACACCAGGTGTTGCGGCGTCTGACCTTGGTCTGCAATCTTTGCAAATGTCCTCACAAAAGGCTGTTAGGCATACATGGGTTAATGGTGACGAATAAGTCATTTTGTTTTCAGAGACCTAATGGTAATGTTAGCCCCCCCCCCCCCCCCCCCCCCGGCATGCGAACGGCCTCGGTAGCTCAGTCGAATGCGCGACTGACAAATAATTAGGAGGACGCGGGTTCGGTACCAGCCGGGGTCGGCAACATGTTTCTTTGAGATTGATCATGAACTTTTTTCCACTGTGATTATCTCCCTTTTGATGATTCACGAAGGGCAGTTAGAAGTTTCTTGTTGGGTTGTTTGTATTGGAGTCAAAAACCCAGTCAACACTGTTTAGGTCATTTTTGAACCGCTCAGTTAGTACCTATCAACACTTTTCCTGGACAGGCTTAACCAGTACAATGCACATTCTTCCGCCAGAGACTGACAACTGCCCTTCTTGAATCAGCGTAAGGGAAAGAATGGCCGTAGAAAATATTTCATGATCAATCTCCACGAAAGTATGTTGCCGACCCCGACAGGTATCGAACCCGCGTCTTCCTGTCACCAGTCAGACGCGCATACGACTGAGCTACCGATGCCGGCTGGAAGTTTCTGGTGAAAGAATGTGCACTGTACTGGTTTACGTAGACTAGCTACTAGTCTGATAATAAAAGTCGGATCATTTTTATGCTCCCCGAAGGGGGAGCCATATAGTCGCCGCTTTGTCCGTCCGTCCGTCCGTCCGTCACACTCTATATCTCTAAAAGTATTAAAGGTATTTAAGTGAAACTTGATATACTGATAGAGGACGATAAGGGGAATCGGTGAATGCAAGAACCATAACCATGTCACCAGTATTTATGGAGTTACTTCCCTTCTTAACTATTTCAATGAAAAGATTTTCCGGAGCATATCTCTGAAAGTATAGAAGGGGTTTAAGTGAAACTTGATACATTGATAGATGGCCATCACAGGAAGTGCAGAGTGCAAGAACTTTAACTCTATCACATTTTAATTACCGAGTTATTTCCCGTTTTAGTTTTTGCGATATTAAGCTTGTCCGGAGCATATCTCTAAAAGTTTTAAAGGTAATTTAGTGAAACTTGATCCGCTGATAGGGGGCTATGAGAGAAATCGCAGGATGCAAGAAGTATAACCCTGCCAACAGTATTTACGGAGTTACTTTCCTTCTTAATTAGGGCCCCACACAGTATTTTGGATGCCCTATAGTAATCTCCTTGTCAGTCAGTTTCAAATCTTAACCGAAACATTTAACCGGTTATAACTTCAAAAGTATTATCCCTACTGCCATGAAACTTCACACTCGTACTAACAAGCACAATACCTACATTCTGGCAAACCATATTGCTTTTCCGTGTGTTTGTCACGCCTTTGCCAAAAAACTTAACCTCGGTCCTAACTTCAAAAGTATTTGCCCTACTCTCATGAAACTGCACACACTTACTTACTATCACAAGACCTACATTCTGACAAAGGGCCAGAACTATATTGCTTTTCGGTGTGTATTTGTCAGGCCATAACCAAACAACTTAAACTCGGTCAAAATTTTAAAAATATTTGTCCTACTCTCATGAAACTTCACACACATACTTACCATCACAAAACCAACATTCTGACAAAGGGCCATAATTATGTTGCTTATTTTCACTGAATTATCTCCCCTTTTTAAAAAAAATATCTCCTGTTGTTTCATAACCATGGGTAATAGGGCTTTCATATTTCACACATGTATTCCTTGTGACATTCTTTATTGAAAATCACTTACTAGGGAACACAAAACTGAGTTTCTTTGTCTTATGGTTTAAGATTTACATGCCCTTGCACGGAAAGGACCTTACATTTCTCCTTATTTTTGCAGCCTTTGTTGAAAATCACTAACTAGGGAATTCTTAGACTTTTGGTTAAACCCATTTGGTACCGAAAACTCCAAAAGGGGTAAGTGACAAACAGTGCAGGCCCAGATCAGATGCCACGGAATGTGTGTTTGTCACGCCTTAACCAAAAATCTTAACCTTGGTCATAACTTCAAAAGTATTGGCCCTACTCTTATGAAACTTCACACACATACTTACCATCACAAGACCTACATTCTGACAAAGGAGAATAACTCTTGTGTTTGTCACACCTAAACCAAAAACCTTAACCTCGGTGATCACTACAAAAGTATTTTGTCTACTCTCATGAAACATCACACACATAATTACCATCACAAGACCTACATCCTGACAAATTGCTTTTGGGTGTGTGTTTGTCAGGCCATAACCAAACAACTTAAGCCCCGGTCAAAATTTTAACAGTATTTGTCCTACTCTCATGAAACTTCACACACATACTTACATCACCAAATCCTACATTCTGACAAACGGCCATAACTATATTGCTTATTTTCACTGAATTATCTCCCCTTGTTTTGAAAAAAAATATCTCCTAGTATTTTATAACCATGGGTAATAGGGCGCTCATGTTTCACATGTGTATTCCTTGTGACATTTTCCATTGAAAAATCGCTTACTATGGAACACAAAACTAAGTTTCTGAGCCTTATGGTTTAAGATTTACAGGCCCTAGCAGGGAAGGGGCCTTGCATTTCTCCTTTTTTTTTATTCTTTGTTGAAAATCACTACCTAGTTTCTTTATTTGTACTCCAAACATCGGCTGAGGATACTCATTAGAACCTCCTCATTCAGACGGTTATAACGAGTACCCATAACCTTTGTCTTCAAATAAATCCTGTCAAACTTCAAAGTGTATAGGATCATTTCACTAAAATAACCCTCCTACTACTGCGCATCTTCGAGGAGCATCCCTCGGTTTCACCGATGTTCTTGTTTTGGTATTTTTATTGGTTTAAAAATTTATCACCTTCTTAGTAATGGCAAGTCTATTTGGTAGAGTCTCAAATCTTAGGATTGTCAAAATTGAGCCAGAGAGACTAGACCAGCTAAACATTTATACACTGTTCATTCAGTGCAAAAGATGATTTTAATTCCATATTCATTTTAACGCCTAGTGGCTATGCTATGGTTTAACGTTTACGTAGAAGTGTGGCTAGGTAAACTAACCAGCTAAAAAATGACCTAAAAATGTTGCACACCAATATAAATTTATTCAGCTGGAATACTTGCTAGTAACGATTAAGCAATATAAACATTTTTTTTTTTTTTTTTTTTTTCGAAAATTTAAAATATCAAAAGAAACAAGAACAACAGTGAAAAAAACAATCGGTGAACAGACAGTCCCTTCTTCATGTATATGTCTACTGTAAAGGTTTATGCTCTGGAAAAAATGAAATTCCCCAATAGAATTTAAACATCGAGTGGTCAAATTTTCTAGACCAGACCAACTAGTTTCGCCAAAGTAGGCCTCATTAGCCACCTTCCAATATATTCAAGCCCCATTTGAACAATTAAAGGGATCATCCACAGTTTTTGATGAATAACATTTGCAGGATTTCAAAGAAGCTGTTTGAATATCTTCGAGGGACCAGACAAATGTTATTGCAATGAAATAACATACGTGGTCGTCATTCTTGCATTTCCTACGGCAAATTGTGACGAAAACGCCCCACAACTCCATATCACCTCTTTAGATGCGACCATTAAACTAAAAGGCCATGACGGCTACTTTAAAACGTTGTTAAAACGATAACGTCTGTTCTTGCATAAAAACCTATGCGCATAGCTGTTTGAAGCCGTTGTCAAATGGACCGAAAGCCGTGCTCAAACAGCAAAAAGCATGTTCAAATCATGAAATTCGCGTGCTGTTTGAACATGGATTTTGAGCTTTTGATATCACAAGACGGGCCTTGCTTTGTTTACGTTACGTTGAGCGACGTAACCTTATCGCCCTTAACGTAGCGTTTTAGGGTTCTATGATGACGTCACTGCATGACAACGTCATTGTAAACAACATTCCGAACTGGCCGCCATTTTGGTTTGCCTGTCGCATTTGAAGAGTTTATATGGACTTTATATGGAGCTTTTGGGCGTTTTCGTCAAAGCTGTCGGATTCGTAAGTTATGCAAGAACAACGATCATCCATGGTTATTTCATTGCATTAACATTTGCCGGATCCCTCGGAAGATATTTGAACATTCGGCCTAGCGGCCTCATGTTCAAACAGCTTCCTCGGGATCCGGCAAATGTTAATGCACGAAAAACCATGGTTGATCCCTATATTCTTGCATAAATACCTATGCGCATGGCTGTTTGAAGCCATTGTCAAATGGACCGAAAACCGCGCTCAAACAGCAAAAACCATGTTCAAATCATGAAATCCGCGTGCTGTTTGAACATGGATTTTGAGCTTTTGATATCACAAGACGGGCCTTGCTTTGTTAACATTACGTTTAGCGACGTAATGTCATCGCCCTGAACCTAGCGTTTTAGGGTTCTATGATGACGTCAGAGGGTTATTGCGTAACAACGTCATTGTAAACATTCTAAACTGGCCGCCATGTTGGTTTGCCGGTCGCATTTGAAGAGTTTATATGGAGCTTTTGGGCGTTTTCGTCAAAATTTGTGGTCGGAATCTTAAGTTATGCAAGAACAACGATTACCCATGGTTATTTCGTTGCATTAACATTTGACGGAGATATTTGAACATTCAGCATAGCGGCCTCATGTTCAAACAGCTTCATCGGAACCCGGCAAATGTTATTGCATGAAAAAACATGGTTGATCCCTATATTATTCTGCAACACTTAAAAATGCTACGTTCACTGGGACAACGTTACATCGCTCTAACGTGTAACGTAAACAAAGAAAGGTCCATTTTTGATATCCAAAGATCGAAACTCATGTTTCAACAGAATTTCAACATGGGTTTTGTTGCGTTAACAGGACTTCTGGCCCAGAATAGCTTCCAAAAGCTATGTTCATTGGATTTTATTCAAAATATATTCTTTATGAGTCTGATTTAAAATACCAACCGGACGCTAAAATTGCCTAACCCTATCCATTGATCCCAAGCTATCGCCCCATCAGCACTCTCAGTGCTTTGATTTTATTGGGGTCCACAATACATTTATTGGTTATTGTAATGACAGGATTTGTTCCTTTTTAGCGATGCAAAGAAATTCTGGCGGAGAGCGCTTACAAGCGCCATTAAAAATGACGTTAAAATTCCTTCTTTCATAGATTACTTATTACACGTAAAATACCGAATAACGTTCGGAAGAGGTTGTGATGACGTCATTGATAATACATTTTATGCCGTGACCAAGAAAAATAAGCGATGCAGAAATCAAAACCGTCGGATCAACGGATTAAATCGGCAACTCGGTAAAACCTCTTTTCCGACTTTACTCGTTAATCCTCGGATTTTGATTTTCTCTATCTACATATATTTTTGGTCCCTTAACAATCGCCTGAATAAGTTCTAACGATCATCGCAACCCATGTTATGAAAATGAGAAAAAAATGTAGTAGAAGAAAAATTAACCGTTTGGAAGATATGACAGAATGTACTATGTCACAGGGATGTTTTCATCACGCTAACAAGTCCGTGAAATAAACACCCCCTTACACCCCACTTTATATCGAGACAACTGGAGTTTACGGGGGTATTCATTATTTTCCTTACTTTCAAATCAAATCTCACAAAACGGCGAGATTCTCGTTCAGAAATATACAGGTAAATCAGAATGCTTCTAATAATACAGGTAAGCGAGACCACTTGTCCCGATGGTCAGCGGTCAACGGGGAAATAACTGCAATTAAAGAGTATGCAAATTTTATGGATTAAGTTCCCTTGTAGACTGCATTAAAATAAGTTCAATATGTTTCTGCTCCTAGACATAGGTTGTGGGTACTCGTTAGAACCGCCTCAATTAGGCGGTTCTAACGAGTACCCACAACCTATGTTTAGAGTATAAATAAGAAAAAATATCACATATTTTCTTCAGAAAATTGGCCGTTTTGGGATGTAAAAAAATGCACTATGACGCACGGGTGTGTTATCGTAAAGTCGTAATGCCTGTTATTTTTGTTTTTAGCCATCGTCGGTATCACAGCTTCGGCTTCTGGTGTTCTAGGAGAAGACAACTCCATCACCCCGACACCATGGTGCTTCATAGATGCACGGATTGGCCATAAGCGACTCATGTATTGGGCTCTTGGCGTCAATATCGCTTGGGAGTTTCTTACGTACCTGTCAACAAGTTTTCTCTACATAAAGCTCAAGTTTTTGATGGTAATTGTTCGTTTGATTTGAGGTTTAACGTCCACGTCAACGCTAAATATGTCATTTTGGAGGCGTTGCTTCCAATTTTGTGGGAATTTTACCCGACATTGAGACGAAATGACATCTCAAGCCCTGTCGCCCAATGAAACCAATAGGGTCTATAAGCATGGACGGTCCGACTCCCACTGCTTTGCTTGGGCAGGCTTAGATCCCCCAAAGCGGATGCAGCCCGTCTATTTCTTCATGTCCCGATGGGCGGAGGTCGTTTGATGGTAATAAAGACTGATAGCGAATCTCGTGCGAGTGGTAGTTTTAAAGTAAAATCATGAAACGAGCCTTCGGCGAATTTCATAAATGTCAAATTCAGTTACCACGTGTTAGATTCTTTTTGGCAACTGCCCATTATTATATTTTTATGTATTTCCTCCGTCAAAAATGGTTATTGCTGCTAAAGAAAGTACTGCCCCAGCCAAAACATTTCAAAGGGTCAACGCGGAATTACACATTTTGCGTAAGGAAAATATGAAATAGAGGAGTCCTAGTCTACACCATATGATACTTTAACCCTGACTTACTTACATGTAAATCTCAGAAAGATCCGATCAAAATTGAAGGGTCTACGGTGATGACAGTGTCAAAAATAAATATGCATTTAAGCGAGCAACCAAAGATTTCATTTGATTTCGATAAAAAGCTTATGTCATCAATGCTCCACCAGAGGCATGTTACATGTGAAAAATGGTTGCGATCAGCCAGCATGTTGCAGAGATATATCTGTTCAAAGGTGCGGACGGACGGACGGATGCGCCCAGGTAAGCTAATCAAAGTACTGAAAGTTACTGAGGAAAGTTGATTTATGACAAATAATTATCATGATAACAATGTCAGTAGTAGATCAAACAGTTCTCTAGATATTTTGTTGACAAGGTCCCATAGGGTTCAAAATTCGACAAAAAATGAGCCCCGCCAAGCGAATTTGTGTCTTCGAGCATTCCGTCATGGCAAATTTTAACTGCGCATGCCCAGCCATTCAGAGGGGCCAGGAACATGGCTTTCTGTCTGAAGGTTCCTCTTGATTCACTGCTTGTATGTGCGAGCAGCGAAGGTTCTGGCGAGACTGTGCGAATGCGCAGGCTCGCCTGAACCTTCGCTGCTCGCATAGGCGATAAGTACCAAACTCGCTTGACGGGGCCCAAATGATGATTGATTATTTTGAGTTTAACGACATGTCAACCCTTGTAGGTCATTTTGGGTCGTCTCCCATACGTGGTAGTTAAACAAATCACAGTTGACAGCTTTGCTTCCCTCTTTAATTGCACGCTGGTGGGCCAGGCCTCAGATTCTATGACGGTTCCAGCGTAAAAGGCTTACTGAGAATTAGAAAGTATCTAATTTTATGTAATGTTGGTTGGTCGGTCGGGCCCATTGGAGTCTTAACTGTTGGTCTCCTTTTGCTCCAGCATTTCAGTGGTTTCTTGCTATCGAGCCCTCACCGTTGTTTCATCTCTGTGGTTGTTTGATTTTTGTGTTCACGGAGATGTTGCACTGATGAGTTATGGGGCCTTCATGCGGACTGAACAAATTATTTGTCTAAATCGCGACAGAAATAAGGGTGAGGATTGTTGCCTAAGACTAAGACCCCCCCCCCCCCCCCCCTCCCCAAGTTGAATTCGTTTTATTGACCGTTCCAAGGCTGCTCTGCTGTTTTTTTTTTTTTTTTTTTTTTGTTATGGTTTGTCTTTGAGTGCGTATGTCGTTTATATAATTTTGTTCTGGATAGCCATTTTGCGGGAGAGTAACTGTCCTTTCGCCTTTCCGCTATTGATGTTTCCATTAGAGTCTAGTTGTTTCATGGTTGCGCTTCTTTCCCTTTGGGGTCTCTGATGGGAGCTGTGGGTTAATTGCATCGATTCCTGATCATTGCCTTCACCTCTGGTTTACCTCATAACTTGATCCCAGCAGGCACATGACGTAATTATGACGTCATGTCAACGTCGGTGCGACGTCATGACGTGTATGCAACGTCACATCCACGTCGGTGCAACGTCATGACGTTGCACCGACGTTGATTTGACGTTGCCATAGCGACGTGTGCCTGCTGGGATACTTGTTTGATTGAAACACTTTTCAAAGAGAGGAAGCTACTCTCCTTGCATGCAATGACAGACGTGCCTTCTTTGAATCAGATACAAAACTAAAACGGTATACAGTTTGTCTTGTCAAAACATGTGTGACGCTTTATCTTATCTTTTAGATACTATCTACATTAGATTTGCAACAAAGTTACATAGACAACTCGTAGGACCAATGGCTACAAACTGTGCTCTCCTTGTAGCTGATTTATTTTTGTTTTGTTATGAGCGAGATTTTATGATGTCACTTTCTGGTCAAAGTCAAGCTGGCATTATTGAAGCTTTTAATTCTACCGCAAGATATTTAGATGATCTTTTAAATATTAACAACCCTTACTTCGAAGGAATGTTCAGTCAAATTTATCCATCTGAGCTTCAGTTAAACAAAGCCAATTATTCTGATGTCGAAGCCCCGCTTTTGGATTTGCATTTGAACATTTCCAGTTAGAATTTATGATAAGCGCGATGAGTTAAGGGGATGCCCCCGATTGGCAAAGCTGATCATGACATAGTCCTTGTTGAGTATGACATAAAAGCTAAACGAATCAGACAAGTCCCGCGTAAAGTTTTTCTCTACAAACGTGCGGATATGGATGGTCTGCGAGACCATATGGCGCGATTTAAGGATTCGTTCCTTTCCTCTGACCTCTCGCACATGTCAGTTAATGACTTCTGGGTCAGTTTTAAGTCCGAATTAACCACGGCAATGGAAAGGTTTATACCAACGAAAATGACCAAAACAAAATATAGGACACCATGGATCGATAACACGATCAAGCATCTCATCCGAAGACGCAATAGAATGTATTTTCGTGCTCGCAAGTCTAGCAGCCCTGACGTTAAGAACCATTACAAATGGTTCAGAGCACATGTGCAAAAGGTTATAAGAGATGCATATTGTAAGCATGTTTCCAGCATTTTTACCTTTGAAGATGACAATATAGATCCCGACAGCCCCCAAAAGAATGGTAAATGTAAAAAGTTTTGGTCATTCGTAAAGTCCCTGAAAAAGGGTGCGTTTGGGATCACTTCGCTAAGGGAAAATGGAATTCTAAAAACAGATGCGCGCGATAAGGCTAACATTTGCAATAAACAGTTTTAATCAGCATTTACGTATGAAACTGATGGTGAGCTACCATCTAAAGGTGCAAGTCCGTTCCCCTCTATGGGGGACATAACAGTTGACCCCGATGGGGTCGCTAAACTGTTAGGTAAGCTCAAGATACATAAGGCATCTGGGCCCGATGACCTGAATGCCAGCGTACTTAAGCAATGTAGTGCTGAAATATCTCCTGTGTTGGCCTTTATCTTCAATGAATCACTTGCCCAGGGCACTGTACCAGATGACTGGCGACAAGCAAATGTTACCCCGGTCTATAAAAAAGGGGAAAAATATGATGCAGCAAATTATAGACCAGTGTCGCTAACATGCATCTGTTGCAAAACCCTGGAGCATATATTAGTAAGCAACATCAACAAGCACTTAGCCTTTGAGAGCATTCTTGCTGACTGTCAACATGGTTTCCGGAGTCAAAGGTCTTGCGAAACGCAGCTTGTTCAATTTTACCATGACATTGTGAGCAATCTGGATGGGGCCATAAACCGTGGCCACAAACAGACTGACTTGATCATCATGGACTTCGCTAAGGCCTTTGACAAGGTACCTCACAGGAGGCTATTACATAAACTGGAGTACTATGGGATAAGAGGATCCACGCATAGGTGGATTAGCTCATGGCTCTCTGGGCGCTCACAACAAGTTGTACTTGATGGCCAAGCGTCTGATCCAGTCCCTGTTTTATCTGGAGTCCCCCAAGGTTCGGTCCTTGGACCGGTCCTTTCCTTGGTTTTCATTAATGATCTCCCCGATAATATCAGGTCATCGGTCCGTTTGTTTGCTGATGATTGTGTCCTGTATAGAAACATATATTCTCCTTCTGACTGTCTTATTTTACAAGATGATCTGGATCAACTTGCCCAGTGGGAGGCCGATTGGCAAATGAAGTTCAATGTGGCCAAATGTCACTCAATGAGGGTGTCACGACACCCTCCGGACAAGCAAATTAAGTTTGACTATACCCTTCACCAGCAAATTTTGGAGCATGTTCAATCCGCCAAATATCTTGGTATCACCATCACTGACGATCTTGATTGGGGTCAACATATCAACATATATCATCTAAAGCAACTAGGACTTTAGGATTCCTAAGACGGAACTTGGCTTTTGCACCTAGGCAGACAAAGGATGTTGCATATAAAACATTGGTTCGCCCTTAACTTGAATATGCATCACCCATTTGGCATCCCTATGTTAAAACTCAGACTCAGCAGGTGAAGGTGCAGAGGACAGCTGCTCGATGGACCTGTAGGCGATGGCGAAATAGAAGTAGCGTCGGTGACATGCTTAATGAGCTAGAGTGGCCGTCCCAGAAGGCCCGTCGTGAGCAGTCCTCTTTAACCTTCTTCTACAAGATACACTCTGATTCAGTGTCTATTGATAAAGATAAGTACTTGACCCCTATAACAGTGTCGACCCAAACAAGGGCATCAAAAGTAAACAACTCACAATATCGTAGATACCAGTCCAAAAGTGATGCCCTGAAGAACTCGTTCTTTCCTAGAACTATTCCCCAATGGAATAGTCTTCCCTCCGTCGCGGTGAATGCCAAGTCCGCAGAAGAGTTCAAAGCCCGCACAGTGTAAGATTGGGACTCAGAGGTATGCGTTTTAGGATACCTCTGTTATGCAGATTGTAAATAGTTTTAAGGACGCATCCAGTGCCTCTCTCTTTTTTTTCCAGCTAAATTCTAAATTTAGCCACCCAATCAACTGAGGTAATGGCCAGATATGACCGACTCAGTATAGGAAGATAGAGATAGATAGATTTTGATTTTAATTTCGTTAACTTCCCATTTTAGACGGTGATTTTACTCGTTCGCCATCTTACGGCCCATCGGAGTCTAACTGTTGGTTTTCTTTTACTCCAGCATTTCAGTGGTTTCTTGCTGTCGAGTCCTCTCAGTTGTTTCATCTCTGTGGTTGTTTGATTTTTGTGTTCACAGAGATGTTGCACTGGTGAGCTAGGAGGCCTTCATGCGGACTGAACAAATTATTTGTCTAAATCGCGACGGAAGTAAGGGCGAGGATTGTGGCCACGTAAAATCGATTTAAGCCCTCCAGTGAAATGCGTTTGACTGATTGTTCCAAGGCGGTTCTTCTGACGCGGTTTATTTGTGTTATGGCTTGTCTTTGAGTGTGTGGTATCGATTATATTATTTTGGTTTAGATAGCCAATTGGCCATTTTGTGGGAAAGTAACTGTCCTTTTGGCTTTCCGCTTTTGATAATTCTATTAGGGTTCATGTTTGTATTTCTTTCACTTTGGTGTCTCTGATGGGAGCTGTGGTTTGATTGTATCGAATCCTGATCATTGCCTTCACTTCTGTTTTTTTTTATACCTCGCAGCTTATTCGCTTTCTCAAGAGTGCCAAGTCATGTCGCCGATTTTAAGACTCGTAATAAAAGCTTAACTGCTAAACTGCTACATCAGGGATATCGACATCATAAACTTCGAAAAGCATTTTCTAAGTTTTATCGCCTACACTCTCAACTAATTTCTGAATTTAAGGTTGGATTAAATTGGCTTTTGCGTCAGGGTATGTCAGAGTCGGAGTTTTTGGCGACAGTATATATAAATTAAGAAACATTAAAGGCAACCCTAATTTTTCGGAACAATTTCAGAATATTATTAAACGTAACAAACGCATTGGATATATATAAATTCTATTCAACTGTGATGTATATTGCTCCTTTTTAGTTAAGTTTATATATTCTGAGTAACCACCTGTTTGGCAAAGAGCACTCGGTTTACCTGTTGTCCATTTTGTTTTACTGTCGTCACTCCATGTTTCGACTATTTTCCCTAGTGATATTGTGGAAAGAATTGTGGATCTGATTGCATCAGTTCCTGATCGTTTCTCTTTTGAATTTCCATTAGAATTTCTTTAAAGGCAGTACCCGAAGAATTATAATGAGGTTTTACGGCCCTTTCAATATTATTTCACTCATATCGAGCCGATCGTGCATCAGGAGTGAGAGAAAACCGGAAAAATTCTGCGTTGCGCTTAAGAACACTCCGCTTCCGAAGCTCAAATACACAGCGGTGGTTGGACCTAAAAACCTTTAGAAGAGACATATTTAACCAGTAGGCTACAGAAACCTATCACATTATGATAACTCGGTGACAACCCTGCGACATAGTGCATTTTTCATATACCCAAAATGGCTACTTTTCTGATGAAAATTCATGTTTATCTTATTTATACTGAAAACATAGGTTGTGCAACAACCTATGTTTTCAGTATGAATAAGAAAAACATAGGTTGTGCCACAACCTATGTTTTCAGTATAAAGAAGAAAAACATTACGACACAGTGGCCACAGTGGGTGCTCGTTAGAAACGCCTCATGGGTTAAGTTTGACTGTGTTTTTTTCTCTTTCTCTCTCCGTTTAGTGTCGCAGATACAGAAGAATACGTATTGGTGCCGTGACAAACGGTCTAAGGGAGGAAGACAGGAACTACGTCTGCGTGTGGCTAATCCTTTATACTCTAAAAATATGGGGCACAGTCCGAGACTTCATGGTGATAACAGGAAACAATTCATCAAACGTGGACAAAAAAGTAATGTTTGTTTTGTTAACCTTCCAGTGTTTCTTAGACGCAGCTCAAGCTTTCGCCAATTTCATTCTGTTTTGTGGTTGTGACGGAGTTGTAAGACAATGGCTCTTCAAATTTTGTCGGCGTTCTATAGAACCCCAACCACTGACAGAATCGACCGGTATGTGAACCAGTACCGTAAAGCACGCATTTTCTGCAGTGTGTAAACTCATCACGATAACAAGTCCGTGAAACGAAGACCCCCCTAAACCCCACTCTGTATAGAGAAAAGTGGGGTTTACGGGGGTAAACATTATATGCCTTATTTTTGCTCAAAAAACATAGATTGTGGGTGCTCGTTAGAACCGCATTGAGGCGGTTCTAACGAGCACCCACAATCTATGATGAAAGCAGAAATAATAAAGATGTTATCATTTTTAGCTCACCTGTCACGTAGTGACAAGGTGAGCTTTTGTGATCACTTTTCGTCCGTCGTCCATCGTCAGTGCGTGTGCGCATGTGTGCGTAAACAATTTCTTCAAACGACATCTCCTCCTAAACCACTGATCGGATTTTGACCAAACTTCACAGGAATGATCCTTAGGTGGTCCCCTTTCAAATTTGTTCAAATGATTCTGGTCCGTTGCACATCTACGTCACAGGAGCCAAAAATATATTTTTTCACCTAAAACTTAATATTTGGTATGAAGCTTGATCTAGTGGACCCCTACCAAGGTTGTTCAAATTATAGTGCTGGGACCAAAAATGCCCTCGCCCATGGGCCCTTTGGTTTTACATGGGCTTATATAGGGAAAATCTTTAAAAATCTTCTTCTCTGAAACCGCAAGGCCAAGGTATTTGATATTTGGTATGAAGCTTCATCTAGTGGACAACTACCAAATTAATTCAAATTATAGTGCTGGGGCCAAAACTGCTCCCGCCCCGGGGCCCTTTGGTTTTACATGGGCTTATATAGGGAAAATCTTTAAAAATCTTCTTCTCTGAAACCACAAAGCCTAGGTCTTTGATATTTGGTATGAAGCTTCATCTAGTGGACCCCTACCAAGGTTTTTCAAATTATAGTGCCGGGGCCAAAAATGCCCTCGCCCCAGGGCCCTTTGGTTTTACATGGGCTTATATAGGGAAAATCTTTAAAAATCTTCTTCTCTGAAACCGCAAGGCCAAGGTCTTTGCTATTTGGTATGAAGCTTCACCTAGTGGACCCCTACCAAGATTGTTCAAATTATAGTGCTGGGGAAAAATGCCCCCGGCCCGGGGCCTTTTAGTTTTACATAGACTTATATAGGGAAAATCTTTAAAATTCTTCTTCTCTGAAACCGCAAGGCCCAGGTCTTTGATATTTGGTATGAAGCTTATCTTCTGGACCTCCACCAAGATTGTTAAAATTATAGCCCTGGGGCCAAAAATGCCCCCCCCCCCATCCCCCCTCCCCCCACCCCCACCCCCCCCACCTCCGGGGCTGGATAGGAGACATTATTTTAAATCGAAAGACATTACTTTATCGATATAAATAGCTGTTTAATTGGACGTTACGTCGCTGGCGTATGACGTTACGTCGTTGACGTAACGTCCTGTTAACGTCATAATTAACGTTAGTTACCAGAGAGTTGAAAACGTCGCCATTCAGTGAAGGGATCAGTATCGTAAGAAAACAAAAATAAATTAGTATTTCGGAACTTACAATCGAAGTTCATTTCTTTTGTTGCAAATCCATCATCGGGAAAATCGCCGCAACAAAATTTTGGTAGCAGAGCGAGGTTAGAATTATCGGGAAATCAACAGAAATAGAATAAACCTGAATAGCGTCATCGGAAAATCGGAACAATATGGAGGGTAGCGACAACCACGTCGACGTCGTTATGTTAGAGGCAGAATATAAGAAGGATAAGTGCAGAATGAAATCAAACTTTACCCGTTCGCTGAACAAACTGTTGTTGCTTTTAGAAGAACAGGACTTGCCGAGTCGCAATGAAGTTAAACAAGCATGGAAGAAACTGGATATTTGTATGGAAATTGTCATGGAGGTATTATCAAACTTTTCAGACTTTTACATGAAAAACAAGGAATTTCTAAAATGCAAGAATATGATTTGTGAAATGGAAAAGATAGAAGAAGATTACAACACTGCAAACGACAGGGCAAGGGAATACATGGATTCGCGGGAGGACAACTCAAGTCTAACGTCTGATATACTTTCAATTGATCTTCAACAGAGGATGAATCTCACCGACAGCTATTTAGAGACAAGACAAACCATACCATCAGTGCAGTCACAAACATTTTCCAAGGTAACATTGTCAAAGGAAAGTATGCCAGTGACAATTAACAATGAGCGATATGGCAGTTCCCCTATTGATACATGTACAAACACGCACAGTGCGAAATGGCCGAACATTGCGCAGGCATGTCAACATAATTCTGAGGAACACAAAACAGGCCCTACTTTGTATCAAAGAGACAATGAAAGAGATATGAAAGTTAATACTGCGTCATTTGAAACACGCACCCGAGCAGCAATGTCGGGACAGTCTGCCGGCTACGATGCCCCCTCTATCGGACAGGATCTATGGCGCCAGCTTAAACGTGTTCAAATACAAGTTTTTACGGGAGACAAGCGAACCTACCAAAGCTGGAAAGCTGCTTTTCTGGCGTGCATTGACAGCGCTCCAGCGACAGGCGAATACAAGTTGCTGCAACTACGCCAATATCTATCGGGAGAAGCACTGAGAGCTATTGAAAATCTGGGACATTCAGCCAGTGCATATGAAGCGGCAAAAGAACGTTTGGATCGAAAATATGGAGGTAAGCGTCGCCAAATCGCCATTTACCTTGAAGAACTAGAACAGTTCCGCCAAATAAGACACGGAAATGCTCGAGATCTAGAACAGTTCGCTGACTTATTGGACATAGCGATAATAAATCTGAAAGAGGCAGGGCAGCACCACGAACTTGGGGATGGCTCCCTGTACACAAAATTACAGAGAAAATTACCGGAATCAATGCTTGCGTGCTATAATAGGTGGATATTTGAAAATAGGCTATCAGACTCGGTACTAACCTTAAGAACTTGGGTGATTCAGGAGTCTGAATTTCAAACAATGGCCGCCGAGACCGTTCACGGTGTAGCCTGCAGATCTAGGGATAGTCAGTCAATGCGACCAGTCGTAAACTATAAGAATCAACGGACATTCTTCGGGGACAAAATGCAGAATCGTAGCATGCAGTATTCACCCTGTCGACTTTGTGGAGCCCGACATGGTGTTTGGAAATGCCAAAACTTTATACAGAAGACTGTTGCAGAAAGATGGGATGTCGCAAAACAGTTTCAGCTTTGTTTTCGTTGTTTGGCAGGGGGACATTCCGGGAAATTATGTCCAAGAAGCCGCCAATGCAGCAAAGATGGCTGCCGAGAGCTTCACCATAGGCTGCTGCACATACAGAGTTATCGACCTGAAGCTGAACGAATGCTGCAAACAAGCAGCAATACCATACCAAAACAGGTTGCTGAATCGGAAGCAAGACCTTCGCATTCTGATAGTTTAAACAAAGACTCTGTCAATTCTGGCACGGAGGGGAAAGGGCAAATACCGCAGACAACTATGCTAGCACAGACCGATTACAGGCCGGACTTCGTTGCTTTACGGACCGTTCCAGTCATTGTGAGGAATGGTAATCGTTCATTGCAGGTAAATGCCTTATTAGACGATGCCAGCACGAAAACATATGTCAATGGAGATGTAGCTGCGGAGCTGGGGCTACGAGGAAAAACAGAAAAGGTGACCGTTAACGTTTTAAATGGCCAGATCGAAACATTTGAGACAAGACCAGTAAACATCGGCTTGGAGAGCGTTGACGGCAATGTAAGCATGAGTATCACTGCATACACAACGAACAGGGTCACCGGAAACATGACAGTTATTGACTGGAACAGGTACAAGAGGCACTGGAATCACCTAGAGAGAATTGAATTCCCACGAACAGCCAAAAGACCCATAGTAGATGTTCTAATCGGCATTGACTGTGCAGATCTTCTGTATGCAATCAAAGAGATAAGAGGCCGGCCAGGGGAACCGATAGCAAGGCTTACGCCGCTTGGGTGGACCTGTATTGGAAACCCGGGAATAGCTAGTAGACCAATATTGCAGACAAGTTTCTCAACCACATATTTTACGAGGGACATATCAGAAATAGAGAGGCTGAATGAAAATCTCAAAAGGTTCTGGGAAATAGAAGATACGTCGTCGTTTGCAGAAACACCAATAGTGAGAATAGAAGAACAGTCCGCGTTGAAGAAAGTGCAACAATCAATGACATATGAAAATCAAATGTATCGGGTCGCCATTCCATGGAAAGAAAGAACACCAGAATTACCTGACAATTATACAATGGCGCTTCGAAGATTGGAAAATACTGAGAAGAGACTAATGAGGTCACCAGACATCGCTAAAATGTACGCTGCAATAATCGAGGATTATATTAGAAAAGGCTACATAAGAAAAGTTCCGGAACACGAGCACTCACAATCAAAGTGGTATCTGCCACACTTTCCAGTCCTAAGGCCAGACAAAGATACAACAAAGACTAGAATAGTGTTTGATGCATCGGCGAAATGCAGTAACGTATCTCTAAATGATGCAATACACCAAGGACCAAAATTACAGAGGGACCTATTTGATGTACTTTTGCGTTTCCGACGCTCTCCGGTGGCTCTGGTCTGCGACATTGCAGAGATGTACCTCCGGATCGGTATAAAACAAGAGGACAAATTATATCACAGGTTTCTATGGAGGGGAACCAGCAATAAAAGTAACCCAGACGTCTTTGAGTTCGACCGGGTCGTGTTTGGGGTCAACTCATCACCGTTCCAGGCACAGTTTGTGTTACAGCAGCATGCCAAGATGTACCAGGGTGATTTCCCCATAGGATCGGAAACAATCCTTCAGTCAACATACATGGATGATTCGATGGACTCTGTTCTGAATGATGAAATGGGAATCGAACTTTACAACCAACTTTCTCAGCTGCTATCAAAAGCTGGCATGCATGCGAGAAAATGGCTTTCCAATTCACCAGGCGTGCTAGCACAGATTCCACTACAGGATCGGAAAGCGGAAGTGGACTTAGATCGAGAACAGATTTCATGTGCCAAAACCCTAGGAGTATGGTGGCATGCAGACCGTGATGTGTTTGTGTTCAGAGAGAACACACCAGAAAACACCATGATGTATACAAAACGCAATTTTCTTAAAAAAATTGCTACGTTGTTCGATCCAATCGGCTTTCTAGCACCGTTTACTATCAGAGCAAAAATGCTTCTCCAAGACATGTGGACCGCCGGTTTGGAATGGGACGAAGAACTGCCAGAACCAATGATTTACTCTGCACGTGCATGGTTCGGCGAACTTGGTGATCTAAAGCAGCTAAAAATATCGAGATGTCTAGGAGAACAAACAGAATCTTCTGACACCATGTCGCTTCATACCTTTGTAGATTCTTCAGAAGACGCATATGGAGCAGTTGTTTATGCGAGATGTATACAGAAAGATGGTACCATTTCAAGCAACATTGTCGCCGCAAAAACACGTGTTGCACCAACATTGTCGACAAGCATCCCCCGGCTGGAATTGATGGCAGCAGTTGTAGGTGTAAGGCTTACCGGGAGAATCTCGAGGGTGCTTCAAATACCGTTGAGCCAAGCTACCTTCTGGTCTGACAGTGTTAACGTATTATGGTGGATACGAGGACGGAGCAGGGAGTTTAAGCCTTTCGTAGCAAATAGGGTGGGCGAAATACAGAGCAACACGAACCCAGGCAAATGGCGATACGTACCGACAAACTTGAATCCTGCAGATTTGCTAAGTAGAGGCATAAAGGCAGCGCATCTAGTAAAAAGTAGTACATGGTGGAGAGGGCCAGATTTTCTCAGACAGGTAGAGAATACCTGGCCTATGAATAAAGCTTTTGAAAAACCCTCAGGTGACGTGGAAATCAAGAGATCTTCTTTGGACAGTAGGTGTCGGGAGATGACTTTATCTGCATACATGGCTGTGAGTGCGACTGAAGACAGAGCTCTACTCAATCCAAATAACTATTCAAGCTGGCTTAAATTAAGAAGAATCCAGTCTTGGATTAATCGCTTTTTGGGGAACTGTCAGAAACATAAGATAGAGAGAACATCGGGAGAGTTACAGGCTGATGAACTAAAGAAGGCAGAGATACAGCTTATCAGGCAGACACAAAGTTCAGAATTTCGAGAGGAATGGCAAGCATTATCGCGCGGGCACCCATTGCCTTCAAGCAGTAAACTAATAGGGCTACAACCGAGGATTGACGAAGATGGACTGATGCGTTCGAATGGACGCTTGAAACATGCGATGTTCTTATCGTATGATGTTCGCCACCGAGTTATCCTTCCACGTAAAAGCTGGGTAACAAGGCTGATAGTGAAAGAATTTCATGAGAAAGGGAACCATGCATCCGGGACCAATCAAACTTTAGCAGCACTATCAGCACGTTACTGGGTTATCTCTGGCAGGGAAGTGATACGAGAGTGGGAAAAGGAATGCGCCGAATGCAGACGAAGGAAAGCAAAACCATGTCAACAAATCATGGCTCCATTACCACTATCGCGGCTAAAGGCATCACTGAGGGCATTTGCAAGGACAGCGGTTGACTTTGGAGGGCCATTTATAACAGTGCAGGGTCGAGGAAAACGTCGACAGAAACGTTATTTGTGCTTGTTCACCTGTATGAGCACTAGGGCAGTACATCTAGAAGTCGCATTTGGCCTCGATACAGATTCCTTCTTAAACGCCTTTTACAGAATGGCAAGCCGTAGGGGCCTTCCCGAGGCTATGTAATCCGATAATGGGACAAATTTCAAAGGCGCTGATACAGAACTTAAAGTATTGCTATCGGCGATAGATAAAGAGAAAATAAAAGAATCAGCAGCAAACAGAGGCATAAAATGGTACTTCAACCCTCCATGCGCTCCACATTTCGGTGGAGTGCACGAGTCGATGATAAAGTCTGCGAAGAAGGCAATAAAAGCTATCCTCGGCAATGCCGACATAACGGACGAAGAGCTTATGACGGCGGTTATCGGCGCTGAGGGACTGATTAACTCTCGGCCTTTAACGTACCAATCAGCGAATCCTGAAGACGACGTGCCACTGACCCCAAATCATTTTCTGCATGGGCAAATTGGGGGTCAGTTCGCTCCATCATCCGTTGACGATACCCCATTTAATCTAAGGAAGAGATGGCGCCGGATCCAAGAGTTGGTCCGGCATTTCTGGAAAGGGTGGCTACGGGAATGGCCTCCATTACTCGGTGTACGGAAGAAATGGAACAATGAGAGTCGTGATATCAAGATCGGTGATGTCGTTTTAGTGATCTCTCCGGATACGTCAAGAGGAAACTGGCCACTAGGTAGAGTTCTGGAGGTCTACCCGGGGCAGGACGGACGGGTTCGCGTCGCCAAGATTCAAGTTGGACAGGGTACTATAGTGCGGCCAGTGACGAGGCTCTGTCTACTAGAAAAGGAGGTTACAATGTCAGATTAATCTGGACATTAGAATCATTGACTTTCATTTCCTGAGAATTAACTAATTAATACTAAGATAAAGGCTAATTCATAGTGGAGACAAACCTTATTAATGTACTGAAGTACTTAGCTATATTTCATTATTACATGTATTTCTTCACAGCACTAAAGCAATTGATCAAAATGAATAGTATTTTGAGGAGGGGAAAATGGATAGGAGACATTATTTTAAATCGAAAGACATTACTTTATCGATATAAATAGCTGTTTAATTGGACGTTACGTCGCTGGCGTATGACGTTACGTCGTTGACGTAACGTCCTGTTAACGTCATAATTAACGTTAGTTACCAGAGAGTTGAAAACGTCGCCATTCAGTGAAGGGATCAGTATCGTAAGAAAACAAAAATAAATTAGTATTTCGTAACTTACAATCGAAGTTCATTTCTTTTGTTGCAAATCCATCATCGGGAAAATCGCCGCAACAGGGGCCTTTCGGTTTTACATAGACTTATGTAGGGAAAATCTTGAAAAATCTTCTCTGAAACTGCAAGGCCCATGTCTTTGATATTTGGTATGGAGCTTCATCTAGTGGACCTCTACAAAGATTGTTCAAACTATAGCCCTCGGGCCACAAATGCTCCGTCCCGGGGCCCTTTGGTTTTGCATAGACTTATATAGAGATAATCTTTGAAAATCTTTTTCTCTGAAACAGCAAGCCCCCGGTCTTTGATATTTGTTGTGAAGCTTCATCTAGTGGACATCTATCAAGATTGTTTAAATTATAGCCCTGAGGCCAAAAACACCCACGCCCCGGGGCCATTTGGTTTTACATAGGCTTCTGTAGGGAATATCTTTAAAAAAATCTTCTTCTCGGAAACCGCAAGGCCCAGGTCTTTGATATTTGGTGTTTAGCTTCATCTAGTGGACCTTTTTCTTTGTGGATAATTGGTATGAAGCTTCACCTTTTTAGACCTCCCTCAACATTATAAACATTATAGCCCTGGGTCAATAATGGCCCTCCCCGGGGCCCCTTTATTACTCTATGGATCAAGTGAGCGATCCAGGGCCATCATGACCCTCTTGTTACCTGAAATTTATCATTTTCTGACACCATGTTGGACGCCATTATTTCTTACGGACATGTTTTCCTATAGAGGAAAGTCATATTGGCACAGCTTCAGGTCCGTAAAATTAAAACCCTTGTAAACTCCACTTTATGTATAAATAGGATTTCTTTTTTATGTAAAATGGGACTTATCTGTTTTGTTTTTTTTTTTGTTTTTTTTATTATGTATAGCCGTTTGGCCATTTTGTGGGAAATGGCTAATTGCTTCTGATGTTTTCATTAGGGTTTCGTGTTTCTTATCCATCCTTTGATGTTTCTAATGGGAGGTGTTGGGTAGTTGCATCGATTCCTGATCAGTGCCTTCAGTTCTATTTTACAAAGTTTTTTTTTCTTATTTCCTCTCCAAGACATAGGTGTCACTGATGGGAGCTGTGGGTTAATTGTATCGATTCCTGATCATTGACTCCAGTTCTATTTTGTGTTTAACGACACGTCAATTCTTGTGGGTCAGTTAGTGGCATCGCTCAGAGAAAGGGAGAAAAACAGATAGAAGGCATAAGGGGGAGAAAGATAAAAATAAATGGAAGTTTACGAGGAAACAAAAGAAATAACAACATTGCCTCCCTACCATTTCCTGCTGCAGGGATACTAGTAGCGGTAAGCCAATTCAGTATGGTAGCCTGGTGACGTAAGATATACGGCACTTTCGACTCACCAAGCCACCCTACATAAGTTGTGGGTACTCGTTATAACCGCCTCAGTGAGACGGTTAGAACGAGCACTTACAACCTATGTTTGGAGAGAAAATAAGAAAAATATGAGCCAGCGCACGACAAAACCTACAACAAGACATGTGCGCCCAACGAAGACTCAGATCAGCCTGCGCATCCGCGCAGTCTGATCAGAGTCTTCGTTGTGCGCTCCTAGGATAGCTAAGAGCCCAATGCTCCTCCATGCAGCAAGAGAAGTCTCAGGCTGATCTGATTCTTTGCTGGGCGCACATGTCTTATTGTAGGTTTTGTCATGCGCCGGCTCATATCATAAATCAACGTCGGAAAAAATGTCGTTTTAAAAGCCATAAAAGAACGCACAAAGTCATACTAACGGTTTAACCCATATATGACAATGGAATCTCCCGCCTGATAAAATTGGAGTGGTCCACGGTGCCAGGTTTGTCTTTTTAGCGGTATGTTTTGCAAAAATGCATGTATTTTCGGTAAACAGTGTAGACCCAGATCAGACACCGCGTTTTCGCGGAGTTTGATCTGGGTTTGCACCGTTTGCCAATGTCACAAAAAGGGCCGCTAGGCATATATGGGTTAATATTGCTTGTTCCATATAAACCCATATATTTCTTCAAGCCCCTATGGGCGTGGGCCGGCTAAACAGAGCAATACCGATAACCATGCAAACAGTGTAGAGTCAGATGAGAACGTCTCATCGGAATCTACAGCATTTGCTGTTCTGTTAAATTATTTTGACTAAATTCTCCAAAGTCTACTTCAGTAACCCAATTGTGTATGGCGCGGCCCCCGCCCATCGGGGCTTGAAGAAATATATGGGCCGCATGATGCTTCCATGCAGAGTTGAAACCGACCGCACACGAGTACTGGTAAACCGCTTAGAGGATCTAAGCCGGCCCAGGCAAAGCGGTGCGAGTCGGACCGTCCATGCTTACAAACACTATTGGTTTCATTGGGAGACAGGGCTTGAGATGTCATTTCAACTTAATGTCGGGTAAAAGTCCCACAAAATTGGAAGCAACGTCTCCAAAATGACCTATACAGTGTTGACGGGGTGTTAAACCTCAAATCAAACAGTCAAACGAAAACACGCCTATACAAATACATAGTAAATTTTACCACCAAAAAAGAGAGATTTCATATGAAATATTTCGATATCGAGGCGGTTCTAACGAGTACCCACAATCTATGTTTTTGAGCAGAAATAAGAAACATAATGTATATGTCACGGGATGGATGAATTAAGGTAGTTGTGGCCACTTGATGGTTTTTAGAACTTCTCCTGCTTTCCCGAGGGGGTTCGGGGTTCAAGTGATGACAACGATGTTTAGGGTTTCATCTTGTTTTTGAGTTATGTGAACCTTCTCTCTCTCGACCTCATCATCTGAATATAAGTAATTAGGGATAAACATATTAAATGTGTCCGTTAGGTGGTCGTAAGACCTACCCTTACCAGGGACAAAGAAAGACTGACAAAGGCTGAGGTAAGAATGTGCGCATGCGTGTTAATCAGTGAAGTGAAAAGCGCTCGAGACTTACATAAGGACACCGGAAATTGATATACGCTACTCAGGAATGCTTAATAATGCTTAATGATAGATGAAATACATGAATAAATGCAGTACGAAGACTAACTATGAATGGGGGAAAACAACTGGAAATGACTAGAAAGTCCTAAGCGCAAGCGCTCCTCCAGTTTCCATAATTTCACTCTTTGACATATACCCCTGCAAACCCCAGTTTTATTGTATAAAAGGGGGATTTAAAGGGGTCACATTTATAAAGGCGTGTTTTTGGGATGAGTGTTTTACATTTCAACGGTATGAAAAGAAGTAAAACGATCAGCAACCCTAAAGGCCGATTGCGTCGAAATGTTCAAGAAATACCCCTGGCAAATTCCATTATTTGGGTCGATCGTTTGTCAATCGACCCAAAATTGACAAAACTAGAACAAACTTTACTGATGTTATCTACGTGATTATCACAGACCTGCAGATGCAAAATACAGAGAACACTCCGCCATTAACCCATTTCAGACTGGAAACCCCTAAGCGGGTACCATGGCAAACAGTGCAGGGCCAGATCAGACGCCGCAGGACGCGGCGTCTGATCAGGGCCTACACTGTTTGCAAAAAGTTCACTACCTTTTTCCAAACAAGTTTTGATGAAACCACAGCCAGACACCCCTAAATTTTGAATTTGACTCCTGCTGTATGTAAGGAGGAAGATTCCATTTGGTACAAAAAGGGTTAAGAACGTCTAGAATTGTTTGTTTGTTTATTGGTTTTGTTTGTTTGATTCCCCGTCAACACTGTAAAGGTCTTTTGGAGACGTTGCTTCCAATTTTGTGGGACTTTTACATGTACCCGACATTGAGATGAAATGACATCTCAAGCCGCCCAATGAAACCACTATATAGGGTTTATAAGCACGGATGGGTCCGACTCGCACCGCTTTGCCTGGGCAGGCTTAGATCCTCTAAACGGTTTACCAGTACTCGTGTGCGGTTGGTTTCAGCTCTGCGTGGACGCATCATGCAGCCCATCTATTTCTTCAAGCCCCGATGGGCGGGGCCGATTTGTTGATTGGAGTTTAACGGGCCAGTCAACAATATTTTATGTCATTTTTGAGCCGGTCAGTTTACTTATCCGCTCTTTTCCTGAGCAGGATTATACGTAAGCGGTTAACCTATTCAGTGCACATTTTTTCGCCAGAAACTGACAACTGCCCTTGAATCAGCGAAGGGAGAGAATGACCGTAGAAAATATTTCGTGAACAATCTCCGCGAAAGAATGTTGCCGACCCGGCTGGCATCGAACCCGCGTCCTCCTGATCACCAGTCAGACGCGCAACCGAATGAGCTACCGAGACCGGCAATGGCTGTTTTAACAATACTCATGATGTTGTGGGGGACCTGGTGACCTATTGCCGCCGAGCACAAAAGTGCATCATGTCCGTCCACGAAACACAGGGGTACATGTAATACAGAGGCCCCTCGTTATAACGACAGTATTTGTTCCCTATTATGTGCCGTTATAAAGAATTTGCCGACATAAAGAATCCCACTTAGAGCATTGATAGGGTAATAAAGGGCCTTTCCCCATTATTACTCCAAGAAACCAATGTCACAGACATTTGTTAGAATCGCCTCACCGAGGCGATTCTAACAAATTTCTATAACATTTATTTCTTGGAGTATTTTATTACAAGACCCTTTCATGACTATGGACTCGATTTGTGCATCTCCAACCCTAGGGAAGCTCATGCCGCTCGGTACCAAGGCTAAGCCTTTAGCTAAGTAGTCATTCCATTAAAATTGCCGTTTTAACGAGTAACGAATGTCGGCGTAAAGGGGGTTGACTGAAGTTTGATACCTGTCCAAACAGCCACAAAACAACTGTTTTATTACCCAAACCAGCATACAGACATTTTAATTTAATGGGTGGCAACTCGGATCAGGATTACAGTAAGTAAGTAATGTCTTTATTTATAGAGGGTGGCTCATTTGGCATAGCTAATCTTCCATGAGGCCTCTGAGAGCATACAATTACATATATTAATAGCATAATCATACAAATCAAATGATACATTTTAAAATACGATTAAAAATTATCGCAGCGTGACAGAACAGTTATCAGCCTCAGGACCAGGGAAAGTCACGTGAAGTATAATAAAAGCCATTAAACACAGCGCATGTAACCCCCCCCCCCCCCTCCCGCCTATCTGGGCTTGGAGAAATGGATTTGGCACGCAGAGCTAAAACCGACCGGACATGAGTACTGGTAAATCGTTAAGAAGGTCTAAGCCTGAACAGGCAAAATGGTGCGAGTCGGAACGTCCCTGCATATAAAACCTATTGGTTTGATTGGGTAGTAGGGCTTTGAGATCTCATTTAATCTCAGTGTTGGGCAAAAGTCGCACAAAATTGGAAGCAACGTCTCCAAAATGACCTAAATAGTGTTGACGGGGACGTAAAACAAACAAACAAAATATTATGTTATTAAACAAAACGCAATGTAAGCAACGGGTCAGCAAGTAACGAAATGCGTATTTCAATAGCTTTGTTTCAACGAGACAGTCTAAGTCAGTTCAGGACCATGTTGCAGCCTACATTTCCATCACATGAACAAGTCCGTGAAATGAACACCCCATAAACCCCACTTTATATAGGGAAAACTGGGGTTTACAGGGGTATATATTATTTTTCTTATTTCTGCACCGAAATGTAGCTTGTGGGTACTCGTTAGAACCGCCTCAATGAGGCGGTTCTAACGAGCACCCACAACCACCTATGTTTGCGGTTTAAATAAGAAAAATATCACGGATTTTCATCAGAAAAGGAACCATTCAGAGGTGACAAACATGCACTATGTCGCACAGGTGTGTTATCGTTATGCGAGACAATCATACAGTGTTGTCAATGCTTTGATTACTAAGAAATTGACGTCAATTTATCGGCAAGATTGCGGATTTTATGGATAATGGGTACACCTTCAGGGGAGGCAACTCTTGCAAAACTATTTTTGTCTCCCATGTCAATAGGGGTCAACTCTTTAAAGAAACCTTAAAAGAGTAGACCCCTTTTTCAGTGGGACAGCGGTTACAGAAAAGCGAACAGGAAGTCCCGACAGTTGTCTATTGAAAAATGGCTGAAAAATTCTGCCCTCCCAACTAAAAACAAAAACAAAAATGTAACTCTGACAAAATATTGCAACAAATGCTTTTCGAATTATTTCCCTTACAATGCTCTGGTTGTGTACTGTTGGAGAAAGCATGTACTGTTCGCATCACAAAAACACGCCTATATAACTTTGACCCCCTCCAACCTCACTTTTATATAGTGAAACTGGGGTTTGTTTACAGGGGTAAACCTTATTTTTCTTATTTCTGCTCTAAAATATAGAGTGTGGGAAGACGCGGGTTCGATACCTGCCGGTGTCGGCAACATTATTTCGTGGAGATTGATCATGAAATATTTTTACGGCCATTCTTTCCATTCCGCTGATTCAAGACGGGCAGTTGTCAGTCTCTGGAGAAAGAATGTGCACTGTACTTGTTAATCGTTTTCGTATAAGCCTGTCCAGGAAAAGTGTTGGCAGGTAAACTGAGCGGCTCAGAAATGACCTAAATAGTGTTGACTGGGCCTTTAACTCCAATACAAACAACCAAACAAGAAACTTCCAACTGCCCTTCGTGAATCAGCAAACGGGAGATAATCACCGTGGGAAAGATTTCACTATCAATCTCCAAGAAACATGTTGCTGACCCCGGCTGGTATCGAACCCGCGTCCTACTGATCATTAGTCAGTCGCGCATCCGACTGAGCACATGCCTAGGGGGCTAACACTTAACCATTAGGTCTTTGAAAACAAAATTACTTCCTCGTTATTGATATAAACACCCCATTTACCCATGTATGCCTAGCAGCCTTTTGAGGGGACATTTGCAAACATAGACGCCGCAACACCTGGCATCTCATCTGTGTCTAAGTACATACAATTTTTGCAAAATTTACTGCTAACAATACAAACCTGGCTCCCCAACAATTGGACCTGGACCACTCCAAACTTCTTAACTCGGAGATATCAATTGTTAATGACACAAAGAATTACATAATCGACCCACGCTGCGAACATTTAACCGATTTCGTACTGAATGGAATCATCAACCTTATATCAGTAAGAAACGAGTCCATTTCAAATTTTAGCGATGTCTGGTTGTGGCTGCATTAAAATTTGTATGGAAAATGCTTAACCTTTCGCAAACATGCAGTGTATGTCCTAATGAGACTCCGCGTTCTGTGGTATCTGATCTGGGCCTGCGCTGTTTGCCAGATACCAGTTTTGGGATTTCCGGTATAAAACCAGCTGTAAAATGGGCTAATAAAAAGACGCTGAATGGCGTATTAGTCTACATTGTTTTCATTCACGTTTTTTTACACGCAGAATCCCTCAGTGAATCCTTCTCACGGTAAACTTTATGGATAAATTTATAAACATTACGATGACACACCCGTGCGACATAGTGCATTTTTCACACCTCCAAAATGACTATTTTTCTGATGAAAATCCGTGATATTTTTCTTATAACTACTGCAAACATAGGTTGTTTGGTGCTCGTTAGAACCGCCTCATCGAGGCGGTTCTAACGAGTACCCACAACCTATGCCTTGGAGTAAAAATAAGAAAAATAAGGTATACCCCCGTAAACCCCAGTATTCTCTTTACAAAGTGGGGTGTAAGGGGGTGTTCATTTCACGGACGTGTTCGCGTGATGACATTAAAGTTATAATATTTATTTCCTTGGGCTTTTTCTTTTTATGAGGAACTTTTGAAACTGTTACTAATATTGCGCTATATTTTCGGTGGTGATTAGGTCGTATGCATTGATGCAAAAAGTAGTGCAAAAAACCACTCCTCAATACTCTGGGGCTATAGCCCCCAAAACGAAAATTAAAAGATGAAAAAGGTGTGATTTTTCTTTTTCTTATGCTCAAAACATAGATTGTGGGTACTCGTTAGAACCGCCTCATTAGTACCCACAATCTATATTTTAGAGCAGAAATAAGGAAAATAAGGTTTACCCTTGTAAACCTAGTTTTACAATATAAAAGTGGTGTTCAGTGGGGTCAAAATTATATAGGTGTGTTTCGTGATGAATTGTCAAACGACATGTTTGCTGCTCGATCAATCAATTAATTAAAATAAATATTTTGCACTAATTAACTCAACTCCAGCAATAAAACCCTTTTAAAACATGGCGTCTTACAAGGTTATAACATTTTTTGACAAGTTGTAAGCGTCACAAAAAACTGTCAAACATATTGCAATGTATCGTCTGTTCAGCATGTCTTTTAGGGTTTCTCGCGCCTTCTGCAACAGCGTAGTTTTCGAGCAGCATGCATAAATCGGCTTTTACATGTACTATAAGGATTTCGGCCCCGCCCATCGGGGCTAGAAGAAATAGATGGGCTGCATGATGCTTCCAGACAGAGCTGAAACCGACCGCACACGAGTACTGGTAAACCGCTTAGTGTATCTAAGCCAGTCACGGAAAAGCGGTGCGAGTCAGATTGTCCGTGCTAATAAACCCTATTGGTTTCATTGCGCGACAGGGCTTGAGGTGTCATTTCATCTCAATGTCGTGTAAAAGTCCCACAAAATTGGAAGCACCGTCTCCAAAATGACCTATATAGTGTTGACGGGGACGTTAAACCTCAAACCAAACAAACAAACAAACTCAGCACTGAAAAGCGCATTGCGAGCAGATCACGTGCTACACATATTACTTATCCGCGCTTGAAATGTTTGCGTGTGTGTGTGTGTGTGTGTGTGAATTCGGGTTTAACGTCGCTTTCAACAATTTTTCAGTCATATCACGACGGTGTCTGGTTGCGACAGGGAGCTCAATGCTCACGTTTATAGTGCTGCCTCATTGAGGTATCATGTCCCAGAAACATTACATGATACCACACCCAGTCACATTATCCTGACACTGGATCGACCAGTCCTAGCTCTACCCCGTAAATCTGAGTGCCAAACGAGGAGCAGCTAGTACCATTTTTAACGACTTTGGTATGTCGCGGCCCGGGATCGAACCCGAGACCTCCCGTTCCCCGGAGCGGACACTCTACCAACTGAGCTATCGGGGCCGGTTTGAAATGTTTGCATCAGGGTGGTCTCAGCTGGTAGATAGTTCGCAGGACAATTTTGCAAAGGCCTGTTAACGATATGATTAATTGTAATTTCGCATTGTCTGACTCATTTAGTAGGTTACTCACACCTTTTGGCAAAGATTTTATTTTTTAGTCAGTTTTGAATGATTTTTAAAGTGAGTGTGCTTGGAATATTTTTACCCCAAAAATTAATGACCATATTTTCATCTGTTTTTTTTTTTTTTTTTTTGTTTTTGTTTTGTTTTGTTGTTGTTTTTTGTTGAATTGAGGTTTCACGTCACCGTCAACACTATTTATGTCATTTTGGCGACTGCTTCCAAGTTTGTGGTATTTTTACCCGACATTGAGATGAAATTTTACATCTCGAACCCTGTCGCCCAAACAAACCAAAATGGTTTACATAGGGACGGTCCGACTCGCACCACTTTGCCTGGCCATGCTTAGACCCTCTAAGCCGTGTGCGGTCGTTTTCGTCGATCAGCTCTGCGTCGAAGCATCTTGCAGTCCAATCTATTTCTCTTAGCCCCGATGGGCGGGTGCCCTATAGCATTAATGTGTTATCAAGTTAAAAGTTATGTCAAACACTTTTACCTCGAAGATTGCTTGTTTTACCATGCTTCTCTTTATATATAGAAAACTTGGGTTAACGGGGGTATACGTATGTTTCTGATTTCTGCTGCAAGACATAGGCTGTGGGTATTCGTTAGAACCGCCTCAATGGGGCGGATCTAACGAGCACCCGCAATCTATGTTTGCAGTAGAAATAAGAAAAAAAAATGTTATGGGTTTTCATCAGAAAAGTAGTCATTTTGGAGATGTGAAAAAATGCACTATGTCGCACAGGTGTGTTATCGTAATGTGTTCCTAAAGAATTCGCTATCGTGTACTGACTGAGATCACCTCAACGAGGCGATTGTAATGTGTATACACTACATATCTTTGTTTTATCCGAGATAAAAAATATATATCCTCAAGTTATCCCATTATGTCTCCTGGGACCAGTTGTTTAAAACTAACGATGTTGTTAGTTAACGTATCGTTAAAAACTTTGATCATTAAATATGGCGAATATACAAATATTTTTGCAGAAAAAAATGTGAGTAGCTTTTACGAATGCTGTGGCTGCCATCTTGAAATCTTCATATCACATCTGCTTCCAAACGCTAAGTCGGATTGAGCCGAAACTTCTTGGGAGGCATTGAGGTGGGGACATTGATATTTTTTTCGCCAAGTTCGCAACGGAAGGTCGGGTTCTCCGGTTTTCGCCCACCTCTGGTTAACTATCGTCTCGACATAAGTAAAATAATCTGAAATGGGCGGTAAAACCAAAACAACAACAACAACAACAAACATCTGAAAGGGTCACCAGTGCTTATCTGCAAAGGGCCGAATCTGTAAATTTCGTGTACCATAAAGCAACAGACCGTGTGATATTCGCGGGCAAGTCAATAAGCAACCGGCCTATCGCATTTCCAATTGACCGAGACACCCACGATTTTCATCCTCGTCCTTGTTTCAATACATGTTTAAAATTGCACCCTTATCGTATCATTCACTCGCGATGCAAAAGCAGGCTGAGCAGCGTTCTGTAATTACGGGAAAACAGGTCAGGAAATACATTGCGAATTGAGCAAAGTTTTTGGACATTCTGTACCATCGTATGCACAAGTTAATTTCTGGGTTAGGGAATTCAAACGCGGTAGAACGTCTTTAGAATGTTCTGAAAAGGGGTAAACCTTTGGAAGCAAGGACTTAAACCATGGAGTTTACAAGATATTTCAGGGCCATACTAGCTAGTTCGGGCCAAATAGGCCTCATCCGCGACCCTAAAATATTTTCTAAATTCCGCATTGAAATCGATGATAACAAAGGACTAAAAATATGATCCACTGTATGAGACTCTTACGGCCGCCACACATTTAACAGCAGACGTGGCAGTGAAGTTAAATGTTCTGGAAAAGGGGGTAATCCCTTGAAAGCAAGGAATACATCACAGAACTGAAAACCATGGAGTGTACAATATTTTTCTGGGACAGGCTAGCTAGTTAGAAGACGAAACCAGGTCTGGACGCCCATCAGATGCCGCCGATGGGATCTGGTGTATTCTGATAGGCGAATTAAGGTGGAAGAAGTAGCGAATGCATTACAGTTCCAAAAGGTCGCGTTTCAACAATTTTATATGATCGATTGGCGGTGAGCAAACGGCACCCAGAGCATCTGTATGCAGCGCATTATTGAAGAGGTTTAGGCCAAAGAAGATGGTTTTCTTTCACGTCTGGTGACTGTAGATGAGACCTAGGCCCGTTATCATGAGCCAGAGGATAAAATTCAAAAGTCGCCAATGGGTGGGGCCGGGGTCTCCGAGGCAAAAGAAGTTCAAAACGCAACCCTGTGCTGGCAAGGATTTTGGGATGCACAATGCGTTATTATGTTGCACTTTCTAGCAAAGAAAAGTACAATACCAGGTTCGTATCGACCAACTGAGAACTGCGATCCGTGAAAAAGGCCAGGTAAACTCTCCAAAGGGATTCTGCTCCATAGGACAATACACGAGTCTACATTGGGTGCTGTTGAGCGGAATGGGTACGAGCTTATTCAGCAACCTGCCTATAGTCTCCAGACTTAGCTCCTAATGACCATTTCCTATTCCCAAACTTGAAAAAAGGATATCCGTGGACGTCATTTCCTGTCCAACGAAGAAATCGTGATGGCAGTTGAGGAGTGGGTCGGAGACAAGGATCCTGGCTTCTTCAGTTCTGGGCTGTTGACACCGGAATAGCGTTGGTCCAAGCGCATCATTCTATTGGGCAATTACATCGAAAATTCAGAGATCGATCTCACCAGAAATAAATTAGGCTGTCTTTTTATTGACTCGCCCTTTTTTGATATTTCATCGAGTGTGTTGACATCGTCAGAATTTTTCATGAGTGCGAAGCACGAGTGAAAATTCTGATGTTTTCAACACATTTGATGAAATAATTTTGGAATTTATTTAAAAAAAAAGTAAATTTTCTTTTTATTTCACCTAAAACTTCAGTACGGGATGCTACTGTTGAAATAACATGGTCATCTTATTTTTCACAATATGAAATGTGAAAATATAATTTTTATTTGATTCAGATAAGCATTGATTTCATTGCTATGGTTTTCTGGTCAAAATGTGACATTTTTTATGACTGCTAGAAACACAGATTGTTAGTGCTCCGTTAGACCCCCCCCCCCCCCCCCACACACACACACATACACACACACACACACCGCCCCTAGATTATTTCGAGCCGATCGTCAAAAACCGGAAAACTAAACTTCCGAAAGAGAAAAAACGTAAACCCGTGTTATCGCCAATTGTAAACCCCAGATTTCCTTATACATCATGATAACATGACCGTTACATGAACACTCCTCTAAACCCCACCTTATACAGAGAAAACTGGGGTTTACAGGGGTATGCTTTATTTTCCTTATTTTGGCTGTGGGTTCGCGCACCTGCAACCTATGTTTGGAGTATAAATGAGAAAAATATCACAAATTTTCATCGGAAAAGTAGCAGAAAAATAACCATTTTTGAGATATGAAAAAGTACATTTTGTTTCACGGATATGTTGTCGTAATTTATCAAAATTATGACGTCGCGTCTGAGAGTGTAGCCTAATAACGCCATATATTACATGCATTACAGAGAAATACCATGATTTCTACCAGACATAAACTTGGTATTTTCCTTTTTGCTAAGAAGAAATATTTCCTCTTAGCCGGGGAAATAAATCCCTTCAGCTGGAACTACTTTATGTACAAGATACGAGATACCGCTTTGCAGTGAAATTGTTCTATTCAAACGCGGGAAAGTTTCAATCACGGCGACGTTATTCATGACGTCATTGTAATGACGTCTAAGAAATATCAACAGACGTTCAGAATGCGTGACGTTTGAGTCGGATGCAACGCTGAAACAAAAGAAAACATGGATATGACCATTGATTAGGATATAAGTTTTGCTTTATTTAATCTAACGTTTTACTTGTTTTATCACTGAAACACTTTGTTTCTTCTATTTTTGTTCCAAACTGTAGAAAGCGCTTTCAAAATGGCGCCCATCCAGTTGTTCTTCCACCCAGATTCTGTAACACTTCGCTGATCGAACCGTTTACATGAGCTGTAAACAGTCAACTGAACGGGCATTCAGATCCAAAATTCAAGATCCAAACTCTCCTAAAAGTCTATGGAAGTGCATGTAATATACAGATTATACATTTCTCCTATTTGAAATATGGGATTTATAAACCTCGGGAGGTAAAACAATCCGTTAAAGAAACTCGTGCTTCGCACTCGTTTCTTTATCGGATTGTTTTACCTCCCTCGGTTTAAAAATCCCATATTTCAACTAGGAGAATGAATAATCTATATGTAATAAATTCGATAATCCACTAGTGGAATAAGTATGCAAATTAGTATGATACGTCCCGTAACGTTATTAACCACGTCGCGTTTGCTAATGGCGGAAAATTGAATTTTTTTTTAGCAAATATCGTGAATTGAATGCGTTTTAAGTGTCATATGATAAATAGAATCTTGCATTCGTGCTTGTGTATTATTGAATTTATTAAACTCGTTGAGGAAAAGGGATAAAATGCGAGGCCTTTGCCTCGCATTTTATCCCTTTTCCTCAACGAGTTTCAATAAATTCAGTAATACATGAACACTCATGTAAGATCCTTTATGTAAAGTGGGGTTTACAATGTTCATTACATGGACACGAGTTGTTTACGTGATGGTACGTTCATGCTGCGTTTGACATTTCTGTCTAAGTTTTGATTGTATTATTGTGTCTTAGCATACTAATTATTACCAGTATTAACATGACACTTTAATAGTAAACTGTCAACGTCGATTTTATGCTAACTGACATTATGATTTATGTCCCCCTGTTCCTACGCCAAGGCGTTGGTTACATACGAACAAAAAAATAGTCCGGAGTGATTATCTGTCTTGCAGGAAAACTAGGACAAAAACTCGCGAAAAGTATAAAAACCAGAGTAAAAACTAAAAGTCTCTTGTTTATTTTTATATATTTTTCATTTTCTCGACCTTTAAGGGGAACGACTGCACCTAAAATCAGGTTAACAAGTCCGTGTATGAACACACTTCTATGCCCTAATTTATAAAGAGAAAAGTGGGGTTTACGGGGGTAGTAATTATTTTCTAATTATTGCTCAAAACATAATTTGTGGTTACTCGTTACAACCGCCTCGATGAGGCGGTTGTAACGAGTAAGCACAATTTATAGTTGAACTAGAAATGAGAAAAAAAAATCAAATGGTTTGAAAAATGCTAGTTTTAGAGACGCCATTGTAGCAAACGGGTGTTTTTCCGCCATTTTTTCCCTCTTACGAGTACCAAAAATCTATGGGAATTTTTATTTATTTATTTTTGTATTTATTTTTATTTTTTATTTTTCTATTTCGTGTTTTTCTTTTTTTGCATTTTACCAAAATAAGAGAAAAAATGAAACACCACGTAAACCCCACTTTTGTCTGTTTAAAGTGGGGTTTAGAGGAGTGTTCATTACATGGACTTGTTAACGTGATGACGAAATTGTAACGGTGAAAAAAATCCGTAGGGTTAACAGTTTCTGGCTGACTAATTCCCATGGGGTTGCCGCCACCCCATCTCTGGGGAAAAGAGACAATGATATGTGCATACACATCACAATAACAAGTCCGTGAAACGAAGACCCCCTAAACCCCACTTTATATAGAGAAAAGTGGGGTTTACGGGGTACACATTATCTGCCTTATTTTTGCTCAAAAAATAGTACCGCCTCATTTAGGCGGTTCTAACGAGCACCCACAATCTTTGTTGAACGCAGTATTAATAAAGATATTATAAGTTTTACCTAATATTTATCATTTTCTGACACCATGTTGGACGCCGTTATTTCTTACGGGCATGCTTTCCTAAAGAGAAGACGAAAATCTGAAAGATTTGTTTCCCCTTCAAGTATGTTTATTCTCTTAAATTAATGTTGATGCCACCGAACTTCTTCGGGGTAATGTTGCAAAATATTTATCAAATAAAAACAAAACAACAACAACAAAAAAAAAAACGAAAAAAAAAAAACATATCCTCACCACAACATTCCGACGCGGTGTGACATAGTGAACGCTATTAAATCTCCAAAAAATGGTTACTTTTCTGATGAAAATTTGTGATTTTTTTCTTATTTATACCCTACACATAGATTGTGGGTGCTCGTTAGAACCGCCTCAAATCAACGAGGCGGTTCTAGCGAGAACCCACAACCTATGTCTTGGAGCAAAAATAAGAAAAATAATGTATACCCCTGAAAACCCAAGTCATTGTAAAGTGGAGTTTACCAGGGTATTCGTTACGTGATGAAAACATATCCTTACAAACAGCCATTACGAAAACACGCCTATGCAAATACATTGTAAAGTTTACCGCCGAAAAATTTTAATATGAAAAAAGTGTGATATGTTTCTTATTTCTAGTCAAAATAAAGATTGTGGGTACTCGTTAGAACCGCCTTGATGAGGCGGTTCTATCGAGAACCCACAACCTATGTCTTGGAGCGAAAATAACAAAAATAAAGTTTACCCTCTGTAAACCCAAGTCATTGTAAAGTAGAGTTTACCAGGGTATTCATTATGTGATGAAAACATATCCTTGCACACAGCCATTACGACAACACGCCTATACAAATACGAACATTAAACTTTACCGCCGAAAAAAATGAAAATTTTCAGATGAAAAATAGTGATATTTTTCTTATTTCTGCTCTAAAATATAGATTGTGGGTACTCGTCAGAACCGCCTCATCGAGGCCTGTAAACCCCAGTTACCCCTGTAAACCCCAGTTTTACTGAATAGACGTGGGGTTCAAGGGAGTCAAAATTATACAGACGTGTTTTCATGATGGTTTCCCATACCAAACAATGTAGAGAGACAAGTAGGCATTTCGCGGAGAAGCAAAATGTTTCTCTCTCTCTCTCTCTCTTTGTGTGTGTGTGTGTGTGTGCGTGCGTGAGTGCGTGCGTGTGTGTGTTTTTTTTTTTTTTTTTTGCTTAGTGTTTAACTGCCCAGTGAACACTATTTAGGTTGTATCGAGCCTGTAACATTCCTTATCCAGAAACTAACAACTGCCCTTCATGCCGGATCAGCAGAGGAAGTGAGAGATTTGTTTGATTTTTAGGTTTAACGTCCCCGCCAACACTGTATAGGTCATTTTGGAGACGGCGGCCAATGAAACCAAAAGGATTTATAAACATGGACGGTCCGACTCGCGGCGCTTTGCCCGGGAATGCTTAGATCCTCTAAGCGGTTTACCAGTACTCCTGTGCTCTGCGTGGAAGCACCATGCAGCCCATCTATTTCTTCAAGCCCCGATGGGCGGGCCGAGAGGAAGTGAGAGATTACTCGTAGAAATGATTTCAAGATCAATCTCAAATCTCAGCGAACGGCCCGTGGCCATCGGGGCTTGAAGAAATAGATGGGCCGCATGATGCTTCCACGCACAGGTGAAACCGATCGCACACAAGTGCTGGTAATCTGCTAGCATCTCAGTCTGCCCAGGCAAAGCGGTGCGAGTCGAACCGTACACGCTTATAAACCCTATTGGTTTCATTGGGCGACAGGATTTGAGATGTCATTTCATCTCAATGTCGGGTAAAAGACCCACAAAATTGGAAGCAATGTCTCCAAAATGACCAATACAGTGTTGACGGGGACGTTAAACCTCAAATCAAACAAACAATATCAGCGAAAGAATGTCGCAGACCAGTCAGATCGCTACTGCAAGTAACCCTCTTTACATAACACACTGACCTCACAATTGTAAAGGAAAGCGCGGCTATAAATGACCGATTTCTTGATTTCGTACAAACAAATTGCAGTAACATGTCTCGGCCCCGCCCATCGGGGCTTGAAGAAATAGATTGGCTGCATGATGCTTCCACGCAGAACTGAAACCGACCGCACACAAGTTCTGGTAAACCGCTTAGTGGACCTTAGCCTGCCTAGGTAAAGCGGTGCGAGTCGGACTGTCCATGCTTGTTTCATTAGGCGACAGAGCTTGAGATGTCATTTCAACTCAATGTCGGGTAAAAGTCCCACAAACAAAATTGGACGCAACGTCTCCAAAACGATCTATACAGTGTTGACGAGGACGTTTAACCTCAAATCAATCGAACAAACAGTAAAATTCAGTTAAAGTACTGCGCTAATTAACGTTGGGTCCAATTACAAACGACCAAATAACAGTATATGATCTGGGTCTCCAGTGTTTGACAAAACCCATCACATAACTTCAGTCTTAAAGATGTCTCCTTTGCAAAATGACGGAAAATATACTAGGAGGTGTTAAAGATGTCTCTCATACAAAATGTCCCAGGAAGTCTTAATGATTCCTCCCTTGCAAAATGGCGGAAAAAAATCCGGGAGTGTTAAAGATGTCTCCTTTGGATTTGCAAAATGGCTGCCCCCGCCCATCGGGCCTTGAAGAAATAGATTGGCTGCATGATGCTTCCACGCAGAGCTGAAACCGACCGCACACGAGTACAAGTAAACCGCTTAGAGGCTCTAAGCCTGTCCAGGCAAACCAGTGCAAGTCGGTCCGTCCAAGCTTATAAACCCTATTGGTTTCATTGGGCGGCAGGGCTTGAGATGTCATTTCATCTCAATGTCGGGTAAAAGTCCCACAAATTAGGAAGCAACGTCTCCAAAATGACTTTTACAGTGTTGACGGGGACGTTAAATCTCAAACCCAATCAAAAAAAAAAAAAAACTTGCAAAATGGCGTTCTGAAAAAGGTCCGTTGGGCTTTGTGTATCCATCTAGATGTACCCGTCACGCTGCCTCAGATGCGCGTCTGACTGGTGGTCAGGTCGTAGGTTAAATACCCGCCCTTTCGCAGATATTGATCATGAAATCTTTTCTACGGTCATGGCATTGTGTATTCTATGGCGTAGGGTATTGGAGTGGAGTGTTGGAGTGGAATGTGACGTGGTGTCTTGAGTCATATTCTGGAGACTATTTGTTATGAAACTCTTATACAATTTAATGAGAAAATATTGCAAAGACAATATCAAATCCTGCCATCAGGATGTAAAACCAAGGGGCTCAAAGAGCCTGAACTGCTCACGCGAAAAACTTAAAAGTTTAACACTATTTCCACTAAAATTGCTGATTGTTTGTGCTACCAAGTAAATTTAACTCCAAATTCAACTTACTAATATCCCATTTTCAGCTGGGTGCGTCTTATCATAAGGAACCAGATTTGTTGTTTGCTTCGGAGTTGTGTGATCGAGCTTTTGTTTCAGATGAGCTAATAAGGCTAATTTATACGTAGCTGTACATTACTAAGCACTGATTCGCAACAATAGATTGTCAAAATAAAACTGATTTTAATCTTAGCTGGAGCTTTTCAACAGGAACTTATTGTTAGAGATGAACAGGGGGACCATGAGATGAATGCCACAAAGTACCGTCCTTCGGATCGGGATGTTAACTGGCGCCCCCCCCCCCCCACCCACCGACGTGCAGGGAGAGCCATCACCTGTGCAAGTTTAAGATCCCTACCATAATTACATGATGACTGTGTAGGCTTTCATCCTGCAAAACAGAAGGGAAGACAATGATCGGGCATCGACACAATTCACCCACAGCTCCCATCAGAGACACCAAGGGAAAGAAACACAAACATGAAACAACTAGACTCTAATGGAAACATCAATAGCGGAAAGCTAAAAGTACAGTTACTTTCCCACAAAATGGCCAATTGGCTATCAAAAGCGATACACACACTCAAAGACACGCCATAACAAAAATAAACCACGACAGAAGAACCGCCTTGGAACAGTCAGTGACACGAATTCCACTGGAGGGGCTTAAATCGATGTTACGTGGCCACAATCCTCGCCCTCGCGATTTAGACAAATAATTTTTTCAGTCCGCATGAAGGCCTCCTAACTCATCAGTGCAACATCTCCGTAAACACAAAAATCAAACAGCCACAGAGATAAAACAACGGTGAGGACTCGGCAGCAAGAAACCACTGAAATGCTGGAGCAAAAGAAAACCAACAGTAAGACTCCGATGGGCCCAACCAAAGACAGAGTATCAGGCACTAACCAACATTACATAAAATAAGATTCTCTCCAATTCTCAGTTAGCCTTTACGCTGGAACCGTCATAGAATCTGAGGCCTGCCCAACCGGCGTGCAATTAAAGAGGGAAATATTTTTTCAGTCCGCATGAAGGCCTCCTAACTCATCAGTGCAACATCTCCGTGAACACGAAAATCAATCAACCACAGAGATGAAACAACGTTGAGGACTCGACAGCAAGGAGCCACTGAAATGCTGGAGCAAACCTGGATTTATGTAATGTACACCTGCGAGTATTGGTCATTTGACCGAAAACAGTACGAGGACCTCGTATTAGCAGAAAGCAAGATCTCGATCCCTCCCTTTAGCAACGAGGTACGGCATGACTATTAAGCCAACAACTAACAACTCTAGCAGACAAAATCATTATGTAACCCATCTACTGAATAATTATGCAGTGTTGTACAAAAAGAGGAAGATCAGGTCAAGGAATTAAATTGAGCGAAGTTGGAATTGTAATTATTTGAGTAAGTTCTATCACTATCAAGTTTTGTGATCAAATGTCTATTATTTCAGGAACATAATGATTTTTTATAGATAGATCATAGATCAGGCCGATTATGATAATTTTCTTGCACACCAGACAAGGAAATCCGTGATTTTACCCTGGGATAGAAATTTATGTTCTGACCCTGGTGTTACGACCCAAAATCGAATATAATCGCGTGTTCGATAAATGCATTGGTTGATTACTACCTCGTATGCACCGTCGTTAAGGTTGACGTCACAGCCCGTTACGTGACGTCACTAAACATTCCTGCAGTGTCAACACAATATGGCGGACGTTGGTAACCGAAGACCCTGCAGCATTAAAAATCCGCGCTAAGAAATGGAAGGTATGCAAGAAAAAGAATCCAATATGGATGTGAGGGATCCGTACCTCGGGATCACTGTCCGGCATTACTCGGCAAGCCTCGTGATGCCGGACAGAGTCCCTCAGGACGAAATTTTCCATCCACCCCTCACACCCTGCATATAAGATTCTTATAATCTTTTGATGGTAGGAATTTGAACAAAATTCCATACTCACACTACATACACGTGTACATGTATCTTCCACCAGCTGAGAGCCGGCCTCGGTAGCTGTCGGATTACGAAAACACGCCCATACGAATACATTGTAACCTTTATCGCCGAAAAATGAAAATTTTAAAATGAAAAATTGTTAATTTTTTCTTATTTCTGCTCAAAATATAGATTGTGGGCTCTCGTTAGAACCGCCTCGATGAGGCGGTTCTAACGGGTGCCAACAATCTATATAATCTATAGATTGTGGGCAGTCGTTAGAACCGCCCTCGATGAGGCGGTTCTAACGGGTGTCCACAATCTATAATTTAGAGCAGAAATAAGAAAAATAAGGTTTACCCCTGTAAATCCCAGTTTTACTATATAAAAGTGTGGTTAAAGGGGGTCAAAATTATATAGGCGTGTTTTCGTGATGGGATGCGCGTCTGACTGGTGATCAGGAGGACGCGGGTTCGATACTTGCCGGGTCGACAACATTCATTCGTTGGAGATTGATCATGAAATCTTTTCTACGGTCATTCTCTCCCTTCCGCTGATTCAAGAAGGGCAGGTGTCAGTTGTGCGCTTTATTGGTTAACCGCTTACATATACACCTGCCCAGGAAAAGTATGGATGTGTAGGCAACTGACCGGCTCGATATAACTTTAATAGCATTAACTGGGCCTTTTAACTCCAAAACAAACAAACAAACAAACAAATCCACCAGCTGAGAAGTTTCTCACAATAAACACAGGCCAAAGACAGTGAATGGTTGGTATATCTCAAAGCTAGTTATGGTTATTATCTCCTAGATGAGATAATTAAAATACCATGGCACCCAAAGTTTTGTGCTTCTTTCACACGGCATTCTCAACTTCATGTACGATTCAATATAATTATTTCATAGGATATAAGAGTAAGGCGTCTTCGTACGGACGGACATAGGGGACCGATGGACGCCAGGCTGCTCCCTATATCTCACGAATACATTTGATCGGGGGAAATTATGTATGCGCAACAATGGCTCGCATGCATGGTAAATTGACCCTGCGGCAAGATATGAGTAAGTGTACAAATTAAATATGACTCCAAAATTTGGCTCCAGACTGCACTCCGAGACTCCGCTCCAAGACTCCACTCCATAGAATACACGGTGCCGAAAGACCAGAAAAAGTGGTGTTAGGTAAACTGATAGGCTCGGTATGACCTTATAAATGTAGACTGGTTCGTTAAACTAGAAAAAAATATACACATAAACACAAAGAAAGAAAACCCTTCAACGCCCTTATCAGTATGGGATTATCTTTAGTACGTACAAATGAACATATTACTTTTGTACATCTTGCTTCAAATAGTCATTGGTTGCATTTCGCTTGTAATTGACAATTTATATGATAAGACAATCAGATGGTATGTTTATCAATGTTTTATAGTCTTATATTCTGTTATATTTCTATTAGATACAACAATATGTTCACGTAATTGACACGATGATAAGTTTGTTTGTTTGTTTGTTTGTGTGTTTTTTTCTCTCTCAAATTGCTAGGTTTTCTTTTTGTGTGCTTATTCCAAAGACCAAACGAAGAAACCAGAACAAGTTTTGTTTGTTTGATTTGAGGTTTAACGTCCCCGTCAACACTGTAAAGGTCAGTTTGGAGACGTTGCTTCCAATTTTGTGCGACTTTTACCTGACCTTGAGATGAAATGACATCTCGAGCCCTGTCGCCCAATGAAACCAATAGGGTTTATTAGCATGGACGGGCCGACTCGCACCGCTTTGCCTGGGCAGGCTTAGATCCTCTAAGCGGTTTACCAGTATTCGTGTGCGGGTCGATTTCAGCTCTGGCCGTCATCACGAAAACATGCCTATATAATTTTGACCCCCTTGAACCCCACTTTTATATAGTAAAACTGGGGTTTGCAGGGGTAATCCTTATTTTTCTTATTTCTGCTCTAAAATATAGATTGTGGGTACTCGTTAGAACCGCCTCGATGAGGCGGCTCTAAAATATAGATTGTTGGTACTCGTTAGAACCGCCTCGATGAGGCGGTTCTAACGAGTGCCCGCAATCTATATTTTGAGCAAAAGTAAGGAAAATATCGCAATTTTTCATCCTAAAATTATAGTTTTGTCGGTGAATAAATTATACTGTGTTAGTATAGGCGTGTTTTCGTATTGGTAAACCAGAAGACGAAAAGCGTGAGAACACCAAGTAGGACCTATTTCAGCTTTGCATAGATACAAAACACTGTAAACCCCACTATATAGAGAATGTGGTGTTACATGGCTATACCTTATTATTTCCCCAATTTTTCTTGATGAAAAAAAACAAAAACATAAGACTATAGGTACTCGTTAGAACCGGTTCTTTCGAGCCACACAATCGTAATTTACCCAGCAGGCACATGGCGTAATTGTGACGTCACATCAACGTCGGTTCAACGTCATGGTGTTTATGCAACGTCACATCAACGTCGGTGCAACGTCGTGACGTTGCAATTACGTTGATTTGACGTTGCCCTAGCGACGTGTGCCTGCGACTTCATTTTAAAGGACATATAGAAAGGTATGGAAATCCATTATATTGCATGCGTAACAGAGAAATACTATGATTTCTACCAGACATAAACTTGATAATTTACTTTTTGCTAAGAAAAAATATTCCCTCTAAATCTCTTTAGTTGGAACTCTTTTATGTACAAGATACAAGATACCGCGTGTGCAGTGAACTCGTTATATTCAAACGTAGGTAAGTTTCAGTCACGTCGACGTTATATATGACGTCATTGCAATGCCTCCAGGGAAGATATCAACATACTTTTAGAATGCGTGGCGTCGAGTCGGATGCAACGCTGAAACAAAAGAAAACATGGGCATGACCATTGAATAGGATGTACGTTTTGCTTTATTTAATCTCACATTTCAGTTGTTTTATCAATGAACTTTTTGTTTCTTCTATTTTTATTCAGAACTGTAAAAAGCGCTTTCAAAATGGCACCCACCAAATTTTTCTTCCACCCAGCTTCTGTAACACTACGCTGATTGAACCGTTAACAAGAGCTGTAAACAGTCAACTGAACTGGTATTCAGATCCAAAATTTTAGATCCAAACTGTCCTAAAAGTCTATGGAAGTGCATGTAATATACAAATTATTCATTCTCCTATTTGAAAATGGCATTTATAAACCTCGGGAGGAAAAACAATCGGATAAAGAAACGAGTGCGCGTTGCAAATTCTTCGCACTCGTTTCTTTATCGGATTGTTTTTCCTCCCGAGGTTTATAAATCCCATATTTCAAATAGAAGCACTCGTTTCTTTATCGGATTGTTTTTCCTCCCGAGGTCTATAAATCCCATATTTCAAATAGAAGCACTCGTTTCTTTATCGGATTGTTTTACCTCCCTCGGTTTATAAATCCCATATTTCAAATAGGAGAATGAATAAGCTCATGTATTCAAAAAGACATTTAATCAAGGAATAGTAGGGTGAAAACCGAATCAAATTATCTTTATTAGTTTCCGAGATATTACAATTTGAAGAGTGAAATATTTCGTGGAAACAGAGCAACTTCAAACTGCTTCATTAATATTTATGAGGCATTCTATGATGTCATAGATGCACATTAAATTTTTTCAACTTTTTAAATATGAAATATATTGTGTTTTATAGTCATCAGAAACTGTATCATCGCCTATTGAATTATTTAAATGATCTCAACTGACAGGTTAATTCGTTATTTAAATAATTTATTAAAAGTATTTAAATTCTATTTTCTGTCTTTGTAAGTGGATGAAATAACGAGTACCCACAATCTATATTTTAGAGCAGAAATAAGAAAAAATAGGTCATAACTTATTGATCTGTTTAAAAGGTATCTAAAAAGACTTTCCTCAAATATTTTAATGAAATTTTGAATTAATTGGTAGTTTTAGACATTTTAAAAATACTTTATTTAAATAAAAGTTTGAATTTCCAAATCAAATTTCTCATTTCTATTCAAAATTATGAAAAACAAATACGGTATTCGAAGGGTATGAGAAAAACAGGCAACTGCAAAATCGAAAACCTGATAGCTTAAAATTAATTTAAAAACGTTTAAAAACATGTGATTAAATATTGCGACAAAGTCTTTGAAAGATCAGGAAGAAATCTGTTTTGGTCTATAAAAAAATTCTAAATTAATGAAGTTTTAAATAGATTGGAATCCAGACGTTTTCGTGCTTCAAGTCTGTCTACTTCTGATTTTTCCACCCTTTACACTACACTTCCTCATAACCTTATAAAAGAAAAACTTAATGATTTAATTGAATGGACATTTCATAAAGAAGACTCCCTCTGTCTTGTGTGTAATGTAAGAAATGCTTTTTTACTTCTGAAGAGCATAAAAATTTATTGTATGGTCATGTCAGAAAGTGTGTGGAGCTCTCACTTTTCTACTTGACAATATTTACATAAGATTTAGATAGTGTTTTTTAGACAAGTTGGGGGTATTCCGATGGGTACAAATTGCGCACCCCTTGTGGCTGATCTGTTCTTGTTTTGTAATGAAAGAGACTTCATGATGTGCCTTTCCGTTGAAAACCAATCTGAAATCATTGAAGCAAAGCCTTTTCCAAATTTTATAGACACCAGTCCGATTGTGTGGAGCGTGATAGCTCAGTGGTGAGTGCACTTGCCTCTGATGCTAGAGGTCCCGTGTTCGATCCCCGGCAGCGGCGGTGTCCCAACACGCTCCATTGGCATCCTTTGCAGGGATGAATGTCATAAAGTGCACCTTCCTTCGGATCGGGACGTTAACTAGAGGCCCCCCTGTGCAGTGAGAACTATCCCCTGTGCATGTTAAAGATCTCTACCGAAATTACATAATTACTATGTAGGCTTTCATCCTGCAAACCTGGAGTTTATGTAATGTACACCTGCGGTAATGGTCATATGTGACCGACGCAGTGTCAGTAGAAGGAAAAGAAAGAAAGAAATTTCAAAATTTAATGTTGGACTGTTCCGAACTTAATGGTGACTTAGTATATAAATTCAGAAAAATATATAATTGCAATGACTTCAGCACCCATTCTCGTAAAATCATTCATTGGGTACAACATAAATGTTATACGACAGACAGCATACATGGCAGTTAACCCAATCACGGTTGACAACTTTGCTTCCCTCTATAATTGCACGCCGGTGGGTCAGGCCTCAGATTCTATGACGGTTCCAGCGTATAGGCTAACTGAGAATTAGAGAGAATCTTATTTTATGTAATGTTGGTTGGTGCCTCCTCTGTCCCATCGGAGTCTAACTGTTGGCTTTCAGCATTTCAGTGGTTTCTTGCACCCGAGTCCTCACCGTTGTTTCATCTCTGTGGCTGTTTGATTTTTGTGTTTACGGAGATATAGCACTGATGACTTAGGAGGCCTCCATGCGGACTGAACAAATTATTTGTCTAATTCGCGAGGGCGACCCCCCCCCCCCCCCCCAGCCCAGTGGAATTTGTTTCACTGACCGTTCCAATGCGGTTCTTCTGGATAGCCAGTTGGCCATTTTGTGGTAAAGTAACTGTCCTTTTGGCTTTCCGCTATTGATGTTTCCATGAATAGAGTCTAGTTGTTTCATGTTTGTGTTTCTTTCCCTTTGGTGGCTCTGGTGGGAGCTGTGGGTTAATTGTATCGATTCCTGATCATTGCCTTCACTTCTATTTATTTTTTTTAAAAAATCAAGGGAGGTTACTCTTGGAAGAAAGCATTATGTATCAAATATAAATAAGCAACATGAATTGGAATTTGGCTACTCATGTATGTATCAAATATAAGTAAGCATATACTCGTAATCTTTAAAATTAATTGGAATTTTCATGCGGTTTTCAATAAAAGGACTCTCTTTGTGTTTGCTTTCATCATGCTTGATACTAAGAATATTTTAAAATTCTTTATTTCCTTTGTAATTCGCGTTAACTAATGGCGGAATATTGACATTTTTGTAAAAAAAAATCGTGAAGTAAATGCGTTTTAAATGTCATAAAATGATAAAAAGAATCTTGTATTCGTGCTCATGTATAATTTAGTTTATTAAACTCGTTGAGGAAAAGGGATAAAATGCTCGGCGAACCCTCGCATTTTATCACTTTTCCTCAAATCGTTTCATAAATTCAATAATAAATAAACACTCATGTTAGATCCTCTGTTTATTTCATAAATCATTCTGATCTCGCGCTAGAATACAAAACCCTCAGTGGCTGGAACAACTTCAGACTTGAACACATTTTAACCTGTGCATTTCAAAATTTAGGGTTGTCAGACTGTGTTTTCTTCAAAATTGATTTGGAAAATGGCTGAACATTTTGCAAATAGTGATGGTCCGGATGAGACGCCGCAGGGCCTGCACTGTTTGCCAGGATACCCGTACTGGGGTTTTCAGTAAAAAAAAAGGTTAATGAACCTAAATTCGTCAGTTCGACTCAACATTCAACAACAGTTTGTCGGGGCTTGAAGAAATATATGGACTGCATGTTGCTTCCACGCAGAGCTGAAACCGACCCGCACACGAGTACTGGTAAACCGCTTAGAGGATCTAAGCCTGCTCAGGCAAAGCGGTGCGAGTGTCGGACCGTCCTTATCATAAACCCTATTGGTTTCATTGGGCGGCAGGGCTTGAGATGTCATTTCATCTCAATGTCGGGTAAAAGTCCCACAAAATTGGAAGCAACGTCTCCAAAATGACTTTTACAGTGTTGACGGGGGACGTTAAACCTCAAATCAAACAAACAAATCTTCACTCTTATTACTGTTCTCAAATGTACTGTTCCATTAAGAAACATGCCTATACAAATACATAGCAATTTTTTTTCGCCGAAAACATTAAGATTTAATGATAAAAAAAGTGATAATTTCTTATTTCTGCTCAAAATATAGATTACGGGTACAAGATAAAAATGGGATATTTTTCTTATTTCTGCTTCAAATATAGATTGTGGATACACGTTAGAACCGCCTAATCGAGGCGGTCCTAACGGGTACCCACAATCCATATTTCAGTGCAGAAATAAGACAAATAAGGTTTACCCCTGCAAACCTCAGTTTTGCTGTACAAAAGTGGGGCTCAAGGGGGTCAAAATTATATAGGCATGTTGATGACAGAATAGTGGTGGCGGACTTGAAGGAGGTGCTGGGGCAAAGGTAAATCTTCCTGTGGCCCTGTGTCCAATTGTTCAAAGCATCGCTAGCTTAACGAGCTTGTTAGTGTCCTAATTCTTAGCTGTTCTAGTAAGTACAATATCTAATACTCTGGGCCCAATTGTTCAAAACTAACAACGTCGTTAGTTAACGTATCTTTAAAACTTTGATCATTCAATATAACAAAAATGCTAAAATTTTTGCTGGAAAAATGTGAGCAGCTATTGCGGAAGCAAAAGCTGCTCACATTTTTTTCAGCAAAAATACCAAAATTTTAGATATTGCATTTGCTAGAACAGTTAACAATTTGACCTCTAACGAGCTCGTTAACCTAACGATGCTTTGAACAACTGGACCCTGGTATTTTTTATGAAAAAAAATGTGAGCAGCTTTTGCAGTTGACATTTTCTGCAAAATAATTAGCATATTTGCAATATTAAATGATCAAACTGTTAACGATACATTAACTACCGACAACGTTAGTTTTGAACAATTGGACCCTGATGTAGTCAGCTATCTCCCCGGGCCTCTGATTGTTTCTTTGTACTCCGATTCCCGAGACAAGTAACTCTTGCATGTCTAGGTGGTATACACATTCCGAAAACATGCCTTTATTAACTATTACATTGTGACCTTTATCGCCGAAAAAAATGAAAATTTTGTTATGAAAAATTGTATTTTCTTTCAACAGGTTTACTCCCTGTAAAGCCCGGTTTTGCTATATATAAGTGGTGTTCAAGAGGGGGGGGGGGGTCAAAATGGCATAGGCGTGTTTTCGTGATTCCCAAAGTAACAACTGCATATTGTCTCGTGGGATCTCTTGGACTGGACAGTACAACAAAACGTGTTTTACCACCCTGCCACAGGTTAATTTCTTCCTGCAGTACTTTAGTCGACTATAGCCGGTCTGCAGCTGTAGGACCCTACTGTTGGATTCTCCGACTGACTGGCTTCAATTGATGGACAGTACAGCCTATGTTCAGACTAAAAATAAGAAACATATCACAAATTTTAATCGGAAAAAAGTAGCAATTTTGCAGAAATGAACTATGTCACACGGGTGTGTTATCGTAATGCTGGTGCCCAGTTCTTCCATCCTAGTACCAGCTTCATTACGAAAACATGCCTATACAAATACCTTGTAAATTTTAACGTCAAAAAAAAACGAAAATTTTAAGATTAAAAATTGTGATATTTTTCTTATTTCTGCTCAAAATATAGATTGTGGTAACACGTTAGAACCGCCTCATCGGAGCGGTTCTATCGAGTACCCACAAGCTATATTTTAGAGCAGAAATAAGAAAATAATTTGTACACCTGTAGACCCCAGTTTTACTATATAAAAGTGGGGTTCAAGGGGGTCAAAATTATATAGGCGTGTTTTCGTGATGTGCTGACAATCCTGGTGTCGTCCTTTCATCTGTTGGTAAGAATCTAAGAATCTGATACGGGTTCTGTTTTAGGCGGGCGTTTCCAAGCGGAGGAAGCTACACCGAGGTTCCGCTCAGCACGGTCATCCCGAGGGCTGGAAACCCACATCTATAACAGAATATCATATATGATTCTTTCTTGCACACCATCGAAAAATCGGCCCCCGCCCATCGGGGCTTGAAGAAATAGATGGGCTGCATGCTGCTTCCACGCAGAGCTGAAACTGACCCGCAAACCGCTTAGAGGATCTTAGCTTGCCCAGGTTCTTACAACCCCTACTGGTTTCATTGGGTGGTAGGGCTTGAGATGTCATTTCATCTCAATGTCGGGTAAAAGTCCCACGAAATTGGAAGCAACATCTCCAAAATGACCTTTACAGTGTTGACGGGAACGATAAACCTCAAATCAAACAAACAAAAACAAAACCATCACAAAATCTCATTTTACTTTATTTAACGTTTTATTTTTCACGCACTGTACTTAGGTAGTTTGCCTGGGTAAGAACACCAGGGTAAGAAAACCACGGAGTTCCTTATCTGGTGCAAGAATACCAGCTGTCGCTTGGCTGTCACTGAATATCTTCAGAAGGCTGTTTGTGGCAGCTGCCAGCCGTTTAGGGGCTCTATTCTTTTCTTTCAGTTTCGGTATGGTTTTACGGCCCTCTCAAGATTCTTACAACATTGTGTCAAATATATGAAGTCATGTTTTGTAATGACTGATAACGTCACGTTATCGTTTCGGCCCCTGTCCATAGGGGCTTGAAGAAATATATGGGCTGCATGATGCTTCCACGCAGAGTTGAATCCGGCCCGCACACTAGTACTGGTAAGCCGCTTATAGGATCTAAGCCTATCCAGGAACCGCGGTGCGAGGCGGACCGTCTATGCTAATAAACCCTATTGGTTTCATTGGGCGACAGGGCTTGAGATGTCATTTCATCTCAATGTTGGGTAAAAGTCCCACAAAATTGGAAGCAACGTCTCCAAAATGACCTTTACAATGTTGACGGGGACGTTAAACCTCAAACAAACACGTTATGATATCGTTTGTATTTTTATCAAAGGAAACGGCCAAATTCGGTAGTCGCAGTGAGATACCTGTCGTGGCGTATCACTATTACAATGAATGCTCTTTTGCAATGCGTGGATGTGTTTTACGCCCGATTTAGATCATTCTGCTCTTTTATGTATTTTTTTCTGTATTCTAAAATGGCGGCGTTATATATATTTTTTTATTTTTTTCAGATTAAAAAAAAAAAAAACATCACACGGGTGGTGCAAAACAGCGGACCGACTTTGTTCCCGTGATGAAGTTGGTATGCAGCATCGATAGCGGTCCACATCACGTGAACAAGCCCGTGAAATAAAGACCCCCCCACACACACACACACCTAAACCCCACTTTATATAGAGAAACCTGGGGTTTACTAGGTAAACACCATTTTCCTTATTTCTGCTCCAAGACACAGGTTGTGGGTACTCGTTAGAACCGCCTCATTGAGCCGGTTCTAACGAGCACCCACACCCTATGTTTGGGGTATAAATAAGAAAAATATCACAATTTTCCATCATGAAATTACCTTTTTGAGGTATGGAAAAATGCACTTTATCACACGGATGTGTTTTCGTAATGGATTGGTCCGGCAGTTTTTGCTGGCTGGGATGGCCTGATAGAAGGAAATAAAAAAAAAACCTGATATGCTGAAATACATATATAATAAACTTACGCTTCTGATTAGTCAGAATGCGATATTTTTCTCACTTCGCCTTTTATTAAACTTATTTTTGAGTTGTTTGCCATTTGTTTATCATAAATGTATATTTCCTTATCTGGAAAGACATACCTTCAATTAACACTTACTAAAAATGCTGTTAGTCCATTTTATATGCTGCCAAAAATGCAGCTCTTTCAGAGATCAGTTGTCTGTTGTAGTTGTATGTGAATGGATTAAAGACTCTTTTTTTCTACTCACTAAAACATATATAACATTATTAAAACACATCTATTGAATGCAACGGAATTGTCATTACCAAAACACGCTTATTCAAATATAGTGGGAAATTTAACCACTTTCAAATAAAATTTCGATATTTTTCATATTTATGCTCCAAACAAAGATTCTGTAGGAACTAACGAATACCGGCAATCTATGTTTGAGCAGAAATAAGAAAAATACTTTATCATATGACGTAGCGTCTGAGAGTGTGAAACGCCATGTAATAATTTCGATAATCCACTAGTAGATTAAATATGCAAATTAGCTGGATACGTCCCGTAACATCACATGTATGACGTCCTTAGCGACGTCGCGTTTACTAATGACGGACTACTGACATTTTTATAAAACAATCGTGAATAAAATGTGGTCTAAATGTCATATGATAAATAGAATCTTGCATTCGTGCTCATGTATTATTGAATTTATTAAACGAGTTGAGGAAAAGCGATAAAATGCTCGGCTTATTGAATTTATTAAACGAGTTGAGGAAAAGCGATAAAATGTTTGCCGAGCATTTTATCGCTTTTCCTCAACTCGATTAATAAATTCAATAATACATGAGCACTCATGTAAACCTAAGTTCTACTATATATTACACTTTACCATGCCAAGGTGTCTTAAACAACAACTATTGTCTGCCTGAGCAATCTTTATTTCCATATGCTAAGTACTTGTTACTAGTAAGTTCGAGTATATATCTGTTTGTTTCAATGGAGGTTTAACGTCCCGTCAGCACTATTTAGGTCATTTTGGAGACGTTCCTTCCAATGTTGTGGAACTTTTACCCGACATTGAGTTGAAATGACATCTCAATCCCTGCCGCTCAATGAAACCAATAGGGTTTGTATGCCTGGTACCACTTTGCCTGGGCAGGCTTAGACCTTCTAAGCGGTTTACCAGTGTGTATGTGCGGTCAGTTTCAGCTCTGTGTGGAAGCATCATGCAGCCCAATGGGCGGGGGTTGTGGGGTGGGGGTGTGATAAATTCGAGTAGTGGTTTTAAAATACTGGATATCAGTATATTACATGTCTCTGTAATGAGGGTTACATTAATTTTCCTATTTCTGCTTTAAAACGTAGGTCGTGTATACTCGTATGAAAGCCACCATATATATTGCGTCCGTACCACCGATAATGCAGTTGAGTTTAGTCCCAGCGGGCACATGACGTCTAGGCAACGTCGCACCACCGTCGATGCAGCGTTATGTAGTTACAAAGACGTTGCTATGACGTTGCATTGACGTTGTATGCTTATAACGCCATAAAAAAGGCATTCCAGTCTAAATAGTATCCACGTTCTATGTTTGTAACACCAATTAGAAAAATAGAAATAGAAAATTGATGCTGTCCATGGCAGAAACAATAAAAAAAAGTTTCCACATCTTCCCAAAACGGGGTGATTAAAATACTTAACACTTATCTTGCTGTTCACGACAAACCCTATCTTTGTAAACAGTGTAGATCCAGATCAGATGGCTTCTGAAGAAGCCATCTGATCAGGATCTACACTGTTTGGCATTCAGTTAGTGAATTTGTAGCAATAAATTACATCAAGTAATTTAATTGGTTGAAAGACAGAAATGGGTGTGGCTTAAATGAATATTCAGCAAGAGAAGGGTTAATTGTCAAAAATGCATAATATACCGGGGTATTACAAAATATGGAAATGCTTGGTGAATGAAAAACAAACCCCATAAAGCAACGATTCGAATCTTAGCCAAGTTACACAAGACCTACCACTCTAGAATAAGCATACGCATGTAAGCTTTTTACAGTCATAACAATAGTTATTGAAAAACTAATAACCAGAATGAAATAATTCTGGAAGCCAACTGACAATAGCGATTTTATCGTAAATTTGCTGTTGCCAGTTAACCGGCAAAAGCCCTTTCCTAAAAGAATAAAACACATTAGTTTCTAACAAAATAAACCAAAACAGAAATAAGTTTCTAATAAAAAAAATAGATAAGTCTCTTATTCAACATTTTTCTGCCTCAAATAAAGTGATTCAAAACACTATTCATTACGATAACACATCCGTGAGACATAGTGTATTTTTTCACATCTCCAAAATGCCATTTTTCTGATGAAAATCCGTGATATTTTTCTTATAAATACGGCAAACATAGGCTGTGGGTACTCGTTAGAACCGCCTCTCTCATTGAGGCGGTTCTAACGAGTACCCACAACCTATGTCTTGGAGCGAAAATAAAAAAAAATGTTTACCCCGTAAACCCCAGTTTTCTCCATATCAAGTGGGGTACAGGGGGTCTTCATTTCACGGACCTGTTCACGTGATGCGCACGTATCATAAGCTCCATGTTTACGTAAAATATAATTCATTACGAAACACGCCTTTTCAAAAAGGAACATTTTTAGATGAAAAATTATAATATTTTTTCTTATTTCAGCTCAAAATATAGATTATAGGTACACGTAAGAACCGCCTCGATGTAAATGGGTGATCAGAAGCTTCTCTGCATATCATCACGAAAACACGCCTATATAATTTTGACCCCCTTGAACCCCACTTTTATATAGTAAAATTTGGGTTTGCAGGGGTATACCTTATTGTTCTTATTTCTGCTCTAAATATAGATTATGGGTACTCGTTAGAACCGCCTCGACGTTAGTACCCACAATCTATATTTTGTGCAGAAATGAGAAAAATGTCACAATGTTTCATCTTAAAATTTTCATTTTGTCGGGATAAAGGTTACAATGTATTTGTAAAGGCCTGTTTTCATAATGTGTCTAGTTGTCCAATTTATCTAAACAGCGTGCATATTGCGTTTGTACGAAATCCAGGTAACTGTTATTTATAGCCATACTATTTTTGTCACTGTGACGTCAGAGGGTTATCCATGGACTGGGCTCATATGCTGGTGCATCAGTTTGTTTGTTTGATTTGAGGTTTAACGTCCCCGTCAACACAGTATAGGTCATTTTGAAGACGTTAGTTCCAATTTTGTGGGACTTTTACCCGACATTGAGATGTAATGACATCTCAAGCCCTGTCGCCCAATGAAACCAATAAGGTTTATAAGCATGGACGGTCCGCCTCGCACCGCGGTTCCTGGACAGGCTTAGATCCTCTAAGCGGTTTACCAGTACTATTGTGTGGACGGTTCAGCTCTGCGTGGAAGCATCATGCAGCCCATTTATTTCTTCAAGCACCGATGGGCGGGGGCGGGATGGTACATCAGCAAACGACATTACGAAAACACGCCAATTCAAATAGAGTGAAAATTCTACCACCAAAAACTGAAAATTATCAGATAAAAATTGTAATATTTTTCATATTTTTGCTCAAAACATAGATTGTTGGAAACTCGTTAGCCTCATCGGGGTGATTTTGAGCAGAAATAAGGAGAATAATGTACACCGCTGTAAACCCCAGTTTTACTTTATAAATGCGGGGTTTAAGGGGGTCAAAAGTATGTTTAGTACCGTCAGATCTGACACCACAGAGTACGGTGTCTGATCAAAACATAGATTATGGGTACTCGTTGAGGCGGTTCTAACGAGTTTTCACAAACTACGTTTAAGTATCTGATTTTTTTTTATCTGAGGTTTTTTCTACGGAACCCGGGAAGGGACATGATTTTTTATTTTTATTATGTTGTGCGAACAAGATAATATCTTGAGCGGACAAGATATTATCTTGTTCGGACAACATATTATGTTGTGCGGACAAGATATTATCTTGTGCGGAAAAGATATGATCTTGTTCGCACAACATAATATCTTGTCTGCACAAGATATTATCTTGTTCGCACAACATATTATCTTGTTTGCACAACATAGATCTTGGGAAGTTGTGCGGACAAGATATTATCTTGTGCGGACAAGATATTATCTTGTGCGGACAATATTATCTTGTGCGCACAACTTATGAAATAAAAAAAAATCATGTCCCTTCCCGGGTTCCGTATTTGTCTTCTTTTTCTTTTCTTTTTTTTTTTTTTTTTTTTTTTTATTGTAGTTAATTTTTCAATATATGTCAATAATGGTCACCGGAAAGCTATCTGCGTGAAAACACAGATCACATTACGATGAAATTCCCGTGCGACATAATGCATTCTTTCATATCTTCAAAATGGTCATTTTCTGATGAAATTCCGTGATATATTTCTTATTTATACCCTAAACATAGGTTGTTCGTGTTCGTTAGAACCGCGGATCTGCCGAGTACCCACAACCTGTAATAAGAAAAATAATGTTAACCCGAGTACCCACAACCTGTAATAAGAAAAATAATGTTAACCCCTGTAAATCCAAGTTTTCTCTATATAAAGTGGGGTTTGGAGGGGTGCTCATTACACGAACTTGTTAACATGATACGCATGCGTAACAACTGTTGCAGAAGACAGCTATATTTTGTACAGGAAAGACTCCGGTCAGCCTGCATGATCACGCCAGAATAAAACATCCGTTTACATAGTACTGGTACGTCCTTTCATTAGTATTCGGACGATTTCGTAAACAGGCCTATACAAATATATTGTAAACTTAACCGCCGAAAAAACTAAAATTTTCATATAAAAAATTGTGATATTTTTCTGATTTCTGCTCAAAGTATAGATTGTGGGTACTCGTAAGAACCGCCTCATCGAGGCGGTTCTAACGAGTACCCACAATCTATATTTTATAGCAAAAATAAGAAAAATAAGGTTTACCCCTGTAAACCCCAGTTTTACTGTATAAAAGTGGGGTTCAAGGGGTCAAAAGTATACAGGTGTGTTTTCGTGATGGAAACAAAGTCATAGTGCAGTAAACATTGACTGTGGATGCTCGTTAGAAATTCCAAATTGAAGCTGCTCTAATGAGTACACACAGTATATGTTCCCGAGCGAAAATAACCCGTTTACATTGCATTATTTCTGCAGTACACCCAGGCATTGGAATCTCGCTAGAACCACCAAACTGAAGCGGTTCTAACGAGTACGTACAATCTATGTTCGTCGGCGACAAGAAGGAAATAATGTGTACCACACGGTGAACCCCACTTTTCTCTATCATCACGTGAACAAGTCCATGAAATGAACCCCCCCCCCCCCCCCCTAAGCCCCACTTTATGTAGAGAAAACTGGGGTTTACCGGGGTAAACAATATTTTTCATATTTCTGCTCCAAGACATATGTTCTGGGTACTCGTAAGAGGCGGTTCTAACGAGTACCCACAACCTATGTTTACACTATAAATAAGAAAAATATCACAGATTTTCGTCAGAAAAGTAGCCTTTTGGAGATGTAAAAATTGCACTATATCGCACGAGTGTGTTTTCGTAATGTGCAAATACAGTGAAATTTCGCTATTCAGGCCACCTAAAATTAAGACTAATTCTGCTTTAAACAGCTTATTTAGAAGGGTGCAGTTATTCGTTCTTCGTGCGTTCTGCACACCTTATCATCTGGTCATGAACCACCTTTGAGACTGTTCAAAAGTGGTCTTAAAGACCACTTTTGAACAGTCTCAAAGGTGGTCTTAATATATGAGTTTTACTGTAGGTTACACGGACGTTTTAACGTGATACAATTAAGTTTCACGGTTGTATCCAACCTTGTGTGACATCAACGTCATCCGCGGTCAAAATACTACTAGTGCAAACGCTATTTGGTCCGTTTCAACTTGATGTAAGTTATTGTGAAACGGACCACGGACTAGATCACCACGGACTGGTGAAAATCATCATTGATATGAGTAGCACATTACAATTTAAAGGAATCGCAGTTGCTCGGCTCTCGTCTTCCTTAACTACAAACCGTTGAAAGATAGTTGATGACAGTATCTTTATGGTCTGTCTATTATACATCAACTTATGTACAAATGAGATAAATTTGATCATTTGGAATAATAGTTCACCTTATTACAGCTAAAGGTTCTGGAGGCTGCACGTGCAGAACACTGCTATCATTATGATAACGCGCCCGTGTGCATATTGCATTCTACGATTTTTCCACTCTTTACACTACACTTCCTCATAATCTTATGAAAGAAAAGCTCAATGATTTAATTGAATGGGCTTTTCACAGAGAAGATTCTCTCTATCTTGCATGTAATGTCAGAAATGCATTTTTCACTTCTAAAGAGCATAAGAATTATACACTTTGGTCATGTCAGAAAGTGTGTGATGCCCTCACCTTTCTACTTGACAATATTTATATTAGATTCGGTACTAAGTTATTTAGACAAATTGTGGGTATTCCGATGGGTACTAATTGCGCACCTCTTGTGGCTGATCTGTTCTTGTATTGTTATGAAAGAGACTTCATTTTGTCGCTTTCCATTGATAACCAATTTGAAATTATTGAAGCTTTTAGCTCTACTTCTAGATATTTAGATGATTTATTAATATTGATAATACCTATTTTGATGGTTTGATTAGTCAGATTTACCCCCTAGAACTTCAGTTAAATAAAGCAAATTCTTCTGATACCGCGGCCCCGTTTTTGGATTTACATCTATCTATTGTAGATGGATTTGTTTCGTGCAAAATTTATGATAAACGCGATGACTTTGATTTTGAGATTGTAAATTTTCCTTTTTTGGATGGTGATGTTCCTCGTGCGCCATCCTATGGCGTTTATATTTCGCAATTAATTCGATTTGCTAGAGTGTGTAGTCATGTAACTGACTTCAACACTCGTAATAAATTATTAACGGCTAAACTCCTTAATCAGGGTTATCGGTACCATAAACTACGCAAAGCCTTTTCAAAATTTTATAGACGCCATTCTGATTTAATTTCAAAATTCAATATTGGACTTAAATCTCTTCTGCAACAAGGTCTATCGGAACCCGAATTTTATGGTGACTTAGTATATAAATTCAGAAAAATATATAACCGCAATGACTTCAGCACCCAATTTCGTAAAATCATTCTTCGATATAAAAAGATTGGGTACAACATGGATATTATACGACAGACTGCATGCATGGTAGTTAACCCAATCACGGTTGGCAACTTTGCTTCCCTCTTTAATTGCACGCCGGTGGGTCAGGCCTCAGATTCTATGACGGCTCCAACGTAAAGGCTTATTGAAAATTAGAGAGATAATGTTGGTTGGTGCCTGATGCTCTGTCTCTGGTCGGGCTCATCGGAGTCTAACTGTTGGTTTTCTTTTGCTCCAGCTTTTCAGTGGTTTCTTGCTGTCGAGACCTCACCGTTGTCTCACCTCTGTGGTTCTTTGATTTTTGTGTTCACGGAGATGTTGCACTGATGAGTTAGGAGGCCTTCATGCGGACTGAACAAATTATTTGTCTAAATCGCGACGGAAGTAAGGGCGAGGACTGTGGCCACGTAAAATCGATTTAAGCCCCCCAGTTGAAATCTTCCACTGACCGTTCCAAGGCGGCTCTTCTGTGGCGATTTATTTATGTTGTTCTTTGTTACTTACTGTGTGTATCACTTGTGTCTTTTGGTTTTGGATGGCCATATGGCCATTTTGCGGGAAAGTAACTGTCCTTATGGCCTTCCTTTGTTTAGGTTTCCATTATGGTCTGGTCGCTTAATGTTTGTATTTCTTTCCCTTTGGTGTCTTTTATTGGTGGAGTAAGTTAATTGTATCAATTCCTGATCTTTGTTTTACTTCTACTTTCATATCTCCAAAATAGTAACTTTTCTTATGAAAATTCCTGATATTTTTCTTACCTATACTCCAAACATAGGTTTTGGGTGCTCGTTAGAACCGCCTCATTCATGCGGTTCTAACGAGTACCCACAACCTATGACTTGCAACAGAAATAAGAGAAATAATGCATATCCCTTTAAACTCCCGTTTTCCCTATATTAAGTGGGGTTTACAGAGATGTTGATTACACGGACTAGTGTGCGCGATGAGTGCGATAAATCGCCCATGTGGTATATTGGCGTGTTTCGTGTCTGAGTTTGAGTTTGCTCTCCTCTAGGCGGTTCTAATGAGTGCCCACAATTTATGTTTCTATTTAGAACAAGAGGACCATAATGGTCCTATATCGATCACCTGAGCTAAAAATATTGAAATTTCACAAGGTAGGTTGCTGTTAGACTTTCACAAACTTAGCCCGGAGGCAATAATTTTAGCATTCAATTGCTATGTATCAAGTATCAAGATTTTCCTGTTCAAGTCTGTATAAAACAAGTGGGTCCCAGGGCAAGGCCGTTATAATTTCTGCCAGAGCTATAATTTGACTAATCTTAGTAGAAGTCCAGTAGATGAAGCTAAGTAACAAATATCAAAGGCCAGGGCCTTCGTGTTTTCGGATAAGAAGATTCTAAAAGGTTCCCAAAGTATATGTAAAAAAATGGACAACTACATGGGGTCATGTTTGCCGCAATGCAAATATTTGAACATCCACTGAACGAAACTGTGTAACTGAGCTTCATACAACAAGACGTTTAAAGGTTTTCCGCTCTATAAGTCTATGTAAACCATGTGGACCCTGATTGGGGCCAGTTGTGGCCCCAGGGCTGTAATTTGAAACTATCTTGGTAGAGGTTAACTAGACGAAGCGGTGTACCAAATACCAAAGGTATGGGCCTTCTGGTTTCATACAAGAGGTTTTTTTAAAGGTATTCCCTATAAAAGTCTGTGAAAAAAATACCAAGTATCAAAGATCTCAGACAAGAAGATTGCTTTAAAGGCTTCCCAATATGGGTCCATGTAAAACAAGTCGGCCCCGAAAAGGTGCCTTTTTTGGACCACAGGCTATACATTGAACAACTTTGGTAGTGTTCCATTAGCCGAAGCTACATACCAAATATATAAAACCTGGGCATTCTAGTTTGATACAAGAAGATTATTTAAGGATTTCCCTATATAGGTATATTAAAACAAGGGCGGGGACATTTTTGACACCAGGGCTATAATTTGAATAAGTTTGGTTGAGGGGCATTAGGTGAAGCTTCATACTAAATATCAAAGACCTGGGCCAAGAAGATTTTAAAGATTTTCCTTATATTAGTCTATTTAAAACAAGTCGGTCCCAGGGCGGGGACATTTTTTTACCCCAGGGCTATAATTATACCCCCGGCATACGAAGTATGTCAGGGGGTATATAGTTTTCGTCTTTCCGTCCGTTCGTCCGTTCGTTGGTTCGTTCGTATGTTCGTTTGTTCGTTCGTACGTTCGTTCGGTCGTTCGTCAACCTTTACGTCAAAGTTTTGCGTTAAACCTTTTTGACTGCTCATATCTCTGTAACCACAGGTTGGATTCTCTTCATATTTGATACAGGATATCTCTATAGCATTACCTTTCATATGGAATATCTAAGCCCCTGGGTCAAGCCCCTGTGTGGGTTGTCTGTCTGTCCGTCTGTCTGTTCATCTACTTTTACGTCAAAGTTTTGTGTTAAACCTTTTTCATTGCTGATATCTCTGTAACCACATATTAGATTCTCTTCATGTTTGTTACAGGATATCTCTATAGCATTACCTTTCATATGGAATATCTAAGCCCCTGGGTCAAGCCCCTCGGTGGGCTGTCTGTCTGTCTGTTCATCTAATTTTACGTCAAAGTTTTGTGTTAAACCTTTTTCATTGCTGATATCTCTGTAACCACATATTAGATTCTCTTCATGTTTGTTACAGGATATCTCTATAGCATTACCTTTCATATGGAATATCTAAGCCCCTGGGTCAAGCCCCTGGGTGGGCTGTCTGTCTGTCTGTTCATCTAATTTTACGTCAAAGTTTTGTGTTAAACCTTTTTCATTGCTGATATCTCTGTAACCTCATGTTAGATTCTCTTCATGTTTGGTAAAGGATATCTCTATAGCATTACCTTTCATATGGAATATCTAAGCCTCTGGGTCAAGCCCCTGGTAGGGCTGTCTGTCTGTCTGTTCATCTACTTTTACGTCAAAGTTTTGTGTTAAACCTTTTTCATTGCTGATATCCCTGTAACCACATGTTAGATTCTCTTCATTTTTGATAAATGATTTCATGATGCATGTCCCTTCGCCCACCCATGGTGACCTTGACCTCAAGGTCACGGACTTAGAAATTTTTGCATTTGGTTAAAGTTTTATGTCAAAGTTTATAGATGCCTGTATGTTCTATTCGATGCCCTCACTCCCTTGGTCCATTTAGAAATTTTATGTTTGGTTTAGCTTTTACAAGCACATTTATAGATTCTTATAGCTTCTTGACTTCATTCATATCACATACAAGCTCGAAAGATATATCAGAGGGTGACGCTGGCCGGGGGTATACGTGACCCACTGGTCACTTTCTCTAGTTTGAACTACTTCGGCAGAAGTTTATTAGGTGAAGCTACATACCAAATATCAAAGAATCTGGCCTTCTGGTTTAAGACACTTAGACGATTTTTAAAGGTTTTGCCTATATGGGTCTACAAGTCGGCCCCAGGGCGGGGCCATTTTGACCCCAGGGCTATAATTTGAATAACTTTGGTAGAAGTCCATTACGTAAAGCTATATACGAAAACTCAAAGCCCTGTGCCATCTGGATACAGACAAGAAAATTTTGAAAGGTTTTCTGTGTAAAACAATTAATTCAGCCCCGTGGCGTGGCCATTTTTTACCCCAGGTCTATAATTTGAGCAACTTTGCTAGAGATCCATTTGGTAAAGCTGCATACCAAATATCAAAGAACTGGGCCTTTTTATTTCTGACAAGAAAATTTTCAAAGGTTTTTGCTAATTTACCCCTATTTGTTTTCATGGCAACCATGGTTCTGCATGGAATCGAATTCTTTGAATAACTATCCCTTAGAGTATCAATGTGCTATCTGCACTTTTTTAAGTTTTCGAGGAAACAGGTTTTAAAGTTCTACAACGTTAACACCGAGTGTTTAAAAATATAAAGTGTGCCACAGATTTCTAACAACAATAACACCATTTGTACATTGGAAGAAGTAATTCCCCTTTTTGTCAAATAGCACTTTGATACATGCATGGAATTTACTAAGCATTTGAACATATAGGTGCTGGCAAATAGCACCTTATTGCATGAATAGTTTCATTGAGAATAGATAAATTTAGGAAATGCATCAAGGGGCTATTTGGCAAATAGCATCCTTATGCATAGAATTTTCATGTTTTATGCACTTATCATTTGGATGATTTTGATATTAAATATTGTTAATGATTGACAATAATGCCATTTTTTTCACAGCAAGATATGACTTTTTAGAACCGTTTTATCAAAAAAAGCCAAAACTGACAAAAAGTGCAGATAGCACCTTGATGCTCTAATGAAATAGCGTAACCAAAAGATCATTTCTGCCAAGTTTGGTTAGAAAATGTTAAGTGGTTTAGGAGGAGGTTTCGTTTAAAGAAATTCTGGACGGACGGACGGACGACGGACAATGAGTGATCACAACAGCTCCCCCGGAGCCTTCGACTAAGGTGAGCTGAAAAAGGGAAACAGTGTATGCCTTAATAAACCACAGTTTTCGCTATATGAAATGGTGTTCACAAGGGCATTCGGTTTCATGGACTTGTTTTTTTTTTTTTTTTTTTTTCTGCTTTTTTTTTTTTTTTGTCGTTGTTGTTTGGACTGCGGTTCATTACGAAAACACGCCTAATAATAATAATAATAATAATAATAATCGACTTTATTTTGAGAAGGTCACACATTTAGTTACAAAACTATTCTTCCATGAGACCCTCGCCTAAACAAATACATTGTAACCTTGATCGCCGAAAAAGAAAATTAAGATGAAAAATTGTGATATTTTTCTTATTTCTCTCAAAATATAGATTGTGGGTACTCGTTAGAACCGCCTCGCCGAGGCGGTTCTAACGAGTACCCACAATCTATATTTTAGAGCAGAAATAAAAAATAAGGTTTACCCCTGAAAACCCCATTTTTACTATATGAACGTGGGGTTCGAGGGGGTCGAAATTATATAGGCGTGTTTTCGTGATGTTAACATCCCCTTAAACACACTATTAAGGTCATTTTCGAGACGTTGCTTCCAATTTAGTGGGACTGAGATGAAATAACATCTCAATCCCTGTCGCCCAATGAAACCAATAAACCGATAGGGTTTATATGCATGCACGGTTCGACTCGCACCACTTTGCCTGGACAGGCTTATCACTAAAATGACCTAAATTGTGTTGACGGGGACATCAATCTTCATATCAAACATATAAAGGAAATAAAAATATAAAATGGACTTATCAACAACTGTTTGTAAATCATTGAAGCTGTCTTATATTGAGCACGCTGACCCCAAGAAACCTATTGTAAATTTTTATCTAAGAGTCATGAAAGATAAAATTGTCTCACCTAGGTCTGTTTTCCTGATGAACCTACCTCAGTTTCGAGTGCGACACCCGTGGAATACAGATGTATAAACCATACCGACTGATTGGTCTATCAGGAGAAATCATGTCGAGATCAGTCGAGATCTACATCGTGGCATGCTGACATTTCGGAGTCTGACAAGTGTTGCACAGACACTGTTCAATTTTCGGAATGGTCTAAAAATTGCCTGGAATGACGTTGAAGGATTCGAATGGAACTAAATCATCGAACACCACCCAACCTCAAAATGAGAATTGGCAGGCAGTGCAGACCCAGATCAGACGCCTTCACTGTTTGCCAACAGTTCAACCATTTACTAAAAATTTGACCAAAAAAAAAAACCCAAGCTGTCAAATGGACTCCCACTTAGACGGCAGATTCAATTAAGACCAACTAGAATCACGCAGTCGATGGCACGCCATCGCATATCCCCACGCTTTTTTAAAGATACGCCACTATATAAGTTCTCAATTGCAACTCCCACCCAATCTTAAGATCAAAATTCCGAAAGTGTCATGCACTCCTCAGACCAAAGACCTATCAGTTCCCAAAGTTTCATGTTTCTATCTGAAACCGCGTAGGAGGAGTTATCCGGTAATCGTTAAAAAGGGGGTTATGGGGGTGAAAATCCAAGTTTTTGACCTCTGGTGACCTCAAACCTGACCCTAGGGGTCAAATTTTGATCGTTTTGTATTCTACTCATTATGCCGTTCAATTTGATATGTCACACGACCAGCTTCTGAAAACGTTGATTTTTTACCGCTGGGGCACCCCACCCCCTGGCCTGGCCCCTAGGGGTAGGATCAAAATTCCGAAAGTGTCATGCACTCCTCAGACCAAAGACCTATCAGTTCCCAAAGTTTCATGTTTCTATCTGAAACGGCGTAGGAGAGGTTGTCCGGTAATCGTTAAAAAGGGGGTTATGGGGGTGCAAATCCAAGTTTTTGACCTCTGGTGACCTCAAACCTGACCCTAGGGTTCAAATTTTGATTGTTATGTATTCTACTCATTATGCTGTTCGATTTGATATGTCACACGACCAGCTTCTGAAAACGTTGATTTTTTACCCCCTGGGCACCCCACCCCCTGGCCTGGCCCCTAGGGGTAGGATCAAAATTCTGAAAGTGTCATGCACTCCTCAGACCAAAGACCTATCAGTTCCCAAAGTTTCATGTTTCTATCTGAAACGGCGTAGGAGGAGTTATCCGGTAATCGTTAAAAAGGGGGATATCGGGGTGAAAATCCAAGTTTTGTACCTCTGGTGACCTCAAACCTGACCCTAGGGGTCAAATTTTGATTGTTTTATATTCTATTCATTATGCCGTTTGATTTGATATGTCACACGACCAGGTTCTGAAAACTTTGACTTTTTACCCCCCGGGGCACCCCACCCCCTGGCCTGGCCCCTAGGGGTAGGATCAAAATTCCGAAAGTGTCATGCACTCCTCAGACCAAAGACCTATCAGTTCCCAAAGTTTTAAGTTTCTAGCTGTAAAAGTGTGGGAGGAGTTGTCCGGTAAGACGGACGGACATACGGACGTACGGACGACGAAGACAATTACAATATCCCCACTTTTTCTTCGAAAAGCGTGGGGATAAAGAAAGGGTCAAAGGAATGTATTGTATCGTGGACAGGATAACTGACCCTCACACAGAAGATCCAGGTTCGAATCTCATTGAAAGCAAATAATTTTCCTGTTCTTTCTGGACCATGCACTTCACATGCGGAATGACAAAACTGCGCACGCGCATGTAAATGCCTTGATGTGGCCATGGGCAAATCGTTAAACCCCGATTGACTTGCGAGGATCAAGTGTAAGAGGGCATGATCTTTTACTTTTTTTCTTTTGCAAATGTTGAAATGACAAAAACATGGTGATAGGGGCTGTCTTTCATATGCTGTGCGTTGGCTAGATACCCCATCCCACCCACCCCACACACCACAAGTAAAGATTGTGGGTACGTGTATTCGTTAGAACCTCCTCACTGAGGCGGTTCTAGCGAATACTCATAATATATTTTTGAACAAGTACAAAGGAAATTATGTATACCCTTGTAAAACACACTTTTCTCCCTATAAAATTGTGTTTTAAAGGATATTCCTAGCATAGACTTGTTTACGTGATGGAATTTGTTCTCACGTGTACTAGCTTTACATGTCGAAAGCACGTCTATTCAAATATATTGAAAGTTTTCCACCTAAACATGCATTTTTTTCTGATAAAAAACTTCTGATATTTGACAAATTTCTGCTCACGTCACGAAAACACGCCTATATAATTTTGATCCCCTCGAACCCCACTTTTATACAGTCAAACTGGGGTCTACAGGGGTACACCTTTTTTCTTATTTCTGCTCTAATATATAGATGGTGGGTACTCGTTAGAAAGATGAGGCGGTTTTAACGAGTACCCACCATCTATGTTAGAGCAGAAATAAGAAAAATATCACAATTTTTCATCTAAATTTTTTTATTTTTTTCGGCGATAAAGTTTAAAATGTATTTGTTTTGTTTTGTTTGATTTGAAGTTTAACGTCCCAGTCAACACTGTAAAGGTCATTTTGGAGACGTTGTTTTCAATTTTGTGGAACTTTTACCCGACATTGAGATGAAATGACATCTCAAGCCCTGGCGCCAGGGTTTATAAGCATGGACGGGCCGACTCGCACCGCATTGCCTGGGCAGGCTTTAAAATGTATTTGTATAGGCGTGTTATTCTGGGAACTCGTTAGAACCGCCTCGACCACCTCGTTTAGGCGGTCCTAAGGAGTACCCACAATCTTTGTTATGAGCATAATTAGGAAAATTAATATATACCCCTGTAAACCCCAGTTTTACCTTAAAGGGGGTCAAAATTATATTGGCGTGTTTTCATGATGAAGCGTAGCCTTTTGCAATGAAGCAAGTTCTTATTCTATTCAATTCCAGATTTTCCGGAGTTTACACTACGCCCTCAGTTTCTGTAGGTTTTTAATCGACAGTTCGAAGACGCTCATATCTGAATGATAAATTACATCATATGTTATGTTCTATCAAACACTTGTTACGCTAGCTTAAAATTGTGCAAGAGATAAAAATGATCCATTTTCTAGCCTAAATACATGTAACTAGGTGTGTACGAGAGTATTCTATTGAAAAATGACTTCAGCATCGCATTGCTTGTATATTATTAATAGCATTATTATCATCATCATCATTATCATCACGAAAACACGCCTATAAAATTTTGACCCCCTTGAACCCCACTTTTATATAGTAGGGGGTTCTCGATGAGGCGGTTCTAACGAGTACTACAATGTATATTTTGAGCAGAAATAAGAAAAATATCACAAGTTTTCATCTCTCTTTTTTTGTGGTAAAGTTTACTATGTATTTGTGTAGGCGTGTTTTCGTAATGTATTAATTATTATTATTATTATTATTATTATTATTATTATTATTATTATTATTATTTGTGGTTGCTGTAACTCGAACCCACGCAAAGAGGCAGCGACATCCTCCAGAAATGCAATGGCACGGAATCCGAAAATACTTATTTATCCCTGATTATGTCCCCACTACGGTTCTAGAGACAAAATGTCGCTAATTAACCATAATCCGACAGAAAAGTATTGATTGCACGACCCGCAGAAAAAGCGACCGACTGAAGTCGGTTGATTTTCTAAGAGTGCCCTAAAATCACCGTGTCATTCGGTCATTCTGTCAGTCTGTCAGTCTGTCTGTCTGTCCGTAACCCGTTTGTGAAAATTGGTGATAGTGACATAACCGCTTGGAATATTTAAACAATTTTTGGCATACTAATAGATATCAATGAGATCTAACCAATGAACTTGCGAAATATTACATTCCATTTAGTATAGCCTCGCCGAGGCGAAAAATGTGAAATTTTTCGAACTGCTTCTCCTCGGAAACAGTTGCGCCGAATGAAGTCAAATTTCATATGGAGCCTCTATGGGATGGGAGAAACCAAAATTTGCTCATGGGGTCCAGGTCACATGACCAAAATGGCCGCCAAGCCATATATGGTAAAAACCCTTCAAAATTAGTCTTCTCCAGAAACACTGGGCAGATTTCCACGAAACTTGATAAATGGCATCTGGGACGTAGGCCCATCATAAATTGCTAAAATGGTGACCCTGGGTTAACCTTGACCTTCTTTGTGCCTAGGTCAAACTTTGACACATATGCTTTTGTATTGGAAAATGTGAGAATGCATTTTATCCTGCAAACGATTCAGAATACAGTTCTAAAGTATAAGATATATTTTTGCTCCTTACGATAAGGCGCATTTATTGGGGGAACCGTTTTAGGTCCAGGTCACATGACCAAAATGGCCGCCATACCCATATATGGTAACACTCATAAAGCTAAAAGCATCCGGCGGGTCGTGCACTTCAGCTGAAGCACTGGTTATCATTATTATTGCAAACAAGGAAAACGCCAAATGGCATTATGGACGGGTTTTTCAGGGTTAACCAAAAGGTAAACCGGGACGCGGACGCCCGGCCGCCCGCCCGCACGGACATCGCTATTCTAAAGGACGGAATTTTTCCTTGAAAAAAAAAAAAAAAAAACGTCCAAAAAAACGCCACATGGCATTATGTATGGGCTTTTCAGGGTCAACCAAAAGGTAAATCGGGACGCGGACGCCCGGACGCCCGCCCGCACGGACATCGCTTTTCTAAAGGACGGAATTTTTCCTTGAAAAAACCCGTCCAAAAACTGTCACCACCGACTTTACAACAGTCCCAGAGCTAGTTGGTAAGACGCTATAAAACGTGACAAACTATCTAATCTACTGTTTCCAATATAGAATTTTAAGACCAAAGCATGTGCTTATTATTATTATTATTATTATTATTATTAATTATTGTATTTGTTGTTACGGTTATCATTATCATTTATTCTTCTTCTTCTTATTATTATTATTATTATTATTATTATTATTATTATTAACAACAACAACGACGACAACAACAACAACAAAAATTCCGTTGCGACAGTACGATAACATAACGCTGCAATATAACCAAATTGCGACATGATATCGGTCTCATTATATTAATGCTCCAATATAGATTGTTTTTGGTTGCATCATTGAGGCGGTTCTAACGGGTACCAACAACCCTTCAAACTGAAGTTTTCTTTATTAAAGTGTAGTTTTAGAGGGTTTTATTACACGGACGTGTGAGCGTGGTCATTATTAACCCTTTTGTACCAAATGGAATCTTCCTCCTTACATAAAGCAGGAGTCCATTTTAAAATTTAGGGGTGTCAGGTTGTGTTTTCTTCAAAATTTATTTGGTAAATGGCTGGGTTTTTAGCAAACAGTGGAGGCCCTGATCAGACGCCGCGTTCTGCGGCGTCTGATCTGGGCCTGCACTGTTTGCCAGTCACCCATTCTGGGGTTTCCGGTATAAAATGGGTCAAAATAAAATTGACCTAGACTGACCTGCGTTGATTTAGAAACAACCTCTTCTATTAATGCTGTTTTTATTATATTATTGTACAATTATAGTAATGACATGTTATTAGTTATGAATACATGATGGTAATAATAATCAATTTATTCTCAATTAAAACGTCATTGAATGACACACCTGTCCCGCAGCGTCACCAACGTCTATAACGCTTGACAATTACGGCCAAACTTAGGTTACGCTGAAAGCAAACATCCTTGGAAAGGGTTCACATGAGGTCAGACAAATATGCAAATGTACGTCTACTGGTCAGATAGACAAAATCGCACAACTGGAGGAAATGTAATTATTGCAGCTTCTCAACAGGTACCCAAGATCATGTGATGCAAACGTCACGAACAGTACACATTACAATACCTCACCCATGTGGCATAGTGCATTTTTTCATATCTCCAAAACGGGTATTTTTTCTGACGAAAATATTTGTCATGTCATGCTAATTTATATCCACGGCACCTCATTGAGGCGGTTCTAACGAGCAACCACAACCTATGTCTTGGAGCACCAACAAGAAAATATATTGTATACCCCTATTAACCCCCGTTTTCTCAATATGAACTGGGGTTTAGAGGTCTAATCACACCGACCTGTTGAGTAGCTCTATCAAGAAACGTCACGTTAACAATCCGTATCATTAACACCCTTGTAAACCCCACTTTTGAAGAGAATGGTGAGTTTAAAAATTTCTTATGTTTGCTTAAGGGGAATGGGAACACCTTCAGGGGAGGCAACTCATGCAAAAGTATTTTTGTCTCCCATGTCAATAGGGGTCAACTCTTAAAGGAAAGAATTTGCTCCTTAGGAGCAAATTCTTTCCTTTAAGAGTAGACCCCCTTTTTCAGTGGGGCAGGGCTTATAGAAAAGCGAATAGGAACTTTTGAAAGTTGTCTCTCCTTTGAAAAATAGCGTAAAATCTGCCAGGTGTTCAAATTCCCCTAAAATCATAGATTATGTGTACTCGTTAGAACCGCCTAATCGAGGCGGTTCTAGCGAGTACCCACAATCTTTGTTAGAAGCAATAAGGACGTGTTAGAAAAGTTCTGAGCAAAATGTCGTTTTTCAATTCATTATGTTAATAACACGTCCTGTAATGAACAGAACACCCCCTAAACCCCACTTTTTATACAGAAAACTGGGGTTTACATTGGGTAGACATTCTTTTCCTTATTTCTAGTTCAAGGTATGGGTTGTGGGTATTCGTTAGAACCACATCAGTGATGCGGCTTTAACGAACACCAACCATTTTTTTACGGCCCCGCCCATAGGGTCTTGAAGAAATATATGGGCTGCATGATGCTTCCACGCAGAGCTGAATCCGGCCCACACACTAGTACTGGTAAACCGCTTAGAGGATCTAAGTCTGTCCAGGAACCGCGGTGCGAGGCGGACCGTCCATGCCAACAAACCCTGTTGGTTTCATTGGGCGACAGGGCTTGAGATGTCATTTCATCTCAATGTCGGTTAAAAGGCCAAAAAAAAATGGAAGCAACGTCTCTAAAATGACATTTACAGTGTTGACGGGGACGTTAAACCTCAAATCAAACAAAACAAACCAACCATTTTTGTTTGATACAGAAATAAGCAAATTACATCACAAGTAATAGTAACTTCATCACGAAATCACGCCTATATAATTTTGACCCCCTTAAACCCATCTTTTATACAGTAAAACTGGGGTATACATTATTTTTACTTATTTCTGCTCAAAACATAAATGGTGGTAACTCGTCGAGGCGGTTCTAAAGAGTACCCACAATCTATGTTTTGAGCAGGAATATAAAAAATATAAGAATTTTTTTACCTGATTTTTTATTCGTGGTAAAATTTTCATTGTACAGTAAAATTCTTATATTAGGACTACCTTTGGGACTGTTCAAAAGTGGTCTTTAAGACCACTTTTGAACAGTCTTAAAGGTGGTCGCTGACCAGAGGAAATTGTATGCAGAAAACGCAAAGAAAGAATAACTGTAACTTTCTAAATAAGCTTTTTAAAGCAGAGTAAGTCTTAACTTTTGGTAGTCTTAATATCGGAATTTCTCTGTATTTGAAAGGCATGTTTCCTTAATTTGCAGTCATGAACGAATTTATGTTATTTGAATGTTTAACCCCAGTAAACAACATGACATGGACTCATGTTCAATGAAAAGGAGAAACTTTTTGGAATCAAGGACTACAACCCTGGAGTGTACAAGCTTTTTTCTGGGCCAGACTAGGTAGTTTCGGCCAGTTAGGCCTCATCAGTGACCCTCAAATATTTTCAACATTCTGCAATGAAATCAATTATCCAGAGGGCCATAAAATATGATCCACACTATAATCCACACACCAGCTGCTATATGAAAAGGTAATCAGTCGAAAACGAGTTTTTTATCTACAAATTATAACCTTAAGTCGTCCAAAACCCCAGGACCTGACTTACGAACAACAAATAAAAGATCGAAATCTTAGAAACATGGAAAATGGCAATTAACAGCAATTATCCAGAAATTCACGGCCAATAAGTTTTGCATCAGTTGTTGGAAATTACATGTACTTGAAATAATAATAAAATCATATCTGTTTTACGATTCCTAAGTTTTAAACATTTTATGTTCACGAAGTCGTTTCAAATTTTTTTGGACTTCCTTGACAAACTACTGTGATTGCATTATATCTCATTTTATTGTATATATTGTATATAATATTTTGCTTTGTTCTAGCGAGGACCATATGTGAGATTAGTTTTATACTAAATATGTTATCCTCGAAAAATAAAAAAATTACTATTATTATTATTATTATTGTTATTATAGTCAACATACAGTAAAATTCATATATTAAGACCACCTTTGGGACTGCTAAAGTGTTTTTAAGACAACTTTTGAACAGTTTCAAAGGTGGTTTCTGGCCAAATGACACTGTATGCAGAAAACACAAGGAAAGAATAACTGAAAAATAGAAGTGAAGGCAATAATCTACTAGAAACATACTAGATAAGATTTTTAGTTACGTTTGTCCTTCCAGTTTAATGCTTGTCATGTTGGTGATTCTGATTCTTTCCCCTTTTACGTATATTGTTCCATCACCCTGTTTGGCAAGGTTTGCCTGTGTGTTGTCCATTTTTAATGACAGATTCTATCTGTCGTTTCTAGCTATCCTGCGTGTTGTAAAGTAGTTCCGGCTTTCTTACGATTTTCTTCCGGCTTTGACCGCCAAAGAAATAGGAGTCCGCCAAAATGTAGTCCGGTTTGGCACAGTTATCAAAATTGTATATCCTATAATCGCAATACAAACTTTTGACGCAGACGACTTGACGATTTTATCTTACCTTTCAGAGAATAGATTCAGCATTTCATATGAATCAGCTGCATCATGCGAGATCAATGCGGCGTCTGCTCAGACGTCTGTTCAGGTTTTACACTGTTTTCTAACAGTGCTGTCAATATTTAATCCTTAAAGACCAGCCGGTCAGCTGCAGACCAGAATATTAATGGGTTTTCCGACATTCGAGGTCAAGTCTAGGTCAGTTACAACTAGGTGTATATTAGTCTTTACGAGAGGCTGTCCCTTTCAACCCTGGAATATGGTACAGATACCTATGCAAACAGTGTAGGTCCTGTGATATATTTCTAGGTGCCATATTTAGCAGAATGGACGAGCCCAACTTCAGTGATGGAAGAGTACACTCCAGAAACTCAAGGCAGTGAATAAATCAAAGCACTGACAACACTCATGCCGATTGTCTCTAAATGCAGGCTGGTCATGAACGAGGACTTGGACTGATCCGTTTAAACTTAAGATGTTAGTAACTCATGCAAAAAATGTAGAACAAGATCAGCACCGTGTTCTGTGGCGTTTGATCTTAGTCTACATTGTTTGCCAGATCGAACAGTTTATTCAAGTGCAGATTTTACATATAACACTTACATGCACCCAAGACTGACAAACGACCCGGCTATGTTTGGGTTGATTGTTTGGCATTCGACCCGAAGTTACTAATAAAATGCGGTTCAGAGCTAACGTCTACGTGACTATCACTGACTTCTCAGAATAACCTTTTTCTGGCAGAAAATAGCCGCAGTAAGATCAGGGTATTCCATAAGACTTAAGAGGATCATCCTGGAATCGTAGGGTGAGCTTGGCTAACAGTGTAGACCAAGTTCGGACGCTGCAGGACGCACTGCTTATCAAAATCTCCACTATTTGTTTGGAATTTCAGAGTTAAATTTAACAGTTTTATCTCAGCCCAGGGCTATCACCACAACCTACATCCCCCGAACACTTTCGGTGCTTTGACTCTGAAACCAAACGATTGCATGATTACAACACGCTTAGGCACCATGCCCTTAAGCTAAAAAGGTTAAATCAATCAACCGTGACGTATGGTTACCAGTCCGGCCACGATCCTGTGTTTGGTTTTGTTTGATTTGAGGTTTAACGTCCCCGTCAACACTGTATAGGTCATTTTGGAGACGTTGCTTCCAATTTTGTGAGACTTTTACCCGACACTGAGATAAAATGACATTTCAAGCCCTGCCGCCCAATGAAACCAATAGGGTTTATATGCATGGACAGTCCGATTCGCACCGCTTTGCCTGGGCAGGATTAGATCCTCTAAGCAGTACTCATGTGCGGGTCGGTTTCAGCTCTTCGTGGAAGCATCATGCAGCCCATCTATTTCTTTAAGCCCCGATGGGCGGGGGCCAACGGACCTGTGTACCACCTTCTCACCAGCACTGATAGAAACCACATGTTCAGGATCAAACTTTTGATGTGTGATGTAAGGTCTTGCCTAGAAAAGAAGAAATTGTATTTTGTTCTCATAAAGCATCAAGTGAGAACGTATTGCAACATTTTCATTAAACCCTGAACAGTTAGAGTGAGTGAGTGTTTCAGTTTTACGTCCCACCAACAGCTAAGGTCATACGGAGACGATACCTCGGTTTAAAGACACATCCGAAAGTCTGGAGAAGTCCGGGATCGATCCTGCGATCCCTGGTTTACAAGGCGAGTAGCATAAACACTACACCACGGAGGCTTCTAATGGACAGTAAGAAGCTGGTCGGAAAGCGGATGGCGTTGACTCTGATTTTGGGTGCCACATGTGTGTGATCTATTTGTCTGTTGGAGCGACATCTTACTATCAACAGAAGACGCTAGTGGACGTCGACGTAGCGGAAGGCCGACGTCAGTACGTCAAGATCGATTCATCCGACAGACGCATATGCGAAGCAGATTTCCGCCGGCATCTGCTACACTGTACCTGTAGATAAACAAAGGGTTTCGACTACCGACTACCGGCCCCGATAGCTCAGTTGGTAGAGTGTCCGCTCCGGGGAACGGGAGGTCACGGGTTCGATCCCGGGCCGCGACATACCAAAGTCGTTAAAAATGGTACTAGCTGCTCCTCGCTTGGCACTCAGATTTACGGGGAAGAGCTAGGACTGGTCGACCCAGTGTCAGGATAATGTGACTGGGTGTTGTATCATGTAATGTGTCTGGGACATGATACATCAGTGAGGCAGCACTATAAAACTGAACATTGAGCTCCCTGTCGCAACCGCGTCGTGATATGACTGAAAAATTGTTGAAAGCGACGTGAAACCCGAATTCACACACACACTCACACACACACACTCACACACACACACTCAATCACCGCTTAATAAGCACTGACACTGTTCGTCGCCATTGTGCGATGCACTTTTTAGAGCCTTGACCAAAATTAAGACGTCGACACAGTACGAAACACTTACGCTGGTGCATGCAATACGTACATGTATATTGGCGTCCAAGCGACTCGCGTGATATGCGTTTCAGTGACACATCGCACTTTGAACAGCGTGAATCACGCCGATTGTCATTTCGGGATGTTTCGACATATAGGTGTAAGGTATGCCGAGGCGACGCGTTCGTAATAGAGCATGACATATCGGATGGAATTTAAGCGAAATGGTATGTCGAGCTATTGCATGTAGCTAGCGACATTAAGAACATTCAAGATCATGGCTGAGACGTTAACTGAACAGCGAGACGTTACATCAATCAAGTGCGTCGGCCTCACATGGTTCCATTTATTTGTTTACGCTCAGAATCCGGGATATCTAATCCAGCAGGATTACGCGCGGGTTTATAGTGCTGTTCTTACTCAAAAATGTCTTCAAGCCAATCGAATTCATGTACTGGACTGACCAACCTTTCTCCTCCGATCTCTTTGTGAAAAATAGAGTATCTTTTGTGCGGAGGTATCCACAACCGACCAGACAAAACAGTTGGTAATTGACAGGAGCATTGTTAAAACTTGAATTTTAATGTTTGGTTTTGAAAGTAAATAGTTTCTTTCCAAAATTTGAAACATCGAATGGCATTTCATGATACCACCGGTGTATAGACATCTGCAAACATCACACAATGGGATTGGCTTAACTACTTTTCTAAATTTTAAGAGCTTTTTAGAAAGGTTGTCTGTAAGTTTTCACAGTTTTTTGCTTTTCTCATAGAATCTGTCATTTCAGTGCCTTTGGCGCTTTGATGTTAACTGTCGTCACTCCAGGTCTAGTGATAGTGTGTGAAGAATTATCAGTTCCTGGTCGTTTCTCTTTATAATGTTCTAAAGCAGAATCGGTCTTAATAATGCGGGACTTCACTGTGAAATCCTGTACATTCCAATAATAAAGTAAATATAGAGAAACTTCGGTAGGCTCGTTAACCATGGTTAATTCGAGATTGTTCTCGAGTCCCAAGAGAGTTCATCCAATAGCAGCAGATATCCATTTACAGTAATATATTAAGACCACCTTTGGGACTGTTCAAAAGTGGTCTTAAAGACCACTTTTGAACAGTCCCAAAGGTGGTTTTCCACTAGAGCACACTGGCTGTAGGAAACACAAAAAATGTACCTGAAACCATCTAAATATGCTTTTAAAAGCATAATTTCTCTTAATTTTAGGTGGTCTTAATAGCGGAATTTAACTGTATATGTATATTTTGGAGGTTTTTCCTGATTTTGTCAACTGAGTAAAATGCATGGTGTGTGTACTCATTAAAAACACCTAAATTAGATAGTTCCAAATAGCACATATTTAAACCGAGGTCCCGTCTCCGTATGACTTTAGCTGTTGGCGGGACGTAAAACTCAAACACTCACTCACTCCAATGAGCACACGCAATATACCTTTATCTCACAGAAGATGGAAAAGATATCCTTAAGGGGAATAGATACACCTTCAGGGGAGGCAACTCCTGCAAAAAGTAATATTTGTCTCCCATATCAATAGGGGTCAACTCTTAAAGGAAAGAATTTGTTTAAGAGTTGACCCCTGAGCCTATAGAAAATGGAACAGAATGTCCCGAACGTAGTCGCCCTTTGAAAAATGGCGGGCAAATGTGTCAGGTGTTCCCATTCCCTTTAAGTCACCACATGCCCTATGGCCCGACACCATGATTAACCCTCAGTAGTTCGAAATACCTCTATCTCGAACAGATTTTCATGGTCCCAAAGGTATTCGAGTTATTGAAGTTTGACTGAATATTGAGAATATTACATAACCATTTGAGGCGCGGGGTGGTGTGTGTGTGTGTGTGTGTGGGGGGGGGGGGGGTGCATGATGTAGACACAATCCACTTGATTTCCCAAAGGCATTCCACCAAGTGCCACATCAAAGCCTCTTGAATTGCCTAAGCAAGAGGCCCCGCCCATTCGGGCGTGAAGAAATAAATGGGCTGCATGATGCTTCCACGCAGTGCTGAAACCGAATACTAGTAAACCGCCTAGAGTATCTAAGCCAGCCCAGGCAAAGCGGTACGAGTCGGGCCGTCCATGTTTATAAACCCTATTGGTTTCATTGGGCGACAGGGCTTGAGATGTCATTTCATCTTAATGTCGGGTAAAAGTCCCACAAAATTGGAAGCAACGTCTCCAAAATGACCTATATAGTGTTGACGGGGACGTTAAACATCAAATCAAACAAACAAACAATGCCTAAGCAAGTACACAGGTGGATAAGAGCACTTCTGAATTACAAACTGCTGTGAGTGTCCTATCATAGTGGAGAGATGTGTGACTAGCGTCCATCAGGGAACTGTTCTGAGTACTGTTTTCATTGCGCTGCGTACCAACGCAGCGCCATTTGTAATGAGTTTGAGACACGGACTATGTAATCATGAAACTTGACTTTTCAATGATGTAAGCGAATTGTCAGTTACAGAAGTTCGCGTAATTGATAAAATTAAAACACTTTTTTTAACAATTTTAATTTGCTACTACATTCAATTATACATTTGAAATCTGAATTTTTGCCATTCGAATTCTATTTTTGATACATTCTGGATTTTTAATAACGAACTATGTTTTTTGTTTTAATCATCGAAAGGGTATTCGGTTTTGATTATTATTTTATTTTCAGTCAGTACAGTCCTGAATATACTCCTGATATTTCATTGTTGAATTATCCCAAAATTAAAATTCATTGTTTGAAATGGATGACAGAAGTCTATGTGTGTTTAAAATAGATGACAGTGCTTCTACACAGAATGGTACAATCTACGGTTTAAACGTATCCCTTTCGATTCCAATGATTGTTTACTGCGCAATATTTAAGACTGTTACTACAGCAAAGGTTAACCCTTTCAACCCTGAAGCCCGGCACAGATACTAATGCAAACATGTAGATCCTGATGAGATGGCGCATAATGAGCCACCTTATAGGGATATATAACTTGTTATCCTGATGACTCTTTTAAGCTAGATACTATATAAAGTAGAATGGACGTGCTCAAAGTCAGTAATGGTAGAGCCCACGCCGATAACTCAGGGGTGGAAGGGTTGAAGAGGGTAAATAAATCAAAGCACAGACAGCACTGAGTGGTCGAGTATCTCTTAGTGTAGATTGAAAAAATGGCCCTGAAGGGGAACTTGAACTGTTTCGTTTAACCCTTTACCCTAAGCAAACAGTGTTGACCCTGAACAGACACCGCATTCTTATATGGGTATACACTGTTTGCAAAACCCAACACATGATTGCAGTCCAGATTATACAGATACAGATGCCGCCCGACATTGAGATGAAAATACATCGTAAGCCCTGCCGCCCAATGAAACCAATAGGGTTTATAAGCATGAACGGGCCGACTCGCGCCGCCTTGCCTGGGCAGGCTTATATCCTCTTAGCGGTTTACCAGTACTCGTGTGCGGGTCGGTTTCAGCTCTGCGTGGAAGCATCATGCCGCCCATCTATTTCTTCAAGCCCCGATGGGCGGGGGCGTTTTTTTTTTTTTTTTTTTTGTAAATGATCCTAACCTTGATTTCCTAAAAAACACGCCTATATAATTTTGACCCGCTTAAACACCACTTTTATATAGTGAAAAATGAGTTAACGGTGATACCCATTATTTTTTCTTATTTCTGATTAAAAATAGCTTGTAGATGCCCGTTAGAACCGCCGGGCCGAGGCGGTTCTAACGAACAATCACAATCTATATTTTGAACAGAAATATGATAAATATCAGATTTTCTTCTATCTGAAAGTTTTTTTACGGTAAAATTTTCAATGTATTTGAATAGGTGTTCTTTGGTAAAGAGTGATAGTCACGTGAGCGCAACGTTGAAAGTTGTGTGCTTAGTAACTTTGGTCGATTGGCAAACAATCGACCCAAAAAGTGTTTTTGTGTGGGTCTGGGAGGGGTGGAATTAACAGTGATTTCCGACATTGTTGGCTACTTCCCATCAGGCACATAACGTAATTGTGACGTCACATCAACGTCGGTGCAACGTCATGACTTTAATGCAACGTCACATCTACGTCGGTGCAACGTCGTGACATTGCACCGACGTTGAGTTGACGTTGCCCTTGCGACGTGTGCCTGCTGGGTTATTGATATTCTCATACTGATTTTAAACTACAGTATTTAAAACATTCATTATGCAATGAAAAGTGGGACTGAAAATTTAAGTAGAACAATTATTTTTCTTTCATCCAGTGTTAAATTTGAGAAAATCAAATAAAAACAAATTGGGTCATTTTGAGGTTGTTTTAATTTTTTCGGGATTTTCGGAGCTGGAAAAATGCCAGTACAGGTAAAGTCCCTTGATTTGACATGAGGCATGATGATCCCAATTGTCCCGTATGTACAAAGAATCTTTCTTCCGTCTGACCATTAGAGAGTGGAATGCTCTTTCCGATTCAATCATTTCCACAGTTGAAGGCGCTGATAATACTGAAGCTAATTTTGCCTCTTTCGTGAGAGCCAGGGATAACTTCACAGGTCCTGGTCTTTGAATGGCATTTGACGTATTCTCAGTAATAATTCCGAATGTTGATTCTGGTATGTGACTCTACCGATTGAGAAGAACCAGCATTTCCTAGGGTCATCCCAGAAGGCAAATATAGAGTCACTCACATCAGAGTGCATAGGACACTTCAGTGTTTTTCACACGGTGCATCGTGACATTGACATTTGACCCTTGACCTCGAAAATCTATAGTGTTCATCATCGTTCCACGGGAAACATTTGTGGAATGTTTGATACTTCAATGATGATAGCTTTTCCTTTTATCCTGTTCACAATGTTTTCAATGTCAAGTCCATTGTTAACTTGGCATTTGACCCTTGGCCTTGAAAATCAATAGAATTTATTCTCTTTCCATGGGGAACATTTATGGAAGGTATGATGCTTCTCCGATGATGGCATTGTCTTTAATCCTGTTCACAAGTTTCCGGACACACGGACACCCACACAAACACCCACACACGGACGTATGGTATCGATCAGGGGAAAATAACGAACAGTCATGTAATGTGTCATTGACTGGTGACAGATAGATCTCAAAGCTATAATTCTGAAGTCATTCAAAATTCCTAAAGTATTATGTTGCTTATTTGCGGCGAAATGCCCTTTATGACCTGCTCGCGATGTTTCATACTCTCTTTCCACCTTCTCTGTTTATGATTTGTACTGCCCGCAATTGGGAATGGCCTTAGAAAACCTTTCCTATAATGAATCGGTAAGAAAAGGCTCATTCTCATGTATTAGGTCCAACCCTTTAAAGACATGCACAATTATGAAATCTTTTAATGAAATTAAAGGTAAACTAGATCGCGCAGTTGATGGTATACCATCGCAAATACCCGCTTTTTCTATGAATAACACTAATGACTATGTATTAGCTAGCCAAAACTACATATAAGTTAAAAAAAAGTTGCAAAGAACATTCTAACTGATAAGCAAAGTTTCAGGAGTGTAACTCTTATAGTTTAGAAGATATGGCAAAGTCATACTTTTTACCGTTGACCTTGGGATCATGTTGAGGTCCACCAAAATTATCCCAATTTATCCTATATTCCAACGGCCATCCAATATCCAAGTTTCAGAAGTGTAACACCAATAGTTTAGAAGATATGACAAAGTCATACTTTTTAACTTTTGACCATGGGGTCATGTTGAGGACGAGGTCACACCAAAAGTATCCCAATTTATTGTATATTCAAAGGGCCATCCAATAACCAAAGTTTCAGAAGTGTAACTCCAATAGTTTAGAAGATATGGCAAAATCATACTTTTTGACCTTTGACCTTGGGGTCATGTTGAGAACGAGGTCACACCAAAAGTAGCCCAATATATTCTATATTCCAAGGGCCGTCCAATAACCAAAGTTTCAGAAGTGTAACTCCGATAGTTTCGAAGATATGACAAAGTCATACTTTTTACCTTTGACCTTGGGGTCACGTTGAGGTCAAGGTCACACCAAAACGAGCCCAATTTATTCTATATTCCAATGGTCATCCAATAACCAAAGTTCCAGAAGTGTAACTCCAATAGTTTAGAAGATATGGCAAATTAATACTTTTTGACCTTTGACCTCGGGGCCATATTTAGGTCAAGGTCATGCCAAAAGTAGCCCAGTGCCATCTACATTCCATTTATTATCCACAGGCAAAGTTTGAAAAATGTATCTTAACCGGTTTCAGAGGAGATCCATTCCATAGAAACTCGACGGACGTATGTACACACACACACATACTTACATACATACATACAGACCCCCGGACTGATTGACACTCGACTCTGACACGAAAACAATATACCCGATTTTTCTTCGAGAAAGCGGGTATAAAAAAGTTGTTTTCCGCAGCGCTTCCTCCTTTGCTCCAATATGGAGCAATTTTTTACTTGTAATCTATAGAGGTGCTAATGAAACTGCAGCCGATGTAAACTGTTACGTTATCCCGGTATGCAAACAGCGTTGACCCAACGTTGAAATGGGGCCCAGCTTTGATTCAACGTTGAGTGTCCGCTGAGATATGCACATCCAGTGCATAGATGTGGTCCCTATACAATACTCTCTCTCTTTCTCTCTCTCTCTCTCTCTTTCTCTCTCTCTCTCTCTCTCTCTCTCTCTGATGGTAAAGTACCAGAGTATCAGACGACTGGCGGCACACCTTGGTAACCCCAGTTTACAAAAAAGGTCCGAAGACCAAAGCTAAATCAAAGCGCCAAAGGCACTGAAATGACATTCTATGAGAAAATCATAACACTGAAACCTTTCTAAAAAGATCTTAAAATTTAGACAAGTATTTCTGCAAATTCCATTATAATATGATATGTTTGCAGATGTCTATACACCGGTGTTATTATGAAATGCCATTCGATGTTTCAAATTTTTGAAAGAAACTATTTACGTTTTTAAAACCAAACATTTTAACAATGCTACTGTCGATAAGTAACAGTTTTTGTCTGGTCGGTTGTGGATACCTCTCCCAAAAGATACTCTATGTGAAAGAGATCGGAAGAGAAAGGCTGGGTAGTCCAGTACATGAATTCCATTGACTTGAAGACATTTTTGAGTAAGAACAGCACTATTAACCCGCGCTTAATCTTGCTGGATAAGATTTCCCGGATTCTGAGCGTAAACAAATAAATGGAACCACGTGAGGCCGACGCACTTGATTGATGTAACGTTTCGCTGTTAAGTTCACGTCTCAGCCATGATCTTGAACGTTCTTAATGACGCTAAGCTGCGTACGCCAACTACATGCAATAGCTCGCCACACAATTACGCTTATTCCACCCGATATGTCATGCTCTATTACGCACGTGTCGCCTCCGCATACCTTACACCAACACGTCGAAACACCCCGAAACGACAATCGGCGTGGTTCACGCTGAAGTGCGATTTGTCACTAGCAAGCATAACACGTCAGTCGCTCAGACGCCAATTTACGTATTTCGTGCACCAGCGTAAGTGTTCCGTACTGTGTCGACGCGTTAACTTGGGTCACGACAGGGACGTCTAGCCCACATAAGGGTGACTAGCAGTGTCAGTGCTTATTAGACGGTAGTTGGGACGTCTAGCCCACATACGGGTGACTAGCAGTGTCAGTGCTTATTAGACGGTAGTTGAGACCCCTTCTTTATCTACAGGTGCAGTGTAGCAGCTGCCGACGGAAATCTGTTTCGCATATGCGTCTGTCGGATGAATCGATCTTGACGTACTGACGTCGGTCTTCCGTTACGTCGACGTTCACTAGCGTCTTCTGTTTATAGTAAGCTGTCGCTCCAGTAGACGATATATCACACACATGTGGCACCCAAAATCAAAGTCAACGTCATCCGCTTTCCGACCAGCTTCTAACTGTCCATTAGAAGCCTCGATCCCGGGCTTCTCCAGACTTTCGGATGAGTCTTAAAACCGAGGTATCGTCTCAATATGACATTAGCGGTTGGTGAGACGTAAAACTCAAACACTCACTCACTTACTCTAACTGTCCAGGGGCACGCTTACGATCCTTTAATGAAAAATGTTGCAACACACTCTCACTTAATGCTTTTTGAGAACAAAATTCAGTTTCTTCTTTTCTAGGCCCGACCTTACATCACACATCAAAATTTTGATCCTGAACATGTGGTCTCTATCAGTAACGGTGTGAAGGTGGTACACAAGATCGTGGCTCGACTGGTAACCATACCTCACGGATGATTTAACCATTTTAGCTTAAGGGTATGGTGCCTAAGCGTGTGGTAATTATTTCAGAATCAAAGCACTGAAAGTGTTGGTGGGTGTAGGTTGGGGTAACAGTCCTAGGCTGAGATTTAAACTGTTTAATTTAACTCTGAAATTCAAAACAAATAGTGAAGATTTTGATAAGAAGCGCGTTGTGCAGCGTCCGATCTTGGTCTACACTGTTTGCCAAGCTCACCCTATGATTCCATAATAAACCTCTTCAGTCTTATGGAATACCCTGGTTTCACTGTGGCTATTTTCTGCAAGTAAAAGGTTATTCTGAGAAGTCAATGATGGTCACGTAGACGTTAGCTCTAAATCGCTTTTCTTATTAGTAATTTCGGGTCGAATGCCAAACAATCAACCCAAACATAGCCGCGTCGTTTGTCAGTGTTGGGTACATGTAATTGTTATCTGTAAAATCTGCACATGAATCAAATGTTGGATCTGGCAAACAATGTAGACTCAGGTCAATCGCCGCAGAACACGGCGCTGATCTTGTTCTACACTTTTTTGCATCAGTTACTAACATCTTAAGTTTAAACGAGTCCAAGTCCCCGTTCATGACCAGCCTGCATTTAGAGACAATCGGCATGAGTGTTGTCAGTGCTTTGATTTATTCACTGCCTTGAGTTTCTGGAGTGTACTCTTCCATCACTGAAGTTGGGCTCGTCCATTCTGCTAAATATGGCACATAGAATTATATCACTACATTGTTTGCATTGGTATCTGCACCATATTCCAGGGTTGAAAGGGAAGCCTTTCTTTCCAATTTCTCATTGCAAAGTCTATTATACACCTCAGTTGTAACTGACCTAGACTTGACCTCGAAAGTCAGAAAACCCATTAATCTTCTTGTCTGCAACTGACCTGGTCCTACAGCAGGCTGGTCTTTAAAGATTAAATTTTAACAGCAGCGTTAGAAAACAGTGTAAAACCTGAGCAGACGATTGAGCAGTCGCCGCATTGATCTCGGTATACAGTCTCGCATGATGCAGCTGATTCATATGTTCTCTGAAAGGTAAGATAAAATCGCCAAGTCGTCTGCTTCAGAAGTTTGTATTGCGACTATAGGATAACTAATACGCTTGTACAATTTTGATAACTGCGCCAAACCGGACTATATTTTGTGCGGACTCATATTCCTATGGCGGTCAAAGCCGGAAGGAAGCGGAAAGAAAGCCGGAACTACTTTAAAACAAGCAGGGTAGCTAGAAATGACAGATTGAATCTATCATTAAAATTACCGAACCATACCTTTGACCTGCATATGCTGCAAGGTCATGGGACATGTCATAACATCGAATGTAATGACCTATCTCGATCAGAACAAACTCCTTTTCATAAACCAGCATAGGTTTCGCGGCAAACTTAGCTGTGAGACCCAACCCATACAGTTCGTTCAAGACACTTAATCAAAGTTGTTATGGTGGACTTCAGCAAACCCCTCGACAAAGTCGACCACCAAAGGGTCTTGCTGAAGCTCCACCGCAATGGCTTGAACAGCCAGGTCATCTCATGGATTGCTGCAAACAGATCCCAATGTATAGTCATTGACGGTGAGGAATCTGACCCATGTCCGTTCTTCTGGGATGCTCCAGGATTCCGCCCTCGGGCCCTGCCTTTTCTTGATGTACATCAATGACATGCCAGACACTATACAAAGTAACATAAAATTGTTTGCGGATGACGCAATCATGCATTTGACTGTTTCGGGCAAATCAGAATGCCAAGCCTTAGAGAATGATCTTTCAAAACTAGAAAAAATGTGTTATGAAAATGAATGGCTGATGTCCTTCAACCCTGACAAGTGTGAGGTGATACGTATAACTAAGAAAAAATGTCATTATTTTTGATTATCGATTCCAAGGCAAATCTGTTACTTGGGCAAAATATTTGGGTGTTACTGTTTCACAGGACTTGTCATGGAGTAACCACATAAATATGATCACAACTAAAACTAATAACACTTTAAAATTTATCTAAAGAAACATTCAGACCAATAGTTCCAAGCCAAAAGAAATTGTACAAAACCTATGTTCGACGCTTAGCAGAGTATGCATCAACGATCTGGGATCCCTGGCAGAAAAAAAAAACATCAGCTAAATTGAAATGATCCAGCATAGAGCCCTTAAGTACACGTTATACAAGTAGTGTGAGCTCTATGCTGTCCAAGCTAAACTTGCCCATGATGGAGAGCCCTAGAAAAACAGCTTCTCTAGTTCTGCTATATAAAATTCATCACAACTTGGTAAAAACACCATTACCAGCATACATTCAACTTTCTCTATGGGATCGTTTCACAATCCCCTTCTCACGGATAGACTCGCATCTGCATTCATTCTTCCCTCGTTCTGAGGGAATCTGGAACAACCTCCCACATGACGCACATAATAGCCCAGACCTCGGCACATTCCGAGCAGGGCTCCACCACTCCCACATCTAAATATCCTAAGATCATCCATCATCGTTCATCATTATCAGTTTCTATGTATTGTTGTGCGGGGAGCCAGTAGTGGGTAATTCAGTGTTCCCTGCACTACCTCAGACCCATTATGTTACCCACATCATCTTGTAATTGCTCATTTCACAATACTGTAAGTCTCCAATCCAAAACAATTAAACTTCAAATTCTGCGAACGTACAAAAATACCTTTACTTAGATATCATTTTTTGTGAACTTTTTTATTCCGTTCATTTGCACACGCACCCTATGAGGTGTTTGGAGTAACTCTTGTGAATTGTTTGTTTGATTTGAGGTTTAACGTCCCCGTCAACACTGTATAAGTCATTTTGGAGACGTTGCTTCCAATTTCGTGGGACTTTTACCCGACATTGAGATGAAATGACATTTCAAGCCCTGTCGCCCAATGAAACCAATAGAGTTTATTAGCATGGACGGACTGACTCGCACCGCTTTGCTTGGGCAGGCTTAGATCCTCTAACGCGGTTTACCAATACTCGTGTGCGTGCATGGAAGCATCGTGCAGCCCATCTATTTCTTCAAGCCCCGATGGGCGGGGCCATAGCATTGGTCAATGGACTGGCAACAGGTTTTCAATGCGGCTACCTGCAGGTCAAACGTTTGATTTACTAATAGTTTATACTAATTTATTTTAGTTCGATTGCGATGAAAGCTTTAAGCTTATTGAATCGCTCTCGAACACTCATTCCGGGTGTTTTCACGCGCGCGCGAGAGAGAGGCAGGGGCTTTTACACCACTGCTACCCATTTACACCTGGGTGGAGTGGGGCAGTGTCATTACGGGCGTACTTGATTCAGCTGTTCTTACTGTTCCTGAACGTTGCACTGTCACGTGACTGTTCTGTTTTTAAATCAAGTGCATTGCAATGTTCCCATGACGTAGGAGTGTGTCGTGTTTTGAATCAAGCACAGAACATACACAGCTTCCCTACATACGACACTTAGTCTATTTTCTTACATGCATTTGTTTATTTTATTAGCTACCTGACTGAAATCATTCAAAATCATTCAGTTTCAAAAGATGAGCCGTTCAAGTAATTAATGTATCCCAAAATCGAACAAAACATGGAACATTGCACTGGACCTTGCTCCAGTGAATCAAGTATGGTGCCGAACTTTGACCGAACCTTGCTCCGGTGAATCAAGTGTGGTGCAGAACTGTGACTAAGAATTTAAAGCATACTCTTAGTGAATGCAGTTTGAAAAGTATTTAAATCAATGTTTTTTTTATGATCTGAAACGTTTTCAACATTTATCTACGCATTTTGATTCTGGTAGGAAACTACAAATGCAAAATGCCTTGAATTTGAAAACGAGGCTGGTGCACTGCTCCATTATCCGGGCACTTCACACCTAGTCAAGAGTAGTGTCAAAAAGTGTAGCACCAGAACACTGCACCATACCACGTGACAACTACTTGATTGAACAGAACACAGATCGGTGCAAATGGAACAGTGAATCAAGTACGCCCTACGTGACTTGCCCAAGGACACACCTCGATACCGGTGGCGGATTCGAACGCACAACCTCTCGATCATGATTTACTAATACAATGGTAAATAGTGGAGGAGCACATGAAAACCAAGGAGAAAGGCAACGTCGAATCAACGTTAATATGAAATATGAGCCACTAAATTTGAGTCCGTTGTCCATTACTGCTCATTCATGGCCGTTTCGGCTACATGCCTTACATGTTTTCTTGGCGCGAAATACTGCGGCGACAGGTACACAGGTAGTAAGTTAGTAAGTATGTTGTACATGTATTTGTACATGTTTATAGCTCGTTATGATGACAATCACAACAGTTGTCATCTGCTGGTTACTTTAAGAATCACTGTTGCAAACAATTTGGACCGAGAGCAGCCTGATCAGGGTCAACATTGTATGTAAAAGTATTAAAAGTTTGCAGACGACATAAACAGGGGTCAGGTCACTTGCTAATATGGAGGCAGTTATCCCTCTGAAGCTACCAGGCCAATTGAGCCCAAATTTTATCTGTAGCATCCTTGGGCTGGGAGATTGAAAGTTTTTTTTTTTTTCATGAAAATCGGCTCTTTATTTTGTTGCTATGGCAACTTAGAGTAATGGGCAAAACTGAAAGATGTCATTTATTGCCAAGCCTTTGCAGATATTTTGACAAAACTTTCACAGAACTGTTTCTTAGGCAACTACTTGACTATCAGCCATATGAATTTAAGCCTACTACTCAATTTTATGGGTTGCTATGCAAATGAAAATGAAAAGAAAAAAAAAAAAAGAAAACTTAAAAAATCATCTCAGAAACCATATGCTCTGTGGCTGAGACTTGATGAAAATATTCAGAACATTGCCTCAACAGGTTTTGTGTTTGTTTTTTTTTTATTGTGAAATTTGGCTCCTTAGTTGTGTTGCTATAGCAACTTAGTATTTCCTTGTCTTTTAATGGGAGAAATTGAAAAATGGCATTAAATGCCTTTTTTTTAGGCTTTGCAGATATTCTGACAAAACTCACAGAAATGTTTCTTAAGCAATCTCCTATGGCCTACTTCTCATTTTTGTTGGCTGCCATGGAAACCAAAATGCAAAAAATAGAAAAAAAAATACTTAAAAAAAATCATCTGAGAAACCATACACTCTTTGAGGCTGAGACGTGATGAAAAAATCACCATATATTGTGTGTGTGTTTTTTATGAAATTTGGATCTTTAGTTTGGTTGTTATGGCAACTTAATGTTTCCAGTGACTATATTGGAGTCAATTGAAAATTGGCATTAACTGCCAATCCTTAGCAGATATAATGACAAAACTTTCATAGAAATGTTCACCAAGCAATCTACTATCTGCCATTTGAAAATTGTCTTAACGCTCATTTTAAGTGGTTGCCATGGACATCAAATAGCAAAAATTAGAAGAAAAAACAAACATTAAAGAGCATCTCAGAAACCATATGCTGTATGAGGTTGAGACTTTATGAAAATATCCACCATAATTGTCTCAACAGGTTTGGTGTTTTGTTGTTTTTTTTATGAAATTCGGCTTTTTAGTTTGGTTGCTATGGAGTTCCTTTACATTTACTTATAATGGGAAAAATTGAAAAAAATGCATTTACTGCCAAGCCTTTGCAGATATTTTGAAAAAAACTTTCATAGAAAAATTCTTTAAGCAATCATCTGTCTGCCATATGATTTCAGGCCAATGGTTGCCAACTTGCCACGGAAACCAAAATGCCCCCAAAATAGAAAAAAACTAGATCTGCAGTCGATGGTAAACCATCGCAAATACCCGCTTTTTCTATTAATAACACTAATGACTATGTATTAGCTAGCTAAAACTACATGTAAGTTAAAAAAAGTTGCAAAGAACATTCTAACTGATAAGCAAAGTTTCAGAAGTGTAACTCTTATAGTTTAGAAGATATGGCAAAGTCATACTTTTTGACCTTTAACCTTGGGGTTATGTTGAGGTCCACCTAAAGTATCCCAATTTATTCTATATTCCAACAGCCATCCAATAACCAAGTTTCAGAAGTGTAACTCCAATAGTTTAGAAGATATGGCAAAGTCATACTTTTTGACCTTTGACCTTGGGGTCGAGGTCACACCAAACGTAGCCCAACATATTTTATATTCCAAGGTCCATCCAATAAGCAAAGTTTCAGAAGTGTAACTGCAATAGTTTAGGAGATATGGCAAATCATAATTTTTGACCTTTGACCTTGGGGTCATGTTGAGGTAAAGGTCACACCTAAAGTATCCAAATTTATTCTATAGTCCAAGGGCCATCCAATAACCAAAGTTTCAGAAGTGTAACTCTAATAGTTTAGAAGATATGGCAAAATCATACTTTTTGACCTTTGACCTTGGGGTCAAGGTCACACCAAAAGTAACCTGACATATTCTATATTCCAAGGACCATCCAATAAGCAAAGTTTCAGAAGTGTAACTCCAATAGTTAAGGAGATATGGCAAATCATAATTTTTGACCTTTGACCTTGGGGTCATGTTGAGGTCAAGGTCACACCAAAAGTATCCAAATTTATTCTTTATTCCAACAGCCATCCAATAACCAAAGTTTCAGAAGTGTAACTCTAATAGTTTAGAAGATATGGCAAAATCATACTTTTTGATCTTTGACCTTGGGGTCAAGGTCACACCGAAAGTAACCTGACATATTCTATATTCCAAGGACCATCCAATAAGCAAAGTTCCAGAAGTGTAACTCCAATAGTTAAGCAGATATGGCAAATCATAATTTTTGACCTTTGACCTTGGGGTCATGTTGAGGTCAAGGTCACACCAAAAGTTGCCCACTGCCATCTACATTCCATGTACTATCCACATGCAAAGTTTCAAAAGTGTAACTTCAGTGGTTGCAGAGGAGATCCAATCACAAGAAACGTGACGGACGGACAGACAGACAGACAGACAGACAGACAGACGGACAGACGGACGGACTGACGCCAGAGTGAACTGTGGTACGAAAACAATATACCCGATTTTTCTTCGAAAAAGCGGGTATAAAAAAGCTTAAAAATCATGTTCTTAGAATCCATTTGCTCTATGAGTCTAAGACTTTATGGAAATATTCACCATATTTGCCATAACAGGTTTTCTGATTTTTTTTTATGAATTTCAGCTTTTTTGTTTGGTCTCTATGGCAACTTGGAGTTTCCATAGACTTGTAATGGGGTAAATTGAAAATTTGCATTTACTGTCAAGTCTCATTAGCAAAACGTTCATAGAAATATTTGTTGATTTGTTTGTTTGATTTGAGGTTTAACGTCCCAATCAATACTGTATAGGTCATTTTGGAGACGTTGCTTCCAATTTTATGGGACTTTTACCCGACACAGATGAAATGACACCTCAGGCCCTGTCGCCCAATGAAACTAATAGGGTTTATAAGCATGGGTTTACTTGCACCGCATTTCCTGGGCAGGCCTAGATCCTCTAAGCGGTTTACCAGTACTCGTGTGCCGTCGGTTTCAGCTCTGCGTGGAAGCATCATGCAGCCCATATCTATTTCTTCAAGCCCCGATTGGCGGGGGCGAAGAAATATTCTTTAAGCAATCTTCTATCTGCCATATGGATTTAGGCCTACTGGTCATTTTTATTGGTTGCCATTGGAAACCAAACTTAGAAAAAAAAACCATCTCAGAAACCATTTTGCTCTATGTATGGAGAAAATAAGTCACCATTATTTGCCTTTGCAGGTTTTGAAATTTGGCTCTTCAGTTTGTTTGCTATGGCAGGTTAAGAGTTTCCGTTGACTTATAATGGTGATATTCATTTATGGTTTTTATCTCACCTGTCACGTAGTGACAAGGTGAGCTTTTGTGATCACATTTTGTCCGTCGTCCGTGCGTAAACAATTTCTTGTCCGCACGATAACATCATTAATGATTTGATTTTAACAAGACTTGCACACAACTTGTACCACCATGAGATCTGGGTTCCTTTCTTACACCAGCCATATCCCGTCATGTGTTACGGAGTTACGGCCCCCGAAAGGGCAAAAATTGCCTATTTTGGTCTTGTCCGCACGATAGCATCTTCATTTATGATATGATTTTAACCAGACTTGCACACACTTTGTACCACCATGAGATCTGGGTTCCTTTCTTGAACCAACTATATCCCATCATGTGTTGTAGAGTTACGGCCCCTGAAAGGGCAAAAATTGCCTATTTTGGTCTTGTCCGCACAATAGCATCTTCATTTATGATTTGATTTCAACCAGACTTGCACACAACTTGTACCACCATGAGATCTGGGTTCCTTTCTTGAACCAGCCATATCCCTTCATGTGTTACAGAGTTTCGGCCCCTGAAAGGGCAAAAATTGCCTATTTTGGTCTTGTTCGCACGATAGCGTCTTCATTTATGATTTGATTTTAATTAAACTTGCACACAACTTGTACCACCATGAGAGTTGGGTTCCTTTCTTGAACCAGCCATATCCCATCATGTGTTACGGAGTTATGGCCCCTGAAAGGGCAAAAATTGCCTATTTTGGTCTTGTACACATGATATCATCTTCATTAATGATTTGATTTTAACCAGACTTGCACACAACTTGTACCACCATAAGAACTGGGTTCCTTTCTTGAACCAGCCATATCCCATCATGTGTTACAGAGTTACGGCCCCTGAAAGGCAAAAATTGCCTATTTTGGTCTTCTCAGCATGACAGCTGTTTCATTTATGATTTGATTTTAACTAAACTTGCACACAATTTGTACCACCACAAAATATCTCGGTCAAGTTTCAGTATGGGTCATGTTGGGTCAAAAAGTAGGTCAGTAGGTCAAATCAGAAAAAAAAACTTGTGAAGACACTAGAGGCCACAGTTTTTGTCCGATCATTGTCAAACTTGCCCAAAATGATCATCTTGACAATATCTCAGTTACGTTCGAATATGGGTGTTGTCGGGTCAAAATGTAGGTCAGTCGGTCAAATCATAGAAAAACCTTCTGAACCCACTAGGGGCCACAATTTATGTCCAATCATCATCAAACTAGCTCAGAATGATCATCTTGATAATATTTTGGTCATGTTCGAATATGGGTCATGTCAGGTCACAAAGTAGGTCAGTAGGTCAAATCATAGAAAAACCTTGTGAACACACTGGAGGCCACAGTTTTGGTCCAATCACTATCAAACTTGCCCAGAATGATTATCTTGCCAATATCTCGGTCAAGTTTGAATAAGGGTCATGTTGGGTCAAAAAGTAGGTCAGTAGGTCAAATCATAGAAAAACCTTGTGAACAAACTAGAGGCCACAGTTTTGGTCCGATCATTATCAAACTTGCTCAGAATGATCATCTTGATAATATCTTGGTCACGTTTGAATATGGGTCATGTCGGGTCAAAAAGTAGGTCAGTAGGTCAAATCAGAGAAAAACCTTGTGAACACACTAGAGGCCACAGTTTTGGTCCAATCATCATCAAATTTGCTCAGAATGATAGTCTTGACAGTAACTGAGTTAATTTCGAATATGGGTCATATCTGGTCAGTAAGTAGGTCAGTAGGTCAGATTGTTGAAAAACCTTGTGGACACACTAGAGGCCCCAGTTTTGGTCCGATCATCATCAAACTTGCTCAGAATGATCATCTTGACAATATCTGGGTCAAGTTCTAATATGGGTCGGGTCAGAAAGTAGGTCAGCAGGTCAAATCATAGAAAAATCATTTTGAACACTCTAAGAGGCCACAGTTTTAGTCAAATCATCATAAAACTTGCTCAGAGTGATCATCTGGGCAATATCTCAGTTAAGTTCGAATATGGGTCATGTCAAACCAAAAAGTAGATCAGTAGGTTATTTTGTCATAACTTTTGAACCGTTAGAGATAGAGCCTTCATATTTGGCAAGTAGATTCCTTGTGACAAGACCTTTCCACTCACATAAACACTTGACCTGTGACCTTGACCTGTGACCTACTTTATCGTAACTTTTGAACCATATACCTTCATATAAATTTGGCATGTATGTTCCTTGTGTCAAGGTTTTCTCAACCATTCAAAACTTTTGACCCATGACCTTGACCATTGACTTACTTTGTCATAACTTTTGAAGCATTTAAGATACAGCCTTAAATTTTGGCATACATGTTCCTTCATAGGAGTGAGTGTTTGAGTCTAAGTCTCACCAACAGCTAAGGTCATACAGTGATGGGACCTCTGTTTAAAGACTAATCTGAAAGTCTGGAGAAGCCTGGGATCAATCCTGCTACCCCTGGTTTACAAGGCAAGTAGCATGACCACTTCACCATGAAGGCTTCTAAACTTCATTGGAATGTTGTGTAGATGACCCCTTAGGAAAATAGGGTAAAGATTAACAAATGGTAACAAGAACTAAAAATAGAAAAACATTGTAAATTTGCTTCAAAAGCGAACTCCTTCTAAACCTTTGGGCCATTTGGATTTAAGACTTCACAGGAATGTTGCCTAGGTGACTCCCTACCAAAATAGTTAAAACTCATTCCACTCCAATGAGCTGCCGGAGCTAAAAATAAAAATTAATCTTCGAACGACAATTCCTCCTCTACCCTTGGACCAATTTCATTAAACTTCGAAGTAATGTTGCTTAGATGACCCTCTACCAAAAACGCTAAAACAATCCCGCTGAGATGAACAAAATGGCCACCGGAGCTAAAAATGGAAAAATATTGTAAATTTGATTCAAACGTGAACCCCTCCTAAACCCTAAGGTCAATTTGATTCAGACTTCACAGGAATGTTGCCTAGGTTACTCCCTACCAGATGAGCTAAAATCACTCTGCTGATGAACGAGATGGCCACCATAGCTAAAAATAGAATGTACACGAGACAGTGACACACAGGTGAGCGAACCAGGGCCCTCTGGGCCCTCTTGTTAAGATATTTTGTCAACATTTTAAAGAAATGTTTATTAAATACAGTCGAACTTCGATGGCTCGAACCGCTTTGGGACCATGAAAATTGGTTCGAGACATCGGTAGTTCGAGCCAAGGAGGGTTTCTGTTAGTGCCATACCAGGAGGCATAATGGAGATAATTGTGGGATATCTTTTCAGTGTTCTATATTATAAATGTATGGCGTGTGTATCTATTAGAATCCCCTCGTCGAGGCGATTTTAATGAGTACACACAATATACATAGGTAAGATAAAAGACGAAAATCGCCCTCATTATCCCTACATCGTATTTGGCGAAATACCCTGCGGACCCAACAACGGGTTCGACTCATCCAAGATAAACGAGCCATCGGGGTTCGAGCCATCGAAGTTCCACTGTAATGTTCTTTTAGGGTCCTATTAAAAATGGTTGCCACAGATGGGAAATTTTTAATTGTCATCTATTGTCCTGCAAGCATCAGACCTCTGCTTGGGTCCAAATTTTATCTGTAGCACCCTTGTGACGCAGAGCTTCTATGGTCAATTAAAATATGTTGCTGCCAGTGCCCCCCTGAGCTCTGATGAGCATAGTGGTCCATTGTTTCAAAATTATTTTTGCATTTTACTATATTATTGGAACACAATGATGATCATCATAAAACATGTTTAAAAACTTCTAGGCAAGGTTTAAAAAACATGTTTTTTACTATCAAACTGATGCTAATTTGAGCCTTGATAGTAAAAAAAAACAAACAAAAAAAACCTGGATTCTGTTACAAGGCCGCTGGTTTGTGAGGCTAGTAATTTAACTTTTCCACTACACCGCAAACTTTAAGGCTCCTTAGTTCAGATTTGATTGGATAAGAAGACCAGGGCCAGGCTAAATCCACATATTTCCTTATCTGGTGTGCAACAATAATGCCCTGTCAGACAGATGGGCCATGGTATCCTAGTTTTGAGTACATTACCAGGAAATATGTAAGGCTTAAACTATTATCCTGTTGCAAAAATTGATTATAAAAGGCATGCCCATTTCTGACTATCAACCAACCAAATTACTTCATATATTTGTTCAATTCACAAACTGCATGATAAACAGTGTAGATCCTTATCAGATGGCTTCTCTGGATCTAGACTGTTTGCAAAAGTATGGGTCGGCCTGTCCAGTGGAATAAGGGTTAATCTTACTAAATTGTATCAAAGCCCGAGGATTCACAGTATGGTTATCTGGTCTTGATATATATACAGTCCAACCTGTATTAAGCAAGCACCTCTGGGATATTCAAAAAGTGCTTACTTAAGGCAGGTGCTTGCTTAACGCAGGTGAATTTTAATGAATTTTCCATTTTCGGGAACTGAATGCCTCTTGCTGAAGACGGGTTGCTTGCTTAATAGAGGTGGCCACTAAGACAGGTTTGACTGTATCTGAAAAAAAATGTCTTAAACAGTAAGATTTCAAAAACACCACTATACAAATACTCTGTCAACTTTACCGCAGAATTTTTATGCCCCCCCTATATGATTTGGGGGGCATATAGTATTTACCCTGTCTGTTTGTTTGTCTGTCCATCACAAAAACTTAAACCTTGAGCATAACTTCAAAAGTATTTGACCTAGCGCTATGAAACTTCACACACATATTCACCATCACAAGGGCTACATTCTGACCAAGGGCCATAACTTTGTTGTCATTTTTGGCTGAATTATCTCCCCTTGAAATTTTGCAAAAACTCGGAAATTGGCTCCCACGGGGGCCATTAGTCACCTATAGTGATAGCTCTTGTTTTTTAACCCTTTCCCACTCAGATACGTCTTTTTACATGTCTGAACCTCCCTCCCCCCTTGTTGGCCCCAGAACCACCTAAAATCTGCATTCCCCACCCCTGGACGTCCTAAAAAATGGCTTGTTTTTTCGCGCGGCTCCACACTAAAAATATACCTATGGGGGGTTTGAAGGGTGGGTGGGGGTGATAGCTCCCCTTGCTGCCGAAAAAAATCGGGGGTATGGCCCAGACGGCCGCCGAATGAAGGTGTCTGGAGTCAAAAATGCCTCGAAATTGACGCTGGCAATACATGCTGCAGACATTGAAAATTGCCAGTTAATTGTTGCCTTGACAGCAGTGTGAAGATTAAGATTTGGTCAAAAATACATGTGAAAGCACACTTTTTGACAACATTGAGATGCCCCCTCGTTACCATGGCAACACTGAATTTTAGCTTAAAAAGGTTCCATTTGAAAGGCTACTCACTGCCCAGTGAACACTCCTGCAGAGTTTGATGTACAACAGACCATTCATTATGAAATAAAATGGTTTAATGAAGCTGCTGTCCTGGGCAACACTGTGAAAATCAGCAAAATTCTCATTACCCAAGGGGGACTGGGTTAAGATGAAAAATTGTGAAACTTTTCTTATTTCTGCTCAAAATATAGATTGTGGGTATTCGTTAGAACCTCGTCATTAAGGCGGTTCTAATGAGTACCCACAATCTATATTTTAGAGCAGAAATAAGAAAAATAAGGTTTACCCCTGTAAATCCCAGTTTTACTATTTGAAAGTAGGGTTCAAGAGGGTAAAAATTCGTAATGTGCCGGTACTTTTTCACAGCAGATGACACTTTGAAATAATTTTCTTATTTTACCAGAAGACAATTTGCACGAGATGTCAAGTCAAATAAGACTTGACATCTCATACAATGGAGACAATTTGCAAGAGATGTCAAGTCCTGTTTTGGGGGGAAAATTAAGAAAAATATCAACAATTTGTTGTCTGCTGAATTAGCCTAGAGAGTATCAAATTGTTGGCCCCCGCCCATAGGGGCTTGAAGAAATATATGGGCTGCATGATGCTTCCACGCAGAGCTGAATCCGGCCCGCACACTAGTACTGGTAAACCGTTTACAGGATCCAAGCCTGTCCAGGAACCATAGTGCGAGGCGGACCGTCCATGCTAATAAACCCTATTGGTTTCATTGGGCGACAGGGCTTGAGAGGTCATTTCATCTCAATGTCGGGTAAAAGTCCTACAAAATTGGAAGCTGTTGACGTGGATGTTAAACCTCAAATCAAACAAACAAACAAAGAGTATCAAATTGTTGTCTGCATTAGAATTTTATGTACTGCTGAAGGGTTAAGTTTCACAACTGTCTTCTCTTCAAAAGTTTATTTGACACTGTATTAAGTCATTTGTCTGTCATATGTATGCATTTTCATCGCCTGCTCCCATTAAATCTAAAACCTTTTATGATTTTCAGGAACTATATAAACACCTGTGGTCAGAGATTGGATATGCTGTGGATATGGTTACGGTACATATAATACCAAACATAGACTGCTCAAAATAATTTAAGGAACATAGATTAAGCCCAGAATTTTATGCCGGAATTCCCGAAATAATACAAATTTTTGTGTTTGTGTGTTTTAACCCATTTGGTATCGGAAACCCCAAAAGGGGTAGTTGGCAAACAATGCAGGCCCAGATCAGACCCGCAGAACGCAACATCTGATCAGGGCCTACACTATTTGCAAAAAGTTCAGCCAGTAACTTCCAAATAGATTTTGAAGAAAACACAACCTGACACTCCTAACTTTTGAAATGGACTCATGCTATATGTAAGGTGGAAGATTCCATTTGGTACAAAAAGGGGTTAATACTAAAATTGTATTTCTTTTTGTTAATGCCAACAAATTAAAGGATAATTTCTAATCTTTGTCTCTCGATCTGCAGTACTGGATGCATTTTAGAAAGGGCATTTTTTTTCGCAATATGTCCTGGAGCCCACCAAATTCGTTTATCAAAACTTAAAAGTTTTATCCATCTGAAGCTTCCTATGTGCAAACTGCAAATGGTTCCATACATAGCAAAATAAGCTGTTTAAGCAGTATGACAGCCCTTAAGTCACATGATCCTTACCCTCAGGGATATAGCTGCAAAAATTTACACAACAATGCCAAATCCTATAGACTAAATGAAATGGTTAAATATGCATTCAAAATTTTGTGTTCCTTTAATTATTTTGACAAGTGTATTATATCTCAATCTTTAGGCGCTAAAGTACATTTAGCAGAAAGTATATTTGTTTGATTCTAGGTTTAACATCCCAGTCAACACTGTATATGTCATTTTGTAGACCAATGTTGTGGGACTTTTACCCTGCCTAGAGATGAAATGACATCTCAAGCCCTGCCACCCAATGAAACCAATGGGGTTTATATACATGGACAGTCCGACATGCACCATTTTACCTGGGCATGCTTAGATCCTCTAGGCGGTTTACCAGTACTCATGAGCGGTCGATTTCAGCTCTGTGTGGAAGCATCATGCAGCCCATCTATTTCTTCAAGCCCTGATGGTCTAGCTGGGGCTATTTGAGAATATACTTTTTCTTATTTTTCAGCAAAAATTATGCTTTACATTACAGTGAATAGTCCGCTGGGTAGAGGGTTCACATGAAATGTCAAGCCTCATTTTCACTGAAAAATATATAAAAAAAAGATTGCTATGTGCTGTAGAATTTTCTGCAGCATGTGAAGTGTAAAACCCATTTTGTATTGGAAACCCCAAAAGGGGTAATTGGAAAACAGTGTAGGCCCTGATCAGACGCTGCAGAGCGTGGCGTATGATCAGGCCCTACACTTTTTGCAAAACTTTCGGCTAATTTCCAAATAAATTTTGAAGAAAACACAACCTGACACCCCTAAATTTTGAAATGGACTCCTGCTATATATAAGGAGGAAGATCCCATTTGGTACAAAAAGAGAAGCTTTTGTGTCAATATTTCTTCTTGTAATGATCCTAAATATTGGGTCAGACAGGGTTAAACCCAGATAGGGAGCAGTCTGATCAGGGTCTACACTGCCATTCTGTCTGCACCTTTTGGACTCTGGTTTATGAAATTTTTTAAAATGTTAGGAGAATTGCAGCAATCCTCAAAGGGTCCGAAGTTTTAGGATTTTTACAGAACTCCTCAGCCGAATCATGAGAATCAGTAATTTAATCTGGGAGTTCATGAAAACAGATCAATGAATGATGCCTGAAATTTAACCCTTGAAGCACAATGCAATTTTTTTGCAGCAGAAAGAGCTGTGATTGAATTTTTTTCAAAGAAAATTGGACTTGACATTTCATGAGAATTATACCACAACCTCATTATAACACGGTTTGTTGTAACACAGTTTTGGATATAACACATTTTCTAGATGGTCATTTTTCTATATAATCAATACAATTTTGTTTGGATATGACATGGTTGTTTAACCAACACAATTTCTGTTATGGACCCCATTAATAGTGTTATAAAGAGGTTGTGGTGTATCTGCACAGCAGATGATTCACGTTGAACGTCATTAGCTTCGATTACTATGAAAAACATTTGAAAAGCCTGTCTGCTAGTCATGATCTACACTATAAGGGTTTTATCAATGAACAAACAAGTCATTACCACAACATACCTGTGTGCTATGATGGCATCTTTCATCATATGTCTGTGTAGAACTCCATCACATGAACAAGTCCGTGAAATGAATACCCCCTAAACCCCACTTTATAGAGAAAACTGGGGTTTACAGGGGTATACATGAATTTCCTTATTTCTGTTCCAAGACCTAGGTTGTGGGTACTCGTTAGAATCACCTCAATGAGGCGGTTCTAACGAGCACCCACAGCCTAAGTTTGCAGTATAAATAAGAAAAAATATCATCGTTTTTCATTTTAATTTGGAGATGTGAAAAAAATGCACTATGTTTCACGGCTGTGTTATCTAATGACTGCCAGCATTTTTATACCCCACCACACGATAGTGGTGGGGTATTATGATATACCTTTGAGTGTCAACTGTCTGAACCGAAACTTGATATAAAGGTGGTGTGTGTGTGTTTGAATTTTACATCCCATCAGCAGGTAAGGTCAGACTGAGATGTGACCTCAATATAAGACTCAGAAAATCTTGAGAAGCCCCATATCAAACCCATGACCCCAGGTTTATGGGGAGAGTGATGATATGTTGGTAGGTCATGATGTGGAGCAGTCCATATTTTGTTTCTAATGATGTTTTGTCAAGATATTAGGTTGTGTTTGCTCATTAGAATTGCCACAATGAGGTAGTTCTAATGTCAATGAGCATACAAATTAGCAGTTTTGCATTGAAGTTTTATTATAGCACCTTTAAATCATCCATAATGAATTATTGTTTGCTGATTCTAGTAAAAAACTTATTGATGAACAGTTTTTTACTCATAGCTTTCTTATTGACTCATAGCTCTCTGTGACAGTGCTTTTATATTAACACATTTAGAAGCAGCCTGCACCCTGTCATTGGGAAAACAAGCAGGCATTTTTCAATAAATTTGTGGAAAATGTACTCAAAATTTGAAAAATACAGGTCAGTTTTGGATTGAGAATGAAAACTGGGGAAATAAAATCACAGTTAAACTGATAAGTTTATGATTTTTAATGAAATAATGGCTGGTTTGAAATGACCTGTATCTATGTCACAGTGCTGGTAACATGATTCATTCATTTCATCTACATGTATCATTTGAATAAACATGTCAGCTTATATACAGATCTGCTGTATCTGTTCTTCAAAACATGCATGGCTGTAGAGAACTAGTATAATGTTCTTTGAAACATGGATGCTTATATATTCCGGTTTCTTTGAAACATAGCCGCTTATATACAGGATTCTTTTGAACATAGCAGCTTATATACAGGTCTGGTGCATCTGTTCTTTGAAACATGGCAGCTTGTAATAGGGACTGGTGTATCTGTTCTTTGAAACATGGCAGCTCATACTACATGTGTATGTAGGATTCTTTTAATCATGGTAGGTTATGACAGGTCTGGTTTATCTGTTCTTTGAAACATTGCAGCTTTTATACAGGATTCTTTTAAACAGATCACCTTATATACAGTATGGTGTATCTGTTGTTCGAAACATGTTAGCTTGTGGAGGAGACTAGCATATGTGTTCTTTGAAACATGGCAGCTCAAATATAGGACTAGCATTTCTGTCCTTTGAGACATGATAGCTGCAGTGTCCATGTGTATAGGACTTGTGTACTGAGCTCATATACAGAACTTGTTGGTATTTTTTCTTTGAAACATAGCAGCTTGTATGCAGGATATGTGCATCTTTTCTTTTAAACAAAACAGCTTATATACTGGACTGGTGTTTCTGTTCTTTTAATGAGTAAAGCTGTTCATTTTTTTTCAGACTTGGTGAGATGGCATTATTTGGAGAAAAAGATGTACAGCCATGTTATAAATAGGTAAGAGAAGATGAATTGAATTGTCCATTCAATAGGACAAGGCTGCAAACTGCAGAACCAGATTTATGAGGTATGCAGTCTTCACCATTACCTGCAATTGCAAGTTTTTTTGCAAACATTACAAAAAATGAAACACATTCAGATTGTTAATGGAGTCTCACCCAAAATGTAAAAGATTCATGTTGTCTTATAGGGTTTCAAGGATCAGAATCTTAGCAATGGACATAAGTTACAAACCATAGCAACAAGTAAGGTGGGTATTTGGTGAGTGAGTGTTATTGAGTTTTACGTCCCACCAATAGCTAAGGTCATACGGAGATGGGACCTCGGTTTAGAGACTCTTCCAAAAGTCTGGAGAAGCCCGGGATCAAACCTGTGACCCCTGGTTTGGTGATAATTGAAGAATAACTTTTGTCATTTCTCCATCAAAACCTATGTTGTGGGTATTCATTAGAACCGCCTTGACAAATTAGGGGGTTCAAATGAATACTCACAACATAGGTAAAAATATTATCTTTCATTTATCACCAAATAGGTAAAATTCTTATATTAAGTCTAAGACCACTTTTGAGACTGTTCAAAATTGGTCTTTAAGACCACTTTTGAACAGTCCCAAAGGTGGTCTCATTAGGAGACACTCGGTGTGGAAAACACATGGAATGAATAACCGAAACCCTTTCAATGCGATTTTAAAATAAGATTTATTCCTAATTTTAGGTGGTCTTAAAAGTGGAATTTTACTTTACCAACATTATCTGTTGGTCTGGAAAAGATATTGGCCAGTGTGACACTGTATTCTGCAGATCTCTTTTCTTCCCACTCTGAAGCAATGTTAAGCCTTCTCAGTAAGATGACAAATTGTTTATAATTTTCTAATTTTTCCCTTGGCATCTCATGCAAATTGTCTCTACATGAAATGTCAAATCCACAAATTGTTTATAATTTTCTAATTTTTCCCTTGACATCTCATGCAAATTGTCTCTACATGAAATGTCAAATCCACAAATTGTTTATAATTTTCTAATTTTTCCCTTGACATCTCATGCAAATTGTCTCTTCATGAAATGTCAAATCCACAAATTGTTTATAATTTTCTAATTTTTCCCTTGACATCTCATGCAAATTGTCTCTACATGAAGGGCCATTTGTTCAAAGCATCGTTAGTGTAACAAGCTCGTTAGTGGTCATATTGTTAACTCTTCTAGCAAGTACAATATCGTAAATTTTGGTATTTTTGCTGAAATTTTGGTATTTTTTCAGCAAACATTTCAGCATATTTGCCATATTTAATGATCAAAGTTTTAACGATACGTTAACTAACGAGTAACTACATGATGGTTAGTTTTGAACGACTGGCCAGAAATGTCAAATCCTGTTTAGTGGGAAAAGTAAGAAAAATTTTCAGCATGCAGAGCGTTAATCCATTGTATGCTGGAAACCCCTAAAGGGGTACCTTGGCAAACAGTGCAGGCCCAGATCAAACATCGCAGAATGCGGGGTCAGATCAGGACCTGCACTATTAATTTTGCTAACATGATTTTCAGTCAAAGTTGGAATAAAAATGAAAAAATAGGCCTGACACTCCTTATATATAAGACAATAGACTTGTCCAACATATAGCAATGGAAAAGTGTACTAATATCCCATTTAGTATCAGAAACCTCAAAACAGGTACCCTGGCAAACAGTGCAGGCCCAGATTAGATGCCGCAGAATGCGGCATCTGATCAGGGCCTCAACTGTTTGCTAAAAGTTCAGTCATTTTCCATATAAATTTTGATGAAAACACAACGTGGCACCCCTAAATTTTGGAATAAACTCCTGCTATATATAAGGAGGAAGATTCCATTTGGTACAAAAAGGGTTAAACAAGGGGTTAAACAGGAAACCCTACAACTGGACATTGACAACTGGTACAGACCCAGATCAGATGTGGCATCTGATTAGAACCTTCATTGTTTGCAAAATGTTCATCCATTTTATAAATACAGTCAAACTTCAATGGCTCGAACGAACACCTTTGGGACCATGAAAATCTGTTCGAGACAGGGGTAGTGCGAGCCACTGAGGGTTACTGCCAGGAGGCATACTTTTGGACATCTTTTCGGTGCTCTATGATGAAAATATATGCTGTGTGTACTCATTAGAATCGCCTCAATGAGGCAATTCTAATGAGTACACACAGCATACATTTGCAAGATAAAAGACAAAAATCGCCTGAATTATCTCCCACTATTTCTTATGTAGAGGAATTTCCTAGGGACTCAAGAACGGGTTCGACTCAACCATGGTATACGAGCCATTGGTGTTCGATCGAGCCATTGAAGTTCTACTGTAATGAAATAATGATCCTGAGTATTCTAGACTTAAGCAAACAGTGCAGACCCAGATCAGTCAGGGTCTACACTGTTTGCCATTCAGTCTCCACCTTTTGGACTCCTTGCAGGATTGTGAAACAAATTTGTTAAAATTTTAGGAGAATTGCAGCAAGTCCTCAAGGTGTGTGAATTTTCAGGATTATTACAATATGTTTTTTTTTTTGTTTTTTTTTTATAAATAATTGAACTTGATGGCCCTGAGTTTTGAAATGAACTGTCATATACGAGTGCATCACAACCTGGTTATAACACTTATTAATGGGGTCCAAAGCAGAAACCATGTTAATTAAACAACCCTGTTATATTCAAACAAAAATTTATAGATTATATAGCCATTTATGGTCATTTTTCTGTATAATCTATACATTTTTGGGATCCATCTTGAAAACGTATTTTATCCAAAACCATATTATTAAGGAGGTTGTAATATATAGCAGAGGAACAGATAAGCAGGGTATCTGCGTAAATACCCAATAAAATTGTAAGGAAACCCAATTAAAAAATAAATTGATGGGTATCAAAACCCAAATAAAAATTGAAGATACCCAAATCATATTGAAATATTTGCATATAATTTTTATAGGTTTTAAACTTCTGTGCATAATATCCTGTACAGGGTTGTCATTCATTATTTAATGTTGTTTGCCTTTGAGGTGTTTGCTGTTTTTCCTATGTACGAGGGATGAAAAGAGCTGTTTAAGAACAAAACATTGTGAAGATGCAATTTAAGCTGTTGTCAAGTCATAAGGTAAGCTTAAATAATTATTTCAAATCCATATTATAGCCAATTAGTTGCAATAAAGTGGGTAACTAAACATAGATACCCAGTCATCTATTCAAATACCCAATTGAAGTTGAACATAGAGGGTATTACCCAATTCCATACAAAAACTTATCTGTTCTTCTGTATAGTAAGGGAGATTCTATTCTTAAAATGGGTTGGTTAATGGTTGGTTAATGATTAGCTTCCCTGGCTTGTAGTTAATGGTCTGCTCTGTTTGTGTCAGTATCATGGTGGCTAATTCAGATAACCTGCTTTACACTGGCATTTCATCACGAAAACACGCCTACGGGTATATGATTTTGATCCCCTTGAACCCAACTTTTATAAGTAAAATTGGGCTTTACAGGGGTAAACCTTATTAGGGCCCCGCACTGAAAGTGTGGGTGCCCTATAGTAATCACTCTGTCCGTCCGTCTGTCTGTCTGTCTGTCCGTCCACAAATTTTTTCCTACTCCTCTGATAACGCTGCCGGGGCCCTAGTCAGTTTCACTGACAGCTCTAGTTTTTCTTATTTCTGCTCTAAAATATAGAATGTGGTTACTCGTTAGAACTGCCTAGGTAACCTTATTTTCTTATTTCTGCTCTAAAATATAAATTGTGGGTATTCGTTAGAACCGCCTCATTGAGGCGGTTCTAATGTGTACCAACAATTTATATTTTGAGTAGAAATAAGAAAAATATCACAATTTTTCATCTTAAAATTTTCGTTTTCTTGGGGGTAAAAGTTTACAATGTCTTTGTGTAAGCATGTTTTTCGCAATGTGATATAAAGAAAAAAACCATCACGAAAACACGCCTATATAATTCTGACCCCCTTGAACCCCACTTTTATATAGTAAAACTGGGGTTTCCAGGGGTATACCTTATTTTTCTTATTTCTGCTCTAAAATATAGGTTGTGGGTACCCGTTAGAACCGCCTCGATGAGGTAGTTCTAAAGAGTGCCCACAATCTATATTTTAGAGCAGAAATAAAAAAAATCATCGAGGCGGTTCTAATGAGTACCCACAACCTATATTTTAGAGCAGAAATAAGAAAAATATCACAATTTTTCATCATAAAATTTTCAGTTTTTCGGCAATAAAGGTGGCAATGCATTTGTATTTGCGTAATAAAATTGTCCACAGCATTTGATTGAGGGAGAAATACTATTTATGATACTTCTCCTTATTGAGATTCTTTATATAGACAAATTCTGTATAATGGCAAAGAGCTAGGGAACAGACATTGTCGTTATAACAGGGGTCCTCAGTAGTTAATTGTGTCTACTCAGTTAACATGGTTGTTTGATGTTAATTATGTCTGTTTTGCCATGTTTGCTTCCAGGGGTCAGTAAAATAGTGGTTTGTACTTTGTTGTTAATGAATTCTGATTTGTTTGGGTCAGTCATATGGTGGCTGTAGTAAATGGTGTCTGCTTTGCTTGAGTCAGTTATATGGTGGCTGTAGTTAATGGTGTCTGCTTGGCTTGTGTCAGTAATATGATGGCTTGTAGTTAATGTCTGCTTTGCTTGTGTCAGTAATATGGTGGCTGTAGTTAATGAAGTCTGATTTGCTTGTGTCAGTAATATGGTGGCTGGTAGTTAATGTCTGCTTGGCTTGTGTCAGTAATATAGTGCCTGTAATTAATGAAGTCTGCTTTGCTTGTGTCAGTAATATGGTGGCTTGTAGTTAATGTCTGCTTTGCTTGTGTCAGTAATATGGTGCCTGTAGTTAATGAAGTCTGCTTTGCTTGTGTCAGTAATATTGTGGCTGTAGTTAATGACGTCTGCTTTGCTTGTGTCAGTAATATGGTGGCTTGTAGTTAATGAAGTCTGCTTTGCTTGTGTCAGTAATATGGTGGCTTGTAGTTAATGTCTGATTTGCTTGTGTCAGTAATATGGTGCCTGTAGTTAATGAAGTCTGCTTTGCCTGTGTTAGTAATATGGTGGCTGAAGTAAATGACTTGTGCTTTGCTTGTGCCAGTAATATGGTGGCTGTAGTTAATGAATATGTTCTATAAAAGGGTTATTCTTTGGAAGCAAGGAATACACCACAGAACTAAAAATATGGAGTGTACATGTTTTCTAGGCCAGACTAGCTAGTTTCGGCCATTTAGGCCTCATCAGTGACCCTCAGATATTTTCAAAATTCCATAATGGAATCAATGATCCCAAAGGACAAGAAAATATAATCTACACTATGATGTAGAGTAAAGTAGAAGTAAAACAAAGATCAGGAATTGATACAATTAACTTACTCCATCCATAAAAGACACCAAAGGGAAAGAAATACAAACATTAAGCGACCAGACCATAATGGAAACCTAAACAAAGGAAGGCCATATGGACAGTTACTTTCCCACAAAATGGCCATATGGCCATCCAAAATTAAAAGACACAAGTGATATACACAGTAAGTAACAAACAACAACATAAATAAAATGCCACGGAAGAGCCGCCTTGGAACGGTCAGTGGAAGATTTCCACTGGGGGGCTTAAATCGATTTTACGTGGCCACAATCCTCGCCCTTACTTCCGTCGCGATTAAGACAAATAATTTGTTCAGTCCGCATGAAGGCCTCCTAACTCATCAGTGCAACATCTCCGTGAACACAGAAATCAAAGAACCACAGAGGTGAGACAACGGTGAGGACTCGACAGCAAGAAACCACTGAAATGCTGGAGCAAAAGAAAACCAACAGTTAGACTCTGATGAGCCCGACCAGAGACAGAGCATCAGGCACCAACCAACATTATCTCTTTAATTTTCAATAAGCCTTTACGTTGGAGCCGTCATAGAATCTGAGGCCTGACCCACCGGCGTGCAATTAAAGAGGGAAGCAAAGTTGCCAACCGTGATTGGGTTAACTACCATGCATGCAGTCTGTCGTATAATATCCATGTTGTACCCAATCTTTTTATATCGAAGAATGATTTTACGAAATTGGGTGCTGAAGTCATTGCGGTTATATATTTTTCTGAATTTATATACTAAGTCACCATAAAATTCGGGTTCCGATAGACCTTGTTGCAGAAGAGATTTAAGTCCAATATTGAATTTTGAAATTAAATCAGAATGGCGTCTATAAAATTTTGAAAAGGCTTTGCGTAGTTTATGGTACCGATAACCCTGATTAAGGAGTTTAGCCGTTAATAATTTATTACGAGTGTTGAAGTCAGTTACATGACTACACACTCTAGCAAATCGAATTAATTGCGAAATATAAACGCCATAGGATGGCGCACGAGGAACATCACCATCCAAAAAAGGAAAATTTACAATCTCAAAATCAAAGTCATCGCGTTTATCATAAATTTTGCACGAAACAAATCCATCTACAATAGATAGATGTAAATCCAAAAACGGGGCCTCGTTATCAGAAGAATTTGCTTTATTTAACTGAAGTTCAAGGGGGTAAATCTGACTGATCAAACCATCAAAATAGGTATTATCAATATTTAATAAATCATCTAAATATCTAGAAGTAGAGCTAAAAGCTTCAATAATTTCAGATTGGTTATCAATGGAAAGCGACAAAATGAAGTCTCTTTCATAACAATACAAGAACAGATCAGCCACAAGAGGTGCGCAATTAGTACCCATCGGAATACCCACAATTTGTCTAAATAACTTAGTACCGAATCTAATATAAATATTGTCAAGTAGAAAGGTGAGGGCATCACACACTTTCTGACATGACCAAAGTGTATAATTCTTATGCTCTTTAGAAGTGAAAAATGCATTTCTGACATTACATGCAAGATAGAGAGAATCTTCTCTGTGAAAAGCCCATTCAATTAAATCATTAAGCTTTTCTTTTATAAGATTATGAGGAAGTGTAGTGTAAAGAGTGGAAAAATCGTAGGTAGACAGACTAGAAGCACGAAACTGTCTAGATTTCAATTTATTTAAAACCTCATTCGAATTTTTTATAGACCAAAACAGATTTCTTCCTGATCTTTCAAAGACTTTATCACAATATTTAATTACATGCGTTTTAATAGCAGTAAGACAGGAAGTTAATAATTTAGAAAGTTCAGTGGTAGTGCAAGAGCTAGAATTTGCAATAAACCGTGCTTTGTAAGGTTTTTTATGAAGTTTTGGTAACCAGTATAGCGTAGGAAGCTTGTCTTGGCCTTCGTTAACACACACAGCAAACTTGGTGGCTGAAAGACAAACATGTTTATCTACTATAGCTCTCTCTTCAGCCAAAGGCTGAAGTTCATAGGCCTTAGTACCACCAAGCTCCTGCTTAAGCGTGTTAACATAGTGGAGCCGTCACACAACGACGACGTTGTTAGCGGCCTTGTCTGCAGGGGCCAAAACAAACTTCTTATGAAATTCTTGAATACCTAGTTTAAGATGACGTAAAGACGTCTTGGGCTTAGGAGGTAATAAGTTAGTATTTTGAGAATAGAAAGAAATGCGTTTATTCACTAGTCTTAAAATGCTAAGTTTCCAGTCCAATAGGGCTTTACACTCAACATACTCTCGCTTACACCATCGATTACCGAATTCTGCTTTGCTTGTGTCAGTAATATGGTGGCTGTAGTTAATGAAGTCTGCTTTGCTTGTGTCAGTAATATGGTGGCTGGTAGTTAATGTCCGCTTTGCTTGTGTCAGTAATATGGTGCCTGTAGTTAATGAGTCTGCTTTGCTTGTGTCAGTAATATGGTGGCTTGTAATTAATGTCTGCTTTGCTTGTGTCAGTAATATGGTGCCTGTAGTAAATGGTGTCTGCTTTGCTTGTGTAAGTAATATGGTGGCTGTAGTTAATGACGTCTGCTTTGATTGTGTCAGTAATATGGTGGCTGAAGTTAATGTCTGCTTTGCTTGTGTCAGTAATATGGTGGCTGTAGTAAATGACGTCTGCTTTGCTTGTGTCAGTAATATGGTTGGCTGTAGTTAATGTCTGCTTTGCTTGTGTCAGTAATATGGTGGCTTGTAGTTAATGGTGTCTGCTTTGCTTGTGTCAGTAATATGATGGCTGTAGTTAATGACGTCTGCCTGCTTGTGTCAGTAATATGGTGGCTTGTAGTTAATGTCTGCTTTGCTTGTGTCAGTAATATGGTAGCTTGTAGTTAATGGTGTCCTTTGCAGTATAAACAATAATGGAATTAGAGGGAACATTCTTGAACTTTTAGCTTTCCTCGATACATCTCAACCTCATATTGTTGCTATTCAGGAAACAAAGATTAACAGTTCAATTACTACATCTGAGCTTTTCCCTGAAAATTGTCAGTACTGTGTGTACAGAAAAGATAGGAACTCTAATGGCGGTGGGGTGATGTTGCTCATTCATAGAGACATCCCTCACATGGCATTCATGGAACTTGAAAATGACACCGAATCGGTCTGGGTTAAGGTTTTTGCAAATAAAACTTCCCACTTCGTAGCAAGTTGGTATCGACCACCAAATGGTACAATCGAAAACTTCCTGTTGTTTAAAGACCAACTGGATTGCATTAAATTGCAGCATAAGGGTAAAAAACTCCCGGCTGTACATGTTCTAGGTGACCTCAACTTCAGAGACATTGCTTGGCCCGACAGGCTCAGCAAACAAGGCACAATGCTGAGTCAGTCGGAAGGACAAATATTAATTGACATTATGAACGATCATGGTCTTGAACAAATTGTTAACTTCCCAACTCGTGATAAGAACACATTGGATCTGACCCTTACGACTTTGCCAGGACAATTCGAAGACATTCATTCCCCAGATAAACTAAGTGACCACGATGTTGTCTCCAGATATTTAAAAATTCACATCCTACCAATAAAGAAACCTCGGAGGAAGGTGTACTCATATCAGAAAGGTGACTATGAAACTATGAGGAAGGATGCACTCAGATTTGCAGAGGAGAATTACTTTAATGGTCATTCAGATGCTCGGTCTGTACAGGAGAATTTTGATTTGATAACTTCTTTCATTCATACTTCGGCCGAAAATCATATCCCCTCAAAAACTAGTAGGACAGTATCTTCTATTCCCTGGATCACTCCAGAGATAAGAAGGAAAATTCTCAGAAGGAATAAGATTCATGCAAAGGCAAAAAAGACGGGAAGTGGTAAACTCCGGACAAAATTTGTAAACTTGAGACTTGAAATCAAGTTTGATATAAAAAATCAGCATGATTTGTATGTGAATAACTTGGTAGGTGATGTAAAGGCAAATCCCAGAGACTTCTACAGATATATTAATAGCCAGAAGAAAGACAGGCAAGGTATCCAGCCCCTTAATAAAAGGGGAGGGGACGGGGTTGCTGAATCAGACTCTGAAAGGGCAGAGGAACTAGTTGGTCAATTCAATGATGCGTTTAATGAAACTGAATTCACGGAGGTTCCATTGACTGGAAGATCGGCCCCATTCATGAATAATATTGTTGTGACAGCTGCAGGAGTGATCAAATTACTTCAAGGCTTAAACCCCAGTAAGGCCTTAGGACCTGATGAGCTTCATCCTAGAGTCCTGAAGGAACTAGCAAATGAGTTGGGTCCAGTTTTTGCACACTTGTTTCAACAGTCTCTTGATACGGGTGAAATCCCCAAAGAATGGCTCTTAGCAAACATCTGTCCACTCTTTCAAAAAGGAGATAGGGCTCTTGCCCGTAATTATCGCCCTGTGTCTCTGACTTGTGTTCTGTGTAAATTACTGGAACATATAGTCTGCTCGAACATCATGGCCCACTTGGACGAACATAAACTTTTGTCAGACAGACAACATGCATTTAGGAAAAGGCACAGTTGTGAAACTCAGCTAAGCACAGTTATTAATGACTGGGCAAAAATCTTGGACAAAGGGGGGCAGGTGGACACATTTATTCTGGACTTCGAGAAGGCTTTTGACACCCCTCCTCATGAACTACTTAAATCTAAGTTATTTGGTTATGGAATTGGGGGAAAGACCCTCAAATGGATAGATTCCTTTCTTTGCTACAGAGAACAGCGGGTTGTTGTTAATGGTGAATCTTCGGAGTGGGCTCCAGTTTTGTCTGGAGTCCCGCAAGGGACCGTTCTTGGTCCACTTTTGTTCTCCCTGTACATCAATGATATTTCCACTGACATTGACTCAGAAATAAGACTGTTCGCATATGACTGTGTTTGTTACCAGGAAATTAGAGATACAGATGACTCATTGAAACTTCAGGCTGACATAGATAGATTAGGATGTTGCCCATGTTGGGCACGTAAATGGGGCATGAGATTTCAGCCAGTTAAATGCAATATTATGCAGATAACCAGGAAGAGATCTAATAAAGTTGAGGCTTCTTACACCTTAGAGGGAACGGTCCTTGAGAATGTGGACTCCATTAAATACCTTGGAGTGACAATCTCACACAACTTGAGATGGAATACTCATATTAGCAACATGTGTACTAAGGCAAATAGAACGCTTGGTTTCCTGAGGCGAAATCTTCATCAGTGCCCTCAGGATGTAAAAGAGGCAGCATATAGAGGTCTTGTTCGCCCAATCTTGGAATATGGTAGTTGTATCTGGGACCCCAGTGGAGTGGTCCTTAACGATGAAATTGAGAAAGTTCAGAATAGAGCTGCTAGATTTGTAACAGGCAATTACTGCTTTGACACTGGGAGCATGACTGGAATACTTGGAAAATTAAAATGGGAGTCTCTCAAGAAAAGGAGAAAAGACAGTAGGCTAATCCTTTTATACAAAGGTCTAAAGGGTGCTGCCAGCATTCCAACAGATGACCTTGTTCCCCCAGCTAGACACTGTAGAAATCACCATTCGTTGGCGTTTCAGGCCCTTAGCGCAAGAACTGACATTTATAAAGAGTCGTTCTTCCCCAGAACCATTAGAGATTGGAATGCCCTTCCCGATTCGATTATTTCGACAGCTGAAGGTGCTGATGATTGTGTAGCTAAATTTACCTCTTTGGTTAGAGCTAGGGACTAACTTCCCACATCACAGGTCCTGGTGTATGAATGTCATTTGACGTGTCACCAGTAACAATTCTGATTCTGTCTGCTTTGCTTGTGTCAGTAATATGGTGGCTTGTAGTGAATGTCTGCTTGGCTTGTGTCAGTTATATGGTGGCTGTAGTTAATGTCTGCTTTGCTTGTGTCAGTAATAGGGTGGCTGTAGTTAATGTCTGCTTTGCTTGTGTCAGTAATATGGTGGCTGTAGTTAATGTCTGCTTTGCTTGTGTCAATAATATGGTGGCTCTAGGTAATGACGTCTGCTTTATGCTTGTGCCAATTATATTGTTGCTTGTAGTTAATGGTGTCTGCTTTGCTTGTATCAGTAATATGGTGGCTTGTAGTTAATAATGTCTGCTTTGCTTTTGTCAGTACCATGGTGGCTGTTGTTAATGGCATTTGCTTTGCTTGTGTGATTATCCCCTCGCAACAAGTTGTGACGGGATATAGCATTGGTGCCGTGTGACCGTGTGTGTTTGTGTGTGCATCTGTCTGGAACCTTGTGAACACGATAGAAGGCAAAGTAGAAGGTTCAAACCTTCCACAAATGTTCTGCATGGAAAGACGATGGCCCCTATAGATTTTCAAGGTCAAAGGTCAAGGTAAAAATGGCCTTGACATTAAAAGCCTTGTGAACAGGATAGAAGACAAACAGATCATCCTGGAATCTTCAAACATTTCACAAATGTTCCCCATGGAAAGATGATGAACCCTGTTGATTTTCAAGGTCAAGGGTCAAATGTCAAGGTCACAATGAACTTGACCTTAAAAACCTTGTGAGGTCACATGTGAGACGCAAAGTTCCCAACGGAAGGTCAGGTGGTTTTTCTCCGGGTACTCCAGTTTGTGCCCACCTCTGATTAACAATCAACTCGATATGAATGAAATAATTTTGAAAGGGCCGTAAAACCAAAACCAAAACCAAAAAAAAACATTGTGAACAGGATAGAAGACCGTTATCCTCATAAAAGCTTCACACCTTCCACAAATGTTCCCCAATGGAAGAGGATGAACCCTATTGATTTTCAAGGTCAAGAGTTAAAGGTCAAGGTCACAATGAACTTGACCTTAAAAACCTTGTGAACAGGATAGAAGACAAACAGATCATCCTAGAATCTTCAAACCTTCCACAAATGTTCCCCATGGAAACACGATGAACCCTATTGATTTTCAAGGTCAGAGGTCAAGGTCACAATGAACTTGACCTTAAAAACCTTGTGAGGTCACATGTGAGACGCCAAGTCCTGAAACAGAAGGTCAGGTGATTTTTCTCCAGGTACTGTAGTTTTCACCCACCTTTGATTAACGATCGGCTCGATATGAGTGAAATAATCTTGAAAGGGCCGTAAAACCGAAACCGAAAAAAAACACAAAACATCATGAACATGATAGAAGACACAGTTATCCTCGTAAAAGCTACAAAACTTCCACAAATGTTCCCCATGGGAAGACAATGAACCCTATTGATTTTCAAGATCAAGGGTTAAAGGCCAAGGTCACAATGAACTTGACCTTAAAAACCTTGTGAACAGGATAGAAGACACTGTTATCCTCATAGAAGATTCAAACCTTCCACAAAAATGTTCCCAATGGAAAGATGATGAACCCTATTTAATTTCAAGGTCAAGGGTCAAAGGTCAAGGTCACAATGAACTTGACCTTAAAAACCTTGTGAACAGGAGTGAGTGAGTGTTTGAGTTTTACGTCCCACCAACAGCTAAGGTCGTACGGAGACGGGACCTCGGTTTAAAGACTCATCCGAAAGTCTGGAGAAGCCTGGGATCGATCCTGCGCCTTGTGAACAGGGTAGAGTTATCCTCGTAAAAGCTTCAAACCTTCCACAAATGTTACCCACGGCAAGACGATGAACCCTATTGATTTACAAGGTCAAAGGTCAAGGTCACAATGAACTTGACCATAAAAACCTTGTGAACAGGATAGAAGACACAGTTATCAACGTAGAAGCTTCAAACCTTCATGTTGATAAATGGTATAGTGGCTTGTAGTTAATTGTGTCTGCTTTGCTTGGCTAGGTTATATGGTGGCTGAAGTGAATGATGACTGCTTTGCTTGTGTAAGAAATATGGTGGCTGTAGTTAAAGGTGTCTGCTTTGCTTGGGTCAGTTATATGGTGGCTGTAGTTAATGTCTGCTTTGATTGTGTAAGTAATATAATGGCTGAAGTTAATGATGTCTGCTTTGCTTTTGTCAGTAATATGGTGGCTGTAGTTAATGGCATCTGCTTTGCTTTTGTCAGTAATATGGTGGCTTGTAGTTAATGGTGTCTGCGTTGCTTGGCTCAGTAATATGGTGGCTGTAGTAAATGATGTCTGCATTGCTTGTGCCAGTAATATGGTGACTGTAGTTAGCTTGTGTCAGTAATATGGAGGCTTGTAGTTAAAAGTGTCTGCTTTGCTTGGCTCAATAATATGGTTGCTGTAGTGGATGATGTCTGCTTTGCTTGCGTCAGTAATATGGGGTGTCTGCTTTGGTTGTGTCAGTAATATGTGTCAGTAATATGGTGGCTGTAGTTAATGGTGTCTGCTTTGCTTGGCTCAGTAATATAGTTGCTGTAGTAAATGGTGTCTGCTATGCTTTGGGCATTTATATTTTGGCTGTAGCTTATGGTGTCTGCTTTGCTTGTGTCAGTCATATGATGGCTGTAGTGAATGACCCCTGCTTTGCTTGTGTCAGTAATAGGGTGGCTGTAATTAATGGCAGTAATATTGCGGCAGTAATATTGTGGCTATAGTAAATGGTGTCTGCTTTACTTTGGTCAGTAATATGATGGCTGTAATTAATGGTGTCTGCTTTGCTTGTGTCATTTATATGGTGGCTTGTAGTAAATGGTGTCTGTTTGGCTTGTGTCAGTAATATGGTGGCTGTAGTTAATTGCGTCTGCTTTGCTTGTGTCATTTATATGGTGGCTTGAAGTTAATGGTGTCTGCTTTACTTGGGCCAGTTATATGGTAGCTTGTAGTTATTGGTATCTGATTTGCTTGTGTCAGTAATATGGTGTCTTGGAGTTAATGGTGTCTGCTTTGCTTGTGTCAGTAATATGGTGTCTTGGAGTTAATGGTGTCTGCTTTGCTTGTGTCAGTAATATGGTGTCTTGGAGTTAATGGTGTCTGCTTTGCTTGGCTCAGATATATGGTGGCTGTAGTTAATGATGTCTGCTTTGCTTGTGTCAGTAATATGGTTGCTTGTAGTTAATGACGTCTGCTTTGCTTGTGTCAGTAATATTATTGCTTGTAGTTAATGATGTTTGCTTTGCTTGTGTCAGTAATATGGTGGCTTGTAGTTAATGACGTCTGCTTTGCTTGTGTCAGTAATATGGTGGCTGTAGTTAATGGTGTCGGCTTTGCTTGTGTCAGTCATATGGTGGCTTGTAGTTCATTTCTGCTTTGCTTGTGTCAGTAATATGGTGGCTGTAGTTAATGGTGTCTCCTTTGCTTGTGTCAGTAATATGGTGGCTGTAATTAATTGTGTCTGCTTTGCTTGTGTCAGTAATATGGTGGCTGTAGTTAATGGTGTCGGCTTTGCTTGTGTCAGTAATATGGTGGCTGTAGTTAATGTCTGCTTTGCTTGTGTCAGTAATATGGTGGCTTGTAGTTAATGTCTGCTTTGCTTGTATCAGTAATATGGTGGCTTGTAGTTAATGGCGTCTGCTTTGCTTGTGTCAGTAATATGGTCGCTTGTAGTTAACGGCGTCTGCTTTGCTTGTGTCAGTAACATGATGGCTTGTAGTTAATGGGATCTGCTTTGCTTAGACAGTTGAATAGTTAGAGTGCACAACGAAGACTGATCAGACTATGTGGATGCGCAGGCTGATCTGAGTAATCGCTGGGTGGACATGTAAATTGTAGGAAATGCTGTCCCCTGGCTTAGATGTCATCTGTTTATGTCTTTTGCAGCATTTTCTTACAAAGTCTTTAAGAATAATTTTCTTGTGATTAGCATCTTAAGTCTTTAATTTCTCTTAAGTCTTTAGTTTCTCTAACCGGCCTCGGTAGCTTAGTTAGATGCGGGTCTGACAGGCGATCAGAAGGACGCAGGTTCGATACCTGCCAGGGTTGGCAACATTCTTTCTCATGGAGATTGATCATGAAATCATTCTCTCCCTTCCACTGATTCAAGAAGGGCAGTTGTCAGTTTCTGGCAAGAGAATGTGCACTGTATTGGTTAACCGCTTACGTATAAGCCTGCCAAGGAAAAGTGTGGATAGTTCAACTGAGTGGCTCAAAATGACCTAAATAGTGTTGATTGGCCCGTTAAACTCCAAAACAAACAAATCTTTAGTTTCTCTGGAGTCATTTTATTCATGTTTTTTTGGTCATTCTTCAAGAAAGGCAGTTGTCAGTTACTGGGGAAAGAATTTTTGTATTGTACTGAAGGACCGCTTATGTATAAACCTGCCCAGGAAAAAAATCACGAAAACAATCCTATATAATTCTGACCCCCTGAAACCCCACATTTATATATATGTAGTAAAACTGGTGTTTACAGGGTGTACATTATTTTTCTTATTTCTGCTCAAAAACATAGATTGTGGGTTCTAGCAAGTACCAACAATCTATTTTTTGTGCAGAAATATAAAAGTATCAGAATTTTTTATCTGAAAATGTGTAATTTTTTTGTGTGGTAAAATTTCAATATATTTGAATAGGCGTGTATTCGTAATGCCAGGTAAAGAGTGGTATTTAAAGATAAACTCAACATCTTGACATGACCTAAATTATGTTGACTAGATCATTAAACTCCAAACAAACAAAAAGAAAGTAAATGAAAAATCAAAAGCGGAACAAGGATGGTTTTAAATTGACTGAAAGGATGAATAAATTTCCTCTGCTAAGTCATGTACAGAAATAAATAATATGTCAAAATGCAATTAAGTTTATTAAGTTCTGAAAAATATTATTCTGGAAAATGTAACAACCATAATTTGCATCAATTTCTAAGACTGAAATAATCTTGGTAATTATCGGGTAAAGATAATTTTTAAACAAAATCACCTGTTTGAGAATTATTAAGTGAAACCTAATCAGAATGTGTTTGATATGTGAATGTTGCTCAGAACACCTTAACTCTGTCTATAACACTTTTCTTTGGGTACAAAGCAGAAATAATGTTTTTTGAACAATTAACCATGTTATATCCAATTAAAAATACTAACTAGGTTATAAAGAGAAATGTTGTTTTTTAGTCCCCAACTTTGGGCATATAGCTTTTGGCTTGTTTGTTGTTTGCTCGCTCCGATGTCACGCTTTCTTAACCCTTGACCTGCTGAATATTTAAATATGCCACAGCCACTACTGATTATCAACCAATCAGATTACTTGATGAAAATTATTGCAACAAATCTAGAATTGAATGACAAACAATGAAGATCCTGATCAGATGGCTTCTGAAGAAGACATCTGATCTGGATCTTCATTGTTTCAAAGATAAGACATATCTGGGCTCAGCAGCACAAGGGTTAAGAAACATGTATGCTAGTGTTTTAGCTCACCTTTCATGTAATGACCAGGTGAGCTTTCCTGATCACTTTCTGTTCGTCGCTTGTCGTGGGTGCGTCCGTGTGTGCATCCGTAAATGATTTCTTCAAAGGACATCTTCTAAACTACTGATCGGATTTTGACCAAACTTAACAGGAATGATCCTTAGTTGGTCCCCTTTCAAAGGTGTTCAAATGGTTCGAGTAGTTGCGCATCTAGGTCACAGGAGGCAAAAATAGATTTGTTTACAGAAACTTGAAAAAATCTTCTCTGAAACGGCAAGGCCCAGGTCTTTGATATATGGTATGAAGCTTCATCAAGTGAACCTCTACCGAGATTGTTCAAATTATGGTCCTGGGGCCATCGGTTTTGCATAGACTTTTATAGGGAAAACCATTGAAAACCTTATTGTCTGAAACCAGAAGGCCCAGGCCTTTGATATTTGGTATGAAGCTTCATCGAGGGGTCCTCTACCTCTACTTTTGCTTTACTCTGAAAAACCTGTCCATAATGCCATTAGGCGATTTTTCTTGTTTGAGCAGTAATAAGAAAAATATCACCATTTTTCATGTTAACCCTTTTTGTACCAAATGGACTCTTCCTCTTTATATATAGCAGGAGTTCGTTTCAAAATTTAGGGGTGTCAGGTTGCGTTTTTCTTCAGAATTTATTTCGAGAATGGCTGGACTTTAAGCAAACAGTGTATGCCCTGATCAGGCGTCTGATCTGGGCCTGCACTGTTTACTAGAGTACCCATTTTGGGGTTTCCGGTACAAAATGGGTTAAAGTTTTTGTTCTTTTGGAAGTAAAATTTACATTGTATTTGTATAGGCATATTTTCGTAATGGAAAGTTTTGGTGCAGTGGTAGCACATGGGATTTGTGATTGAGAGCCTCTCAAGCATCTGTATGCAGTTTTTCATTTATTAATAAGCATAGAACCGGAGTTTTGTAGGGTGACATTTTCTATTCAAACCTGTTTCATTTTTAGCTTGCGAGAAAAAATATTTTTGCCGTGTTTTTAATGGATCTTTTATGAAAGAAATATGCCCCCAAGTGAAATCAATAAAAATCATGCATGCTTATAGGTTCCAACTAAGTTCCGAGGCATGTTTTGGGGGAACGTAGCCATGGAAAAAGCACGGGCATTTAAAAATTTAGGCATTACAAAAACTTCCATACATCACGATCTTTAGCTTTGTTTACCAATCTACAGATGAAGCTATCCAAACTACAAAACTATTGCAGTAAGTTCCCTAGATTTGGGGCGCTTGATTGGTCATAAAAGAACAACAAACATTTTGGAAGTTTACTCATTTATTATTCACTGGATAAAAACTAAGAAACGGAAATCAAGTAAGGTACATGTGCACATTTTCAACAGTATACAACACCCAATATAACTTATAAAATACTTACAGTATGTAACATTTCATAATGGCAATCATGCATGCCCCCCCCCCCCCCCAAAAAAAAAAACATGAGAAAAGAAGGGCTTTAGGAGTACGAGTATATGTATGTTAGAATTTTTGCTATGCAGGTATTCTGAATGTTGTTTTTTTCTGCCAGGTGCTAGGTGGGAATTTAAAACCAATCTATTGGTCAGTGCTTGTTCTTTGATGGTTCCTCCCTATTAAAAGACAAAATGGAAGTTTGTTGTCTGCTGCATTTTCTTCCTCAAAGCTTTTATAACATATTTTTGCATAAAGGCAAACAGTGTGGGCCCTCATCAGACTGCTCTGCAGTCTAATCTGGGCCCACACTGTTTTCAAAAAATGTTTTAATGCAGATGACAGACGATAAAGCAGACGTCAATTGTCGTGTTGGCATGTTATTGGTGATAAAGTGCTTCAGAGGCAAATTTTAACCAAAAATAACATCACTTTTTACCATGGAAAAATCTCCCTATTTGGGACCCCAATCTCCCTATCTGAAAATCAAAATCTCCCTATTTGGGTCCAAGAAAATATCACATGTATGGAGAGGTTGTGGGTTCCATCTTCAAGCTGACCAAAATGTTGTGTCCTTGAGCAAGGCACTTCAACCATATTGCTTTAAAAAAAAGAAAAAAAAGTACTGGTTACCACTAAGGCTGACAGGATTAATCGTATAACCGATTAATCGATTGATAAATTCCACAAAAATGATTATCATTTCTGATTTGCTTTTAATTGATTACTTGATTGGTACAATTTACTACCCAAAGTTATGCCTAAAATAGCTGTATGAGTGGCAAACAGTGCAGACCCTGATGATACGCCGCAGAATGCGGCGTCTCATCTGGGGACTACACTGTTTGCTCAGGCCTGTCTGTTCAAATATACATATGGTTAAGTGCAACATATGGTAATAGTCATGGTCAGACAGAAAGCCAGACAGGTAAAATTATGACAAAAACCTTAGCGATTACTAATCAATTAACGATCGCAATGACAGGGCTGATAATTGATTAACTTTCAGCTCCGATTAGCCAGCCCTAGTTACCAACGAGAAAGTCCTGCTCGTAATGCTCATATGTGAGCGAGTAGCAATAATAGGAGAAAAAAAAGAAAGAAAAAGAGAAAGAAAGGAAAAATATCTGTTTTCCAGATGTAGAAGAACAACATACAGCAGCCAGTTTTATTAAATGCTGCAGAGCTCACTGGAAACAACTGCAACTACAGTCATCAAGCTCTGTAAGTATATGGCTTCATTGAACCATTACGAAAACAAACCTATACAAATGCATTGTAAACTTTACCGCCGAAAATAAATGAAGATTTTTAGCTGAAAAATTGCAATATTTTTCTTATTTCTGCTCAAAATATAGAATATGGGTACTGGTTAGAACTGCTCTAATGAGTATCCACAATCTATATTTTAGAGCATAAATAAAAAAAAATAAGGTTTACCACTGTAAACCCCAGATTTATATATAAAAATGGGGTTGAAGGGGGTCAAAATTATATAGGTGTGTTTTTGTGATGACCTATAAATTGTCACAGCGAAAAGATCATACTTTTTAGCTCACCTGAGCATGAGGTGAGCTATTGTGATCGGTCTTTGTCTGTCGTCCGTGCGTGCGTCCATGCATCCATCATCAACTTTTGCTTTAAACGACTTCTCCAAAACTGATGGACAGATTTTGAAATATTCACAGGAATGTTCCTTGGGTGACCCTCTACCAAAAGTGCTCAAATCATTCCTCTCAGATGAACAAGATGTCATGATCCGGGCACTGGTGGAGGGAAGACGTGTTTTTTTAGAGCTCACGAATTAGAAGAAAAACTTTAAAATTTTATATTTTACACTGTTTAATTTTTAAGTTGTGGTGGTGGACTTTGTTATAAACACGTGTATATAAGTTGTGGCTAGTTAAAAAAAACTGTATCGTGCTGTCAAGTGGCAAAAACCTGGCGAAAACAGAAATTGCGTCATTCAAGGACACCAGCAAGGACAAACCGCCATCTTGAATTTTCTGGTTTGGTGAAGTTTTCCCCAAGGTCCTTGGGCAATTGGCCAGAAAGAGTCTGAAAAGAACTCAATAATACTTTTAGGAGTTCAGTTCTCCACATCTATAACAGCATTCGACTGAAATTCGAAAACTTAGGTTCTCCGGACTTAGACAAATCTCCCTTACTCTTTGTTTTGTCCCCGGTAAGTGACCCCAGCCATACCAAGAGACCATTACTACCTCTGCAAGGAACTCCAGCAGCATTGTGTGTCGCTAATTCCATTGGCGGGAGGTCTGAGACTGCGGCATAGACTTTGCATTGTGTGTCGATCGTAGACAGGCAGCTCAAAATATACTTTGACCAAACTGACTAGCCGGTTGTCTTTTATTGTGAATTTTTATTTAGAAAACTTTTAAGTGCCCGGTTTTAGAGTATATTTTAGTGCATACTATTCCATTTTTATAGATTTAAATCACAATTCATCTCACCTTTATCTTAAATAGATAATTTTTATCCCTGAATTTAAATCATTTTTTAAAAGTAGCCCAGCTTCCAAAATGGCTTATTTTAGCTCTGTGAGTAGATTACCTTCTTAAATGCATCCTCTAAGGTACACAAAGGTTGTTTTTTTTATTCTTAGTTTCACTTTTATCTTGTGTTCTTGTCTCAGAGTCTGGTGTCCTGGCACCCATAGGACCCAAAGTTATTTTTTCAATATGTCACTTACATCAAGGAGAAGTGCTAGAAATCTACAGAGGCTTAACTATGCTGACATGGCAAACCCTCAGTCTGCTGATAAAAATGATAGCAATATATTGCAGAAAGGTTATACCCTGAACATAAATAAGGCTATGAAAAAAAGCTTGATGCATGTACTACAGAGTATAAAGTTGTGTCTGAATGCAAAACAGGGAACTACATATATATGTTCTCGGCGGCTATGTATGAATTGTATAGGAATTCGCTGGTCCATCATATGGAACTGGTTAAGGACTGCCCTGACAATAATTTTAGGGTTACCTACAAAGACTGTACTGATAACATAGGGGCTTTGGTTGAAACAGTAATTAAGGTCTATCTCAAGAGTAGTAATAGGTTAAAGTATACTATTAATCTGTACCACACCCAGTCCAAAATCATGGTAAATGGGAAGGATGCACATCTGTTTCTCAAAGAACATCAGTTGATATCAGCCATTATCTTGGCAAATGAAGATGTTTCAAATATGGATAGAGAACTATACTCCTTGATATCTGGGGGCCTAAGTTCCATGGACGGTTGTGCCTCTCGGGGGCCTGATGGCAATTGCGCAAGTATACCTGGCAGTTCCCCTCGGTCACCGACAGGCGCAACCACAAGGGATGTTGACGCAGGCCAGCAGGACAATGGCCACCCCCCAGATGCTGAGGAGTGTGATTATGACTATGCCACCTGTCCATCTTGTTCAAAAACGGTGGGCCCCAGTGGGCTGTACTGTGATTCTTGTGAAAATGTGTTTCACTATGAGTGTGAAACCCTATCTGAGGAAGAGGCAAAGAAGCATGACAGTCCTGTAAACCCATATCGCTGTCTTTCATGCCTTTTTGAGCAGCAATGTCAAGATACTGAGGATTCTGCCCTTTTCTCTTACGAGAATAGAAACCCCCAAGAGAGTATTCCAAATGTATCTACAAATGTTGTCCAAAATGACAATAGAACAGAACAGACCCAACCAAAGTCCTTACATGTATCCTTAAATGCTTTGCTGTCAGAACAGACCCATGTGAAACATGGAGCAGTAAGTGGCCTTGTTAGTCAGTCCACCCCCAGTCATACAAAAACTGAGCATCACCCTATGGGATCACTGGTAGACCCCACTCCGCATGTCAGGCAAGGAAATTCTGTCTCAGGCCAAGCTGCCATAGACCTGACTTCAAACACAGGAGCTCAAAACCTAAGTAGGTCGCCCAATGCTTCAGGTACTCTTCCTCAGACTCATCCAACTGAAAACAGTAAGCCAGATCTTCAAGTGGACAGGGGGCATCCTGGTTCAAAAAAGGTTCCTGCTACATCTCGGACAGGGGAAGACCTCCAACTTAAAAACTCCAAATCTGGTAAGCAAACTAAGAGGGGGGAGAAACAGAAATTGAAGGACTCTGAACAAGATGAACAGCTGAAACTGGCCCGTTCTATGATTAGTAACATGGAAACTCAAATAAATGAACTGCAAAATTCAAATAGAATTTTAAGAAGAGAAAAACTGTTGGGGGAGGGGATAAAGTTCAGCCTAATGAGGCGGTTCATTCACTGTCAGAGGGTACACCCCATCAAATCATTACTGGTCAGTATCCCTGTGCCCCCCAGTCCGAGTTGGAGCGGGAAATTGCGTCATTGAGATATAGCATCCATAAAGTCGAGTTGGAGCAACTCAGGTCAAGATTGCAGAATATAGAAAATGTTTTGTTCCACAAGCAGCTGACTGATGTGTCTGTCCTGGGCGGCTTGACAAACCTACTGGGTAACCCCTACTCTGGGTTGGGGTTGCACGTCCCTGCTATGGCTGCTCAGTTAGCACCATGTGGTATGGTCCCAAATTTTCCTGTCAACCATCAAAGCTATAGGCATCCCACAATGTATAACCCCATTGTCCAACCTACCCAGTTGCCATACCATACTTACCCGGTACCTGGAATGTATCCATCGAATTATGTCCAAGGACCACATGGTCCATTTAATGGCTCTCAATTATATGGAGCCTCCCAGTTTTTCTCTCCCACTGCACAAGCTATGCCCCATAACCCGGCCAATGCTTATGGCCATGCTAGTCACATGATGCCTGTCTCCAATCCCCATATAATTCATCGAGGGGGCTTTGTTGGCCGTCCACATGCTGGCACGGGCGGGCTTCATCAGGGGGGTGCAACTGGGTCTCATCAATACCCTGGGAACTATGGGATTGGGACTTTCCCTACACAGTATGGGGTAAGCGGTCTTCAGGGTCAAAGTCTTGTTCATAGGGGAAATGTTAACAGGGCTTCTAGACCTCACCCGAATTCACAAAGACCAACAGACACTCATATGACAAGCAACAACAATGTGGAAACAAAGTTGGTAATGGATTTGACTAAAGAAAATGAGCCAGAGGATGTTACAGTGACTCATGTCTCTGGTAGAGAACGTGATCATCATGCGAGGAGCAATAACTTAGTTGACCCAGTCAATTCTAGATCTCAAATTATGGAGGAGGACTCTAACTCAACCATACTAGAGGGGTGTGGGGAATCAGCTGATCCCTCTGGTGAACAGACGAATATCCCGGACAACGGAGGACATACAATCATGGATGATGATGATAAAATTGCTGTGTCTACATCAAAACAGGACTCAGATGCTTTCCCTTCCCAACTAGTCCCATCTAAGTACACAACAGCTGGAAACCTGAACCCTGCTGACAGTAATCTGACGGTTGGTTGTGAGGATAATACACAGAAGCCTTTTTTAGGAACAGGCCGAGCCTCGGAAAAGACTTGGAGAAGAAGCCTTTAACGATAGCTACTCTTAACGTTAAGAACATTGAAAGCAACGCGGTTTTTGTTAAAAAACTTCTACAAGATTGTGACTTCCTGGCCATCCAGGAGCATTGGCTTTTTAATTTTCAACTACAGGACCTGGAAAAGAAATTTCCTTCACACTTAGCTCACTCCAAAGCAGTGGATGACGGCAATCCTCTGCCCCCATCACAGAAGCCCCGTGGCTATGGCGGAGTTACCATTCTTTACAGGAATAACCTGGATATTACAGTGAAGAAGCTTCCTGTGGGAGGGAACAGGATTGTGGCCATTGAAGTGCTTACTTCTCCACCATTGTGCCTGTGCTGTGTGTACATGCCAAGTAGGAACTCAAAAAGTGCTTCCACAGATGCGGAGGAATATTTACACATTCTTGACCAGTTGGAAGAGATCCTAACTACATACAGCAACTCTCATGCTTTTTTCATTCTAGGAGATATGAATGCTTCACTCTCCCAAAGGAAGGGAAATAATCAAGACACTCTCTTGAAGGAATTTGTCCAATTCAATGCCCTAGTGTGTAAACAGGAAAGTGGGAATACGTTCTTTCATCCTAACAAGTCAGATCGGGCTGAAATCGATTATATTCTCTGTAACCCCATTGGAAGTGAGATTTTGACATCTGCTGGTGTGATGGATAGAAATTCAACAAACACTTCAGATCATATTCCGGTCTTGGGATCTCTCAGTGTCTCTGTTGGGGACGTGCAGAAATATCCAGTTAGAATTGTATGTAAACCGAAATGGGACAAGTGTAATACTGATGTGTTCCAGGACACAGTACAAAGACTTCTACTTCCTTTTGACACCTTCATACCAACTTTGACTAGCACCTTTGACATCCTACAACCTCTGAGCCACCTATGTGCAGTGTTAAAGCAGGCAACTCTTGACAGTATTCCGAAATTCAAACCGGAGATTACGGCAAAGGAATTTAGAGCCAGACCATGGTCAACCAGAATATACCAAGCGGTTAAGGCTTCCCGTCTAGCCTGGTGGGAGTGGCAGAAATCTGGTTCCCCTAGAGACCCTTTGAGTGAATCGGTTCAGAAGATGAAGCTTGCAAAGAAAGACCTGAGGAAAGAACAGAGGCAGGAAGCAGCCAGGATACGGAGAGAGAAGACCGAGGAGATCATGGCCGCCGAGAACGACTCAAGGGTGTTCTACAAGCTGATCAGACAACAACGAAAGAGCTCAAACCCACAATTGCCGTCCTTGACAGTCAATGATGTTGATAGGGAAACACCAGAGGAGATAAGACAAGGATGGGCTACCCACTTTCAAACCCTGGCCACACCCCTGGATAATCCGAGCTTTGACAATCAGTATAAACAGATGGTGGATGCTGACGTGGAGTGCATTGAGTCCATGTGTAGGAAAGAGAACTCTCCTATCGCCCCCATCACGGAAAGTGAAGTACGTACAGCCATGAAACGGCTAAATAATAACAAAGCTGTGGATATTATGGGACTCACCAGTGAACACTATAAGCTGGCTAGCCTTGAAGTAACAGACTTTCTCACCAGTTTGCTGAATTACCTCGTTGATTCTGGAACGATATCTGCTGTTCTGAAGGAAGGAATCCTGACACCTATCTATAAGAAAGGAGACCCCTCCAACCCAGGCAACTATAGAGGTATAACTGTTACGCCAGTACTACTGAAGATACTTGAACATATCCTTAATAGTAGACATACTGATATATTCCAAGATTCACAGTCCAAGTTGCAGAAAGGTTTTACTTCTGGATGTTCTTCAGTAAATGCAGCATTGATTCTTTCTGAGTGCATTTTGGTAGCAGCTAACTGTAAACAGGATCTGTTCCTTACAACTTTAGACACACAGAAGGCGCTTGATGTTGTGGATCACAATTCACTCCTTCGGAAGCTGTACTTGGATGGAGTCCAGGGCAACGACTGGCTATTATTGAAAGATCTTTACTCGGACTGCTCTTCAAGAGTTAAATGGGCGGGTGAGTTCTCAGAGCCGATCAACATCAGACAAGGAGTCAGACAGGGTGGAGTCCTCTCAACGGGACATTACAAGAGATATAATAATCCCTTGCTGTTGCAGTTGGAGAACAGGTATCCAGGAATGATAATAGGATCCATCAGCATACCGCACATAACTGTTGCCGATGATTTGGCGCTTCTGGCACAGTGTCAGACAGACATGCAAGTGATGGTATGGGATGTAGAACACAGTGCAAACCGAGAACGATATTGTGTCCATCCTACAAAAAGTCATCTATTATGGTACAGTTATAAGAAAAGGCAAGTTCTCGAAATGGATATTTTTCTCTCAGGGAATAGGGTTGATGTGACAGATTCCGCCACACATCTAGGCATTGTTAGGAATACGTCCGGAAGTGCTGATATAACAGGAAGAATCTCTTTGGGTCGGAAGACTGCTTACTCCTTAATGGGGGCTGGGTTCCATGGGGGCAATGGGGTGAAAGCTGCCCAGAACGGTCACGTATGGTCGACTTTTGTTGTTCCGAGACTCCTGTATGGTCTCGATGTTCAATTGCTTAAAAAGAGAGATATTGAGATTCTCGAAAGCTTTCAAAGAAAATGCCTGAAACAAATTCAGGGTCTACCTGACAATGTCTCAAACTCTGCCTGTATGGCTATGTTTGGCATCTTGCCTCTGGAAGCTGTGCTACACAAAACCCTGCTTAACCTCTTTGCTGGCATTATTAGTAACCCAAATTCAGTCGAGCTAGAAATAGCAAAAAGGCAATTAATTATGAGAGAAAAGCCTCAAAAGAGTATGTTTACTCATATTCAAAGTATTCTTGAACAGTATGAGCTGCCATCAATATTTCATTTGATCAGCAATCCCCCTTCCAAAGCAGAATGGAAACGTACACTTAACCAAAGAATACATGAAAGTGTGGAGTCCTTCTGGAAGTCCGATATTGCAAATAAAACCTCTACTAAATATCTTAACCCAAATGTTCTGAAAATTGGCAAGTGCCACCATATTTGGTCAACTGTTAGGGATAATGTTCATGATAATAGACGGGCACAAATTAAGTGTAAGTTATTGACGGGTACGTACATCCTTCAAGCAAATCGAGCTGCCTTTAATCAGCACGCGGTTAATCCTAACTGTAAATTGTGTGCAGTTGCTCCTGAAACCAGGCAGCACTTTATTAGTGAATGTGAATTCTTATCAGCCGAGAGGAAAGCTTACAGAGACAGGTTGTCAGCAAGCCATGTTATTACAGATTATCAGACATCACAGCTCAGTGACCCAGAATTCTTGACTCAAATTACATTGGATGCGTCTGTGCTCCTTAATACCAACGATTTGGGGGACGAGAGGCTGGGGTTGCTGGAACTGTATACAAGGGAGTACTTATCCAAAATACACAGGAGACGTATCGTGGCCCTTAAGCGGGCGTCCACTACCTGACTATCCAGAAAAGACAGTATTTTAAATACAGTGTAAATAAATAAGTTAAGCCACACACGTGTAAATAAAAGCACCACAATAGATTTGAGCTCTCTATCGTTAAACTTATACCTCCAAGAGGGTGCACCGATTAAAGAAGCGGTGGAACACTAAGAAACACAGACAGACAGATGGCAGCCAGAGCTAAAAATAGAAACCCTTTAAACGACTTCTCCTCCTTAACCAGTGCATGGATTTTGAAATAATTTCACAGGAAGGTTCCTTAAGTGACCCTCTACAAAAATTGATCAAACCGTTCCGCTCGGCTGAACAATTCAAGATGGGCAGCAGAGCTAAAAATAGAAAAGCCTTTAAACAATTTCTTCTCCTTAATCAGTGCATGGATTTTGAAATATTTTCACAGGAAGGTTCCTTGGGTGACCCTCTACCAAAATTGCTCAAATCTTTCCACTCGGGTGAACAAGAGGGCTGCCAGAGCTAAAAATAGAAAACATATAAACAACTTTTCCTTCTTAACCAGTGCATTGAATTTGAAATAGTTCCACAGGAAGGTTCCTTGGGTAACCCTCTACCAAAATTGCTCAAACGGTTCCGCTCGGATGAAGAAGATGGCCACCAGAGCTAAAAATAGAAAAACCTTTAAACAACTTCTTCTCCTTGAACAGTGAATAGATTTCAAAATAATTTCACAGGAATTTTCCTTGGGTGACCCTCTACCAAACTTGCTCAAACTGTTGTGCTTGGATGAACAAGATGGCCACCAGAGCTAGAAATAGAAAAACCTTTAAATGACTTCTTCTCCTTAACCAGTGGATGGATTTCAAAATAATTTTACAGGAATGTTCCTTGGGTGAAACTCAACCAAAATTGCTCAAACTGTCCCACTTGGATGAACAAGATGGCCACCAGAGCTAAAAATAGAAAAAAACCTTTCAAAGACTTTACTTCCTTAACCATTGGATGGATTTTGAAATTACTGCACAAGAATGTTCCTTGGGTGACCCTCTTCCAAAATTTCTCAAACTGCTCTGTTCAGATGAACAAGAGGGCTGCCAGGGCTAAATATAGAAAAAAAACAAGATCTGCAGTCGATGGTATACCATCGCAAATACCCGCTTTTTCTATTAATAACACTAATGACTATGTATTAGCTAGCCAAAACTACATGTAAGTTAAAAAAAGTTGCAAAGAACATTATAACTGATAAGAAAAGTTTCAGAAGTGTAACTCTTATAGTTTAGAAGATATGGCAAAGTCATACTTTTTGACCTTTGACCTTGGGGTTATGTTGAGGTCCACCTAAAGTATCCCAATTTATTCTATATTCCAACAGCCATCCAATAACCAAGTTTCAGAAGTGTAACTCCAATAGTTTAGAAGATATGGCAAAGTCATACTTTTTGACCTTTGACCTCGCGGTCGAGGTCACACCAAAAGTAGCCCAACATATTCTATATTCCAAGGGCCATCCAATAAGCAAAGTTTCAGAAGTGTAACTCCAATAGTTTAGGAGATATGGCAAATCATAATTTTTGACCTTTGACCTTGGGGTCATGTTGAGGTCAAGGTCACACCATAAGTATCCACATTTATTCTTTATTCCAAGAGCCATCCAATAACCAAAGTTTCAGAAGTGTAACTCTAATAGTTTAGAAGATATGGCAAAATCATACTTTTTGACCTTTGACCTTGGGGTCAAGGTCACACCAAAAGTAACCTGACATATTCTATATTCCAAGGACCATCCAATAAGCAAAGTTTCAGAAGTGTAACTCCAATAGTTTAGGAGATATGAAAAATCATAATTTTTGACCTTTGACCTTGGGGTCATGTTGAGGTCAAGGTCACAAAAATGTTGCCCACTGCCATCTACATTCCATGTACTAGCCGCATGCAAAGTTTCAAAAGTGTAACTTCAGTGGTTGCAGAGGAGATCCAATCACAAGAAACGTGACGGACGGACAGACAGACGGACGGACAGACGGACTGACGCGGAGTGAAGTGTGGTACGAAAACAATATACCCGATTTTTCTTCGGAAAAGTGGGTATAATTAAACGACTTCTGCTCCATAACCAGTGGATGGATTTCGATATAATTTTACAGGAATGTTCCTTGAGAGACCATCTACCAATTATGCTTGGATGAACAAGATGGCCGCCAGAGCTAAAATCAGAAAAGCCTTCCAAAGACTTCTCCTTAACCAGTGGATTGATTTCGAAATATTTTCACAGGAATGTTCCTTGGGTGACCCTCTACCAAAATTGTGCAAACCATTCCGCTCTGATGAACAAGATGGCCACCAGATCTAAAAACACAAAAACCTTTAAATGACCTCTGCTCCATTACCAGTGGATGGATTTCGATATAATTTTACAGGAATGTTCCTTGAGAGACCATCTACCAATTATGCTTGGATGAACAAGATGGTTGCCAGAGCTAAAATCAGAAAAGCCTTCCAAAGACTTCTCCTCCTTAACCAGTGGATTGATTTCGAAATATTTTCACAGGAATGTTCCTTGGGTGACCCTCTACCAAAATTGTGCAAACCATTCCGCTCTGATGAACAAGATGGCCACCAGATCTAAAAACACAAAAACCTTTAAATGACCTCTGCTCCTTAACCAGCGGATGGCTTTTGAAATAATTTCACAGGAATAGTTCAAGGTGACCTCATACCAAACTTGCTCAAAGCGTTCTGCTCGGATGACCAAGATGGCCTCAGAGCCTCTATTAAAATTGTTCAAACAATTCTACTGGGATGAAAAAAGTGGCCACCTGAGCTAATAATAGAAAATATTTGAAATAACTTCTCCTGCTTAACCAGTGGATGGATTTCAAATTAATTTCACAGCAATGTTCCTTGGGTGACCCTCTTCCAAAATTGCACAAACCATTGTGCTTGGATGAACAAGACGGCCACCAGAGCTAAAATTAATAAAACCTCCTTTGGTCAACCAAAATTGCTCAAACCCTCCTCTCCACCAAATATTACCTACAATTTCATTTGTACAATATGGATCAGGTGAGCGATCCAGGGCCATCATGGCCCTCTTGTTTTATTTAAGACTGATCATGAGATTAGCTATTATTAAGCGAAAATTACCAGGAAAAATTGCAGACAGTGTAGCAGGTTAAATGAAAACCAGTACCATCACTCGCACATGAAGCATTATATGATGTCAAATACTGCAACGTTTCCGATGTGACTGCGCCAAAGACATGTCAGATTCAGCATGGTCGTTCAAATAAAAGTTACTCTGCAATTGCAAATAACAATTTGTTTAACCAATTGCATGCGGGAAACCCCTAAAGGGGTACCTTGGCAAACAGTGAAGGCCAAGATCAGACGCTGCAGAATGTGGCGTCTGATCAGGGCCTGCACTATTTGCTAACAGAATTTTCTGTCAAAAATAGAATAAAACCGAAAAAATATAGTCCTACCACCCCTTATATGAGGAATGGGCGTGTCCAACATATAGCAATGGAAGAATCCACTGACTGAGCAAATCAGATTTTCTTGATGTAATTATGTCTCCCCCCCCCCCCCCCCAATTTTTTTTTCGGAGAGACATATTGTTTTTCCCCCAGGCGTCTGTCTGTCCGTCTGCCCGTCTGTCACAAAATCGTGTCCACTCTAAAACTTGAAAATCGTTCAAGCTAACTTCACGAAACTTCATATAAATATTAATCAATATTAGACAACATGCAATGCGCAAGAACTATAACTCTCGCATTTATACTTTTTTGAGTTATCTCCCTTGGAAGTTAGTTGGTATGTATGTTTGTATGGGCAAATTGTGTCTGGTCAATCAATAACTTTCTTATTTTCAGATGGATTTTGAAATTACTAAGCAGAAATATTAACAACCATGAGACGATGTGTGGCGCGCATGAGGCAGGTTGGTACCTCATAGGTCAAGGTCATACTTAGAGGTCAAAGGTAAAAAAGGGGGCCTTTTTTTCGTGTTTGGTCAATAACTTTCTTATATTTTTAGATGGATTTTGAAATTACTTGGTAGAAATGTTAACCACCATCAGACGATGTGTTCGTGTAATACGATGAAAGTACCAACCCAGGTTGGTACCTCAAAGGTCAAGGTTATACTTAGAGGTCAAGGTCATACTAAGAGGTCAAAGGTAAAAAAAGGGGCCTTTTTTAGTGTTCAGTCAATAACTTTCTTATTCCTGGATAGATTGTGAAATTACTTGGCAGAAATGTTAACCATCATCAGACGATGTGTTGTGCGCTAGACCCAGGTCGGTACCTCCAAGGTCTATGTCATACTAAGAGGTCAAAGGTCATAAAAAGTCTTTTTTTTTTGTGTCCTGTCAATAACTTTTTAGCTCACCAGAGCCGAAGGCTCCGGGGGAGCTTATAGGATAGGCAGTTGTCCGTCGGTGTCTGAGTCTGCGTCGTCGTGTGACGTCAACACTTTTAAACGACAGCTCCTCTGAAGCCGCTAGGCCCATTGGGCCCAAATTTCATCTGTAGCATCCTTGGGTTAGGGGATTGAAAGTTTGTGTTTTTTATAAAATTCGGCTCTTTAGTTTGGTTGCTATGGCAACTTAGAGTTTCCATAGACTTATAATGGGGAAAATTGAAAAATGGCATTAACTACAAAGCCTTTGCAGATATTTTGACAAAACTTTCATAGAAATGTTCCTTTAGCAAACTTCTCTCAGCCATATGCTTTTATGTCAACCTGGGGGTCCAGTAGGTTGTGCCGGGGCCATGCGCCGCCCCCCAGTACTTCATAAAATGCCTTATATCTCAGAAACCTTACAGATCCCCACCCCTAAACCATATATATTCTTGTTTCTATTGATAAGACGCATTCATTGACACCAACCTGGAGGTCCTCCGGGATGCGCCGAGGCCATGCCCCACCCCCTCCACTTCATAAAAGGCCCAATATCTCGGAAACCATTCAGATCCCCACCCCTGAAACCTATATACTCTTGTTCCTTACGATAAGACCCATTCAGTGACATCAAACTGGGGGTCCCCCGGGATGCGCCGGGGCCATGTCCCGCCCCTCCATTTCATAAAAGGCCCAATATCTCGGAAACCTTACAGATCCCCACCCCTAAACCATATATATTCTTGCTCCTTATGATAAGACACATCCATTGACCCCAAATTTGGGGTCTTCCGGGGTGCACCGGAGGCATGCCCCACCCCTTCACTTCACAAAAGGCCATATATCTCAGAATATGTTCAGATCCCTACCCCTAAACCATATATGTTCTTGTTCATTATGATGAGACACATTCAGTGACACCAACCTGGGTGTCCCCAGGGATGTGCTGGGGCCATGCCCCACCCCCTCCATTTCATAATATCACAATATCTCGGAAACCTTACAGATCTCCACCCCTAAACCGTATATATTCTTGTACCTTATGATAAGACACATTCATTGACACCAACCTGGGGGTCTCCCTGGGCCTTGCCCCACCCCTGCACTTCACAAAATGCCTTTTATCTCAGAAACTGTTCAGAGCCCCACCCCTAAACCATATATATTCATCTTCTTTATGATAAGGCACATTCATTAACACCAGCTTGTGAGTCCCCGGGGCATGCCCGGGCCTTGCTCCACCGCTTGACTTCATTAAAAGCCACATATCTCAGAAATAGTTCAGATCCCCACCCCTAAACCATATATAGTCTTGTTCCTTATGATAAGACTCATTCAGTCACACCAACTTGGGGGTCTCTTTGTGCTGAGGCAATGTGCCCCGCCCTTCCACTTCATAAAAGGCCATATATTTCAGAAACCATTCAAATCCCCACCCCATATTCATATATGTTCTTGTTCCTTATTATTAGCACACCTACTGTAGTGGTGTCCGCAGGGGCCAGTCCTCTCCTTTCCACTTCATGAAAGGATATCTTGGATACTGTTCAGATTCCCACCCCTAAACCATATATATACTTGGTCCTTATGATAAGACACATTTAGGGACAACAATTTTGGGCTTTCCTGGGAACGACAGGGCATGCTCCAACCCCTCCACTTATATCTCCAGCCATGCAGATCCCCACTGCTAAACCATATATATTCTTGTTCTTTGTGATAAGACACATTTAGTGACACCAACCAGGGCTCCTTTGGGTCCATGCCCCACCCCCTCTACTTCATAAAAGGCCTAATGTTTCATATACTGAGTCCACATGGGTGCTCATTTGGATATGGGGGTTCATTTGGCAGATTAAAATGATATCATGTTAAAATACATGGCTGCAATTGGGCAGTGCCCACCTGAGCTCTGGTGAGCATAGTGGCCCATGGGCCTCTTGTTTATTTCTGGATGAACATTTTAAAGTAACAATGCAGAAATGTTCACCTTCATTAGATGATGAGTCCTGTGCAAGACCAAAGTCCATACCTCCAATGTCAAGGTCATACCTAGAGGTCAAAGGTAAAAAAAGGAACCTTTTTTGTGTACAGTCAATAACTTACTTATTCTTTGATTGATTATGAAATTACTTGGCAGAAATGTTAACCATCATGAGAAGATGTGTTGTACCTCAAAGGTCAAGATCATACTTAGTGGTCAAAGGTAAAAAAAAAAAAGGCTTTTTTGTGTACGGTCAATAACTTTCTTATTTCTCTATGAACTTTTTAAAGCTTGCAGAAATGTTCATCTTCATTAGATGATGTGTTGCACACAAGACCCAGGTCAATACCTCCAATGTCAAGGTCATACTTAGTGGTCAAAATGGGGGAGACATCTGTGTTTTTGTAGAACAACAAATTCTAGTTTATTCCTGCAAATTCACAAACTGAATGTCAAACAGTGTAGATTCTGATCTGAAGAAGCCATCTGATCAGGATCTAGACTGTTTTCAAAGATTGGGGGTGTCTTGATTTGTTTGTTTTATTTGAGGTTTAACGTCCCCATCAACACTGTAAATGTCATTTTGGAGACGTTGCTTCCAATTTTGTGGGACTTTTACCCGACATTGAGATGAAATGACTTCTGAAGCCCTGCCGCCCAATGAAACCGATAGGGTTTATAAGCATGGACTGGCCGACTTGCACCACATTGCCTGGGCAGGCTTAGATACTTTAAGCGGATTACCAGTTCTTGTGTGCGGGTCGGTTTCAGCTCTGCATGGAATAATCATGCAGCCCATGTATTTCTTCAAGCCCCGATGGGCGGGGGCTAAGGGGTGTCTTGAACAGCAGGATAAGGGTTTTAACTAATGACATTGTTAATTTTAAACAACTGGCCCCTGCATTTTAAGCAAACAGTGTTGACCCTGATCAGAAGCAACATTTTGTGGCATCTGATCTGGGTCTTCACTGTTTGCCAGTGTCCCAGTACACCAGCCAAGTCCAGATTTTACAGATAACCAAGCTCTTTTACACTGAATGAGCGCTCTGACGTCACACGGGGAATAGCCCTGGTATAAAATTTTTGATAATGAGTGTCTGGATTTTGTACAGGGTCAGTCTGGAATAGTCACATGGACAATAAGGGATGGTGAGCTTCTGTAGTTACAGTCGAACTTCAATGGCTCGAACACCTTTGGGACCTCGAAAATCTGTTCGAGACAGGGGTAGTTCGAGCCACTAAGGTTACTACCAGGAGGCATAACGAGATACTTTTAGACATCTTTTCGGTGTTCTTTAATGAAGATGTATGCTATGTGTACTCATTAGAATCGCCTCATCGAGGCGATTCTAATGAGTACACACAGCATACATTTGTAAGATAAAAACTAAAATCTCCTTAATTATCCCCCACTAGTTCTTATGTAGAGGATTTCACTAGGGGCTCAAGCATGGGTTCGACACATCCATGGTGAACGAGCCATCGGTGTTCGAGCCATCGAAGTTCAACTGTAGTAACTTTAGTTTGTTAATGCAAAAACTGTTTTTGCACAGGGAACACATGAAAATGAAGAATGGATAGAAAAATGCTGGGAAAATACTAAATGCTACTCTGAACAGAGAAGACTTGCTTTGGCCAGGGGACACCCTGAGTAGATTGTGCCATCTGCAAGAAAAGGTTCCATGAAACACTTTCATTCAAGGGTAGGTTCGTTTTGGCACTGTTGGTTTTCTTAGATGCAAAATATAACTCAATATTTTATTTTTCAATCATGCGTGGTAGAATTCTGCTGTTTGCATCCAGGGGCGTTGCATCCTCTATGCAGGTACGCACATGCATACAAATTACAAATGTAAAAAATTAGATGCCGAAGAAGCAGATGAATGAGTGAATGAATGAAGAAGAAGAAGAAAAAGAAAAATAGCAAAATCAGTATGTGATTAGGATATAGACAACCCTTATTATTTGCTAACATAGTTTCCTTCTTTGCCATGTGGACCACACTTGTAAGAGTGGTTATCGATCCCGGGCTTCTCCAGACTTTCGGATGAGTCTTTAAACCGAGGTCCCGACTCCGTATGACCGTAGCTGTTGGTGGGACGTAAAACTCAAACACTCATTCACTCCTGTAAGAGTTGTCCCAATTTAGTAAATGGATTATTATTTTCAGTGTACAAATTTTCTCCTAATTACAGCCTACTTAACCCATTGTATTCTAGTGGACTCTTCCATTGCTATATGTTGGACAAGGCCATTTGTCATACGAGGGATGTTCCACAGGAATTGCTTATTGTCCTCTAGCTCGATATCCACGTGGGGCTCGATAAAAAACAATACATACCTGAAAAGGGTTATTCAATACCTACACAACGGTGTATAAATGTACATGTTAGATTAAGTGTAAGACTTAAAATTTGACTTTTCAATACACGCAATCATTGACCACTACAGTAAAAATGGTTTGTAGAAGCGTTGACAAGAAAGATGAAATAAGGGCTTACATCAAAGCTCGCTCAAAACTTGGTTGTTCTTTGAAGCAGCTGATGACTGAAATTTCTACTGCTTATGGACCTTGTGCGTCTTATGACAGTTTGGCAGTGGAAAAAGAAATTTGAGTCTGGTGTAGAGGCCATCAAAAATGCATCGAAATCAGATAGGCCAAAATCTGCATCTCGTAAAGAAATCTTTTCTAAAATAAAGGAATCATTGAAGGCGATGCCAGATTTACAGTTCGTAGTATTCAGGCGCGTAGCCAGGCGGAAGCCCGGAAGCCCGGGCTTCAACAATATTTTGCCAAGTATGCCTTTACATAAGAATTTACAAAAAAAAAATGTCACATTTTCAGAGGCACCTGCGACTACATCGTGAAACCTGAATAAACTCCAGCATATAATCGAAAATGGCTATTGTCAGAGACGATTCTAAGGTGTTTCGAGTTTGCAGTTTATCTTGAAGTGTCGGGAATCTTTAGTGTACAATATTTGTCTGCACTGCATGATTACGGCATCATTTTAATGAAATGGCCTTTAGAATACGAGGACTGTTCAAATATGAATGCAAGTAGAACGTTTTCTCATGCACTAATGCGAAACTCACCTGGAAATAAATATCATAGCGTAGAAAAACATTTTACCTTTACATTGATACCAAACCTGTTAAAATCCGTCCACTTTAGCCATGTATATCGTTCGATAAACACTGTCTACTCTTTTATACTAATACAAAACATGGTTGGAAGAAGGTCAGAGTACGCCGTTGAAATACGGTCCTATATTAAGAATCGTTGTATTCTTGGTATACGGTGCAAAGACATTTTTGATGAAATATGTTCGGTTTATAGGCATAATGAAATGTCTTTTCCGACAGTTTTTCGTTGGTGTAAGAAATTCAGCTGTGGGCTAGGCTCAACAGATGATGCACCACATGATCGTCGGCCGAAAAGAGCAACATCTGCCAAGATGGTTGCTAGAGTGAAAGAAATAGTTGCTACCGATGCACGATACACCACTAGGCAAATAGCTAGTATGGTTGGCATCTCATTAGGAGCAGCTCATGCAATTCTGAAACGGGATTTGAAAATGAGAAAGATCTGTGCTAGATGGATTCCCCATCTGTTGGCAGATGAGCAGAAAAAAGACACGCGTTCAGTGCGCCAAGAAGTTGCTTAAAAAGTTTCCAAATTACAATGCACGGTCTTTCGCTAATGCGTCACATGTGACGAGACATGGGTTCACTTTTTTTTAGCCAAAACGAAAGATTCAGAACAAAATATGGGCAACAAAGTATTGCAAAAGACCATGCATTGCAAAGCGGACCATGAGCGTCAAGAAGGTAATGTATGCCATATTCTTTTCAAATCAGGGCCCTGCTATTCAGGTTGCTGTGCCTAAAGGCAAATCTGTAAATGCGAAGTTTTACAAGAATAAAGTTCTTCGAACATTGAAAAAATATTTCAAAGAACGAAGACCCGCAACTGGTTTGGCTAATGTCAGATTGCTACATGACCATGCGTCATCGCACAAGGCGTTCATTGTGCAAGACTATCTGAAGCAGAAAGAGGTTGTTGAACTCCCTCACTCCCCGTATTCCCCTGACCTTGCCCCGTGTGACTTTCTTTTTTGTTCCCGCGACTGAAAAAATACCTTTCTGGTGGAAAATTTGTACAGCGCAAACACATCGGTTTTACAATATTCCAGTGCCTTCATAGTATACCTCGAAAAGACTACCAAAATGCATTCAATGATTGGATCAGAAGACTGAAAATTTGTATATCTGTTACAGGGGAATACTTGGAGGAGACAAAATAAATTTTTCATCGAAATCTATCACGGAATCATTTTTATGTGCTTAGTTGCATTCATATTTGAACAGTCCTCGTAACCACATGAAATAAATTCCTCAAACTGTATTTTTTGTCATTAGCCCTCAGTCCAGCAGGTTCTTAGTCTGCTTTATATGCAGTCCATATATTTGTGTCATCGCGTCTCAACGAGCATGTTAATGAAATAAATGCACTTCATGCATACAGTTAAAATTACTTATTTGCAAAGCGTGCAAAGCCTTGAGTGGAAAACTCAAACAGTCTGTCAATGGTAATAAGATCCAAGAAACAGCCACAGTCAAAGAACACAGCTCATCTCATGTATCAGGCGGAAGAATGAATGCGAAATTAACACTTAAAATTAAAAAATGAAGATACCCAGGACATGCCACAATCAAGGACACAAACCATCCAAGCCAACAGCGGGATGGGAGAACACACATTGGAAGGGTGAGCAACAAAATCATTTGAAGGCTGCCTTAAAAGATCTTAGTACCTGACCCTCGCTGTGGTTCTGATGCAGCTCATCTAACCAGCAAAATGTTCGGTCCGTATCGTGGCGCCCTTCTTCATAAATGAACCACCAAAACCTCAAAACTTAACAGCAAACAACCAACTCCTTCCCCGTAACGGGATCATATTGCGACAACCAACTACTCCAACAACTCAGATGCACGAAACCACAAAAGTAAACCACAAAAAGGCCTTAATCAGAGTGTTGGCTTTGTTGAAGTGTGACTTCCATACAAACGTAAAAGTAACCGAAAAATTCAAACAAATTGGCGAAAAAGTCGGATAAGAGATTAGTAAAAAATAACCCTCCAGATGACACCAGTGGCCACCAAATCGTATTTAAATTTCAAAATTTTCCCGGGGGAGGCCCCCGGACCCCCACCAACAAGAGGGGGTAAACCCCCTCTCGTGCTCTCCCCCAACTCGTGCCTTTGGCACTCGACCCACGCCTTTGGCGTGGGCTTCAACTTTAACATTTGCCTGGCTACGCCCCTGGTATTGCATGAAAGGTAAGCATATCACTATCAACGGTTCACCTTATTTTGAAGAAGCATTTATGTTAGAAAGATTTATGCTAGATGGGTGCCACATCTGTTGACTGATGAGCAAAAGAGGCAACGGGTTAAAGTGGCCAAAAAGCTGCAACAAATGTTTCCAAAATGTAACAAAAAGCAGATTGCCAATGACGTCACAGGTGATAAAACCTGGGTCGATTATTTTGAGCCCGTCAGAAAGGTTAGCAATAAGATCTGGGCCACTAAACACAGCAAACACGCAATAATTGCCAAACGTGCTTTGAGAACAAAGAAGGGTTTGTGTGCAATCTTCTTCTCTGGTGAAGGAGTCGCAAAAAAAGTGCTGGTGCAAAAGCATCACCGGAAAGTACTACAAAGACATACTACAGAAGAAACTGAGAAAGTATTATCAGAAACGACACCCTGACACTGGTTTTAAACATGGCTGTCTTCTGCATGACAATGTCCCGCTCATACCTGGGCAGTTGTCACAGGGGTGAAAAAAGAACATGGCTAGACCGGGACTCGAACCCAGGGCCTTTCACATACAGTGCGAACACTCTACCGACTGAGCTACCGAGCCACATGGTCGACCTGTTACATTTTCCCTCTGCCTAATGAGATTCGTCCCGAATCTGTAAGTCCTAACCAGTCCGGCTGCAAGACTTATTTTCATACTATTTCATGCTCTCAGACGCGGTGCTGGACCCCCACACTGGCCGCCAAATGTCACGGGTGGAAAAAGAAGATGACTCGACCGGGACTCGAACCAAGGGCCTTTCGCATACTGTGCGAACACTCTACCAACTGAGCTACCGAGCCACACTGTAGACCTGCTACACAATGGTTATGGCGGTTTAGAAAAAGAAAAAGTAACATTTTTGCCTCACCCCCCCCCCCGTATTCCCCAGCCCCATGTGATTTCTTTTTGTTTCCAAAATTGAAATCATTCCTTGCTGGGCGGAAATACCAGTCCTGACAAGCACTTGAATCTGCCATTCATCAGTACCTTATTACTGTGCCCAAATCAGAGTACCGTGACAACTTCAAGAAGTGGATACATCGGCTGAAACTTTGCATTTCTAGCCACAGGGAGTACTTCGAGGCAGGAAATGAGCACTGTTGGGGTGACTTGAAATTTGTAGTCTCCAGATAGAAATAAGCAATTCTTTTCGAACATCCCTCATATAAGGGGTGGTAGGCTTATTTTTGTTGTGCCTGCTTTTAACATGGCGCGACGTAAAAGTCTGGTTTTCCGTCCATTCGCAGGGTTTGACATTAACCTTGGACCGATGGACATTGTCTAGTGAAAAGCTGGTCAGGTCTAGTAATGTCTGTGGCTGGCTGGTCCAAATGGACCGGTTGAAAATCTACCACCAGTTATTGAAATCCACGTTTTAAACTCAGTTTCCGAAAAACGTGTTTCTGTTTTTATTTGTTGCTACAATGATAACGGACAATAATCTGACCATTGTTGAACTAATGTATCACTTTAGTATGATTTTCTGGCCCCCAAGCATTGGGGCTTGAAAAAATAGATGGGCTGCATGATGCTTCCACGCAGAGCTGAAACCGACCACACACAAGTACTGGTAAACCTCTTAGAGGATCTAATTATGCCAAGGCAAAGCGATGTGAGTCTGACCGTCCATGCTTATAAACACTATTGGTTTCATTGGGCGACAGGGCTTGAGATGTCAGTTCATCCCAATGTCGGGTAAAAGTCCCACAAAATTGGAAGCAACGTTTCCAAAATGACCTATACAGTGTTGACAGGGACATTAAACCTTAAATCGATCAATCAGTCAATCAAAGTATGATTTTCATCATTTCTTTGGTCCAGTTGAACTTAGAGCGGGTTCAGTGCATCCCAATAGTTTCAGGACCACCTTGTCCAGTTATTTAAAATGTTAATGTTGAATCCTGGTTCGTCACATCACGTGAACAAGTCCGTGAAATGAAGACCCCCCCTAAACCCCACTTTATATAGAAAAAACTGGGGTTTACGGGCGTAGACATTATTTTTCTTATTTCTGTTCCAAGACATAGGTTATGGGTACTCTTTAGAACTGCCTCATTGAGGCGGTTCTAACGAGCACCCACAACCTATGTTTTGAGCATTTATAAGAAAAATATCACGAATTTTAATAAAAAAGGTAGCCATTTTGGAGATGTGAAAAATTCACTATGTCGCACGGGTGTGTTATCGTAATGAAGACTTATAAGTGGCTATTCATGATACTGGGTACAAACTTTCAGCTTGGGATGACAGCTTCAATGCAAGCATCCACATTTGACCTTCACCTACATTCCATGGTTCATTGACTTTGTTAACATTTGGGACCACCCTAGGGTTCACCCAAATGGTCAAGTTTATTAGAGCCTCATTAATAATAATTAGTACAAACTGGCATATAGGAATGACAACTATATTTGAAGCATCCATATTTGACCTTGACCAACATTTTATGGTTCACTGACTTAGTGAATTATTGCGCCAACCCGAGCTTTCACCATTTTTAAGTTCATTTCTCAAGAACTATCGGAGCTTCATAAATGATACTTGGTGCCATCGGAGATTGCAACTTTTATGAAAGTGTCCATGTTTGACCTTGACCTAGATTATATCGTGTGGTGGCTTTGCACCCTAGAGGTGCGACATAGCCTTTGGCTGAATTCTTGTTTTGTTTTTATTCTATTTTTGACGGAAAATTCTGTTAGCAAATATAGTGCAGGCCCTGAACAGACCTGATCTGGGTCAGCACTGTTTCTCAAGGTACTTCTTTAGGTGTTTCCCACCTGCAATGAGTTAATACTCCATAAATTTCTCTTGTAAAATTCTAGTACTGGAAAAACTTATGGGATCTCAGTGGTGGAATGGTCTTGATAATCATAATATTAACATAGTAGACCCCCTTGAACCCCATAATATTAACAAGTCTGTGTAATGAACATCATAAGATTAACATATTAACACGTCTGTGAAATGAACATCATAATATTAACATGATATTAACAGGTCTGTGTAATGAACATCATAATATTAACATAATATTAACAAGTCTTTGTAATGAATATTCATAATATTAACACAATATTAACAAGTCTGTGTAATGAATAGTCATAATATTAACACAATATTAACACGTCTGTGTAACAACCATCATAATATTAACAGGTCTGTGTAATGAACATCATAATATTAACATAATATTAACAAGTCTGTGTAATGAATATCATAATATTAGCAATATAATATTAACAAGTCTGTGTAATGAACATCATCTTATTAACATAATATTAACAAGTCTGTGTAATGAACATCATAATATTAAAAAGTCTGTGTAATGAACATCATAATATTAACATGATATTAACAAGTTTGTGTAATGAATATTCATAATATTAACACAATATTAACAAGTCTGTGTAATGAATATTCATAATATTAACACAATATTAACAAGTCTGTGTAATGAATATTCATAATATTAACATAATATTAACAAGTCTGTGTAATGAACACCCCTGTAAATCCCTCTTTGCATCAGGAAAACACACCTATATAATTCTGACCCCCTTGAACCCCAGTTATATATAGTAAAACTGGGGTTTTCAGGGGTATACCTTATTTTTCATTTTTTAGCTCACCAGAGCCGAAGGCTCCGGGGGAGCTTATAGTATAGGCATTGGTCCGTCGTCGTCGTCGTCTGCGTCTGTGTCTGCGTCTGCGTCGTCAACATTTTCAAACAACATCTCCTCTGAAACTACTTGGCCAATTGAAACCAAATTACATGTGGAGCCTCTATGGGAAGGGGAAACGAAAGTTTGTTCGGGAGGACTGGGTCACATGACCAATATGGCCACCATGCCCATATATGGTAAAAACCTTTAAAAATCTTCTTCTCAAGAACCGAATGGCCGATGATCTTGAAACTTGGTATGCAGCATCGGGGACTCGGGCCCTACCAAGTTTGTTCAAATGATGACCTTTGGTTGACCTTGACCTGTTTTACGTCAAGGTCAAATTTGGTCACTTTGACATTTGTATGGAAAAACGGCAAAACAGTGGATTTTTCTGATTGTATGTTAGCTAGTGGCATCAGAAATGGTATTTGCAATCAGCTGAATGGAAGTTTATCAGTTTCAGAGGTCAAGGTCATTTACCGACCTTTGTCCTGGACGGCTCAGATTCAGTATTTTTATCTTCTTCTTCACTTAAACTACTTGGCCAATTGAAACCAAATTACATGTGGAGCCTCTGTGGAGTGGGGGAGCAAAAGTTTGTTTGTGAGGACTGGGTCACATGACCAATATGGCTGCCATGCCCATATATGGTAAAAACATTTAAAAATCTTCCTCTCAATAACCGAATGGCCAATGATCTTGAAACTTGGTATGCAGCATCAGGGACTCAGGCCCTACCAAGTTTGTTCAAATGATGACCTTTGGTTGACCTTGACCTGTTTTACGTCAAGGTCAAATTTGGTCACTTTGACATTTGTATGGAAAAACGGCAAAACAGTGGATTTTTCTGATTGTATGTTAGGTAGTGGCATCAGAAATGGTATTTACAATCAGCTGAATGGAAATTTATCAGTTCCAAAGGTCAAGGTCATTTACCGACCTTTGTCCAGGACGGCTCAGATTCAGTATTTTTATCTTCTTCTTCACTTAAACTACTTGACCAATTGAAAGCAAATTATATGTGGAGCCTCTATGGAATGGGGGAACGAAAGTTTGTTTGTATGGACTGGGTCACATGACCAATATGGCCACCATGCCCATATAAGGTAAAAACCCTTAAAAATCTTCTTCTCAAGAACCGAATGGTCGATGATCTTGAAACTTGGTATGCAGCATCAGGGACTCTGGCCTTACCAAGTTTGTTCAAATGATGACCTTTGGTTGACCTTGACCTGTTTTACGTCAAGGTCAAATTTGGTCACTTAGACATTTGTTTGGAAAAATGGCAAAACACTAGATTTTTCTGATTGTGTATTAGCTAGTGGCATCAGAAATGGTATTTACAATCAGCTGAATGGAAGTTTATTAATTCCAAAAGTCAAGGTCATTACTGACCTTTGTCTTGGATGGCTCAGATTCAGTATTTTTATCTTCTTCTCCAGTAAAAGAGCTGTGCTGATTGAAACCAAATTACATGCAAAAACCTCTATGGGGGTAAGGCAACTATACATTATTCATGGTATTGTTGTCACATGACCAAGATGGGCACCTTGCCTGTATATGGTATAAACCACATGACCTCTGGTGAGCGTAGTGGCCCATGGGCCTCTTGTTTCCTATTGGTTTCATTCGGCAGCAGGGCTTGAGATGTCATTTCATCACAATCCACAGAATCGGAAGCAATGTCTCCAAAATGATCTAAACAGTCTTGAAGGGGATTTTAAAGCTCATTTCAAACAAATATACCAAAGGGGTTGACCAGTACAGTGCACAGTCTTCTGTCAGAAACTGACAGCTACCAGAAGGGTGAGAATGCTAGCATGCTATGTATAAAGTGTTAGTTTCCTGTAAAACCTGGAAGGGAGTCGAGATCTGGGACATATTGCCAAGCAGTGCAGACCCAGTTCAGACACTGCTCAGGGTCTAAACTGTTGGCTTAAAACTCTGGAAATGAAGGGTTGTTTAAAACCATCTAAGCTTCACTTCAGGACTACAGTGGAATTCCGCTATTAAGACCATTAATTTAGACTTATTCTCCTTTTAAAACATATATAAACATTCTTTCATGGAAATTGATCATGAAATCTTTTCTACGGTAATTCTCTCCCTTCTGCTGATTCAAGAAGGGCAGTTGTCAGTTCCTGGCGAAAGAATGTGCACTATACTGGTTAACAGCTTACGTATAAGCCTGCCCAGAAAAATTGTGGATAGGTAAACTGACCGGCTCAAAAATGACCTAAATAGTGTTGACTGGGCCGTTATGCTCCAATTCAAAGAAACAAACAAACAAAACATATTTAAAAGTTTTAGTTTTTTTTTCTTTGTGTTTCCTACACCAACTATCCTGGACTAGAAAGAGACCACCTTTGGAACTGTTCAAAAGTGGTCTTAAGACCACTTTTGAACAGTCCCAAAGATGGTCTTAATATAGAAATTTTACTGTATTTTCCCAGCCTACACTCATAAGTGCAGCCCCCGCCCATGGAGGCTTGAAGAAATAAATGGGCTGCATGATGCTTCCACGCAGAACTGAATCTGACTACACATGAGTACTGGTAAACTGCTTAGAGGATCTAAGCTTGCCCAGGCAAAGCGGTGCGAGTCGGACCGTCCATGCTTATAAACTCCTTTTGGTTTCATTGGGCGGCAGGGCTTGAGATGTCATTTCATCTCAATGTCGTGTAAAAGTCCCACAAAATTGGAAGCAACATCTCCAAAATGACCTATATAGTGTTGACGGGGACGTTAAACATCAAATCAAACAAACAGTCACTCATAAGCAGTCACTGTTTTGATTTCAAAGGGCTGTATCACTGAAAAACAGTTGTGAAAAAATATGTCAAATGCATTCATTAATGAAAACGCTACAATTGAATTGTGCAGGCATATCTTTTTTTAAACAGACAAAATTTCATACCACATATTAAATGTTTTACAGTAAGTTAATACTTGTGGCACACAGGAAAAGGATAAGAAAAGATCAAGTGCACACTTTTACACACTTATATGTGTAACTTCATGTGTGGCTACTGGCTACTCAATAGCCATATTTGACTGTAAGTTTCAAGGAATTACTTGGAACTCCTTCCTATATATACTGCAGCACCCCCTCACGAGGATTATGTGGCGAGTTATGGCCCTTTGAAAATTGGGCATTTTAAGTTTGTAAGCAAGATATCTAAAAACCTGTATAAGCTATTTCCTTGGAACGGGAATGAGATCAACTTCTGAAAAAAAAAATCTGAAATTCATCACGTGAACAAGTCCGTGAAATATACACCCCCTTACACCCCACTTTGTATGGAGAAAACTGGGGTTTACAGGGTAAACTTTTTTCTGATTTTTACTCCCAAGACATAGGTTGTGGGTACTCGTTAGAACCGCCTCATTGAGGCAGTTCTAATGAGCAACCGTAACCTATATTTGCAGTATAAATGAGAAAAATATCATTGATTTTCATCCAAAAAGTAGCTATTTTGGAGATGTGAAAAAAAATGCACTTTTTGCACGGGTGTGTTATCGTAGTGTTTTGTTCTTGAGTTATGGCCCTTTGAAAATTTAGGCATTTTAACTTTGTAAGGAAAGTATCTCTAAAACTATTTGACCTATTGTCTTGACATGGGACCTGATTAAAGTTTGAAAAAAAATCCGAAATTTTCTTCTTGAGTTATGGCCCTTTGACCAATTTGTCATTTTAACCTTGTAAGCAAGATATCTCGAAAATTGTTTAAGATTTTGCCTTGAAACTTGACAGGCTGATAGAGAAAGATAAGTAAATGGCCTCATTAACTTGTTAAAAAATCTGAAATTTTTTTCTTCATTTATGGCTCTTTGAAAATGTTTGTCATTTTAAACTCGTAAGCAAGAATTAGATATCTTAACACCTCATATTGCCTTAGAATTTGACTGGCAGCTGGGGAATGATGGGTAAATGTCCTGATTAACTTTTGAAAAAAATTCTAAAATTTTTTTTCTTGAGTTATGGCCCTTTGAACAATTTGGCATGTTAAATTTGTTAGCAAGCTAATCTGGAAAACTGTTTTAAGCTGTTGTCTTAAAACTGGACAGGTTGATAGGGAATCCTGATTAACTTTTGAAAAAATTATGAAAATATTTCTTCCGGTCCCATGGCTCAATCCCACAATATCTGATATATCGTCAATCGTTTTCCATCGATCAGAAGAAATGGCGCTCTTCACTTTGTCAATGCTGCAGTAATTCTGTGGTCTACCGCTTCTATTATCGTCCTTAGTGTCATCACGACCATCCCGAAAACGTTTGTGCCAATCAAAAACAATCGTCCTCGAACACTTCTTTACTCTATCATTCTGATTTAAAAATTTCCAAGTGTCTGTTGGTGTCATTCCAGCCCTCGCACAGAATTTAATGACTGCGCGCTGTTCCGTTCGATCAATTGATGTCGACGTTAAATCCGTTAATTTTTACGCGATGACATTGTTTTTTTTAAGTTGTTTTGAAATGGTGTCGTGACGTCATATGAAATTTCACGACGAAATAGCGCCAAATTCATGAAAGAAATGGTGCTAAGTACAGGGGGTAAAACTCTGACTTGTCAACTAATTTGAAGTGCTCCGTAGCGGTGTTAATAAGTAATGATAAATGATTTGTTAAAAAGAAATACTGGCGCAATGTCAATAAAATGTTATGAAGTTTCCGCAATGAAATCAAAATATTTGCATGGCTAGTTTCAACATGGTCGGAAAAGTGTGATAGATGACCAGTCCGGGAACTTTTTGACTGCACCTCTTACATCAGCCAATCAAGTGACATTGGTTCAAGTGTAAAAGGGTGAAGGTCATGGTGACCTACATTTCACGGTCCAGTGATTTTGCCTTATAGCCTGAAGTCTATTTGTTGGAGAAATGTCATACCTGGGATATTAGTTCCATGTGACTCCACGATTGACCTCAAAATATATAAAGGTCACTGTGACCTATATTTCATGGTTCAGCGATTTTGCCTATTATCTCGAATACTATTTGATGGAGAAATGTCATACCTGGATTATTAGTTCCATGTGACCCAATAATTGACCGCAAAGTATATCTAGGTCATGGTGACCTACATTTCACGGTCCAGTGATTTTGTCTATTATCTTGAATACTATTTGATGGAGAAATGTTATACTAGGGTTATTAGTTGCATGTGACCCCATTATTGACCTCAAATTATATCTAGGTCACTGTGACCTATATTTCATGGTTCAGCGATTTTGCCTATTATCTCGAATACTATTTGATGGAGAAATGTCATACCTGGATTATTAGTTCCATGTGACCCAATAATTGACCGCAAAATATATCTAGATCATGGTGACCTACATTTCACGTTCCAGTGATTTTGTCTATTATCTTGAATACTATTTGATGGAGAAATGTTATACCTGGGTTATTAGTTGTATGTGACCCCATTATTGACCTCAAATATATCTAGGTCAGTATGACCTATATTTCATGGTTCAGTGATTTTGCCTATTATCTTGAATACTATTTGATAGAGAAACGTCATACCTGGATTATTAGTTCCATGTGACCCGATAATTGACCGCAAAATATATTCAGGTCAGTGTGACCTACATTTCATGGTTCAGTGATTTTGCGGATTATCTTGAACACTATTTGATGGAGGAATGTCATACCTGGATTATTTATTCCATGTGACCCCATGATTGAGCTTGAATTATATCTCGGTCAGTGTGTCCTATATTTCATGGTTCAGTGATTTATCCTATTATCTTGAATACTATTTGATGGAGAAATGTCTCACCTGGATTATTAGTTCCATGTGACCCGATGATTGACATAGAAATATATCTAGGTCCTTGTGACCTTTTTTCATGGTTCAATGGTTTTGCCTTATAATTCAGACACAATTTGATTCTGAAATGTAATATCTGGAATATATGTTCCATGTGACCTGATTATTGATCTCAAATATATCAAGGTAAGTGTGACCTATATTTCATGGTTAATAAATTTTACCTTATATCTTGAATTCGCGAAACAGGCGAGCTATGCTGTCATGCGACAGCTCTTGTTTTTACATTACAATAAATAACTTGTGTTTTACAATCGCATCTTTCATATCCATTACGATAACACACCCGTGTGACATAGTGCATTTTTTCACATCTCCAAAATGGCTACTTTTCTGAAGAAAATCCATTTTCTTATTTTATACTCCAATCATAGGTTCGTTAGGACCACCTCATTGAGGCGTTTCTAACGAGTATACACAACCTATGTCTTGGAGCAGAAATAAGCAGAATAATGCATACCCCATAAACCCCAATTTTCTCTATATAAAGTGGGGTTTAGGGGGTCTTCATTACACAGACTTGTTCACGTGATGTGTAGACTATTAACCCTTGTCCTGCTAATCCTGGATATGACGAAGCCATCTGATCAGGATCTACATTGTTTGCCATTCAGATTGTGAATTTGTTGCAATAATTTGTATCAAGCAATCTGATTGGTTGATAATCGGTAGTGGGTGTGGCATATATGAATATTCAGCAGGACAAGGGTTAAGCATTTTTCAGCTGATTTTTTCCTCATATTTTCCTAGTTGCTGTTAAGACCACCTTTGTAAATTAAGAGTAATACTGCTTTAAAAAGCTTATTTAGTAGGTTGCAATTATTCTTTCTTTGTGTTTTCAGCATACAGTGTCCTCTGGACAGAGACCTGTGACCTTTGGGACTGTTCAAAAGTGGTCTTCTAGACCACTTTTGGATAGCTCCAAAGGTGGTCTTAATATAGGTTTTTTACTGTAAACCCCAGTTTTCTCTAGATAATTTATAAAGCGGGGTTTAGGGGGTGTTCATTTCACAGACATGTTCACATTATGTAGTTAACAGGATGGCATTCTCTCACATAGATGTTTTTTTGTTGTTTTTTTTGGTTTGGGTTTTAGGCCCTTTCAAGATTATTTCACTCATATCGAGCCGATCGTTAATCATAGGTGGGCGAAAACCGGAGTACCCGGAGAAAAACCACCTGACCTTCCGTTGCAGAACTTGGCGTCTCACACCTCACATAGATGTACAGTAAAATTCCGATATTAAGACCACCTTAAATTAATTTTGGTCTAAAAAGCTTATTTTGAAGGGTGCATTATTCTTTCTTTGTGTTTTCTTCAAACAATGTCCTCTGGTCAGGGACCACCTTTGGGACTGTTCAAAAGTGGTCTTAAAGACCACTTTTGAATGAGACTGTTCAAAAGGGGTCTTGAAGACCACTTTTGAATGGGACTGTTCAAAAGTGGTCTTAAAGACCACTTTTGAACAGTCCCAAAGGTGGTCTTAATATGGGAATTTTAGTGTATTATTCTTATGTTATGTACGGTACAATTGACGGCCCCCGCCCATCGGGGCTTGAAGAAATATATAGGCTGCATGATGCTTCCATGCAGAGCTGAAACCGACCCGCACACGAGTACTAGTAAATCGCACAGTGGATCTAAGCCTGTCCAGGGAAAGCGGTGCGAGTCGGCCCACCCGTGCTAATAAACCCTATTGGTTTCATTGGGGGGGCAGGGCTCGAGATGTCATTTCATCTCAATATCGGGTTAAAGTCCCGCAAAACTGGAAGCAACGTCTCCAAAATGACCTTTACAGTGTTGACTGGGATGTTAAACCTTAAATCAATCCATCAAAATCTGCAAACAATGTCCTTTGGTCAGGGACCACCTTTGCGACTGCTCAAAAGTGGTCTCAAAGACCATTTTTGAACAGTCCCAAAGGTGGTCTTAATATGGGAATTGTACTGTATTATTCTAATGTTATGCAGAAGCCTCCGTGTTATAGTGGTTAAGCTACTCGCCTTGTAAACCAGGGATCGCAGGGTTGATCCCGGGCTCCTCCAGACTTTCGGATGAGTCTTTAAACTGAGGTCCCGTCTCTGTATGACCTTAGCTGTTGGTGGGACGTAAAACTCTAACACTCACTCACTCTAATGTTATGTACAGTACAACTTGTCTTAAGTTATGTGAACACAATGATAAACTGCCTGTTGTAGAAGAGTATATACAACTGTTTTTGAGTGATAGGTAATACATACAGTACAAGGAATTAGATCTTTTACTTATAGTTAAGATGCAAAATACAACACATATGTTTGCAGTGGATGCTGCTAGGAAGTTTAAAAAAAAATCAGTGTTTTTTTTTTTCTTTTCCTGTGTGCTTAAGGATGTGTTTTAAACAATAAAATGTTACTTGTCTCTATAGTAATTAGTTGGTGTATTAATTTGATATGATCTCTTGCAGTTTTGACCACAATTTTATTATGATTAATATCATCAGTGTCAAGGTACAAACTACCTTTCTCTCTTCTACCTGTGACTGTACTGTCTACTGAGTATTTCATGACTGCGTCACTGTCTTTTCTACCTGTGTGATGAGGAGATTGGAATACAATTGGAGATCAGTCTACAAATAAGTGTCTTCTGCAACAAACAGTGGAATTAACAAATTTGAATATTCATGAGATGGTTTTAAAATGAACCATACGGCATTAAGTCTTAAAACTTCTGTTTAAGTGAGAATAATTGATAAGATGTATAAAAGAGCCAGATTGTTCCATAATTTCTCAATTTTCTTGTCTTGTTTTCCGTCTTTGAGAGGAAAAAAATTATCACAATACTGAGAAAAAAAAATTAACAGCATATTGAATTACATTGCACTTTTTATCAGCTGGTGCTGTTTAAAAAATAGTTTGATTTGTTTGAATAACAGCAGTTGTAAATGGAACAACAAAAACTAAAGAAAAGATAAATTGTAGCTGTTTTTCACCAAAAACAAAAAAAGAACAATAAAAATTTTGTTTTACTCCATTTTTTTTTTATTTTTTTGACAAAAACGATTGGCAAAAAACATTAATAGCTTAGCGGGAGTTTTATAATTTTTTGCAGACCATAAAAATAATTTTGGCAGACGGCTATGTATAATGAGGCCTATCACGGATCATGGAGTGGAAATCAGACACGATGGTTCAGGTAAGAGTTTTTTTTTTTCGGAATATATGGTTTTGGATATAAACCCCAACCTCTTTATAACACTATTAATGTAGTCCAAAGCAGAAACCATGTTAGAACTTTAAAGACTGCCACGTTTTCTCAGTCACCAATAATCTCTCTTACTATAACATAAAAAATAAAAAGCCATTCATTCCACATTGAGATCCTTTTCTCACTTATTTATTCATTTATTTTATATAAAAGTTTGACTGGTGGCATATATCCAAACAAAAATGTATAGAGTATATAGAAAAATGACCATAAATGGTCATTTTTCTATATAATCTATACATTTTGGGGATCCATCTTAAACAATTTTATATCCAAAATCATGTTATAATGACCAGTGTTATAATGAGGTTGTGGTGTATAACATGGTTTAAAGATGGATACCAAAACATGTATAGATTGTATAGAAAAATAAACATAAAATATACTATATATTAATTATATTAGTGTTTGGACATAAAAAATGTTTTAACATGGTTACTACTTTGGATTCCGACACTAGTGTTATAAAGCGATTGTAGTGTAGCAGAAATCAACCTCTTTATAACACTGTTCATTATAACATAATGTTGGATATAACACTGTTTTGGATATAACATACACTTAAATTCAACTATTAAGACCACCTTAAATTGGGACTAAATCTGCTTTTAAAAGCTTATTGAGACGGTTTCAGTTATTCTTCCTTTGTGTTTTCTACACCCAGTGTTCCCTAGTGACAGACCACATTTGGGACTGTCCAAAAGGTGGTCTTAATATTGGAATTTTACTGTAGTATATAGATAGATCCTAACAATATTTAGATTACATAGAATGACCGTATGAAAATGATAATTTTTTCTAGAAACTTGTAATCTATGGATTATCTGAATTTCAGTGGCTCAAAGACCTTTGAAAATTTGTTCTAGACAGGGGTAGTTCCAGCCCTCAGTTTGGTCCATGAAAATTTGTTCTAGACGGGTAGTTCCAGCCTTCAGTTGGGGCCATGAAAATGTGTTCTAGACAGGGATAGTTCCAGTCCTCGGTTGGGGCCATGAAAATTTGTTCTAGACAGGGGTAGTTCCAGCCTTCAGTTGGGGCCATGAAAATGTGTTCTAGACAGGGGTAGTTCCAGTCCTTGTTTGGGGCCATGAAAATTTGTTCTAGACAGGGGTAGTTTCAGCCCTCAGTTGGGGCCATGAAAATTTGTTCTAGACAGGGATAGTTCCAGCTTTCAGTTGGGGCCATGAAAATATCTCCAAAATGGCTACTTTTCTGTGAAAATCCGTGATATTTTAATTATTTATACTGCAAACATAGCTTGCGGGTGCTCTAACGAGTACCCACAACCTTTGTCTTTTAGCAGAAATAAGAAAATAATGTCTACCCCCGTATACCCCAGTTTTCTCTATATGAAGTGGGGTTCAGAGGGGTGTTCATTTCACGGACTTTGTCACATGATGATAGGATGTTTTTTCGTTTTCTTTAAAATAGAGGTCTGTTGTTTATACTCATTAGAATCGCCTCGTCGAGGCGATTCTAATGAGTATACACAACATAGCTTTTGAAGTTAAAATAAGAAAACTTCAGATAATTCTTCTCCCGAATATATCAATATCTGCAGTTATGAAAATGTTATTTCCTATGGACTGGAAAGCAAGTTCTAAACAGCCATGGTAGATGAGCCATGGGTGTTTAAACCACCAACATTACACTGAAATATGGGTGTTGTTTAAGTGAGTGAGTGTTTGAGTTTTACATCCCACCAACAGCTAAGGTCATACAGAGACGGGACGTTGGTTGAAAGACTCATCCGAAAGTCTGAAGAAGCCCGGGATCGATCCTGCGATCCCTGGTTTACAAGGCGAGTAGCATATCCACTATGCCACGGAGGCTTCTGGGTGTTGTTTAACTAAAACATCCAATCTATAGTGTTATAAAAGAGTTTGTGGTATATTTATGAAATTTGTTTCTTTCTGTGTTAAATTGTGATTCTAATATATTTGGTAGAGAATTAATTCTTTAATATTCACAGCTGTCAGATAATATTTAGTGAAAAGGAAGAAATATTTTTATACTCATAGCAACAGATAAGGTAATTAACCCTTATTTTGCTGAATATTCATTTAAGCCACACCCATTTCTGTCTATCAACCAATCAAATTACTTGATGTAATTTGTTGCTACAAATTCATAAACTGAATGTCAAACAGTGTAGATCCTGATCAGATGGCTTCTTCAGAAGCCATCTGATCTGGATCTACAATGTTTGCAAAGATAGGGGTTGTTGTGAACAGCAAGATAAGGGTTAAAGGATAGTTTTTGTCAATTCTCCATAAAAATCTATGTTGTGGGTATTCATTAGAACTGCTGCCTCACCGAGGTTTATATGGAGAAATAAGGAAAACTATCCTTCAATTATCACAAAATACTTATCTGTTGAATGAAACATAAAAAAAGTATTATAACTATGATAGTTTGCTGTAAGATTCTTTTAACGCAGGGATTGACCAGAGACTCGGGTTATAACGGCAGTAATTTTTTCTCAAAACGTGCACTGTTTTGAAGAGTTTGTCACTATAAAGAATCCCAATACAGACATGTGCAACAATAACCCATTGTATTATAGTGGACTCTTCCATTGCTATATGTTGGATTAGTCCATTTATCATATAAGGGGTGTCAGGCCTATTTTTTCGTTTTTATTCTATTTTTGACGGAAAATTCTGATAGCAAATAGTGCAGGCGCTGATCAGACGCCACATTCTGCTGCGTCTGATCAGCACCTGCACTGTTTGCCAAGGTGCACCTTTAGGGGTTTCCCACATGCAATGGGATAATGCTTGTCTTTACGAAAACACACCTATTCAAATACATTGTAACTTTTACTGCCATAAAAAAACAATTTCTGATGAAAGATCGTGATATTATTCTTATTTCTGCTCAAAACATAGAATGTTGGTACTCGTTAGAACCACCTTGGCGAGGCGTTTCCAACGAGTACCCACAATCTATGTTTTTGAGCAGAAATTGGAAAAATAAATTATACCCCTGTAAACCCCAGTTAACCCCAGTTTTACTATATAAAAGTGGTTTTGAAGGGGGTCAAAATTATATAGGCGAGTTCTTGTGATGTAGTTAATTTGGATATAATTTAAGAACATTAAATTCTTACTGAGTTTTTTAGCGGCAGACTGATAGGTAGTTAAAGGCTTGCTGTTTTCTAATTTACGACAAGAAACACATTATGTGGATAGTTGTGGAAGTTCCTTGGTGAGGCGATTCAAACAAATACCCACAGCAGATGTTTATTGGCATATTTCATAGAGTAGTCTTGATTTTCTCTTAATCTCTTATTATAGCCCCGCTTTGAAAAAGTGGGGTGCCTTGGCTTCTGTAATTCTATAATTCCGTTATTCATGAGAACTCAAAAACCATTCGAGGTATTTTCATGAAACTTCACACAAATTTAAAGCACTATGAGATGATGTGCAGAGCGCATGAACCATAACTCTGGATTGCCTACTTTTGGAGTTATTGCCGTTTTAACATTGAAAAATGGCAACCGTAATTCTGTTATTCATGATAACTCAAAAACTATTTGAGATATTTTCATGAAACTTCACACAAATGTAAAGCACTATGAGACAATGTGCAGAGCGCATGAACCATAACCTTGGATTGCCTACTTTTGGAGTTATTGCCCTTTGAACATTGAAAAATGGCTATTTTAACCTTGTCCGCGTCATAACTCAAAAACCGTTTGAGGTATTTTCATGAACATTGCCCTTTGAACATTGAAAAATGGCACTTGGAATAAACTCAGTACAGTAAATAATTCGAGCCTGAAAACATTTTTTCTTTTCTGATAGCGCTTTAGCGGGGCTATAGTCAGATCCTCTGACAGTTCTAGTTCAAATTGTCCTTACATTTCGAAAACATGTCTATTCACATGTATTGAAAAATTTACCACCTAAAAATTTAAGTTTTCTGATAAATACATATTTCTGCTCAAAAAAATTAAAATAAAAAAAAAGAAGCTCCTTTAGAACCACCTTTGTGAGCTCCCGTGTAAACTCTAATTTTACTATATACAGTAAAATTCCGCTATTAAGACCACCTAAAATTAAGACTAAATCTGCTTTAAAACCTTAATAAGTAGGTTTTAGTTATTCTTTTCTTGTGTCTTGTGCAGACATTGTTCTCTAGTCAGAGACCACTTTTGGGACTGTTCAAAAGTGGTCTACTTTTACTGTATTATATAGGCTATTTTAGTGATGTCCTGAGTCTATATAAACATTTTTGTCACTAATGTCAGTATAACCCATTGTAGGTGGGGTAACCCCTAAAAGGGTACCTTGGCAAACAGTGCAGGCCCAGATCAGACGCTGCAGAATGCGGCATCTGACCAGACCCTGCACTATTTGCTGACTGAATTTTCTGTCAAATATAGAATAAAAACGAAAAAAAAATAGGTCTGACACCCCTTATATGACAAATGGACTTGTCCAACGTAGAGTAGTGGTAGAGTCCACCAGTATACAATGGGTTAAAGAAGGTTGACTGTGATTGTACTTATCTGTGTATTGTTTTATGAATAAGATGTGTTGCATGGGCGGGGGTGTTGTGTCATGGTCAAACAGTTCTCATAATTTTGATAATTTGCACAGATTTTAAGAATACTATTTTGGAATATGATAGAAGCATACAGCTTAAATTGTCATTATTTATGTGATTTTATCCCTTTATATACACATTCCTTACCTTGCCGTCAATCTGTGTCTTAGATAAATAATGTGAACCCTAAAAGAAAAACAAAAGAATTTTAAGACAGCTGCATTTAGTTACTAAAGTTACCTGCTACTTGATGGATATAATGGACATACATGCATGTTTGTTTGTTTGTTTGATTTGAGGTTTAACATGAGTGAGTGAGTTTTAGTTTTACGTCCCACCAACAGCTAAGGTCATACGGAGACGGGACCTCGGTTTAAAGACTCATCCGAAAGTCTGGAGAAGCCCGGGATCGATCCTGCGATCCCTGGTTTACAAGGCGAGTAGCATAATTGAGGTTTAACATCTCTGTCAACACTGTATAGGTCATTTTGTAGACATTGCTTCCAATTTTGTGGGACTTTTATCTGACATTAGGATGAAATGACATCTCAAGCCCTGTCGCCCAATTAAACCAATAGGGTTTATAAACATGGACGGTCGGACTCGCACCGCTTTGCATGGGCAGGCTTAGATCCTCTAAGCAGTTTACCAGTACTCGTGTGTGGTCAGATTCAGCTCTGCGTAGAAGCATCATGCAGCCCATCTATTTCTTCAAGCCCGGATGGGCGGGAGCATAGAAGGTTGACTGTGATTGTACTTATCTGTGTATTGTTTTAGGAATAAGATGTGTTGTGGGGGCGGGAGTGTCATGTCATGGTCAAAGCTAAAAGAATAAACAGTTTTCATAATTTTGGTATTTTGCACAGCTTTTAAAGAATACGATTTTGGATTATGATAGAAGCATACAGTTTAAATTGTCATTATTGATGTGATTTTATCGCTTTATATACACATTCCTTACCTTGCCTACAATCTGTCTCAGAGAAATAAACATGAACCCTAAAAGAAAAAAAAAGAATTTTAAGACAGCTGCATTTAGTAATTAAAGTTACCTGCTACTTGCATACTGCACATTATATATACATCACAAATAAAATTTAACCCTTGTCCTGCTGAGCCCGGATATGCCTTATTTTCCAAACAATGAAGATCCAGATCAGATGGCCTCTGACGAAGCCATCTGATCAGGATCTACATTGTTTGCCATTCAGATTGTGAATTTGTTGCAATAATTTGCATCAAGTAATCTGATTGGTTGATAATCGGTAGTGGGTGTGGCATATATGAATATTCAGCAGGTCAAGGGTTAAACCATTCTTGCAATTTAAACTGTTTTTGCTTACAGAATTACATTCTCTAAATCCATTATGAAGTATCACCTCATAATAAGACCACTTTTTGAAAGTTCAGAAAGTGGTCTAAGTAGTTTGATTTCAATGTAAACAATATATCCAACACCATAAGATACGCTTGTGCAAGCTCCGAATAAGTAATGTGTGTTACTGAAAATTTTCACAGGATGTGATTTTCTATGGGTTCTATAAGGATGTTAGCATTCATCAGGAAAACATGTCTATATAATTTTGACCCCCTTGAACCCCACTTTCGTATAGTAAGACTGGGGTTTACAGGGGAAAACCTTATTTGTCTTATTTCTGCTCAACAATCTAGATTGTGGATACTCGTTAGAACGGCATCGATTTGGCAGTTCTAACGAGGACGCACAATCTATATTTTGAGCAGAAATAAGAAAAATATCCCAATTTTTCATCTTAAAATTTTAGTTTTTTCGGCGGTAAAGTTTACAATGTATTTATATAGGCGTGTTTTCGTAATGACATGCACAAAACACCTCTTTGACGCATAGTACATCATCATCTAAACGAGTCTGTGAAATGAACACCCCTCTAAACCCCACTTATGTAGAGAAAACTGGGGTTATGCATTATTTTTTTTTATTTCTGCTCCAAGTCAAAGGTTGTAGGTAACCGCCTCAATGAGGCAGTCCTAACGAGCACTCACAACCTATGTTTGCAGCTTAAATAGGACAAATATCAAGAATTTTCATCAGAAAAGTAGCCATTTTGGAGATGTGAAAAATTGTACTGTGCCCCATGGCAATTTTATCGTAATGTTCTTTGATAATTCCAAAGCCGTTTTTCTGATAAAAAATTGTCATTATTTTTATTTATATATACTCATATATACTCATATGTATTTATATATACTCAGAATGTTCACAATCTATGTTTTTGAGCAAAAGTAAGGAAATAATATTATACCTCTGTAAACCCCAGTTTTCTCAATATAATATAAATAGGGTTTAGAGAATGGGTCTTCATTCCACGGATGTATTAGCCTGATGGAATATCAAGTTTATATGTGTTACATACAGCTAGCTTTATCATCTTTTCATCTTTATTAATCCATTTAGGACCAGAAACTCCAAAATGGGTACCCTGGCAAACAGTGCAGGCCCAGATCAGACGCCGCAGAACGCGGCGTCTGATCAGGGCCTCCACTATTTGCTAAAAGTTCCGTCATTTTTCATATAAATTTTGATGAAAACACAACCTGACATCCCTAAATTTTGAAATTGACTCCTGCTATATATAAGGAGGAAGATTCCATTTGGTACTAAAAGGGTTAATTTAACCGTTCAAGTGCTGCAAAAAAATTCTACTCATCAGGTTAACAAGCGCGTGTAATGCATTACGATAAAACACCCATACGACATAGTGCATTTTTCACATCTCCAAAATGGCTACTTCTCTGATGAAAATCCTTGATAATTTTCTTGAAGATGCTCAAAACATAGGGTATTGGTGCTCATTAGAACCGCCTCAATGAGGCGGTTCTAATGAGTACCCACAACTTAGGTCTTGGAGTAGATAAGAAAATAATGAATACTCCCGTAAACCCAATTTTCTCTATATAATATATAAAGTGGGGTTTAGGGGGTCTTCATTTCATGGACTTTTTCACATGATGGAGCACCCCTTTAAACCCCTATATAGAGAAAAGTGGGGTTTACAGGGGATATTCATTGTTTGCCTAATTTTTGTTCAATAACATAGATTGTGGTTACTCGTTAGAACTGCCTCATTAACGACCAACAATCTATATTTGGACTTAAATAAGAAAAAATATTGAACTTTTTCACCTAAAAAAGGCCAGTTCTAGCAATAAGAAAGAGGCCAATTGAGCGCATGGGTGTGTTATCAGAATAGAAGAATTTTTTTCATCATTTTTCAGCAAAAACAAGTCTTGACATTACATTTGAATTGTCAGCTGGTAATGTCTTTTTAGCAGATGATTCACATGTAATGTCAAGCCTTGTTTTTGCTGAAAAATAATAAAAATGCTTTGAAAATGCCTTCAGCAAAACATTCTTATAGAGCTTGAAAAGTTAAATGCTTATACAGTAAAAATCCTAAAAATTTGGACACCTTGAGAACTTTGCTGTAATTCTCCTAAAATTTTAAGAAATTTGTTAAATGATCCAGAAAGAAGTCCAAAAAGTGTAGACGGAATGGCAAACAGTGTAGACCCTGATCAGACTGCTCCTGAAAGGAGCAGTCTGATCTGGGTCTGGACTGTTTGATTAGGCCTGTCTGTCCCAATACTTAAGATCATTACAGTAGTTGTCAACTTAACTCTCAGCATGCTCAGAGTCTGGATATATCTTTTTTGAAAACAGTATAGATCCAGATCAGCTGGCATCCGATAAGCCAGCTGATCAGGATCTGTATTTTTTCCACAATCACTGTTTGAATCCATGGTAAAAGTTGAAATCATCCAATAAAAATGGCTAAAAAATGGGGAGAAGTGCAGTAAATAGCAGAAAAAAATGGGTTTATCATATTTCTGGTAGAATTTGAGTTTCATTTTTTTTTTTTCACCTTTAACCCATGGTATATTAGTGGACTCTTCCATTGCTATATGTTAGACAAGTCCATTTGTCATATAAGGGGTGTCAGACCTATTTATTTCGATTTATTCTATTTTTAATGCAAAATTCTGTTAGCAAACAGTGCAGGCCGGCCCTGTTCTGCCACGTCTGATCTGGGCCTGCACTGTTTGCCAAGGTACCCCTTTAGGCGTTAATGCAGGGATTTTGATATTATACAAACATACCCCAGTGAAATTAACTATTATAAACAGCAGGGCAATGACATTCAGGTGGTCCTCGCAGTGCAGGACTTCTAGCAGGGCTGTGAAAAGTGAGAAGTCATTGTCCCCCCTATTCCCTGTAAGTGTGTGTGTGTGGGTGGGGGGAAGGGGACAGTGGTTACAAATGACTGGTGCGTAAATTAACCATTTTGGAGACATTAAAGAATTTGTTATGTTGCACAGATGTGATAACATTATGTACATTCACGAAAACGCGCCTATATAATTTTGAACCCCACTTCTATATAGTGAAACTGGGGTTACAGGTGTATACCTTATTTTTCTTATTTTTGCTCTAAAATATAGGTTGTGGGTACTCCTTAGAACCGCCTCGATGAGGCGGTTCCAACTAGCACCCACAATCTATATTTTGAGCAGAAATAAGAAAAATATCACAATTTTTTTGTCTTAAATTTTCTTTTTTTTCGTTGATAAGGTTTGCAATGTATTTGTATAGGCATGTTTTCGTAAAGTTTTTACGTAATGAGTATACTATGTGATATCACATAATACTTTATTTTATGTCTAACTGTAAGTTGTCTTCTTCTGAAAAAAATAGGTCAAGGAAGTGGATGATCTGTGTTTTCAGCTAAAATAAGGAAAACAATATATTATAACAGTTGAACTTCATTTGCTTGAACAACTGGACCAAGATTGTTCAAGTTATAGCCCTCGGGTCAAAATTGCCCCTGCGCCTGGCCCACTGGTTTTACATAGGCTTAATTATATATGGAAAAAGCTTTAAAAATCGTCTTGTCTGAAACCAGAAGGCCCAGGTCTTTGATATTTGGTATGAAGTTTCATCTAGTGGACCTCTACCAAGATTGTTCAAATTATAGCCCTGGGGCCAAACATTGCCCAACCCCAGGGCCCACTGGTTTTACAGAGGCTTATATAGGGAAAAAGCTTTAAAAATCTTGTTCAAATTATAACCCTTGGGCCAAAAATGCCCCCGCTCCAGGGCCAACTGGTTTTACATAGGCTAACTTTATAGGGAAAACCTTTAAACATCTTCTTGTCTGAAACCAGCCCTGGGGCCAAAAATGGTGCTGCCCTGGGTTTTACATAGGCTAATATAGGGAATACATTTAAAAATATTCTTGTCTGAAACCCAAAGGCTTAGATCTTTATTATTTGGTATGAAAAGTAGAAGTAAAACAAAGATCAGGAATTGATACAATTAACTTACTCCACCCATAAAAGACACCAAAGGGAAAGAAATACAACATTAAGCGACCAGACCATAATGGAAACCTAAACAAAGGAAGGCCATAAGGACAGTTACTTTCCCACAAAATGGCCATATGGCCATCCAAAATTAAAAGACACAAGTGATACACACAGTAAGTAACAAACAATAACATAAATAAATCGCCACAGAAGCTTCATCCAGGGACCTCTTCCAAGATTGTTCAAATTATAGAATAACGGCACAGCCAAGGGTCCACATGTTGACATAGGCTTATGTGGAGCGCTGTGGTGCAGTGGTAAAGCATCGTATTTGAGATCGAGAGGTAGCTGGTTCGATCCTTGCAAGCGCCAAAGATTGTTTCCTTGAGCAAGAGACTTTATCCACATTGCTTAGTACTTGTTCCTACCAAGGAAAAGAGGGCCACATGGAAGATCAGTGCTAGTACTAAATGTGTTACCCTCTATGAATAAGGTTGATTATTATTATTATTATTATTATTATTGTAGGAAAAACCTTTAAGAATCTTTTTCTTTGAAACCAGAGGCCAGGCCTTTTATGTTTGATATTAAGCTGAAGCTTTATTTAGTGGACCTCTACCAAGGTTGTTCAAATTATAGACCTGGGGCCAAAAATTGCCCAACCCCGGGACCCACGTATAAACCGCTTAGCTCAGGTGAGCGATATAGGACCATCATGGTCCTCTTGTACAGAGAAAACTGGGGTTTATGGGGTATACATTATTTTTCTTATTTCTGCTCCAAGACATAGGTTGTGGGTACTCGTTAGAACCACCTCATTTAGTACCCACTACCTATGTCTTGGAGCAGAAATAAGAAAAAAATCACATATTTTTCATTATTACCGCTCCATAAAAATTAGCATAAAAATTATCTTAAACCATCTTGGTTATGTGACTCCAATCCCACAAATAAATTTTCATTGCCTCATCCTATAGAGGCTCCACATATAATTATACCCACGGCATACAAAGTATGCTATTGGGGTATATAGTTTTCAGCCTGCCGTTCGTCCTTCTGTCTGACTGTCCATCCGTCCATCCATCCATCCATCTGTGTGTGCGTCTTTCTGTCTGTCCGTCCATTAAATTGGTTAAAGTTTTGCTTCAAAGTTTCTAAGAGATTGTATCTTCTGAACCCTTTGATAGATTTAGTTCATACTTACACTGAAGTTACATACTTGTCTAAAGATTTGATTGATGCATGTCCCACCCCCCACAGTGACCTTGAGGTCAAGGTCACAGACTTGGAAATTTTACATTTGGTTGAAATTTTATGACAAAGTTTATAGATACCTGTAGGTTCTGAACTCTAAGACAAATTCAGTTGATACTTGCATCAATGTTGCATACCAGTCCAAAGATTTCATGATGTACCGGTATGTCCCTTCCCCAACCCAAGGTGACTATGACTTCAAGGTCACGGACTTAGAAATTTTATATTTGGTTAAAGTTTTATGACAAAGTTTATAGATGCCTGTATGTTCTAAACTCTTAAGACAAATTCAATTGATACTTGCATCGATGTTGCATACGAGTCCAAAGATTTCATTGATGCATACTCCATTCTGCTGCTTCAGTAACATTGATGCCCCAACCCATTCAGTAACTTTGTTGCTCTCACTCACTTGGTCCATTTAGAAATTTTATGTTTGGTTTAGCTTTTACAAGCACATTTATAGATTCTTATAGCTTCTTGACTTCTTCATTCAATATTACATACAAGCTAGAAAGATATATCAGAGGGAGGCGCTGGCCGGGGGTCAACGTGGCCCACTGGTTGCTTGCTCTGGTTTGGTTACAATCAGCCCAGCACACTTTTAGTGGAGCAGATAAAACACTGAATCTGAGCCATCTGGGACAAAGGTCAGAAAATGACCTTGACCTTTGTAATTGATAAACTTCCATTCAGCTGATTACATTTAATATCCATTCTGATGCCACAGGCTATAGTAGAACCAGAAAATCCACTGTTTTGCCTTTTTTCCATACAGCTGTCAAAATGACCAAATTAATTACATTGATTTAAAAACTTCAAGGTCAACCAAAGGTCATCATTTGAATAAACATGGTAGGGCCCAAGTCCGCAATGCTTTTTATCAAGTCTGAAGGTCATTAGAATTTGGATCCTGAGAAGAAGATTTTTAAAGGTTTTTTCCATATATGGGCATGGCGACCATCTTGGTTATGTAACCAATTTTCCATGAACAAAAGTTTTCAACCCATGTTGGCTCCACACGTAATTTGGTTTCAATTGGCCTAGCCTGTTCTCAGAAGATTTCATTTGAAAATAAGATCCCAGAAGACGGATGATACCTATAAGGAGCCTTGGGCTGTGGTGAGCTAAAAACTACGTCAAGCAGAAATGTAGATCCAAAATACGCATACAGTCCTCTATCAGGTATAACACAGTTCTGAGTATAATAAGTTTTATGAATCCCCCTAAGTATACAGATTATACATGTATAGAAAAATGACCATAAATGATCATTTTTCTTTTTATCTATACTGTATATTTTGCTTTACATATAACAACATTGTTTAACTTGCAGTAATGATCCTAAGCTTTGGGACAGATAGGCCTAAGCAAACAGTGAAGACCCACATCAGACTGCCAGGCCTGCACTGTTTGCCATTCCGTCAGCACCTTTTGAACTCTTTGCTGGGTTGTGAAACAAATTGGTCAAAAGATTAGGTGATTTACAGCAATGGCAAGTCTTTAAGGTGTCCAGATTTTTACGATTTTTACAGTATAAACAGTTGGACCCCAACAACATATTCATATGTGTTATGAAGAGGTTGTGGTGTAAATTGATGTGCAGATATTTTGATGACATAAACTTAATTTCCCATTTCCCTGGTTATAGCTAATCAGAATCTCCACAGTGGTTACACTATTTTACCTTAAACTCTGACACTTCAAAAATCATTGGAAAAAAGTGTGTATTGTTTGTTTGATTTGATGTTTAACGTCCCTGTCAACACTATGTAGGTCATTTTGGAGACATTGCTTCCAATTTTGTGGGACTTTTACCCGACACTGAGATGAAATGACATCTCAAGCCCTGTCGCCCATTGAAACCAAAAGGGTTTATAAGCATGGACGGTCTGTCTCGCACGGCAGTGACTGGGCAGGCTTAGATCCTCTAAGCAGTTTACCAGTACTCGTGTGCGGGCCGGATTCAGCTCTGCGTGGAAGCATAGAAAAGTGTGTAAGAATTGCACTACGAGAAATGTCACACAAGTATCTTATCCTAATGAAAGACAGTGCTGGGGGTGGTGGGTGTGGATGAAGAATGATGTCTGCGACACTGTTTTTTTTTTTTTTTTTTTTTTACCACTGAAAAGGTTAACTCTTATCATGCTGTTCACGACAACCCCTATCTTTGGAAACAGTTTAGATCCAGATCAGATGGCTTCTGAAAAATGGCATCTGATCAGGATCTACACTGTTTGACATTCAGTTTATGAATTTGTAGGAATAAATTACATCAATTAATTTGATTGGTTCAAAGTTGGAAATGGGTGTGGCTAAACTGAATATTCAGCAAGAGAATGGTTAATTAAGGTTTTGGTGAAGCCCACCTGCAGTTATTTTTTTATGGCAGTATTTCTCTCAAAATGTTTGGCAGTATTTGTTCTCAAAATGAGTGAGTGAGTGTTTGAGTTTTATACCAACAGCTATGGTCATATGGAGAAAAGACTCATCCACAAGCCTGGAGAAGCCTGGGATCGATCCTCCAACCCCTGATTTACAAGGCAAGTAGCATAACCACTACACCACAGAGGCACCTGTGTTCTCAAAATGTTTGCCCTTTTTGTAAAGAATCTCAATACATACAATGGAGATAATTTAAGAAAAACTGACAAACTGATGGATAGTAAAAAAGCTTGCTGTATTCTCACTTACTACATGTATAAGAGAAGCCTCCGTGGTGTAGTGGTTACCCTACGCGCTTTGTAAACCAGGGGTCGCAGGATCGATTCGGGGCTTCTCCAGACTTTCAGATGAGACTTTAAACCGAGGTCCTGTCTCTGTATGACCTTAGTTAATTCAAACACTCACTACATTTATGTGTAGTTAATTCAAACACTCACTACATTTATGTGTAGTGAGTGAGTGAGTGATATTTGATAGAATTGCCTCAGTGAGGTGATTCTTACAAATACCAACAACATGCATTTAGTGGAGTATATTTCACGTAAGTAATATTCTTGGCACTCAGATTTCACTTAATATCCCTCTCATCTAGAGCTAAGGATTTGTTCCATTCAAATTGTCCTTGTCATATCAAATTTCAGTACAAAGACAAATGTAAGACTGTTTATGACTAATGAAAGGTGTACAGATTTTACGAAGCACAAAAGCATCACGTGAACAAGTCCGTGAAATGAACACCCCATAAACCCAACTTTATACAGAGAAAACTGGGATTTACAGGGGTATACACTATTTTTCTTATTTCTTCTCCAAGACATAGGTTGTGGGTACGCGTTAGAACCGCCTCATTGAGGCGGTTCTAACGAGTACCCACAACCTATGTTTGCAATATAAATAAGAAAAATATCAAATATTTTTGTCAGAAAAGCAGGCATTTTGGAGATGTGAAAAAATGCACTATGTTTTACGGGTATGTTATCATAATGAGTATGGCTGTAGCAAAAAAAAAAAAACACAAAAAAAAAAAAAAAAAAGAAAAGAAAATAAAACATGAAAAAGCAATATATATATATACAGTGTCACATTAATATTTTTTTTGTTCACTCTTTTATAACGTTTATGAGTTTAGAAACAGCTATTGTCTGTATATCTTCTGTATATATTCATTAATGGTTTAGATTACTTTTTGAATTTCTGTCTTAGTTCATATTACTTAAGCAAGCACTCGTAATATTGTATATATTAGGTGGCAAGAATCAGATTTCTTGCGGGATAAATGGCGTACAATCTGTCATGATTTGAACATTGGCACAAGAAGGCGCTCAATTCACACTTATTGGCATAATGGATATGTCTGATGTATATTCAGCAGGGGAGATAACTTTTGTGACTTCCTATTTGTTCTCCTGTCCACAAAACCTCTCTGAAGAAAGGCTTTTCTCTTTCTTTCTTTAGATACGGCAACACCCCTCTCACGAGGATTACGTGCAGGTGTACATTACATACACTCTAGCCCTTAAACCTTGTCCAACTGAACCCAGTATAGCTGCCCTATCTTTGCATCACGTGAACATGTCCGTGAAATAAAGACCCCCCTAAACCCCACTTTATACAGAGAAAACTGAGGTTTACGGGGGTAAAAATTATTTTCCTTATTTCTACTCCAAGACATAGGTTGTGGGTACTCGTTAGAACCGCCTCAATGAGGCGGTTCTAACGAGCACCCAAAACCTATGTTTGAAGTATAACTAAGAAAAATATCACAAATTTTCATCAGAAAAATTACCTTTTTTTGAGGTTTGAAAAATGCACTATATCACACGGATGTGCTATCGTTATGGCAAACAGTGGAGATCCAGATCAGGATCTAAATTGTTCTTCACCCTGTTTATGAATTTGTAGGAATGAACAACATTGTGTATGTTTTTGAGCAGAAATAAGAAAAATATTGCAATTTTTCATCTTAAAAATTTCGTTAAAGAACATCTTTTTCCATGGTAAAATTTACATGTATTTTGTATAGGCATGTTTTCGTAATGTAACACACTAAAAAACCTGCAAAAACTTTCTTGGTCCCTTAAAATTCTCCCAATCTTTTGTCATGTTTTTTATGCAAGAAAATAATGTTTCACTGTCCAATTTCAAAGTGTCTACAACTGACATCATAAAATGGTGGCTTTTTATCAGTGAGTTTTTGCAGATTTAATCACTATCCGTGTTAGAATGTTTAATAAACAGAATACAGTTGAAAATAAATGGAAAATGTTTTTCAATATTCAGTAAATATATTGTTTATAAACAAAATAGTCTTAAGTCAAAGTTCTGGGTGAGGACCATTTTTCCACTCAGCCTGCATTTAATTCAGAGGCAGTCAACCTGAACTGTGACCTTGAAACTTTGACCTATTTTTTCGAAAATTTAACAAAGAAATTTAACCTTGGCAATATTGCACGACCCGCAGAAAAAGCGCCCGACTGAAGTCGGTTGATTTTCTAAGAGTGCCCTAAAATCACCGTGTCAGTCTGTCTGTCCGTCCGTCCGTAACCCGTTCGTGAAAATCGGTGATAGTGATTTAACCGATTGGAATATTTAAATAATTTTTGGCATACTGATAGATATCATTGAATCTAACCAATGAACTTGCCAAATATTACATTCCATTTAGAATAGCCTCGCTGAGGCGAAAAATGTGAAAATTTTCAAACTGCTTCTCCTCGGAAACCATTGGGCTGGTTGAAGTCAAATTTCATATGGAGCCTCTATGGGATGGGTAAAACCAAAATTTGCTAATGGGGTCCAGGTCACATGACCAAAATGGCAGCCAAGCCATATATGGTAAAAACCCTTCAAAAATAGTCTTCTCCAGAACCACTTGGCAGATTTCCACGAAACTTGATAAATAGCATCTGGGACGTAGGCCCATCATAAATTGCTAAAATGGTGACCCTGGGTGGACCTTGACATTCTTTGTGCCTAGGTCAAACTTTGACACATATGATTTTGTATTGGAAAAGTAAGAATGCAATTTTATCCTGCAAACGATTCAGAATACAGTACTAAAGTATAAGATATATTTTTGCTCCTTACAATAAGGCGCATTTATTGGGGGAACCGTTTTAGGTCCAGGTCACATGACCAAAATGGCCGCCATATATGGTAACACTCATAAAGCTAAAAGCATCCGGTGGGTTGTGCACTTCAGCTGAAGCACTGGTTTCTAAAAGTATTTGGCCTAGCCTTATGAAACTTGACATACACCTGTATCATCACAAGATCTTCATTCTGACCCAAGGTCCCAAACTCTTATCATGCAATTTGATTGATTTATCTCCCTTTGTGATATGTGAAAAAAACCTATGAGCATGGCACCCGCTTGTGGTGCTCTTGTTCCACTCAGCCTTCATTTGATTCAGAGACAGTGGACCCACCAGTGTTGCCATGCTTTGATTATTGCAGTTGGTTGGTTGATTTGAGGTTTAGCATCCCCATCAACACTGTAAAGGTCATTTTGGAGACCTTGCTTCCAATTTTGTGGGACTTTTACCCGACATTGAGATGAAATGACATCTCAAGCCCTGCTGCCCAATTAAACTGATAGGGTTTATAAGCATGGACGGGCCGATTCGCACTGCTTTGCCTGGGCAGGCCTAGATCCTCTAAGCGATTTACCAGTACTCGTGTGCAAGTCGATTTCAGCTCTGGGTGGAAGCATCATGCAGCCCAACTATTTCTTCAAGCCCCGATGGGCGGGGGCCGGATTATTGCAGTACCTGAAAGTGGTGTTAATATCTCTTTGACGATTTTTCCAGATCCTCAGCTAGACGATGGTGATAATGATGATTTTGATGCATCTCACATATGTTGCATCATTTAATAAGAAATTAACAAATTTTTCGGCAGATCAAAAGCCTGTTGTAATACTTAATGAGTAGATGCACACAAAAGAGAAGAAAATTGACATGTGCAACCAGCGAAGACTCGGATCAAACTGTGCATAAGCACAGTCTGATCCAAGTCTTCTCTGGTTGCTCAAGTCATCCGCGGATTGTTGCACATCTATGGAGAGAGACAAATGAAGATATTAATTTGGCTGCATACGGTGTGCATGAATGTATCCTTGTCAGGTGTGCCACGTTGTACCTTCTCACCTGCAGAGGCTCAAATAAACATGCAGCAACTCTTGTCAAAGACATTGGTTGTACAGCACCAGTTATTAGACATAAGTAACTGCTATTTATTTGTAATTAAAAGAACATTGAAGCTCACTCCAAAAAGGATTCATTTACATGTAATGAGTTTTTGAACAGATATTTAAAACCGAAGGCTTGATGCTTGCTTCTAACATGATAGTTATTACTTTTGAAATATATGTAATGACTGATATAATGTATGTGTATATTTGCTTCATCCAAATAGGAGCCGCATCCTGCAAAAAAGGTGTCCACGGACATTTGGGCAGAGTGCCCTCAAGCTTGTCTGTTTGTTTGATTTGTGGTTAAATGTCCCCATCAACACTGTATAGGTCATTTTGGAGACGTTGCTTCCAATTTTGTGGGACTTTTACCTGACAGTGAGATGAAATGACATCTCAAGCCCTGTCGCCCAATGAAACCAATAGGGTTTATAAGCATGGATGGTCCGACTCGCACCGGTTTGCCTGGATAGGCTTAGATCCTCTAAGCGGTTTACCAGTACTTGTGTGTGGTCAGTTTCAGCTCTGCATGGAAGCATCATGCAGCCAATCTATTTCTTCAAGCCCCGATGGGCGGGGAGCCGGCCCACAAGTCAGCCACGCATGCATTCTGTCAGAGAATAGCTTTCTTGGTCTGTACCAAGAAGCTTTAAGTCAAGGGGCCACATGAATCATCGCTGATATCTATAAGCATGGTATTGTTGCAGCGAAGTTGTAACCCATTGCAGGCAGGAAATGCCTAAAGGATTATCTTGGCAAACAGTGCAGGCCCAGATCAGATGCAGCAAAATGCTGCGTCTGATCAGGGCCTACACTGTTTGCAAAATGTTCAGCCATTTTCCAAATAAATTTTGAAGAAAACACAACCTGACACCCTTAAATTTTGAAATGGACATGTGCCATGTATGTGGAGGATTCCATTTGGTACAAAATGTGTAAATACAAGTGCATTTGTGTAGCCTGACCTGAATCGTTTTCGCTTGTCTGCAACACGCATGACAGGCTGCTCATACAAAACAGATCTGGGTGGGGCCAGTTACAGTGTTCAATCTAGGCTGCACCATCGCCCCATGGTCCCGCTTTTTACATGAGTGGCGCACAAGAAATATTTAAATGGGCCTTTGGGCACACTGTAGAATTTAGTGACTGTTTCTACTGGAGTTTATTTTTGCGATTTTCACATGTTTTTTCCGCTGTCTTACGGAGCTCTTGTTAACATTATGCAAACACACCTATACAAATACATTGCCACCTTTATCGCCGAAAAAAATGAAAATTTTATGATGAAAAATTGTGATATTTTTCTTATTTCTGCTCAAAATATAGATTGTGGGCACTTGTTAGGACCGCCTCATCGAGGCGGTTCTAACGAGTACCCACAATCTATATTTTAGAGCAGAAAGAAGAAAAATAAGGTATACCCCCGGAAACCCCAGTTTTAATATATAAAAGTGGGGTTCAAAGGGGGCAAAATTATATAGGCGTGTTTTCGTGATGAGCTATAATGATCCTTTGAATTGGGTCTCCCAAGATACAGTTTCAAGATGAAATAAGACAATTATCAAAAATATATTTATATTGGCAGTTATCTTAATTATTTCTTAGGGATTCAATAACGAGGTTGAAATGAGCCATTGGTGTTTGAGCCATCAAAGTTTCTCTGTATTCTGCAATTCACTTGAAATTTCTCTGCAAAAAAAAATAAAAAAATAAAAAATTTGATTGTCAAAGATGGGGAGTCCATTCACATGAAATCCAAAGCCTTTATCTCTTTTAAAAAATAAGCAATCAAGAAAGAAAAATGTTTGTCATCTGCATAGAACATAGAATTTTCTACAGCATTTTAAACATCACGAAAACATGCCTATATAATTCTGACCCCCTTGAACCCCACTTTTATATAGTTAAACTCTGGTTGACAGGGGTAAACCTTATTTTTCTTATTTCTGCTCTAAAAATATACACAGTAGGTCCCACAGCCTATATTTTGATCAGAAAAAAGAAAAAAATATTACAATTTTTCATCTTAAAATTTTCATTTTTTCAGCGATAAAGGTAAAAATGCTATGTATTTGTATAGGCCTGTTTTCATAATGGATTAGTCATTCAAGTGCAGACCACATGTTCAAAGTATTCTTTTCCAAGTTTTTTTGAGAAAAAGGATTTGACATTTCATGCTTCATTAGAGCATCTGAACCCTGATCAGGCATTATATGTAACCTTTGGTGGCTCAAACCTTTCTCAAACAAATTTTCATGGTTCCAAAATTGTTTGCGGCACAGTAAATTCCACTATAATAAATTATTGCTTTCAACATGTTTCAGGCAGAATTTGTGTATATTTTGTCAAAAAAAAAAAAACGTGTTTGAATGATCTGATCAGTAATTGTTTACTTTTGATGTCACGGCAGGGCTTGAGATGTCATTTCATCTCAAAGTCCCCAAAAATTGGAAGCAGTGTCTCCAAAATGACCTAAATAGTGTTGAATGGGGAACATTAAACCTCAATTAACCCATTCAGTACCAGAAACCCCTAAAGGGGTACCTTGGCAAACTGTGCAGGCCCAGATCAGATGCCGCAGAATGCGGCGTCTGATCAGGGCTTACACTCTTTACATGCAAAAAGTTAAGCCATTTTCCAAATCAATTTTGAAGAAAACACAACCTGACACCCCTAAATTTTGAAATGGACTCCTGCTATATATAAGAAGAAAGATTCCATTTGGTACAAAAGGGTCAAAACAAAACAGTTAAATACTTCTGATGTCAGTACCGCCCTTAATTTCTCTTACAAGCTTTGCATCTCGATAACAACTCCGTAAGACCCCCCTAAACCCCACTTTATATAGAGAGAAGTGGGGTTTACATAGGTATACATTATCTGCTTTATTTTTTGCTTTTAAACATAGATTGTGGGTACTCGTTAGAACCGCCTCATTGAGGCAGTTCTAACGAGTACCCATAATCTATGTTGAAAGCAGAAATAATAAAGATGTTATCATTTTTACCTAATATTTATCATTTTCTGACACCATTATTTCTTACGGACATATTTTCCTTATGGTAGCGCAGTGGATAGAGTGCACTGCAGGACTCTGAATCAGTGGGTTATGATTTCAAGTCCTGGTGGAGGAACAATTTTTTTCCCCATTTTTTTTAGCTCACCAGAGCATTTTCTAAATTCTAAACCATTATGTCTCTATCCCTCTTGATAAGATGCATTTATTGATACCAACCAGGGCTCCATTTGGTCCATGCCCCACCCCTCTACTTTATAAAACACCTAATATTTCAGATACAGAGTCTACATGGGTGCACATTTGGGTATGGGGTTTGTTTTGGAGGCTTTATAATTGGTAGATTAAAATTGTATCATGTTAAAATGCATGGCTGCAATTGGGAAGTGCCCATCTGAGCTCTTGTTTATGAAATCGGGCTCTTTAGTTTGTTTGCTTTGGCAAGTTAAGAGTTTCCATTGACTTATAATGGGGAAAATTAAAAAAAATGACATTTATGCCTTTCAAGATATTTTGTCAAACTTTCATAGAAATGTTCCTTAAATAATGTTCTTTTAAGGCCTACTGGTTGCCACAGATGGGAAATTGCCAATTGTCATTCTGTTGTCTTGCAACAACACATTCAAGCGACATCAGACCTCATGAAGCTACTAGGCTGATTGGGTCCTGATTTTATCTTTAGTATCCTTGGGCGCAGGGCTTCTTCCATGGTTAATTAAAATACATTGCTGCCCCCCTGACATTACGAAAACACGCCAATTGATACAAATACATTGTAAACTTTATCGTCGAAAGAACAAAAATTTTAAGATGAAAATTATATTGTGGTATTGGTTAGAACGGCCTCATCGAGGCGGTTCTAACGAGTGCCCATAATCTGTATTTTAGAGCAGAAATAAGAAATATTAGATTTACTAAACCCCAGTTTTACTACATAACAGGGGGGTCATGGGGGTCAAAATTATATAAATGTGTTTTCGTGTTGCGCTCTGGTGAGCAGTGGCCCATTGGCCTCTTGTTATTCTTTTCTTGTTTTTTTTTTTTTTTTTTTTTTATTCATTCTTAAAACATATAAACAGTTATTATTCCTTGTAGATTTTTTTTGTGTCAGATACATGTATATATTTTGTTGTTCTTTTTTACACTAAGTTAAAGGCTTTTTTCAGGCTTGAAAAAAGGATTTCTTGTTGATTTGTTCCAATAAGGATACTTTTTATGCCCCTGGAATTTTTTTTATCTCATGACCTTGACCTTTGATCTACTTTTTGGACGGGATTTTCAAGGAAAAATTCGTCCTTTATAATAATGATGTCCGTGCGGGCGGGCGTCCTGGTTTACCTTTTGGTTAACCCTGAAAAACCTGTCCATAATAATGTTGGACGGGTTTTTCAGGGAAAAAATTCTGTCCTTTAGAATAGCAATGTTCGTGTGGGCGGGCGGCCGCGTCCCGGTTTACCTTTTGGTTAACCTTTTTTTCAAAGTTATGTATTACCTTTATTATCCACTGGATTGCTTTCATATATTAGGACTTGTTTAATTGGGGGGTTCACTTTCATATGCAATCCATTTTTTCCACCAAGGAGCAACATTTTTGTGGGAAATCGGCATTTTTGGAAACTTATATAATTTTTCAATTTAAGGTTTCCTTTTTGGTTAACCTTTATTTCAAGGTGATGTATTACCTTTATTGGACGGGTTTTTGGAAGTTTTTTTTTTCAAGGAAAAATTCCGTCCTTTAGAAGAGCGATGTCCGTGTGGGCGGGTGGCCGCGTCCCGGTTTACCTTTTGGTTAACCCTGAAAAACCGGTCCATAATGCCAATTGGCATTTTTCTTGTTTCAAAATTGTAATTTGGGCATAACTTGTGAATGGCGCTGTCCAGGGGCATCAGTTTTTCACAAACACATCTTGTTAGTACTCTTTCAACTGCTGTAGTCTGTAAAGCTCTTTGACATAAGAATATGGCTTTTTTGGACAAAACCGGCAAAACTGGAATTTTATTTGTTAAAGATCAAACACGTGAAATGAGATTCTTGTTCAGTGGTTCTTAGGTTTACTATCTTCTTCTCTTTCAAAATGGGTACCCTGGCAAACAGTGCAGGCCCAGATCAGACGCCGCAGAACGCGGCGTCTGATCAGGACCTACACGGTTTGCAAAAAGTTAAGACTTTTTTCTAATAAATTTTTAAGAAAACACAACCTGACACCCCTAAATTTTGAAATGGACTCCTGCTATATATAAGGAGGAAGATTCCATTTGGTACAAAAAGGGTTATTCACTGCAGCCACCCATCCATAATGCCATAATGTCTTGTTAGGAATAAATTACATTAAGTAATTTGATTGGTTGATAGTTAAAAATGGATGAGACAAAATTAATTTATTCAGCAGAAGAAGGAATAAAATCAGAACAACTGACTAATATTCATTTAAAAAAACACGGCTATACAAATATATTGTAACCTTTATTGCCGACAAAATGAAAATTTTAAGATGAAAAATTGTGATATTTTTCTTATTTCTGCTCTAAAATATAGATTGTGGATACTCGTTAGAACCGCCTCATCGTGGGCACTCGTTAGAACTGCCTCGATGAGGTGGTTCTAACGAGTACCCACAATCTATATTTTAGAGCAGAAATAAGAAAATAAGGTATACACTAGGAAACCCCAGTTTTACTATATAAAAGTGGGGTTCAAGGGGGGTAAAAATTATATAGGTGTGTTTTCGTGATGTTTGCCATTCCATCTTTCCTTTTTGGACTCCTTGCTTGACTGCGAAACAAAATTGTTAGAATTTTAGGAGAATTACAGCAAGTCCTCGAGGTGTCTGTCAAATTGTAGGATTTTTACGGTAGCATTTCCTTTAGAGTTGTCAGTATTACCCTTAAGACACCGAGAAAAAGCTACATCTGAAAACGTCTTCTGCTTATGTTGTTTGCTGATTTTTTTTGCAAACTTTTTAAAAATATTTTTGCATATAGGCAAGCAGTGTGGGCCCAGATCAGACTGCTCCTACAGGAGAAGTCTGATCTTGGTCTATACTGTTTGCAAACAATTACTTATAAGGTGAATGGCAGACGGCAATTAGCAGACGACAATTGTCGTGATTGGCATTTATGGTTTAACCCTTTACCACTCAGATACGTGTTTTTACGTGTCTGCACCCCCCCCCCCCCCATTTTAAGCCCCAGAAGCACCTAAATCCTGCATTTCTACCCCTGGATAGTTATGTTTGCATTAGGATTTGTTGGGCAAAAAACTGACCTGTTTTTTCGCGCGCCTCCCCACTAAAAATATTCTGGGGGGATTGAAGGGGGGCAACGCCCCCCTCACATCCCGAAAAATTTTGGGTGTATGGCCCAACCGGCCGCTAAAATTTATATCTGAGGGTGTCTGGGGTCAAAAATGCCTGAAAATTGATGCTAATAAAACATGCTGCAAACAGTGAAAATGGCCAGTGCCAAACACCTTAATTGTTGCCTTGACAGCTGTGTGAAGATTAAAATGTGGTCAAAAATTCATGTGAAAACACACTTTTTGCCAACTTTGAGATGCCCCCTCTTTACCATGACAACACTGATCATGTCATGAAAGGTTGCATTTGAAAGGCTACTGCTCAATGAACATTCATACCGAGTTTGGTGTAAAACAGACCATTCATTATGAAACAATGGCTAGTTGAAGTTGCTGTCAGGTGCAACACTGTGAAAATCAGCGAAATTCACAAAATCCCTGAGTGGTAAAGGGTTAAGCCTTGTCCTGCTGAACCAATATATGCACTACCTTTTGCAAACATTGTTGGCTTCTGAAGAAGCCATCTGATCAGTATCTACATTGTTTGACCTTCAGTTTTTGAATTTTTAGGAATAATTTTAATCAAATACACTAAAATTCTGCTATTAAGACCAGCTAAAATTTGGACTAATTCTGCTTTTAATCCATATTATGCCAATCACGACAATTGTCGTCTGCTTTGCCGTCTGCTGGTTACCTTAAAAGTCATTTTTTTGCAAACAGTGTGGATCCAGATGAGCAGTCTGATCTGGGTCCCGAGAGCAGTGTGATCTGGGTCGACACTGTTTGCCTGTATGCAAAAATATTTTTAAAAAGTTTGCAAAAAAATTCAGCAGACGACAAAAGCAGACAACATTTTCAGATGTAGGTTTTCAGGTTTATCTTAAAGCATATTTTTATTGTTTCAGCTGATGTTTCTTTTCCTTTTCTTCACCAAGTGACCTCTACTAAAGGACCACCTTTAGGACTGTTCAAAAGTGGTCTATAAAAGACCACTTTTGAACAGTTTCAAAGGTGGTCTTAATATAGGAATTTTTGGATGGGTTTTTCAAGGAAAAATTTCGTCCTTTAGAATAGTGATGTCCGTGCAGGCGGGCGGCTGGCCAGGCGTCTGCATCCCAGTTTACCTTTTGGTTAACCCTGAAAAACACGTCCATAATGCCATTTGGCGTTTTTCTTGTACTGTAATTTGATTGGCAGAAAGTAAAAAAATTGTGTGTGGCTAAATTAATTTACTCAGCAGGACAAGAGTTAATGACCATTCCATTTGTTTACACCAGCTTTCTCAGTAATAATTATTATCCCCCGCCGAAGGCGGAGGGATATAGTTTTGGCGTTGTCCTTCCGTCCGTCCGTCCTTCCGTCTGTCCGTCACACTTTGTCCGGAACCGTTTCTCAGCAACTATTGCATGGAATTAAATGAAACTTGAAATAAATATGTATTATTATGCTGTGGTGATGCACGCGCGATTTTTTTTCGGATTGACTTTTTACATCCAGAGTTATGGCCCCTTGAATGATTGAAATTCTGGATTTTTCGTCGTCTCACTTTGTCCGGAACCGTTTCTCAGCAACTATTGCATGGAATTAAATGAAAATTGAAATAAATATGTATTATTATGCTGCAGTGATGCACGCGCAATTTTTTTTCGGATTGACTTTTTACATCCAGAGTTATGGCCCCTTAAATGATTGAAATTCTGGATTTTTTCGTCATCTCACTTTGTCCGGAACTGTTTCTCAGCAACTATTGCATGGAATTAAATGAAACGTGAAATAAATATGTATTATTATGCTGCGGTGATGCACGCGCAATTTTTTTCTGGATTGACTTTTTACATCCAGAGTTATGGCCCCTTAAATGATCGAAATTCTGGATTTTTCGTTGTCTCACTTTGGCCGGAACCGTTTCTCAGCAACTATTGCATGGAATTAAATGAAACTTGAAATAAATATGTATTATTATGCTGTGGTGATGCACGCACATTTTTTTTCCGGATTTACTTTTTACATCCAGTGTTATGGCCACTTAAATGATTGAAATTCTGGATTTTTCGTCGTCTCACTTTTTTGTCGGGAACTGTTTCTCAGCAACTATTGCATGGAATTAAATGAAACTTGAAATAAATATGTATTATTATGCTGTGGTGATGCACGCGCAATTTTTTTTCGGATTGACTTTTTACATCCAGAGTTATGGCCCCTTGAATGATTGAAATTCTGGATTTTTCGTCGTCTCACTTTGTCCGGAACCGTTTCTCAGCAACTATTGCATGGAATTAAATGAAAATTGAAATAAATATGTATTATTATGCTGCAGTGATGCACGCGCAATTTTTTTTTGGATTGACTTTTTACATCCAGAGTTATGGCCCCTTAAATGATTGAAATTCTGGATTTTTTCGTCATCTCACTTTGTCCGGAACTGTTTCTCAGCAACTATTGCATGGAATTAAATGAAACGTGAAATAAATATGTATTATTATGCTGCGGTGATGCACGCGCAATTTTTTTCTGGATTGACTTTTTACATCCAGAGTTATGGCCCCTTAAATGATCGAAATTCTGGATTTTTCGTTGTCTCACTTTGTCCGGAACCGTTTCTCAGCAACTATTGCATGGAATTAAATGAAACTTGAAATAAATATGTATTATTATGCTGTGGTGATGCACGCGCAATTTTTAGCTCACCTGAGCCGAAGGCTCATGTGAGGTATTAGTATACCACGAGCCATCGTCCGTCGTCGTCGTCCGTCGTCGTCGTCCACACTTTCAAAGAAGTATATCTCCGGAACCAATGGGCCAATCTTGATCAAATTTCATGTGAAGCATTATCAGGTAGGGGGAAAGGCTGCATACTGTTTTCGGGCAGATCGGATTGGAACTCTGGTTGCCATGGCAACAAATAGCTCCCATAGACTTAACATAGGAAAAAGTTTGTCATCACTCTAGCTCCGTCAATTTTTTTCTGATTGTCTTCATTCTTGCAGATAACGAGGACAGGCATGAAATCTCGATCAAGTTCGATTTTGGGCTGAATCGGATTATTCACTCAGGAGTTACGTGCCCTTGAGCGTTAGGAAAAAGCTTGTCATCACTCTAGCTCCGTCAATTTTTTTCTGATCGACTTCATTCTTGCAGATAACGAGGACAGGCATGAAATCTCAATCAAGTTCGATTTTGGGCTGAATCAGATTATTCACTCAGGAGTTACGTGCCCTTGAGCGTTGAAAAAATTGCCTATTGACTTAACATGGGGAGAATGTTGTCATCACCGTAGCTGCTTCAATTATTTTCAGATTGGCATTATTCTTGCAGATAACCAGCACAGCCATGAAATCTCGGTCAAGTTCAATAACTGGCAGAATCAGATCATTCACTTAGGAGTTACCTGCCCTTGTGTGTTTTTGCATTAGGGTTAATGGGAATTTCAAAAATGTATATCTTAAAGACTACTTGGCCAACTTTGATCAAATTTCATGTGTCGCATTATTGGGCAAGTGGAAAGGCTTCATTAGGTTTTCAGGCAGATCTGAGTGGAACTCTGGTTGCCATGGCAACATCTAGCTCCCATAGACTTCACATAGGAAAAAGCTTGTCATCACTCTAGCTCCGTCAATTTTTTTCTGATCGACTTCATTCTTGCAGATAACCAGTACAGGCATAAAATCTCGGTCAAGTTCGATTTTGGTCCGAATCAGATAATTCACTCAAGAGTTACGTCCCCTTGAGCACCCGAAAAATTGCCTATCGACTTAACATGGGGAAAATGTTGTCATCACTGTAGCTAGTAACGAGGACAGGCATAAAATCTCGGTTAAGTTCGAGTTTGGGCAGAATCGGAATATTGACCTTGGAGTTACGTGACCTTGAGCGACAAAAAATTTGCCCATAGACTTAACATAGGGAAAATGTTGTGACTACGATAGCGACTTGAATTTTTTTCAGATCAGCTTCAAACTTGCAGGTAACGAGGACAGACATAAAATCACGGTTAAGTTCGATTTTGGGCCGAATCGGATTATTTGCCTTGGAGTTACCTGCCCTTGAGCATGAAAAAATACGTTGTGACCACGATAGCAACTTTATTTTTATTCAGATCAGCTTCAAACTTGCAGGTAACAAGGACAGGCATAAAATCCCGGTTAAGTTCGATTTTGGGCCAAATCAGAATATTGACCTCGGAGTTACGTGACCTTGAGCGACAAAAAATTTGCCCATAGACTTAACATAGGGAAAATGTTGTGACTACGATAGCGACTTGAATTTTTTTCAGATCAGCTTCAAACTTGCAGGTAACAAGGACAGACATAAAATCTCGGTTAAGTTCGATTTTGGGCCGAATCAGAATATTGACCTCGGAGTTACGTGACCTTGAGCGACAAAAAATTTGCCCATAGACTTAACATAGGGAAAATGTTGTGACTACGATAGCGACTTGAATTTTTTTCAGATCAGCTTCAAACTTGCAGGTAACAAGGACAGACATAAAATCTCGGTTAAGTTCGATTTTGGGCCGAATCGGATTATTTGCCTTGGAGTTACCTGCCCTTGAGCATAAAAAAATACGTTGTGACCACGATAGCAACTTTATTTTTATTCAGATCAGCTTCAAACTTGCAGGTAACGTGGACAGGCATAAAATCTCAGTTAAGTTCGAATCGGAATATTGACCTCGGAGTTACATGACCTTGAGCGACAAAAAATTTGCCCATAGACTTTACATAGGGAAAATGTTGTGACTACGATGGCGACTTGAATTTTTTTCAGATCAGCTTCAAACTTGCAGGTAACGAGGACAGACATAAAATCTCGGTTAAGTTCGATTTTGGGCCAGATCGGAATATTTGCCTTGGAGTTACCTGCCCTTGAGCATAAAAAAAATACGTTGTGACCACGATAGCAACTTTATTTTTATTCATATCAGCTTCAAACTTGCAGGTAACGAGGACAGGCATAAAATCTCGGTTAAGTTCGATTTTGGGCCGAATCAGAATATTGACCTCGGAGTTACGTGACCTTGAGAGACAAAAAAATTTGCCCATAGACTTAACGTAGGGAAAATGTTGTGACAGAAATAGCCACTTGAATTTTTAGCTCACCTGAGCCAAAGGCTCCAGTGAGCTGATAGTATACCAAGGCTCCGGAGTCCGTCGTCTGTCGTCCGTCCATCCGTCGTCCACACTTTCAATGAAGCATATCTCAGAAGTAAGTCAACCAATCTTGTTTAAATTTTATGTGTAGCACCATTGGGCAAGGGGAAAGGCTGCATTAGGTTTTGGAGCTAGTCTGGTTCATTTGTTCCTTCATTCTTCTTTCTCTCCATATAGAGATAATAGACCAATGTTAAATTTTTAATCAAAGATTTCTCAGGAACTATAAAAGCTAGAAGCATCAAATTTGGTATTCAATAGAATAATGATGACTTATTTTGTGTAAGAGACATTGGGCTTTCTCAGCTTATTTGTTCATCTGTTCTTTCATTCTTCTTTCTCTCCATTTTGACCAATGTTAAATTTTCGTCAAAGATTTCTCAGGAACTATAGAAGCTAGAAGTCTCAAACTTGGAATGCAATGCAATAATGATGACTTATATCCTGTAAGGGTCAATGGGCTGGATTCTATTAGCAGATTTAGTAGTCAAGTCTGTGAATTGTTAAAACTTAAGTTCCTCAGGTGAGCGGTTTAGGCTCATTGAGCCTCTTGTTTTCCGGATTTACTTTTTACATCCAGTGTTATGGCCACTTAAATGATTGAAATTCTGGATTTTTCGTCGTCTCACTTTTTTGTCGGGAACTGTTTCTCAGCAACTATTGCATGGAATTAAATGAAACTTGAAATAAATATGTATTATTATGCTATGGTGTTGCACGCACAAATTTTTTTTGGATTGAATTTTTTACACCCAGAGTTATGGCCCCTTAAATGATTAAAATTCTGGATTTTTCGTCGTCTCACTTTGTCTGGAACCGCTTCTCAGCAACTATTGCATGGAATAAAATGAAACTTGAAATAAATATGTATTATTATGCTGCCGTGATGCACGCGCAATTTTTTTTTCTCAATTTTGGCCAGATATATTTTCTTGCCATTCTACACGAAAAACCCATTCGGCGGGGGATATCAATTCAACGAATTTGCTTGTTTCAAATTTTTTGTCTCATAAACAGTAGTATCTTGGTCATAAAATTGGGCTTCTATTCAAGGATATTCAAGGCATGGACATGTTGTAATATGATGACATTTTTTTCTTTCTGATAAGTCTGGTCATAAGATATTACAATGTTCCCAGCACAGCTGTTACGTTAGTCTAGTTCCCCCCAAAAGCTGTTACGTTAGTCCCGTAATCCAAGTCTCCTTGCTGACAAATGGCTTTCTTTACTTTGCAGCACCATCTGCATTTGCCAAAATGGCACACAGTGTGCATAGACATTTGATTCTAACCCATTTAGTACCGGAAACCCTGAAACGGGTATCCTGGCAAACAGTGCAGGCCTTGATCAGACGCCGCAGAATGCGGCATCTGATCAGGGCCAACACTGTTTGCAAAAAGTTCAGCCATTTTTCATACCAATTTTGAAGAGAACACATTCTGACACCCCTAAATTTTGAAATGGTCTCCTGCTATATATAAGGTGGAAGATTCCATTTGGTACAAAAAGGGTTAAAAAGTCCTTCTATAACGGAAGCCATCATGTTAACAAGTTCATGAAATGAAGACCCCCTATAAACCCCACTTTATATAGAGAAAACTTGGGTTTACAGGGGAATACATTTTTTATGCCTCTATGCCATGGGCATGATGCCGGGGTCAAATAGTTTTTCCCTTTTCCATACATAGGTATGTACATGGTCCTGTTACCTCAGGTTAAGGTTTTTATTTCCGGTAGAGCCTGAACTTTTTAGGGCCCCGCACTGAAAGTGTGGGTGCCCTATAGTAATCACTCTGTCCGTCCGTCTGTCCGTCCGTCTGTCCGTCCACAAATTTTTTTATCCTCCATAACTTTTTATTATTCCTGGATGGATTTAAATATTACTTGGCATCATTCTGTCCGTCCGTCTGTCTGTCTGTCCGTCTGTCCGTCCACAAATTTTTTTATCCTCCATAACTTTCTTATTCCTGGATGGATTTAAATATTACTTGGCAGAAATGTTAACCATAATGTGATGGAGTGTTGCGCGCAAGACTCAGGTCCGTACCTCAAAGGTCAAGGTCATACTTAGAGGTTAAAGGTCAAAAAAGGGTCTTTCCTGTGTCCAATTAATAACTTTGTTATTATTCCTGGATGGATTTAAATATTACTTGGCAGAAATGTTAACCATAATGTGACGAAGTGTCACACGCAAGACCCACAGCCGTACCTCAAAGGTCAAGGTCATACTTAGAGATAAAAGGTCAAAAAAGCGTCTTTTTCATTGTGTCCAATCTATAACTTTTTTATACCTGGATGGATTTAAATATTACTTAGCAGAAATATTAACCATAATGTGACAGTGTGTCACGCGCAAGACCCAGGTCCGTACCTCAAAGGTCAAGGTCATACTTAGAGGTGAAAGGAAAAAAAAAACGTCTTTTTTAACATCAACATTTTCCTACTCCTCTGATAGCGCTACCGGGGCCCTAGTCAGTTTCACTGACAGCTCTAGTTAGAACTCCTATTTTACAAACCACTTGATGGAATTGGTTCATATTTGGTATGATGATATATATAGGTCCAAAGTTTTATTCAGCAATATCCCCACCCATGCTGATGACCTCAAGGTCAAGGTCACAGACTTAGAAAACCTGCCCATGACCTCAAGTCTTAGAAAATTTTTATTGTTAAAAATAGAAGTGAAGGCAATGATCAGGAATCTTTACAATTAACCCACACCTCCCATCAGCGACACCAAAGGGTAAGAAACACAAACTTTAAATAACTAGACCCCAATGGATTAACATCATCAGAGGAAAGCAAAAAACAAACAAAATGGCCAATATTGGCTATCCAAAACAAAAAGATACAAGCCAAACACACACTCAAAGACAAACCATAACAAAAATAAACCACGACAGAAGAACCACCTTGGAACCGTCAGTGAAAAGAATTTCATTGTGGGGGCTTCAAGTTTCTACCGAACTATTTAATATATTGGGTTCATATTTGGTATGATGATATTTATTTGTCCAAAGGTATAACCAACAATATCCCCACTTATGCATATGACCTTAATGACAGCTGTAACTTTGCAACATGGTTTTATCAAGGTGAGGTGGGCCCTTGGATGCAACACAAATACCTGAATGTCGGGGAGGAGTGTATTACATTACAAAAACACGCCTATAGAAATACATTGACACATTTATCGCCGAAAAAATGAAAATTTTCAGATGAAAAATTGTTATATTTTTCTTATTTCTGCTCAAAATATAGATTGTGGGTACTTGAGGCGGTTCTAACGAGTACCCACAATCTATATCTTGGAGCAGAAATAAAAAAAATATGGTTTACCCCTGCAAACCCCAGTTTTACTATATAAAAGTGGGGTTCGAGGGGGTCAAAGTTATATAGGCGTGTTTTCGTGATGTCAGCTTTTGAACCCATGGTAAAAATTGAAATTGTGCAACACAAAAGGCTGAAAATCAGAGAGGAGTGTGTACTGTAGTATATAGAGGATCTTACATGAGTGTTCATGTATTATTGAATTTATTAAACAAGTTAAGGAAAAGGGATAAAATGTGAGGCTTTGCCGAGCATTTTATCCCTTTTCCTCAACCAGTTTAATAAATTCAATAATACATGAACACGAATGCAAGATTCTATTTACATATGATATTAAAAGGCATTTTATGCACGATTTTTCAACAAAAATGACAATATTCAACCATTAGTAAACGCGATGTAGTTAAGGAAGTCGTACATGTAACGTTATGGGACGTATCTAACTAATTTGCATATTTAATCCACTAGTGGATTATCAAATTTATTACATGATGTTATTACATTCTCAGGTGTGACATCATATGATAAATTGAAATATTCGCATTACTATAATATATCTACATATGTGATACCAATCACATTATCAAGTTTGGGAGCGCTGTTTGTTTGTTTGATTTGAGGTTTAACGTCTCCGTCAACACTGTATAGGTCAATTTGGAGTGTGGCTTCCAATTTTGTGGGACTTTTTCCCGACATTGAGATGAAATGACATCTCAAGCCCTGTCCCCAAATGAAACCATTAGGGTTTATCAGCATGGATTTTATTTTATTTTCCCTATTTTTGCTCAAAAACATACATTGTGGGTCACTTGTAGAAAAATATCGAACTTTTTCATCTAGAAAACAATCACATAAACACGTCTATATAATTTTGACCCCCTTGAACCCCAATTTTATGTAGTAAAACTATGGTTTACAGGGGTAAACCTTATTTTTTTTATTTCTGCTCTAAAATATAGAGTGTGGTACTCTTTAGAACCACCTCAATGAGGCGGTTCTAACGTGTACCTACAAACTATATTTTGAGCAGAAAAACGAAAAATTTCACAATTTTTTCACAATTTTTCAGCTTAAAATTTTAATGTTTTGGTGGTAAAATTTACAATATATTTGTATAGGCTTGTTTTTGTAATGAAGCTGAGGTTCTGATAATAAGAAAGATGCCGTTTTAGCACACATTTGTGTTGTCGTCAATAATCTGTCCTTCAGAATAGTGATGTCCAGGAGAGCGGGCATCTGGCATAGCCAGACAGGTTAACCTTTTGGTTAAACCTATTGACTCACCCCATCATATAATTTTGACACCCTTAAATCCCAGTTTTATATAGTAAAACTTGGGTTTACAGGGGTATACAGTATTTGTCTTATTTTTCCAGTCACCGGTGCAGTTCTAACGAGTACCCCCAATCTGTGTTTTGAACAGAAATATGAAAAATATCAGGATTTTTATCTGAAAAATTTCATGTTCTTGGTTGTAAAATTTTACCAATATATTTGAATAGGCGCGTTTTCATAATGACATAATGTGGTAAACCCATTTTTAACTGGAACCCCCAAAACGGGTACCCGGGCAAACACTGCAGACCCAGATCAGACACCGCAGAATGTGGCATCTGATCAGGGCCTCGATCCACTGTTGTTTAAAGTTCAGCCATTTTCGAAATCAATTCAACCTGACACGCCTTAATTTTGAAATGGACTCCTGCTATATATAAGGAGGAAGATTCCATTTGGTACAAAAAGGGTGAAGAGTTATCCTTATTTTCAGTATGCAAAATTCGGCCCCCGTCCATCAGGGCTTGAAGAAATAGATGGGCTGCATGATGCTTCCATGCAGAGCTGAAACCGACCGCACACGAGTACCAGTAAACTGCTTAGAGGCTCTAAGCCTGCCAGGCAAAGCTGTGCGAGTCGGACTGTCCATGCTTATAAATCATATTGGTTCATTGGGCGACAGGGCTTGAGATGTCATTTCATAAAGTCCCACAAAAAAGGAAGCAAAGTCTCCAAAATGACCTATACATTGTTGACAGGGACATTAAACCTAAAATCATACATACAGTATGCAAAATGAGAATGAAATGTATTAGCACATTGTGACCTTATTATGGAGAATACGGTAGGGTGAAAACTCCGGTAGCAACAAGCAATAGCTGTTAGAAACAATGTAGTAATGAATTTTTATGTTTCAGGGAAATATTTTTGACTGATTTACTGCTTGTTTTACAGGAAATAATAAGCTTTTCCATGATAAAGATCACTGTACTATTTGCACCAGTCTTTTCTTTATATTTCTGCCTTTTTGACAGCTTCTAGCTACTTCCCAACAATTATTTTAAGTGTTAAGGTTGGGCAGTTAATGTTTGGGGCTTAACAGCATAGCAATCACTATTTAGATTACCTCGAGTCGGTCAGTTTACCTCAACAACACTTCTTGGCCATGGGCAGGCCTGTTTTGTTTGTTTGATGTGAGGTTTACGTCCCCGTCAACACTGTATAGGTCATTTTGGAGACATTGCTTCCAATTTTGTGGGACTTGTACCCAACATTGAGATGAAATGACATCTCAAGCCCTGTCTCCCAATGAAACCAATAGGGTTTATAAGCATGGACGGTCCGACTCGCACCACTTTGCCTGGGCAGGCTTAGATCCTTGAAGCCGTTTACCAGTACTCCTGTGCGGTCGGATTTCAGCTCTGCGTGGAAGCTTCATGCAGCCCATATATTTCTTCAAGCCCTGATTGGGGGGGGGGGGGGGGGGAGGGGGGGGGCATGGGCAGGCCTGTACGCATACATAGGAAGTTAACCATTTCAGTGCACATTCTTTTGCCAGAAACTGAAGACTGCCATGGTTTCAGTATCAGAATGGAAAATAGTAAAGATCTTGAACAGCTGGCTTCTGAGGAGCCAGGTAGTCTGCATCTATACTGTTTTCAACAAAAAATAAATCAGGGTTAAGGTTAGTGAGGGTTAAGTTCTTGAGTTATTCTGAAAGTGGTTTGTTGTGTACCAGAGACATAGAACATTATTGTCACAGATTTATCAAGGTATGTCTCCACTAGACCTCAGATTCTAACAAATGTTGTTCAAGAAACAAACATTATAGATATTTGTTAGAATAGCCTCTAAGCAAGGCGATTCTAACAAATGTGAAACAAATGTTACAGATATTTGTTAGAATTGCCTCAGCTTAAACAAATGTTATACATATTTGTTAGAATCGCCTCAGCTGAAACAAATGTTATAGATATTTATAAGAATCACCACAGCTGAAACAAATGTTATAGATATGTGTTAGAATTTCCACGGCTTAAACCAATGTCATAGATATTTGTTAGAATCGCCTCAGCTTAAACAAATGTTACAGATATTTGTTAGAATCACCTCAGCTGAAACAAATGTTATAGATATTTGTAAGAATCACCACAGCTTAAACAAATGTTATAGATATTTGTTAGAATCACCTCAGCTTAAACAAATGTAATACATATTTGTTAGAATCACCTCAGCTGAAACAAATGTTATACATATTTGTTAGAATCACCTCAGCTGAAACAAATGTTATACATATTTGTTAGAATCACCTCATCTGAAACAAATGTTACACATATTTGTTAGAATCACCACAGCTGAAACAAATGTTATACATATTTGTTAGAATCACCACAGCAGCTGAAATAAATGTTATATATATTTGTTAGAATCACCTCAGCTGAAACAAATGTTATAGATATATGTTAGAATTGCCTCAGCACAAATAAATGTTATAGATATTTTTTAGAATCACCACAGCTGAAACAAATGTTATAGATATTTGTTAGAATTACCTCAGCTGAAACAAATGTTATACATATTTGTTAGAATCGCCTCAGCTTAAACAAATGTTATAGATATTTGTTAGAATTACCTCAGCTGAAACAAATGTTATACATATTTGTTAGAATCACCTCATCTGAAACAAATGTTACACATATTTGTTAGAATCACCACAGCTGAAACAAATGTTATACATATTTGTTAGAAACACCACAGCAGCTGAATAAATGTTATATATATTTGTTAGAATCACCTAGCCAAAACAAATGTTATAGATATATGTTAGAATTGCCTCAGCACAAATAAATGTTATAGATATTTGTTAGAATCACCACAGCTGAAACAGTTGTTAAAGTTATTTTTAGAAGCACCTCAGCTGAAACAAATGTTATAGATATTTGTTAGAATCACCTCAGCAGAAACAAATGTTATACATATTTGTTAGAATCACCTCAGCTGAAACAAATGTTATACATATTTGTTAGAATCACCTCATCTGAAACAATGTTACACATATTTGTTAGAATCACCACAGCTGAAACAAATGTTATACATATTTGTTTGAATCACCACAGCAGCTGAATTAAATGTTATATATATTTGTTAGAATCACCTAGCCAAAACAAATGTTATAGATATATGTTAGAATTGCCTCAGCACAAACAAATGTTATAGATATTTGTTAGAATCACCACAGCTGAAACAGATGTTAAAGATATTTTTTAGAAGCTCCTCAGCTGAAACAAATGTTATAGATATTTGTTAGAATCACCTCAGCAGAAACAAATGTTATAGATATTTGTTAAAATCACCTCAACTGAAACAAATGTTATAGATATTTGTTAGAATCACCTCAGCTGAAACAAATGTTATTGATATTTGTTAGAATCGCCTCATCTGAAACAAATGTTATACATATTTGTTAGAATCACCTCAGCTGAAACAAATGTTATAGATATTTGTTAGAATCGCCTCAGCTTAAACAAATGTTATACATATTTGTTAGAATCACCACAGCCGAAACCAATGTTATAGATATTTGTTGGAATCGCCTTAGCTGAAACAAATGTTATAGATATTTGTTAGAATCGCTTCAGCTGAAACAAATGTTATAGATATTTGTTAGAATCGCCTCAGCTGAAACAAATGTTATAGATATTTGTTAGAATCGCCTCAGCTGAAACAAATGTTATAGATATTTGTTAGAATTTATTACCAATCATACTTATTGGGATTCTTTACAATGGCAAATTCTTTATAATGGCAAAAGGTTAGGGAACAAATACACTGTTGTTGGTTTAAACTTTATTTTGATTGCTTCAAAAACAGCATAATGTACAATAAAACAATATTTCATCCACCCTTTTTGTACCAAATTGAATCTTCCTTCTTATATATAGCAGGAGTCCATTTTAAAAATTTGGGGGTGTCCGGTTGTGTTTTCATCAAATTTTATTTGGAAAATGACTGAACCTTTAGCAGACAGTGGAGGCCCTGATCAGATGCTGCATTTTGCCGTGTCTGATCTGGGCCTGCACTGTTTGCCAGGGTACCCGTTTTGGGGTTTCTGGTACAAAATGGGTTAATTGACAATCCAGTAATACTGAGGTCATCCGTATTAACACCATTCAACCAATATTAACCAGAGGTCAAAAATCAATAATCACTTTTTTTAATTGTGTCAATTAATAAAATTGTCATTAATCAAGTAATTTCGTATTAGCCAAGTTACAGGTCCGCGATCAGCTGCAATGGCCTCGGGCCAATACAGCAGACCTCGGACCTGTAACTGGGCCCCTGTAACCTCGGTCAGTGGTATTGGCCTCGGCCTTTGGCCTGCGGCCGATACAGCAGACCTTGGACTTGTAACTGGGCCAATACGAAATTACTTGATTAATAACATTATATTCCAGGACCTGACAGTATACACCTTAGTTTGTGTGAAAGCCATCTTCAGATGTTATAACCAGGGTCCTCTGTATTATATTTTCTTGCACACCAGACAAGGAAATCTGTGATTTTATCTGGGATAGAAATTTAAGTTCTGACCCTGGTGTTCCCACTCAAAATCGAATATAATCGTGTGTTTGATAAAGGCACCTCGTATGCGCCGTCGTAAAGGTTGACGTCTCAGCATGTTATGTGACGTCACTAAACATTCCTGCAGTCCTGCAATGTCATCACAATATGGCAAACGTGGGTAACCGAAGTGACTGTAGCATTAAAAATCCACTCGTAAGAAATGGAAGGTATGCAAGAAAAAGAATCCTATACGGGTGTGAGGGGTGACAGTGACCCTTGGGACGGATTTTTCTATCCACCTCTCACACCCATATAAGATTCTTATGGGCCCCATCAAGTGATTTTGGTACTTATCGCCTATGTGAGCAGCGAAGGTTCAGGTTCATAATATGTGCAAATGAAAGTTTGTGCATTTTCTATCCAAATGTCCAATTCACTTATAATGTTGTCTTGCAATATGTGCCTTGAAAGGTTTTGCAAGGAAATGGACATTGCACATGCGCATGTAGATAATCTTTTTGTTGTCTAAGATGAAAGACTACATCCACTGATCATCGAACAACACTTTACAACATCTCATGATCTTGCATCACAAGAAAAGTTTTAATTTGAGAAATTCACTTAAAAATATTATGTATTTCAATTTTCGAGCCATTGCTATTTCTATACCTGTCAATCAAGTTTAACACTGTTTGCTACCACCATAGCAGTTAATAATGCAGAAAATCATGTAGCATGCAGCCCTACTATGGAGTTTCCATAGAAAGCATTATTTTGTATACAGTTTCAAAGAATCTGAGGCCCATATGTGATTGCCTGTTTCTCGTAGCCGATGGAAATAATTTTCTAAATCTTTTGCAAATAGACACACAGGGTATCTAATGAATTTAACATGTATCAGACTTTAGAAATCTTGGGTACAGTGTTTTTATCTTAGCATTGGGTACAGTGTTTTTATCTTAGCATTTTTAATGGGTTTCTCTGCGAAGTTTAAAGCAAAACGCTACCATGATGGCTTTAAGTAAACAACAAGGAATGTGGCTTTTACATGAAGTAACCAAAACAAAAACGAACTTTGTGTAGTTTTCATTTGTAGTAACTATGGTAACTATTTGTAACTCAAAATGACCTAAAATGAAACAGATTTTGTCTTTTTCTCAGACTTTGTCTTGCCATTAAACCGGGTTTTTAGGGAAATTGTCGTTAAAAATCCATCCTTTCATGACTTGTGATGAAATGATGCTGGATGTATTTTTGCCCCCCTTGTAGTGCTCTTGTTAGAGTGACTCTCTTGGATCATCATAGCCTCCTGTTTTTTCTGCAAGAGGGGTCTAATTTTAACCCATTTTGTACCAGAAGCCCCAAAACAGGTACCCTGGCAAACAGGGATACAGACTAACAGGTGCCCAAGGCGCCTAAATTTTTGCCTGGGCCCGCAGGTTTTGAATAACAATGCCTAATTTCTTAATGTAAAATTTAGATTTATTGCAGTCTGGGCATCTTAAGCAAAATGCTTAGTCTGTATCCCTGGGCAAACAGTGCAGGCCCAGATCAGAAACCGCAGAGCGTCTGATCAGGGCCTATACTGTTTGCAAAAAGTTTAAAGCCAATTTCCAAATGAATTTCGAAGAAAACACAATCTGTCACTCCCAAATTTTGAAATGGACTTTTGCTATATATAACAAGGAAGATCCATTTGGTACAATAATATGCTGCTGACTACAAGCACTACCTTTGCCAAGAGGAGAAATCTACACTGTCATGCAGTTTGTGAATAGAATGAATAATTATTTCAAGTATTTTGATTGTTTGATTGTTAGAAGTGGATATAGCTTAATTTATTCAGCTGGACAAGGGTTAAAAATAGACTTTGTTTGATAAGGAAGACAAAACTATTTTTCCAGGGATACCACCCTGAAAAGTTTATCTGTTCCTTTTACCCTTATCCTGCTGAATATTTAAATTAACCACACCCATTTCTGACTGTCAGCCAATCAGATTACATGATATAATGTTTTCGTTCAAATGTAAAAGCTGAATGAGAAACAGTGTAGATCCAGATCAGATTGCTTCTTCTTCAGAAGCCATCTGATCAGGATCTACACTATTTGCACTGTTTGCAAAGGTACAGCAGGATAAGAACTCTTTTCTGCAGATCTTGCATGGTATATCAGTTTCTTGTTGTACAATTTGACACCCATGCAGCTGTATGGATGTACATTTCAGAAATGTTCATATTCTTTAAAATGTGATGCCTTGCCGTAGCTTAAATTACTGCAGATGAGCTAGTTTATATATCTTTTGATGTAAAACAATACCATTCACATTATTGCAGGATAATAAAGTCAACATAGGCATGCCTGAGACCTAAAAACACCTGCATTTAAGTATAAATTTAGCACTTATTAGTAGTAGAGGAAATAAAATAAACATAATCAGCTGTTATTTTCACTTTATATTGGCTGCTTGTAATTTGGTGCTCATGATTTTCATTTCAAGGCAGTGAAATTTTAATTGTTTTAATCAGTATATCTTCAACAATATAACCCTTATCTTGCTGTTCACGACAACCCCTATCCTTGCAAACAGTGTAGATCCAGATCAGATGGCTCCTGAAGAAGCCATCTGATCAGGATCTACACTGCTTGACATTCAATTTATGATTTTGTAGGAATAAATTATATCAAGTAATCTGATTGGTTCGAAGTCAGAAATGGGTGTGGCTAAACTGAATATTCAGCAAGAGAAGGGTTAAGATTTTCATTAGACTGTATGCAGGGGGGGGGGATTCCTTGCAAACAGTGCAGGTCCAGATCAGACGCTGCTGATCAGGGCCTGCATTATTTGCTAACAGAAATTTCCGTCAAAAATAGAATAAAAAAGTAGATATATCCCTGATATCCCTTATATGATCCAACATAAAGCAATGGAAGCGTCCACTAGCATACAAATGGTTAATCTGATTGGTTAAAATTCAGAAATGATATTGGCTAAACTTATTTATTCAGCAGTATAATAGTAGAAGGTAGTAGAAGCTGAGATTTCTTTATGGTAATAAAAGTTGAGATTTCTTAAGGGTAATTTTGTTTGTTTGTATTGGAGTTTAATGGCCCTGAGTGAGTCAACACTATTTAGGTCATTGTTGGGCCAGTCAGTTTATCTATCCACTTCTCCTGTGCAGGCTTACGTAGACGGTTAACCAGTACAGTGCACATTCTTTCACCAGAAACTGACAACTTCCGTACTTGAATCAGCGGAAGGGAGAGAATGATCGTAGAAAAGATTTCATGATCAATCTCCATGAAAGGATGATGCCGATCTCAGCGGGCAATAAAAGTCCTGCAGTATAAAATGCTGTTTTAACACTTATCCTGCTGAATAAATTAAGTTTGCCACGTCCATTCATGAGCTATCAACCAATTAAATTACTTTATATAATGCACTCGTTCATTCACGAACTGCATGACAAACTGTTTAGATCCTGATCAGATAATTTTTCAGAAGCCATTTCATCTGGATCTACACTGTTTGCAAATGTAGTGGTTGTTTTGTTCAGCAGCATAAGGGTAAAAAGCTGAAGCATTCATTGTACTTAAATGTGAAACTACCGAATTTGACATAATTACTGCACATGCTCCTATAAGCAGTGTTTACAGTGTTGACGGGGACGTTAAACCTCAAATCAAACCAACAAACAAAACAGTAATTTTGAAAAACTTAAGTGCAGAGGGTGAGTATGGGAGTAGAACATTGCCATTCCACACAAAATGTAACTGACTCAACATCTTCATTTCATATGAATTCATGTTTGAAACTAGCCAAAGGCCCATTTTATATTCATATTTATTTGTTTGATTTGAGGTTTAACATCCACGTCAACACAGTATAGGTCATTTTGGAGACATTGCTTCCAATTTTGTGGGACTTTTACTCGACATTGAGATAAAATGACATCTCAAGCCTTGTTGCCCAATGAAACCAATAGGGACTAAGGGTTTATAAGCATGGATGGTTTGACTGGCACCTCTTTACCTGGGCAGGCTTAGATCCTTTACCAGTACTCATGTGCTGTCGGTTTCAGCTCTGTGTGGAAGCATCATTCAGCCCATCTATTTCTTCAATCCCCGATGGGCGGGTTCATATTCATATTAATTGACCACTTGTTAGAAAACCTCGGTAACATTACGAAAACACACCTATTCAAATACAGTAGACTCTCGTTATCTCAAGCTCTGATATCTTAAACATTGGCTTAAGTCAACATCGGAAAAACACGCCTATATAATTTTGACCCCCTTGAACCCCACTTTTATATAGTAAAACTGGGGTTTCCGGGGGTAAACCTTATTTTTCTTATTTCTGCTCTAAAATTTAGATTGTGGCTACTCGTTACTCAATGAGGCGGTTCTAACGAGTACCCACAATCTATATTTTGAGTAGAAATAAGAAAAATATCACAATTTTTCATCTGAAAATTTTCGTTTTTTCGGCGGTTAAGTTAACAATGAATTTGTATAGGCGTGGTTTCGTAATGACTAAATTTTGTGCACTGTTATGAAAGTTTTGCTATATGATCCTTAGATTTCAACTCCTTTTATCTGAAACTGTTGTTATCTCATTCCATTTTTTCCAGTCCCTTGGAGTTTGAGATAACGAAAGTCGACTCTCGTATATTAGTTTGTAGTAATTATCCCCCGCCGAAGGCGGAGGGATATAGTTTTGGCGTTGTCCGTCCGTCCGTCCGTCCGCCCTTCCGTCCTTCCGTCCGTCCGTCCTTCCGTCCGTCCGTCCGTCACACTTTTTTGTCCGGAACCGTTTCTCAGCAACTATTGCATGGAATTAAATGAAACTTGAAATAAATATGTATTATTATGCTGTGGTGATGCACGCGCAATTTTTTTTCGGATTGACTTTTTACATCCAGAGTTATGGCCCCTTGAATGATTGAAATTCTGGATTTTTCGTCGTCTCACTTTGTCCGGAACCGTTTCTCAGCAACTATTGCATGGAATTAAATGAAAATTGAAATAAATATGTATTATTATGCTGCAGTGATGCACGCGCAATTTTTTTTCAGATTGACTTTTTACATCCAGAGTTATGGCCCCTTAAATGATTGAAATTCTGGATTTTTTTGTCATCTCACTTTGTCCGGAACTGTTTCTCAGCAACTATTGCATGGAATTAAATGAAACGTGAAATAAATATGTATTATTATGCTGCGGTGATGCACGCGCAATTTTTTTCTGGATTGACTTTTTACATCCAGAGTTATGGCCCCTTAAATGATCGAAATTCTGGATTTTTCGTCGTCTCACTTTGTCCGGAACCGTTTCTCAGCAACTATTGCATGGAATTAAATGAAACTTGAAATACATATGTATTATTATGCTGTGGTGATGCACGCGCAATTTTTTTCCGGATTTACTTTTTACATCCAGAGTTATGGCCCCTTAAATGATTGTAATCCTGGATTTTTCGTCGTCTCACTTTTTTGTCGGGAACTGTTTCTCAGCAACTATTGCATGGAATTATATGAAACTTGAAATAAATATGTATTATTATGCTGTGGTGATGCACGCACAAATTTTTTTTCGGATTGACTTTTTACACCCAGAGTTATGGCCCCTTAAATGATTAAAATTCTGGATTTTTCGTTGTCTCACTTTGTCTGGAACCGCTTCTCAGCAACTATTGCATGGAATAAAATGAAACTTGAAATAAATATGTATTATTATGCTGCCGTGATGCACGCGCAATTTTTTTTCCGGATTTACCTTGATTGACTTTTTTATCCAGAGTTATTTCCCCTTAAATGATTTAAATTGAGGAATTTTGTCTATTCGGTGATTATATCGTTTTTTTTTAATATTCGCGAATTTTATTTTGGTATCCTTGAAACCACATAACAGGTAAATAAACCTCAACTTTGACAGACAAGTTAATCTCTACTGATAATTAGGTCAGTAGGTCAGGGTACAGCCTCTCATCCAGGGAGTAAATGTTCAGCGGGGCCCTTCCTCATTGTCTCTAGTTTGCTTCTTAGAACCATCCTCAATTTTGGCCAGATATATTTTCTTGCCATTCTACACGAAAAACCCATTCGGCGGGGGATATCAATTCAACGAATTTGCTTGTTTATTTTAGTTCGATTGCGATGAAAGCTTCAAGCTTATTGAATCGCTCTCGAACACTCATTCCGGGTGTTTTCACGCGCGCGCGAGAGAGAGGCAGTTGCTTTTACACCACTGCTACCCATTTACACCTGGGTGGAGTGGGGCAGTGTCATTACGTGTCTTGCCCAAGGACACACCTCGATACCGGTGGCCGGATTCGAACGCACCTCTCGATCATGAGTCGAACTCTCGTATATTGAAAATTTTACCACCAAAAAATGAAAATTTTCAGAAAAGGAAAAAAAAAATGATATTTTTCACATTTCTGCTCAAAATATAGATTGTTGGAACTCGTTAGAACCACCTTGGGGAAGCGGTTCTAACGAGTTCCCACAATCTATATTTTTGAGCAGAAATAATAAAAATAATAAATATCCCTGTAAACCACAGTTTTACTTTTTAAAAGTGGGGTTTAAGGGTGTCAAAATGAAATAGGTGTGTTGTTTGTTATATTTACAAGAATCCCAGGTTTGTTGATAACAGTTTGATATGGCTGTTAATACTGCTAATAATCATTGGTGTATAATAAGTAGTCCATATATGTAGGACATTGCATCTTTGGACACATGTACCCAGCAAAGACTTGGATGGGATGTGCAAATGCACAGTCTGATCTAAGTGTACTGTGCACTTCAACCTAGGCCAGTCTTGATAAATAATGTAAGGGACACACAGGCCTAAGCAAACAGTGGAGCAGTCTGATCAGGCTCTACACTGTTTGCCATTCCATCTGCTCTTTTTGGACTCCTTGCTGGATCATGAAATAAATTTGTTAAAATTCTATAGGAGAATTACAGCAAGTTCTCAAGGTGTCAGAGAAGCCTCCGTGGTGTAGTTGCTACGCTACTCGCTTTGTAAACCAGGGATCGCAGGATCGATCTTGGGCTTCTCCAGACTTTCAGATGAGTCTTTGAACCGAGATCCCATCTCTGTATGACTTAGCTGTTGGTGGGACATAAAACTCTAACACTCACTCGCTCACTCAAGGTGTCAGAATTTTTAGGATTCTTACGGTTAGTAATAGATTTCAGAAAATTGTCATGGGAATTTACGTATCAGGAAGGACTGACTCACATGAGATGGTTAGGCAGCCTTTTGAGTTATCTCCCTTGACTGACATAACTTACTGAGATAATTAGGCAGCATTTTGAATTCAAGCTGAGTGATCCCCCTTACTTGACAAAACTCTGGCAGTGATTAGGCCACAGTTTCATTACGATAACACACCCGTGCGACATAGTGCATTTTCTTCACGTCTCCAAAATGGCTACTTTTCTGATGAAAAGCTGTGAAATTTTTGTTATGTTTGCTTCAAACATAGGTTGTGGGTGCTCGTTAGAACCGCCTCATTGAGGCGGTTCTAACGAGTGCCCACAACCTATGTCTTGAAATAGAAATAAGTAAAATAATGTATACCCCCGTAAACCCCAGTTTACTCTATATAAACTGGGGTTTAAAGGGGTGTTCATTTCACGGACTTGTACATGTGATGTTTAGTTGAAGCTGACACCGGATTAGCTTGAGAAGGTTAGGCAGAATGCCGAGTTAATGCTGAGTTTTTAACCTTGATTCACAAAAATTCAGCTCAATAATAATATAATGTTATTAATCAAGTAATTTCATATTGTCCCAGTTACAGGTCCGAGGTCTGCTGTATTGGTACGAGGCCGAAGGCCGAGGCCAATACAGCTGACCGAGGACCTGTAACTTGGCCAATACGAAATTACTTGATTAATGACAATTTTATTAATTGACGCAATTAAAAACATGATTTATGATTTTTGAATATTGGTTGAATTGGTGTAATACAGGATAATCAATTAATAATCAATTTTAATTAAATTTGGAAATGTAAATTGATATTGATATTATTAATTAATATCGAAAATTCTTATATATTCTCAGTATTTGGCATAGATTTTCAAGAGTTTCCTGGCTCTTGCTTGATATAAAAAATGTGGCTTCAGTTTTATTAGCTTGACATTACGAAAACATGCTTATACAGATACATTGTAAATTTTACCACCTAAAGAAAAACAACAACAAAAACAAAACAACAAAAAAAAAATGATTAAATTGAACAAAAATGAAAAAATTGTGATATATTTAGTTCATCTGACCGAAGGTCATGGTGAGCTTTTGTGACTGCGGTGGCGTCCGTGCGTAAACTTTTCTTGTGAACACAATAGAGGCCACAGTTTTGATCCTATCATGATCAAGCTAATTCAGAATGATCATCTTGACAATATTTCAGTCAAGTTTGAATGTGGGTCATGTTCAGTCAAAAAATTGGTCAGTAGGTCAAATCATAGAAAAACATTGTGAACACACTAGAGGCCACAGGTTTTGTCTGATCATCATCAATCTTGCTCAGAATGATCATCTTGACAATATCTTAGTCAAGTTCGAATATGGGTCATGTCGGGTCAAAAAGTAGGTCAGTAGGTCAAATTGTAGAAAAACCTTCTGAACACACAGAGGCCACATTTTTTGGTCGAATCATCATCAAACTTGCTCAGAATGATCATCTTGACAATATCTGGGTCAAGTTTGAATATGGGTCATGTCGGGTAAAAAAGTAGGTCAGCAGGTCAAATCATAGAATACTTTGTGAACACTCTAGAGGTCACAGTTTTTGTACAATCATCATAAAACTTGCTCAGAATGATATCATAAATCTTGCTCAGAATGAACATTTTGACAATACATGTATCTGGGTCAAGTTCATATAATTGGTCATGTCGAATCAAAAAGAAGATCTGTTGGTCCTTTTTATGCCCAAAGGAGAAGAATGGAGGAAAGGGCATATAGCGTTGCCCCTGGCCATCCGTCCGTCTGTGCGTCCGAAACTTAAACACGTCAATAACTTCCTTATTTCTTGATGGATTTTAAAATTACTTGGCAGGAATGTTAACCATCATGAGACAACGTGTCACTTGCAAAACCCAGGTGCGTACCTTCAAGGTCAAGGTCATACTAAGAGGTCAATTGTCAAAAAAGGGTCGAAACTTAAACGCAGTCAATAACTTTCTTATTTCTGGATGGATTTTGAAATTACTTTGAAGAAATGTTAACCATCATCAGACAATGTGTCATTGCAAACCCATATCCGTACCTTGAAGGTCAAGGTCATACTTAGAGGTCAAAGGTAAAAACAGTGGTCCAAAGCTTAAATGCAGTCAGTAACTTTCCTATCTCTGGATGGATTTTGAAATTACTTGGCAGAAATGTTTGCCATCATGAAACAATCTGCCTCACACAAAACCAAGGTCCTTACCTCCAAGGTCAGGGTCATACTTAGAGGTCTAATGTGAAAAAAGGGTCCATCAATAACTTTCTATGGATGAATAGGAACATATTTTCAGGTGGGGGCATCCGTGTCCTATGGACGCATTTCTAGTTGTAATAACTTTTGAACCGTTTGAGATAGAGCCTTCACATTTAGCATGTATGTTCCTTGTGACAAGGACAACATTTTGACCTGTGACCTTGAGCTTTGACCTACTTTCCCTTAACTTTTGAACCATTTCAGATAGAGCCTTTGATGATATTTGGTATGTAGTTTCAATTTGACGAGGGCTTTCCACCCATACAAAGATTTGGACCTGTGACCTTGACCTTTTACCTTTTTTATCATAACTTTTTAACCAGTTCAGATAGAGCCTTCATATTTGGCATGTAGGTTCCCTTTGACAAGGGCTTCCCACTCATGCCAAAACATTTGACCTGTGATCTTGACCTCTGACCTACTTAATCATAACTTTTGAACTATTTGAGATAGAACCATCATATTTGGCATGTATGTGTCTTGTGACAAGAACTTCCAACCCATACAAAAGGTTTGACCTGTAACCTTTTCTTTTGACCTGCTTTACTTCCAACCCATACAAAAGGTTTGACCTGTAACCTTTTCTTTTGACCTGCTTTACCATAACTTTTGAACCATTCGAGATAGAGCCTTCATATTTGATATGTATGTTCTTTCTGACAAGGCACCTTACTAAATTACCTGCCGTTTCATTTAATATGCAGTGTGGATCAAGTAAGTAAGTAAGTAAGTAAGTTAGTAAAAGTGAGCAATTTCAGGGCCATCATGGCCCTCTTGTTCATATTTCTGCTCAGAATATAGGGGAGAGAGAGAGGGAGAGAGAGAGAGAAATTCATATGTACTTGTACATGATTGTAGAAGAACACTTTTAGCATGAGTTGTGAAGATATTCCTCCGAAAGTGTGCTGCTGTATTACATATTCTAAACATCCTTGAGGTGCCATTACATGTAAGTTGGAAGTTTTATGCATTTCTACTTGCCTTTGCAAGGAGGTAATCTTAAGCCTTTGCGAATCGTCTGTCTTAGCAGGCAAAGTCGTATACAGTGTAAGGCCAATTCCCACCAAACACAACGAGCGAATGATTTATGTAAAAAGGGTTATGTCACACGAATGACGCTCCCAGGGGGGATACCTTCACCATAATTTTGGATGATAGTGAACATAGGACAAATCATCATGAAGAGATAATATATAGAGAATAAGCAGAAAGAACAAATGTTTTGAACTGCCTTGTCAAGGTGGTTCTAGCAAGTACCCGGCCACAATCTATATTTTAAAGCAGAAATAAGAAAAATTTGGTTTACCCCTGTTAACCCCAGTTTTACTCCATAAAAGTGCAGATCAAGGGGGTGTGTTTTCATGAGAAAGAAATTGTTTGTTGATGTGGACAAAGTCTATTATAGGCTGTCAGACTTGAAGGAAACAATAAAAATATATTGTCAATTAGAAGTGTGTAACTGTTAACCTAAACCATTGCATGCAGGGAAACCCCTAAAGGGGTACCTTGGCAAACAGTGCAGTCCCAGATCAGACGCCCCAGAATGCGGCGTCGGCATCTGATCAGGACCTGCATTATTTGCTAACAGAGTTTTCTGTCAAAAATTGAATAAAAACAGAAAAATAGGCCTGGCACCCGTTATATGACAAATGGACTTGTCCAGCAAATAGCAATGGAAGAGTCCACTAGTATACAATGGGTTAAGAAAAAAAAACTACTTGAAAATGATGTCTGCAAATGTCATGACTGACAGTCCAAGAGGTTGACTCTCTCATGACTGTTCGCTAACTTCTCAGCCGCGACATGAGACTCCCATGAAGCATGTTTCGGATCAACGTAATGCCATTAACGTCCATGTCAACTTGTTTTCAGAGCGTCACTTAGTGCAAGGCTTCACATTAAATTCACCAATAATACTCATAGGGAGATTTATCATCACACTTGGAAAAAAAAATCTCTTACCCTTAAAGCATCATTTGCAAATGAAGCAGACAACATTTTCAAAGTTTTTTTTTTTTCAAGTCTGTGTAATGAATAATTTCTAAACCCCACTTTATGTAGAGAAAACTTGGTTTTGTAGGGGTGTACATTATTTTTCTGATTTTTTTCTCCAATACATGAGGTTGTAGGTATTCATTGTAACAATCTCCCACAACCTATGTTTGGAGTATTAATTAATAAGACAACTATCACATATTTTCATCAGAAAAATAACCATATCACAGACATGTAAGAATGCTCTTGTTATTGTAATTCATCGTCTGATGTTTCAATGACTAACCGCTCTAAGACCGCCTTAAATCAAGACTAATTCTGCTTTTAAAAGGTTATTTACAAGGGTGCCATTCCGACTTTGCCCATCGGGGCATGAAGAAATAGATGGGCTGCATGATGCTTGCACGCAGAGCTAAAACCGACTGCACACAAGTACTGTTAAACTGCTTAGAGGATATAAACTTGGTCAGGCAAAGCATTGCGAGTCGGACCATCCATGCTTATAAACCCTATTGATTTCATTGGGCAACAGGGCTTGAGATGTCATTTCACCTCAATATTGGTTAAAAGTCCCACAAAATTGGAAGCATTGTCTCCAAAATGACCTATATATTGTTGATGGAGATGTTAAACCTCGATCAAACAATCAAACAAGGGTGCCATTATTCTTTCTTTGTTTTTATGCACATGGTGTCCGCTGGTCAGGGACTACCTTTGGGACTGATCAAAAGTGGGTTTTTTGCCCCCGCCCATCGGAGCTTGAAGAAATAGATTGGGCTGCATAATGCTTCCATGCAGAGCTGAAACCAACCCACGCACAAGTACTGGTAAACCGCTTAGAGGATCTAAGCCTGCCCAGGCAAAGCGGTGTGAGTCAGACCGCCCATGCTTATAAACCCTATTGGTTTCATTGGGCGGCAGGGTTTGAGATGTCATTTGATCTCAATGTCGGGTAAAAGTCCCACAAAATTGGAAGCAACGTCTCCAGAATGACCTTTACAGTGTTGACGGGGACATTAAACCTCATATCAAACAAACAAAAGTGGCCTTTAAGACCACTTTTGAACAGTTCCAAAGGTGGTCTTAAAAAAGGAATTTTACTGTATTTAACACTTATGTCTCCTGTGGCAAAATGATGACCTGCATATCACCAGAACAAGCATTTTTGAGAGGAAAATGTGATATTTTTCTTATTTATAGTCCAAACATAGATTGTGGGTGCTGGTTAGAACCACTTCATTAAGCCGATTTTAATGAGAACCGGCAATCTGTTTTTGAAGTCTGAGGAGGTCATGGGCTCAATCCCCATGAGGTCTAGCAACATTCTTTCATCAATACTGGTCATGATATAAAATCACACATGGGTGTGAGGGGTGGTTAGAAAAATCTGTTCCAAGGGTTTCCAAAGTTTTATTCATCAATTCCCTGCTTACATGCATAGCCGCCTTAAGGGGAGAAATTTATATTAAGTTTCTGACATCATCTCACCTGATTTGGTCACATGATTATATAGGTCAATAACACATGTCGACTCCTCACCTTAAGTTAAGAACTTTCTATCTAAAAACTTATAATACATGTTAGTAAGTTAAAAACTCAAAATTTCAAACCGTAATGATGAATAATATTTATTTTCTTTCTTTCTACTGATACTGCGATCTGTCACATTTGACCATTACTCGCAGGTTTACATTACAAACACTCCAGGTTTTGCAGGATGAAAGCCTACACAGTAATCATGTAATTACGGTAGGGTTCTTTGACCTGCACAGGGGATAGTTCTCCCTGCACAGGGGGACCTCCAGTTAACATCCCGATCCGAAGGGCGGTGCACTTTATGATATTCATCCCTGCAAATGATGCCAATGGAGTGTGTTTGGACACCGAAATTTTATTGCCATTGCTTGGAATCGAACCTGGGACCTTTAGCATAAGAGGCAAGTGCACTAACCACTGAGCTGTCACGCTCCATTTATATTAACTGTTATCCCGCTGAACACAAGAACACGTGCCTTGGCAAGCGTTGTAGATCCAGATCAGATGAAGAAGCCACCTGATCAGGAACTACACTGTTTGTCAATTAGTTTAAGAATTTGAATGAAACATTATATAAGGTATTGTGATTGGTTGATACAAAGAAATGGGTGTGGCAAAAGTAATTTATTCAGCTGGATAAGGGTTAATTGGCATGAAAGACATAGATCTGTAATCCTACAGTCTGTCCATTACCATAAGGACTCAACCCATTTTGTACCATAAACCCTAAAACACAGAATGCGGGGCCTGCTCTGTTTGCAAAATATTCAGCCAATTTCCAAATAGTTTTTGAAGAAAACACAACCTGTCACCCCAAAAGTTGGAAATGGACTCCTGTTTTATATAAGGTGGAAGATTCCATTTGCTACAAAAAGGGATAAAAAGGTGTACTTGTTTGATTTGAGGCTTAATGTCCCCGTCAGCACTGTAAAGGTCATTTTGGAAACGTTGCTTCCAATTTTGTGGGACTTTTACCCGACATTGAGATGAAATGATATCTCAAGCTCTGTCGCTCAATGAAACCAATAGGCTTTATAAGCATGGACCGGCAGACTTGCACCGCATTCCCTGGGCAGGTTAGATCCTCTAAGTGGTTTACCAGTACTCATGTCTGGGTCGGTTTCAGCTCTGCGTGGAAGCATCTTGCAGCCCATATATTTCTTCAAGCCCCGATGGGCAGGGGCCTAAGATTTACACAAAAAATTTAAGCAGCTCATATTTTCATATTTCGTGAATGATAGATACGATTTTGAAGGTTTTATCAGTAGTAGCAAATACTCTCATCCCTGTCCACCACATCAAGGCACAAACTAAGACACATTTCCAGGCTAGCTATGCTGTCTGGTGATAGCTCTAGTTTGTTCTATATGGATGTATCTAAAAGGAATCGATCACATCCAAAAATAGAGCTGTATTTATGTTCTCATATACTCATTATACCCCCGCAAACGAAGTTTGAAGGGGGTATATAGGAGTCAGCTTGTCGTCTGTCGTCGTCGTCTGTCGTCGTCGGTCCGTTACAAAAAACTTTAACATTGCTCATAACTTCCTTATTCTTTGACCGATTTCTTTAATATTCACACACCACACACCTTGCCACTAGTACTTAAGATTGATATACACAAACCTGACCTTGACCTTTACGTTGACCTTCCTCAAGGGCAAATACTTGTAAAAATTTGGAGTTACTATCTGACAACGCATGCGGGGGTATAATTGGCGCCCGTTAGGCGGCAGCTCTAGTTTTAGCTCACCTGTCAGGTAGTGACATGGTGAGCTTTTGTGGTGGCTTGATGTCCGTCGTGCGTAGTCTGTCGTGCATCTGTCAACAATTAACTTAAAAGACATCTCCTCCTAAACCAGTGAACGGATTTTAAAATTATTTTACAGAAATGTTCCTTGGGTGACCCTCAATATCTACTAAAATTGCCTAAATGGTACCGGTTCGCTGAACATGATGGCCACCAGAGCTAAAAATAGGAAACATTTTCTCGGATGAACAAGATGGCCACCAGAGCTAAAATAGAAAACATTTTCTCATCTATCAACAATAAACTTAAAAGACATCACTTAAACCGGTGAACGTATTTTGAAATAATTTTACAGGAATGTTCTTTGGGTGACTATCTACCAAAATTGCCTAAATGGCTTTGCTCTGCCAAAAAGGTGCCCATCACAACAAAAATACAAAAAATTGAAAAAAAAAAAAAACAACTTAAAATGCCATCTCCTCCTAGGCCACTGCAGGCCCAGTTTCAGAATAATATCACAGTGCAGGAATATTCCTTGGGTGACCCTTTACCAAAATTGCCCATCCGCTCTGATAAACAAGATGGCCACCAGAGCTAAAAACAGATTTTTTTTTAAACGACTTCTCTTTCTTAACGGGGGATGGATTTTGAAACAATTTTACAGATTGTTCCTTGGTTGATCCTCTACCAAAATTGCTCATACCATATTCCGCTCTGATGAATAAGTTGGCTGCCAGAGCTAAAAATAGAAAAAACCTTTAAGAACTTCTGCTCCTTAACCAGTGTATGAATTTTGAAATAATTGCACAGGAATGTTTCTTGGGCGACCCTCCTCCAAAATTGCTCAACCTTTCTGCTCGGATGAACAAGATGGCCACCAGAGCTAAAAAAGAAAAACATTTGAAAGACTTTCTCTCAACCAGTGGATAGATTTTGAAATTATTTAGCAAAATGCTCAACATGTTCTGCTGGGATGAACAAGATGTCCACCAGAGCTAAAACTAGAAAAAAAAACGTTAAATGACTTCTACTGCTTAACCAGTTGATAGATTTTGAAATAATTTCATAGGAATGTAAATTCCTTGGATGACCCGGTACTGAAATTGCTCAAACTGTTCTGCTTGGGTGAACAAGATGGCCACCAGAGCTAAAAATAGAAAAAAAAAACTTCAAATGACTTCTGCTCCTTAATCAGTGAATGGACTTTGATATCACAAGAATGTTCCTTCGGTGACCCTCTACCATAATTGCTTAAACAGATCTGCTCTGATAAATGATTTCAATGGAATGTTTTGGGGGTGTAACCAGGCCATCTGTCAAAAAAGTTCCAGTTGTTCCACTCTGCTGAACCACTTAATAAAGGAAAAAAAAAACTTTTAAAAGACTTTCTATAAAAGGAAACTGTTTTATTGGAATGTGGGGACCCTCTAACAAAATTGTTCAGAATGTTTTGCTTCACTGAGCCACCATCATGGCCACCAGAGCTAAAAAATCTCAAACCACAAAATACAAACCTCAAAATGATATCCAGACCAATTTTGAAATAGTTTCACAGAAATGTTGCTCAAACCATCTTAACTCCACCTTATATTATCCATATTTCATTTGTACTATAGATCAGTTGAGAGATCCAGGGTAATCATGATCCTCTTGTTCTTATTTCTGCCACAAACATAGACTGCAAGTGGTCGTTGAGGCAGTTCTAATGAGTACCTACACTCTGTTTTTGAACTTAAATAAAATAAACAATGAATACCCCAATAAAACCCATTTTCTCTATGTAAAGCAGGGTTTGGAGGTGTCTTCATTACATGGACTTGTTAACATGTTGGTAAAATTCTCTAGGGACTGATTAGCCAATGAGAAACAAGTTGAAAAAGCATCAGTGTTTGAGTTAAATATTTAAGCTTCACTTTAATTTTGTGTGAATTAACCCTAAATAAGAGATACAAAAAAAAACTGCATCTGAAAATGTCATCTGTTTATGGTGTCTACCGCATAGTCTTACCAACTTTTAAAAAAAAAAAATTACATACAGGCACCCAGAGCAAACTGCTCATAGAGGGCAGTCAAACTTCTCCTAGAGAAGCAGTCTGATCTGGGTCCACTAAATTTTACAAAGTTGACTTTTCACCCTTTTTGTACCAAATGGACTCTTCCTTCTTACATAAATCAAGAGCCCATTTCAAAATTTAGGGTTGTCATGTTGTGTTTTCTGCAAAAATTTATTTTGAAAATGCCTTAACTTTTTGCAAACAGTGTACACCCTGATCAGACGCAGCGTTTTAGGGTGTCTTATCTGGTCCTGTACTGTTTGCCAGGGTACACGTTTTGGGGTTTCGGGTACAAAATGGGTTAAAGTAAGTTGCAGACAACAAAGCAGACAACAATTGTTGTGATTGCCATCATCAAGTTAACCAGTTTGTGTAATAAACACTCCTCTAAACTCCACTTTATATAGAGAAAACAGGGTTTCGGGGGTATACATTATTTTCCTTATTTCTGCTGCAAGGCATAGGTTGTTAACCCTTGTCCTGCTGAATATTCATATATGCCACAAACACTACCGATTATCAACCAATCAGATTACTTGATGCAAATTATTGCAACAAATTCACAATCAGAATGGCAAACAATGTAGATCCTGATCAGATGGCTTCTTCAGAAGCCATCTGATCTGGATCTACATTGTTTCAAAGAAAAGGCATATCCGGGCTCAGCAGAACAAGGGTTAATATCTGTTAGGAGCCGCCTATCGAGGTGGTTCTAACTAGCACCCACAACCTATGTTTGGTGTATAAAGAGGAGAAATGTCAGAAATGTTCACCAGAAAAGTACCTATTTTCGAGACATGTAAAAATGCACTATGTCACATAGATGATTAATCATGATCAGTCTTGTGACATGTGCAGTGACGACAATAGCGAAAAAGGGTCCTGACTGGAAAATATGCAGCATACTGTTGCAATGGATGGTTTTGATTATGGAACATTTCTACTATGAAGGCATGTTAGGCATGTCATTTTATAAACCCATTTTGTCCTAAATGAATTCTTCCACTTCGTATAACCCTTTTTGTACCAAATGGAATCTTCCTTATATATAGCAGGAGTCCATTTCAAAATTTAGGGGTGTCATGGTGTGTTTTCTTCATAATTGATTTGGAAAATGGCTGAAAATTTTGCAAACAGTGTAGGCCCTGATCAGACGCTACATTCTTTTGCGTCTGATCTGGGCCTGCACTGTTTGCCAGGGTACCCGGTTTGGGGTTTCTGGTACAAAATGGGATAATTGATGAGTCCACTTTCAATTTTATGGGTGTTAAACACTTATCCTGTTGTGCACGACCAAACAGTGTAGATCCTGATCAAGTTCTAAAGAAGTCATTTGATCAGGATCTACACTGTTTAACATGTAGTTTGTGAAATGAATGAATACATTATAGTAATCTGATTGGCAGAAAGTCAGAACTGGACGTTGCTAAATTAATTTATTCAGCAGGATAATTAAGAGTGAAAGAACTTTACCATTATGATCCTAAGTATTGGGACAGATAGGCCTAAGCAAACATTGCAAACCCAGATCAGACTGCTCTGAGTCTGATCAGGGTCCAGTGTTGTGCCTAGGCTCGATTGCTTGGGGGACACCAATGGCCCTTATGACATTTTCCAAAGGGTCATTTTATATTTTAAAGGGGCTTCAGTAAATAAAATATAAGCAACGTTGTTGATTTCTGAGGGTCATCCGGGCCCCATGTTTAATGTTGAAAGGGCCATCAATGACTTTAGGTAGGCAAATGGCCCCATGGCCCCCTCTCGGCGCAACACTGAGGGTCTACACTGTTTGACACTCCATCTGCACCATTTGGCCTCCTTGCAGGATCTTGAAACGAATTTGTTAAGATTTTAGGAGAATTACAGCAAGTCCTCAAGGTGTCCGAATTTTTAGGATTTTTACAGTATTTCGTAAATGGCCCAGCTTTTTGCAGTCAGTGAATGTTTGATCAGACCTTGAGTTTCCAGTCTTAAATGGGACTAAGAGTACGCTTTAACACATTTAGTACCGGAAACCCCAAAACGGGTACCCTGGCATACAGTGCAGGCCCAGATCAGACGCCGCAGAATGCAGTGTCTGATCAGGGCCTCAACTGTTTGCTACATGTTTTAATTTTATTTTTTCAAAATTTCATGACATGAGTCCATACATCTGTACAACAAATATACATACAAATGTCAAAGGATTGGATGTAGGCTCAGCCTATATTTATCCTCTCCTTTAAGATGTTGTAAGCATAAACATATTTGTTGCCTATGTACATTTACCATCTTTATCAGTTGTCAAATTATGTACGATATATATGACACTAAGTATTGAAGAAGAAGAAGAAGAGAGAGAGGTAGAAGCCTGTTACTCCGACGTACACCAGTATTCACCGTGATGGTTTTGATGCAATACATGTGAAGGCTTTACAGCAAACACCTGTATACTTACGTTGTTTAGAATGTTCAATTGTTGGTGTTTTTTAGAACGATCGTCACATTTAAATATCCGAATGTCCGAAAGACCCCTATTTTAAGTTAAACAATTAGAGGGTATGGAGGTGGGGTATGGGGTACGCCATGGTTCCCGGACAGGATCAGAAGTTGACGTTGGCATGGAAGTCATACTAATAGATCTAGCAGGGGCGCTTACTCTAGCACAAGTTGACACATTGCTAAATGTTCATTCATTTTCCAAATAAATTTTGATGGAAACACAACCTGACACCCCTAGATTTTGAAATGGACTCCTGCTATATATAAGGAGGAAGATTTCATTTGGTACAAAAAGGGTTAAGGAGCGATTGGACAAGTATTGGTGGCATCTACTAAACTAATGAAGATTTATGTCATCACATTACATCACGATAACAAGTCCATGAAATAAACACCCCTGTAAACCCCACTTTATTATAACATACACGGAAACTGGGGTTTACGGGGATAAACATTGTTTTTCTTATTTCTTCTCCAAGACATAGATTCTGGGCACCTCATTGAGGTGCTGACGAGCGCTCAAAACCTATGTTTGCTTTGGGTACTCATTAGAATTGCCTCATTGAGGCGGTTCTAGAGGCATTTCTAAAGAGCACCCAAAACCTATGTTTGGAATATAAATAAGAAAAATTTCACAAATTTTCATCAGAAAAATTACTGTTTTGGAGGTATGAAAGAATACACTATATCGCATGGACGTGTTATTTTATTTGTTTGTTTGTTTTGAGGTTGAATGTCACCGTCAACACTTTAAAGGTCATTTTGGAGATGTTGCTTCCAATTTTGTGGGACTTTTACAAGACATTGAGATGAAATGACATCTCAAGCCCTGTCAACCAATGAAACCAATAGGGTTTATAAGCATGGACGGTCCGACTCCCACCTCTTTGCCTGGGCAGGCTTAGATCCTCTTAAGCAGTTTAATAGTACTCGTGTGAGGTCCATCTATTTCTTCAAGCCCCGATGGGCGGTGGCCGACACGTTATTGTTATGATCATGGAATCCTCTTTGACAAAGGTATACATGATTTTCCACGTTTGGCTAAAAAACACCTCATAAAGGCAGTTCTAACAAGCACCCACATTCTATTTTTGGAACAGAAAATATCTTAAGTTTTTCATTTGAATAATGCTAGTAATTCCTAGTACTACAGATAAAACACCACTGTAGCACACTAGGGTCTAAACTCCATTCAGAATATCTGAATCATCTTTTTTTTCGTTTCTCGCTTTTAATACTCATTTAAGCCCATACACCACTACGGGAAAGTTTTAGACCTCACCCTCCGCTGATTTCTCCAGCAAGTCGTATGCCTCTGCGACAGCTAGGAAAGGCTGTGATTATTTGGAGAAAATTGCAAAATCTGTATTTTCTTTCACAGACTAAGACATTCTGACAGGTTCGACACACCCTTTTAAACCATATATAGAAGCAGGCTGTCAAGTGTTCCTATTTTTCCTATTTTTTCCTATATTTTCAGGTTTCCTATTTTTTTCCTATATTTTAACCCCATTTCCTATATTTTTTACCAAATTCCTATATTTTTTATTTAGGCTGTTTACATACTGAACATAGACATAAGCCCAGTAGCAGTTCAGCAATAGAAAGGGTAGCAAGAAGGTTAACTTTTGCAGAAAATGTGGCATTGCTTACTGATGAGTGGAAGGTATACCAAGGGGAGGAAACTGATGAGAAACTTGGGAAAATAGAGAAAGATGATGAAGTTTAGTTGCATGAGAATGATTGATCATTACTAGAGAGACATTCTGAAATTGAAAACTGGTTGTGGCAAAGATAAGTAACATAGGCTTTGAAAAGTAGTATAAGGTGCGCTGGTATTGCCACATAGTAATGCTGCTATTAGATAATAAGAAAATGTTGGGAAAAGATAGGGTAAAGCTGTCATCAGAATCAGTTATAGGGAACAGACTTTCCAAACAGGCTGTGAAAATCCATGATCCTAAATATATTTAGCCGGAATGTGTACCTCTTACCAAGGACCTAATAAGTTATGTCAAATGTGGTCATAGAGTTTTCAATGTGAGGATAGACAAGAAAAAGCAACATAGAGAGCAAAAGAATGAAGAGCGTGCACAAAAAGGTTGAAAAACAAAAACAAGAACCAACAAAAAGAAAAAGTCTTTGAATGAAACAATGAAAAAGTTAAATGTTAATTAAAGAAAAGAACTCTAAAGAAGAACTTCATGCTGCTAAAAAACTGCTTGAAGAAGGAAATGAAAAACTGGATGGAGCATTAACATGATAAAAAGATAATTTTTTCTAGTGCATCAGTGAGTCAGTCATTGATTGACACTGCACAGAAAAAGATTAAAGAATCAACAGAGCGTCTAGACAGAGTAAAAGAAGAACAGAAATCAGTGGAAAGTAGGAAAAGGAAGACCCTGGAGAAAATTGCTCATGGGGATTCAAATAAATAAGTTCCTTTGGAAGCAAGGAATTCACCAAATAAAGCTAAGAAATGAGATGAAGTTAGCCAAAAAAAAAAAATAAAAATTCTGGAGATAGTGACTTGTATGCCAGATTATTATTTTTTCTCAGTTTTTATAGTGTAAAAATATGGTCACATATCATTTTTAAAGCAAATGCTTAAGAGAATTCATAGTACAAGAAGTACAATGTCTAAGCTTGATAAGTCATATTTTCAACTTCAGAATATGATTAAGAGAATTCATAGTACAAGTAGAACAATGGCTAAACTAGGCAAAATTATAGTTTCTTAAAGTTCCATTACTTTCCATGTAGATACTTTGCTATGACCATCCCACAAATGCACAAAGACAGTTATGTATAACTTGATGGTTTCTTTAAAACTTAATTTTTTTCAGGATGTTACATGAGCTACTCATTAAAAAGAGTAACCTAGTTTGTAACTCATGTGTCTTGTATTTATTGCAACACAACCTATCTTGAATTGGTCTAACACATATGATGTCGTGTTGACTGAAAGCAATAAAGATGATTATGAATTAATTTTTATTGCCACTAATATAAAACCTTTGATGACATTTAAGATGGTGATTGAGAGCTGGCTAAAAGGGAAGGTGGAGGTCAGGGCCATATCAAAACTATTAAAATTTCAGAGTGGCTAACAGAAGTTTGAATCCTTTTACCACAACTTTTTGTTGCTTTTTTGTCTCCATTAAATCGTCTGTTTAAATCTAGCATACCTGCATTTTTGGTAATTTTTTATGATAATAAGGCCTTTTTTGTTGCTAAACCTTGATAACTATCCTATAAATTTCCTATTTTTTTCCTATATTTTTCCCATAAATTTCCTATTTTTTTAAGCCCAGAATATATATTTTGCACCAAAATACACTTGACAGCCTGGTGGAAGGTATACCAAGGGGAGGAAACTGATGAGAAACTTGGGAAAATAGAGAAAGATGATGAAGTTTAGTTGCATGAGAATGATTGATCATTACTAGAGAAACATTCTGAAATTGAAAACTGGTTGTGGCAAAGATAAGTAACATAGGCTTTGAAAAGTAGTATAAGGTGCGCTGGTATTGCCACATAGTAATGCTGCTATTAGATAATATGAAAATGTTGGGAAAAGATAGGGTAAAGCTGTCATCAGAATCAGTTATAGGGAACAGACTTTCCAAACAGGCTGTGAAAATCCATGATCCTAAATATATTTAGCCGGAATGTGTACCTCTTAACAAGGACCTAATAAGTTATGTCAAAGGTAGTCATAGAGTTTTCAATGTGAGGATAGACAAGAAAAAGCAAAATAGAGAGCAAAAGAAAGAAGAGCGTGCACAAAAAGGTTGAAAAACAAAAACGAGAACCAACAAAAAGAAAAAGTCTTTGAATGAAACAATGAAAAAGTTAAATGTTAATTAAAGAAAAGAACTCTAAAGAAGAACTTCATGCTGCTAAAAAACTGCTTGAAGAAGGAAATGAAAAACTGGATGGAGCATTAACATGATAAAAAGAGAATTTTTTCTAGTGCATCAGTGAGTCAGTCATTGATTGACACTGCTCAGAAAAAGATTAAAGAATCAACAGAGCGTCTAGACAGAGTAAGAGAAGAACAGAAATCAGTGGAAAGTAGGAAAAGGAAGACCCTGGAGAAAATTGCTCATGGGGATTCAAATAAATAAGTTCCTTTGGAAGCAAGGAATTCACCAAATAAAGCTAAGAAATGAGATGAAGTTAGCCAAAAAAAAAAATAAAAATTCTGGAGATAGTGACTTGTATGCCAGATTATTATTTTTTCTCAGTTTTTATAGTGTAAAAATATGGTCACATATCATTTTTAAAGCAAATGCTTAAGAGAATTCATAGTACAAGAAGTACAATGTCTAAGCTTGATAAGTCATATTTTCAACTTCAGAATATGATTAAGAGAATTCATAGTACAAGTAGAACAATGGCTAAACTAGGCAAAATTATAGTTTCTTAAAGTTCCATTACTTTCCATGTAGATACTTTGGTATGACCATCCCACAAATGCACAAAGACAGTTATGTATAACTTGATGGTTTCTTTAAAACTTCATTTTTTTCAGAATGTTACATGAGCTACTCATTAAAAAGAGTAACCTAGTTTGTAACTCATGTGTCTTGTATTTATTGCAACACAACCTATCTTGAATTGGTCTAACACATATGATGTCGTGTTGACTGAAAGCAATAAAGATGATTATGAATTAATTTTTATTGCCACTAATATAAAACCTTTGATGACATTTAAGATGGTGATTGAGAGCTGGCTAAAAGGGAAGGTGGAGGTCAGGGCCATATCAAAACTATTAAAATTTCAGAGTGGCTAACAGAAGTTTGAATCCTTTTACCACAACTTTTTGTTGCTTTTTTGTCTCCATTAAATCGTCTGTTTAAATCTAGCATACCTGCATTTTTGGTAATTTTTTATGATAATAAGGCCTTTTTGTTGCTAAACCTTGATAACTATCCTATAAATTTCCTATTTTTTTCCTATATTTTTCCCATAAATTTCCTATTTTTTTAAGCCCAGAATATATATTTTGCACCAAAATACACTTGACAGCCTGTAGAAGTGGTCATTGCTCTTGTACATTACAAGGGCAACTATGTTTAATTTGCACGATCACTCCATGGAAAATCATTAGCTGTGACAACACATCTGATATCGGTATAATTCTTTTTGAAGACTATTGACAGCACATCACGCTAGTGACTCCCCGTTCCTAGTGAACCTCTATCTAGCCATTCGAATATAAGGTGTGTCGCAATTGCATATCTATTTATAAAGTGCGTCACATGGATTTGAATATTTATTATTTTACCTGACAATCATCGTCAAATGGACTTAGTCTGTGCACTCATTTCTTTGTTTTGCAATTTTCTCCAAATAATCACAGCCTTTCCTGACTGTCGCAGAGGCATACGACTTGCTGGAGAAATCGGTGGAGGGTGAGGTCTTCAACTTTCCCAAAGTGATGCATGGGCTAAAATGAGTATTTAACGGAAGAAACGAAAAAATCGATGATTCAGATTTTCTGAACGGAGTTTAATCATAATCTTACTGATTTTAATAACTCATATTTTCCAGACCCAAATATGGTGTCAATGTCATTCTTTTAGCAAACATTGAGATGATATGACATCTCAAGCCCTACCGGCATCTGATCAGGGCCTACACTGTTTGCAAAAAGTTTAGCCATTTTCCAAATAAATTTGGAAGAAAACACAACCTGACACCCCTAACTTTTGAAATGGACACCTTCTTGAATTTCAAGAAATACATGGATATGAGGGCCATTTGAGAAGTATTAATAGTATCCATATTGCATAATAATTTCAAAAGTTTTTTGCATTTTTCACACATGCGTGAAAGATTTAAACCAAATTAAAATTTGCACAATTTTTATGCATGTTAAAGTGTGCTAAAGCAGTCATTGTAGATGACTATGTCTTTGACATGTGGTGAAAACATCGCGAAAACACGCCTATACAATCTTGACCCCCCTGAACCCCACTTTTATATAGTAAAACTAGGGTTTATAGGGGTAAACTTATTTTTCTTATTTCTGCTCTAAAATATAAATTGTGGGTACTCGTTAGAACCGCCTTGATGAGGCGGTTCTAATGAGTACCCACAATCTGTATTTTGAACAGAAATAAGAAAAATATCACAATTTTGCATCTTAAAATTTTCATTTTTTCCGCGATAAAGGTTACAATGTATTTGTATAGGCGTGTTTTCGTAATGATGGCCGAAAATAGCAATGTTAAATTAGAAGAACAGAGGGTGTACTGCAAAGTGCGTGCATTGCTAGACGTGTTGCCATTGGAGATCAATTTGAGCCAGTTTGGATAAGGTTTATGGTGAAAATGCTCTCTAACTGTTTGCAAAGGTAGAGGTTGTTTTGTTCAGCAGATCATGGGTTAAAAATGACATGACCATCATACCCTGTGCAGTTGCTCAAAGCATTGTTAGCTTAACGAGCTTGTTAGTGGTCAAATTGTTAACTGTTCTAGCAAGTTCAATATCTAATACAGTGGTATTTTGGCTGAAACAAATGTGAGCAGCTTTTGCAGATACAAAAGATGCACACATTTTTTCAGCAAAAATATTTGCATATTAAAAGATCCAAATTTTAGGGATACATTAACTAACGACATTTTGGACATCTGGCCCCTAGTTTTACAATATATGACATACATAATATTAAGTCATGTTATTGAATGCCCAGGCAAAGTGGTGCAAGTCGGACCGGACAGGGCTTGAGATGTCATTTCATCTCGATGTCGGGTAAAAGTTCCACAAAATTGGAAGCAATGTCTCCAAAATGACCTATACAATGTTGACAGGGAACGTTAAACCTCAAAGCAAACAAACAATAAAACTGAAAATGACACTGATTTTGCTAGAAATGAACTGTTTTGGGTGCGGGTTAATTGCAACATTTTTATAGTTCTAATTATCACCGCCTCCCATTTATGCCACTTTGACCAGAAGCATGTGATTTATAACAAGCTCTGTTTTAAAATTTGATAATTACTGTTTTACAGCGCTGTCTTGACAAGGTGACGAGAAAGCTATTACTTTAATGCCTGGACCAGCATGCTGGCCCTTCAAGTAACTGCTGTGCATTGCACACGCCCAGTCTCACTGACGACAATTTTTGTCACCTATTTTCCATCACGGAGTATTTTGGTCCCAGGAAAGGTAATAACTGACAGATACTCCCGGTTTAACTGCCATTATTAGACTGATGGGGGCAGAAGGTAGCTTTCAAATTTAATCACAACATGTTGAGAAAATCACGATCATTGCAAAAGGGCAATCTAGTTTCATCCCCTGAATCCATCTTCGTTTAGCTGTCCATTTCCAAAATGAGGATGTCGGGTTCAGAAATTCAAATAGAAAATGGTAGCATGAGTTTTTTGCAGATAGGGAGTGTCCTCATCAGACAAAATGAAAGTGGAGTTTACAGGGGCCAGTTGTTCAAAACTATATGGGCCCCGCCAAGCGAATTTGTGTCTTCGAGCATTCCGTCATGACAAATTTTAACTGCGCATGCCCAGCCATTCAGAGGGGCCAGGGATATGGCTTTCTGTCTGAAGGTTCCTCTTGATTCACTGCTTGTATGAGCGAGCAGCGAAGGTTCTGGCGAGACTGCGCGGATGCGCAGGCTCGCCTGAACCTTCACTGCTCGCATAGGCGATAAGTACCAAAATCGCTTGACGGGGCCCATATAATGATGTCGTTAGTTATCAAATCGTTAAAACTTTGATGATTTAATATCACAAATATTTTTACTGAAAAAATGTGAGCAGCTTTTGCTCACATTTTTTTCAGCAAAAATAACAAAATTTTAGGTATTAAACTTTTTGGCATAGTTAACAATTTGGCCCCTAATGAGCTTGTTAAGCTAACGAGGCTTTGAACAACTGGACCCAGGGGCACAATTTTCCTTATTCTTGCTGAAAAACATAGACTGTAGGTACTTGTGAAAACTTGCCTCACTGAGGCACTTCTTGTGAGCACCCACAATCTATGTTTTGTGCAGAAATGGGAAACACTTGGCTACCTACATGAGAGACACAAATTTCTGCACTGGAAGATCAAGTGGTTTTTCTCTGAGTACTCTAATGTTTGCCTACTTCTGATTAATGATCAGCTCAAAATAAGTGAAATAATCTTGGAAGGGCCATAAAAGTCCAAACCAAAAGATAAAAAAAAGATTAAATTGGCTGGGATGTTGGGGTTTTCTCCCCTATGGCCAGGCCAGTTTAATCCTGAACAGTTGTTGTCTGCTTTGGTGTCCACTGGTAACTTAAACAGTCATTGTTGCAAACAATGTGGACCCAGATCAGACTGCTCCACTAGAAGCAGTCTGATCAGGGTCCATACTGTTTGCCTGTATGCAAATTTAGGTTTGAAAAAAAAAATAAAAAAAAAACAGACCATATTTTATTGGCATAATAATGATTAAGAAATTGATCCTACTGATCTCCAGGTTTGGCAACATTGTTTCATTGAGATTGATCATGAAGTATTTTTATGCCCCTGGGGTTGGATAGGTCCATATAGTGTCCCTGCTGTCTGTTCCTCTGTCTGTCCATCCATATGTGTAACGGTTTGGTCTTTTGCAAAGATTAGTGTGTACAATTGGATTCATTTTTTTTTTGGTTTTGGTTTTACGGCCCTTTCAAGATTATTTCACTCATATCGAGCTGATCGTTAATCAGAGGAGGGCAAAAACCGGAGTACCCGGACAAAAAACACCTGACCTTCCGTTGCAGAACTTGGCGTCTCACATATGACCCGAGCGATGCTCGAACCCACAGCGGTGAGAGACCTAATTATTAAGAGTCAGCGCTCTTAACCACTAGGCCACGGAGGCCTGTTGAAAATTTATTTATATCTTTAATTGAGGCCGTTTTGTTTGAGCATTTCAGTTGTCTTTTCATTGAAAAACATATGCAAAATAATGTAATTATTTACCCCTAAAAATACTGATGTTATATACTTACATAATTATTTCATGACATTTGGCTAACAAGTGTATTTATTTACTTCATAATAAAGTTGTCATCTTCACGTCAAGTGAATGAGATTCCCTAGTAAGAAAATCAGATAGACAATGCATCATGTACTTAAAACTGCATTGTGTACAGATTATTCAAATGAAATGTCAAACCTGATTTTCTCTGAATAAAAAAAAAAAAAAACACCAAAAAAGAACAAGAATATCATTTTCTTGAAATTTGGCTTAGTGTGTTTAATTTGAGTTTAATCAGGATTTCAAAAAAAAAATCTTTTCCGCAGGATGGTAATAAACTTTTTTGGGTAGGGGCAATCTGTGTGGGTAGGTAGGAGCACAGCAAACCAAGAATTTTTTAAGGATGGCCTTGGGTTCATATAATTATGAGACAATGGTAGTAAGGTTGTTTTTCCCTGGTTACTATGGTTTTCCCCCACCTCTGATTAATTATTGGCGTGATATAAATGGAATAATATTGTGAGGACTGTTAAATCAAAATATAAAATATGATAAATAGAATACATAATTATTATGCCTTGAGTAAAAAAAAATGGACATTTGCAAAAAACTGAAGACAAAGATCATATATGCCACAGATTGCATCACGAAAACACCCCTATATAATTTTGACCCCCCTTGAACCCCACTTTTATATAAATAAATGGCATTTACAGGGGTAAACCTTAGTTCCAGCGTAAAGGCTTACTTTTGTAATGTTGGTTGGTACCTGATGCTCTGTCTCTGATGTACCTGATGCTCTGCCCATCAGAGTGACATCTAACTGTTGGTTTTCTTTTGCTCCAGCATTTCAGTGGTTTCTTGCTGCCAAATCCTCATGGTTGTTTCATCTCTGTGGTTGTTTGATTTTTGTGTTCTCGGAGATATTGCACTGATGAGTTTGGAAACCTTCATGCAGAAGGAACGAATTATTTGTCTAAATCGTGAAGGAGGTGGTGGCATGGATTGCGGCTGGGTAAGATTGATTCAGGCCCTCCAGTGGGATTCTTTTCGCTGGCCATTCCAGGGCGGTTCTTCTGTCGCGGTTTGTTTTTGTTATGGTTTGTCTTTGAGTGTGTATATCATTTACCAGTATATCTTTTTGTTTTGGATATAGCCAATTGACCATTTTGTGTGAATTTAAAGTGACTGTCCTTTTGGTTTCCACTATAAATGTTTCCATTAGGGTCTAGTTATTTCATATTTGTGTTTCTTTCCCTTTGGTGTCTCTGATTCCTGATCATTGCCTAACCTCTATTTTGAATGAATACATTGTATCAGGTAATTAGGGCCCCGCACTGAAAGTGTGGGTGCCCTATAGTAATCACTCTGTCCGTCCGTCTGTCTGTCTGTCTGTCTGTCTGTCCGTCTGTCCGTCCACAAATTTTTTTTATCCTCCATAACTTTCTTATTCCTGGATGGATTTAAATATTACTTGTCAGAAATGTTAACCATAATGTGATGGAGTGTTGCGCGCAAGACTCAGGTCCGTACCTCAAAGGTCAAGGTCATACTTAGAGGTTAAAGGTCTGTCTGTCCGTCTGTCCATCCACAAATTTTTTTATCCTCCATAACTTTCTTATTCCTGGATGGATTTAAATATTACTTGTCAGAAATGTTAACCATAATGTGATGGAGTGTTGCGCGCAAGACTCAGGTCCGTACCTCAAAGGTCAAGGTCATACTTAGAGGTTAAAGGTCAAAAAAGGGTCTTTCCTGTGTCCAATTAATAACTTTGTTATTATTCCTGGATGGATTTAAATATTACTTGGCAGAAATGTTAACCATAATGTGGCCCCGCACTGAAAGTGTGGGTGCCCTATAGTAATCACTCTGTCCGTCCGTCTGTCTGTCTGTCTGTCTGTCCGTCCACAAATTTTTTTATCCTCCATAACTTTCTTATTCCTGGATGGATTTAAATATTACTTGGCAGAAATGTTAACCATAATGCGATGGAGTGTTGCGCGCAAGACTCAGGTCCGTACCTCAAAGGTCAAGGTCATACATAGAGGTTAAAGGTCAAAAAAGGGTCTTTCCTGTGTCCAATTAATAACTTTGTTATTAGGGCCCCGCACTGAAAGTGTGGGTGCCCTATAGTAATCACTCTGTCCGTCCATCTGTCTTTCTGTCCATCTGTCCGTCTGTCCGTCCACAAATTTTCCTACTCCTCTGATAGCGCTGCCGGGGCCCTAGTCAGTTTCACTGACAGTTCTAGTTTGTTTGGTAGACAGTCAACAATGGTGTTATCAATAGGATATGGTTCCAGAATCCCCAAAAGGGGTAGTTGGCAAACAGTGCTGTCCCAGATCAGACGCCGCAGAATGTGGCATCTGATCCTGGCCTACACTTTTTGCGAAAAGTAAAGCCATTTTCCAAACAAATTTCGAAGAAAACAGAACCTGACACCCCTTAATTTTGAAATTGACTCCTGCTATATATAAGGAGGAAGATTCCATTTGTTACAAAAAGGGTTAAATAAACATATACATGTACTCTGGTGATATATGATGATACAAATACAATAGATGAGTGGGGGGCAGGGTTGGAGGGGGGCTGGGATACAGGCTTGAAAAATATCTTTATGTTAATATAAACATAGTCTCTCTGATACTTCTGCAAGCAGACACATATGAAATATGCACAGCATGATGTTTAATTATTTCATATAATTGGTATGCTAGTTTCAGATTTGCTGCAGGGATTTTTAGGCTATAAACCTGTCATAACCTTAATGATAATATCTACCAAAAAATATCTATTTACCACATGTATTCAGACATATACAGGCTTCTAAGCCAACATTGTAGACCCAGATGAAATGCTGCATTCTAAGCCAACATTGTAGACCCAGATGAAATGCTGCAGAATGACCCAGATGAAATGCTGCATTCTAAGCCAACATTGTAGACCCAGATGAAATGCTGCATTCTGCAGCATTTCATCTGGATCTACACTGTTGGCTGCTAATTCAGCTATTTTTAGATGCAACATCAGGTAGAAATTGCACTTGTTCAAAGTTTAGGATAAGTATGGCAAGAAGTTGATGTTCCAATATTTAGAATGTTTACTGTATAAAGCTAATCCCTATTAGTGCTGGATAATCCGAGCTGAAAAGATAATCCTTTATGATCAAGATGGCCATTACAGAGCTAAAACAAGGGTGACAACCTATGTCATAGCAGAGATGTAAAACGGTATACCCATTTCAGTAGCGGCCATATTTGCGTGGTAGATAAAATGCTTCAAACTAGATATGTTCATTACAGGTCTTCAGAAAACACACTTCAGCTGGTAATGAACAATATTTACATCCCATTGGTGAGCTAATTTTACCTAGAAACATTGAAAAGGCCTTGATAGCTTCAGCACAAGATTTGATTCGGCGCTGTAAACAATGGTATTTAGTTCCGACATCATGGCAAAATCAGCTTGTGTCAAATTATTTAAAGAAAGAGCCATTTCTGAGACAGATTTCAGTATGTTTGATTCTTTTATGATGCACTGACTGCGCCTACTTGTTGTGACAAATGCCTTCTGTGTAGTAAACGCCAGCAAACATACTTATGGTTACGACATCACTGCTCTGACGTAGGTTGTTCCCCCTGTAAAAATAGGAAAAAAAAGTTTGAAATGACAGCTCCTGTACCTTTGGTCCTATTTCATTTGCTTCATTAGGGATACCCCTTTCACATACAATCCATTAATGGCACCAAGGAAAGTTTTGATAAAAATTTTTGACCTTCAGATTATTTAGATATTTGCTCTGTATTACCTCCCTTATATCTCTTGCAAGCTTGGTAGTGTAGTGGATAGATAGCTGGACTCTGAATCGGGGTTTGAGTTCAAATCCTGGTAGTTGATTTTTATGTCCCCGGTAGCGATAGCGGGGACATATTGTTTTTGCCCTGTTTGTTTGAATGTTTGTTGTTGTTTGTTGGTTGGTTTGTATGTGGACAACTTTAACATTGGTTATACCTTTTGAACTGTTTGAGATAGAACATTCATATTTGGCATGTAGGTTCCTTGTGATAAGAGCTTCACATTCATGCAAAAAAATGTCCTGTGACCTTGACCTTTGACCTATTTAAAAGAAAAAAAAATAACATTGGTCATTAATTTATAACCGCTTGAGATACAGCTTTCATAATTGGCATGTATGTTCCTTGTGACAAAAGCTTTACATTCATGCAAAACATTTGGACCTGTGACCTTGACCTTTGACCTACTTAAAATAAAAAGATACTGTTTTGGTCAAAACTTTTGAACCATTTGAGATAGAGCCTTCATATTTTGCTTTTAGGTTTATTGTGACAAGAGCTTGACATTCATGCCAAATTTTCTTTTACCTGTGACCTTGACATTAACCTTTGACCTACTTAAAAGAAAAAAGTTAACATTGGTCATAACTTTTAAACCTTTAGAGATAGAGCATTCATATTTGGCATGTAGGTTCCTTGTGACAAGAGCTTTATATTTATCGAAAAATTTTGACCTATGACCTTGACCTTTGACCTACTTAAAAGAAAAAAAAAAACATTTTGGTCATAATGTTTGGGATAGAGCCTTCATATTTGGCATGTAGGTTTCCTGTGATAAGAGCTTTACATTCATGCAAAAAGTTTTGACCGTGACCTTGACCTTCTTAAAAGAAAAAATAAAATTGTTCATAACTTTTTAACCCTTTAAGACAGAGCCTTCATATTTGCATGTAGGTTCTTTGTGACAAGAGCTTTACATTCATGCAAAAAACTTTGACCTGTGACCTTGACCTACTTAAAAGAAAAAAAATTTATTGTTCTTAACTTTTCATCCGTTTAAGATAGAGCCTTCATATTTGGCATGTAGGTTCCTTGTGTCAAGGGCTTCCCACTCAAACAAAAAATCTTGACCTGTCACATTGACCTTGAACTGTGACCAACTTTGAAAAAAAACATGACCATGCCTGGGGACATATTCGTTCACAAACACATCTTATTTCTTTTTTTGTTCTTTCTGGTTCTCTTTTAATTGTTGTGGTTTGTTGGGCTCTTTTCCAAAAGAAAATGAAAAACCCATTTTTCTTCATGCAACTAAAAGTTTTTTTTTCCATGCATTATCATGACACATTTGTTCTTTCATACCTCCAAAATGGTAATGTTTCTGATGAAGATTGTGATATTTTTCGTATTTTAACTCCAAATATATGATTAAGGTGCTCGTCAGAACTGCCTCATGGATGTGGTTCTGACAAGTGCCAAGAACCACCTCATTGGTTGTAACAAGTACCCACAACTTAGGTCATAGAGCAGAAATAAGAAAAATAATGTTGACCCCCATAAATACCAGTTTTGTCTATATAAAGGAGGGTTTAGAGGGGTGTTCATTACACAGACTTGTTAACCTATTGCATGCCGGAAACCCCTAAAAGGGTACCTTGGCAAACAGTGCAGGCCCAGATCAGACACCACAGAATGCGGCATCTGATGAGGGCCTACTCTATTTGCTAACAGAATTTTCCATCAAAAATAGGGATGAGTATTATCAGAATTTTCGTATCACGATATATTGCGATACGGTTACTGCGTATCATGATACGTATAACGATATACTATGTAGCAACCTGAAACACACTGGTAATTGGAAAACCCCACTATATATGGGAAAAAGAAGGGAGTTTTCATGGGAATATCTCATTTAACCTATTTCTGCTCATGCACTTACAAAACAAAGGTACTTATTAGAATTTTCCCATTGTAACATAATTAATAAACTATCTGAAAATGCCATTAAATGTTGTATTAGATTGAGGGCCTCAGTCACTTTATTTGTGACTGTCATCTTTTGCAACCTGAAATGTTGCTAGATATTGGCTTTTCCTTTTTGATTTTAAACGACTTGGTAAGATTGTTTTGGTTTCACTCAATTACACTATCTTGTAAATGCTGGGCGGCTTACACTAAAATGGCGTATACAACAACAACAGCCGCGTGATTCACCAAAATCCTAGCTCGGCCTACACTATGACCGGTTTATACATAAAGGGTGGGAAACGATTAAATTACTAAATTTAGGCCCAGGAATGATTCTGTTTACACTGAGCTGGATTTACCAATCAGTTACAAAAGAAAATATGAAAAAATGGATGAAAACAAAGAAAATATCGCAAATATCGGTATTGGCGGACTGTATTGTGATATGATTTTTTTCTGAACTGTATCGCGATATACCGTTATACCGATAATATCGCACATCATTAATCAAAAATAGAATAAAAATGGAAAAAAAAAAAAAAAAAAACAGAATAAAAACGCAAAAATAGGCCTGACACCCCTTATGTGACAAATGGACTTGTCCAACATAAGCACTAGTGTGCCTTACATTGATGTGTGAACATGACAGGAATTTCAAATATGTATAGTATCGTCTGTTGTCAGCATGTGAATGAACACCTCCTAAACTCCTTATGGTGGTAATACATTATTTTTCGTATTTCTGCACCAAGACATAGGTTGTGGGTACTTGTTAGAACCAGAGGTGGTTCTAATGAATACCCACAACCTATGTTTACAGTAACTAAGAAAAATGTCACAGATTTTCATCAGAAACGTAGCCATTTAGAAGATGTGAAAAATGCACTGTATTGCAGGGGCTTGGACAAATTTTGGTTTAAACATATTTATTCAGAATTAACAAGTTGACATACATTCGTACATATACAGGTACAAGATATGACAGGATTTGGATGGAAGCAAAAACGCTTATAGAGTCCATTTCCTCAAATTTTGCAACCTGAGTCTTGAAGTTCCAGACAAGATACCAATTATGTTCATTAAATTTAATTTTAAATAAAGAAACATATAATTTTAAACAATTTTCAAAGCTGTTGAATAACTGTAATTTCTGTGACAGTTTCAGAACAGGTTTATCACAAAACACATGTATTTAGGTGCACAGAAAGTAACTGAAAGGAGTGGGGGTCAGATAGTGGGCTGCTCAGTCTCATATTCATATAATACCTCTGCTCCCTCTTTAACCCATTTTGTACCGGAAACCCCAAAGTGGGTACCTGGCAATCAGTGTAGGCCCAGATCAGACGCCGCAGAACGCGGCGTCTGATCAGGGCCTACACTGTTTGCAAAAAGTTAAGCCATTTTCCAAACAAATCCTGAAGCAGAACCGGACAACGCTAAATTTCGAAATGGATTCCTGCTATATATAAGGAGGAAGATTCCATTTGGTACAAAAAGGGTTAAACTCCGTTCAGAAAATCTAAATCATCGATTTTTTCGTTTCTTCCTTTTAATACTCATTTTAGCCCATACATCACTATGGGTAAGTTTTAGACCTCACCCTCCGCCGATTTCTCCAGCAAGTCGTATGCCTCTGCGACAGTCAGGAAAGGCTGTGATTATTTGTAGAAAATTGCAAAACAAAGAAATGAGAGCACAGACTATGTCCATTTGACGATGATTGTCAGGTAAGATAATAAATATTCAAATCCATGTGAAGCAGTTTATAAATAGATATGCAATTGCCACACATCTTATATTCGAATGGCTAGATAGAGGCTCACTAGGAACGGTGAGTCCCTAGCGCGATGTGCTGTCAACAGTCATCAAAAAGAATTATACCGATATCAGAAGTGGTGTCACAGCTAATGATTTTCCATGGACTGATCGTGCAAATAAAACATAGACGCCCTTGTAATGTACAAGAGCAGTAACCACAGTGACTTCTATATATGGTTTAAAAGGGTGTGTCGAACCTGTCAGAATGTCTTAGTCTGTGAAAGAAAATATAGATTTTGCAATTTTCTCCAAATAATCACAGCCCTTCCTAGCCATCGCAGAGGCATACGACTTGCTGGAGAAATCGGCGGAGAGTGAGGTCTAAAACTTTCCCATAGTGATGTATGGGCAAAATGAGTATTAAAAAGAATTAAGAAACGAAAAAATCGATGATTCAGATTTTCTGAAGGAAGTTTAATAGCATCCATATACTTAAAGCCAAAGTAAAACTGATTTTCAGTAAGATTGAAAAGGAGAGACAGAGAACAAAAAAAAAATGAAAAAAAAAAAAATAAATAAAAAATAGGAGACTTGAACGAATTTATTCAGTAGGATAAGGGCTATTTATCATATGAGCCCAGCCAAGCGAATTTGTGTCTTCGAGCATTCCGTCATGACAAATTTTAACTGCGCATGCCCAGCCATTCAGAGGGGCCAGGAATATGGCTTTCTGTCTGAAGGTTCCTCTTGATTCACTGCTTGTATGAGCGGGCAGCGAAGGTTCTGGCGTGACTGCGCGGGTGCGCAGGCTCGCCTGAATGACTGCGCGGGTGCGCAGGCTCGCCTGAACCTTCGCTGCTCGCATAGGCGATAAGTACCAAAATCGCTTGACGGGGCCCATATGACGCCCATCTGAGAATGTAATAATGTCATCTAATAAATTCGATAATCCACTGCTGGATCAATTTGTGGAAATTAGTTAAGATACGCTCAGTAACATTACATGTAAGATGTTCTTAACGACGTCGCGCTTACTAATGGCGGAATATTGACATTTTTGTTTAACCTTTAGCATGCTGTAGGCGCATTCGTGCGCCCGTGAAAATGTAATGGCGCCACGCTGTAGGCGCAATCGTGCGCCGAAATTGACTGGTGTGCTTGGTGTGACTCATAGAAAAGGAGGAACTCTCGTTTTTCGGTGCGGTTTGGCATTTCAGTATCAAATAACATCCGGGCATCGATGAAAAAAAAACTTGCCGTTTCGATGTTTTTGGATGGATTTTCTTCGGGTTTTCTGGGTAAGGATGCAATTTTTTTTAGGAAATCGCTACTTTTTGACGAACTTGATCTAATCCAGCCCAAAATACGCTCTGAAAGGGTGTTTTAAACGATTTTTCGACTCAGTCAGCTGAGTGACAGTAGGCTACTTTCGTTTTCCATATGCTTTGAATGGTGGAGAAATCAAGAAAAATACGGGTTTTTGCGTGTTAAAAGTTGCTGAAAATGGTAGTATTTGATAAAAACAATTCAGTGGGACGGAGTATCGATAAAAAAAATTAATTCAGCAGGGTAAAGGTTAAAAAATTGTGAATAAAACGCATTTTTAATGTCATATGATAAATAGAATCTTGCATTCGTGCTCATGTATTATTAAATTTATTAAACTTGTTGAGGAAAAGGGATAAAATGCTCAGCAAAGCCTCACATTTTATCCTTTTTACTCAACTCCTTTAATAAATTCAGTCATGTGTGATTCTCTATATCTAAACTGCTGTTGTGCACATGTACATATCACTGACCAATATGCTTGTTATACTGAATTTGCACAAATTAAAAACAGAGCACCATGAAATTAACCCTTATCTTGCTGAATATTCATGTAAGCCACACCCATTTGTTATATAAACCAATCAAATTACTTGATGTAATTTCTTGCTACAAATTCTTAAAATGAATGCCAAACAGTGTAGATCGTGATCAGATGGCTTCTTCAGAAGCCATCTGATCTGGATCTACACTGTTTGCAAAGATAGGGGTTGTCGTGAACAGCAAGATAAGGGTTAAAAGACTAATAAGTACCAGAAAGAAATGCTTAACCATAAAAATCCTAAAAATTCAGACACCTTGAGGACTTGCTGTAATTCTCCTAAAATTTTGACAAATTTGTTCTGTGATCCAGCAAGGAGTCCAAAACGTGCAGACAGAATGGCAAACAGTGTAGACCCTGATCAGAATGTTCTCTTCAGGTGCAGTCTGATCTGGGTCTGCACTGTTTGCTTAGGCCTATCTCATTACGAAAACACGCCTATACAAATACATGGTAAATTTTACTGATGAAAAAACAACAATATTAAGATGAAAAATTGATATTTTTCTTACTTCTGCTCGAAATATAGATTGTAGGTACATGTTAGAACTGCCTCATCGAGGCAGTTCTAAGGAGTACCCATAATGTATATTTTAGAGCAGAAATAAGAAAAATAAGATTTACCCTTGTAAACCCCCAGTTTTACAATATAAAAGTGAGGTTTAAAGGTGCATTATTGAGCTACCGGGTCTCAAATTTTTTTTTCTGGTTTTTATCTTCAATGCATACTCCTTTGTCATGTGTACACTTTTGGAGCCAAATACAGCTTCAGAACTTTGTGAAAATGGTCGTTTTCATTCGTGTTTACCCTTCGCTCTGAACATGTGTTCGGAATTTCTGTTCTAAAAATAAATCTGTCACTTTACACATACAGGGTGACAGTATCGTCTCTGAGTGTCGTTACTTATGGCATGGTATTCAGAGTCATATTTTTTTCCAATGGCCTAAGCAAACAAGGCCAAAAATGAACGTCGCATAACGTCATATATGGGGATTCTATTTTTGTCACAAACTAAAAATAGATCTAACTAGTGTTCGAAACCTAGTTAGGGAATCCCTCTCAAACTCGTTTACCTGTCATCATAATTGTTCGCATTTTTGCATAAAATGCATTCATTTGTATTGTTTTAAAGAAAAATACCGGCTATATGTATTTTATTTTTGGAAGCATTTTTTCCAGATAGCTCAATAATGCACCTTTAAGGGTGTCAGAATTATATGGGCATGTTTTGTTGATGTGACCCAGTTTGTATAACCCATAAGGTCCCTAAAATAGTCAAATGGCAAAACTGGAAAGGCTAAGATCAGATGCCACAGGATGCTGCATTTACTGACCAGGGTCTACACTGTTTGTCCTACAGGAATTTAAGGGTCGGATGAAATAGTCTTTCCAGCCTCAGAGAAAACCAATCCGTCAGTGCTGTTACACATGTACATTCCATTTTTAACCCTTATCTTGCTGAATATTCATTTAAGCTACACCCATTTCTGTCTATCAACCAATCAAATTATTTTATGTTATTTATTGCTACAAATGCATAAACTGAATGCCAAACAATGAAGATCCTGATCAGATGGCTTCTTCAGAAGCCATCTGATCTGGATCTAGACTGTTTGAAAAGATAGGGGTTGTCGTGAATAGCAAGATAAGGGTTAATACTTTTCAAACACTCCTCGTATTTGACACCAATTAACCCATATCCCCCCAATCACGAAACAACAACTTTTGCAAACTGTAAACCCAGATCAGATGGCTTCTGAAGAAACCATCTGATCTGGATCTAGACTTTGCAAAGATAGGGGTTGTCGTGAACAACAAGATAAGGGTTAGGGATGTCTGATAATGTCGAAGAAGCTGTTGGGGCATATTGCTTTTGCTTGGTTTCTGTCCATACGTCATGCCTTTTTCTGCAAACCATAACTTTTGAACCAATGTATGTCCTTACGAAAAAATAGTTGACCTAAGATTTTTTTCTTATCCGGCTTATGCCCCTTTCTTGAGTTATTCCCCTTTGCCAAAAATTGCAGTGAAGTCTTGTAGGCAAGATATCTCAAAAAGCTATTTGTGTATAATTTGAAAATAGGAGATAGTTATTGTACTTGTAAAGTAAAGTCTGTTATTATTTTTATTATTATTATTATTATTATCATTATTATTGGTGTTATATTGAAACTTAATCCCTAATAGAGGATGATGAGTAGATGAAATTATTATAACTTTTGAAAAAAAAATCCAAAAACTATTTCTTGTTTTTTTTTATTTTTTCCCTCAGAAATTCATGTATTTTAACAATGTAATTTGGCCACTGCTATGTGTTGTTTCTGATATGGGGCTACATGTTTGCCAGCGCTGAGGATGCCAGGCTTTTGAATATGGTTAACCCATAAAATGCCAATCATGACAATTGTCATCTGCTTTGTTGTCTGCTGATTACTTTAAATAAAAGTCATTTTTGCAAACAGTGTGAAACCAAATCGGACTGCTCCTCTAGGAGCAGTCTGATTTGGGTCCACACTGTTTGCCTGTATGCACAAATATTTTTGAAAAGTTTGCAAAAAAGATTCAGCAGACAATTATCATAAGCAGACGATATTTTCGGATGTAGTTTTTCTCGGTGTCTTAAGGGTTAACCTTCAATGCTCTGTGCAGCGTATCTTATGAGTTACCCACATGCCATGTTTTGAAAAAGAATAGTATAATCACCTGATTATTATTATTATTATTTTTTTTTTTTGAGGATGGTGGTAGGGGGTGGTTATGGCCCTTTCAAGATTATTTCACTTATTTTGAGTTCATCAGAACTGGAGTACTTGGAGAAAAACCACCTGACCTTCAGTTGCAGAACTAAGCATCTCATATGTGGCCCAAGTGAGGCAGGAATCATAGCGGTGGTAGACCTAATGATTAAGGGTCAGCACTTTTACCCATTAGGCCATGGGACTTGTCCAACATATAGCAACGGGCCTCCGTGGCCTGGCGGTTAAGAGCGCTGACTCTTGACCATTAGGTCTCTCACCGCTGTGGTTCGAGCCTCGCTCGGGTCATATGTGAGACGCCAAGTTCTGCAACGGAAGGTCAGGTGGTTTTTCTCCGGTTTTCGCCCACCTCTGATTAAAGATCGGCTCGATATGAGTGAAATAATCTTGAAAGGGCCGTAAAACCAAAACAAAACAAAAAAAACAACAACAACATATAGCAATGGAAGAGTCCACTAGCTTACAGTGGGTTAACCACTATATTTAATAGCAGAAATAAGAAAAACAAGGTTAACCCCTGTGAACCCCAGTTATGCTCATATACTGCACAAAATCTACGCAGCCCTAGAGATGGACATGTTTTTCTGTAACGTAACGTAACGTGTATGTAAATGCCCCGCACATCGGGCTTGTTGAAGAAATAGATGGGCTACACGTTGCTTCCACGCAGAGCTGAAACTCAATCACACACGAGTACTGGTAAACCACTTAGAGGATCTTAGCCTGCCCAGGCAAAGGGGTGCGAGTTGGCCCGTCCATGCTTATAAACCCTATTGGTTTCATTGGGCGGCAGGGCTTGAGATGTCATTTCATCTCCATGTCGGGTAAAAGTCCCACAAAATTGGAAGCAACGTCTCCAAAATGACCTTTACATTGTTGACGGGGATGTTAAACCTCAAACAAACAAATCATGCATGTAATTTGATTGGTTGACACGTAAATGGGTGTGGCTAAGTTAATTAATGCAGCGGGATAAAGGGTTAAACCTCGTATTTATAACAAATCAATTGACAAGAATGTCCATTCCAGAAATTCAGGGGTGAAAGAGTTGATTTGAATAATCATGACTTAAACATGCTTTTGGGGGCATTTTTTGCAAGGGACATAACCTTTGTCATTTTTTTGTAAACTGAAACCCTTCAAAAAAGATGGATTTTATCATTGGGGAGCCAGCATAGCAGCACATAATTTGGTGATTTGTTTGTTTGATTTGAGGTATAATGTCCCCGTTAACACGGTAAAGGTCATTTTGGAGACGTTGCTTCCAGTTTTGTGGGACTTTTATCCGACACTGAGATGAAATGACATCTCAAGCCCTGTCGCCCAATGAAACCAATAGGGTTTATTAGCATGAACGGTCCGCCTCGCACTGCGGTTCCTGGACAAGCTTAGATCCTCTAAGCGGTTTACCAGTACTAGTGTGCGGGCCGGATTCAGCTCTGCGTGGAAGCATCATGCAGCCCAGCGCTGTGGTGTAGTGGTAAAGCATAGTATTTGAGATAGAGAGGTAGCCGGTTCAATCCCCGCAAGTGCCAAGATTCAGCTCTGTGTGGAAGCATCATGCAGCCCATATATTTCTTCAAGCCCCTATGGGCGGGGGCACACATAATTTGGTGATAATTGAAGGATAATGTTCCTTATTTCTCAATAAAAAATTATGTTTTGGGTATTCATTATAACCACCTAGCTGAGGCGATTCTAATGAATACCCACAACATAGGTTTACATCACGAAAACAATCCTATGTTATTTTGACCCCCATAAACCAACTGGGGTTTACAGGGGTAAAACTTATTTTTCTTATTTCTGCTCTGAAATAAAGACTGTGGGCACTCACTAACGAGTGAGTACCCACAATCTACATTTTGAGCAGAAAGAAGAAAAATGTCCCCTCATCCAAGCTTTAGTGCCGGATGAAGGGCATTATTGGAGTAATGCCGGAGGCCGAGCAAGTATACCGATAGCACTTCGTTCTGTGCGGCGCGCCGTTTAAAGTAAAAACAAGTACACCTAGACACGTGACAACTGTCAATGGAAACCTCCAGTGCCACGCTGGATCATAGATTTAAAGACTCACTTGTTTTGTTGCATTATACAAAAAGAAAGGGGGGGAATGTAGTAGTTTATCTATAAATATAACCCAAATGGGAGGGTATATACTTGCTCGGCCTCCGGCATTACTCCAATAATGCCCTTCATCCGGCACTAAAGCTTGGATGAGGGGACATTATTTTCGCAATGCCTTTGGCCTTTGCAAGTATACCGATAGCATCTTGAAAGGCAACAAAACAACCGTAGCCCATAAATACATAAAATGAAACATTCACTTATCTTTTTTATTCATTTTTGAAAAACTGCTTTTACAAAATTCAACTGATCTCCTTTTAATGACTGCCTACAATAGAACTTCTTAAAGTTCTTATCAGATGACCAGTCTGCCGTGTCCAAAATAGTCTTCAAACTACACCCTCTGCTATATGCAGCTGAAACTGAAGCAGCCCTATATGAATGGGCTTTAAAAGTATTTGTATCAATACCAGACATCTCAAGGATGCTCTTCAACCACCGTGCAACTGTACTCGTAGAAACAGCCTTAAAAGTCACATATGAAATTAACACATTCCTAGAAAGTCTACAACTAGCTGTTCGTTCAATATAATATAACAACGTATGCATGGCACACAGTTTTTCATCCTTGAAATGTTCAATAACCAAAGAATAAGCATGACCACTTCTAGATGTTTTTAGTAATTCAGGAAAACAAAAAACTAATTGACTCTGTCTAGTCACCATATTGTCAATATTCATAGACACCAAAGTCTGGGCCCTTGGGGCTGCCGCCAAAGCAATCAAAGCAGTCACTTTCATGGTTAACAACTTTAAACTCAAGCTTTCTAATGGAAATAGAGAGGATAAAAACTTTAAGACACAGGATACATCCCAAGTAAATATATACCTTGGAACCGGTTTTCTCCGGAAATAGATACCTTTCATAAATCTAGCTATCAGGCAACAATTTTTGCACCATGTATTACCAAAAAATGGTAGTGTTTGCAATAACATGGCTTTGTAAGAGTTAATAACTGAATAAGATTTGTTTGTTAAAAACAAATAATTCAGAAAATTTATAACTTTTACCTCAGACGTTTGAAAGGGATTATCAAACCTGATACAGTTCCAAACCACCCATTTGTTCCATGCTGACTTGTACTGTTTTCTAGTCCCTGCTCTCCAGGAAGTAACGATGAGGTCTGAAGCTGATTCCGAAAGTCCTGTACTGTTGAGCGCCTTCCTGATACACATACTGCGACAATCCTCAGAGACTTGCATAGTGGGTGAATCATACCATTGTGCGGCAACACCAAAAGATCTTTGTGACGAGGTAACCTAACAGGAAAAGCACACAAAGCATCTATAAGTAAAGGAAACCAAGACTGAGATTTCCAGTATGGCACCACCAAAATAGCATTTTCCACCTCATCTTCAACAATTTTATTTATAACTTTACCTACTAAAGAAAAGGGTGGAAAAATATATGGTTTATAACCATGCCAATACATTGTAAAGGCATTACAATGAAAAGCACCAGGTTCTGGAAACCATGAAACAAATAACTCCAATTGTGCATTCAATCTAGATGAAAACAGATACATGTTTGGAAAGAAAAATTGTCTACATAGACGATCAAAAATCACTTTCTTCAACATCCATTCAGTTGAATCAGAAAAATTTCGAGAATAAAAATCTGCTGTATTTTCCGCACTTGGGACATAAACAGCCGATATGTAAATTTTTCTTTCCAAACACCACTGCCAGATTTCACCAGCTAACCTATCCATAGGTTCTGACACAATACCCCCCATGTCATTGATGTATTTAATAGCTGAAGTATTGTCAGACTGAATTTCAATATGAACATCTCTGTCTTTATCATAAAATGATTGTAATGCATAAAAAATGGCTAACAGCTCTAAATAATTAATTGAATTTTCAATTTCTCTGTATGTCCATCTTCCATTAGCATGCATACTTGAATCTAGGTCAACCGAACCCCAACCTAGAAAACTGGCATCTGTTCGGCAATGTTTCTGAGGTTTTGTAGGTCTGATTCTTTTACCGTTCTTAGATATGATATTAGTGTACCACCAATGAATTTCCTGTATGCAATCTGCAGTCAAAAACATTTCCTTATCAAAATCCTGATCTTCTCCTAAAGCTGCTAATTTGTTTCTTTCCATACTTCCGTAATGCAAAGGTGCCTCCAGCACAGCATAAAAAGCATTTATGACCAATCCTATAAAAGAGGCCAATTCTCTTACCACTATCTTAACTTTTTCCAGCAAATTTTTAGCATGAAGCAATATTTTTTGTACTTTTTCTTCTGTGAGAAAAACTTTAAACTGAAAACTGTCAATCCAAAACCCAAAAAATATTATTCTCTGAGCTGGAATAAGAGAAGATTTCTGGTAATTTATGGTAAAGCCTAATGACTGCAAGGTATCTAACATGGTTGACGTATTATTATGACAAACAGCTCTGTCTTGGTTCATATTTAAAGAATCATCAATATAACAAGAACACCTAATATTTTGTTGCCGAAACCAAGCAAACACAGGTTTAAGGACCTTTGTGAACAAAAAAGGTGCTGGGCTGAGCCCGAAGCAAACGCAAACAAATTTATACATTTCTCCATCCCAAATAAACTTTAAAAATTTCTGGTCTCTCTGATCGATGGGAATTGCGAAGTAAGCCTCAACTAGGTCAATTTTAGTGAGGAAATCATTCTCCTGTAGCAAATCTAGAACTACTTGAAAAGTTTCTTGCTTAAAATGTTCGTAATGTATGAATTCATTCAGAAATTTTAGATTTATAACCGGACGAAACTTTCCATTGGGTTTTGGAACAATAAATATGGTAGAAATAAATTCCCCTGGTTCTGATGTACATGGAACAACAGCACCTTTTCTAAGTAGTTCCTGTACCTCATTGTTAACAAGAGACCACTGTTCTGGACCAAAAGGAATTTCCTTTGGAATATGTGCTTGAACAGGCTGTTCATCAAATATAATACGATAACCCGAGATAGTCTGAAGGACCCATGGGTCATTGGTGATCTTTTTCCAGTTTTCAACATGAAACTGGACTTTCCCAACATTACCTACCTGCTTTAAATTTGATCATTTGGGGATGTTACGGTGGCAGTAGCTGTCTTTTTGGGCCCTCTGGCTCTCATAGCTGACCTTGGTTGTCCCCTAGAAGGATACGGTTGAAACCTATTCTGAGGACCATAACCATACTGCCCATAGCCATAACCATAACTAGACTGGTTGTAACCAACACTTCCGGAATATCCAAAATTTCCGGAATAACCTCTCCTGAAATATCTAGTCCCCCTGCCCCTAAATGGAGCGGATTTGTATCCTTGGTCCTTACCAATATTGTACATGGAGTCACAATTTTTTATGTCCCTTTGAACATCTCCCCAAATAACTTGTCTGAAATTGGGGTAGAGACATTGCAAAGACTATTATATTTCTTCTTTAAATTTGGCCTGATCATGTACCGCCTCCTTATAGACAGATTGTATTGAACCTGACCAAGCAATGTCAAAGAATCAGATAACAATGTTTTTGCCTCTTTATTTGCCATAATTTCAGGTTTCAATACTTCGGCAAGTTTTATAATAGGAGTAATATCAGTGGCCACTAAATTCTGAATTTCCTGAAAACTCCTATCTTGAGACTGAGTCCGTTTATCTAAAATTTTCCAAATTTCTTGGTTGACTATAGGAGGACAGGCTTTACTGCAATTTTCTGGGAGTTTATATTTAGAATTCAAAGAATCCAAATCTCATTGTGATGTGCAGGCCAAATTTACTTTGCTTGCAAGTGTCTCCGACACCGCCTTCCCTTTTTCTGGGGCTTTTAATCTTGGGAGTTCCCACTCATTTTCAACTATTTCTCCCTCTTCTGGCCCAAACAGGGCATCACAAAGTTCGGTAGAAATTTCACGGGGACTTTCTATCTGCTCAGAGTCTGATAAATCAGCAGAATTCAACCGAACTTTTAAATTTGGCATGCGATCCAGGCTGTCCCCAAAGACTTCCCTAATGTCATCTTCATCAGCATATTGCTGGGAGAGAGGCTGAGGAACAATCCCCAATGCTTCTCTGAGCCTAGCAATATCCTGCTCAGACAATTTATTTATGTCCAAAATGGAGGAGGAACTCCCTTGTGCTCTAGCTACGCTAGAAGTAGAAGGACGATTACCAGTCACATTTAAAGAATGTGCTCTGTTCTCTTTGTTAACTACAGAAACCACGCTTTTAACAGACTTTTTCTGAATCCCTTTTTTAGAAGCAACACTCGTTGACTTCGTCGGCTTTTTCTTTTTAGGACTAGCATTCTGATTCTGAACGTCCACATCACTAAACCCGGAAAAGCCGCTACCAGTTTCCTCCTCGTTTATTGACAGGACATCGTCCTGTTCAGACCCCATAATGACAATAAAATTATACCAGGACTACGTCCGTGGTAAGGGTTCACTCTTGAATAAATACAACACTTACCGACGCGAAGAGAAGGAGATGTTACCCCTTCAAACGCAGAACGAAATATGATCCAGCGTGGCACTGGAGGTTTCCATTGACAGTTGTCACGTGACTAGGTGTACTTGTTTTTACTTTAAACGGCGCGCCGCACAGAACGAAGTGCTATCGGTATACTTGCAAAGGCCAAAGGCATTGCGAAAATAATGTCCCTATTTTTCATTGTAAAATTTTTGTTTTTTCGGATGCATTTGTATAGGTGTGTTTTCATATGTATGTAGCACAGAATAGGATTTTTAAGGTAAAGTGGTATTTATAAGCGTGCTCATTTCAGTGACTTGATTGTACATCATGTTGACAAGTCCCTGAAATGGATACCCTTTTGATCCTTTTTGTACCAAAGTAATGAGCAGGAGTCCATTTCAAAATTTAGGGGTGTCCTGTTGTGTTTTCTAAAAAAAAAATATTTGGAAATTGGCTAAAAAATTTGCAAACAGTGTAGGCCCTGATCAGACGCCGCGTTCTGCGGCTTCTGATCTGGGCCTGTTCTGGGCCTGTTCTGGGCCTGTTTGCCAACTACCTGTTTTGGGTTTTCAGGTATTATATGGGTTAAACCCCACTTTGTATGAAGAAAGGTTGGATTTATGGGGGTATAGATCATTTTCCTTATTTTTGCTCAAAGGTACTTATTAGAGCTGCCTCAGTGAGGTGCTTCTTACGATCAAGCGAGCACCCACAATTATGTTTGATGCAGAAAAAAGAAAAATATCCAAATTTTTGTTCAAAAAAAAAAAAAAAATAAAACAAAATAAGAGTCTCTTTTCGATCCATGGTGTGTTTTTGTAATAAAGGTCTTGTAAGATGGTTATATCTTGGTTGTTTTTTTTTGTTCCTAATGAAAGGGAGTGAACCTTGTAGGTACTGCTTTCTATCTTGCACATCTAGACACTTCTTTAAATGTCATTGGCCGAGACTGGCTGTCACAATGAAAACTAGCATGCTTGGTGTAGAAATGTCGCCTGTCATCTTGAGGTGTTTTGATAAAATCCTTGTCATCTGTATGTAGCCAATTAGACTGCGCCTCTTGTGTTGTACGACAGTGCATGCCAGGTTTTGACAATGTTTTTAGTGCATAGCTAAAGGCGATGCTGTTTATGGACTGTGATTGGAGGACAGGACAGTGAGAGAAAGCGGTAGACCAGTCGTAAAAATCAGAACTTGAGATTCAGATTTGCGGTTGAGTTGAGCGAAGAATGACAAACGGTGACAATCGTTGTAGGTATTTGAAAAGGTTAATAATCAAAATGGACTTGGTAAAATGTGTGTTTATACTACCCAAAATGTGCTAGGTATTCTGGTACAGTTATGCTGTCGAAAGCATGCTGTGTATTGCTGTAGTAATACTGTCCATGTTCTATAGTCTCAAATTATGCCAGATATTGGTGCAGTTGTATTGGCACATCATATTACCCAAATTAAGCTAGATATTGGTGGCATAGCATTGAAGCATTTGCTGCCCAATCGATGCTAGATACTGGTGTCATTGTACTGGTGCATAATCTTCCCAAATTAAGCTAGGTATTGCTGCAGTTGTATTGGTGCATCTGCACTGCCCAAATTATGCTAGATACTGGTGCATCTTTACTGTCAATTTGTTTGTTTGTTTGATTTGAGGTTTAATGTCCCCATCAACACTGTAAAAGGTCATTTTGGAGACATTGCTTCCAATTTTGTGGGACTTTTACACGACATTGAGATGAAATGACATCTTAGGCCCTGTCGCCCAACGAAACAAAAAGGGTTTATAAGCATGGATGGTCCGACACTCGCACCGCTTTGCCTGGGCAGGCTTAGATCCTTTAATTGGTTTACCAGTACTCGTGTGCGGGTCGGATTCAGCTCTGCGTGGAAGCATCATGCAGCCCATCTATTTCTTCAAGCCCCGACGGGCGGGGGCCGATCTATACTGTCAAAGTGAAGCTAGGTATTGGTGCAGTTATATTGTCCAAATTGCGCTAGATATTAGTTTGGTTGTATTGGTGCATCTATACTGCCCAAACGATGCTAGGTATTGGCGCATCTATACTACCCAGATAATGCTTTATATTGGGGCAGTTCTATTTGTGCAGCTATACTGCCAAAAATTATGCTACATATAGGTGAAGTTGTATTGGTGCATTCTGTACAGCCCAAACGATTCTGGGTATTGGTGCAGTTATGTTGGAACTATACTGCCCAAATTATGCTAGATATTGGTGCAGTTATACTGCCCCAAATTGTGCTTGGGCTACTTGTTTATAAAATAATTATATATATATATATAATTTTTTTTTTCAGAGAAAATATATATCTTGACAAACCTCCATGTTGTGGTGATTAACCCTTAAGATGCCGAGAAAAACTACATCTTTAAATGTCGAGAAAAACTACATCTTAAAATGTCGTCTGCTTATGTTGTCTGTTGATTTTTTTTTTTTTTTCCAAACTTTTTAAAATATTTTTGCATACATGCAAACAGTTTGGGGATCAGTCTGATCTGCATCCACACTGTTTGCAAAAAAAAAAATTACTTTTACAGCAAAGCAGACGACAATTGTCGTGATGTGCATTTCATGGGTTAAATAGTTAAATAAACATCTCAATATGACCTTAGTTGTCAGTGGGATGAAAAACCCAAAATAAACAAAAACAGTAAAATTCTGTTATCAAGACCACCTAAAATTTTCTGCATACAGTGTCCACTGGTCAGAGACGACCTTTGGCACTGTTCAAAAGTGGTCTTAAGACCATTATAAAATATCATTTTTGTTTTTGTCTATTCAAATATTGGTAATGTTACTGCCAAAAAAATTAATTATTGTTTGTACTTGTTAGAACCAGGCGGTTCTAATGAGGCCCTACAATCTATGTTTATGAGCGGAAATAAGAAAAATAATGTATACCACTGTAAACCCCAGTTTTACTGTAGTAAAGTGGGGTTTAAAGGGGTCAAAATTATATAGGCATGTTTTCTTGATGCAAAAAAAGACATCAGTGTCAACATGGGTCTGTTATCGTAAATTTATAAAATTTGATGTTCATGAGAAAACAGTTACATTACGAAAACATGCCTATACAAATACATTGTAAACTTTACCGCCTAAAAATGAAAATTTTAAGATAAAAATTTTGATCTTTTTCTTATTTCTGCTCAAAACATAGAATGTGGGCACTCATTAGAACTTCCTCATGGAGGCGGTTCTAACGAGTACCCACAATCTATGTTTTGGGGCAGAAATAAGAAAAATAAGGTTTACCCCTGTAAACCCCAGTTTAAAAGTGGGGTTCAAGGGGGTCAAACTTATATAGGCATGTTTTCTTGATGGACAACAATGTCAACATGGGTCTGTTATTGTCAATGTATAAAATTTGATGTTCATGAGTAATGATATAGTGATGGAGAGAAAAAAAAAATAATGAGGAAAAAAAAAAGATGGGGAGGAGAGTTGCAGTGACATATGATTCATTCTTGTGCATGTCTTTTCAAATATTACTCATAGAAAAAAGAAAATTATTAATATTAAATAAATTAATGTTGATAAAGTGATTTGCCCTAACAAAAACAGAAGCAACCAGGCAAGTGCAAATAGGCAAGCATAAAAAAGTTTGACTGAGGAGAAAAATATATTGAGCCAGCTCATTGAAAAAGGGGGCTTTACATTCTCAGATTCACTACGATAACACACCCTTTCGAAAAGTGCATTTTTTCACATCTCAAAAATGGTCACTATTCTGATGAAAATATGTGATATTTTTCTTACCTATACACCAAACATAGGTTGTGGGTGCTCATTAGAACTGCCTCATTGTGGCAGTTCTAAGGAGTATCCACAACCTATGACTTGGAGCAGAAATAAGAAAAATAATGTATACCCCCATAAGCCCCAGTTTTCTCTATATTATAAAGTGGGGTTTATGGGGTGTTCATTACACAGACTTGTTCAACTAGTTCATATAATGTGTGTGTGCAGCCAACTACAGCCCTTTGTCCTGCTGAATAAATTTTATTTTACCATACCTGTTTCTGACTATCATCCAATCAAATTACTTGGTATAATGCCCACCCCCTCCCATCGGGGCTTGAAGAAATAGATAGACTGCATGATGCTTCCAGGCAGAACTGAAACCAACCGCACGTGAACTGATAAACCGCTTAGAGGTTCTAAGCATGTCCAGGAAAAGTGGTGTGAGTTGGACCGTTCATGCATATAAACCTTATTGGTTTCATTGGGCGACAGGGCTTGAGATGTTATTTCATCTCAATGTCGGGTAAAAGTCCCACAATATTGGAAGAAACAACCTTTACAGTGTTGATGGGGATGTTAAACCCCAAATCAAACAAATAATTGGTATAATGCATTCATTCAAATTGACAAAACAGAATGACAATATTAAACAGTATAGATCCTGATCAGGAGTCTTCTTCAGAAGCTCAAATTGACAAAAGCTGTGCCAGTGTTCTTCATCGGAAGCTTTGTTTGTTTGTTTGATTTGAGGTTTAACGTCCCTGTAACACTGTAAAGGTCATTTTGGAGACGTTGCTTCCAATTTTGTGGGACTTTTACCCGACATTAAGATGAAATGACATCTCAAGCCCTGCCGCCCAATGAAACCAATAGGGTTTATTAGCATGGACGGGCCAACTCGCACTGCTTTGCCTGGGCAGGCTTAGATCCTCTGTGCGGTTTACCAGTACTCGTGTGCGGGTCAGTTTCAGCTCTGCGTGGAAGCATCATGCAGAAGCAATCTGATCTGGATCTACACTGTTTGCACTGTTTGCTGTCAGCAGGAGAGCCAAGAAGAAAAATCTGCTGTCTCAAGGATCAAAGAGTTTTTATTTGTCAAATTACTGAAGGTCATAATTTTTGGCTGTTTAACCATTTTTGTACCAAATGGAATCTTCCTCCTTATATATAGCAGGAGTCCATTTCATAATTTAGGGGTATTAGATTGTGTTTTCTTCAAAATCTATTTGGAAACTGGCTTACTGTTTCGCAAACAGTGTAGGCCCTGATCAGACGTCACATTCTGCGGTCTCTGACCTGGACCTGCACTGTTTGCAAACTACCCGTTTTGGGGGTTTCTGGTACAAAATGGGTTAATCCCCAGGATATGCTTGCCACCCAACGTCTAGGGGAAATCAATGGTTCATGTGCAAGCCTCTTCAGAATGCTTTCGTTTGATTTGTTTGATTTGAAGTTTAACGTCCCCGTCAACACTGAGAAGGTCATTTTGGAGACGTTGCTTCTAATTTTATGTGATTTTTATTAGCTCGTCTGTTTTTTGAAAAAAAACTTTCGAGCTATTGTCATCACTCCGCATCTTCGTTGTCATCGTCTGGCGTCGTCGTTCCAAAAAAACTTAACCTTGGCTATAACTTAAAAAGTATTAGACCTAGCCTCATGAAACTTCATACACACACTCATCATCACAAGAGCTACATTTTGACCAAGGACCATAACAACATTGTTGATTTTGGCTGAATTATCTCCCCTTTTCCAATTTTTTTCTGAAACACATGTTTTGCTCTCATTTTAATACTATTCACAACACAGCCTTCAAACTTCACATGAATGTTCCTTGGGACAAGACCTTTTCAGTGATACCACACTTTTTGATCTGTGACCTTGACCTTTGAACTTTGACCTATTTTTCGAAAATTTAACCGAAAACCTTAACCTTGACCATATTTCCAAAAGTATTTGGCCTACCTTCATGAAACTTCATACACATACTCACCATCACAAGAGCTACATTCCCTACAAGTTTTATAACTCCATCTTGCAATTTGATTGCTCTTGTTTGACTTAGAACTTTGGTTTTCTAAAAGAAACTGCAGACGAGCGTTGGCACCCGCATGCGGTGCTCTTGTTTGACATTGAGATGACATGACATCTCAAGCCCTGCCGCCCAATGAACCAATAGGGTTTATAAGCATGGACGGCTCGACTCGCACCCCATTGCCTGGGCTCTAAGCAGTTCACCAGTACTCGTGTGCGGGTCAGTTTCAGCTCTGCGTGGAAGCATCATGCAGCCCATCTATTTATTAAAGCTCCGATGGGCGGGGGCTATTCTTCAGAATGCAATATCATGCTTATTGTTTGGAGTCTCTGATAGTGTGAACAGAACAGAACAGAACAGAACTTTATTTGTCTAAGCTCAGGCCACACATGTGGCGTAAGAGAACATATATACAAAACATACAAATATATGAATAAAGGTGACATCATCACGAAAACACACCTCTATAGTTTTGACTCGCTTAAACCCCATGTCTACAAAGTAAAATTGGGGTTTACAGGTGTATACTCTATTCATCCTATACCCGCCCAAAAACACAGGCCGTGGGCACCCGCCAGAACCACCTCACAGAGGTGATTGTAATGGGTAGCCACAATCCATGCTCCAAGCATACATATGAGAAATATCACAATTTTTAACCAGAAAATTTACATTTTAGTGGTAAATATTCAGTGTATTTGAACAGGTTTGTTTCCGTAATGTAAAAGAAGACACACACACACACACTCACACAGTACTTAACCCTTGTCCTGCTAATCCCGGATATGCCTTATCTTTGAAACAATGTATATCCAGATCAGATGGCTTCTGACGAAGCCATCTGATCAGGATCTACATTGTTTGCCATTCAGACTGTGAATTTGTTGCAATAATTTGCATCAAGTAATCTGATTGGTTGATAATCGATAGTGGGTGTGGCATATATAAATATTCAGCAGGACAAGGGTTAAGAATCAGTTGAAAACTTTTTGATTATTATGTCTACAAATTTAGATAACTGAATAAGGTCTTGTACATTATCGGTAGTGAACAATTCTTTAAATTTAATGACATTGGGTCTCTTGTAGAAATATGGTTTCAAAAATTGTTTTCGTTCGGTTTGAAAATAATCACATATGAAAAGATAATGGAACTCATCTCCAATGTCTTGTTTTGTACACAGGTTACATTTTCTTTCATCAAGTGGGGTATTATCCCATCGACCTGTTTCAACCGGGAGTCTATGGTTACTCAGTCTATATTTCAGTAGTGCATTGTAATGCTTTTTGTTTAACTTTACTAAATAGTTTTCAAAAGTGATGTTCTGTTTAAAAAGATAATAATTTTTTCCTTTGGATGATAAATTTACTTTATCATGCCAATTTTGAATATGTAGATCAACCAAAGTATCAGAAATTTGCCTTTTAACAGATATTGGATTTTCAACTGTTCTTGTGTTAAAAAGCTCAAACCGTCCAACTGATATGAGTACTTCTTTTATGCTATGGATCCATTTATGCTGATATATTCCACTGCAGTATTGGTGGAAAAGTATGTCATACAATAATTTAGACAATTTTGATTCTTTGCCATTAATTATATTCATCCAAAAGCCAATCAAGCGTGTTTTAATGGTTATATCAATGGGTCTGCGACCAAGCTCTGCATGTAGCATATATACTGGGGTGCTCTTTCTTGAGTTTGTGGTGTATCTCAGGAATTCGTTTTGGAGACTTTCAATTAGTTGAGCCTTTTCAAATGCCCATACCTCGCACCCATATAGGGCTATTGGTAAAATAGTGTGATCAAATAAGTGCAGTTGCAAATCAATAGGAAGGTTAAGGTATCTGATTCTTTTGTATAACAGGTGCATAGCTTTCTTTGCCTGGTCATAGTTGTGCTTAATGGCCTTTGAAAAACTCCTACTTTTAGTGAAAACTATATCTAGGTATTTGAAATCCTTACATATTGAAATTTTGTTTTCACCAATTCTGAAGTTAAAACGATCATCATTTCGTGTTCCAAAAATTAAAATCTTGGTCTTATCGTAATTAATGTCAAGCTTCCATAGATTTGAGTATTCATGAAACACATTCAAACAGTGCTGGAAACTATTTTCATCAGTGGCAAAGATAACTGTGTCATCGGCATATAATAAAACAAACAATTTCAGGTAAAAAGACACATCATCAGAGGCAAATTCGACATCAATACCAGGACATTCCTTTGAGATGAGAAAACTTTCTACATCATTCAGAAATAATGCAAACAAGACAGGTGACAGATTTTCACCTTGTCGGACTCCTCTAAAACTTTGGAAAAAATCTGACTGGCTACCGTTGAATGACACACATGATTTAATTTCTTGATACATGTTAAAGACAATACGGAGGAATTTCCCATTAATATTGTTTGCTAGTAATTTTGACCACAGTCCTACACGCCAGACAGAGTCAAAAGCTTTACTAAAATCTATGAAAGAGCAGAATAATTTTAATTTTTTGGATTTCAGTATTTCACTAAGGGCATGGAGAACAAAAATATGATCATTTGTTGAGTATCCGGTCCTAAAACCAGCTTGATTTTCGTTCAAAATATCATTAGCATTAAGAAATTCATTTAGCCGTAGGTTGAGTACTGCCGTGAAAAGTTTGCCAAAGCAGCTTAAAATTGTTATTGGTCTGTAGTTCTCAGGCTGTGAAGAATCTCCTTTATTCTTGTACATGTATATGGGTCTTATAATTCCTTCTAGCCAGGCGTCTGGCAAAATTCCAGTTTCAAGAATCAGATTAAAAAAAGAATTGTACAATGGCATCATTAAATCAGATGTACTCTTTATGTATTCATTTATGATATCATCATTTCCACAGACTTTATTATTCTTTAAAGACTTGATGCATTTTAAGATTTCCCGGTCAGTTATAGGTGAGTTCAAAATCGGGTCATTATGATCAACTGAAATATTTATGTTGTTTTCACTCTGTTGGTTTTCAGAATCAGAATGTTCATTTAAACCTTTAAAAAACCTGTACAATGAGTCAAGATTAATGTTACTACTGTCTTGTTTTTTACCGTCAGTGCTGTTAATTATTTTCCAGTACTCCTTTGAGTTTTTATTTTTCAAATTTCTAAGCTTGATTTGAGTTTGTTTATTATGCTAATTAATGAAATAGTTCATTTTCTTTTTGTATGCTTTACTTGCTGTCAAAAGTCTTGACCTTGAGAAAGTTGATGGATTTTTAGAAAATTTTGTTTTAGCCAGATGATACTGTTTGCGTGCATATGCACACTGTTTACCAAACCAAGGCTTTTTGCCTTTTGTATAATTTCGGTATGATTTATCAGGAATACAAGATTGTGCTGATTCATGAAAAATCTCAGAGAACTTAGCACACATGCTATTTATATTATCCTTATTTACTGAGTTATAGTTTTTACTACTACCTTGTATGAAAGTATGTAGGTCGTTTAATTTAGAACAGTCTATATTTTGAACAAAGGTAGCCTTTTTATCTTCTGTTAATTTTGGCTTTCCTTTAATATTTTGTTTGAGAACCTTGTTTCTATTCAGTATAGGGTTTTGAGAAAAACATAAGGTTGTACTTAGCAATGAGTGGCCATCAGAAAAAAGGGGATCCACTTCTGAAATATCAAACAGATTAACAAATTGCAATGCATTGTGTGAAACAATTGAGTAATCAATAACAGAGAGATTACGAAATGTCATAGCACCTATGTTTTTGTCAGTGCCACACCTACCATTGAGAATAAATAAATTGTTTGACTTACAAATTTCAATGAGCTTATTCCCTTCATTGTTGATGACCTTATCTTGTGATGTACGCATTTTTGGTAGTTTACATTGGTCAAGAACTGAGGACACATTAAAGTGATTTATCATATCTTTATCAAAATCAAAGTGATTTACGAAAAAATTGTCCTCTTCAAGGAAATCTTGTTTGTTTTGAGTCCTGGCATTGAAATCGCCCATTAGGAGAACATATTTATTTGAAACACACATATTTGTAATTTCAACATTAAAATTTTCGATTTCATCAGGATTGTAAAACCTTGAGTCATTTGGAGGAATATATATGGCTCCTACATAAATATCCTCATCAGAATTAAAGACCTTCTTGCTGATACTAATCCACAAGACATAATCGGAATCAGATTCAATGTGAGAAACATGTGGGTACAATGACTGCTTTACAAAAACTCCAATGCCCCCACTTTTGCGGATATACTTCTGTTTTCTACACTGAGAGATGAAAACATAACCTGGCATTTCAATAAGATCATATCTGTCAAGTTTGGTCTCACAAACGGTCAGGATGTCATAATTATTCACTAAACTGCTAAATTCAGGATATAAGACTTTGCGCTTCAAACCACAGACATTTAGAGATGCAAAATTTAATTGGAGTGACTTCTCATTTGGAATGTCATCCAGCTTTGCTGTAACATTATTTCCACTATTGTTTGTTAAACAAGGTGGTTGCAAAGCACTAGTATCATTATTTTCGCTGACACGGGTTACTGCAGCAGACTGAGTTGATTCATTGCAGTCAAAAGTTTTATTACCAGGTACATTCACGAATGGTACTGACTGGTTTGCAGTTGTTTTGCATACACATGGATTTTGGTTACAGTCTACACAAATAGTTAACAACATATCATATAAATTACAGGTAGAAATTGGTAAAGGTATATTGGCATATTTGCCCTTGTCCTATATATTGTGGCACAAACCAGTTGAGTCTTTATGTCCATATAGGTTACATATGTGACATTTCACTTGGGTCTTGTGTCTGCAATAATAAGTTTCATGATTTGTCATGCCACATTTCAAGCAACGTGCTTGTAGAACAGTTTCGGAAGCCCAATTTCCTGGTGATTGAAATTTACTATTATAATGTCTGTTCTGGGTCCCGTAATGTTTAGTATGGTTTGGTGGGTGATCCAAAGGGCGCTCTTGCCTTAGCTGCGTTCTGGGTATATATACACAGGTATCAAAGTTCTCAACAACACTAATGTGTTGCTCAAATGATCCCAGTAGTCGTTTTGTCCCTGATCTAGAGAGGTGTACACTGTCCCTTTGTTTGTAAAAGTGGCTTCTTAGTTTCTTTTTCTTGTCATAAAAGTCAGCGTTGGAGTTGATGAGGGTCACACTATGGGTTTGGCACAGATCCCTGATGATGTCATTGATTTCCGTGACATCAGCATCACCTCTGGGGCACATATTGCTGAGCAGAACTTTGCACATGGTGTTTTTCTTCTTAATGAGTGTAATTAGTTTTCCATATTGCTGCTCAAAATGTGCAATCTCTGTTTCACCTGACACATCATTCCCACCAACATACACAACAATATTGTCAAATCTGCTGACATCGAAGATTTCTATTGTGTCCAAAATGTTGTCAATTTTAGCCCCAGGTACAGTTATACATTCAACGCCTTTTCGTAGGCCCTTTTTGTTTATGCCTGACAATATCGAATCTCCAATCAGAAGCGTTCGGCCAGTGGATTGTTTGTTCTGCTTGTTCGTTTGAGAAGGGATCCTTTTCTGGGACGTCCTGGAGTCTTGTTTCTTACTATTGACTGTCTCACTAGTTTGTACATGTTTATCTGTCACTACCACTGTGTCACATTTTGGCTTAGATTTATCTTGTCCATTTAAAACAACACTGGAATAAGAAACACTTCCAGGGGCTAGTTTGGAATCCTCACTTTCATTTGTTTCACTCAAGGTTATGAATGTGTCGTCCGTGATTTCGGAGACAGATAAGGCACCTGATTTAGTTGGTTCCGAGCACTGTGTTGATGTTTGAATAAGTGTATCTATTTTAGCATTTACTAATATCAGCTGGTTCTGTAAGTTTTTGCTTATTTCAGTCAACTCAGCCACATTGCTGTTTAATTCAGATAGTGATAGTTTGTTATTCACTATTCTCTGCTGGATTCCAGGTTTGATGGTGGCAGGCGTAACATTTGGTGAAGAGAGACCTTTGGTAATCATACTTGAACTGGGGGTAGAGGTCATACTGAAGCTTTGTGATGAGGCAATACTGAGCTCGCTGTCAATATCTTTTGTGAATTGTTTATACAAATGTATGACCATTCTACTGAACACTATTTCTCTCCAGAGCTTGCTTCCTTGCCCAGAAGCAGAAACAGAGCAATGCTCACTGTCTGTAATCAGTGTACACCCTTTTCCCCTGACATGGGTAGTGTAGTTGGACCTCACGTCATTAATTTTCTTGGCATGAAGCTCTCTATTTATAGCATTTATAAATCCATTATACAGGTCATCAGAAGAAAACACAATGCTAATCTGCCCATTAAAGTGATGTTCATGGTATAATATACCATTAAATCTATTCACAATTGAATTATGGGCCTTGCCTCTCAATGGACTGGATGTTTCTGAGAAAAGAGACTTTGATATATCACCAGATGAGAAATTAACCCTATCACTCTCGGGCTGAGCTGGAATCCTCTTATTAGGTTGTCCATCCAGAAGGGAATATGAGTAATTTAGTGTATTACTATCACTCTCATCATTTCTGTTCAAGTTTTTATCTGCAGCAGAGTCAACTGTCACTGTCTTGTTATTTGAAAAGAAAATCTCCTCATCCACCTGTACTGTGACAGGCTGCTTGGTGTTAGCCTGAGCTGATAGGCAAGGACTTACTGTCAATGGCTGGTGGGACATTGTAGGTCCTTTTGGTACCCACAGGCCAGATGAATCATCTTCAAAAGATTCAATTAAGGATTGATTTTTCTTTTGTTCACTCATTTTTTTTTTATATTATTTTCTTATTGATTGGAACTTGTTTCTCTTTTAGTTATGTATCTACACACAGATTTTGCAGGGAGTTCCTTATAAAACAATAGACAAAAGAGGTATTGTTCCAGCATCAATCCATAAAGGTGGTTATTTACACACACCATTTAATATTAGTAAGACTCCATTTGGTGGCTCCTTAATAGGTTGGTCATTATAGCCTGAACACAGTGGAACATTTCATGCTGTAAGACACAAATTAGCTACACTCCATTAGAGTTTGATTGATGAACTTCTCCCTCTTTTGACCAAAACTTAATAGTTCTGCTTATCAAAGGAATGGAACTATCCAGGTAATTCTAATTTTATGGTGTTCCTTCCCAGGTCCTAAATTCCTCTTTGAAGTATGGTATGAAGGTACAATGGTGTCCTTTGTTAGAAAGAGTTTCAGAAATACCTTGGCACAATACTATATAATTCTTTTACTTATTTCTAAATTATTATAAATATTTTTCCATTAAAAACATTTTATTCAGATAGTGTTTGTTAAGATCTCCATGATCATATAAATTTTGTTATATTGTCTTTAAAACTAATCCTCAAAATGAATGAAAATACAGGAGCTCAAAATTTCATGACCACTCTCTCTGATGACTTCCTGCGTTTCTCTGTGGCTCCTGGTAAAAGATTAAGTTTGTTCTTATCTTAACCCATTTTGTACTGAATGGCATCTTCTACCTAATATATTGCATGAGTCCATTTCAAAATTTAGGGGTATAAGGTTTTATTTTGAAATAAGCTGACCTTTTGGCAAACAGTGTTGGCCCTGATCAGATGCCGCATTCTGCGGCATCTGATCAGGGCCTGCACTGTTTGCAAATGACCTGTTTTGGGGTTTATGGCAGCATAAAGTAGGTATGCTGCCACACTTTTCTGTAGTTAAGAAAATTATTTTACTCACTTGAATAAATGACCTTGAAATTTTCAAGATTATTCACCAGAATTTAAGGAAACAAAAAATATCAGTTTTATGGCCCATGAGCATCATGTAAAAAGTCTGTGAAATAAAAATGCTCTTCTTTTGTTTGTTTGATTTGAGGTTTAACGTCCCCAACAACACTGTAAAGGTCATTTTTGAGACGTTGCTTCCAATTTTGTGGGACTTTTACCCAACATTGAGATGAAATGACATCTCAAGCCCTGTTGCCCAATGAAACCAATAGGGTTTATATGCATGGACGTTCCGACTCACACTTTTCCTGGACATAAGCAGTTTACCAGTACTCATGTGCGGTCGGTTTCAGCTCTGCGTGGAAGAATCATGCAGCCCAATCTATTTCTTCAAGCCCCGATAGGCGGGGGGCTAGAAATGCTCTAGTAAATCTTACTTTATGAAGAGAAAAGTGAGGCTTACAAGAGAAATTTCATTACATAATTACTGTAAAAATCCTAAAAAATTCAGACACCTTGAGGACTTGCTGTAATTCTCCTAAAATTTTAACAAGCATGTTTCACGATCCAGCAAGGAGACCAAACGGTGAACTCGGAATGGCAAATAGTGTAGACCCAGATCAGACTGCTCCTTCCATCGGGACTTGAAGAAATAGATGGGCTGCATCAAATTACTTGCTATGTTATGTTCACTTAAATTCACAAAGTGAATGATAAACTGTGTAGATCCAGATCAGATGGCTCCTATTGGATCTACACTGTTTGCAAAGGTAGGGGTTATTGTGTTCAGCAGGATAAGGATTATAGTTAACTAACCCTTATCCTGCTGTTCACGAAAACCACAACCATTGAAAGCCATCTGATCTGGATCTACACTGTTTGTCATTGAGTTTGTGAATTTGAGTGAAACAATTATATAATGTAGTTTGATTGGCTGATAGTCAGAAATGGGTGTGGCTAATTAAAATATATAATGTAATTTGATTGGCTGATAGTCAGCAATAGGTGTGGTTAATTAAAATATTCAGCAGAAAAGGGCTAGACCTGATTTCCCCAAGGTCTCCTTTTCATGACTGAGCAGCAAAAGCTCTGTCAAGACTGCACATAAGAGCATGCATGCTAGTGCTAATTTGCTGGTCACCTTCAGTAAATATCCAAAAACTTAGACAACTTGAGAACTTGCTGTAATTCTCTAAAAAATTAAACAAAATTGTCAAACAAGGTCTCAGTTGGAATGGCAAACAGTGTAGACACTGATCAGACTGCTCCTTCAAGAGCAGTCTGATCTGCTCCTTCAAGAGCAGTCTGATCTTGCTCAATTTTAATATTTATTTATTTATTGCAATTATTGAAAAAGACAGTGTGCACAGTATTAAATTTTGTCCTTTATGACACCAGTTCCGTAAAAATGTTAAAAACTCCAACTCCTTGAGGACTTTCTGTAATTCTCCTAAAATTTTAACAAATTTGTCTCATGATCAAAAGATGCAGATGGAAATTATTGGCACACAGTGTAGACCCTGATCAAACTGTTCCTTCAGGAGCAATCTGATCTGGATCTGCACTATTTGCTTAGATGTGTCTGTCCCAATAATTAATTGGATCATTGCGGTATTTCAAAAAGCCTCAGTGGCCTAGTGGGTAAGAGTGCTGACTGTTAATTATTAGGTCTCTCACTGCTGTAGTTTGAGCCTTGCTTGGGCCACATATTGCAACAGAAGGTCAAGTGGTCTTTCTTTGGGTATACTCTGGTTTTCGCTGATTGGCTGGATTGAAGTGATTAATTTAAACACCTCCCCCCCCCCCCCCACACACACACAAAAAACACAGGAAAAAAAATAGCAATATTTCTAGCCAATCCCATACAAATAGTGTAGGCTCAGATCAGACACCTTCCTCAGGAGCAGTCCACCTCATTTGTAACAAAACCTTGAAAATAATTAAAAAACAAAAACTCCCACGCAATAAACTCTGGGGCATAACAAAAAGTGTTCTTTAAATTTTAAGAGCAGTTATGGTACAGCATGCTGCATATTGTGCAACATGCTTTGAAATATATGAGATGATAGCACTTTGTGGAAAAATGATCATTTTCTTGCAAATTTGAGAAATGTGTCAGCCGTTCACATGTGGATTGCCCCCTATTATGAGGTAAGAAATACTATTCTCTTTTTTGTGATACTGTTAATATTAGACCGACGGGTTGTTGGATCTGTATATAATATCAAGACCGCATAGTGTTTTTTATGTCCCAGGGACGTATTGTTTTTGGCCTGTCTGTTTGTTGGTTTGTTTGTTTTTGGACACAGACAACTATAACATTGGTCATAACTTTTGAACCGTTTGAGATAGAGCATTCATATTTGGCATGTAGGTTCCTTGTGACAAGAGCTTCGCATTCATGCAAAGAATTTTGACCTGTGACCTTGACTTTTGACCTACATAAAAGAAAAACATAACATAGGTCATAACTTCATATTTTGCATGTATGTTCCTTGTGGCAAAAGCTTCATTCATGCAAAAATTTTGACCTGTGACCTCTACCTTTGACCTACTTAAAATACAAAAAATTTTGACCTGTAACCTTGACCTTGACATTAATTTTGACCTACTTAAAATAAAAACAATAACATTTTGGTCATAACTTTTGAACCGCTTGAGATACAGCCTTCATATTTGGCATGTATGTTCGGTCTGTGACCTTGACTTGACCTTTGACCTACTTAAAATAAAAAAAAACATTTTGGTCATAATTTTCAAACTGTTTGGGATAGAGCATTCATATTTGGCATGTAGGTTCCCTGTGATAAGAGCTTTACATTCTTGCAAACTTTTTTGACCATGACCTTGACCATTGACCTACTTTTAAAAGAAAAAATAAAATTGTTCATAACTTTTGAACCATTTAAGATAGAGTCTTCATATTTTGCATGTACCAGTAGGTTACTTGTGACGAGAGCTTTACATTTATGCAAAAATATTTGACCTGTGACCTTGAGGTTTGACCTACTTAAAAGAAAAAAAATCATAACTTTTGAACCTTTTAAGATAGAACCTTCCTATTTGGCATGTAGGATCCTTGTGTCAAGGGCTTCCCACTCAAACAAAAATCTTGAGCTGTGACCTTGACCTTGAACTGTGACCAACTTTGAAAAAAAGATGACCATGCCTGGGGAAATGTTTGTGTTTCACAAACACATCTTGTTTACACAGCTTTTGAACAGTGACAAAGGTGGTCTCTTATAGTCTAAGAGGACAAGAAAACCTGAAACTTCTAAAGTCTGTTTTTATGCCCCCGGAATCAAAGATTGGGGGCATATAGTTTTTGGTCTATATGTCTGTCTATCTGTCTGTTTCTCTGTTTGTCCGCAAAAACTTTAACATTGGGCATAACTTTTGATAACTGATAGGGCTTTCATATTTCACATGTGCATTCCTTGTCATAATTGGTACTTTAAAGTTTGACCTTGTGATCTTGACCTTGACATTTGACCTCCTTTTGACCTACTTTTAAAAACTTTAACATTGGCCATAACTTTTGATAGGTTATTGATAGGACTTTCATGTTTCACATGTCTATTCCATGTAGCAAGACCTTTCCAGTGATTCCATAATTTTTGACCTCGTGACCTTGACCTTGACATTTGACCTACTTCTTTTTTAAAAACTTTAACATTCACAAAAACTTTAACATTGGGCATAACTTTTGAATGGTAACTGATATGGCTTTCATGTTTCACATGTGCATTCCTTGTCACAAGATCTTTCCAGTGGTACCATAATTTTTATGCCCCCGGAATCTAAGAGATTCGGGGGCATATAGTTTTTGGTCTGTCCGTCTGTTTGTCCGTTTGTCCGTCTGCAAAAACTTTAACATTGGGCATAACTTTTGAATGGTAAGTGGTACAGCTTTCATACTTCACATGTGTATACCTTATCACAAGACCTTTCCAGTGGTACCATAATTTTTGATCTCGTGACCTTGAACTTGACCTTTGACCTATTTTTTTCAAAATTTTTAAAAACATTAACATTGGCCATAACTTTCGATTGGTAAGTGATAGGGCTTTCATATTTCATATGTGCATTCATTGTCACAAGACCTTTCTAGTGGTCCCATAATTTTTGACCTTGTGACCTTGACCGTGATGTTTGACCTACTTTTTAAAAACTTTAACATTGGCCATAACTTTCGATTGGTAAGTGGTAGGGCTTTCATATTTCACATGTGCATACTATGTCACAAGACCTTTTCAACAATCCCATAATTTTTTACCTTGTGACCTTGACCTACTTTTTTAAGACTTGAACATTGGCCATACCTTTTGATTGCTTAGTGATACTGCTTTCATATTTAACATGCGCTGTCCGGGGGCATCAGTGTTTCACAAACACATCTTGTTATGCCCCCGGAATCTAAGAGATTCGGGGGCATATAGTTTTTGGTCTGTCCGTCTGTTTGTCCGTTTGTCCGTCTGCAAAAACTTTAACATTGGGCATAACTTTTGAATGGTAAGTGGTACAGCTTTCATACTTCACATGTGTATACCTTATCACAAGACCTTTCCAGTGGTACCATAATTTTTGATCTCGTGACCTTGAACTTGACCTTTGACCTATTTTTTTCAAAATTTTTAAAAACATTAACATTGGCCATAACTTTCGATTGGTAAGTGATAGGGCTTTCATATTTCATATGTGCATTCATTGTCACAAGACCTTTCTAGTGGTCCCATAATTTTTGACCTTGTGACCTTGACCGTGATGTTTGACCTACTTTTTAAAAACTTTAACATTGGCCATAACTTTCGATTGGTAAGTGGTAGGGCTTTCATATTTCACATGTGCATACTATGTCACAAGACCTTTTCAACAATCCCATAATTTTTTACCTTGTGACCTTGACCTACTTTTTTAAGACTTGAACATTGGCCATACCTTTTGATTGCTTAGTGATACTGCTTTCATATTTAACATGCGCTGTCCGGGGGCATCAGTGTTTCACAAACACATCTTGTTTACCTTGTGACCTTGACGTTTCACCTACTTTTTAAAAACTTTAACATTGGCGATAACTTTCGATTTATACACAACCAACACCTCTGAGTATATATGTATTTATTATTTTTCAAATAATCAACATGTTATACTACTATCAAAACTATACTAATAAAACAGGCCTATAGAAGACCCCAATAACTACACAAATCTTTTGGCTCTGTCTTTGGGGCTCCTCACTTTGGGACATACCTTTAGGATTTCATGACTAACTGATTGAGACCTGAGTATGAGTTAGATCTACATGATCATCCCCTGTACAGAAAGTCTGAGCCAAGGCACGAGCAGAGGAATTCTCGGTGGCCTTGCCCTGAGCTCAAACCGATGCATGATTGGGGATGCTCCCTCGATGTGAAATGGGATGAGTCCCTGATGGTCAGAGAGCTAGGCTCGAACAGTGCTGTCTCTGGACCGAAGGTCTGAGAGCTAGGCTCGATCGGTGCTGTCTCAGGACCTTTGAGCAGGCTCGAATAAACGGTGCGAGGATAGGGATCATCCTTGAGCTTATGAGATTTGGGCTCTAACTGTGATGTCTCTTGACCCAGGCTTGAAGGATGTGGCTTCAAGACTTGATATGTGAAATGACGATAAATGAAGTGACGTTGTATGAGGATCTGTGGAGATCCAGCCAATATGAGCGCTAGGCTTGAACGGTTCTGTCACACAACTAGATGTCTGAGAACTAGGCTCGAACGGTGCTGTCTCACGGCCTAATGAATATAGGCTTAACTTATGCATGGTAAGGGATAATCAGTAGATCTTGTTAACTGAGATGAAACATGAAATAAGGTGAAATGAAGCTACCTCAGGCTTTGAACATTGAAAAATTGCTAACTATGCTGTGACATTGCTGAGGCCCTGAACAAAACCATATCTGAAGGCCTAACGGGTCATATTTTTGGGGTTTAATAAAAGGCAAAGTAAGCAGACCCAAAGATTGATATGACATACAAGTATAATGCACACATAAATACAACAATGTAATAACAAAACATGTTCATTAGAACAATAGTATTCCCGGAGGTGCTGGGGATGGCAGGCTGGGTTTGACTGCTGCAACATGTTTACTTTACAGTTCCCTATTCACAACTGAAGTTGGGACAAAGCCCACACCTAATTACCGAGGGTTCTGATTGGTCTAACTAAATTAGCCAATCAGAAGTCACCTATTACATGACTCATCCTTTGCAGCTGCAGTCTCTTAACTGTGGGAGTCAAGAGTTCTGTCTCTCTATATTATGTAACTATAGATAACCTGTCTGAGAATTCCTTTGAGTTCAAGATACAGCCCTGTAAATGTTGCATAATACCAGAATGGCAAACTGATCAAAGTATATACCATGGTAACTATTCAACACCTGTCCTGCTGAACCAGGATATGTGTTATCTTTGCAAACAGGACAGATACAGATCAGTTGGCTCATCTGAAGCAGCCATCCGATCAGTATCTGCACTGCATTCACTTTATGAATTTGTAGAAAGAACTTGGATAATGTGATTTGATTGGTTTAAATTCAGAAATGGGTGTGGCTTATTTATTCAGCAGGACAAGGGTTAGGATGATAGACAAGAAGCTCAGACTCGGACATCAAAAAATATGCTCATTTCCTTTGAAAATGGTTCAACTCCTAATCCAAATGCCATAATGAACAGAGCACTGGAATATGTGTATAAACTGTTAATAAAATAATTATCATTTTATACACAACCAACACCTCTGAGTATATATGTATTTATTATTTTTCAAATAATCAACATGTTATACTACTATCAAAACTATACTAATAAAACAGGCCTATAGAAGACCCCAATAACTACACAAATCTTTTGGCTCTGTCTTTGGGGCTCCTCACTTTGGGACATACCTTTAGGATTTCATGACTAACTGATTGAGACCTGAGTATGAGTTAGATCTACATGATCATCCCCTGTACAGAAAGTCTGAGCCAAGGCACGAGCAGAGGAATTCTCGGTGGCCTTGCCCTGAGCTCAAACCGATGCATGATTGGGGATGCTCCCTCGATGTGAAATGGGATGAGTCCCTGATGGTCAGAGAGCTAGGCTCGAACAGTGCTGTCTCTGGACCGAAGGTCTGAGAGCTAGGCTCGATCGGTGCTGTCTCAGGACCTTTGAGCAGGCTCGAATAAACGGTGCGAGGATAGGGATCATCCTTGAGCTTATGAGATTTGGGCTCTAACTGTGATGTCTCTTGACCCAGGCTTGAAGGATGTGGCTTCAAGACTTGATATGTGAAATGACGATAAATGAAGTGACGTTGTATGAGGATCTGTGGAGATCCAGCCAATATGAGCGCTAGGCTTGAACGGTTCTGTCACACAACTAGATGTCTGAGAACTAGGCTCGAACGGTGCTGTCTCACGGCCTAATGAATATAGGCTTAACTTATGCATGGTAGGGGATAATCAGTAGATCTTGTTAACTGAGATGAAACATGAAATAAGGTGAAATGAAGCTACCTCAGGCTTTGAACATTGAAAAATTGCTAACTATGCTGTGACATAGCTGAGGCCCTGAACAAAACCATATCTGAAGGCCTAACGGGTCATATTTTTGGGGTTTAATAAAAAGCCAAACGAATTTGTTGATAGACAAATGAGGACCCCAAAAAGAGAGCCAAATAGAGAACATGACTATGTTAAACATTGCTTTTGCTGGGTATGCTATGTCAACGCCAAAATTAAGTCTTAATTTAAATACCTTTACTGACACTCACTTCATGTCAGCACAGTTGATGATGACTGTGACAATATGAAACTAATGAATGAAATAACCCTGACTTCAGACAAAAAAATAAAAAAATAAAATCTGAGCGATGATTGGAATAATGACTTGAAAAATTGTAATCTATTCGACTTATGTCTGATCTGCTAAATCCCTCTGACATACGACTGATATTATGTTGAGATACTTCTGCATTTATGGCCACCTGACTTAAGGCATCTACATGTACAACTACCCTTAGTAGGAATAGACGTATCTGTTGCACATTGCTGTTTGAGTGAAAAACAGTTGACTCTCCCTATTTCAAGCTCCATGAACTGGACTATTTGGTTTGAGATAACAGTAGTTGTTTGAGATAACGAGAATCAACCATTTTTTTTTTTTTTTTTTTTTTTTTTTTTTTTAAGATGATATATCGGTTCTGAAATGACACATCCTACTTTGAGCATTGTGTAGAGTTTGTCTGGATACCCTTATGTATCTGACATAACAGAATGAATTCCAACGACCTAGAGTTCTAATTAAGTGATCCTCTATGCCTGCTGCAGCTGCCGAAGAGGCAGCACCTATACGAAAAGAATGACCACTGTAGTCTGAAGGATTGTACCCAAGACGGAAAAGAATGTCTCTCAAATATGACAAAAACAGCTCCCTACTGAAAGGACGATGCTGTGAATCTACAAATAAAGGAGCATTACTGTTTTTAGATTCTCTCCTAATCTCCTTTACATATTTCAACATGCATGACACTGGGCAACACCTACTGTTGGGAAAAAAAGATATTTCGACCCCCTGTCTGAAAGGATCAGCTTTGGATGATGTCAAAGTCAAAATAAACATTGAATTGTCTGATGAGAATTTGACATCTCTTATCCTTAAACATGGGGTTAAGCATGACAGTGACCGAACTGTAAACTCAGAACAGCGTAAAAATCCAAAAAATGCAACAACACACATACACTCTAATGTTAAATCCATGTCTGGTGAAAACACACCTTTGTGTAAAAGGTCAGAAATTTGCATCAAAATAGCAAAATTCAAAGGTAGACGTGGTTTAATAGTTTGTGATTGTAACCGCTTAACTGCCCTTATAATGCACTGAAGTCTGTCTGTTGACTGAAATGGGTTTGAATGACCTGCACATAGGTAATGAAATCTAATTCCTGCCAGATATAGCTTTATAGTATTCCATTTCAGTTTAAGGAAAGAATGACAATAAGTCACAAAATATATCAACGTATCTTCACTGAGAATTGGCAACTGTGATGGTGGAAAAATCACCCCAGACATTGCCAAAAATGTCAACAAACATTGTAGGCCTGCTTTGTAAGCAGATCTGGTAGTCTTTGCTACTGCTGAAGACCAAAGTTCCTCTACTTTGTGTTCTAAAACAGCATCAGTTCTGAAGCCGGGAGGCAGGGAGTTGGGTTTACATCCGCTTGCGGCGCTAGACGTCGAAACTTGGCTATCTGAAAACGAGAAAGCGCGTCACCAATTAAGTTTGTACTTCCACGAATAAATTTGGCACGTAAAGTGAAATTAAACCTAGCCTCAGACCACACCAGTTTTCTGACAAATTTCATAATGAAAGGGATTCGAGATCTACCTTTATTAATTATTTCACAGGCTGATTCATTATCACATTTCACAACAATTCTTCTTTTACCCCACTGCTGACCCCACAAGACTGCTGCCATGACTATGGGGTAAAGCTCAAATAAAGCCATTGAGGCTTTGCATTCAGATGGAATCATTTGTTCATTAAATTTACCATAGAACCATTTTCCCTCAAAGTATCCCCCAAAACCTATTGGAGTCGCATCTGTATAAAACTGCATATCGTTTGCTTCCGTTTCCTGCTTGTCAAGAAAAAATGACACACCATTCCATTGCTTAAGAAACATGAACCACATTTAATATCTAAACGACATTCTGCAGTTAACTTAACATGATGGTGTAAGGCTTTCACAGTTGTAGACAAAGCTATCAAGTATGATACAAAGGCACGTCCTGGGTAAATAACTCTACAGGCAAAATTAAGGTGCCCTAGTAAACTGAGTAGTTCTTGTTTTGTACATGATTTCCTTTCCATGAAACTCTCCAAAATATTTGTAATTCTAGCTACTTTGTCCAGTGGTAGACGAGCCTCCATCCTTTCTGTATCAAGAATAACACCCAAGTATTCCAGTACAGTCACTGGACCCACTGTTTTATGTGATGATAGAGGTATTCCAAGCTTGTTGAACACTAAAGTTAAAATTGCCATAGTACGATCTGGCAATGCGTTGGGACTATCTATAGTAAGGAAATCATCAAGCAAATGAAGAACATTTTCAATTCCATAGTTATTTTGTAAAATCCAACACACAGTCTCTGACAAAGTGTCAAATATTTTTGGACTAGACCGGCTACCGAAAACTAGTCTGGTATAGAAGTAATATTTGTTGTTCCATTTGATGCCATAATATGGCCACAAATACTCTTTCACTGGAATAAGTTTAAATGCGTCCTTTATATCTGTTTTACATAACCAGGAGGATTGTCCTTTCTCTTGAATAATTTTGATTGCGTTGTCAATAGTTACATATGACAGAGAAAACTCATCCTTATTTACCAGCTCATTTAAACTGCGGTGCATATCATTGTCATGCGGGGCAGAAAGATCAACAATGAGTCTTTTCTTTCCAGAGTATTTACCGACTGCAATTCCCACTGGGCTTGTTCTATAATTTGGGAAAGGAGGGCTATCGTACGGTCCAATAACATACCCTCTGTCTAATTCAGTTTGTATTAATTCCATTGTGGAGTCTGGTTGTCTCTTGGCAGTCAGTAAATTGTCACATTCAAAATTAAATTCTGGTAAATAATTTAGCCCAGTATCAAACCCTGATGTAAATCCATCTATGAGATATTCCACAAATTGCCTGTCTGTATGATGAATGAGTTCTTTTTGTAATTGTGCAATGTTGATCGAACTAGGTGTCACTTTTGAGTGTTCCCCTTCCCAGGTTGGGAGTTTTTTGATGCAGAACAAGCATGTTGAGGGTGATCTTTCTTACATGTGAGACAAATATGTAGATTCTGACATCTAGTATAATGGCAACCTTTTTGCCCGTTGAAATTATTACATATTTCTTTCCCCTGAAATGTGACACGTGATCGGCCCTTGAGGTCTCTGCCTCTATTTAGAGGGCTGTGATTTTGTCTCTTTTCCTCAAGATGAGAAGGACAGAATGCGGAGTTGTGAAGGGAGCTGTAGCACATATTACAAGTGAATGCTTTCTGATTGACAAATACTGTTGTGAACAGCTTGTTATTTCTGACTGACCAATCCACTTTCCGATTGGCATAATGTAAGTAGGCAGCTGCCTCAGCGGAGAACATTCTATGATATTCATAGAAGGCTTTTCCTCCATATCTGGATGCCATATCAACAATATCGCGTTCATATAGATCCAGTTCCTCACGGCGTGATGGAAAAACTTCACACATTATGTTCTTATATATGCCAAAAGCCTGTATGAACTGTGGCAAATTTAATGAAGTTTGCAGTCTGGGATCAACCTTGTCTTTACTCTTGACAACTTCTGATGAATCGGCATGACGGCCAGTGTAGTAAGGAATTAGTAAGGCAGCTAAGTTTATGTCCTTACCTTCAATGATTTGTTTCCTCAAATTTGGGTGCACTGTCTCGATGAACGGTAAGGTCTCAGCTGAGTATCCGAATCTAGTTTGTGACCCTGTTGTACTTGAAGGAGATGCTGCTACTATATTCCTGTCAGATGATCCAAGTAATGAAGGACCTGTAAGATTGTCTGCTATAGTGTCCGACTGAGTTTGTTGTATATTCCTCATGGTTGTAGGCCCTTGGATTGAAGCATTGAACTGAGGAGTGCTCATCTCATTCGAGGCTGAATCCATCCTTGGCATAAACCCTGTATTGTGTTGCAAAACATTTTGCGCCATTCTGTCCATGCTCTGAGACAATGTAGCGACAGTCTGTTGTAATTCCGACACTGTATTACACAATTTTGCAATATCATGGTCCTTTCTGCTTAGCTCTGAACCAGTAGATTCAGTTGAAACCCCTGTAGGAGTATTAATTAATCCGTTGTCTTTGCACAGCTGTATGAGTCTAGATTTCTTAGCTGTCTTGCTAAATGACACATTATTTCTGGCTAATTCTGCTCGAAGTTGTTCTACTGTCCAATTCTGAGGTACACTCATATCATATCGAGAGTTTATCCCCTGGTTAGATTGCGAATGTACTATTGGCACTTCATCAGCTAGACTGTCTGTTCTATGTCTCCTTCTTATCCTGTTAGCCATGATAGAAAAATTTTCTGTTTATGTGGTAGAACTTTTAACTGGCTCAGTAAAATATCCAAGACAACATTTATTCTTCTATGTACATGTACATTGTTGGAAACAGTTTGTACATTATTTGTCTAATATCACATAACTGAAATTTGACTGCTGCAACATGTTTACTTTACAGTTCCCTATTCACAACTGAAGTTGGGACAAAGCCCACACCTAATTACCGAGGGTTCTGATTGGTCTAACTAAATTAGCCAATCAGAAGTCACCTATTACATGACTCATCCTTTGCAGCTGCAGTCTCTTAACTGTGGGAGTCAAGAGTTCTGTCTCTCTATATTATGTAACTATAGATAACCTGTCTGAGAATTCCTTTGAGTTCAAGATACAGCCCTGTAAATGTTGCATAATACCAGAATGGCAAACTGATCAAAGTATATACCATGGTAACTATTCAACACCTGTCCTGCTGAACCAGGATATGTGTTATCTTTGCAAACAGGACAGATACAGATCAGTTGGCTCATCTGAAGCAGCCATCCGATCAGTATCTGCACTGCATTCACTTTATGAATTTGTAGAAAGAACTTGGATAATGTGATTTGATTGGTTTAAATTCAGAAATGGGTGTGGCTTATTTATTCAGCAGGACAAGGGTTAGGATGATAGACAAGAAGCTCAGACTCGGACATCAAAAAATATGCTCATTTCCTTTGAAAATGGTTCAACTCCTAATCCAAATGCCATAATGAACAGAGCACTGGAATATGTGTATAAACTGTTAATAAAATAATTATCATTTGGTAAGTGATAGCGCTTTAATATTTCACATGTGCATTCCTTGTCACAAGGCCTTTCTAGTGGTACCATAATTTTTACCTCCTGGCCTTGACCTTGACATTTGACCTGCTTTTTAAAAACTTCAACTTTAACAATGGCCATAACTTTCGATTGGTAAGTGGTAGGGCTTTCATATTTCACATGTGCGCTCCTTGTCACAAGACCTTTCTAGTGGTACCATAATTTTTTTGACCTCATGACCTTGACCTTGACATTTGACCTACTTTTTAAAAACTTTAACATGGTCCATAACTTTCGATAGGTAATTGATAGGGCTTTCATATTTCACATGAGCATTTTTTTTTTCACAATAACTTTCCAGTGGTACCATAATTTTTGATCTCATGACCTTGACCTTGACATTTGACCTACTTTTTAAAAACTTTAACATTGGCCATAACTTTTGATTGGTAAGTGATAGGACTTTCATATTTCACATGTGCATTCTATGTCACAAGACCTTTCCAACGATCCCATAAGTTTTGACCTTGTGACCTAGACCTCCTTTTTAAGACTTGAACATTGGCAATACCTTTCGATTGCTTAGTGATACTGCTTTCATATTTTAACATGCGCTGTCCGGGGGCATCAATGTTTCACAAACACATCTTGTTTTAAGAAGAATTACAGTAAATACCTGTATAAAGACCACCTTTTAAGACCACTTTTACACAGTCCAAAGGTGGCCCCTGACCAGAGGACACTTTATGCAGAAAACACAAAGTGAGAACAACTGTAGATTACAAAATTAGCTTGTAAAAGCAGAATTAGTCCTCATTCTAGGTGGTCTTAATAGCGGAATTTTACTGTAGTTCTGTTTTTTGGTGGTCTTCTAAAAACTGTAATTTTAAATGAATCATCTGATTTGCATTAGATTCAAAAATGTAATGCAAGCCGGATTTTATGAAAAATTGGGTGGGGGTGGGGTGAAATTGCCCATTGTACATTTCTACTATTGAAGAATAATATCAGAATGCGTAGTTAATAGATAATCTAGCAAATCATAGTAGGCATCTGTTTTGCACACATATTGTTGAAAATGACAGGGGTTAAAAATAAATTTGGCAGTGGGGGGCTATTTTTTTTTAAATCATTTTGGGGCCAAATTAAGAGTAAAAAGTAGACCCTTATTGATAAGGGAGTAAGTTTATAGTACAAGTCTGTGACATGTGCACCCCTCTAAACCTCACTACTGAGGTTTATGGGGGTATTAATTATTTTCCTTATTTTTAGTCAAAAATATAGATTGTAGGTGCTCGTTAGTACCACCTCAATGAGGCGGTTCTAACGAGCACCCTCAATCTATATTTGGAATAGAAATAAGGTCTCTCCTGATGATGAATGCATGCACATTAAAAGGAACAACAGTCTCTACAGAAATGTAGTTGATTTTATGTTGATTTCTGGGGATGTGTAGTTTCAATCAGCGAATGCTGACAACTATTTCTGTTCAGAATATAATGAGAATGCTTCTCACTTATAATTAAGTTTGTATTTAATTACCTGGTAGTTTCCTGCAAGCAGCCTGTGAGTGCAATATGGTGTTCTAACTTTGAGCAGATTTAAAAAACAAAACAAAAAAAAACAAAACAACGAATGAATAGGGGGTGGCATACTTGCATGATATAGCAGTCGTTGGTGTCCAAAGCAGAAACTCTGTTAGTTAACCCTTTTTGTACCAAATGGAATATTCCTCCTTATTTAATGCAGGAGTCCATTTTAAAATTAAGGGCTGTCAGGTTGTGTTTTCTTCAAAATTGATTTGGAAAATGGTTGCATGACGTTTAGCAAACATTGGAGGCTCTCACTGATCAGACGTCACATTCTGCGGCGTCTGCGGCATCTGATTTGGGCCTGCACTGTTTGCCCAGGTACCCATTTTGGGGTTTCCGGTACAAAATGAGTTAAACAACAGTTACTGTGTTATATCCAAACAAAAATGTGTATATAGAATCCATCTTTAAACAGTGTTATACTAACATTCTTTCGTGTAGATTGATCATGGAATCTTTTCTACGGTCATTCTCTCCCTTCCATTGATTCAAGAAGGGCAGTTGTCAGTTTCTGCCGATAGAATGTGCACTGTACTGGTTAACCGCCCGTTTAAGCCTGCCCAGGAAAATGTGGATAGGTAAACTGACCGGCTCAAAAATGACCTAAAATAGTAATAACTGGGCTGTTAAACTCCTATACAAACAAACAAAACAAACACCATTTCTAGTTCTCATTTGCTATATGGAATAACTTGAGATATAAAACACTCAAGGAAGCATGCTATGACCAAGGACACTCAGTCTGCCAATTCTGGCTTGATATATGTAAAAAATGGTTTTTGGCTCATAGTTCATTTACCTTTTGGAATCCCTTGATAAAATTTTACAGAGGTTTAGAACACTTAACCCTTTTCCTGCTGAGCCCAGATATGTCTTACCTTTCAAACAGTGTAGATCCAATGTAGATCAGATGGCTTCTTCAGCGGAATGACAAGGCAATGATCAGACAGATCTCAAGATGACCTGGAAGCAGCTGACAGAAAGAGATTGCAGAGAATGGAAGCTCTCTGCTATCAATCCTCATGATAGACGGGCCTGGAGATCTGGTGTAAGATCTGCGTGCAGCAAGCCAGCTACCTGGAAGGGGGCCACTTATGTGGACCTTGCCCCTGTACCTGCACGTTAATAAAAAATCCGTTGATGATATTGTTTTTGCTAGCTGTTTGTTTGTTTGTATGTGGGGACAACTTTAATGATGGTCATAACTTTTGAACCATTTGAGATGGAGCCTTCATATTTTGCATGTAGGTTCCTTGTGACAAGGGCTTTCCAAACATACAAAAAAAATTACCTGTGACCTTGACCCATGACCTACTTTAAAGAAAAACGTGGTCAGAACTCTTGCACTGTTTGAGATAGAGCCTTTATATTTGGCATGTAGGTTCCTTGTGACAAGGGCTTTCCAAATGTACAAAAAATTTGACCCTTGACCTTGACCCACGACCTACTTTAAAGAAAAATGTGGACAACTTTAATGTTGGCCATAACTTTTGAACCATTTGAGATAGAGCCTTCATATTTGGCATGTAGGTTCCTTGTGACAAGGCCTTTCCAAGCATACAAACAAATAATTGACATGTGATCTTGACCTTGACCCATGACCTACTGTAAAGAAAAAAAATAACATTGGTCATAACTGCTGAGCTGTTTGAGGTAGAGCCTTCATATTTAACATGTAGGTTCTTTGTGAAAAGGACTTCCCACTTACACAAAAACAATTGACTTTTGACCTTGACCCATGACCTACTTTTAAGAAAAAAAAAACATCGGTCATAACTTTAGAACTGTATGAGATAGAGCCTGTAGGTTCCTTGTGATAATGGCTTCAGGTCCATACAAAAAATTTGACCTGTGACCATGACCTTGACCTTTGTCCTACTTAAAAGAAAAAAAAACAAACAATGGTCATAACTTTTGAACCATTTGAGATAATATTTTGCATGCAGGCTCCTCATAACTTTTGAACTGTATGAGATAGAGCCTGTTAGTTCCTTGTGATAAGGGCTTCATGTCCATAAAAAAGAGTTTGACCTGTGACGGTGACCTTGACCTTTGACCTACTTAAAAAAATAACAGTTTGAGGTAGAGCCTTCATATTTTGCATGTAGGTTCCTTATGACAAGGACTGCACGCATATAAAATTTTGACCTGTGACCTCGACCCTTGACCTACGTAAAAGAAAAAAATAACTTTTGAACTGTTTGAGATGGATCCTTCATATTTTGCATGTAGGTTCCTTGTGACAAGGACTGCACACACATACCAAATATTTTGACCTGTGACCTTGACCTATTTTAAAGATAAAATTATTGTTGGTCATAACTTTTGAACCATCAAGTTCGAACCTTTATATTGAGCTTGTAGGTTCCTTGTGACAATGTCTTTCTACTCAAACAAAAAATCTTGACCTGTGACCTTGATCTTGACCTGTGACCAACTTCGAAGAAAAAATTACCTGGGGACATATTCGTGTTTCACAAACACATCTTGTTATTATTCTATGTTTGATAAAAAAATCCCTATCAGCAAACAGTGTAGACCCTGATCAGATGCTGCAATATGTGGTGTCTGGTCCTTGTCTTCACTGTTTGCCTACATGTGCTGTTCATTACGAAAACACGCTTATACAAATACATTGTAAATTTTACCACCGAAAAATGAACATTTTCAGATGAAAAATTTCGATAATTTTCTTATTTCTGCTCAAAACATACATTGTGGGTACTCGTTAGAACCGCCTCGACGAGGTGGTTCTAACGAGTACCCATAACCTATATTTTAGAGCAGAAATAAGAAAAATAATGTATACCCCTCAAACCCCAGTTTTACTAAATAAAAGTGGGGTTTGAGGGGGTCAAAATCATATAGACGTGTTTTCGTGATGACGGGTTTTCAGGTAAGAATGAGCTAATAGCAATTTCAGCCTCTTACTCCATAATATCTTGTAGCTCCGCTAAGACTCCCTAATCTGTTTACATTACTCTAATAATTATTTTATGGGTGAAACAATCCGAAGAAAAATACCATGCCTTTGAAATGCATTTTCATGCATTAGTGTGCATCAGAGTGGAATGCAATAACAGAGACAATGCGAATTCCTTCGAGACCTTTAATTTATGGATTTTCATGCGGTAAGACATGCAAATGACACGCTTAAATTTAAACACTGCATTTCCATGGCAACAGATTTTCAAATTTGCACTTTGTGACTGCAAAATGGATTAGGGTTAATTTTTCATGAATGGAAAAAGGCTTTCTTTGCAATTAATATCATGGGAAGATTTTTTCAACCTTGTTAAAAAGTCATTAAAAAGTTATTGAAGGCATATTTTTATTTTGTTCTTTCCATCTTAGAAGCCTTCAAACCTCACAGTTTTGGATATAACACAGTTTATAGATCCAGATTCCAAACAATATATCAGCCCCCCGCCCATCGGGGCTTGAAGAAATATATGGGCTGCACAATGCTTCCACACAGAGCTAAATCCGACCAACACCTGATTACTGGTAAACTGCTTAGAGGATCTAAATATGTTCTATAAAAGGGTTATCCTTTGTAAGCAAGGAATACACCACAGAACTGAAAAATATGGAGTGTATATGTTTTCTGGGCCAGACTAGCTAGTTTCGGCCAATTAGGCCTCATCAGTGACCCTCAGATATTTTCAAAATTCCACAATGGAATTCAATGATCCCAAAGGACAAGAAAATATAATCTACACTATGCCCAGTCAAAGTAGTGCAAGTCTGACTGTCCATGCTTATAAACCCTATTGGTTTCATTGGGTGACAGGGCTTGAGGTGTCATTTCATTTCAACGTCAGGTAAAAGTCCCACAAAATTGGAAGCAACATCTCCAAAATGACCTTTACAGTGGGGGATGTTAAACCTCAGATCAAAAAAACAAATCCAAACAATATACAAAGTACATGTATACAGAAAACCGATCATAAATGGCCATTTTCTATATAATCTATATACATTTGTTTGGATATAACTTATAACTGAACCACGATTTCTGCTTATTGGACAAAAACAATAAATAGGCCTTATAAAGATCACGACCCAGTTGTTCAAAGCATCGTTAGCTTAACGAGCTCATTAGTGGTCATATTGTTAAGTGTTCTAGCAAGTACAATATCGAAATTTTTTTGCAAATGCAAAAGCTGCTCACATTTTTTCAGCAAAAATATTAGCATATTTGCCATAATAAATGAATAAAGTTGTTTCGATATGTTAACTAATGATGTCATTAGTTTTGAACAACTGGCCCCAGGGCCCAGTTGTTGAAAGCATTGTTAGTTTAACGAGCTTGTTACTGGTCAAATTGTTAACTTTTTATGCCCCCACCATTCGAAGAATGGTGGAAAGGGCATACAGCATTGCCCCTGTCCATTCGTCCGTGCGTGCGTCCGTCCGTGCGTCCAAACTTAAACGCAGTCAATAACTTCCTTATTTCTTGATGGATTTTAAAATTACTCGGCAGAAATGTTAACCATCATGAGACGACGTGTCACCTGCAAAACCCAGGTCCGTACCTCCAAGGTCATACTTGGAGGTCAAAGGTCAAAAAAAGGGTCCGAAACTTAAACGCAGTCAATAACTTTCTTATTTCTGGATGGATTTTGAAATTACTTTGTAGAAATGTTAACCATCATGAGTCGATGTGTCACATGCAAAATCCAGGTCTGTACCTCCAAGGTCAAGGTCATACTTGGAGGTCAAAGGTCAAAAAAAGGGTCGGAAACTTAAACGCAGTCAATAACTTTCTTATTTCTGTTACTTTGTAGAAATGTTAACCATCATGAGTCGATGTGTCACATGCAAAATCCAGGTCCGTACCTCCAAGGTCAAGGTCATACTTGGAGGTCAAAGGTCAAAAAAAAGGGTCGAAACTTAAACGCAGTCAATAACTTTCTTATTTCTGGATGGATTTTGAAATTACTTTGTAGAAATGTTAACCATCATGAGTCGATGTGTCACATGCAAAATCCAGGTCCGTACCTCCAAGGTCAAGGTCATACTTAGAGGAAGGTCATACTTGGAGGTCAAAGGTCAAAAAAAGGGTCGGAAACTTAAACGCAGTCAATAACTTTCTTATTTCTGGATGGATTTTAAAATTACTCGGCAGAAATGTTAACCATCATGAGTCGATGTGTCACATGTAAAATCCAGGTCCGTACCTCCAAGGTCAAGGTCATACTTTGAGGTCAAAGGTCAAAAAAAGGGTCTGAAACTTAAATGCAGCCAATAACTTACTTATTTTTGGATGGATTTTGAAATTATTTTGAAGAAATGTTAACCATCATGAGACAATGTGTCACGTGCAAACCCAGATCCGTACCTCCCAGGTCAAACTTGGAGGTCAAATGGCATAAAAAGGGTCCAAAACTTAAACACTGTCAATAACTTTCTATGGATGAATACGAACATAGACATATTTTCGGGCAGGGGCATCCGTGTCCTATGGACGCATTTCTAGTCTTGTATATACAATACCTATTACAGTGATATTTTTGCTGTAAAAGTTAGCAGCTTTTATATTTTTAAAAGCTGCTCAAATTTTCTCTGCAAAAATATAAGTATTGCCAATTGTTAAAAGAATGAAGTTTCAATGATAAATTAACTAACATCTTAGTTTGAACAACTGGCCCTAGGTTGGGATTTACAACTGGCCCCAGGTTGGGGTGTACAACTGGCCCTGAGGTTGGGGTATACAACTGATCCAATGTTGGAGTGTACAACTGTTCCCAGGTTGAAGTGCAGAACTGGCCTCAGGTTGGGGTGTAAAGCCGGTCCCAGGTTGGGGTTTACAACTGGTCCCAAGTTGGCATGCATAACTGGCCCCAAGTTGGGTGTTCAGCTGGCCCCAGGTTGGGATGCACAACACATTCCAGGATGGGGTGCACAGTTGTCACCAGGTCGGGGTGTACAAATGGCCCACAGTTGGGGTGTACAACTGGTCCCAGGTAGGGTTGCACAACTGGCACCAGGTTGGGGTGTACAATTGGTCCCAGGTTGCAGTGCACAATGCTACAGGTTGGGGTGTACAAATGGTTCCACATTGGGGTGCACAACTTGGTCCAGAGGTTTGGGTGTACAACTAGCTGTAGGTTGGGGTGTACAACTGTTCCCAGTTTGGGTGCACAATGCCCCAGTTTGGGGTGTACAGCTGGCCCAAGGCTGGAGTGTACAAATGGTTCCAAGTTGGGGTGCACAACTGGCCCCCAGAGATCTGGATTTCATAAAAATCTGAACTGGTCCCAGGGTGGGATGCACAACGCCCCAGGTTGGGGTGTACAAATGGTTCCAAGTTGGGATGCACAACTGGCCCTCATTGGTTTGGATTTAGAAAAATGTGTGCAGCTTTTACATAGGAAAAAGCTGTTCAAATTTTCTCTGCAAAAATATAAGTTTATTATTTTGCCATGTTAAATGATTAAAGATTTAATGATAAATTAACTAACAGCTTTGTTTGAAAGTGGTAACAGGGTATGATTAAGTTCTGCACCAACGAAAAAATAAATAAATAATTACACTACATAGTGTCAATGTCCACTTTGGTTTAGCCAGTCTTAATTATTGGTGTAATGTTACACTGATTGAATGAGGGAAACATTACACCAAGAAACATTTCCTTCAAAAAATGATGTTACACTTACACCAGTAATGAAGATCAGCTACGAGGACTGTTCAAATATGAATGCAAGTAGAACGTTTTCTCATGCACTAATGCGAAAATCACCTGGAAATAAATATCACAACGTAGAAAAACATTTTACCTATAACTTGATACCAAACCTGTTAAAATCTGTGCACTTTAGCCATGTATACCGTTTGATAAACACTGTCTACTCTTGTATACTAATACAAAACATGGTTGGAAGAAGGTCAGAGTATGCCGTTGAAATACAGTCCTATATTAAGAATCGTTGTATTCTTGGTATACGATGCAAAGACATTTTTGATGAAATATGTTCGGTTTATGGGCATAATGAAATGTCTTTTCCGACAGTTTTTCGTTGGTGTAAGAAATTCAGCTGTGGGCTAGGCTCAACAGAAGATGCACCACATGATCGTCGGCCGAAAAGAGCAACATCTGCCAAGATGGTTGCTAGAGTGAAAGAAATAGTTGCTACTGATGCACGATACACCACTAGGCAAATATGTTCCCATGATGAGATGTACAACTGGCCTCAGGTTGGGATATACATCTGGCCCCAGGTTGGGGTGTACAACTGTTCCCATGATGAGATGTACAACTGGCCTCAGGTTGGGATGTACATCTGGCCCCAGGTTGGGGTGTACAACTGTTCCCATGATGAGATGTACAACTGGCCTCAGGTTGGGGTGTACATCTGGCCCCAGGTTGGGGTGTAAAACTGGTCCCAGGTTGGGGTGTACAACTGGCCTCAGGTTGGGGTGTACAACTGTTCCCATGATGAGATGTACAACTGGCCTCAGGTTGGGATGTACATCTGGCCCCAGGTTGGGGTGTACAACTGGTCCCAGGTTGGGGTGTACAACTGGTCCCAGGTTGGGGTGTACAACTGTTCCCATGATGAGATGTACAACTGGCCTCAGGTTGGGATGTACATCTGGCCCCAGGTTGGGGTGTACAACTGGTCCCAGGTTGGGGTGTACAACTGACCTGAGGTCGGGGTGTATCACCACATTCCATTATGCCGACACATCTGTGTGGCATAGTGCATTAGAGAATTCTTTCATATATCTTAAATGGTCATTTTTCTGCATGATGAAAATTTATATTTCTCTGATTTATATCCCAAACATAGGTTGTGGGTGTTCATAAGAACCGCCTCATTGAGGCAGTTCTAACGAGTACCCACAACCAATGTCTTCAAGCAGAGTTAAGAAAAATAATGTATACACCTGTAAACCCCAGTTTTCTCTATTTAAAGTGGGGTTGCTTGGTGTTCATTATGAGGTCTAGTTAACATGATGAGTATTGAAAATTAAAATGTGTTTTGAGATGACAAGTTCTGCAATGGAAGGTCATGTGGTTTTTCTCAGGGTACTCTAGTTTTTGCCCACCTTTGATTAAAGACCGGCTCTATAGATAAAATCGATATAACTTGAAAGGGCTTTAAAACCAAAGGAAATTAAAAAGCAAATAAATATAGTAAATATTACGTTCTGTTTTCATTAGTTTTCAAGGGAGATAACTTTTGGTACTTCCTGTTAATTTAAAACTGACCCGCTGGAAAAATGGAGTACTCTTAAAAGAATTTTAGTATTTTGCTCTTCTCATAAGTAGACCTCAGTTGATAAGGTGATAACGTAGAGATCCTAAAATTTCACACACCTTAAGGGGATTTTGCGTAGTTCTCCTTAAATTTTAACAAATTGCTTTTATGGTCCAGCAAGCAGTCTAAAAGATGCAGATGGAATGGCAAACAGTGTAATACTACCCTTCATCTGATCTGAGTCTCCACTGTTTAGGTCTAACTTCCCCTATTTTTAGAATCATTACCATAGACTGTGAGTACTTGATAGAATTGCCTCTTTGAGGTGGTTCTTACGGGTACCCACAATCTGAGTTTGAAGAAGAATTAAAAAAAAAAATACTCCAATTTTCATCAGAAAATTTTATGAGGAAATTATACCACATGGGTTGTTTCCCTAATTTTCATGTTGACTCATAAACATTAGGTCTCTAACTGTAGTGGGCTCAAGCCTCGCTCGGGGTGACATGCAATGACAAGTTCTGCAACTGATACTGTCAGGTGATTTTTCTCTAAGTACTCCAGTTTTCAGTGACCTATGATTTACAATGGGTTCGACACAAGTGAAATAAAATAATCTTTAAAGGACCTTAAACCACACCCCCCCCCCCCCCCCCAAAAAAAAAATGGAAATTCAAATGATCAAAATATTTTTACCCATGAATTGTTAGCTACGGAACCCGGGAAGGGACATGATTTTTTATTTTTATCATGTTGTGCGAACAAGATAATATCTTGAGCGGACAAGATATTATCTTGTTCGGACAACATATCATCTTGTGCGAACAAGATATTATCTTCTGCGGCAAGATATGATCTTGTTCGCACAACATAATATCTTGTGCGCACAAGATATTATCTTGTTCGTACAACATATTATCTTGTTTGCACAACATAGATCTTGGGAAGTTGTGCGGACAAGATATTTTCTTGTGCCGACAAGATATTATCTTGTGCGCACAAGATAATATCTTGTGCGGACAAGATAATATCTTGTGCACACAAGATCTATGTTGTGCAGACAAGATATTATCTTGTGCGGACAAGATAATATCTTGTTCGCGCAACTTAATATCTTGTGCGGACAAGATAATATCTTGTCTGCACAAGATAATATGTTGTCCGCACAAGATAATATCTTGTGCGGACAAGATATTATGTTGTGCGGACAAGATATTATCTTGTCCGCACAAGATAATATCTTGTCTGCACAAGATAATATGTTGTCTGCTCAAGATAATATCTTGTCCGCACAAGATATTATCTTGTGCGCACAACTTATAAAATAAAAAAAAATCATGTCCCTTCCCGGGTTCCGTAGTTAGCAGTCTCATTCAGCTATATCTTTTACATTGGAAAGACCCTGAAAATAAGTTGGCATGCTACCCTAATGATCCCAAGAATTAAGACAGATATAGGCCTAAGCAAATAGTGCAGACCCGGAACAGACTGCTCCTGCCTGATCAGGGTCTACACTGTATGCCCCACAATCTGCACCATTTGGGCTCCTTGTTGGCTCATGAAAGTAATTTCTTAATATTTTAGGAGAGTTACTGGAAGTCATTAACCCATTTAGTACCAGAAACCCCTAAACGGGTACCCTGGCAAACAGTGCAGGCCCAGATCAGACGCCGCAGAACACGGCATCTGATCAGGGCCTCCACTGTTTGCTAAAAGTTCAGTCATTTTCCAAATACTTTTTGATGAAAACACAACCTGTCACCCCTAAAGTTTGGAATAGACTCCTGCTATATATAAGGAGGAAGATTCCATGTGGTACTTAAAAGGTTAAAGTGTCTGAATTGTTAAAGTGTCTGAATTTTTAGGATGTTAACGGTAATGACATTATGAAAGATAAATAATATTAAATTCTAATTCCAGTCTGATATTGTTTGTTTGTTTGTTTTATATGCAAGCAGAATATTAAGAGACACACCCACAGGGGAGGCAACTCCTGCAAAAGTATTTTTGTCTCCCATGTCAATAGGGGTCATCTCTTAAAGGTGAGGAGCTAATCCTTTGCTTTAAGAGTAGACCCCTTTTTCAGTGGGACAAGGCTTGAAGAAAAGTGAACAGGAAATCCCAAAAGTTGTCTTTCTTTGAAAAATGGCAAAAAAATCTGCCACCCTTAAGTTTGTCAGCATCTAACACTGAACAAGTCCATATAATAAACCCTCCTGTGAACCCCAGTTTTATGCTATAAGAGCAAAATGGGGTTCACAGTATAGACTATTATTGCTAAAAAACAATGGATTGTAGGTACCCATTAAAACTGACTCTTAGATGTGGTTCTAACAAGCAAACACAGTCTATAATATTTGACAAGAAATAACAAAAATATAACAAATTTTCATTTGAAAATAATAGTTTCTGTGATGAGACAGATGCAATTTTAGCACATGGGTGTGTTATCATAATGATGAATATTTAAGGGGAATGAACACATCTTCAAGAGTGAAAACTGATAAACTGATTTAGTTAACACCATGTTAAGGCCATGAAATGCTCCCCCCACCTCCCCCCCACACACACACTTTCCCTGATTAACTCAGCTGTACTCCACTTGTTCTTTTGACTAAATAATTTTTGCCACACATGTTTTTGAATATCAACCAACCAAATAACCTAATGGAATATATTCCTATGAATTTACGAATGACAACATCACGTCAACAAGTCCATGAAATGAGCACCCCCGTAAACCCCAATTTATATAGAGAAAACGGGTTTAAGGGAGTATACATTATTTTCCTTATTTCTGCTCCAAGACATAGGTTATGGGTACTCGTTAGAACCACCTCAATGAGGTGGTTCTAACGAGCACACATAAGCTTTCTTTTGGGTCTAAATAAGGAAAATATCACAAATTTCATCAGAAAAGTAACTGTTTTGGCGATATGAAAGCATGCATTGTGTAACATGGATGTGTTATAGTAATGAACAATGAAATTCCAGATCAGCAGGTTTCTCCAAGCTATCTGAGCTGGAGTTGCACAGTAGAGCATATAGATCCTTGCTCAGCAGGACAAAACGTTAGTACTTAGTCTTCCACTTATTTTTCAGCTCAGATTGCTATGCGGGGATTAACATGACGGAACGTCATCAGCGTGAGGACTTCCCGATCTGGCCACCAGTGCAGGTGAGTACACTCAGTTATAGGGCTTGAAGAAATATATGGGCTGCATGATGCTTCCAAGCAGAGCTGAATCCGGCCCACACACTAGTACTGGTAAACCGCTTAGAGGACGACAGGGCTTGAGATGTCATTTCATCTCAATGTTGGGTAAAAGTCCCACGAAATTGGAAGCAACGTCTTCAAAATGACCTTTACAGTGTTGACGGGGACGTTAAACCTCAAATCAAACAAACAAAACTTACCATATGTTGCACTTTACCATATGTATATTTGAACAGACAGGTCTGAGCAAACAGTGTAGACCCAGATGAGACGCCGCATAATGCGGCGTCTCATCAGGGTCTGCACTGTTTGCCACTCATCCAGCTATTTTAGGCATAACTTTGGGTAGTAAAGTGTTCCTATCAAGTAATCGATTAAAAACAAATCAGAAATGATAATTATTTTTGTGGAATTTATCGATTGATTAAGCGATTGTACGATTAATCGTGGCAGCCTTACTCAATTATACATGTTGTAGTATGTCCCCCCACCAAAGGGACGTGGACATATTGTTTTTGGTGTTGATCCTGTTTAGGTTGATGACGTTGTTGGCTGTTTGAAGCATTATACCTCCTGAACCAATGGTTGGATTCTTACCAAATACATTCCTAGGATGGCAAAACAGTGATTTAAGGTTTTGAAGGCCTTGATCTGATTTTTAAAGTCACAGGCACCCGAAAACTCAAATGTTGGCCAAATATGGCTTGTCTGCATCTTGACTCATTACGAAAACAGGCCTGCACAAATACGTTATAAATTTTACAACCAAAAAAAACAACAAAAAACAATTATTGTAACAACGGGCCTCCGTGGTCTAGTGGTTAAGAGCGCTGACTCTTGATCATTAGGTCTCTCACCGCTGTGGTTCGAGCTTGCTCGGGTCACATGTGAGACGCCAAGTTCTGCAACGGAAGGTCAGGTGTTTTTTCTCCTGGTACTCCGGTTTTCGCCCACCTCTGATTAATGATCGGCTCGATATGAGTGAAATAATCTTGAAAGGGCCGTAAAACCAAAACCAAAAAAAAAAAAAAAATTATTGTAACAATCTTTCTTATTTTTGCTCAAAATATAGATTGTGGATACACATTAGAACCGCCTCATTGAGGCGGTTCTAATAAGTACCCACAATCTGCATTTTAGAGCTGAAAGAAAATGATAAGATTTACCCATGATGATGTAAACCCTAGTTTTACTGTATAAAAGTGGGGTTCATGGGGGTCAGAATTATATATGCGTGTTTTTGTGATGTGATGAACAAACTGACTGGTGAGTGGCAAATAACATCTTTCGCCATTAAACGCCATTGTAGACACAATTTTATTTTCTGTAAGCATGCATGTCTTTTATTTGGATTCAAAATGATTGACCTTTAAACAATTAAAATAGACACGTCTAAGCTTGTAATTAATGATTTCTAGAAGAATCATGGCTGTTTTGATGATATTTACGGAGGTTACAAGGCGGGATGGCCTTAGTTCTGTTTTGATAAAAATGCATATAACTGAAAATGCATGAATTAGTACTATGCTATATTTGAGTACCCATTTATAGTGCAATTCGATTGATTATCTGTGATAGTCAACTGAAATAGACGTGGAGCAGATTCCGTATTTGCAGTGTGTTTTTTTTTGGAGCCAGATGCGTTTTGCCAACCTCAAAGAACGGTTATCCGTGTCAAGGGGAAGTAATTCGTGCATGCACAGCAAAATGTAAACAAAGTCACTTGTCAAAACATTGGATCCAGCTATATAGCCCAGTTTCTGTTACCCTTTCATCCATAGACCAAACTTTTGGCATAGTTGGTTCTTGAATCAAAGTATTGACAGTACTGGTGAGTTGACCATCTCTGAGTGTGGGCTGGAAAAACGGTCCAGATCAAAGACTAAATTTTAATTTAAGGCCAACCTTAAAAATACTTGTTTGCTCTCACCCGACCCACAGTTTTCAAGATGGGTAGGTAGATAGGTAAAATATTTTTTTTTTTATAAATTTTTATTTATTGGATCTTCTTGAATCTTTTAAGCTTACCGTTAATATCTTAAAAATCCCGACACCTTAAGAACTTGCTGTAATTCTTCTAAAATGTTTGAACAATTTTGTTTCATGATTCAGCAAAAAGTTGAATTTAAAGTGCAGACGGAATGACAGTGTAGCCCCTGATCAGGTGTGTCTGTCCCATTACTTTGGATCATAACGGTAATTCATGTTTCTTTCAATATCAATTGTTCTATTTGACATCACAAATACAAATTGAAGAAATACAAAATGGACCTTTACATATTAAAATAAAAAAAAAAAATCTTCTTCATAATGGCCAGTAAAATGCAGTAAAATGTTTTGGGTAGGGGCCATTATTCTGGGTAGGTAGGGTGACAGCAAACAAAGTTTTTTTATGGTCGGCCCAAACCTTAAATTCCTGTTCATTTGCAAACAGTGAAGACGCTTATCAAAACCGGCATTTTTGCATGTATGGATTGACCAATTCACTATAGAAAATCACTTTTCCTTACATACTAAACCGGTCTGATGTCAGTTCTAAACCATTATCCCATTGCTTAACACACCGGTGCGACATAGAGCATTTTTCACATCTCCAAAATGGCTACTTTTCTGATGAAAGGCCGTGACATATTTCTTATTTATACTGCAAATATAGGTTGTGGGTGCTCGTTAGAACCGTCTCAGTGAGGCAGTTCTAACGAGTACCCACAACCTATGTCTTGAAGCAGAAATAAGAAAAATAATGTATACCCCTGTAAACCCCAGTTTTCTCTATATAAAGTGGGGTTTAGAGGGGTTCTCAACTTGCAGACTAATGTTCACGTTTTAAATTAATTGATCTACACCTATTGCTGATTATCAACCAATTAAATTACTTCTTAATTTATATAATATATTTGTCCGTTTCACAAACTGCATGACAAACAGTGGACATACTGATCAGATGGCTTCTTCTGGAGCCATCTGGTCTGGTTCTACATTGTTTGCAAAGGCTGGGGTTGTCGTGAACAGTAGGATAAGGGCTAATGAATTCATTTTTGTTAACCCTTGTCCTGCTGAATATTTATATATGCCACACCCACTACCGATTATCAACCAATCAGATTACTTGATGCAAATTATTGCAACAAATTCACAATCTGAATGGCAAACAATGTAGATCCTGATCAGATGGCTTCTGATGAAGCCATCTGATCTGGATCTACACTGTTTGCAAAGATAGGGGTTGTTGTGAACAGCATGATAAGACTTCTTCAGAAGCCATCTGATCTGGATCTACACTGTTTGCAAAGATAGGGGTTGTTGTGAACAGCATGATAAGACTTCTTCAGAAGCCATCTGATCTGGATCTACACTGTTTGCAAAGATAGGGGTTGTTGTGAACAGCAGGATAAGGCTTCTTCAGAAGCCATCTGATCTGGATCTACACTGTTTGCAAAGATAGGGGTTGTTGTGAACAGCATGATAAGACTTCTTCAGAAGCCATCTGATCTGGATCTACACTGTTTGCAAAGATAGGGGTTGATGTGAACAGCATGATAAGACTTCTTCAGAAGCCATCTGATCTGGATCTACACTGTTTGCAAAGATAGGGGTTGTCGTGAACAGCAGGGTAAGACTTCTTCAGAAGCCATCTGATCTGGATCTACACTGTTTGCAAAGATAGGGGTCGTCGTGAACAGCAAAATAAGACTTCTTCAGAAGCCATCTGATCTGGATCTACACTGTTTGCAAAGATAGGGGTTGTTGTGAACAGCATGATTAGACTTCTTCAGAAGCCATCTGATCTGGATCTACACTGTTTGAAAAGATAGGGGTTGTTGTGAACAGCAGGATAAGGCTTCTTCAGAAGCCATCTGATCTGGATCTACACTGTTTGCAAAGATAGGGGTTGTTGTGAACAGCATGATAAGACTTCTTCAGAAGCCATCTGATCTGGATCTACACTGTTTGCAAAGATAGGGGTTGATGTGAACAGCATGATAAGACTTCTTCAGAAGCCATCTGATCTGGATCTACACTGTTTGCAAAGATAGGGGTTGTTGTGAACAGCAGGGTAAGACTTCTTCAGAAGCCATCTGATCTGGATCTACACTGTTTGCAAAGATAGGGGTTGTGGTGAACAGCAGGATTAGACTTCTTCAGAAGCCATCTGATCTGGATCTACACTGTTTGCAAAGATAGGGGTCGTCGTGAACAGCAAGATAAGACTTCTTCAGAAGCCATCTGATCTGGATCTACACTGTTTGCAAAGATAGGGGTCGTCGTGAACAGCAAGATAAGACTGTTTCAGAAGCCATCTGATCTGGATCTACACTGTTTGCAAAGATAGGGGTTGTTGTGAACAGCAGGATAAGACTTCTTCAGAAGCCATCTGATCTGGATCTACACTGTTTGCAAAGATAGGGGTCGTAGTGAACAGCAAGATAAGACTTCTTCAGAAGCCATCTGATCTGGATCTACACTGTTTGCAAAGATAGGGGTCGTCGTGAACAGCAAGATAAGACTTCTTCAGAAGCCATCTGATCTGGATCTACACTGTTTGAAAAGATAGGGGTTGTTGTGAACAGCATGATAAGACTTCTTCAGAAGCCATCTGTTCTGGGTCTACACTGCTTGCAAAGATAGGGGACGTTGTGAACAGCAAGATAAGACTTCTTCAGAAGCCATCTGATCTGGATCTACACTGTTTGCAAAGATAGGGGTTGTTGTGAACAGCAGGATAAGACTTCTTTAGTAGCCATCTGATCTGGATCTACACTGTTTGCAAAGATAGGGGTTGTCGTGAACAGCAAGATAAGGTTTCTTCAGAAGCCATCTGATCTGGATCTACACTGTTTGCAAAGATAGGTGTCGTCGTGAACAGCAAGATAAGACTTCTTCAGAAGCCATCTGATCTGGATCTACACTGTTTGAAAAGATAGGGGTTGTTGTGAACAGCAAGATAAGGGTTAAGTTGAGCATGAAAATTGGGTATACATTGTCTGCTCTAGCAATATACTATCACCCCTATGTGAACAGGCTTTCTTTAATTAAGATGGCAATATTTAACCTTAATATCCCGCTGAATACACCAACTCCTACCTTTTCAAACAGTGCAGACCAAGATCAGAGGCATCTGAACTCGATCTGCTTCAGTTAGTTTGTGATTTTGCATGAAATATTATCAAGTAATTTGATTGGTTGAAAGTAAGAAATGGGTGTGGCTTAATTAATTCAGCAGAACAAGGGTTAACCCTTATCTTGCTGTTCACGACAACCCCTATCTTTGCAAACAGTGTAGATCCAGATCAGATGGCTTCTTGAAGAAGCCATCTGATCAGGATCTACACTGTTTGGCATTCAGTTTATGAATTTGTAGCAATAAATTACATAAGTAATTTGATTGGTTGAAAGTCAGAAATGGGTGTGGCTAAATTAATTAATTCAGCAGAACAAGGGTTAAAATGGCATCTTTCTGATAGAAATTCGATGAAAGTTGCTTGTTTCTGCTTCAAACATTTATTTTTGACCCAAAGAGGAAAATGGTATTCTCGTGTAACTGCCACTTTCTCTTCAGTGCTGATGTCCACGTGACTATCACTGATTTTGTAGGAAGTCCAGGTATATAGGTTATTTAATGAAAATAGTCATACAGGATCTTACATGAGTGTTCATGTATAATTGAATTTATTAAACTAGTTGAGGAAAAGGGATAAAATGCGAAGCTTTGCTGAGCATATTATCCCTTTTCCTCAACGAGTTTAATAAATTCAATAATACATGAGCACGAATGCAAGATTCTATTTATGGTATGACATTTAAAACACATTTTATTCACAATTGTTTACAAAAATGTCAATATTCCCCGTTAGTAAACGCGACGTCCTTACGGACGTCGTACATGTAACATTACGGGACGTATCTAGATATTTTGCATATTTAATCCACTTAGTGGATTATCGAAAATATTACATGGCGTTATTACACTCTCAGACTTGACATCATACCAGGGATTTTCCTAGTGCAACTTTGGGGCGGATAATCGACCCCTGTTTTTCCCAATTTGGAGACAGATATTCCCAAATTTTATAACAAATTTCCCAATTTTTGATATTGTGCTACACTTTGATAAAAATTTCATGACAATTGAACCAAAATTGACAAAGTTACAGCTGATTTAAATTCCCAACAATAAATATTAGCAAGGTGTTTTTCCCAAACCCAGCGGCCCCTGGACCCTGATTCTGAAGGGTAGGAAAATCCCTGAATACAGTTCTTTTCATTGTGGCATCAGAGTGCTGTGTAAAGGAAGGTTATTGTAAAGCAATCGACGGGATATTGGCAAACGGTTTAGAACCAGATCAGACACTGCAGAATGTGGTGTCTGATCAGTGTCTAACACTGTTTGCATACAGTACAGGAATTTAACCCTTTTTGTTCCAAATGGAATCTTCCTCCTTATATATAGCAGGAGTCCATGAATTTCAAAATTTAGAGTTGTCAGGTTGTGTTTTCTTAAAAATTCATTTGGAAAATGCTGAACTTTTTGCAAACTGTAGGCCCTGATCAGATCCCCATGTTCTGTGGTGTCTGATCTGGCTTACACTGTTTGCCAGGGTACCAATTTTGGGGTTTCTGGTACATAATGTGTCAAGGGTTAAACAAAACAGTTTAAGTCCCCATTCAGGACCACTTTTTTAGCCTACACTGAGAGACAATCCACCCCGAAAGGCTGTCAATGCTTTGATTTTCACTATTATAGAAGATCATTCTCAAACTACGACCACTATAGTTGCTGTACCTTTTATTAGACCTTTAGGGGAATGGATACACCTTCAGGGGGGGCAACTGCTGCAAAAGTATTTTTGCCTCCTATGGCAGTAGGGGTCAACTCTTAAAGGAAAGACTTTGCTCCTAAGGAGCAAATTCTTTCCTTTAAGAGTAGATTCCTTTCAGTGGGACAGAGCTTGTAGAAAAGCGAGCAGGAAGTCCCGAAAGTTGTTTCCCTTTGAAAAATGGCAGAAAAATCTGCCAGGTGTTCCCCATTTCCTGTAAGCCCTTGTAAAGTAAACAACCACTCAATGCCAATGGAACAAAATTACTGGTTCTAGAGTTCTGCTGTCCTTCAGGGAAAATTGGGAATAGTCTGACAGACATTAAACTGACTTCATTTCCTCTCACCAGAGACAATTCAATTTAACTTTTGTCCACCATAGGTGACCATATCAAACTCGCTCATAAACTGTCAGACCACCTGATATTAAGTCCACCCCAATATTTAGAATTCCATTTGACAGTTCCATATAAGGCTTACCTTGCATCCATTATGATAAAATCCCAAAGTTGATAAACCCAGTAGACAGACTCTATGTATGTTGTTTACCCACTTTGAATATAGGAATTTCATGGTGGTATAAATTGGGGTTTACAGGGCCGTATAGTAATTAATGTGATGAGGTCTTTGGTTGAAAAGACAGATATAGCACCTTACAGTTCCAAAAGTATCACAAGTTTCTCTGAAAGGCATAGTGTAAAACCTGGAATACAGTAGAGTTGAGTGGAATGAAATGAAATATTTTTTCCATCCTATACAGTTAAGAATTTGCTCCCACAGTGATCTTATTCTTTACTTCAGGAGTAGTCAGCCCCAGCCTGTCAGGGCTTTAAGAAATAGATGGGCTGCATGATGCTTCTGTGCAGAGTTGAAACGGACCTAACACAAGTACTGGTAAACTGCTTAGAGGATCTATGCCTGTCCAGGCAAAGCGGTGTGAGTTAGACCGTCAATGCTTATACATCCTATTGGTTTCATTGGGTGACAGGGCTTGAGATGTCATTTCATCTCAATGTCGGGGTAAAATAGAAGAGAAGGCAATGATCAGAAATCGATACAATTAACCCACAGCTCCCATCAGAGACACCAATGGTAAAGAAGCACAAACATGAAATAACCATACTTAATGGTAACATCAATAGCGGAATGCCAAAAGAACAGTAAGTTACTTTCCGACAGAATGGCCAACTGACTACCCAAAACAAAATTATATAAGTGTTACACACACTCAAAGACAAACCATAACAAAAATAAACCGCGAAAGAAGAACCGCCTTGGAACGGTCAGTGAAACGAATTCCACTGGGTGGGGGTGGGGGTGGGGGGAGGGCTTAAATCAATTTTAAGTGGCCATAATCCTTGCCCTTACTTCCATTGCGATTTAGACAAATAGTTTGTTCAGTCCGGATGAAGCCACCTAGTTCATCAGTCCAACATCTCTGTGAACAAACAAAAATAAAACAGCCACAGAGAAGAAACAATGGTGAAGACTCGACAGCAAGAAACCACTGAAGAAGACCAAAAGTTAGACTCTGATGGGCCCGACCAGAGACAGAGTATCAGGCACCAACCAACATAATCATAAAATTAGAAACTCCAATTCTCAGTGAGCCTGTAAGCTGGAACCGTCATAGAAACTGAGGCATGCAATTAAAGACTAGGAAGCAAAGTTGTCAAACTTAATTGGGTTTACCACCATGCATGCAGACTGTCATTATCCCCACGTTTTTTAAAAAAAGTGGGGATATTGCAATCGCCTCCGTCCGTCTGTCCGTCTGTCTGTCCGGCTATCTCCTCCTAAACCGTTAGCCGGAATTCAACCAAATTTGGTATGCGAGTTGCTTACATGAATGGCTTGCGCAAGAGCACATTTTTTTTTGTCCCCGCCCATAGGGGCCCTGGGGAGGGGTCAAAAGGTCAAATATCAATAAAATTCAATTACAAAGTCAATTTTGAAGATTTTGATGCCAAACTTTGCACATGTACTTAGTTATGAAAAAAGTAAAACATATTGAACGGGATTTTGGCTGTGACCCCTAGGTCACGCCCTGGGGGTCGGACTTGTGTGGGGGTCGGGGGTCAAAATTAAAGATTTTCAGAACATAGTCATGTTGCATATGTATGCGAAGGGGATAATGGGTAGAATAAACTACAAGTAAAATTTTGACCCTGGGGTCAGATTAGGGCCCTGGGAGAGGGGTCAAAGGGTCAAAATTTAAGTTTTTTGGAACATAGTCATGTGGCATATGAAATTGAAGGGCATGATTAGTAGAATATAATACAGGTAATATTTTGACCATGGAGTCAAATTAGGGCCCAGGGTGAGGGGTTTTCGGTACTTGGCCCCTCTGTAGAAAACGTGGGGATTTGCGATGGCGCGCCATCGACAGTATTCTAGTATAACATTTATGTTGAACCCTATCTTTTTATATCAAAGAATGATTTTACAAATTGGGTGCTGAAGTCATTGCATTTGTATATTTTTCTAAATTTACATACTAATTAAAGTCACCATAAAATTCGGGTTCCGATAGACCTTGTTGCAGAAGAGATTTAAGTCCAACATTAATTTTGAAATTAAATCGGAATGACTTCTATAAAATTTTGAAAAGGCTTTGGGTAGTTTATGATACCGATAACCCTTATTAAAAGTCCCACAAAATTGGAAGCAATGTCTCCAAAATATCCTATACAGTTTTGATGGATGTTAAACCTCAAATAAAACAAACAATAGCAAAACTTTGTGTGTGTATGTGAATTTTACGTCCCAATAACAACTAAGGTCATATGGTGATGGGACCTCAGCTTAAAGACTGATCCGAAAGACTGATGAAGCCCAGAGTCAAACCCCTGACCCTGGTTTATGAGGCCAGTAGCTAAATCATCACGTAAACCCGCCTATATAATTTAGACCCCCTTGAACCCCACTTTTATACGTATAGTAAAACTTGGGTTTCCGGGGGTATACCTTATTTCTGCTCTAAAATATAGATTGTGGGTACTCGTTAGAACCGCCTCGATGAGGCGGTTCTAAAGAGTGCCCACAATCTATATTTTGAGCAGAAATAAGAAAAATATCACAATTTTTCATCATAAATGTTCATATTGTCGGTGCTAAAGGTGGCAATGTATTTGTATAGGCGTGTTTGCGTAATGCATCACTGAGCATCACATTGACAAGTCTGTGAAATAAACATCCCTCTAAATCCCACTTTATGTAGCAGCAAAATGGGGTTTACGGGGGTATACATTATTTTTCTAGTGGGTACTCCTTAGAACCGCCTCATTTAAGCAGTTCTAATGAGCACCCACAACCTATTTTTAGAGTTTTAACCCTTCTCTTGCTGAATTATTAGAATATTCATTTAAGCCACACCCATTTCTTTCTATCAGCCAATCAAATTACTTGATATAATTTATTGCTACAAATTCATAAACTGAACACCAAACAGTGCAGATCCTGATCAGATGGCTTCTTCAGAAGCCATCTAAAGAGTGTGGCTGCAGAAGAGAGGTGGCTATTAAACAGAGAGCACAATCAATGGAGGTTCTACTGAATTTCCATTCCATTTGAATCCATTTTCAAAATTATGGTGTTCAGAAGTGGGATAACTAAGCATTATACAGGTAAATCAAGTGTCTGTTTTATTTACGTAATCTTCTTCAGTAACAGCTTTTGTCAGATAATCTGGCCGACACATTCTCATTAGACAAAATATTTTCAGAGAAAATTGACGAGACCAGTTGTTATGTCTTTCGGATGAGAAGCAGCCATGAATTTCGGTAAATCTAATCCAGCTTAATCGCAGACTTTTCAACAGTGACTCCATAATGAACAGTTGCATCACACCACCAGTGTTATAAATATTATTTCATAATAAGTAGGTAATGTTTGGAAGTTGAGGAATTTCGGAGAATCTGTTATAGTGAAAACTGAGATTTCTCGTGCAAAATGATATTTTAAAAATCAAAGGATACCCAGTAGAGGGGCCCCCGTCCATCGGTGCTTGGAGAAATAGATTGGGCTGTATGGTGCTTCCAAGCAGAGCTGAAACCAACCATTTTCCAAATAAATTTTGAAGAAAACACAACCTGACACCCCTAAATTTTGAAATGGACTTCCGCTATATTTTAGGAGGAAGATTCCATTTTGGACAAAAAGGGTTAACCCTTATCTTGCTGTTCACGACAACCCCTATCTTTGCAAACAGTGTAGATCCAGATCAGATGGCTTCTGAAGAAGCCATCTGATCAGGATCTACACTGTTTGGTATTCAGTATATGAATTTGAAGCAATAAATTACATCAAGTTATTTGATTGGTTGATAGACAGAAATGGGTGCGGCTTAAATGAATATTCAGCAAAGTGAGATGAAAGAGTTACTAAGTCCCTGTCCAGCCTACACTCAGAGACACTTGACTCACTTGCTGTTAGGATTGAACTTTTCACAGAGCTTACAAAGATAAGCAAGAGCCCTGAACCCCTTAGGGCCCTGCAAATTTATTTGCGGGTGCCCTATAGTAATCACCCTGTCTGTCCATCTGTCTGTACATCTGTCCATCCACATTTTTTGTTGTTGTTTTTTCTAAATAACTTACAAACCCTCAAACGCATCAACCTCAAACTTTAAATAAAGATCACAATATCATTACACAATTTCATGGCAAGTTACGTAACTCTAGCTACAATACTCTCAGAGTAATATGGCCCTTTGAAAAACTTAAAAAATGTCCACATTTTTCATGTTTTTTCTTAATAACTTACAAACTGTTAAACTTTAAGCATAAGGTCACAATATCAATAAGGTCACAATTTCAATACCCAATTTCTTGGCAAGTTACGTATCTGTTTTGTTTTGTTTGTTTGATTTAAGGTTTAACGTCCCCGTCAACACTGTAAAGGTCATTTTGGAGACATTGCTTCCAATTTTACCCGACATTGAGATGAAATGACATCTCAAGCCCTGTTGCCCAATGAAACCAATAGGGTTTATAAGCATGGACGGTCCGACTCGTGCACACCGCTTTGCCTGGGAAGGCTTAGATCCTCTAAGCGGTTTACCAGTACCCGTGTGCAGATCGGATTCAGCTCTGCCTGGAAGCTTCATGCAGCCCATATATTTCTTCAAGCCCCGATGGGCGGGTGCCGGTTACGTATCTGTATCTTCAATTTTCTCAGAGGTATGGCCCTTTGAAAAACTTAAAAAAAAAAAAACAGCTTATTTCGTCTTTTTTCATCTTTATTTCAAAACCGCTATAGATATTCAAATGAAACTTCCTATAGTTATTGACAGTTGCCCTATAGTAATGCCCTGTCCATCCATCCCTCCCTCCGTCCGTAAGTCCATCCATCCATCTGTTCATCCACATTTTTCATGTTTTTTTCTTGATATCTTAAAAACCTTCTAACGTATTATGTCCAATCTTTAAACGTAAGATCACAACAACATTACACAATTTCATGGCAAGTTACGTAACTCTAGCTACAATACTGTGAGAGTATGGCCGTTTGAAAAACAAAAAAAATAGCTTTTTTCCTCTTTTCATCTTAATTTCAAAACCAATATAGATATCCAAATGAAACTTGCTGATTAAGTTATTGACAGTTGCCCTGTAGTAATACCCTTGTGTGTCCAGCCCAAACTCAGATAAGCCATGGCACTGCCCATGCTGATCAGAGTCTTTGCTCATATAGCTGTCTACATGAAGAAAAATAGACCCTTTTTTTACACTGAGGACACAGCAAAGGCTCTGATTAGACTCTGTGTCTTTGATGGGCTTATCTTGTGCTGCAGGAAGAAATTAGACCCCACCCTCACATCAGATAAATGGTGCTGCCATGTGGACAGCAGTAGATTTAAACATTTGCTCAACCATATTAACAAAAATACCTACAAATCTTGGAAACTGTCAGAAGGAAGTCTTCGTCAAAAAGAGGCTGATCAATAATCAGAAATAAAAACAATATTTGAAAATCAAAATCATTTTGCTTACCCTAACAATAAATCTAAGTAGAAGCCATTTTGAAAAGGAAAGTTGGAAAACTGGCCAATGAAAGCTGAGATCTGAATGACATCATCAATCATGTGACTTAAATCATGTGACAAAGTTCTGAAACTGTTCATAAAGTGTTCATAAAACTCAAGAAAAGTTTCAGAACATTCTAAGAACACAAATTCAAGAAAAGTTTTTGAAATAATCAAGAACAAATTTAAGAACAGTTTCAGAACACCTGCCAGTACAATTTGTTCAAGAAATGTCTTTGAAATAAACAATAACAAATTTAAGAACAATTTATCATTAATTTGTCATGGAACAATGACTTTGTCCCTGAAATCAAACCTGGATGTAACTTCCCCAGACTTTATGAAGATTTCATTTCATTGATTGATGACTGTAACTTGGTTCAAGTTGTTACCCAGCCTACTAGAGGGGGGAATGTATTAGATCTATTTCTGACCTCAAATTATACCTTGGTTAAGGAAATCCAGGTGTTCCCTGGCATAGCTGACCACGATATGGTCATATCCGAAGTCCTTACCAAGCCCGCTGAATCGCGGCAGGTACCTAGGTCCAGTTTTTTGTATAGGAAAGCAAATTGGGAAGGATTCAAGACCTACATGGAGGAGGTCAAGACTGAATTCCTGGCAAATGCTTCCTTAAAGCCAGTAGAAGAACTTTGGATCTCTTTTAAAACTTCTATCAATACTGGCCTCCAAAAGTATGTCCCCTGCAAGAAATTTGGCTCCAAAAAAAGTCTTCCTTGGGTCACACAAGGTATAAAACGTTTAATTCGCAAAAGAGACTCCCTTTATCAGAAGCAAAAATCTACCAAACGACCCAAAGATAGGAAGCATTTTGTAAACATGCGACATCTAGTCAAAGCAAGAATAAAACAGGCTTATGACAACTACTTGGCTGATGTCCTTGGTTTAAATGATAAACCTGAAAATGCCTCTGAACCTTCTGAGGCTAGTTCTGCCAAATTTTCCACGAAAAAACTCTTCTCTTTCATAAAAAATTGCAAGCAAGACACCCAAGGTATAGGTCCATTATTAGATCCTGTAACTGGCAAATATTCCACAACCAATTTAGATAAGACAAATACTCTCAACAGACAATTTCAGTCCTCCTTCACACCCCTATCACCATTGAGTTTAAGTCAGCTTTCTGACAATGCTCTCAAGAATGGATTGGCAAATGGCACCATTAATAAAGAATCTGTTCCGGAAGAATACTTACCCAAATTCCCGGAAATGCCTACAATAAACATATCAGCAGCAGGAATTCTTAAACTCTTATCGAACCTAAACCCGACCAAAGCCGCCGGTCCAGATGCTCTTAAACCAGTAGTCCTTAAATCCCTTAGAGACCAAATAGCGCCCATGCTTCAGGTCATTTTCCAGAAATCACTTTCCAGTGGTCAAATCCCCTCGGATTGGAAGACAGCCATTGTTTCTCCCCTGTTCAAAAAGGGTGACAAAAGTGACCCTGCAAATTACAGGCCTATCTCCTTAACTTGCATTTGCTGCAAGTTAATGGAGCATATTGTTGCATCCAACCTTACTAAGCATCTCGACAAACATAACATCTTGTATGATCTTCAACATGGATTTAGGGAAAGGAGGTCCTGCGAAACACAGCTCATCCAACTTGTTGATGAGCTTGCACGAAATCTATCAGCAGGTCACCAGACTGACCTGATACTCCTGGATTTTAGTAAAGCATTCGATAAGGTTAGCCATATTAAATTACTCCACAAACTGCACCAACATGGCATAACCTCAAACACCCTAAACTGGATCAAAGCTTTCCTTTTTGGCCGTACTCAACGTGTAGCCCTAGAGGGGGAAACCTCATCCCAAATTCCGGTCACATCTGGGGTTCCCCAAGGATCAGTACTGGGACCGATCCTGTTTCTTTTATACATCAATGACCTACCAGAGCAGATCCACTCACAGGTCAGACTTTTTGCAGATGACACGGCAATATATTTGGCTGTCCGCAGTGATGCTGACTGTACCTTATTGCAAAGGGACCTCCAAAAGCTTGAAACTTGGGAAAAGAACTGGGAAATGGAATTTAACCCGGGTAAATGCCAGGTCCTACACATTTCCCGTTCTAAAGAACCCATTAGACACAATTACATTCTCCACGGTGAAGTCCTCCAGGAGGCTGATCATGCCAAGTACCTGGGCCTTGAGTTTAGCCGTGATTTAACTTGGAACACCCACATTCATAACGTGACCACCAAAGCAAATCGGACCCTGGGCTTCATACGTAGGAATATACGCACCAAACATCAAGGCATACGTGAAACAGCTTATAATACCCTTGTTAGGCCCCAGCTTGAGTATGCCTCCCCTGTGTGGAGCCCATATACCCAGTCAAATATAAACAAGGTTGAGCAAGTCCAAAGAAGAGCAGCTAGATGGGTCAAACATGACTACTCTTCATATAGTAGTGTGACCCAGATGCTTAATACCCTGGAATGGAGATCATTGGAACAGAGGCGGGCAGATGCTCGCCTCCTATTGTTCTACAAGATAGTATATAGTCTTGTCGAGATTCCGCTCCCTACATACATCCGACATCCAATCAGAACTACTAAAAACATGCATACTATGCACTATATTCAAATCCCTACTACTGCCAGTTACTATAAATACAGTTTCTTCCCCTTGGCTGTGGTACAATGGAATCACCTTCCCCCTCATGCTGTTGTGTGCTCCGATCTGGATTCTTTCAGATCGACCATATGCACCCTCCATCACCCAATGCCATGAACCGTGAAACATTGTTTTTATCTGCTTTTAATCTCTACTTTACTAACACTGTTTTTACTTTCAATTCTCCTAAAATCTAATACTTTTTCTTCTATCACACTTTTCTTTTTCTGACGCGCGCAGCTGCACATAATCCTCGCGAGAGGGTGCTGCAGGATATATAGATAGATAGATTTAAGAACGCCTTTCAAGACACTTTGTTCATGAAAAGTCTTTGAAGTAAACAAGAACAAATTTAAAAACAGTTCAAGAACATCAGAGTCATCATTTTGTTCAAGAAAATCTTTAAAGTGTTCAAGAAAAGTTTAAGAATAGTTCAAGATTATCACACATTCTTAAAAAGTTCTTGAACTGTTCCTAGAATGTATTCTTGAATAGTTCAAGTACAAGTGTTCTTGAAAACCTTCATGAACATATTAAGAACTCTTAAGAGCAGTTCAAGAACTCCACTTTGCAGGGGAAGTAAATCTTTAAACCCCAGTTTGAATTTTTAAACGTTAAAACTGTACTTTGAGGAAAGTTTCTACATTAAATGACTTAAAACTTTGGTTTGAATATTTGAAACTATGGTTTAAAAATGGAAACCATAAATTATTGTGCAAATGGCACCTTAACCCGATTTTCAAACTTCGAACTGTGGTTTGAAGACTTATTGTGCATTTGGCGTTGAAACTGAGGTATGAAGTTTTTAAACTAAAGATTGAAGAATAGGTATTAGAAAATAAATTAAATCCACAGTTTGAAAGTTGAAACCATGCATGGTTTAAAGAATTATTGTGCAATTTTTCTTTGAAACCATGGTTTGAAGTTTCCAAACCCTAGTTTGAAAACTTCAAATTGGGGTGTCAAGTTCAAACCACGGTTTAAAGATTTATTGAATGTCGACAGTGTACGGTACCACGGTAAGCATTTACCCTGTAAATTAAGTTTCACAAGCTGTTAAATCTTATGGAATGCTTCATCCTATATTTAACCTTGCTCTGTGCTGTTATTTACCACTGGTGGAAAGTAGAAAATGAAAAAAAAAAATGATTATCCCCCGACCGAAAAGGTTCGGGGGATATAGCGATCAGCCTGGCGTCCGTCCGTCTGTCCGTCCGTCTGTCCGTCCGTCCGTCCGTCCGTCCGTCCGTCCGTAGACGCAACCTTGTGATGGCCATAACTCCTATACCCTTTGAGATTCATTGATGGTTCTTGGCACAATTGTTCACAAGGCTGAGACGGTGTGTCATGCGCAAGAACAAGAACTCTTGATGCCATGGTTTTTGAGTTTTTTCCCCTTTTAATAAAATAGAATGACTACTTTGTGATGGCCATAACTCCAATACCCTTTGAGATATATTGATGGTACCTGGCACAGTTGTTTACAAGGCTGAGACAGCGTGTCATGCACAAGAACCACAACTCTAGTTGCCATGGTTTTTGAGTTATCTCCCCTTCCAATAAAATAGAGTGACTACCTTGTGATGGCCATAACTTCAATACCCTTTAAGATATATTGATGATACCTGGCACAGTTGTTCACAAGGCCGAGACGGTGTGTCATGCACAAGAACCACAACTCTGGGTGCCATGATTTTTGAGTTATCTCCCCTTCCAATAATATAGAATCACTACCTTATAATTGTCACATCTCCAAGACTCTTTGAGATATATTGATGATACCTGGCACAGCTGTTCACAAGGCTGAGACAATGTATCATGCACAAGAACCACAACTCTAGTTGCCATGGTTTTTTAGTTATCTCCCCTTCCAATAAAATAGAGTGACTACCTTGTGATGGCCATAACTTCAATACCCTTTAAGATATATTTATGATACCTGGCACAGTTGTTCACAAGGCCGAGACGGTGTGTCATGCACAAGAACCACAACTCTGGGTGCCATGGTTTTTGAGTTATCTCCCCTTCCAATAATATAGAATCACTACCTTATAATGGCCACATCTCCAAGACTCTTTGAGATATATTGATGGTACTTTGTACAGTTCTACATGAGGTTAAGCAGGTGTGTCACGTGCAAGAACCACAACTCCGTGTGCCCTGGGTTTTTAATTATCTCCCCTGACAATATAACCTTGTGATGGCCATAACTCCAGTACCCTTTGAGATATATTGATGGTACTTGGTACAATTGTATGCAAGGTTGAGACGGCGCTTCATGCCTAAGAACCACAACTCTGGGTGCTATGATATTTGAGTTATCTTCCCTTCCAATATAACAGTATGACCACTTTGTGATCAAAGTACCTCCAATACCATTTGAGACATATTGGTGGTACTTGATGCAGATGTACATGAGGTTAACTCGGGTTGCTCTGGTTTTTGAGTTATCTCCCCTGACACTATAACTCCAACACCCTTTGAGATATATTGAAGGAACTTGGCGCAATTGTATACAAGGTACAGAAGGGGTGTCATGTGCAAGAACCACAACTGTTGGTGCTGTGATATTTGAGTTATCTACCCTTCCAATATAACAGTATGACCAGCTTGTGATCACCATATCTCCAACACCCTTTGAGACATATTGATGGTATTTTGTACAGAAATACATGCGCTTAAGCAGGCATGCCATGCACAAGAACCACAATTCTGTGTGCCCTGGTTTTTTAGTTATCTCCTCTGACAGTATAATCTTGTGATGGCCATAACTGCAACACTTTTGTGAAATATTGCTGGTTTAATTCCGGGCACTTTCTATTGGTGAACAGTCTTCTGAAGGCCATATTGGCTTTTGGTCGGGGGATTTGCCATCTCTTCCGATGGCTATTTTTTTAAAAGTCGAGAAAAACATTTTGTGGATTTTGCCCATTCAAAATGGTGTTTAGGTATACATGTATATAAGAGAAGATATGAAGATGTACTTGTTTTTAGCTCACCTGAGCACGAAGTGCTCAAGGTGAGCTTTTGGGATCGGTCTTTGTCCGTCGTCCGTGCGTCCGTGCGTCCGTCGTCAACTTTTGCTTTAAACAACTTCTTCTCCAAAACTGCTGGACAGATTTTGATCTAATTTCACAGGAATGCTCCTTGGGTGATCCTCTACCAAAATTGCTCAAACTATTCTGCTCGGGTGAACAAGATGGCCGCCAGAGCTAAAAATAGAAAAACCTTTAAACGACTTCTCCTGCTTAACCAGTGGATGGATTTTGAATTTATTTCACAGGAATGTTCCTTGGATGACCTTCTACCAAAATTGCTCAAACAGTTCCGCTCGGGTGAACAAAATGGCCGCCAGAGCTAAAAATAGAAAAACCTTTAAAGGACTTCTTCTCCTTAACCAGTGGATGGATTTTGAAATCATTGCACAGGAATGTTTCTTGGGTGCCCCTCTACTAAAATTGCTCAAACCGTTCGGCTCGGGTGAACAAAATGGCCGCCAGAGCTAAAAATAGAAAAAACCTTTAAACGACTTCTTCTCCTTAACCAGTGGATGGATTTTGAAATTATTGAACAGGAATGTTCCTTGGGAGCCCCTCTACTAAAATTGCTCAAACCGTTCTGCTCGGGTGAACAAAATGGCCGCCAGAGCTAAAAATAGAAAAACCTTTAAAGGACTTCTTCTCCTTAATCAGTGGATGGATTTCGAAATTACTTCACAGGAATGTTCCTTGGGTGACCCTCTACCAAAATTGCTCAAACTGTTCCGCTCATGTGAACAAAATGGCCGCCAGAGCTAAAAATAGAAAAACCTTTAAAGGACTTCTTCTCCTTAACCAGTGGATGGATTTCGAAATTACTTCACAGGAATGTTCCTTGGGTGACCCTGTGCCAAAATTGCTCTAACCATTTTGCTCCAGTGAACAAGATGGCCGCCAGAGCTAAAAATAGAAAAACCTTTAAACGACTTCTACTCCTTAACTAGTGGATGGATTTTGAAATTACTTCACAGGAAGGTTCCTTGGGTGACCCTCTACCAAAATTGCTCAAACCGTTCCGCTCGGGTGAACAAGATGGCCGCCAGAGCTAAAAATAGAATAACGTTTAAACGGCTTTTTCTCCTTAACCAGTGGATGGATTTTGAAATTATTTCAAAGGAGTGTTCCTTGTGTGACCCTCTACCAGAATTGCTCAAATCGTTCCGCTCGGGTGAACCAAATGGCCGCCAGAGCTAAAAATAGAAAAACCTTTAAACGACTTCTTCTCCTTAACCAGTGGATGGATTTTGAAATTATTGAACAGGAATGTTCCTTGGGAGCCCCTCTACTAAAATTGCTCAAACCGTTCCGCTCGGGTGAACAAAATGGCCGCCAGAGCTAAAAATAGAAAAACCTTTAAATCAGTGGATGGATTTCGAAATTAATTCACAGGAATGTTCCTTGGGTGACCCTCTACCAAAATTGCTCAAACTGTTCCGCTCGGGTGAACAAAATGGCCGCCAGAGCTAAAAATAGAAAAACCTTTAAAGGACTTCTTCTCCTTAACCAGTGGATGGATTTCGAAATTACTTCACAGGAATGTTCCTTGGGTGACCCTCTGCCAAAATTGCTCTAACCATTTCCCTCCAGTGAACAAGATGGCCGCCAGAGCTACAAAATAGAAAAACCTTTAAACGACTTCTACTCCTTAACTAGTGGATGGATTTTGAAATTACTTCACAGGAAGGTTCCTTGGGTGACCCTCTACCAAAATTGCTCAAACCGTTCCGCTCGGGTGAACAAGATGGCCACCAGAGCTAAAAATAGAATAACGTTTAAACGGCTTTTTCTCCTTAACCAGTGGATGGATTTTGAAATTATTTCAAAGGAGTGTTCCTTGTGTGACCCTCTACCAGAATTGCTCAAACCATTCCGCTCGGGTGAACAAAATGGCCACCAGAGCTAAAAATAGAAAAACCTTTAAACGACTTCTTCTCCTTAACCAGTGGATGGATTTTGAAATTATTTCACAGGAATGTTCCTTTGGTGAATCTCATCAAAAAATGCTCATACCGTTCCCCTTGGGTGAACAAAATGGCTGCCAGAGCAAAAATAGAAAAACTTTTAAACGATTTCTTCTCCTTAACCAGTGGATGAATTTTGAAATTATTTCACAGGAATGTTCGTTTGGTGTCCCTCTACCAAAATTGCTCATACTGTTCAGCTAGGGCGAACAAAATGGCCACCAGAGCTTCTCCTGCTTAACCAGTGGATGGATTATTAGCCCTGGAGCCAAAAACGGCCTGCCCCGGGGCCCACTGGTTTTACATAGGCTTATATAGGGAAAACCTTTAAAAATCTTCTTGTCTGAAACCAGAAGGCCCAGGTCTTTGATATTTGGTATGTAGCTTTGTCTAGTGGATCGCTACCAAGATTGTTCAAATTATAGCCCTGGTGCCAAAAACAGCCCCACCCCGGGGCCCACTGGTTTTACATAGGCTTATATGGAAAACCTTTAAAAATCTTCTTGTCTGAAACCAGAAGACCAAGGTCTTTGATATTTGGTATGAAGCTTGATCTAGTGGACCTCTACCAAGATTGTTCAAATTATAGCCCTGGGGCCAAAACCGGCCCCGCCCCGGGGCCCACTGGTTTTACATAGGCTTATATTGGGAAAACCTTTAAAAATCTTCTTGTCTGAAACCAGAAGGCCCAGGTCTTTGATATTTGGTAAGTAGCTTCGTCAAGTGGACCGTTACCAAGATTGTTCAAATTATAGCCCTTGGGCCAAAAAATGCCCCCGCGCCAGGGCCCACTGGTTTTACATAGGCTTTTATAGGGAAAACCTTTAAAAATCTTCTCGTCTGAAACCAGAAGGCCCAGGTCTTTGATATTTGGTATGAAGCGTCATCTAGTGGACCTCTACCAAGATTGTTGAAATTATAGCCCTTGGGCCAAAAATGTCGCCGCCCAGAGACCAATTGGTTTTACATAGACTTATAAAGGGAAATTTTTAAAAATCTTCTTCTCTGAAACTGCAAGGCCCAGGTCTTTGATATTTGGTATGGAGCTTCATCTAGTGGACCTCTACCAAGTTTGTCAAAATTATAGCCCTGGGGCCACAAATGCCCCCCACCCAGGGCCCTTTGGTTTTGCAGAGACTTATATAGCCTGGTGCATAGGCTTATGTAGGGAATATCTTTATAAAAATCTTCTTTTCTGAAACAGCAAGGCCCAGGTCTTTGATATTTGGTGTGTAGCGTCATCTAGTGGACCTTTGCCAAGATTGTTCAAATTATAGCCTTTGTTTTTGTTTGGTATGAAGCTTCACCTTTAAGACCTCCCTCAACATTATGCACATTAAAGCCCTTCCGCCAATAATGGCCCTCCCTGGGGCCCACTTGTTACACTATGGATCAGGTGAGCGATCCAGGGCCATCATGGCCCTCTTGTTTTTTTTTGTTAACCCTTATCTTGCTGTTCACGACAACCCCTATCTTTGCAAACAGTGTAGATCCAGATCAATCCGCTGATTCAAGAAGGGCAGTTGTCAGTTTCTGGCGAAAGAATGTGCACTGTACTGGTTAACCGCTTACCTATAAGCCTGCCCAGGAAAGTGTTGATAGGTAAACTGACCGACTCAAAAATGACCTAAATAGTGTTGACTGGGCCGTAAAACTTCAAAACAAACAAACAAGTAAACAAGATCCAGATCAGATGGCTTCTGAAGAAGCCATCTGATCAGGATCTACGCTGTTTGGCATTTAGTTTATGAATTTTGTAGCAGTAAATTACATCAAGTAATTTGATTGGTTGATAGACGGAAATGGGTGTGGCTTAAATGAATATTCAGCAAGATAAGGGTTAAATGACATTGATAATGCCTAAGAACACTCAGGAGAGCACATAGATAACGGCAATGACACAGAAGGAATTGAATAAAATATGCACCAATGATTTTTTTAAAATTTAGCCCATTATGATCATTCTGATGCTAATGGTCTGTACAGGCCCCAATAGCTCAGTTGGTAGAGTGTCCGCTCCGGGGAACGGGAGGTCTTGGGTTCGATCCCGGGCCGCGACATACCAAAGTCTTTTAGAATGGTACTAGCTGCTCCTCGCTTGGCACTCAGATTTACTGGGTAGAGCTAGGACTGGTTGACCCTGTGTCAGGATAATGTGACTGGGTGTGGTATCATGTAATGTGTCTGGGACATGATACTTCAGTGAGGCAGCACTATAAAAGTGAGCATTGAGCTCCCTGTCGCAACCAGACACTGTCGTGATATGACTGAAAAATTGTTGAAAGCGACGTTAAACCCGAATTCACACACACACACTAATGGTCTGTAAAATTTCTTTTAATATAATTTATATTTCTTTAACAAAATTAAAGGAAGTATATATTCTTTATGTGGTTTAAATTTGAGCTCAGTATCTATATTATTTCCAAAGAAATAAGCATGTTACTATGACTACCCAATCCCTTTCTGACTGTATAAAATAATAGGCACTGTATCACGCGAACAAGTCCGTGGAATGAACACGCCCCCTAAACCCCACTTTATATAGAGAACTAAGGTTATGGGGGTATACACTATTTTTCTTATTTTTGCTCCAAGACATAGGTGTACACTATTTTTCTTATTTGTGCTCCAAGACATAGAACTCCAAGACACAAGTTGTGGATACTCAATGAGGCGGTTCTAATGAGCATCAACAACCTATGTTTGCAGTATAAATAAGAAAAATATTACGGGTTTTCCACATAAAAGTAGTCATTTTGGAGATGTGAAAACATGCACTATGTTGCATGGGTGGACTGGAACTTTTCACTATATATTTGGCGGCGAAAGGGTAAATAGAAGATTGTGTTTGAATGTATGTAATTTCACGATTGTCGCATGTCACAGGTGCTATCTGCAGTGATCATTTTACAACGGACATGCAATTAAAATAGTAGTTGAGCTGTTTTATGACATAAGTATGCGTATTAACCCATTTTGTACCGGATACCCTGGCAAACAGTGCAGGCACAGATCAGACGCCGCATAACGCGGCGTCTGATCAGGGCCTCCACTGTTTGCTAAAAATTCAGCCAATTTCAGAATATTTTTTAAAGAAAAGTTAACCTGACACCCCTAAATTTTGAAATGGGAGACTCCTGCCATATATAAGGAGGCAGATTCCTCCTTATATATAGCAGGAGTCCATTTCAAAATTTAGGGGTGTCAGGTTGTGTTGTCTTCATTTGGAAACTAGCTGAAAGTTTTGCAAACAGAGTAGGCCCTCATGATCAGACGCCGCATTCTGCGGGGTGTGATCTGGTCCTGCACTGTTTGCCAACTACCCCTTTTTGGGTTTCCGAGACAAAAAGGGTCAATATCGTTCAAAGATACGAGCTACTCCAAAGCATGAAAGCACAGACAGCACTGGTAGATCCTGCACTGCTGCAAAAGCTAGTTTTACTAAAGCTTTTCATTTCTCAGTATAAAACTTAGATGTCACTGAGCGTCACAAGTTCTGAAAATGAAAATTGTCGTAAAAATCCTAAAAATTGGGACATATTGAGCACTTGCTGTAATTCTTTTTAACTTGTAACAAAGTTGTTTCAGGATCCAACAAGGAGTCCAAAAAGTGCAGAGGGAATGGCAAACAGTGTAGACCCTGATCAGACTGCTCCATTAGGAGCAGTCTGATCTGGGTCTGCACTGTTTGCTTAGGCCTTTCTGTCCCAGTACTTGGAATCATTAGGGTAGTAAGGTTTTGGGGAACACTACTTTTATATTGGATATACAGTCGAACTTCAATGGCTCGAACACCTCTGGGACCATGAAAATCTGTTCGGGACAGGGGTAGTTCGAGCCACTGAGGGTTACTGCCAGGAGGCATAACAAGATACTTTTAGTCATCTTTTCGGTGTTCTATAATGAAAATGTATGTTGTGTGTACTCATTAGAATCGCCTCTTCGACGCGATTCTAATGAGTGTGTAAAATGTATGTTGTGTGTACTCATTAGAATCGCCTCTTCGACGCGATTCTAATGAGTACACACAGCATACATTTGCAAGATAAAAGACTAAAATCTTCTTAATTATCCTCTACTATTTCTTATGTAGAGGATTTTGCTATGGGCTCAAGAATGGGTTCGACACATCCATGGTAAACGAGCCATCGGTGTTCGAGCCATCTACGTTCTACTGTATAGGGAAACTTCTGGAAAAAATTAGAGGGGCCAGTTGTTCAAAGCTAATGACATTGTTAGTGAACATTTTGTTAAAACTTTGGTCAATTAATATGACAAATATATACTAATATTTAAAAAAAATTGAGCAGATTTTATAGATGAAAAGCTGCTCACATATTTTCCTGTATTAGGTATTTTTTCTTGCCAGAACATGACATTTTGACCACTCATGAGCTAGCGATACTTTAAACAACTGGTTTCAGGGTTTTAGGAGCCAAAATTTTAGTCTCATGTAGTCTCATGTATTATTTGTCAGGATTTTCATTTATGGCCTAGCTCTACCTACGCACTGTTTTTGGACAAGAGAAATGTTGACTGGCAAAGCATGAGATTTTGTTGTTTCAATAGGCCTTGAAATAAGTCCCAGATCCTTAGTGGCAACTATTTTTCTGGTCCCAAGCCTGTGTTTAGTTCATGCAAGTAATTTGTTTGTTTGAATTGAAGTTTAATGTCCCCGTCAACAATATTCAGGTCATTTTGGGGACATAGCTTCCAGTTTTGTTGGACATTTACTCGACATTGAGATGAAATGACATCTCAAGGAAACCAACATGTATGTAATTTAGCTCAGTGTATGCCTCCAACCTTAAAATGCCAATCAGGACTGATGCAGACATCATTTAAATTCACTTTTCATACTTCTCATGGAAAATCAGGCTTGACATTTCATGTGAATTGTCTGCATAGCAGACAATTCACATGAAATGCCAAGCCTGATTTGCAGACAATTCACATGAAATTACAAAACTGATTTTCCATGCTACACAATTTTTCTTTGCATTTTCGGTGTGCAAAATATATGCTACGAAATGTTAAACTTCAATGTTTAAAATGATTGATATGAAAATGCATTTGCAAACCTTTGTTTACTGAAGTGTACTATAAGATATATCAGCTATTTAGGTTTTATATGTTTTGCATTATCTTGTGTATGTCGGTAAAAACTTTACTAAAGTGCAGATTACTGCTGCACCGTAAAAAAATTGACACCAAACAGGATGTGATATAGGTCAGTGCATTTTTTTTTTTTTTAATCACTGGTAAGATATTTAGATTGTAATACGTTTTTTGCATTCTTTTTTTTTTTAACCCTTGCAAAAATGGAGGGTTCGCAGAAGCCTCCATGGTGTGCCTTGTAAACCACCAGGGACCTGGGCTTCTCCAGATTTTTAGATGAGTCTTTAAACCGAGGTTCTGTCTCCGTATGACCTTAGTTGTTGGTGAGACATAAAACTCAAACACTCACTCACCAAGAGTCTACATTGTCTGTTTGAAGTTTGATCGAGGTTGATCGAGTAATGACTATCATTTTGGGATGTTTATTGTTCTTATATCTGCAGCCGGCCTCAGAAACTCGGTCGGATGCATGTCTGACTGTTGAATTGTGAGTTCAATATCTGCAGGGGTCGGCAACTTTCTTTCGTGGAGATTGATCATGAATTCTTTTCTACAGTCATTCAGACTCTCCCTTCTGCTTATTCATCACGTGAAGATCGAAGTCTGTGAAATAAAGACGCCCCTAAACCCCGCTTTATATAGAGAAAACTGGGGTTTACGGGGGTAAACATTATTTTCCTAATTTCTGCTCCAATACATAGGTTGTGGGTAGTCGTTAGAACCCCCTCAATCAATACATAGGTTGTGAGTACTTGTTAGAAACGCCTCAAAGAGGCGGTTCTAACGAGTACCCACAACCTATATGTTTTGAGTATTAATAAGGATACTATCACAAATTTTCGTCAGAAAATTGACTGTTTTGGAGATGTAAAAAATTGCACTATGACGCACATGTGTATTATCATAATGTCAAGAAGGGCAGTTGTCAGTGTCTAGAAGAAGAAATGTGTGCTGTACTGTTTAACCGCATACAGGGTAAACTGACCAGCTCGGTATGACCTTAATAGTGTAAACTAAAAAAAAAATAAAAGTTGTTTCTGTATATAAGGTGTCCAAATGGTATAGTGCTAACAAATTGACCTGAGACTGACCTTTAAAAATTATGCAAGGAATAAATTACTCACTGCTATCGCCTAATACGTCGGCGTCCGTAAACTTCTCGTGACTTTTCGGCATCACGTGAATTGCGACCCATTTACCGACCACTATGTACTGAATAACAACATCTTCATCTTCGAGAGACGGCGAAGATAAATACATGCATTCAGCCGGATGTGAAATTATGTTAATAGAGTTCACCAGTCTCCGGTCAATTTGTTCGCACTATATCTGAGTCAATACTTTTGTGCAACAGTAAGGAAATATGGGTACCGTAATGATTTTAAGTCTTAGGACAAACAGGCCTAAGCAAACAGTGCAGACCCAGATCAGACTGCTCCTGAAGGAGCATTCTGATCAGAGTCTACACTGGTTGCCATTCCCATTTCACTTTTTTTACTCCTTACTGGATCGTGGAAGAAATTGGTGAAAATTTTAGGAGAATTACAGCAAGTCCTCAAGGTGTCTGAATTTTTAGAAATTTTACAGTATGTTATGGCATTCATGACATCAGGAAAACACGCTTTTATAATTTTGACCCCCTTGAACCCCACTTTTATATAGTGAAACTGGGGTTTGCAGGGGTAACCCTTTTCTTATTTCTGCTATAAAATATAGATTGTGGGTACTCGTTAGGTACTAATGTATACCCACAATCTATATTTTGAGCAGAAATAAGAAAAATATCAATTTTTCATCTTAAAATTTTCATTTTTTCAGCGATAAAGGTTACAATGTATTTGTATAGGCATGTTTTCGTAATGAAACACTCTTGAAGGGTTTGTTTTATTTTTGTTGAATTCAGTTTTACTGCCTATAGTGGCTTATAATCAGTTGTAGCCAAAATGCAGAGTTCCCGAAGAAAAAAACAATACCTGTGTCCAGTTGTTCAAAGCGAGCTTTTTAGTGGTAAAATTGTTAACTGTTCCAGCTAGTACAATATCTAATAGTGTGTTTTTTTTCAGCAAAAATATAAGTATATTTGCCATACTAAATGATCAAACTTTTAACAATACGCTGACTATCGATATACAGTGAAATTCCGCTATTAACCCTTATCTTGCTGAATATTCATTTAAGCCACACCCATTTCTGTCTTTGAACCAATCAGATTACTTAATGTAATTTATTCCTACAAAATCATAAATTGAATGTCAAACAGTGTATATCCTGATCAGATGGCTTCTTCAGAAGCCATCTGATCTGGATCTACACTGTTTGCAAAGATAGGGGTTGTCGTGAACAGCAAAATAAGGGTTAAGACCCCCTAAAATTAAGACTAATTCTGCCCTAAAAACCTTACTTAGTAGGCTGCAGTTATTCATCCTTTGTGTTTTCTCCATGCAGTATCCTCTGGTCAGAGACCACCTTTGGGTCTGTTCAAAAGTGGTCTTAAAGACCACTTTTGAACAGTCCCAAAGGTGGTCTTGATATAGCAATTTTACTGATGTTACTTTTGAACAACTGGCTCCCGACCTTTTTATCAGAACTAGGCTTCTCGCAGTAAATTAACCCATTTAGTACCAGAAACCCCAAAACGGGTACCCTGGCAAACACTGCAGGCCCAGATCAGACGCCGCAGAACGCGGCGTCTGATCAGGGCCTCCACTGTTTGCTAAAAGTTCATTCATTTTCCAAATAAATTTTGATGAAAACACAACCTGACTCCCCTAAATTATGAAATGGACTCCAGCCATATATAAGGAGGAAGATTCCATTTGGTACAAAAAGGGTTAATACCTAAAGCATCGATTATGAATGATTAGTGCATTATGGTTTTGATATTCTTCATTTCTGTCTGCAGGGGTCCTCCGCTGTTGACATGGCAAGTCCTCTTCCATCTACAGCTGCTGGTAAGTGTGTATACGATGCTAGGCCTCCATTGTCTGTCATCTGTTCATCTGTCATATGTCAACCATTTTCAAATGCCTTCTTCTGAAACCACTGGGCCAATTTCAGTTACCTTTTGACAGTGGGGGTCACATGACAAAAAAAATGGCTGCCGTGCCCAAATATGGAAAATTTTCTTTTCCAGAATGACTTGGCCATTTGTATTGAAACTTGGTATGTTGCATTGGGTGACTGAGAACCACCAGTTTTGCAAAAATAATGACCCTATGTTGACCTTGACCTATTTTACAGCAAGGTCAAATTTGGTTCCTTAGGCTTTTCCCAGGGTAAACCGATGCAATGTTCGAAAATATTGTGGTCTACAACATGAGAGTATAGGTCAAGATCATTTGGCGATCTTGGCACGAGGTTGCATGGATTGTAGGTCCATCGACATGGCAGTATCTCATCAGGTTCTACACTCAGGCCTGTCTGTCTGAATACATAAGGTAAATCTGGAATATGCACCTCAGTCATTACTATATCAGAACTTGATTCATATGTATTTAAAATTGCAAAATATGAATGTCAGTGAATGCCACGAGTATTTGGTCATTTGGGGACCTTGGCTCAAGGTTGCTTGGTTAGCTGGTCCATTGACATTTCAAAGGACATATTCTCTGAAGCAGCTAGGCCACTAGCTAGTGTGGGGGGTGGACAAAACTTTGAAATAATGGTCCAGGTCATGCCCAAGATGACTGGCATGCCCAGATGTGGTAAAAATGTTATAAAAAAATCTTCTGCAGAACCACTGGGCCATTTGTCTTGGAACTTGGTATGAAGCCCTAGGTGACCAGGTTTTGCAAAAATGATGACACGTTGTTGACCTTGGCCTGTTTTATGGCAAGGTCAAATTTAGTTCCTTATGCTTTTCAGTGGGAAAGAGGTAAAACAATTCATTTTTCGATTGATTGATTGATTATTTGTGGTTTTATGACGTGTTAACACTTGTGGACCATTTTGTTTCATCTCCCAGAGAAAGAAGAGAATTAGTAGAGGAGATAAAAGTGAGGGACAGAGGAGAAAGAGGAAAATGAATGGCAGTGTTGAAACAGAAAAATACCTAAACTCCCCCTTTGCCCTTACTTGCTACAAGGACAGCAGGCATTGCTCAACTGTAATCCAAAATCAGTTGGATGCCCCAGTGATGCAAGATACATGACACCTTTGCCGCACAGCAGCCACCACCATGCATTTTTCGAAAAAATATTGTGATCTGTGACAAGAGAGTAGCTACTAAATCAATGAATGGTATGGGTCAGGGTCATTTGGCGACCTTTGCATGAGGTCGCATAGATTGCAGGTCCATTGACATCGCACCATCTCATCCAGGGGCCAGTTGTTCAAAGCATCGTTAGCTTAACGCGCTCGTTAGTGAACATATTGTTAACTCTTCTAGCAAGTACAATAACATAAATTTTGGTATTTTTGCTGAAAAAATGTGAGCAGTTTTTGCGTCCGCAAAAGCTGCTCACATTTTTTGTCAAAAATTTCAGCATATTTGCCATATTTAATGATCAAAGTTTTAACGATATGTTAACTAACGACGTCGTTAGTTTTGAACAACTGGCCCCTGGGGTCTTCACTGTTTGCTCAGGCCTGTCTGTCCAAATACTTACAATAAATACGGTATCTGCACCTCAATTATTCCTCTATTATAATTTTAGACCATGATTATGCATTAAAATTGCAAATTATATAATACTTGTTTACTATGAAAAAAATCTCTTTTTTGTCTTATTAGCATACCATAAACTTCTTTAATTTTGTTAAGATTTCTGCCCACAAACAATCGCAGTAGATAGAATCACACCACTTTTAAGGAGCAGTCTGACCATCTGCAGGCAGTACATCCCCCCCCAATAAAAAAACCAGATGAGTTTGATTTGGCAAGATTGAGAGTACAGGCCAGTTTACAATACAGAAATATATTAGAAATTTTACCACCAAAACTGAAAAATTGATTGTTTTTTTCTTTTGTTTCAGATAAAAAATCTTAATAATTATCTTTCTTTCTTTCTTTTTTTTTTCAGATAAAAAATTCTAGTATTTCTCATATTTCTGCTTAAAACATAGATTGTGGGTACTCAGTAGAACCCCCTCAGCAAGGCGGATCTAATGAGTGTTCACAAGCAATTCTAATGAGTACCCACAATCTATTTTAAGCAGCTGAGGCAGTTCTAAGGAATACCCACAATCTGTGTTTTATGCAGAAGTAAGAAAAATAATGTTTATCCCAGTTTTTTACCTAATAAAAGTAGGGCTCGAGGGGGTAAAAATTATACAAGCATTGTCTATTTTTTGTCAATCATCCCAAAGTTGTATATATGAGAATCCTTATTCTTCAAATTTCCATGTGACTAATAATGTTAACCCATTCTGTACCGGAAACTCCAAAACAGGTACCCTGGCAAACAGTGCAGACCCAGATCAGATGCAGCAGAATGTGGCATCTGATCAGGGCCTACACTATTTGCACTATTTGCAAATAGTTCAATCATTTTCCTAATAAATTTGGAAGAAAACACAACCTGAAACCCCTTAGTTTTGAAATGAACTCATGCTATTTATAACATGGAAGAATCCATTTGGTACAAAAAGGATTAAACTGTATACAGCTGTTATTGAGTGAGTGAGTTTTTGGGTTTTACGTCCCACCAACAGCTAAGGTCATACGGAGACGGGCCTCGGTTTAAAGACTCATCCGAAAGTCTGGAGAAGCCCGGGATCGATCCTGTGATCCCTGGTTTACAAGGCGAGTAGCGTAACCACTACACCACGGAGGCTTCTATACAGCTGTTATTAGGGTATTTACAGCAGTAGGAAAATTAACATAAAGTTAATGATTTGTCATGATCAGTGGACTGCAAATTAGCAGCATTTTACAGTGCAGAAAACAATATAAATCAAAGAAAAATTACTAGTATGTAAATATTTGGGTCCTGTTGTTTAAATGTGTTAAGGTACCGTCAAATATGTCATAAAAGCTACCATAATGATCCTAAAGCCGGCCTCGGTAGCTCATTCAGGTGATGCGTCTGACTGGTGATCAGCAGGTTGTAGGTTCTATAGCTGCCGGGGTCGGCAATATTCTTTCGTGGAGATTGATCATGAAATCTCTTCTAGGGTCATTCTCTCCCTTCTGCTGATTTTAGAAGGGCAGTTGTCAGTTTCTGGCGAAAGAATGTGTACTGTACTGGTTAACCGCGTAGATATAAGTCTGCCCAGGAAAAGTGTGGATAGGTAAACTGATTGGCTCAAAATGACCTAAAGTGTTGACTTGGCCGTTAAACTCCAATACAAACAAATAATGATCCTAAGTATTGGCACTGATAGGCCTAAGTGCAGACCCAGATCAGACTGCTCCTGAAGGAACAGTCTGATCAGGGTCTACACTGTTTGCCATTCTGTCTGCACCTTTTGGACTCCTTGCTGGATCAGGAAACAAATTTTTAAAAATGTTTGGAGAATTACAGCAAGTCCTTAAGGTGTCTGAATTATTTACCCTTGTCCTGCTGAATATTTAAATATGTCACACCTACTACTGATTATCAGCCAATCAGATTACTTGATGCAAAATTATTGCAACAAATTGGATGGCAAACAGTGAAGATCCTGATCAGATGGCTTCAGAAGCCATCTGATTGGATCTACATTGTTTCAAAGATAAGGCATATCCTGGCTCAGCTGGACAAGGGTTAAGATATTAACCCTTGTCCTGCTAATCCCGGATATGCCTTATCTTTGAAACAATGTAGATCCAGATCAGAATGATGGCTTCTGACGAAGCCATCTGATCAGGCAGCAGGCCTTGAGATGTCATTTCATCTCAATGTCGGGTAAAAGTCCCATAAAAATGGAAGCAATATCTCCAAATATTACTTTTATAGTGTTGATGGGGATGTAAAACCTCAATTCAAACAAACTGACAGCACTGATGGATAGATTGGCTCTAGGATTAACCTGGGAAAGGCCTTAGACCTTTTAGCTCACCTGAACCAAAGGCTCACTGGTGAGCTTATAGTGTGGCAAGAGTCTTTTGTGTGTCTATTGCCTGTCTGTCTGCCAACATTTTCAAACATCTTCTCTGCCCAAACCACTGGGCAGATTGAAGTCAAATTTCATGTGGAGCATCCATGATATGGGGGAACCATAGTTTGTTTGCAAAGTCCAGGTCACATGACCAAGATGGCTGCAATGTCCATATAAGGCAAAAACCTTTCAAAAATCTTGTTCTCAGGAACCAGTGGGCCAGTGTCATGAAACTTGGTATATAGCATTGGGAACTCGGGGCCCAGAATAGTTTGTTCAACTGATGACTCTCAGATGATCTTGACCTATTTTACGTCAAATTGGGTCATATGGGCTTTGTATGGAAACAAGTCAAAACTGAGCATTTTTGGGGAACTATTGCAGCCTGTGATCTCAAAATTGGTAGATGCAGTAAGCTAAATGACTGGATGTAGCTACAGAAGTATTTAAGGTCAAGGTCATTCTTTGACCTTGGTGCAAGGTCATTCAGATATGAAAATACTTGTTTTTTACAGAAACCACTTGGCCATTTGTAACCAAATTTCATATGAAAGCCTTTAGGAACAAGGAAATGAAAATGGATTGATTACCACTAATTTGAGTTTGGTCACTTGACCAAGATGGCTGCCATGCCCATAATATAAGGTAAAAACCCTTCAAAATGTCATGAAACTTGGTATATAGCATTTGGGACTGGGGCCCATCATGGTTTGTTCAAATGATGACCCTCAGATGACCTGGACCTATTTTACGCCAAGCCCAAGGTCAAATTTGGTCTCATAGACTGTTTGGTAAAAAGACAAAAATGGGTATTTTTGGGAAAGTATTGCAGCCTGTGATCTGAAAATTGGTAGATGCATGTAGCTTAATGAGTACATGAAACTGAATGAGATTCAAGGTCAAGGTCATTCTTTGACCTTGGCCCACCGAGTGATTTAGATGAAAATTTAAACTTATTTTTCTCAGCAAGCACTGGGTCATTTGTAACCAAATTTCATATAAGCGCCTTTAGGAACAAGGAAATGACAATTAATTAAAATGAACTTCCAAGTTCACATGGCCCAGATGGCCAACATGCCCATATAAGGTAAAAACCCTTCAAAAATCTTCTCCTGAACCCGAGGGCCGATTATCATGAAACTTGGTATATGGCATTGGTAACTCGGGCTCATTATAATTTGTTCAAATGATGACACTCAGATGACCTTGACCTATTTTAAGCCAAGGTCTAATTTGGTCACAGACTTTTATATAGGAAAAAGTCAAAACTGTCTATTTTTCGGAAATTATTATCCGATGACAGCCTCTGATCTGCAAACTGGTAGATGCAGTTAGCTAAATGTGTGGATGAAAGTACATGAGTATTCATTCATGCATGCAGCATCCTGGACTCAAACCCTACCAAGTTTGTTCACATGATGAGCTTTAATTGATCTTGACCTTTTTTATGTCAAGGTCAAATTTGGTCACTTAGATATTTGATGGAAAATAGGCAAAACGTTGGATATTTCTGATTGCTTGGTAGCCATAGGCATCAGAAATGATATTTACAGGCAGCTGAATGGAAGTTTATCAATTCAAGGTCAAGGTCATTTACTGACCTTTGTCCTGGATGCCTCAGATTCAGTTTTTTCTTATCTTCTTCTCCACTTAAACTGGTGGGTTGATTGAAACTAAATTACACATGGAGCCTCTATGGTTAGGGGAAATGAGACTAGGTCACATGACCAATATGGCCACCATGCTCATACATGGTAAATAACTTTAAAAATTTTCTCAGGAACCAAGTGGCCACTGACCTTGAATTAATTTGGTGTGTAGCATCAGGGACTTGGGCCCTACTAATTGTTCAAATGATGACCTTTGGTTGACCTTGACCTGTTAAACTTCAAGGTCAAATTTGGTCACTTAGACATTTGCATGGAAAAAAGGCAAGACAGTGGATTTTACTGATTGCATGGTAGCCTGTCGCATCAGAAATATTATTTGGAATCAGTTGAATGGTGGTTAAAAGTTCCAAAGGTCAAGGTCATTATTTAACCTTCGTTTTGGATGACTCAGGTTCAGTATTTTTATCTTCTCCACTAAAACTGCTGGGTTGATTGAAAAAGTCCCACAAAATTGGAAGCAACGTCTCCAAAATGGCATTTACAGTGTTGACGGGGATGTTAAACCTCAAATCAAACAAAACAAACCAAATTACATGAAAAGCTTCTATGGGATGAGGCAATGAAATGCTTATAAACCCTGTTGCTGTCATTGGTGGACAGGGCTTGAGATGTCATTTCATCTCGGTGTCAGGTAAAAGTCCCACAAAATGACCTATACCGTGTTGGCGGGGATGTTACACCTCAAATCAAACAAACAAACAAGTGTATACATGATTTTCCCAGTGTTTGCTCTGACTGTATTAATTTCACATGCATTAAGATAAAACATCCATGTGACAATGCATTTTTTCCATATCTCCAAAATATTGACTTTACATCATGCATTCTTTCATATCTCTTCTGATGAAAATTTGTGATATGTTTCTTATTTTTACCCAAAACATAGGTTGTGGGTGCTCTTTAGAACCGCCACATTGTGGCGGTTCTAAAGAGCACCCACAACCTGTCATAAAGCAGGAATTAGAAAAATAATGTATACCTATATAAACTCCAGTTTTCTTTATATAAAGTTAGATTTAGAGGGGTGTTGATTTCATGATGGGATGTCAAGCCCTATTTTCTTTAAAAAATGAGCCAGCGCATGACAAAACCTACAATAAGACATGTGCGCCAAACGAAGACTCAGATCAGCCTGAGCATCAGCGCAGTCTGATCAGTCTTCGTTGTGAGCTTGGGCTCAATGCTCCTTCATGCAGCAAGAGAAGTCTCTGGTTAGACTATATGGATGTGCAGGCTGCATGATCTGAGTCTTCGTGGCGCACATGTCTTATTGTAGGTTTTGTCATGCACTGGCTCAAATAATTCATAAAAATTGGATTGTCATCTGCTATAGAATTTTCTGCAGCATTTGAAGGGATAACTCAATGCATTTAGGCGCAGGCTTGTATTTCTGGGTTTGGTTGGGTAATGGATACAAAATTTGTAGGTCGCCTTATGCATGCATGCTTGCATGCAGTGTGCAACAATGTGCATAGTCTATTTATAACTGCTGCAAAAATCAATGACTCATTGCCCCCAAGTGCAGCAAAAACTGTCTTCTCTTACGTTACTGTTTACCGGCTGCAGATAATGCACATTGATTTTTTTCTTACAAACAAAATCTTGCAAATGGGAATCACCATAAAAAACGTCTGCTGCAAGAAAATGTCAACATCCTGTTTTGGACTGGGTCACTAGAATTATGTTATGTTTATGCAGTTTATGAATGGAGTAAATAAAACACCTACTAAGATTATGGACTTGGAACCAGCTGGGGGAGGTGGGTATTGACTGATCAGGGTTTGTATGGTACATTTGAATGCCTTTAGATAAGATGTTTTCACACTATTCAGTATTGAGTTCTATACAAGTTCTATCTTTATATAAAAACTTGTTTTGTGCTGTGTGCATTTGAGCACATACCAATACTTTTTCAAAAAGTTTGACACCAATTAACCCTAAAGACACAGAGAAAAACTATATCTGAAAATGCTGTCTGCTTAATATGTTGAATTTTTGTTTTTGCAAACTTTTTAAAAATATTTTTGCATACAGGTAGACTAGCTACTAGTCGGATATCATATTTAAAGTTAATAAGTAATATTCTTCTATATTTATTCTTTTTACTTCTTTGTCACCCTCTGATAGCAACTTATTTTATCTTGGGAAGATGTCTGAGACAAGATTAAAGTCTAACAAGGTTTCATATTTGATAAAAACAAACATGAAGCTTGGTCATTGGTCAATATGACATCAAGGTCTAGGAGCTAGACTAGCATACAGGCAAACAGTGTGGGCCCAGATTGTAGGAGTAGTCTGATCTGGGTCCACACTGTTTCCACAAAAAAATTTTAAGGTAACCGTCAGACGACAAAGCAGAAGACAATTGTTGTGATTGGCATTTTATGGGTAAAAGTTCAAGATCAAATTTCTAGATACCTGATTTACCTGGCAGAATACGGCATCTCATAGTTGTAAATTTTACTTGTTCATATTTAAGAACCTATTGGTTTCATTGGGCGGCAGGGCTTGAGATGTCATTTCATCTCAATGTTGGGTAAAAGTCCCACAAAATTGGAATTGACGTCTCCAAAATGACCGTTACAGTGTTGACGGGGATGATAAACCTCAATTCAAACAAAAAAAAACAATTACCCGGACAGACAGGCCTATGCAAACAGTGTAGACCAAGATGAGATGCCGCAGAATGCGGCATCTCATTTTGGTCAACACTGTTTGCCACTCATCCGGCTTTTCTTAGTAGTAAATTTTACTTGTTCAAATTTTAGAACAAGTATGGTAAGGAGTTGAGGTGTCCGAATATTTTGGTTAAATGTGGTAAAGTAGAAGTAAAACAAAGATCAGGAATCGATACAATTAACTTACTCCACCCATCAAAGACACCAAAGGGAAAGAAACACAAACATGAAGCGACCAGACCATAATGGAAACCTAAACAAAGGAAGGCCATAAGGACAGTTACTTTCCCACAAAATGGCCAAATGGCCATCCAAAATAAAAAAGACACAAGTGATACACACAGTAAGTAACAAACAACAACATAAATAAACCGCCACAGCAGAACCGCCTTGGAACGGTCAGTGGAAAGAATTCCACTGGGGGGTTTAATCGATTTTACATGGCCATAATCCGCGCCCTTATCTCTGTCGCGGTATACACTAATTTTGTTTAGTCCACATGAAGGCTTCCTAACTCATCAGTGTAACATCTCCCAGAACATACAAATAAAAAAACTACAGAGATGAAACAAGGTTGAGGACTCGACAACATACAACAACAGAATTGCTGGAGCTAAAGAAAACCAACAGTCAGACTCCGAGGGGCCTGACCAAAGACCCTCTCGTTTCTAGTTAGCGTAGTTTGTGTCTTACTTCTGGCTACAAACCCACAAGACAGGTTCTCTTGTGATATGGCTAATGTAAAGTAGTCATCCCACCATTATGATAATACATCTGTGTGATAGATTGTATTTTACATATCTCTAAAATAGTACTGCTATTTTCTGACTTGCAGCCCCACCCATTGGGACTTGAAGAAAATGATGGGCTGCTTCATGCTTCCACGCAGAGCTGAAACCGACCGCACACGAGTACTGGTAAACCGCTCAGAGGATCTAAGCCTGCCCAGGTAAAGCGGTGAGAGTTGGACCGGCCATGCTTATAAAACCTGTTGATTTCATTGGGCGACAGGGCTTGAGATGTCATTTTATCTTGATATCGGGTAAAATTGACACAAAATTGGAAGCAATGTCTCAAAAATGACCTATACAATGTTGACAGGGACATTAAACCTCAAATGAAGTCTGGAGGCCTGACCCACAGTGACCCAGCCACCAAAGCGACCATACTCAACAGCCAGTTTAGCAGTGTTTTTACACAGGAGGACACAACCAACATCCCGTCACTAGGAAACAGTCCCTACCCAGCAATGCACAACTTCAGCATTGGTATAGAAGGTGTCCGAAAGCTCCTAGCTGACCTGGATCCACATAAGTCTACTGGGCCAGATAACATCCCAACAAGGTTTCTGAAGGAATATGCTGACGACTTGGCACCTGCTCTTACCCTCATCTTTTCGGCTTCTGTATCACAGGGAGAGGTACCCAAAGACTGGAGAGATGCTAACGTCACACCAATATTTAAAAAGGGAGACCACAGCGACCCAGCCAACTATCGGCCCATCTCACTGACCTCTGTATGCAGTAAACTGATCGAGCACATCCTACACAGCCAGATCATGACCCACCTTGACAGCCATCGGATACTTACCGACCAGCAGCACGGGTTCCGGAAGAGGAGGTCCACTGAGAGCCAGCTCATCCTCACGCTTCACGACCTAGCTAAGGGCCTCGACGAGGGAGAGCAGATAGATGCGATTCTACTCGACTTCAGTAAGGCATTTGACAAAGTCCCTCACGAGCGCCTAGCCAGCAAACTGGAACACTACGGGATCAGAGGCAACCTCCTGCTGTGGATCAAGAGCTTTCTGGCCCACAGAACCCAGCAAGTTCTGGTGGAAGGAAGGTCCTCAGACACAGCACCCGTCACCTCCGGAGTGCCCCAAGGATCTGTCATCGGACCCCTCCTCTTCCTGTTGTACATCAACGATCTCCCACTTCAGGCAACATCCACAACACGTTTGTTCGCAGATGACAGTCTCTTGTACAGGAAGATCCGCTCCACACAGGATGCCCAAGCCTTACAAGATGACCTAGACAGACTGCAAAAATGGGAAGAAGACTGGTTGATGTCCTTCAACCCATCGAAGTGTGAGGTAGTCCGCATTACCAGGAAGAGGAACCCACTCAAGACCACCTACCACATCCACGGCAGCGAGCTCCAAGTGGCGAAGGGCGGAAAGTACCTTGGTGTCTACCTGGACGAGAAGCTGTCTCTAAACGACCATGTTGCGACCACCGCGAAGAAGGCCAACAACAGCCTCGCCTTCCTCAGGAGAAACCTCACAAGCTGTCCTCAGACCATCAAGGCACAGTGCTACCAGACGCTTGTCAGACCTATCCTTGAGTACGCAAGCTGTGCCTGGGACCCTCACACGAAGACTAACATCACCCAACTGGAAGCCGTTCAGCGTCGTGCTGCTAGATTCGTCAAAGGCAACTACCTTACGACCAGCAGCACTAGCCAGATGATTGCCGACCTGGGCTGGCAATCCCTTGCTGAACGCCGCTCCAACGCCAAGCTAGTGATGGTTTTCCGCATCACCCATGGCCTCGTAGACATACCAGCCGAGAGTTTCTTTCACCCAGCCTCCATCAGTACACGTGGACACTCTGCTCGCTACATGCTGCCCTTCTGCCGCACTGAGGTCCTCCTACACTCCTTCTTCCCCTCCGCCATCAGACTGTGGAACCAGCTACCAGAGCACCCCACAACGGTCGACAGCGTCGAGGCCTTCAAGAGGAGCCTGGTCGCGGCCTAGTGACCCTGTCGGTTTTTATCATTTTAACCTGTAAATATTGATGCGCCGCTCACACAACCTTTGTATATACACCCACTGTGCGACTTTGCCCCAGAGAGGGATCTGCACACGACCGGAAGAAGAAGAAGAAGAATCAAACAAAATATTTTCTGACTGGCTTCTGCCCATTAGAGCTTGGAGAAATAGATCTATTGGGCTGCAAGTTGCTTCCACTCAGAGCTGAATTTTAAAGCAACAGCACATGATTTGTGGTAAACCACTTAGAAAGCTCTAAGCCTGCTCAGGCATAGTGGTGCAAGTCGGGCTGTTGAGTCTGAACGTCCATATTGGTTTCATTCGGTGTAAGGGCTTGAGATATCATTTCATCTCAAGTGTTGGGTAGAAGTCCCACAAAATTGGAAGCAACGTCTCCAAAACGCCCTAAACAGTGTTGATGAGGACATAAAACCTGAATTCAAACAAAGATGAAAATTTGTGGTATTCTTCTCATTTAGACACTATAGATGGGTTGTGGGTGCTCGTTAGAGCTGCCTCATTGAGCTGTCTTTTTCTATTTTCAGATATTTTCAAGTGGAAGCCCGGCACTCATAATGGACCAGATTTCAGTAAGTTTTTGTTCCATGTTCCAACTTCTTTTTGCAGGCAGGTATGATTTCTGGTATTGTTGTCCTGTTACATTATGATAACTTATCTTATCTCTTATCATGCTGATCACGACAACCCATATCTTTGGAAACAGTGTAGATCCAGATCAGATGGCTTCTGAAGAAGCCATCTGATCAGGATCTACACTGTTTGACATTCAGTTTATGAATTTGTAGCAATAAATTATATCAAGTAATTTGATTGGTTGATAGACAGAAATGGGTGTGGCTTGAATGAATATTCAGCAAGATAAGGGTTATATCTCTTGAACTTGCATTTTTCAGACAAAAATTGTTGACTTTTTTTCTTTTTTTAATCCAAACATAGATTGTTAGTGCTTGTTAGAACCACCTCATTGAGGCAGTCATAACAAGTAACAATGTATGTTTTGGGCACAAGCCCCTGCCCATAGGGGCTTGAAGAAATATATGGGCTGCATGATGCTTCCACGCAGAGCTGAATCCGGCCCGCACACTAGTACTGGTAAACCGCTTAGAGGATCTAAGCCTGTCCAGGAACCGCAGTGCGAGGCGGACCGTCCATGCTAATAAACCCTATTGGTTTCATTGGGCGACAGGGCTTGCGATGTCATTTCATTTCAATGTCGGGTAAAAGTCCCACAAAATTGGAAGCAACATCTCCAAAATGACCTTTACAGTGTTGACGGGGACGTTAAACCTCAAATCAAACAAACAATGTTTTGGGCACAAATAAGGAAAGTAATGTATACCCCTGTAAACCCAAGTTTTCTCTATGTAATGTGGGGTTTAGATGGGTGTTCATTACATTCATTACGCAAACACGCCTATACAAATACATTGCCACCACTATGAAATAAAATGAAAATTTTAAGATGAAAATTTGTGATATATTTCTTATTTTTGCTCAAAATATAGATTGTGGGCACTGGTTAGAACGCCTCATCGAGGCGGTTCTAACGAGTACCCACAATCTATATCTTAGAGCAGAAATAAGTAAATAAGGTATACCCCCGGAAACCCCAGTTTTACTGTATAAAATTGGGTTTCAAGGGGGTCAAAATTATATAGGCCTGTTTTCGTGATGCTGACTTAACCCATTGCAGGTGGGAAACCCCTAAAGGGCAAACAGTGCTGGCCCAGATCAGACTCCGCAGAATGCAGCATCTGATCAGAGCCTGCACCATTTGCTAACAGAATTTTATTATATTTCCATCAACAATAGAATAAAAATGAAAAAATAGTCCTACCACCCCTTGACCAATGGACTTTGCCAGCATATAACAATGGAAGGGTCCACCAGTATTCAATGGGTTAATATACATGAATATAGCGTCCATCAGTTGTAAGTAGAGTAAATCACTCATGCTAGTCCGTGCGCGCATGCATGCATCAATCCGCATACTTCCCAGGTTTCCACCAAACTTTGCATCCATGTCACCTTTGACGAGTTTGGCCATTATCAAATTCCGACACCTATCATGGGAGTTACGGCCCTTTGTTCTTGAAATAATGCTGAAATTAACCATTTCAGGACTCTGCAGTCTGTGTTTCCCAACCACTTTCAACCAAACTTGATACATGGGTTTGTATCTATGAAGCTTTTGAAGAGTTTGATCATCATCAAAATACGATGTGTATCACGGGAGTTATGGCCCTTTAGTTGCAAAAAAACGCTGAAATTTGCTGTATCTGGACTCTAAAGTCTGTGTTTACCAACCAATTTCTACCAGACTTTAAACATGGCTTTTCATCCTTGATACCTCGCAAGAATTTTTATCATTGTCAAAATCTGACATATTTCACAGGAGTTATGGCCCTTTGTTTTTCAAATAATGCTGAAATTAGATTAGCCATTTCCAGACTCTACAGTTTGTGTTTACCTACCGATTTCCACCAAACTTAATACAACTGGCTTTGTATCCATGAGACTTCACAGGAGTTCAATCATAGTCAAAATTTGACGCGTATCACGGGAGTTACTTCCCTTTGTTCTTCAAATAATACTGAAATCATGCAGCCGCTTCCAGACTCAACAGTCTTTGTTTACTTACTGATTTCCATCAAACTTGATACATGGCTTTGTATCCATGAGACCTCCACGAGGGTGATTATCATCAAAACCCAACACATATCATGGGAGTTATGGCCTTTGTTCTTCAAATAATGCTAAACTAGCCATTTCCGGACTCTACAGTCCATGTTAAGCTACCGATTTTCACCAAGCTTGATACATATCATGGGAGTTACAGGCCCTTTGATCTTAAAATAATGCCTAAATTAGCCGTTTCAGGACTCTACAGTCTGTGTTTCCGAACCAGTTTCAACCAAACTTGATACATGGCTTTGCATGCATAAGACCTCACATCAGTTTGACCATCATCAAAATCCAATGCGTATCACAGGAGTTATAGCCCTTTGTACATGAAATTTTATACACGTTCTTCATTTGCTCCAAAATGCTTGATTCAATTTATTGTCACTTGCTCATGGCAGGGGTAATTTTAGTCGTTCAAATTCACTGCTAGTTATAAGCAGTAGTAACCTAAGCTGAGGGCACTGTCAAAGTTTATGGACTGCCCAAGGGCCAGGTCCTGGACTGCCAGGTTGGCATTGCCCAAGCCGCATGTGAAGGCCATACCAACCTGGCGACCTAGGCCCTGATCCGAGGGCAGTCCACAAAGCTTGATAGTGAACTGCGCATGGCTTAATGAGGGGGTTCTAACAAGCACTCACTGTCTACGTTTAGAGCAGAAATAAGAAAGTTACTTCTACATTTAACCCTTGTCCCGCTGAGGCTGGATATGCCTTATTTTTCAAACAGTGTAGATCCAGATCAGATGGCTTCTGAAGAAGCCATCCCAGACATGTTAAGTTTTGAAAATAAAAATGAGGGAGACAGCGCGTTCGAGGAGGATTGGCGAGTGCCGAAGGCGCGAAGTCTTGGTGGCAAGCTCTCAGGATAGGCTAGAAAATGGTGCACTCTGAGAGCTTTTTGAACATTTTTTTTTGTTTATTCTTTACACTCCTGTTCATGGATAAATAACTAATAAATATTTTTCCTTGGGAAGATGCCTACAAACTAACACCTAGCCATACCAGTGCCACCCCCCCCCCCCCCCCCCCCACACCGGTATATAATACTACAGCACAAGAGCATATCTTGTCATTTATGCCCAGATATGTCACAACAAAAGTAGCCCAATTGATTCTATATTCCTAGGGCCATCCTATAACCAAAGTTTTAAAAGTGTAGCTCCAATAGTTTAGAAGATATGGCAAAATAATACTTTTTCACCTTTGACCTTGGGGTCATGTTGAGGTCGAGGTCACACCAAAAGTTGCCTAATATATTCTGTATTCCAAGAGCCATCCAATAAGCAAAGTTTCAGAAGTGTAACTCCAATAGTTTAGGAGATATGGCAAAGTCATACTTTTTGACCTTTGACCTTGGGGTCATGTTGTCGTCAAGGTCATGCTAAAAGTAGCCCAATTCATTCTATATTCCAAGGCCATACAATAACCAAAAAGTTGAAAAGAACATTCTAACTGATAAACAAAGTTTCAGAAGTGTAACTCCTATAGTTTAGAAGATATGGCAAAGTCATACTTTTTGACCTTTGACCTAGGGGCTATGTTGAGGTCCACCAATAGTATTCCAATTTTTCTATATTCCAACGGCCACCCAAAAACCAAAGTTCGAGAGGTGTAACTCCGATAGTTTAGAAGATATGGCAAAGTCATACTTTTTACCTTTGACCTTGTTGTCAGATTGAGGTCAAGGTCACAACAAAAGTAGCCCAATTATTTCTATATTCCAAGGGCCATCCAATAACCAAAGTTTCAGAAGTGTAACTCCAATAGTTTAGAAGATATGGCAAAATAATACTTTTTGGCCTTTGACCTTGGGGTCATGTTGAGGTCGAGGTCACAACAAAAGTAGCCCAATATATTTTATATTCCAAGGCCATCCAATAAGCAAAGTTTCAGAAATGTAACTCCAATAGTTTAGGAGATATGGCAAGGTCATACTTTTTGACCTTTGACCTTGGGGTCATGTTGGGGTCAAGGTCATGCCACAATTAGCCCCATTCATTCTATATTCCAAGGGCCATCCAATAACCAAAGTTTCAGTAGTGTAACTCCCAATAGTTTAGAAGATATGGCAAAATCATACTTTTTGACCTTTGACCTTGGAATCATGTTGAGGTCAAGGTCACCCAAAAAGAGCCCAATTTATTCTATATTCCAAGGGCCATCCAATAACCAAAGCATCAGAAGTGAAACTCAAATAGTTTAGGATATGGCAAAATCGTACTTTTTGAACTTTGACCTTGGGGTCATGTTAAGGTCAAGGTCATGCAAAAAGTAGCCTAGTCCAATCTACATTCCATGTACTATTCACAGGCAATGTTTGAAAAGTGTACCTTAACTGGTTTCAGAGGACATCCATTCCATAGAAACGTGACGGACGTACGTACACACACAAACATACACACCCACGGACCGACAGACACTCGACTCTGACACGAAAACAATATACCCGATTATTCTTCTTAAAAGCGGGTATAATAATCCAAGGTTTCGATCAAGTTTCAAGCACAACAACTTAATTCTCCTCCGACTTTTAAGTGCGGAAATACGGTAGATAATACTTTAGTTGTCACGGTCAATAACGGTACTTTTTCAAGTTCCAATTAATTGCAGACATGTCATAACAGCTTGTCCAATTAGCAATTAAAGATTCTGATAGTTATATAAACTTGACACGCAGCTGCAGCCGATATACTCAAAAGATCAAAATTGTCAGGTTAGCGAGATAATAGAATAAAGAAAGCAGATTAGTTTATAATGAAATCATCCAGCCACAAGGCGAGGACCCCTCCATCCAAAACTTTCACACCCGCTCAACAAGCAAGTTCAAGGCGAACAGCAATGATCTCTACCACCAAAATCGCCATGGAGTCCACAAACAAGCTACGGTTCTTCTGCACGCGATCGGAAAATAACGTCATCCCACCCCAGCAGCCCCGCACGTGTTTAATGTTTAATTGTTTTATTTTATTTTAATGGGGTGTATTTCTTTCATAAAAATGTTTGCAATCGGTTGTGGAAAGAACTGGATAGGGGACGGTGCCTTGCACAATATCCGACTTATCCCGGGAAGCTCCGTGTCAGTCACCAACAACAGCATACAGATGTGTTTACACATATTAAAACGTTCGACTTTTCCCGCCAAGCGTCTGCTATTTTGCCGCCAAAACATAACCTTGCACGAGACAGTAGAATAGTCTTTTTATTATGCATGATACATCTACCGTTAGATGTAGGTTAACATCTGAGAAGCGATTTCATCATTTTCACACTGATTGTGGATTAAATTTTATGATTGGGGGATAATTAGAGCCATAACTTAATCTTATTTTCACACCTTGTCACGCAGAAGATTGTAGGATTATCGAGAGCACCGGAGGCTTGTGTTTACAGTGTAATTATAGAATAAAATACGGTCGGTGCTATAACATGATTCGGTTAACTATCATGGTCCGTTGGTTGCAGGCAATTAACCGTTATGATTTACTTTCATTTTTGCAATCAGTTCAAGAAACGACTGTTTTCATTTGTTAATGCCCATCTGCAGGTGTTGAACCGTGTTTTAATCCGCAATTATACTGGACAGTGCATTAATTGTTATCAGTTTTACTCACAGATTAACTCGGATTTTTCCGCTGGTTTGCACACACGAAAATACAAGCGCAGCTTTCAAAACTTTCCCTAAAAACGGTATTTTCTCTTTTCCGGGAGTTTTATCCTGAATTTCGTGAGGCGTGAGAAAAGCTATTTTTTCGGGAGTCTCCCGCGATTTTCGGGAGACTTAACATGTCTGCATCCGATCAGGATCTACATTGTTTGTCATTATGATTGTGAATTTGTTGCAATAATTTTCATCAGGTTATCTGATTGGTTGATAATCGGTAATGGGTGTGGCAGATTAAAATATTCCGCAGGACAAGGGTTAAGTAAACTTTAACCCCCACCATCCTGAGTATTTCAATATGTTACACTCCTCCCCAATTTTTCAGCAATTTATATTGCATGATTTCAGTTTTAACCCTTGACCTGCTGGAATATTTAAATATGCCACACCCATCACTGATTATCAACCAATCAGATTTCTTGATGCAAATCATTGCAACAAATTCACAATCTGAATGACAAACAATGTAGATCCTGATAAGATGGCTTCTGAAGAAGCCATCTGATCTGGATCTACATTGTTTGAAAAATAAGGCATATCCGGGCTCAGTAGGACAAGAGTTAACATGGATTTAGAAGCAGAAACGAAAACAGTAAAGCTCCTGATCTGCCTGCTTCTGAGAGGCTAGCTGATCTGGGCATATTACATCATCACGTGAACAAGTCCATGAAATGAACACACAAGTACACCCCACTTTATATAGAGAAAACTGGGGTGTACGGGGTATACATTATTAGCTCACCTGTCACGTAGTGACAAGGTGAGCTTTTGGGATCACTTTTTGTCCGTCGTCCGTCGTGCGTCCGTGCGTCCGTCCGTGCGTCCGTGCGTGCGTCCGTGCGTGCGTCCGTAAACTTTTCTTCAAACGACATCTCCTCCTAAACCACTTATCGTATTTTGACCAAACTTCACAGGAATGATCCTTAGGTGGTCCCCTTTCAAAGTTGTTCAAATGGTTCCGGTCCGTTGCACATATAGGTCACAGTAGCCAAAAATAGATATTTTTCACCGCAAACTTAAAAAATCTTCTTCTCTGAAACCGCAAGGCCCAGGTCTTTGATATTTGGTATGAAGCTTCATCTAGTGGACCCCTACCAAGATTGTTCAAATTATAGTGCTGGGGCCAAAAATGCCCCCGCACGGGGGCCCTTTGGTTTTACATGGGCTTATATAGGGAAAATATTTAAAAATCTTCTTCTCTGAAACCGCAAGGCCCAGGTCTTTGATATTTGGTATGAAGCTTCATCTAGTGGACCCCTACCAAGATTGTTCAAATTATAGTGCTGGAGCTAAAAATGCCCCCGCACGGGGGCCCTTTGGTTTTACATGGGCTTATATAGGGAAAATCTTGAAAAATCTTCTTCTCTGAAACCGCAAGGCCCAGGTCTTTGATATTTGGTATGAAGCTTCATCTAGTGGACCCCTACCAAGATTGTTCAAATTATAGTGCTGGGGCCAAAAATGCCTCCACACGGGGGCCCTTTGGTTTTACATGGGCTTATATAGGGAAAATCTTTAAAAATCTTCTTCTCTGAAACCGCAAGGCCCAGGTCTTTGATATTTGGTATGAAGCTTTATCTAGTGGACCCCTACCAAGATAGTTCAAATTATAGTGCTGGATCTAAAAATGCCCCCGCAGGGGGCCTTTTGGTTTTACATGGGCTTATATAGGGATAATCTTGAAAAATCTTCTTCTCTAAAACCGCAAGGCCCAGGTCTTTGATATTTGGTATGAAGCTTCATCTAGTGGACCCCTACCAAGATTGTTCAAATTATAGTGCTTGGGCCAAAAATGCCTCCGCACCAGGGCCCTTTTGTTTTACATAGGCTTATATAGGGAAAATCTTTAAAAATCTTCTTCTCTGAAACCGTAAGGCCCAGGTCTTTGATATTGGGTATGAAGGTTCATCTAGTGGACCCCTACCAAGATTGTTCAAATTATAGTGCTGGAGCTAAAAATGCCCCCCACACAGGGGCCCTTTGGTTTTACATGGGCTTATATAGGGAAAATCTTTAAAAATCTTCTTCTCTGAAACCGCAAGGCCCAGGTCTTTGATATTTGGTATGAAGCTTCATCTAGTGGACCCCTACCAAGATTATTCAAATTATAGTGCTGGGGCCAAAAATGCCCCCGCACCAGGGCCCTTTTGTTTTACATAGGCTTATATAGGGAAAATCTTGAAAAATCTTTTTCTCTGAAACTGCAAGGCCAACGTCTTTGATATTTGGTATGAAGCTTCATCTTGTGGACCTCTACCAAGATTGTTCAAATTATAGCCCTGGGGCCAAAATGCCCCCGCTCCGGGGCCCTTTGGTTTTACATAGACGTATATAGGGAAAATCTTGAAAAATCTTCTTCTTTGAAACCACAAGGCTTAGGTCTTCGATATTTGTTATGAAGCTTCAGCTAGCGGACCTCTATAAAGATTGTTCAAATTATAGCCCTGAGACCAAAAATGCCTTCGCCATGTGGCCCTTTGGTTTAACATAGACTTATATAGGGAAAATCTTTAAAAATCATCTTCTCTGAAACACAAGGCTTAGGTCTTTGATATTTGTTATGAAGCTTCAGTTAGTGGACCTCTACCAAGATTGTTCAAATTATAGCCCTGGGGCCAAAAATGCCCCTGCTCCAGGGCCCTTTGGTTTAACATAGACTTATATAGGGAAAATCTTGTTTTACATAGACTTCTATATGCAAGGTAAACCTTTAAAATCTTCTTCTCTGAAACCAGAAAGCCCAGGTCTTTCATATTCGATATGAAGCTTCATCTTGTGGACCTCTACCAAGATTGTTCAAAATATAGCACTGGGGCCAAAAATTGACCCTGCCCGGGGCCCACTTGTTATACATTGGATCAGGTGAGCGAACCAGGGCCCTCTGGGCCCTCTTGTTTTTCTTATTTCTGCTCCGAAACATAGGTTGTGGGTACTCGTTAGAACCGCCTCAATGAGGCGGTTCTAACGAGCACCCACGACCTATGTTTGCAGTATTAATAAGAAACATATCACTGATTTTCATCAGAAAAGTAGCCATTTTGGAGATATGAAAATTGCACTATGTCGCACGGGTGTGTTTTTCAAATTATCAGCATGGTGAGGGTAAAATAATAATCATCTTAGTATTTTTGAGCATAAGATATTTTGGTGGAATGGGGTCTTAAATTGATATTACTCACTAAATCTTCTCCCGCTGATTCTAGAAGGGCAATTGTCAGTTTCTGGCAAAAGAATGTGCACTGTACTGGTTAACCTCTTACATATAAGCCTGCCCAGGAAAAGTGTAGATAGGTAAACTGTCCGGCTTAAAAATGACCTAAAATAGTGTTGACAGGGGCCGTTAAACTCCAATACAAACAAACAAACTCACTAAATCTTTGCTCCCGCATTAAAAACCTCTCAAAATATAAACAATAAACCACAACCTAACGTTCTCTGCCAGGCTTAGCTCCAGATAAGGGGTGTTACTAAATGCAGATAAGTTTAGGACAATTTCATGTCCCCCGTAGCCATAGTGGAGACATATTGTTTTTGCCCTGTCTGTTTGTTTGTTGGTTTGTACATGGACAGCTTTAACATTGGTCCTAACTTAAAACAGGTTGAGATAGATACTTCATATTTGACATGTAGGTTCCTTGTGACCTTGACCTTTACCTGTGACCTGCTTTAAAGAAAATAATAACATTGGTCATAATTTTTGAACAGTTTGAGATAGAGCCTGCATATTTAGCATGTGGGTTCCTAGTGACAATTTAGGGCTTCCCACTCGTACAAAAAATTTGACCTTGAGGTGTGACCTACTTTAAAGGAAAAATTAACATTGATCATAACTTGTGAATCATTTGATTTTGTTTGTTTGTTTGTATTGGAGTTTAACGGCCCAGTCAAGACTATTTTAGGTCATTTTTGAGCCGGTCAGTTTACCTATCCACACTTTTCCTTGGCAGGCTTATACATAAGCGGTTAACCAATACAGTGCACATTCTTTCACCAGAATCAGCGGAAGTGAGAGAAAGACCTTAGAAAAGATTTCATGATCAATCTCCACGAAAGAATGTTACCGACCCCGGCACATATAGAACCTGCATCCTCCTGATCACCAGTCAGACACGCATCCGACTGAGCTACTGAGGCCGGCATGTGAAGGGTTTGAGATAGAGGCTTCATATTTGGGATATAGGTTCCTCCCACTCATACAACACATTTTAGCCTGTAACCTTGACCTGTGACTTACTTCAAAAAGAAAAGATTCACCTAGGCACATCTTGAATACCCACAACATAGGTTTTTATGGAGAATTGACAAAAAGTATCCGTTAGTTATCACAAATGCTATGCCAGGTATATCCTTGCGTGACCTTAACCCATTGTATACTGGTGGACTCTTCCATTCCATGTTGGACGAATCCATTTGTCATATAAGGGGTGGCAGGCCTATTTTTCTTTTTCTATTCTACTGTGTCTCATCTGGGCCTGCATTATTTGCCAAGGCATCCCTTTAGAGGTTTCCTTGCATGCGTTTAAAAGACCTTGAACATTTACAGCACATGTTGATATGCCTTATTGGTGTCAATGTTTCTACAATTGCTGAAAATTACCTCTGATATAATTCTCATATATTCCTGCGAGACTTCAACCAATGGCAAGTGACTGTATTTGTTGGTTTGAGAGTTTTCAAAAATGTTTCAGAGGGGGGCCCCTAGGGGTCAGAGACTTCACAGTTTTGCTGTAATAATTGTTTTATAAGGGCAGAATGTCACTCATGCTAGAAACCATGCATGCTTTCATGTCAATTTGTTGTCAGGTTGCCCTATATTTTCATGTCATTCAGAAGGTGACTGGGTGAATGGATGTTGTGACAAGTTCAAAATTTTCTTGCATTCACCAAGAGAGAGACCTATATTTGAACAAGTTCAATATATTACCCAATGGTGTGTCTAAATATAAATGTAACTGGAAGAGTAGCAGACAGTGTAGACCCTGATGAGATACCATGCTCTACGGCATGGAATATGTTTATGTATCGATATGGTATATGACCGCACAATCATGAGTACTGGTAAACAGCTTACATAATCTAAGCCGGCCCAGGAAAAGTGGTGCGAGTCAGACTGTCCATGCATATAAACCCTATTGGTTTCATTGGGTGGCAGGGCTTGAGAAGTCATTTCATCTCAATGTTGGGTAAAAGTCCCTCAAAATTGGAAGCAACATCTCCAAAAAGACCAATAGTGTTGACGGGGATGTTAAACCTCAGATCAAACAAAACCTGGTATATGAGAAACATGTCCTAACCCTTGTCCTGCTGAATATTTATATATGCCACACCCACTACCGATTATCAATCAATCAGATTACTTGATGCAAATTATTGCAACAAATTCACAATCTGAATGGCAAACAATGTAGATCCTGATCAGATGGCTTCATCAGAAGCCATCTGATCTGGATCTACCTTGTTTGAAAGATAATGCATATCAGGGACCAACAGGACAAGGGCTAAGTTGCAGTTGGCATATTGGAGGAAATTTTTGTACCTGACTGAAGGGCTGTCTTGTTCTTATATGTATAGAGGTATAAGCAAGGCTAGATCGGCAAGGCACCGTTCAGGCAAGCTTTGCAGTCCTGCGACAGCTCTTATTGTGGTATTCAGTGGTCTTGGGGTTTCCCATTGAATAGGAGTTACTAACAATAGAAGGAGAGATTATAAGATTTAGCAATGGATGGAGCTCAACAATAGGACTTCATGGCAACTTCTTCCTCTAAGCCTTATCTTAATTCTCTTCCTCGCCTCTTCATTTTTATGCCCCCGCCATTCGCAGAATGGTGGGAGGGCATATAGCGTTGCCCCTGTCCGTCCGTCGGTTCATTCGTCCGTCTGTCCGAAACTTAAACGCAGTCAATAACTTACTTATTTCTGGATGGATTTTGGAATTTATTTGCAGAAATGTTAACCATCATGAGATGATGTGTCACGTGCAAAATTCAGGTCCGTACCTCCAAGGTCATACTTTGAGGTCAAATATCAAAAAAGGGTCTGAAACTTAAACGCAGTCAATAACTTTCTTATTTCTGGATGGATTTTGAAATTACTTTGTAGAAATGTTAACCATCATGATACGATGTGTCACTTGCAAAACCGAGGTCCTTACCTCCAAGGTCAAGGTCATACTTCGAGGTCGAAGGTCAAAAAAAGGTCTGAAACTTAAACGCAGTCAATAGCTTTGTTATTTCTGGATGGATTTTTAAATTACATTGTAGAAATGTTAACCATCATGAGGCAATGTGTCACATGAAAAACCCAGGTCCGTACCTCCAAGGTCAAGGTCTTACTTAGAGGTCAAAGATTAAAAAAAGGGTCCTAAACTTAAATGCAGACAATGACTTTTATATTTCTCAATGGATTTTGAAATTACTTGGCAGAAATGTTGGCCATCATGAGACAGTCTGCCTCACACAAAACCAAGGTCCTTACCTCCAAGGTCAAGGTCATACTTAGAGGTCAAATGTGAAAAAAGGGTCCAAAACTTAAACACCGTCAATAACTTTCTATGGATTAATAGGAACATAGACATATTTTCAGGCGGGGGCATCCATGTCCTATGGACGCATTTCTAGTCTTCATCTCTTTCACTTCAGTTGTTTATTTTCAAACTATTGAATCAGATTAAATATTATTTTTTTCCTTTTATCCTTTAACCTGTATCCTGCTGAATTTGTTTGTTTGTTTGTATTGGAGTTTAATGGCCAAGTCAACACTATTTTAGGTCATTTTTGAGCCGGTCAGTTTACTATCCACACTTTTCCTGGGCAGGCTTATACGTAAGCGGTTAACCAGTACAGTGCATTCTTTCGCCAGAAACTGACAACTGCCCTTCTTGAATCAGCGGAAGGGAGACAATGACTGTAGAAAAGATTTCATGATCAATCTCCACGAAAGAATGTTGCCTACCCTGGCACTCCTGATCACCAGTCAGATACGCATCCGACTGAGCTACCGAGGCTGGCATGTATCCTGCTGAATAAATATATTTAACCACAGCCATTTCTGAATATCAAGCTATCAAATTAATTGAGTGAGTGAGTTTTACATCCCACCAACAGCTAAGGTCATATGGAGACGGGACCTTGGTTTAAAGACTTATCCGAAAGTCTTGAGAAGCCCTGGATCGATCCTGCGCTCCCTGGTTTACAGGGCGAGAACTCAGTTAAACCACTACACCACGGAGGCTTCTATCAAATTAATTGATACAATGCATTTGTTCAACTCACAATCTGCATGACAAACAGTGAAGATCCTGATCAGATGGCTTTTGTTCTAGATGTACTCAGAGTGTCTGCAAAGGAATTTTGGAGCAAACAGCAATTTTTATTTTCAGGATTATTTTTCAGACAAAATAAGGCTTGACATTTAATTTATTAACCCTTTCTGTACCAAATGGAATCTTCCTCCTTATATATAGCAGGAGTCCATTTCAAAATTTAGGGGTGTCAGGTTGTGTTTTCTTCAAAATTGATTTGGAAAATGACTGAACTTTTAGCAAACAGTGGAGGCCCTGATCAGACGCCGCAGAAGACGCCGCGTTCTTTGGCGTCTGATCTGGGCCTGCACTGTTTGCCAGGGAACCTGTTTTGGGGTTTCTGGTACTAAATGGGTTAATGTGAATCTGCTCAGCAGACTATTCACATATAATGTTAAACCTTATCATCACATGAAATGAACATCCCACTAAACCCCACTTTATATAGAGAAAATTCAGGTTTACGTGGGGGAATACATAATTTTTCTTTTTTTCTGCTCCAAGACCTAGGTTGTGGGTACTGGTTAGAACCACCTCAATGATGCGGTTCTAACGAGCATCCACAACCTATGTTTGCAGTATTATATAAATAAGAAAAATATCACTGATTTTCATCAATAAAGTTACCGTTTTGAAGATGTGAAAAAATGCTCCATGTCGCACAGGTGTGTTATCGTAATGTTTTATGCAAAATTTACAAAAAAAGAGTAAAATTGGTAGTGGCGTGTGAGCATAAGGGTTAATACATTGTTGCATTTTCATAATGCTGGGGCCAGTTGTTCAAAACTAACGACATCGTTAGTTAACGAATCGTTAAAACTTTGATTATTAAATATGGCAAAATATGCTAAAATTTTTGCTGAAAAAAATGTGAGTAGCTTTTGCATATGCAAAAGCTGCTCACATTTTGTCAGCAAAAATAACAAAATTTTAGATAACAGTTAACAATATGACCAGTAACGAGCTCATTAAGCTAATGAGGCTTTGAACAATTGGGCCCTTGTTTTCTTCTTTTCTCTTCATCTCCAAAATTACTGGAATCATGATAAATGATCCTGCAAGGAGTCCAAAAGCATATACATCACTAGAATGGGAGAAAACATTTTGATGACCTACAGGTTAATTTCTAGGGTATAGGCCACAATTGTCCACAATCTGTCAATTTGTTGGCCAAAAATGGCTTGTCTGCATGAACTTGGTATAATACATGTAAATCATTAAAACCAAAGATTTTGTTAGATTTTGGGGACCTTGACCTTATTTGCAAGGGCACAGGCCCCGAAAACAGTCCAGTTTGGCTTGTCTGCACCCTACTTCTTGAAGGAATGGATGAAATTTGGTCAAACTTTGTACAATATATCTTTGCAATCTACGAAAGATTCCATTAAGTTTTGGTGACTTCGACCTTATTTTCAAAGACACAATCCCCAAAAAACTGTCTATTTTGGCTTGTCTGTACCCTGTCTCATGAACGAATTGACAAAATTTGCTCAAACCTGGAATGATATATCATTACAACCTACCGAAGATCTGGTTAGATTTTTGTGACCTTGACCTTCTTTTCAAGGGCACAGACGTCCAAAAACTATCAGTTTTGGCTTGTCTGCACCCTATCTCATGAAAGAATAATTGAAATTTGTCAACTTGGTACAATATATATATTATTGCAACCTGCCAAAGGTTTGAATACATTTCGGTGACCTTGACCTTTTCAAGAGCACAGGCTTCCAAAAACTGTCCATTTCAGCCTGTCTCAACCCTGTCTCATGAACAAATTGTTGAAATTTTGTCAAACTTGCTACAATATTGTATTGTATTGCAACCTACCAAAGATTTGAATAGATTTTGGTGACCTTCATCTTATTTTTAAGGTCACAAGCTCCTGAAAATTTTCAATTTTGGGCAAATAATGACTTGCCTGCACCCTGTCTCATTTAGGAATTGATGACTGTTGGTCAAACTTGGTACAATATAGATTTTGGTGATCTTTACAGGCGCCGGAAAACTGTCAATTTATGGCCAGAAATGGCTTGTATGCATGTTAGATTTTGGTGATCAAGACCTACTTTTCAAAGTCAAATGGTTGCTTAATGGGTATTTATTGTGGGTGACATTTTTTTTCTCTGAAATACTTTCTAGTTTCTATATAACCCATTGTATGCAGGAAACCCCTAAAGCGGGTACCTTGGCAAACAGTGCAGGCCCAGATCAGACGCCGCAGAATGTGGCTTCTGATCAGGGCCAGTGCACTATTTGCAAAAAGAACTTTCTGTCAAAAATAGAATAAAAACTTGCAAATAGGCCTGACGACCCTTATAATTATGACAAATGGACTTGTCCAACATATAGCAATGAAAGAGTCCACTACCATACAATGGGTTAAAGTGGGGGTTACAATGATGATAACATGGTGGGGTTGACAATAGATCTTTGTTTGCAGAAACCTGCTGTCTCCTGGTAGTAACCCCTTTATGTACCAAATGGAATCTTCCTCCTTATATATACCAAGAGTCCATTTCAAATTTAAGGGGTATCAAGTTGTGTTTTCTTCAAAATTTATTTGGAAAATGGCTTAACTTTTCGCAAACAGTGTATAGGCCCTGATCAGTCACCATGTTCTGCTGCATCTGATCTGGGACTGCACTGGTTGCCAAATACCTGTTTTGTGGTTTCCAGTATAAAATGGGTAAAATTATATGATGAGTAGGGCTCCTGTAGTCAATGCAGTTTCAGATCATTCTGCACATCCACACATTTTGATCAGATCCTTCCCTGATCTCTTGTACCTTTCTTGTAGGCTGTCCATCATGTGAACAAGCCCATGAAATGAACACCCCACCCCTAAACCCTAGTTTATATAGAGAAATGGGGTATACAGTATTTTCTTATTTCTGCTCCTTTAGAAGCCTCTGTGGTGTATGCTACTAGCCTTGTAAACCAGGGATCTATCCTGCGATCCCGGGCTTCTCTAGACTTTCGGATGAGTCTTTAAACCTAGGTCCCGTCTCCATATGACCTTAGCTATTGGTGAGACATAAAACTCAAACATTCACTCACTTATTTCTGCTCCAAGACATTGGTTGTGGGTGCTCGTAAGAACCACGTCAATGAGGTGGCCGCAATCTATGTTTGTAGTTTAATCATGAATTTTCATTTTTGGAGATGTGAAAAAATGCACTATGTCACACGGGTTTATCGTAATGCCAAAGAGAAATAAACTGCAAGTTTTGCTTTAGTGGATGGTGTTGCAGAATGACCCAACTTTGCTGTGGCCAGTTGTTAAAAACTATTATAAGTTTACATGTCATTAAATCTGATTTAATTTGGCAAGTGTTGAAAAAATGAGAGCAGATTTTTCAAGAGAAGAGTTAACATTCTGAGCTTGTTCAGCTAAATGGTGCTTAATTTGAACAACTGGGTCCAGCTGGTGTCACCAGTGTCTTATTGTAGGTTTTAATTTGCACCAGCTAGACTGTTGTTTAACCCATTGTATACTAGTGGACTCTTCCATTGCTGTATGTTGGACATGTCATTTTGTCATATAAGGGGTGTCAGGCTTATTTTTTTTCTTTTTTTTTTGTATTTTTGACGGAAAATTCTGTTAGCAAATAGTGCAGGCCCAGATCAGATGCTGCGTTCTGCAGCATCTGATCTGGGCCTGCACTGTTTGCCAAGGTACCCCTTAGGCATTTCCCGTACACAATGGGTTAAAATGTTTTTTTGTTGTTTTTTTTTGCATTATACGACTAACCATATGCCATCTCATTTTCTTCACAGCGAAACATGATATTACATAACACTCCAGACAACAATATGAAATCTTATCCCTGCATTTTTTTGTAACATGCATTGGTTTTTTTATTTTTTCATAAAGTACAGGTAGTATTTGCATAAATTTGCTTTAACCCTTATCTTGCTGAATATTCATTTAAGCCACTCCCATTTCTGTCTATCAACCAATCAAATTACTTGATGTAATTTATTGCTACAAATTCATAAACTGAATGCCAAACAGTGTAGATCCTGATCAGATGTCTTCTTCAGAAGCCATCTGATCTGGATCCACACTGTTTCCAAAGATAGGGGTTGTCGTGAACAGCAAGATAAGGGTTAAAACAGTCTCTGATATAAGGAAAAAAATCAGTAAACATATTACATGTATGTTCTTTATCCTTGCTAGCCAGTTGAGTTACTTCCCCTACTAAATCTTGTAAATTCCTCAATAAAACATATATCTGCACTTTAAAAAATGGATATTTATGACAATGATCGCTTAATGCAGCATGAACAAAATGCATTTGTGCACTAGAAAACCTGTTAGACCCAGGCTAGCATGGACATCCACCCGGTTGTTTAGCTCTCTCGGGATATAGCCCTGGGCACATGTGATCAGCAAAGACTCTGAGCAGTTTTGCAGTCTGATCTGAGTCTTCGCTGATTGCAAAGTCTTATGGAAGTTTTGTTCATGTGCTCAATCATTTATCTGCATTCTTTGCAACCTCTCAACCGTAAACAAACTAGAATTACATTTTATATTATTTTGGTGCACTGTTTTGCATCAGTCCTTCATATCGCTTATGATCATATTATATTTCATTGTTGGCGAAAAAAAAAATATAAAATTGAAATTTGGGCTGTAAATTCGAAATGTGTCTGGATTTCAATTTCCAATTCAATTTGTATGTCCGTAAATGGGTGATACTATTTTTAGATGAAAGAAAAATGCACATTTTTAATGACATGAGCGGCAGGCCAGGTTTTAAATTGATGTGCATTTGTTACGTAAGATGAAAAAAAAATACACAAAAAAACTGAAAACAAAGTGACACACTCCTTTTTTCGGTATATCATGGAATTAAAAACACGGAATAATTGAACACTTCATATATGAACAGTGAAAATCTGGCTGAATATATTTTTATAATTAAACTCTGAAAAGTTTGTGTGTGCGCATGTTTAGAATGAAGTTGTGTAAACTGTTTAACATGCGCACACGACCATAAGAAATGCACAAGGAATTGACAACACAACCAAAATGGCCGTCAGATTTGCTTGCTGCAAATCCGTGGGTTGTTTACATGGTTTCTCAAGGTAGGTTATTGTGCAGTATATAGTAATAGACAGGAAGCACCCGATATCAGATAATAACCTTTACAGCGGCTCAGTTTCACTGAGACATTGCATTATATGCACTTACCGTGTATGCATAATGGCACAGTTAATGGTACAAGTTGAGTACAGTAATGATCCTAAGTATTGGGACAGATAGGCTTTAGCAAACAGTGCAGACCCAGATCAGACTGCTCCCTAAGGAGCAGTCTGATCAGGGTCTACACTGTTTGCCATTTGATATGCACCTTTTGGATTCCTTGCAGGATCATGTAAAAATTGGTTGAAATTTTAGGAGAATTACAGCAAGTTTCTCAAGGTGTCTGAATTTTTCAGATTTTTACATTAATATATGTATGGTTACCAGTTGCTTACCAAAGAGTGATTTGAATTTTCAAGGAGGAGAAATATTGCTTCAAAATAATTTTACAGTAAAATTCCTACAATAAGACCACCTTTGGGACTGTTCAAGTGGTCTTTAAGACCATTTTTGAACATTCAAAGACCACTTTCAACACTCCCAAAGGTGGTGTCTTTCTAGAAGATACTGACTGCATAACCCATTTATTACCGGAAACCCCAAAACGGGTACCCTGGCAAACAGTGCCGGCCCATATCAGATGCCACAGAACGTGGCGTCTGATCAGGGCCTACACTGTTTGCAGAATTTTCAGCCAATTTCCAAATAGTTTTTGAAGAAAAAACAACCTCACACCCCTAAATATTGAAATGGACACCTGCTATATATAAGAAGGAAGATTCCATTTGGTACAAAAAAAGGGTTAAACACACCAAAGAAATAACCAAAATCTTTCAAAATTTGCTTTTTAAAGGACAATTATTAGCATTAATTTCAAGCCCCCGCCCATAGGGGCTTGAAGAAATATATGGGCTGCATGATGCTTCCATGCAGAGCTGAATCCGGCCCGCACACTAGTACTGGTAAACTGCTTAGAGGATCTAAGCCTGTCCAGGAACCACGGTGCAAGGCGGACCGTCCACGCTAATAAACCCTATTGGTTCCATTGGGCGATAGGGCTTGAGATGTCATTTCATCTCAATGTCGGGTAAAAGTCCCACAAAATTTGAAGTAACGTCTCCAAAATGACCTTTACAGTGTTGACGGGGACGTTAAACCTCAAATCAAACAAAAGCATTAATTTCAGGTCGTCTTAACCCTTGACCTGCTGAATATTTATATATGCCACACCCATCACTGCTTATCAACCAATCAGATTTCTTGCTACAAATCATTGCAACAAATTCATAAACTGAATGACAAACAATGAAGATCCTGATCAGATGGCTTCTTCAGAAGCCATCTGATCTGGATCTACATTGTTTGAAAGATAAGACATATCCGGGCTCAGCAGGACAAGGGTTAATAGCAGAATTTTCACTGTATATCTGGAGAAAAATTGCTCTGGGTGACTTATTCTAAGTAAATTCTTTCTTTTAAGGGTAGACACCTTTTTCTATGGTTTTGTTCTTGTTTGATTTTGAGCATAATGGCCCAGTTAATACTATTTACCACGGTAGGTCATATCAACATCGTCAGTTTAACTAACCACATAGCCGGCCTCGGTAGCTCAGTCAATTGCGCATCTGACTGGTGATCAGTAGGACCTGCCTGGGTCGGCATCATTCTTTCGTGGCGATTGATCATGAAATCTTTTCTACCTGCCTGGGTCGGCATCATTCTTTCGTGGCGATTGATCATGAAATCTTTTCTACGGTCATTCTCTCCCTTCCAGGGCAGTTGTCAGTTTCTGAGCACTGTACTGGTTAACCGCTTACATATAACCCTGCCCAGGAAAAGTGTGGATAAGTAAACTGCTGGCTCAAATATGACCTATAATAGTGTTGACTGGGCAGTTAAACTCCAATAAACAAACAAACAAATTAACTAACCACACATTATAATTTTAAACCAGTACAATGTGTAATTTTTTGCCAGAAACTGCCCTTCTGAAAGTAGCGGAAGGGAGAGCTAGAATGATGGTAGAAAAGATTTCATGATCTATCTCCCTGAAAGAATGTTGCTGACCCGGCAGGTATTGAACCTGCGACTTTCTGATCACCAGTTAGACCAACATCCGACTGAGCTGTCAGGTCTCATCATCTGAGACATTTCCCTATGCTATTAGGAACATGCAGCCACAGCCTTTAAGCAGTCAGTTTTGGAGTTGTCCCTGCATGACTGCATGCTTAATTCTGGTATGTGAACAGAATCTAAAGCATCTTTCTTAATGGGTCTCCATATATAGCCTAATGGGTAAGAGCCCTGACACTTAATCATTAGTTTTCTGTACCTCTGTGGTTCGAGCCTTGCTTGAATCACAAGTGAGATGCTAAATTCTACAAAGAAAGGTCAGGTATTTCTTCTTTGGGTGCTCCACTTCAGTTATCTCCCATCTCTGATTAACCCTTATCTTGCTGTTCACGACAACCCCTGTCTTTGCAAACAGTGTAGATCCAGATCAGATGGCTTCTGAAGAAGCCATCTGATCAGGATCTGCACTGTTTGACATTCAGTTTTTGAATATGTGGGAATAAATTACTTAAAATAATCTGATTGGATCAAAGTCAGAAATGGGTGTGGCTTAATTGAATATTCAGCAAGAGAAGGGTTAATGATCTGCACAAAGTAAGAGGAGTAACCTTGAAAGGGCCATTTTGTTTGTTTGTGTTGAGGTTTTACATCCCCGTCAACACTATATGAGCCCTCCAAGCGAATTTGTGTCTTTGAGCATTCCGTCATGACAAATTTTAACTGTGCATGCCCAGCCATTCAGAGGGGCCAGGGATATGGCTTTCTGTCTGAAGGTTCCTCTTGATTCACTGCTTGTATGAGCGAGCAGGGAAGGTTCTGGCGAGACTGCGCGGATGTGCAGGCTCGCCTGAACCTTCGCTGCTTGCATAGGCGATAAGTACCAAAATCGCTTGACGGGGTCCGTATGTCATTTCAGACATATTGTTTCCGATTTTGTGGAACTTTTACCCAACATTGAGATGTAATGACATTTTAAGCCCTACCGCCCAAAGAACCTGACATTTTAAGCCCTACCGCCCAAAGAACCGCTAGGGTAGTAGGGTTTAACCCATTTTGTACCAGAAACCCCAAAACGAGTTCCCTGGCGAACAGTGAAGGCCCAGATCAGACGCCGCAGAACGTGGCGTCTGATCAGGCCTACACTATTTGCAAAAAAAAAATCAGATATTTTCCGAATAATTAATAAAATTTTCAGAACCTGTCACCCCTTTATTTTGAAATGAGCTCCTGCTATATATAAGGTGGAAGATTCCATTTGGTACAAAAAGGGTTAAGGAGCGACAGTCACACCGCTTTTCAGGCATATACTTTAAGAATCTTACATGGGTGTGAGGGGTGGATGGAAAAATCCGTCCCGAGGGTCAATGTCCGGCATCACGAGGCTTGCCGAGTGATGCCGGACAATGATCCCGAGGGACAGAGTTTTCTATCCACCCCTCACACCCATATAGGATTCTTTTTCTTGCATACCTTCCATTTCTATTGTGAATTTTAAATGCTGCTGTCACTTCGGTTACCGACGTCCGCCATTTTGTGATGACATGAAAGGAATGTTTAGTGATGTCACGCATGACAACACCGCGCATGAGGTTGTAATCAACCAGTGCATTTATCAAACATGCGATTATATTCGATTTGGGGTCGGAACACCAGGGTCAGAACATAAATTTCTATCTCAGGGTAAAATCGCGGATTTCCTTGTCTGGTGTGCAAGAAATTCTAAGCCGTTTACCATTACTCGAGTTTGGTTGGTTACAGCTGTGCACAGAAGCACCATGCAGTCCAATCTATTTTCCGAAACCCCGATGGGTGGGGTACTTGAAAGAGCTGTAAAACCAAAAAACAAAGCAAACAATTTAAAAAAGGGCCTTAACCCTTATCTTGCTGAATAGTCATTTATGCCACACCCATTTCTGTCTATCAACCAATCTAATTACTTGATGTAATTTATTGCTACAAATTCATAAACTAAATACCAGTGTAGATCCTGATCAGATGGCTTCTTCAGAAGCCATCTGATCTGGATCTACACTGTTTGCAAAGATAGGGATTGTTGTGAACAGCATGATAAGGGTTAAAACCAAAAACAAAGCAAAAACAAAAAAAACATAACTTTTTTTTCTGCCATTGTATACCCTTTTGTAAACGCTATGGCTTGACATTATACTGATCCTAAGTATTTGGGACAGATAGGCCTAAGCAAACAGTGTAGACCCTGATCAGATGGCTCCTTCTGTTCGCCATTCCATCTGCAACTTTTGGACTCCTTGCTGGATCTCGGCACAAATTTGTTAAAACTTTAGGACAATTAAAGCAAGTCCTTAAGGTGTCCATATTTTTAAGATTTTTACGATATGTACATGCGTTAACGTAGCTGCAGTTAAGGGGGAATAACAAGGACAAATAGGGGATATAATCTTTCATATTTCTTGTTAGAAACATATGTTGTGGGAACTTGTTAGAATCGCCTCATTGAGGCGATTCTAACAAGTACTCACAACATTATGTTTAAATGGAGAAATAAGAAGAATTAACACTTTATGTTTATATTCCCGCCACCCTGCCTTCTCTGCTACAATGCATTTCAACATTTTGAAGGCCTTTTGATAGACAGCCTAATTATCTATGTTTCTATTTAATTACCCTGCCTGCTAATTAGAAAATCACCTGTGTGAAGTTGCATTTCATTGTGAAGTGAAATAATCCTAAGTATTGGGACAGTAGACCTAGAGCAAACAGTGCAGACCCAGATCAGACTGCTCCTGAAGGAGCAGTCTGATCAGGGTCTACACTGTTTGCCATTCTGTCTGCACTTTTTGGACTCATTGCTGGGTCATTATTACTTGATATAATGTATTTGTTCAGTTCATAAATTGCAGTGTAGATCCTGATCAGATGGCTTCTTTAGAATCTTTGCAAACAGTGTGGATCCAGCCAATCAGAGATGAACTGGAGCCACACTGTTTGCAAAGGTAGGGGTTGTCGTGAATAGCAGGATAAGGGTTAACACATTGCATGCGGGAAACCCCAAAAGGGGTACTTTCATCATCAACAGATTTTTTATTAACGTTCAGGTACAGGGGCAACATCCACATAAGTGGGCCCCCTTCCAGGCAGCTGGCTTGCTGCACGCATGGCAGATCTTACACCAGATCTCCAGGCTTGTCTATCATGAGGATCGATAGTAGAGAGCTTCCATTCTCTGCAATCTCTTTCTGTCAGCTGCTTCCAGGTCATCTTGGGCCTTCCAGGCCCCCGCTTTCCACCTACCTGTATGTCACAGGCAGTCTTGACTGCACCGTTAGAGCGTTTCACATGTCCATACCAGCAGAGCCTTCTGCCTTGCAGGATGAGGTCCAGGTCCTCAATGCCAAGACGCTCAAGTAACTCACTGGACCTGATGGTAATAGTGTCCTGTGGCTTGACATTGCAGATCTGTCTGATCATTGCCCTGTCATTTCGCTGTAGACGTTGGAGGTTTGGCTTTGTCAATGGCCATGTCTCACTGGCATGGAGCATCGCGTTCCGTACACAAGAACTATACACACGGCCAAGTGTCTTGAACGAAAGGTGGCAGGAAGAGAGAACTGGTAGCAACTCCTTGAATTTCTTCCAGGCTGTTTTCACGCGTGATGTGGTTGAAAGGTCGCAACCACCCGCTGCTGAGAGCATATCACCTAGGTAGCAAAAGGAAGCTACAACCTCCAGCTTGTCGGATCCGACTTGGACTTCCCTCTGTGGTCTGCCATCTAAGGGTTCTTTTGGCAAACAGCATAGACCCAGATCAGATGCTGCAGAATCTCATCAGGGTCTGCACTGTTTGCTTACAGGATTTTCTGTCGAAATTGGAATAAAAATGAAAAATTAGACTGGACACCCCTTTATGACAAATGGGCTTGTCCAACATTTATCAATGGAAGAATTTACTAGTATACAGTGGGTTAATTTTGGGTTAGTAAAACGTGACAACTTAAGCTGGCCTTGGTAGCTCAGTCGGATGCGTGCCTGACTGGTGATCAGCAGGACACGGGTTCGATACCTGCCGGGGTCGGCAACATTCTTTCATGGAGATTGATCATCAAATCTTTTCTACTGTCATTCTCTCCCTTCCGCTGATTCAAGAAGGGCAGTTGTCAGTTTCTGGAAAAAGAATGTGCACTGAACTGGTTAACCACTTACGTATAAGCCTGCCCAGGAAAAGTGTGAATAGGTAAACTGACCGGCTCAGAAATGGACAAAATAGTGTTGACTGGGCCGTTAAACTCCAATACAAAGGCCCCCGCCCATCGGGGCTTAAAGAAATATATGGGCTGCATGATGCTTCCACCCAGAGCTGAATCTGACCCACACACAAGTACTGGTAAACGGCTTAGAGGATCTAAAGCGGTGTGAGTGTCGGACCGTCCATGCTTATAAACCCTATTGGCTTCATTGGGCGACAGGGCTTGAGATGTCATTTCAGCTCAATGTCGGGTAAAAGTCCCACAAAATTGGAAGCAACGTCTCCAAAATGACCTTTACAGTTTTGACAGGGAGGTTAAACCTCAAATCAAACCAAATCAATCAAAAACAAACAAACGTAACAACTTGACTCAACAATCTAGAGAGACAAATCTAAACTTGAGCACTTTAGAGTAATTGTGCATGTATGCATGTAAATATGATAATTGATGAGCTTCATAATTATGGTGGCATGGTGAAGATATGATAAATTTATCCATGTTTTGTGATCATCTTGACAATCTTCTGATAATCATTCCAGAGCAAATTTGATTATTATGAGCCGGGGCACGATAAAACCTCATTACCTTAACCCTTGTCCTGCTGAATATGCATATATGCCACACCCACTACCGATTATCAACCAATTAGATTACTTGATGCATTTATTACAACAAATTCACAACCTGAATGACAAACAATGTAGATCCTGATCAGATGGCTTCTTCAGAAGCCATCTGATCTGGATCTACATTGTTTCAAAGAAAAGGCATATCCTGGCTCAGCAGAACAAGGGTTAACATACCTGATGAAAATACAGTAATATTCCTATATTAAGACCACCTTTGGGACTGTTCAAAAGTGGTCTTAAAGACCACTTTTGGACAGTCCCAAAGGTGGTCCCTGACCAGAGGTCATTGTAGGCAGAAAATACAAAGAAAATTTAAGTGTACCCTTCAAAATAAGCTTTTTCATCGGAGTCTAACTGTTGGTTTTCTTTTGCTCCAGCATTTCAGTGGTTTCTTGCTGTCGAGTCCTCACCGTTGTCTCACCTCTGTGGTTCTTTGATTTCTGTGTTCACGGAGATGTTGCACTGATGAGTTAGGAGGCCTTCATGCGGACTGAACAAATTATTTGTCTAATTCGCGACGGAAGTAAGGGCGAGGATTGTGGCCACGTAAAATCGATTTAAGCCCCCCAGTGGAAATCTTCCACTGACCGTTCCAAGGCGGCTCTTCCGTGGCGATTTATTTATGTTATTGTTTGTTACTTACTGTGTGTATCACTTGTGTCTTTTAATTTTGGATGGCCATATGGCCATTTTGTGGGAAAGTAACTGTCCATATGGCCTTCCTTTGTTTAGGTTTCCATTATGGTCTGGTCGCTTAATGTTTGTATTTCTTTCCCTTTGGTGTCTTTTATGGATGGAGTAAGTTAATTGTATCAATTCCTGATCTTTGTTTTACTTCTACTTTTTATAGCAGAATTAGCAGGGCGTCAAGTTACCTATATTTACCTATATTTTCCTATATTTCAGGCCATTACCTATAATAACCTATAAAATCCTATATTTTACCAAAATACCTATAAATACCTATAATTTGGAATTTTGGGTAAGCAAGGATACAAAGTTTCTAAAAAAATCTCTGACAGTAGATGTTTTCTATAATATTTGAGCTTAATAAGCTGTTTCTTTTTAGGAATTTGTATTCCTTTTTGGTGTAGTGACCCAGTCCAGCCCAGCTTTTGGAAAGCTTTAGCTGGTGGAAATTCTGCTATTTCTCTTAAATTTGAAATGTTCCATTTTGATATTGTTTTTTTCTATTGTTTCTTTATGAATATTAAACAAGTTTTGCCGTTTTTTAGCAGGCGAGCTATTGCGATCTGTCACCGTCCGCGGTCCTTTAAATGACATCGCCTAAAACCCCTGAATAGATTTTGACCAAACTTGACATAAATCATATTTGGGTGGTCTTCTCTCAAAGTTGTTCAACAAATTTCAGTCCATGCTGAATACTCACAGGCCCGTTTGAAATTAAGTTACAGTATTTCTGCAGAAATATTGTCTGTGACAGGATTCTGACATGAAACCTGTATGATAAATTTTCAAAAAGAATTTCCACAAAGAATTTTCACTTAAATTTTGTCTTCGAGATGGAATTCAGGTGGGAATCAGTGTGGAAAAGCTTGTGAAATATTTAAATTAGCAGGAAAATTGATGCAGGAATCCTGTAGAAAAAACAAGCCAGGATTCCTGTATAAATTACTGACAGGATTCCTTCATGGTTCCTGCAGGATTCCTGAATGAATTATTGACAGGATTTCTGCCTGAGCTAGTGACAGTATTACTGTCTGTATATTCCTGCAGGATGCCTGCTAATTTAAATATTTGGTCCAGTTTCATTAACATAACACAGTCATCTTAAGATACACTGTAAAAATTTTGAGATTTTATCTATACACAATAAGGAAGGAATATACTTGTGATGGAAAAGAACAAAAACCTTGCATGCTACTTACATGTAACTCTTGAATTTGAATCCTTGGATTTCCAAAGATTCATGGTGATCTAATAACTTCAGTCTGCAAACACATACATAAATATGTGGGTCGGGTGCAATCTTTGCAGTTTGCAAACATAAAACTTTTGACACCCCACTAGTTAAGTATTTAAAACACTGTTAATCTGAAATACTAAAAGTAACTGACAGTGTCTTCCAAAATATCGTTGTAAATCCTTAGAACAGCTTTATACATGTAAAGTTGTAAAGCAACACACAAGCAACACATCATCCCTGACTGCTCCCGCCAAAATATTATGTTTCAGGAAGTGATTATGCTCTGTTTTCATGCCAGACTTTTAAACAGAAATTTGGTTAACATTTTCATGCAGAATTTCTGTTAAGGTCTGGCCATTTATTTGCCTTGTGGAATCTGTAACCAAATTCCATGGACAGGAAAAAAAAGTTCCACCATGATTCCTGTTACTGTCAACAAAGACTCCATGTGGAATCATGTCTGAATTTTTTCGAGTGGTTGCCAAGGCAAACAAATAGGGGAAAATAAGAAAAAAACTTTAAAAATCTTCTTGTTTGAAACAAGAATGCCCAGGTCTTTTATATTTGGTATGAAGCTTCATCTAGTGGGTCTCTACCAAGATTGTTCAAATTATAGCCCTAGGGCCAAAACTGGCACTGCCCCAGGGCCCACTGCTTTTATGTAGGCTTATATAGGGAAAACCTGAAACCAGAAGGCTCAGGTCTTTGATATTTGATATGATGCTTTGTATAGTGGACCTTGATTGTGCAAATTATAGCCCTGGGGCCAAAAATGGGCCCTCCACGGGGCCTACTTCTTACACTATGGATCATGTGAGCAATCTAGGGCCATCAAAGCCCTCTTGTTTAATGGGAAGAATGTCTCATTTTTGATTCTGCCTGAATTGTCAGATAGACAACAGTTGGATTTTGTTACCTCTTGTTCCAAGAAATAGATACGGTGGTTATCAAATGATATTTAAGTAGATCACTCAGTTCTGTATTAAACATACATTGAGGGCATTCATTAGAATCATCTACTAAGGACTGATTTTTATGGAGATTTATTAAAGATTTCCTTAATTATAACCAGCTGACCACCTTATCTATTTCTATATGTTGTATTATTAATAAAAGAGAAGAGCTGGTTTGTTTTTCTTCAGTGTAGGCAACCTATAATATCCTATATTTCTGGTCACTAGATACCTATATTTCTGGACCTAACCTATATTTTTGACTCCAAATATCACTTGACGCCCTGAATTAGTCATAATTTTAGGTGGTCTTAATTGCAGAATTTCACTGTATTTTTCTTATTTGTACTCCAAACATGGGTTGTGGGTGCTCGTTAGAACCAAATCGTTGTAAGTGCCTCATTGAGGCGGTTCTGATGAGTACCCACAACCTACATCATAGAGCAGAAGATGGTAAAATAATGTATACCCCCTTAAACCCAGTTTTCTCTTGGAGTTAAGAGGGGCATTCATTACACGGACTTGTTCACATGATGCTGGGTGCTAATTAGAACTGCCTCAGTTAGGCAGTCCTAAGGAGTACCTATAGTCTATGTTTCTGAGCAGAATTAAGGAAAATGATGGATATCCCAGCAAACCCCACTTTTCTTTGTACAAAGTGGGCTCATGCATGTGTTATGGTAGTGACCATAGTGCGAGTTTTCGAGTTTTGCATCACACCACCAACTAAGGTCATACAGAGATGGGACCTCAGTTTAAAGACTCATCCAGAAATCTGGCGAAGCCTGGAATAGAACCCATGACCCCTGGTTTATGAGGCAGTGACCATGGTATAGACGGTCACAATGTTTTAGCACTACTTTTTTCACGTATCATTGAGCATGCACCAGGTTTTTTCCCCTATATATTTCCTTCGTTACGTTTGTTACTTTATGTTGGGAGAAAATGTGCCCCAGATTTTTGGCTCGTTACGGTCCAAATGAGGTGCAGAGTGTTTTTTCCCAATATAATCTCTTTGTTACGTTTGTTACGCATAACGAAGCGCGCCCCTGGCAAATTTTACGTACTTTTTATACATTATATGATTACTTCCCCTGCAAATATCATCAAAAGCACATATCATCCATATAAACACACTGTAAATACGGGCTTACATTTTGACTAACACAGAAAATCTATTAATTCATTTTCAATGGGAGATAAATATATTTTAATGTTTATTCATGCATTTTCTGCTTTGGTCATTAGCTTTGCACATTTCTATATGCCCGTTTGAAAAGTGGGACATATTATTTTATACCCCCCGGCATCATTCTGTCCATCCATCTGCCCGTACATACACCAGAAACATAATGGGGTTTATGTTCTTTACAATTCATGCTTAATGAGGTTTATTCCGTAAATTTTCAACCCCACAACACCAAACATGCCTGTTTGTGGGCTACATTATGGGGTTAAAATCAGTGAACCCCACAGTGTACCTCTCGTACTTTGACCAAAGTTAAATGAAAATCCTTCAAGGGGTACAGGAGATATGGAACAGGCATAAAATTCAAACAGCCAAACTCGTGACCTTTAACTTGACCTTGAGTCGGCATGGTTCATTTAATTGTTCTGCACATCAGCTCACTGAGGGGGATATTTCACCAAAGTTAAATAAAAATCGGAGATATGGAATGGACACAAAATTCAAAGTTTCAAACTCTTGACCTTCAAATTTGGCCTTGGCCTCGATCCAGCATGGTTCATTTATGGGTTCTGCACATCCACTTACTGAGGGTTCAGGAGATACGGAGGGGACAAGAAAGTGTTATGGACAGATAGATGGACAGACAGACAGACAGATAGACAGAAGAAGGCCAATCCTATAATCCACGCTTCAGTTCATGACGGGGGATTAATGATTTGAACTTTGCATCATAGGCAAGTTGTGTATAAAGAATGAAAGCTAGTTGTGATTGGACTATATTAAGTGGAAGAGCTGTATGCCATCGTTATAAATTTTGATGCAAATTTGTCATTGCTCTAGTGTCAACATTTATTGTTGGGCTTCTATCTGACTTCATACAAATGTTGGGTATGATAATATCTCAAGTGAGTCCAACTTTCAGGGTCCTATGCTCAATGTGAAGGTCACTGTGGCTATTTTAAGAAAAAAAACTTTGTCATCTCTTTAGCTCCAACATTTTTTACTGCATTGTAATTCAACCTCACACAGTGTTGGGTATGATCTCAAGCAGTTACCACTTTCAGGGTCGTGGGTTTAAGGTCAAGGTCACTGTGGTTATATTTAGAAAAACCTGTCATCACACTAGCACCTTCATTAATATTACTTCATACAAACTGTTGGCTACTACTCGTATGCGCAAGATATCAAAATGATATCTTGTGCAAGATTCTTTAGTAAGTTTGACTTTCAGAGTCCTGGGCTCAAGCTCAAGGTCACTATGGCTATCTTTAAAAACTTAGCATGTATATTTATTAATGGTTTTCATTATTATGTTAGATTTGATAATCTCTCAAGCAAGTTTGACTTTTCAGGGCACCTAGCCTTGAGGTCAACATTACTGTTTTAAAAAAAACATTATCATTACTCCAGCACCTACATTCATCAGTGGAGTTTGATTTTTTTGTCATACAACTACATGTACCAGGTAGACAACTACATGTACCAGGTAGTATTTTTCTGACTTTCATGGTTCTGCACTCAAGGTCAGGGTCACTGTGTCTATGTTTAGAAAAACTTTGTCATCCCTGTAGTGCCTACATTTATCAATGGATTTTAATTTAACTCCAGACAAAGTTTGGGTAAATAAATATCTCTAGCAAGATGGACTTCCGCCAGTTCAGTGCTGGGAAGTAGTCTTGTGCAAGGGGATTTTTTGTATCGCCTGCGATGTCTTGTTAGCTCACCAGAGCCGAAGGGCTCCGGGGGGAGCTTATAGTATTGGCATTGTCCGTCGTCGTCAAATTTTCAAACAACATCTCCTCTGGCCAATTGAAACCAAATTACATGTGGAGCCTCTTATAATTGGAAGGGGGAACGAAAGTTTGTTCGTAAGGACTGGATCACATTACCAATATGGCCACCATGCCCATATATGGTGAAAACCTTTGATAATGAATATATGGCCGATGATCTTGAAACTTGGTATGCAGCATCGGGGACTCTGGCCCTACCAAGTTTGTTCAAATGAGGACTTTTTTTTTTACCTTGACCTGTTTTATTTCAAGTTTTATTTACCATGCCCATATATGGTAAAACCTTTAAAAACCTTCTTCTCAAGAGTCAAAAAGCAGATGATCTTGAAACTTGGTATGCAGCATCGGGTACTTGGGCCCTACCAAGTTTGTTCAAATGATGACCTTTGGTTGACCTTGACCTGTTTTACCTCAAGGTCAAATTTGGTCACTAGACATTTGTATGGAAAAAAGGCAAAATAGTGGATTTTTTTGATTGCATGGTAGCTAGTGGCATCAGAAATGGTATTTGCAATCAGCTTAATTGAAGTTTATCAGTTCCAAAGGTCAAGGTCATTTACCAGCCTTTGTCCAGGACAGCTCAGATTCAGTATTTTTATCTTCTTCTTCACTTAACCTTTAGCCTGCTGTAGGCGAAAATCCCTATCTTTACAAACAGTGTAGATCCAGATCAGATGGCTTCTGAAGAAGCCATCTGATCAGGATCTACACTGTTTGACATTCAGTTTATGAATATGTAGAAATAAACTGCATCAAGTAATCTGATTGGTTCAATATCAGAAATGGGTGTGTCTTAATTGAATATTCAGCAGGTTAAAGGTTAAACTACTTGGCCAATTGAAACCAAATTACACATGGAGCCTCTATGGAATGGGGGAACAAAAGTTTGTTCGTGAGGACTGGGTCACATGACCAATATGGCCACCATGCCCATATATGGTGAAAACCTTTGATAATGAATATATGGCCGATGATCTTGAAACTTGGTATGCAGCATCGGGGACTCTGGCCCTACCAAGTTTGTTAAAATGAGGACTTTTTTTTTACCTTGACCTGTTTTATTTCAAGGTCAAATTTGGTCACTTAGACATTTGTATGGAAAAAAGGCAAAATAGTGGATATTTCTGATTGCCTGGTAGGCTGTGACATCAGAAATCATATTTGCAGTTAACTGAATGGAAGTTTATCAATTCCAAAGGTCAAGGTCATTTACTGACCTATATCCTGGATGCCTCAGATTCAGTTATTTTTTCTTCTTCTTTTCCACTTAAACTGGTGGGTTGATTGAAACCAAATTACTTGTGGAGCCTCTATGGGTAGGGGGAATGAAATTTGTTCGTAAGGACTGTGTCACATGACCAATATGGCCGCCATGCTCATAAATGGTAAAAAACTTTAAGAATTTTCTTCTCAGGAATCAAATAGCCAATGACCTTGAAATTTTGTATGTTGCATTGAGGACTCAGGCCCTACCAAATTTGTTCAAATGATGACCTTTAGTTGACCTTGACCTGTTTTACGTCAAGGGCAAATTTGGTCACTTAGACAGTTGTATTGAAAAAGGGCAAGGCAGTGGATTTTACTGATTGCATGGTAGCCGGTCGCATCAGAAATATTATTTACAATAAAATCAGTTCCAAAGGTCAAGGTCATTACTGACCTTTGTCTTGGATGGCTCAGATTCAGTATTTGTATCTTCTTCTCCAGTAAAAGAGCTGTGCTGATTGAAACCAAATTACATGAAAAGCCCTTTTGGGGGTGAGGCAATTTAAACATTATTCCTGGTATTGTTGTCACATGACCAAGATGGGCAACTTGCCTGTATATGGTATCTGGTGAGCGTAGTGGCCCATGGGCCTCTCATTTTTTCTTATTTCTGCTCCATTGTGAGTACTCATTAGAACCACCTCAATGAGGTGGTTCTTCCAATGAGCAACCACAACCTATATTTGCAGTATAAATATATCACAGAGTAGTTATTTTGGAGATGTGAAAAAATGCACTATGGCACATGGATGTTATCGTAATGATCATAAATTTTTACTTAAAGGTGCATTATTGAGCTACCTGGTCTCAATTTTTTTTTCTGGTTTTTATCTTCAATGCATACTCCTTTGTCATATGTACACTTTTTGAGCCAACTACAGCTTCAGAACTTTGTGAAAATTGTCGTTTTCATTCGTGTTTACCCTTCGCTCTGAAGATGTGTTCGGAATTTCTGTTCTAAAAATAAAATCTGTCACTTTACACATACATGGCGACAGTATCGTCTCTGAGTGTCATTACTTATGGCATATGGTATTCAGCATCATATTTTTTCCGATTCAGTCATGGCCTAAGCAAACAAGGCCAAAAATGAACGTCGCATAACGTCATATATGGGGATTCTATTTTTGTCACAAACTAAAAATAGATCTAACTAGTGTTCGAAACCTAGTTAGGGAATCCCTCTCAAACTCGTTTACCTGTCATCATAATTGTTCGCATTTTTGCATAAAATGCATTCATTTGTATTGTTTTAAAGAAAAATACCGGCTATATGTATTTTATTTTTGGAAGCATTTTTTTTCAGATAGCTCAATAATGCACCTTTAATGATTATAAATTTTTACTTAAATATTTTTGCTGTAAAGATTTTTGTTTAGTAGCAAACAGTGTGATTGCTCAGGCTTCCTTTAACTCATTTAGTACCAGAAACCCCAAAACTGGTAATTGGCAAACACTGCAGGCCCAGATCAGACGCCGCAGAACGCGGCGTCTGATCTGGGCCTACAATGTTTGCAAAAAGTTCAGCCATTTTCCAAATATATTTTGAAGAAAACACAATTGGACACCCCTAAATTTTGAAATGGATGCCTGCTATTTATAAGGAGGAAGATTCCATTTGGTACAAAAAGGGTTAAGGGTAAATACTGTAATGCATTTCTGAACATATTTTCACTTACCTGGAGACCTGAACTTATAAATGGACCTCGTCAAGCGATTTTGGTACTTATCGCCCATGCGAGCAGCGAAGGTTCAGGCGAGAACCTTCACTGCTCGCTCATACCAGCAGTGAATCAAGAGGAACCTTCAGACAGAAAGCCATATCCCTGGCCCCTCTGAATGGCTGGGCATGCGCAGTTATAATTTGTCATGACGGAATGCTCGAAGACACAAATTCGCTTGGCGGGGCCCAAATGCAACTAGATGAGCATAATTAAATAAAACATAATGATTGTGTTAATGAGATCAGGTAATGAAGTGAATAAATAGGCATGTTGAGAATTCATTGCATATTCTTAAGTATTGCAACTATGAATTAGATGTATATATAATACACCATATCCTCTATATAACATTATTGCTGTATTTTTTTTTGTTGTTGTTTTTTCATAACGATGATACATCCTTGTGCATAAGTGCAATTTTTTTGCATCTCCAAAATGGTTACTTTTCTGATTATGATCTGTGATATTTTTCTTATTTTTACTGCAGACATAGGTTGTGGGTGCTCGTTAGAACTGCCTCATTGAGGTGGTTCTAACAAGTACCCACAAACTCTGTCTTAGAACAGAAATAAGAACAATAATGTACGTCTTCCCCTTTAAACTCCAGTTTTCTCTAAAATATACATTGTGGGTACTCGTTAGAACCGCCTCGATGAGGTGGTTCTAACGTGTACCTACAATTTATATTTTGAGCAGAAATAAGAAAAATATCAAAGAATTTTGTTTTTTTTGACGGTGAAATTTACAATGTATTTATATATGCGTGTTTTCGTAATGCAAACAATGTACAAATGCAGTTCCTTAATGAATTGAATAACCAGTATCATGTTAATTGGCTCATGATTACAGACAAAAATAAGTCAAAGGTCAAGGTCAATATATTTCAGGTAATATCACCCAAGATGCCATGAACAACAACATTCACAATGCTATGCGACACGAGAGTACCAGTAGCACTGGCAGTTACCGTAGTAACGGAGCAGGAAGCTTGCACAGTCCCACAGCATCCCAGAGTAATACCCCTCTTGTTATTCCACATCCCGTCAAACCGCCGCCAACGACGAACAAGAATAAGACATACCAGTGTAAAATGTGTGATCAGGTAAGACTTTAACCCTTTTTGTACCAAATGGAATCTTCCTCCTTATATAAACCAGGAGTCCATTTCAAAATAAAGGGGTGTCAGGTTGTGTTTTCTTCAAAATTTATTTGGAAAACACCAACTTCTCACAAGCAGTGTAGGCCCTGATCAGATACTGCAGAACTCGGCATCTTCGGCATCTGATCTGGACCTGCAATGTTTGCCAATTACTCCTTTTGGGATTCCGGTAAAAAAAGGGTTGAGATATATAGGTACACAAAGTGGAGACCTCATTGGTCATCAATCTCCTGTTATCTCAGACAATGAGATGAGCCTCCGTGGCCTAGGGCATAAAATCACAGACTGGATCATAATAGGTCTGTCACCGCTGTGGTTTGAGCCTCACGTGTGACACCATGGTCTGCAACAGCTTAGGTTATGTTGTTTTTCTCCAGAAAGTCTGGTTTCCCTCACTTCTGAATAACAATTGGCTCAAAATAAGTGAAATAATCTTGAAAGGGCCGTAATACAAAATAAAAAAAACAAAATCTCAAACACTAATATCTCAAATAACTGATGAAGTTAAACTAGATTTTGGGTAATGTACAATAGATCTTTGATGGCTCGAACACTGATGGCTCGTTTACTATGGCTGAGTCGAACCTGTTCTTGAGTCCAAAGGGAATTTCTCCACATAAGAAATATGCTGGATAATTGAGGTGATTTTCGACTTTTTATCTTGCAAATATATGCTCTGTGTACTCATTAGAATCCTCAATGAGGTGATGCATGTATGCTGTGTGTACTCATTAGAATCTAATGAACACTCACAACATTCATTTTTATTAAAAACACTGAAAAGATGTCCTAAAATTAACCCTGGTACGTGAGACTCCTGACATTATTCCCCAGTCGCTCAAACTGCCCCCGTCTCAAACAGATTTTTGTGGTCCCTAATGTTTTTGAGCCATTGAAGTTTGAGAGCAAAAATTCAAACTTCAGTACCATGTATCTTGTTTGTTTGATTTGATTTTTAACGTCCCTGTCAATACTATATAGGTCATTTTGGAGACATTTCCAATTTTTCAGGGACTTTAACCTGACATTGAGATGAAATGACATCTCAAGCCCTATCGCCAAATGAAATCAATAGGGTTTATGAGGCCTAATTGGCAGAAACTAACTGTCTGGTCCAGAAAAATCTTGTACTCTCCATAATTTTCAGTTCTGTGCTGTAGGGAATGTGTGGCAGCTGTAAAAAGTCTCCCTGCCCTTCGTCAGTGTGGGTTATATTTTTCTAGCCCTTTGGGAATCATTGATTTCACTGCAGAATTTAGGGTCACTGTTTAGGCCTAATTGGCCGAAACAAGCTAGTCTGGCCCAGAAAAATCGTGTACATTCCATAATTTTCAGTTCTGTGCTGTACTGAAGTTGCTTCCGAAAGCGAACCATTTTCTCAGAACATTTAGATTTCATACAATGATGAATCCCAATAACATGGTAACTTAGGTCACTTTCAAGTGAGATGCCCATTGTACTGTGATCTTAGGGAGATAAATTGGTTTTCCTCCAGGTACCCCTCTGATTACCATTTGATATATATAACGTAAAAATTCGGACACCTTGAGGACATGATATAATTCTCCTAAAATTTTAACCACGTTTGTTTCACAATCCAACGCGGCCCCCACCCATTGGGGCTTGAAGAAATAAATGGGCTGCATGATGCTTCCACGCAGAGCTGAAACCCACCGCACATGAGTACTGGTAAACCGCTTAGAACATCTCAGCCTGCACAGGCAAAGCAGTGCGAGTCGGGCCACCCATGCTTATAAACCCTATTGGTTTCATTGGGCGACAGGGCTTGAAATGTCATTTCATCTCAGTCTCGGGTAAAAGTCCCACAAAATTGGAAGCAAGGTCTCCAAAATGACCTTTACAGTGTTGACAGGGACGTTAAACATCAAATCAAACAAATTCACAATCCAGCAAGGAGTCCAAAAGGTGCAGACAGAATGGCAAACAGTGTAGACCCTAATCAGACAGCTCCTTCAGGAGCAGTCTGATCTGGGTCTGCACTGTTTGCTAAGGCCTATCTTCCAAGTACTTAGGATCATTTTGCTTTGACTTGATATAAGAATTGAAGTGAAAAATGAAATAAAAAAAAATAGCTTTAACCCTTATCTTGCTGTTCAGGACAACCCCTATCTTTGCAAACAGTGCAGATCCAGATCAGATGGCTTCTGAAGAAGCCATCTGATCAGGATCTACACTGTTTGGTATTCGGTTTATGAATTTGTAGCAATAAATTACATAAAGTAATTTGATTGGTTGATAGACAGAAATGGGTGTGGCTTAAATGAATATTCAGCAAGATAAGGGTTAAGCTAGGACTATTTCTGCCTTGGACCACAACAATAGTGTTATAAAGAGGTTGTGATGTATTTGAGGTAATAACATTAGTTTTAAGATGGAAGGCGCCAAACTGTCATTAATGACACTTTACAGGTAATGATGTACAGATAGCGGTTGTTACTTGCATGAAGATGCATTCATCATTATTGATGCAACTGTCTGTCACACTTCAAGAATTACTTTGTTTTGTTGTCTAACATCCCTGTAGCCTGCCAGACCCTATGGGGATTGAACACCCAGCCTCCAGATTGCCATCCAACTGGAAATCAGGAGGTTATTGATTCAATCCCCAGCATCCAACTGGCAATCAGAAGGTCGTATGTACTACCCATGGACTGATCATGTAATATATGGTAAACCTTATTCTGCTGAATAAATGAATTTAGCCACACCCATTTCTGACTCTCTGCAAATCAAATTACTTTATAATAATTAATGTGCTAGTTATATTCACAAGCTGCGCTTGACAAACAGTGCAGATCAAGATCAGAGTGAAGTTTGAGGTTTAAGGTTAACATTCCCGTCAACAATGTATAGGTCATTTTGGCTTCCATTTTTGTGGGACTTTTAAGCGACATTGAGATGAAATGACATCTCAAGCTCTGTCGCCCAATGAAACCAATAGGGTTTATAAGCATGGACTGTCCGACTCGCACCGCTTTACCTGGGCAGGCTTTGATCTAAGCGGTTTACCAGTACTCGTGTGCGGTCGGATTTCGGCTCTGCACGGACGCATCATGCAGCCCATCTATTTCTTCAAGCCCCGATCGGCAGGGGCCAGATCCAGATCAGATGGTTTCTTCAGAAGCCATCTGATCTGGATCTACGATTTTTGCAAAGGAAGGGATTGTCATGTTCAGGAGGATAAGGGTTAATAGTCAATCTCTCCAGCTGATTCAAGAAGAACAGTAACTGTTGTAAGCTTCTGACAAAAGAGTGTGCACTGTACCATACTATAAGAATCTTACATGGGTGTGAGGGGTGAATGGAAACATCCGTCCCGAGGGTCACTGTTCGGCATCACGAGGCATGACGAGTGATGCCGGACAGTGATCCCGAGGGACGGATTTTTCTATCCACCCCAAACCCATGTAGGATTCTTTTTCTTGCATACCTTCCATTTCTAGTATGGATTTTTAATACTGCAGTCACTTCGGTTGCCAGCGTCCAACACTATAGTGAGGTTTAGTGACATCACGTTATGGGCTGTGACGTCAGCCTTAATGATGGTGCATTTGAGGTCGTATTCAGCAAGTGCATTTATCAAACACACAAGAATACATATTGGATTTTGGGTAAGAACACCAGGGTTAGAACAGAACGCTAAAAGTTCAGTCATTTTCCAAAATTGATGAAAACACAACATGACACCCCTAAAATTCGAAATGGACTCCTGCTATATATAAGGAGGAAGATTCCATTTGGTACAAAAAGGGTTAAAGTACAGTAAAGTCAGTACCAATACACATTCTTTCCCCAGAAACTGAGGTTTTCATCATGTTAAAAAGTGCGAGTGTGTGTGTGTTTGAGTTTTACGTCCCACTAACAGCTAAGGTCATACGGAGACGGAACCTCGGTTTAAAGACTTGTCCGAAAGTCTGGAGAAGCCTAGGATCGAACCCACGACCCCTACCGGGAGTTTATAAAGCGAGTAGCATAACCATAACATCACAGAGGTTCTAACCCATCTAAACCCCACTTTATATAGAGAAAACGGGTTTTACAGGAGTATACATGATTTTCCTTATTTCAGCTCCAAGACATAGGTTATTGGTACACCACAACCTCTTTAGAACACTATTAATGGGTCCAAAGCAGAAACTGTGTTAGTTAAACAACCGTGTTATATCCAAACAAAAATGTGTAGATTATATAGAAAAATGACCATTAAAAAATTTTATGGTCATTTTTCTATATAATCTATACATTTTTGGGATCCATCTTGAAACCGTGTTATATTCAAAACCTTGTTATAATGAACCGTGTTATAATGAGGTTGTGGTGTACTTGTTAGCACCACCTCAGTCACTTCTAACAAGCGTCCACAACCTATGTTTGGAGTAAAAATAAGAGAAATATGACAAATTTTCATCAGAAAATAAACCGTTTTGGAGATATGAAAGAATGCATTATATTGCACGTGTTATCTTAACCCTTCTTGTACCAAATGGAATCTTCCTCCTTATATATAGCAGGAGTCCATTTCAAAATTTAGGGGTGTCAGGTTGTGTTTTCTTCAAAAACTATTCGGAAAATAGATGAACTTTTTGCAAACAGTGTAGGCCCTGATCAGACACCGCATTCTGCGGTGTCTGATCTGGGCCTACACTGTTTGCCAGGGTACCCGTTTTGGGGTTTCCTGCACAAACACAGCTGTGATAATTTTTTTGAACTGTATGAGGGAGATTTGCCATTGTGATGAGGGAGATGTAAAGAATATATTGGGAAATTCTGAGTTCAAATGAGGTAGACTCCAAAATTTTACTAAAATGTAGCATAAATTGGGCAAAAATCAGCATCAAAATGAGGGAGTCTCCCTCATGATGATGGAGGTATCACAGGTATGTACAAAATGGGTTACTGTAGAGAAAATCAAGTTTGACGTTTCGTGTGATTTGTCTGCTGGCAGACTTCCTCTGATTTTCTCTAAAAGAATAAAAGCGAAAATTGAATGTTTCTTAAAATTAAATTTTCTTTTGTACTTTAAGGGTTTAAAAATCATTTGCTTACAACTTATTATCATTTTCATCTTTTCCTTGGAATTGTGCATGTTTTTGTTTTGTTTGTTTGATTGTTTGATTTGTGGTTTAACATCCCGTCAAGACTGTAAAGGTCATTTTGGAGACGTTGCTTCCAAATTTGTGGGACTTTTACCCGACATTGAGATGAAATGACATCTCAAGCCCTGTCACCCAATGAAACCAATAGGGTTTATAAGCATGGACGGGCCAATTCGCACCACTTTGCCTCGGCAGGCTTAGATCCTCTAAGCGGTTTACTTGTACTAGGACTGTTCAAATATGAATGCAACTAAGCACATAAAAATGATTCCGTGATAGATTTCGATGAAAAATTTATTTTGTCCCCTGAAAGTATTCCCCTTTAACAAATATACAAACTTTCAGTCTTCTGATCCAATCATTGAATGCATTTTGGTAGTCTTTTCGAGGTATACTATGAAGGCACTGGAATATTAAGGAACTGAGGTGTTTGCGCTGTACATATTTTTGACCCGAAAGGTACTTTTTCACCAGGGGAACAAAGAAAAGTCACACGGGGAAAGGTCGGGAATACGGATTGAGGGAGTTCAACAACCTTTTCCTGCTTCAGATAGTCTTGCACAATGAACGCCTTGTGCAATGACGCATTGTCATGTAGCAATCTGACATTGGCCAAACCAGTTGCGGGTCTTCGTTCTTTGAAATATTTCTTCAATTTTTGAAGAACTTTATTCTTGTAAAACTTCGCATTTACAGATTTGCCTTTAGGCACAGCAACCTGAATAGCAGGGCCCTGATTTGAAAAGAATATGGCATACATTACCTTCTTGACGCTCATGGTCCGCTTTGCAATGCATGGTCTTTTGCAATTCTTTATTGCCCATATTTTGTTCTGAATCTTTCGTTTTGGCTCAAAAAAGTGAACCCATGTACCGTCACCTGTGACGACATTAGCGAAAGACCGTGCATTGTAATTTGGAAACTTTTTAAGCAACTTCTTGGCGCACTGAGCGCGTGTCTTTTTCTGCTCATCGAATCCATCTAGCACAGATCTTTCTCATTTTCAAATCCAGTTTCAGAATTGTATGAGCTGCTCCTAATGAGATGCCAACCATATTAGCTATTTGCCTAGTGGTGTATCGTGCATCGGTAGCAACTATTCCTTTAATTCTAGCAACCATCTTGGCAGATGTTGCTCTTTTCGGCCGACGATCATGTGGTGCATCTTCTGTTGAGCCTAGCCCACAGCTGAATTTCTTACACCAACGAAAAACTGTTGGAAAAGACATTTCATTATGCCCATAAACTGAACATATTTCATCAAAAATGTCTTTGCACCATATACCAAGAATACAACGATTCTTAATATAGGACCGTATTTCAATGGGGTACTCTGACCTTCTTCCAACCATGTTTTGTATTAGTATACAAGAGTAGACAGTGTTTATCGAACGATATACATGGCTAAAGTGCACGGATTTTAACAGGTTTGGTATCAACATATAGGTAAAATGTTGTCTACGCTGTGATATAATTTCCAGGTGATTTTCGCATTAGTGCATGAGAAGACGTTCTACTTGCATTCATATTTGAACAGTCCTCGTACTTGTGTGTGGGTCTGTTTCAGCTCTGCGTGGAAGCATCATGCAGACCATATATTTCTTCAAGCCCCGATGGGCGGTTTTTTGTGTAGTGATATAAGTCCAGAAATATTTTTTTAATTTTCAACACTGCTTAAAACTCTAGGAGACAGGAATATGTGCATAAAGTATAGTAAATCATGATTTTTGTCAGATAATCTTTCCAATACAAGATAATCTTCAAATCAACAATAATCGATTTATCAAATTTAAACCACCCAGTTTTTAGGCTTGATGTATTGCAGAATGATTAACCTGCTGTTCTGCTTGGCAGTAAAATTGATTGTTCAAGTTTTATAGATATGATTATTTCAAATGAAAAGAAAACAAAGAAACAGGATTTAACTCTTATCCTACTGTTCAGGACCACCCAGTGTAGATCCAGATCAGATGGCTTCTGCCTTGAAAATACCTCCACACAAACTGTTTAACAGCCCCTGCCCATCGGGGCTTGAAGAAATACATGGGCTGCATGATGCTTCCACACAGAGCTGAAACCAATCCGCACACAAGTAGTGGTAAACCGCTTAGAGGATCTAAGCCTGCCCAGGCACAGCGGTGCGAGGCAGACCATCCATGCTTATAATCCACTTTGGTTTCGTTGGGCTACAGGGCTTGAGATGTCATTTCATCTCAATGTCGGGTAAAAGTCCAATAAAATTGGAAGCAACATCCCCAAAATGACATATACAGTGTTGACAGGGACGTTAAACCTCAAATCAGACAGACAAAAATGGGGTATACAGTATATTTCTTATTTCTGCTCCAAAACATAGGGAGTGAGTACTCGTTAGAACCCCCGTGTTTGCAGTATAAATATATCACAGGTTTTCAAAAGAAAAGTAGCCATTTTGGAGATTTGAAAAAATGCATTACGTTGCATGGGTGTGTAATCGTAATGTACTGGGAAAAGAAAACCTCAGTGGCTCAAATTATCCTTGACTCAAACAAAATTTTCCTGGTCTTAAAAGATGTTGGAGCATTTTAATTTAACTGTTTAGGAAAGTTTCACATAAATATTTGGCAGATTCTTAATGTCTGCAAATTCAATTTTCTTATGAAGCTTGGAAGATTTTCCCCTGGAGTAAAACCCAACACTGATATGCAGCAATTAATGTTTATAGATCCTATTACTAATGTATAAAATATATTGGCTTAAATCAGCTTTACAGCTTTGCAAGCTATCAGAGCTAGATCCATTGAAGCCTGTGAAATCCTACTTTCAGATCCTTTACTGCATTGGAACTGTATTAAATCCTTGAAATTCTGTTGCAAATTCTCAATACCGTAACACATCCGTGCTTTTTCACATCTCCAAAATGGCTCCTCTGTGATATTTTTCTTATTTATACTGCAAACATAGGTTGGAGGTGCTCACAACCTATGTCTTGGAGCAGAAGTAAGAAAACTAATGTATACCCCCATAAACCCCAGTTTTCTCTATATAAGGTGGGGTTTAAGGGGGTGTTCATTTCACGGACTTGTTCACATGATGTACAGCAGCTCAGGGCAAGCTATTTTTAGCTCACCTGTCACGTAGTGACAAGGTGAGCTTTTGCGATCACTTTTAGTCAGTCATCGGTCGTCAGTGGGTGCGGTGCGTCCATCCTTGTGTCCATAAACAATTTCTTCAAACGACATCTCCTCCTAAACCACTGATCGGATTTTGACCAAAATTCACAGGAATGATCCTTAGGTGGTCCCCTTTCAAAGTTGTTCAAATGGTTCTGGTCTGTTAAACATTTAGGTCATGGGAGCTAAAAATAGATTTTTTTTTTAATGAAAACTTAGAAAAATCTATTTCTCTGAAACCGCATGGCCCAGGTCTTTGATATTTGGTATGAAGCTTCATCTAGTGGACCTCTACCAAGATTATTCAAATTATGGCCCTGGGGCCAAAAATGCTGTCGGGCAGGGACCCACCGGTTTAACATAGACTTATATAGGGTAAACCTTTAAAAATTTTCCTGTCTGAAACCAGACGGCCCAGGTGTTTGATATTTGGTATGAAGTTGTACATGTATCTAGTGGACCTCTACCAAGATTGTTCAAATTATAGCCCTGGGGCATTAATGCCCCCGCGCCGGGGCCCACCAGTTTTACATAGACTTATTTAGTGAAAACCTTTGAAGTCTTCTTCTCTGAAACCGCAAGGCCCAGATCTTTTATATTTGTAATGAAGCCTCATCTAGCGGACTTCTACCAAGATTGTTCAAATTGTAGTCCTTATTTTACCCCCGACATACTTCGTATGTCGGTGGGGGGTATATAGTTTTAGTCTTTCCATCCGTTTGTTGGTTCGTTTGTTCATTCGTTAGTTCGTTCGTTCGTTTGTACTTCCGTTTGTCCCACCGTTCATCAACCTTTACGTCAAAGTTTTGCGTTAAACCTTTTTGATTGCTCATATCTCTGTAACCACATGTTAGATTCTCTTCATATTTGGTAAAGGATATCTCTATAGCATTACCTTTTATATGGAATATCTAAACCCCTGGGTCAAGCCCCTGGATGGGCTGTCCGTCCGTTTGTCAACTTTAACGTCAAAGTTTTGTGTTAAAACCTTTTTGATTGCTCATATCTCTGTCACCACTCATATTTGGAACAGGTTATCTCTATAGCATTACCTTTCATATTATGGAATATCTAAGCCCCTGGGTCAAGCCCCTGGATGGGCTGTCTGTGTGTTTGTCAACTTTTACGTCAAAGTTTTGTGTTAAACCTTTTTGATTGCTCATATCTCCGTCACCACATATTTGATTCTCTTCATATTTGGAACAGGATATCTCTATACCATTACCTTTCATATGGAATATCTAAGCCCCTGGGTGAACTGTCCGTCCATTTGTCAACTTTTACGTCAAAGTTTTGTGTTAAACCTTTTTGATTGCTCATATATCTGTCACCACATGTTTGATTCTCTTCATATTTGGTACAGGATATCTCTATAGCATTACCTTTCATTTGGAATATCTGAGCTCACTGGTGAAGCCCCAGGGAGGGCGGTCAACCCGACAGTCCGTTCATCAACATTTACGTCAATGTTTTGTGTTAAACCTTTTTGATTGCTCATATCTCTGTAACTACATGTTAGATTCTCTTCATATTTGTTGGTAAAGAATATTCTCATAGCATAACCTTTCATACAGAATATCTAAGCCCCTGGGTCAAGCCCCTGGATGGGCTGTCTGTCAGTTTGTCAACTTTTTGTCAAAGTTCTGTGTTAAACCTTTTTCATTGCTTATATCTCTGTAACCTCATGTTAGATTCTCTTCATATTTGGCACAGAATATAGCTATAGTATTAACTTTCATATGGAATATCTAAGCTCCTGGGTCAAGCCCCTGGGTGGGGCTAGGGGTCAATAATTAGGACTTACACATTTTGCTTACGTCCAAGTTTTGTGTTAACTGTTTTGGTTTAAACAATATTTATTAGAATAAATTCACATGTATACATCACACAATAGTATATGGTACAAGATTTGATACATGTTTTCATTATACTCCTTGCATATAAAGTATATCAAATGTTATAGTTTTTGTCTTTCCATCTGTTCATTATTAGTTAGTTTGTTCTTCCTTTATGCTGTGACCCTTGTCAGATTTGTCAGCTTATATATTGGTCCTTGTGATCTTAGAAACTACAGCCACTAGAACTGTTAAATTTTGCATATTTTCTCTTGAAATGCAGACAATAATAAATGTAAGTAATAATAAAAAATGCATTGCTTTATTATGTCATTATACAGCTACTTTAATTCAGCAAATGTTATGTGACAGCCTATTCTATGTTTGTTGTTTCTACGTAAAATTGTTCCAAATTGCAAAGGACTTTGAATTTTTAATGACAGATTCTTTCTGTCATTCTTCGTCGTGCTGCATGTTTACAATTTTAACGTCCGAACTTCCAGCTTCCACTACTTATGAAATATGACTCCGCGCAAATAGTCCGTTGTTTGGTGACTTTTCATGCTCGCTGTCTCAAAACTAATTTCTTATGGCATTATTTCCGCATTTTGATTACATGTTTTGTTTCATTTGTAATCAAAATACAAAAATGATCTTTCTTAAATTACAAACAAAACGGGAAAAGTTAATTGAATATGCATAAGGAAAGTTCCCATTTTATACAGACGACCGCATAATGGGTCATTGGCGAATCTTGGAGGCGGCGTCTAACCACGGCCTTCACTGCGGGCTTCACTGTTGTCGAAAGTTAGCCCATTTCTTTCCTAAATTAATTCCTATATTTCTAGCTGACGCCCCTTAATTTTGAACCGGGATTTCGAAATGAAATCTTCGTCAGATAAGTGATAATATTACATTCAGTACAAAATGGGTTATGATTAATTATATTTGTATCAATACGCCATTAAAGTACCTTTGTTTATTTTTAGAAAAGAAAAAAAACAAAAAACAATATATATAGAGCTACAATCACTGAGTGCACACCATTTAAGTATCTAGATAAACTTTGAAAAATAAAGAAAATTGACCGTATAATAAGCTGTATTTAACTTTGGATTATTGGCCAAGCCGCTTTGTCTGGTCCTGACCCGCACACAACAGTTACAGGCCAGGTTAAGATTTTACCCCTTCAACCCACGAGTTTCTCCAGTTCACTCTTCAGTCACTGAATTTGTACGCGTCCATTCTGCACATGTAAATTGGCTGTCTAGTCAATAGTCGTCAATAGCATGTCAAACCATGTAGAACCGAATGCGGTGTATCATTATGAGCCATCTCACCAGGTTCTACACTGTTTGCATCTGTAGGTATCTGTACTTGGCTATAAAGGGCTGAAAGGGTACAGACTCATAACACTTACATGACCTAATTAAATGCGAAGTACGTGACGCTAGAAACTTCACCGTACGGTAGCAAGCCAGCAATAATAAACTCCTAACAGTTATCACTGTCCAATTCTGTTGTATAGGTCTAAATAACTGAATATGTAAGCACAATATTGTGATAAATAATTAGTCAAATGCCGCAAAACTTCAAACATCGCACAAAAAGTGTTTTCCTTTATTGTAGCGCACGACATAAGGCAGGTTCTTGACTAAGCCGCGAAACACATCACAAGTGTAAGCTTTTACAAGAAAGTTGCAGCTATGTGTTGTCATAAAACTGGCAACTATCTCAGCAGGCACATGACGTAATTGTGACGTCACATCAACGTCGGTGCAATGTCATGACGTTGTATCGACGTTGATTTGACGTTGCCCTAGCGACGTGTGCCTGCTGGGTAGTCATTTGCATGTTGTTTTATTTTATAATGTCCAAGTTAAATGAAGATGAAAGTGTTTAACAGCCGATTCACCTCAGTTTTGTGAACCAAACTAAAAATCAGCACTCCAGCGCCATTGTCCTTATCACTTAAGAAAGTAAATCTGAATTGCACGACCCGCAGAAAAGCGACCGACTGAAGTCGGTTGATTTTCTAAGAGTGCCCTTAAATCACCGTGTCATTCTGTCAGTCTGTCTGTCCGTCCGTAACCCGTTTGTGAAAATTGGTGATAGTGACTTAACCGCTTGGAATATTTAAACAATTTTTGTCATACTGAAAGATATCAATGAGATCTAACCAATGAACTTGCGAAATATTACATTCCATTTAGTATAGCCTCGCCGAGGCGAAAAATGTGAAAATTTTCGAACTGCTTCTCCTCTGAAACCGTTGGGCCGATTGAAGTCAAATTTCATATGAAGCCTCTATGGGATGGGGGAAGCCAAAATTTGCTCATGAGGTCCAGGTCACATGACCAAAGTGGCCGCCAAGCCATATATGGTCTGTCTGTCTGTCCGTCCGTAACCCGTTTGTGAAAATTGGTGATAGTGACTTAACCGCTTGGAATATTTAAACAATTTTGGCATACTGATAGATATCAATGAGATCTAACCAATGAACTTGCGAAGTATTACATTCCATTTAGTATAGCCTCGCCGAGGCGAAAAATGTGAAAATTTTCGAACTGCTTCTCCTCGGAAACCGTTGGGCCGATTGAAGTCAAATTTCATATGGGGCCCCTATGGGATGGGGGAAACCAAAATTTGCTCATGGGGTCCAGGTCACATGACCAAAATGGCCACCAAGCCATATATGGTAAAACACCCTCAAAAATAGTCATCGCCAGAACCACTAGGCAGATTTCCACGAAACTTGATAAATAGCATCTGGGACGAAGGCCCATCATAAATTGCTAAAATGGTGACCCTGGGTTGACCTTGACCTTCTTTGTGCCAAGGTCAAACTTTGATTATTATTCAGCAAAGACAAGCAGTTTCATCTTTGCATATGATAAATTATACTATATTTGTTGAAATGCAATAGTTATTCTCAGTGGTCTAAATGGAAAGTTTATATGGAAAGGTTCAATGCTACAAACAAATTTTCATTTCCACTAAAAGGGGATGGCACTGGTCGGGGGTATACATGCCCCACTGGGCACTTTCTCTAGTGCCAAAAATGCCCCCGCGCTGGTGCCCACCGGTTTAACATAGACTTATATGGGGAAAACCTTTAAAAATCTTCTTGTCTGAAACCAGATGGCCCAGGTGTTTGATATTTGGTATGAAGTTGTATCTAGTGGACCTCTACCAAGATTGTTCAAATCAAAGCCCTGTGGCCAAAAATGCCCCCACTCCAGGGCCCAGCAGTTTTACATAGACTTATATAGGGTAAACCTTTAAAAATCTTCTTGTCTGAAACCAGATGGCCCAGTGGTATGAAGTTTGTATCTAGTGGATCTCCACCAAGATTGTTCAATTTATAGCCCTGGAGCAAAAAAAATGCCCCCGCGCCAGGGCCTACCAGTTTTACATAGACTTATAGGAAAAACTTTGAAAGTCTTCTTCTCTGAAACCATAAGGCCCAGGTCTTTCATACTTGTAATGATGAAGCTTCATCTAGTGGACCTCTACCAAGATTGTTCAAATTATAGCCCTGGGGCCAAAAATGCCCCTGTACCAGGGCACACCAGTTTGTCTGAAACCAGATGGCCCATTTGTTTGAAATTTGGTCTGAAGTTATATCTAGTGGGCCTCTACCAAGATTGTTCAAATTATAGCCCTGGGGCCAAAAATGCCCTGGCGATAGGGCCTACCAGTTTTACATAGGGAAAACCTTTAAAAATCTTCCTGCCTAAAACCAAAAGGCCCAGGTCTTTGATATTTGTAATGAAGCTTCATCTAGTGGACCTCTACCAAGATTGTTAAATTATAGTCCTGGGACCAAAAATGGCCCTGGGCCTCACCGGTTTTACCTAGACTTATATAGGGAATTTTTTTTTGTCTGAAACCAGAAGGCTCAGGTCTTTGATATTTGGTAGGAAGTTGCAGAAGGCCCAGGTCTTTTGTGTTTGGAAATAATGAAGCTTCATCTAGCTGACCTCTACCAAGATTGTCCAAATTATAGCCCTGGGGCCACAAAATTCCCCCAAGCAGGGGCACACGGGTTTTACATAGACTTATATATATGGAAAACCTTTAAAAATCTTCTTGTCTGAAACCAAAAGGCCCAGGTATTGTACGAGCGTACATACTCATATGAAGAGAAATCACAGTCCTATAGAATGTGCTTGAGATGAGCGAATTAGAACCCCTGGGTCCTTGTTTAAATTTAATTTCTAACATCAAATCAACCTGGTACTGATAATTAAAACAGGTAATAAAATATTATTTCTGATCACTGTAAAAATACTAAAATCCTTGAGGACTTGCTGTAATACTCCTAAAACTTAAACAAATTTGTTTTGTGAACCAGCAAGTAGTCAAAAAGGCACCTTTTTGCAGACAGAATGGCAAACAGTTCAGACCCTGATCAGGCTGCTCCTTCAGGCTAAGGCCTATCTGTCCTAATACTTAGGAACATCAGAGTAGTTCTGATTATAATAATTAAACTGAAATAAATTACATAATTTATGACAATCACAAAAACAAGCCAATATAATTCCGACCCCCTTGAACCCCACTTTCATGCAGAAAAAATGGGGTTTACAGGGGTAAACCTTAGTTATCTTATTTCTGCTCTTATTTATAGATTGTGGGTTCTCGTTAGCACCGCCTCGATGAGGCGGTTCTAACTTGTACCCACAATCTATATTCTGAGCAGAAATTGGAAAAATATCACAACTGTTCATCTTAAATGTTTCCTTTTTTCGGCAGTAAAATTTACAATGTATTTGTGTAGGCGTGTTTTCGTAATAAGCATTTCTAAACAATGCTTCGGATGCAGATGTCGACAGATGTAAATGTTACTTTTGATGTCATCAAAACTTGTGCATGCTTTCAGTAATGTGCATTACTGGTTCATAGATATTCCAATTTCCTGTAGGTTCAGTGATGGATGCTGCATCTGATCAGTGCACTGGCACTTGAACAGTTGTATGGTGTATATATATCTACAAGGGTAGGCTGAAAAGTTTTGAGCCTGACCAAGAAGCAGGCATCGAAAAGCCATGAAATGTTGTACAGTCCAACCTGTGTTAAGCAAGCACCTTAGGGATAATGAAAATGTGCTTGCTTAAGACAGGTGCTTGCTTAATACAGGTGAATTTTAATGCATTTGCCTTTTTCGGGAACTAAATGCCCGCTTGCTTAAGACATGTTGCTTGCTTAATAGAGGTGGCCACTAAGACAGGTTGGACTGTATTCATTAAATCCAAACCTTTATTACTTGATTTGACTCAAATGAGTTCAAGTTTACCTGCATTAATGTAGAAATTCTAGACTTTAAAAATTGATACTAGCATGTTTTTGAGAAAATGGACAAAATCTGGCATCGTGATGTCATCAAGTACCTCCATAAAAAGGGGTTAGCTCCTAAGGACATTCATGCCGATATGGTTGCCACATTAGGGGATGATGCTCCTTCGTATGCAACTGTGAAAAGGTGGGCAACAAATTTTAAGATGGGCAAGGACAGCCTTTAAGATGATGACTGGTGTGGACGACCCACAACACCAACAACTGAGGAAACACTGTTGGCATCTCCCGTGAAAGAGTAGAGAACTTTCTACACAGTGAATTAGGAATGTAGAAGGTTTCCGCCAGATGGGTGCCACGGCTTTTGACACCTGACCAAAAGTCCTCCACAGCAGCTATCACCTCCTCGTCTGACCGATAATGCTGCCCAGCCAAGTGCTTTTTCATGTTTGGAAACAGGAAATAATCTGATGGAGCTAGATCAGGTGAATACGGAGGGTGATCGACAAGTGTGAAGCCACAGTCATGCACAGCAGCCAATTTGACAACCGATTTATGAGCAGGCGCATTGTCCTGATGGAACAAGACCCCTTTTGTCAATTTTCCAGGTTGTTTAGCTTTAATTGCTTTTCGCATTGTTTTAGTAGATCTGCATAATACTCCCCATTAATTGTTCTGCCCTTTTGAAGGTAATCTATGAATATTATACCCTTGGCATCCCAGAACGCTGATGCCATCACCTTCCCTGCAGAGGAGATGACCTTTGCCTTCTTTGGAGGGGGTGAGCCAGGGTGCTTCCCTTGCATGGATTGTCTTTTGATCTCTAGCTCAAAGTGATGAACCCAACACTCACCTTGAGTGACAAAACGGTCAAGAAAACCATCTTGGTCTGTTTCAAAAATAGCCAAGTTGGCTTGTGACTGGTTCAGTCTGGTCAACTTTTGGTCAGGCGTCAAAAGCCATGGCACCCATCTGGCCGAAACCTTCGACATTCCTAATTTACTGTGTAGAATGTTCTCTACTTGTTCATGGGAGATGCCAACAGTGTTAGCTAACTGATTCACAGTTAAACGCCTGTCATCCATCACGGCCCTGTGCACTTGGCTGATGGTTTCCTCAGTTGTTGGCGTTGTGGGTCGTCCACACTGGTCATCATCTTCAAGGCTGTCCTTGCCCATCTTAAAATTTGCTGCCCACCTTTTCACGGTTGCATACGAAGGAGCATCATCCCCTAATGTGGCAACCATATCGGCATGAATGTCCTTAGGAGCTAACCCCGTTTTATGGAGGTACTTGATGACACCACGATGCCAGATTTTGTCCATTTTCTCAAAAATGTGCTAGTATCAATTTTCAAAGTCTAGAATTTCTACTTTATTGCAGGTAAACTTGAACTCATTTGAGTCAAATCAAGTAATAAAGGTTTGGATTTAATGAATACAAAATTTCATGGCTGTTCGATGCCTGCTTCTTGGTCAGGCTCAGAACTTTTCAGCCTATCCTCGTAGTTACATAAAAGATATGAAGCAATTATTAATATTTATTTTCAGATTTATTTTAAGTGTCAAGATGTACCATTATGATAACACACCCGTGTGTTAAAGTTCATTTTCACATTTCTAAAATGGCTACTTTTCCAATGAAAGTCCATGATAATTTTTTTATTTATAGTGTAAATATAAGTTGTGGATGCTCCTTAGAACTGCCTCATTGAGGCAGTTCTATCTAGTACCCAAACCCTATGTCTTGGAGCAGAAATAGGTAAGACACTGTTTACCCCTGTAAACACCAGTTTTCTCCATATTAAGTGGGGTGTAGGTGGATGTTCATTTCACAGACTTGTTCGCGTGATGATATTTGCATTCATCTTTAACCTTTTTGTACCAAATGGAATCTTACTCCTTAGATACAGCAGGAGTCCATTTTTGTCGCGCCTGCTATTAGCATGGCGCGATATAGGCGCCCGGTTTTCCGTCCGTTCGTTCGTCCGTTCATCCGTCCGTTCGTCAAGGCGTCAACATTTGCGACCACCCTAGCGTTCACCCTAATGGTCAAGTTTACCACAGCCGCGACATAGCCTTCGGCGGAATTCTTGTAAAATTTAGGCCTGACAGGATGTGTTTTCTTCAGAATTTATTTGGAAAATGGCTTAACTTTTTGCAAACAATGTAGGCCTTGAACAGATGCTGCATTTTGATCTGGGCCTGCACTGTTTGCCAATTACCCATTTTGGGCCTTCTGGTACTAAATGGGTTAAAATGCCCATATTGGGACATAAAAATTGAAACAGTCCAATCTCAATTAGACAAGGCAATTTTTATGGTTTTCTTTCAATTGCTGCAGTCTGTTTAGCTCTTTTTGGTATGATAATATCTCGAGCAAGTTTGACTTTCAGGGTCCTGATGTCAAGGTCTCTGTGGCTATTTTTAGAAAAACTTTGTCATCGCTCTAGCACCTAAGTTGATTGATGGATTTTAATGTAACTTCACACAAATGTTGGGTATGATAATATCTCAGGCAAATTCTGGGCTCACCCATACAGAAAAATACTGGGAGCTGCCCACTACAGCTGCCTATAGGCAGCCCATGGGAAATGCAAAAGGCTGCCTATGGGAAATTTGCCGTGCAAATTTTGAGTGGCCTACTCTTTATATGGAGTAGGCAGCTAATAGACAATTACCAAAAATGTAGGGGCTACCTGTAGGCTCCCTATACGCAGCCCATATGCCCAGTAGGCAGCGAACAAATCTTGGAATGGAGCTGCCCATTCTGCCTACAGAGCAGCATACTCTGCCTATTGAGCTGCCTACTGTCTATTGAGCTGCCTACTCTGTCTATTGAGCTGCCTACTCTGCCTATTGAGCTGCCTAATCTGTCTATTGAGCTGCCTACTCTGCCTATTGAGCTGCCTACTCTGTCTATTGAGCTGCCTACTCTGTCTATTGAGCTGCCTACTCTGCCTATAGAGCTGCCTACTCTGCCTATTGAGCTGCCTACTCTGTCTATTAAGCTGCCTACTCTGTCTATTGAGCTGCCTACTCTGCCTATTGAGCTGCCTACTCTGCCTATTGAGCTGCCTACTCTGTCTCTTGAGATGCCTATTCTGTCTATTGAGCTGCCTACTCTGCCTATTGAGCTGCCTACTCTGCCTATTGAGCTGCCTACTCTGTCTATTGAGTTGCCTACTCTGTCTATTGAGTTGCATACTTTCCCTATTTAGCTGCCTACTCTGTCTATTGAGTTGCCTACTCTGTCTATTGAGTTGCATACTTTCCCTATTAAGCTGCCTACTCTGTCTATTGAGCTGCCTACTCTGCCTATTGAGCTGCCTACTCTGCCTATTGAGCTGCCTACTCTGCCTATTGAGCTGCCTACTCTGTCTCTTGAGATGCCTACTCTGTCTATTGAGCTGCCTACTCTGCCTATAGAGCTGCCTACTCTGTCTATTGAGCTGCCTACTCTGTCTATTGAGCTGCCTACTCTGTCTATTGAGCTGCCTACTCTGCCTCTTGAGCTGCCTACTCTGCCTATTGAGCTGCCTACTCTGTCTATTGAGCTGCCTACTCTGTCTATTGAGCTGCCTACTCTGCCTATTGAGCTGCCTACTCTGCCTATTGAGCTGCCTACTCTGTCTCTTGAGATGCCTACTCTGTCTATTGAGCTGCCTACTCTGCCTATTGAGCTGCCTACTCTGCCTATTGAGCTGCCTACTCTGCCTATTGAGCTGCCTACTCTGCCTATTGAGCTGCCTACTCTGTCTATTGAGCTGCCTACTTTGTCTATTGAGTTGCCTACTTTCCCTATTGAGCTGCCTGCTCTGTCTATTGAGCTGCCTACTCTGCCTCTTGAGCTGCCTACTCTGTCTCTTGAGCTGCCTACTCTGCCTATAGAGCTGCCTACTCTGTCTATTGAGCTGCCTACTCTGTCTATTGAGCTGCCTACTTTGTCTATTGAGTTGCCTACTTTCCCTATTGAGCTGCCTACTCTGTCTATTGAGCTGCCTACTCTGCCTCTTGAGCTGCCTACTCTGTCTCTTGAGCTGCCTACTCTGCCTCTTGAGCTGCCTACTCTGTCTATTGAGCTGCCTACTCTGTCTATTGAGTTGCCTACTCTGTCTATTGAGTTGCATACTTTCCCTATTTAGCTGCCTACTCTGTCTATTGAGCTGCCTACTCTGTCTATTGAGCTGCCTACTCTGTCTATTGAGCTGCCTACTTTGTCTATTGAGTTGCATACTTTCCCTATTGAGCTGCCTACTCTGTCTATTGAGCTGCCTACTCTGCCTCTTGAGCTGCCTACTCTGTCTCTTGAGCTGCCTACTCTGCCTATAGAGCTGCCTACTCTGTCTATTGAGCTGCCTACTCTGCCTATTGAGCTGCCTACTCTGCCTATTGAGCTGCCTACTTTGTCTATTGAGCTGCCTACTCTGTCTATTGAGCTGCCTACTCTGTCTATTGAGCTGCCTACTCTGTCTATTGAGCTGCCTACTCTGTCTATTGAGCTGCCTACTCTGCCTATTGAGCTGCCTACTCTGCCTATTGAGCTGCCTACTCTGCCTATTGAGTTGCCTACTCTGCCTATTGAGCTGCCTACTCTGCCTATTGAGCTGCCTACTCTGCCTATTGAGCTGCCTACTCTGTCTATTGAGCTGCCTACTTTGTCTATTGAGTTGCCTACTTTCCCTATTGAGTTGCCTACTTTGCCTATTGAGCTGCCTACTCTGTCTATTAAGCTGCCTACTCTGTCTATTGAGCTGCCTACTCTGTCTATTGAGCTGCCTACTTTCCCTATTGAGTTGCCTACTTTGCCTATTGAGCTGCCTACTCTGTCTATTAAGCTGCCTACTCTGTCTATTGAGCTGCCTACTCTGTCTATTGAGCTGCCTACTTTCCCTATTGAGTTGCCTACTCTGCCTATTGAGCTGCCTACTCTGTCTATTGAGCTGCCTACTCTGTCTATTGAGCTGCCTACTCTGTCTATTGAGCTGCCTACTCTGTCTATTGAGCTGCCTACTCTGCCTCTTGAGCTGCCTACTCTGCCTATTGAGCTGCCTACTCTGCCTATTGAGCTGCCTACTCTGTCTATTGAGCTGCCTACTTTGTCTATTGAGTTGCCTACTTTCCCTATTGAGTTGCCTACTTTGCCTATTGAGCTGCCTACTCTGTCTATTAAGCTGCCTACTCTGTCTATTGAGCTGCCTACTCTGTCTATTGAGCTGCCTACTTTCCCTATTGAGTTGCCTACTTTGCCTATTGAGCTGCCTACTCTGTCTATTAAGCTGCCTACTCTGTCTATTGAGCTTTCTACTCTGTCTATTGAGCTGCCTACTTTCCTAATTGAGTTGCCTACTTTGCCTATTGAGCTGCCTACTCTGTCTATTGAGCTGCCTACTCTGTCTATTGAGCTGCCTACTCTGTCTATTGAGCTGCCTACTCTGTCTATTGAGCTGCCTACTCTGTCTATTGAGCTGCCTACTCTGTCTATTGAGCTGCCTACTCTGTCTATTGAGCTGCCTACTCTGTCTATTGAGCTGCCTACTCTGTCTATTGAGCTGCCTACTCTGTCTATTGAGCTGCCTACTCTGCCTATTTAGCTGCCTACTCTGTCTATTGAGCTGCCTATTGAGCTGCCTACTCTGCCTATTGAGCTCCCTACTCTGTCTATTGAGCTGCCTACTCTGCCTATTGAGCTGCCTACTCTGTCTATTGAGCTGCCTTCTCTGCCTATTGAGCTGCCTACTCTGCCTATTGAGCTGCCTACTCTGCCTGCTGAGCTGCCAACTGAGAGCTGCCTACTCTGCCTGCTAAGCTGCCAACTGAGAGCTGCCAACTGAGAGCTGCCTACTTTGTCTATTGAGTTGCCTACTTTCCCTATTGAGCTGCCTACTCTGCCTATTGAGTTGCCTACTTTCCCTATTGAGTTGCCTACTTTCCCCATTGAGCTGCCTACTCTGCCTATTGAGCTGCCTACTCTGTCTATTGAGCTGCCTACTCTGCCTATTGAGCTGCCTACTTTCCCTATTGAGCTGCCTACTCTGCCTATTGAGTTGCCTACTTTCCCTATTGAGTTGCCTACTTTCCCTATTGAGCTGCCTACTCTGCCTATTGAGCTGCCTACTTTCCCTATTGAGCTGCCTACTCTGCCTATTGAGTTGCCTACTTTCCCTATTGAGTTGCCTACTTTCCCTATTGAGCTGCCTACTTTCCCTATAGAGCTGCCTACTCTGCCTATTGAGCTGCCTACTCTGTCTATTGAGCTGCATACTCTGTCTATTGAGCTGCCTACTCTGCCTATTGAGCTGCCTACAGCTGCCTATTGAGCTGCCTTCTCTGTCTATTGAGCTGCCTACTCTGTCTATTGAGCTGCCTACTCTGCCCATTGAGCTGCCTACTCTGCCTACTGAGCTGCCTACTCTGTCTATTGAGCTGCCTACTCTGCCTATTGAGCTGCCTACTCTGTCTATTGAGCTGCCTACTCTGTCTATTGAGCTGCCTACTCTGTCTATTGAGCTGCCTACTCTGTCTATTGAGCTGCCTACTCTGCCTATTGAGTTGCCTACTTTCCCTATTGAGTTGCCTACTTTGCCTATTGAGCTGCCTACTCTGTCTATTGAGTTGCCTACTTTGCCTATTGAGCTGCCTACTCTGCCTATTGAGTTGCCTGCTTTCCCTATTGAGCTGCCTACTCTGTCTATTGAGCTGCCTAATCCGTCTATTGAGCTGCCTACTCTGTCTATTGAGCTGCCTACTCTGTCTATTGAGCTGCCTACTCTGCCTATTGAGCTGCCTACTCTGTCTATCGAGCTGCCTACTCTGTCTATTGAGCTGCCTACTCTGTCTATTGAGCTGCCTACTCTGTCTATTGAGCTGCCTACTCTGTCTATTGAGCTGCCTACTCTGCCTATTGAGCTGCCTACTCTGTCTATTGAGCTGCCTACTTTGCCTATTGAGCTGCCTACTCTGTCTATTGAGCTGCCTACTTTGTCTATTGAGTTGCCTACTCTGCCTATTGAGCTGCCTACTCTGTCTATTTAGCTGCCTACTCTGTCTATTGAGCTGCCTACTCTGTCTATTGAGCTGCCTACTTTGCCTATTGAGCTGCCTACTCTGTCTATTGAGCTGCCTACTCTGTCTATTGAGCTGCCTACTCTGTCTATTGAGCTGCCTACTCTGTCTATTGAGCTGCCTACTCTGTCTATTGAGCTGCCTACTCTGCCTATTGAGCTGCCTACTCTGTCTATTGAGCTGCCAACTCTGTCTATTGAGTTGCTTACTTTCCCTATTGAGTTGCCTACTTTGCCTATTGAGCTGCCTACTCTGTCTATTGAGCTGCCTACTCTGTCTATTGAGCTGCCTACTCTGTCTATTGAGCTGCCTACTTTCCCTATTGAGTTGCCTACTTTGCCTATTGAGCTGCCTACTCTGTCTATTGAGCTGCCTACTCTGTCTATTGAGCTGCCTAATCTGTCTATTGAGCTGCCTACTCTGTCTATTGAGCTGCCTACTCTGTCTATTGAGCTGCCTACTCTGCCTATTGAGCTGCCTACTCTGTCTATTGAGCTGCCTACTCTGTCTATTGAGCTGCCTACTCTGCCTATTGAGCTGCTTACTCTGCCTATTGAGCTGCCTACTCTGCCTATTGAGCTGCCTACTCTGCCTATTTAGCTGCCTACTCTGTCTATTGAGCTGCCTACTCTGCCTATTGAGCTGCCTACTCTGCCTATTTAGCTGCCTACTCTGCCTATTGAGCTGCCTACTCTGCCTATTGAGCTGCCTACTCTGTCTATTGAGCTGCCTACTCTGTCTATTGAGCTGCCTATTGAGCTGCCTACTCTGTCTATTGAGTTGCCTACTTTCCCTATTGAGTTGCCTACTTTGCCTATTGAGCTGCCTACTCTGCCTATTGAGCTGCCTACTCTGCCTTTTGAGCTGCCTACTCTGCCTATTTAGCTGCCTGCTCTGCCTACTGCCTTTTCATTGGCTACTCACTTGCCTAGCTGGGCCGGGCAGGGAAGTGTAGGGCAGTCGGCAATGCACTGAGAAGGCAGAGGTTGCAGGTACGAGGCTTGTCTAAGCTTGCCCAAGAACAGTGTGGTTAGGTTAAATAACCGCACTTGACATAATCTTTATCTGTGTTGAAACTTAAATTTCAGGTTGATAATTCAAGCAATAAGCATAACACCATCATGTAAAAACCTCTATATACATGCATAAGGCAAACTGATCTATATATCTTAATATATAATCAGTAGTACACCAGGTTTACATATTTATGGCATCAACTTGCTTTAATATTTAACCAAAAAAGCATTTAATTAAGTGAATTAGACCCTTTCTTATATACCAACAAGCATAGTAGTTATCTTCACTAATAAACTAACAAGTAGTCTACTTAGATTCATTGAAATAATTTTTGTTTTATAAATGCGCACTTCCAAATCTTAGCAATTTTGGCTATATTGTCCTGCCAATTTCACCAGACAAAGGATTTATGTCTAAATGGAGCTGCCTGTAGTGCTTATTGCAGAAAATAAAATAGGTTTGAGTTCCCTACTCTGCCTACAATGAAAAATAAATTAAGTAGGAGCTGCCTACCCTGCCTACTGAAGAAAGTAAAGTAACCTGGAGTGGCCTACTCTGTAGGCTACCTATAAGCAGCGAAAAGAGCAACAACTAGGCAGCCCTTGCCTACTGGAAATTCCTACAGATTTTAAGTAAAACAGTAGGCTTCCTGTAGGCAATCCATAGGCAGCCTATTTTTCTTTTTTATATGGGCAGTGTCAAGGTCATTGTGGCTATATTTCGAAAGACTTCGTGATTGCTCTAGGATGTAACTTCATACAAATAATGTAGCTCAGTCAGATGCGCGTCTGACTGGTGATCAGGAGGACAAGGGGTTCGAAACAGTAGGCTTCCTGTAGGCAATCCATAGGCAGCCTATTTATGCCCCCAACTTTAAAAAAGTTGGGGGGCATATTGCTTCTGGCTTGTCCGTCCGTTCGTCCGTTAGTCCGTTCGTACGTCACGCTTTCTTGTGCATAGCATATCTTTAGAACCGTGTATGCTAGTGTTTTGAAATTTCATATATGGGTTCCTCATGAAAAAATAGTTGACCCGTATTTTTTTTCTTGTCCAAATTATCTCCCCTTCTTGAATTATTTCCCCTTTAATTAAATAACATAGAATTCTCGTTAGCAAGATATCTCAAAAAGTATTTGAGCTACAGCCTTGATATTTGGTATAGTGATTGGGACTAAGGAGGAGATTACCTGATTAAATTTTCAACCAATTCTATAAAATTTTGTTAGAGTTATGGCCCTTTGTAATTTTTTGCCACTCAATTGTGTTGCTTTCTGGTGCATAGCATATCTTTAGAACCGTGTATGCTAGTGTTTTGAAATTTCATATATGGGTTCCTCATGAAAAAATAGTTGACCCGTATTTTTTTTCTTGTCCAAATTATCTCCCCTTCTTGAATTATTTCCCCTTTAATTAAATAACATAGAATTCTCGTTAGCAAGATATCTCAAAAAGTATTTGAGCTACAGCCTTGATATTTGGTATAGTGATTGGGACTAAGGAGGAGACTACCTGATTAAATTTTCAACCAATTCGATAAAATTTTGTTAGAGTTATGGCCCTTTGTAATTTTTTGCTACTCAATTGTGTTGCTTTCTGGTGCATAGCATATCTTCAGAACCGTGTATGCTAGTGTTTTGAAATTTCATATATGAGTTCCTCATGAAAAAATAGTTGACCCGTATTTTTTTTCTTGTCCAAATTATCTCCCCTTCTTGAATTATTTCCCCTTTAATTAAAAAACATAGAATTCTCGTTAAGAGTTTCATTGATGATACTTGGTACATGCTTGGAACTAGGAGTGAAATTTTTATGCAGGCATCCATGTTTGACCTTGACCTAGATTTCATGGTTTGGTGACTTTGCGCCTCCACAGGCGCGACATAGCCTTCGGGGGAATTCTTGTTGTATGTTTTTGAGTCTTTAACAATATTTGTTGAATATTTTGCCATCTAAGGACAAGCAAAGGTTGGGGGCATTGTGTTTTACAAACACCATTTCTAGTTTTCTTCTTTATCTGTGTTGAAACTTAAATATCAAAATTTTACTGTAAGTTGTTGCAACTTTTAGGATATTTACGTGTTTCTCTTGAACTGCCGAGTTTTGGGTGCAGAATTTCTTAAATGTTTTGAGTATTATGACTGCTTTGCAAGGAGATCCTGTAGTTTATCGGTAGATGTTATCACGGTTTATCAGCATTGCGGTGTCAAAATTACCTCACATTACCTCATATTTGCAGTCTGCAGAGAGGTTTAATGTAGATTTCCAAATCTCAAATGTGCATGTTTATTGAAAATAATCTTGAGTGGCATGGCTTTCGAATTAAAATACTTTATCAGAATTTCCTGTCAATCTGTTGATTTCTGTATCAACAGTGGTTCTGTAATATTGGGAGTTTGGTATGTTTGGATGATGGGGGTGTCTGATTGAATCATTAGCTTCATTAATATTACCTAAGCCACCTAGTATCATGTCTCTAGCAGTTATTTAACGATATTTATTTCAGATAAAAATTCCAGGCAAAAACATTTCCTGGAGTTTCTTTGGCATTCCTTTTAACCTTTGTCCTTCTGAAAATGACACTCCCTATCTTTACAGACAGACTAGATTCAGACAAGAAGAAGCTATCTGATCAGGATCTACACTGTCTACATTCAGTTTGTGAATTTATTTGAATAAATTACATCAAGTAATCTGATTGGTTCAAAGTCAGAAATGGTTGTTGTTAAATTGATTATTCAGCAGGATAACGGTTAACAACTATATATATATATAGCTACAATATATCAACAGATATATGAATTAGGTAATTACACAAGTGGTTAGAAGCATTCGTGGTATAGTGGTTACGCTACTCGCCTTGTAAACCAGGGATCGCAGGATCGATCCAGGGCTTCTCCAGACTTTCGGATGAGTCTTTAAACTGAGGTCCCGTCTCCGTATGACCTTAGGTGTTGGTGGGACGTCTCAAACACTCACTCACTCACTTACACAAGTGGTTATATCATATGAAATTTATGAAACAAGTCTCAGGCAAGTTTCAGTGACCCATTAAGAAAACACATCTAGTCAAATACAGTGAAATTCCACTATTACGATCACCAAAAATCAAGGCTTACTTTCCTGTAAAAAGCTTACTTAGCCCTTATCTTGCTGAATATTCAGTTTAGCCATACCCATTTCTGACTTTGAACTAATCAGATTACTTCATGTAATTTATTCTTACAAATCCATAAACTTCATGTCAAACAGTGAAGATCCTGATTAGATGGCTTCTTCAGAAGCCATCTGATCTGGATCTACACTTTTTCTAAAGATAGGGGTTGCAGTGAACAGTATGATTGGAGTTAGTATACGTTTCAGTTATTCTTTCTTTGTGTTTTCTGCATACAGTGCCCTCTAGTCAGAGACCACCTTTGGAGTTCCAACTTTGACTTATTTTTTGAAAATATAACCAAAACCTTCAACCTTGGCCATATTCCCAAAAATATTTGCTCTAGCCTCTTGAAACTAGACACAGATCCGTATGATCACAAGAGCTACATTCTTAACAAGTCCATAACTATTTCATGCAATCTTACTGATTTATCTCCCTTTGTGTCCAGCGAAAAAAGGCCTGTTTCCAGAAAATGTTTTGGTCTTTCATTTTCATACCACAAACAATACAGCTTTCAAAATTTACATGTGTGTTCCTTGGGGCAAGATCTTTCCTTTGATATCAAACTTTTTGATCGGTGACCTTGACCTTTGAATTTTGTCTTATTTTTAGCTCACCTGTCGCATAGTGACTAGGTGAGCTTTTGTGATCACATTTCGTCTGTCGTCCGTGCGTGCGTAAACAATTTCTTGTCTGCACGATAGCATCTTCATTTATGATTTGATTTTAACCAGACTTGCACACAACTTGTACCACCATGAGATCTGGGTTCCTTTCTTGAACCAGCCATATTCCATCATGTGTTACGGAGTTACAGCCCCTGAAAGGGCAAAAATTGCCTATTTTGGTCTTGTCTGCATGATAGCTGTTTCATTTACACAATTTGTACCACCACAAAATCTTGGTTGCTTTCTTGAACCAGCCATATCCCATCATGGGTACCAGAGTTATGGCTCCAGAAAAGCCCAAAAATTCCTATTTTGGTATTGTCTGCACAAGAGCCGTTTCATTTATCATTTGATTTTAACCAAACTTACATACAATTTGTACCACCACAAGATCTTGGTTATCCCCTTGCACAACATAGTTGTGAGGAGGGATATAGCATTTGTCCCATACGTACGTACATACTTTTGTCATCACTCTAGCGCCTACATTTCTCGACCAATTTCAATATAACTTCACACAAATGTTCCTTATAAAAATATCTCGAGCGAATTCGACTTTCAAGGTCATGGCCTCAAGGTCGAGGTCACTGTGGCTATTTTTAGAAAAAGTTTGTCATCGCTCTAGCACCTACATTTCTTCACTGATTTCAATATAACTTCACACAACTGTTCCTTATGACAATATCTCGAGGGAGTTTGACTTTCAAGGTCATGACATCAAGGTCAAAGTCACTGTGGCTATTTTTAGAAAAACTTTGTTATCGCTCAAGCGCCTACATTTCATCACCAATTTCAATATAACTTCACACAAATGTTCCTTATAAAAATATCTCGAGCCAGTTCGACTTTCAAGGTCATGGCGTCAAGGTCACTGTGGCTATTTTTAGATAAACTTTGTCATCGCTCTAGCACCTATATTTCTTCACTGATTTCAATATAACTTCACACAAATGGTCCTTATGACAATATCTCGAGCGAGTTCGACCTTCAAAGTCATGACCTCAAGTTCAAGGTCACTGTGGCTATTTTTAGAAAAACTTTGTCATCGCTCTAGCGGCTACATTTCTTCACCAATTCAATATAACTTCACACAAATGTTCTTTATAAATATATCTCAAGCATGCTGGACTTTCAAGGTCATGGCCTCAAGGTCAAGGTCACTGTGGCTGTTCTTAGAAAAACTTTGTCGTCGCTCTAGCGCCTACATTTCTTCACTGATTTCAATATAACTTCACACAAATATTCAAAGCTAGAGGTGTGTGGCTGTCGACTCGGATTGGTCGCGCCATGGTCTTGCTCGTTGTGACTCATAGCGAATAATTCCTGACTAGTTTCTGCCTATAGATAGGCTTTCATCAGAGGATGTGCGTTTGTCACGAATTGTGATGAGCTCTGTGATATTCGCGCTTTATATACCTTCTGGGTTACCCGTGGTTACCCATGCTTCTGTATGTAAACCGGCCCTTTTGTGGGGCTGGTAGGCTATTTTGCCTTTACGAAGACTGTCACCGGCCCTCTGGGGGCCGGTTGACGTTATTTCCATTGGTTGTTATGGAGAAGACGTCGTCACCGGCCCCAAGGGGCCGGTTGACGTTATGATCCATTATTGTTAAAGGGCTAAAGACGTTCACCGGCCCCTATGGGGCCGGGCGACGTTTTCATCCACTATTGTGGCTATGAATATAGCATTGTTCGGCCCGTGGGGGCCGGTTTTATTATCGGTAGCCTAAATACATTTATTTATATTATTAAATGTACTGTGTGTATTATATTGTTGGCACCAGTACCGAATTTTGGACAGACTTCGGGAGGGAATACATTTTTGCTGTTTGTTTACAGGCTCTTAGGGGGTAATGAAATGAGACGCATTTGCAATTTACTTATTATTATTATTAAATGGTGTGTGGGAGAAGGGGAAAAAATGTTGTTATAACATATACAAGATGTTTTTTTACATGCAAAGATGTAAAATGTTTATAATTAACAGCTCAACGAAACTTATTTGTTTTCACTTACATGCCTTTATTGTCCGAAGTTAGCGATCGTGCTAAGATCATCACATAAGGCAAAAAGTTCCTGGACGCCCCCTATGGGCAGAAATGAGACTATAGAATCGTTTGCCAAAATCTGCAAACAATTCTTAGTACATTTCAAACAGCCCCGACATAAACAAAATAATTTGACTCCGGCGGAACAACGTGCCTTGAATGACCTTAGTCTAAACAGAAACATTGTAATAAAACATGCCGACAAAGGATCCGCCATTGTAATACAAAACAGTAATGACTACAAAAAAGAAGCACTTAGACAATTAAGTAACGATCAGTTCTATGTCCAAACACCCAACGATCTCAAAGAGAGACACCAAAACCTGGTAATGTCCCTCCTAACCAAACTACATGAAAAGGAGGAAATAATTGACAAAGTCTACAATGGGCTAATGCCAACTAACGTCAGAACAGCAAGGTTCTACCTATTACCGAAAATACATAAATGCACCACCCCCGGTGCGGTACCCGGCAGACCCATCATTAGCGGCAACGGCTGTACCACTGAAAAAATCAGTAGCTTTGTAGATGAACACATCAAACCGTTTGTAAAGCTCATTCCGTCCTACATTAAGGACACAACAGATTTCATCAATAAGGTTGAAGGTACACAAAACCTCCCACAGAACTTCTTTTTGGTCACCCTGGATGTAACTTCTCTATACACCAATATCCCGAACCAAGAGGGACTCGTAGCAGTCGCAAAGACATTAAGAAGGCACAAACCTGCCTACCGAATCACGCACCAAAGCATCTTGTCTCTCCTCAGACTGGTATTACACTGCAATAACTTCAAATTCGAAGATAAACATTACCTCCAAATCGGAGGAACAGCGATGGGTACGAAAGTAGCCCCGTCATACGCAAACATTTTCATGGGCGAATTAGAGAGCAAATTGCTACTAACAGCCCCGCATCAACCATACGTCTACCTTAGATATATTGACGATATCTTCATGATATGGACAGGTACAGAACAAGAACTACAATTGTTCTACGAACACTGCAACAATTTCCACAGAACAATAAAATTCACCATTGAATTTTCTGAAAAGGAAATCACATTCCTTGACACTCGGGTTCGCCGCGATAATAACGGCAAAATCAGTTTTGACCTATACTGCAAACCAACAGACAAACACTGTTATTTACAATTTAAATCAAATCACCCGCGGTCACAAAAACTGGCAGGCCCTTACAGCCAATTCCTCCGAATTAGAAGGATCTGTAGCAATATATCAGACTATGATATCCATGCGAAAAATTTGACGGAGTACTACATCAGAAGGGGCTATCCACACCAAGAATTGTTACAAAGCCGCGCAAAAGCACGGCTAGCGAACAGAGAAAATCTTTTAAACCCCAACAGAGTCACAAACTTCCAAAATGACAGAATGCCCTTCGTACTAACCCATGAACGGGATGTACAATATTTCAAAAAGGCAATACTGCAATTATGGCCATTGCTTAGCATCACCCATCCGCAGCTTTTTGACAAACCCCCGATGTTTGCAATGAAAATAGGCAACAAAATCTCACAAAGAATTGTGAGAGCTGCATTCAGCACAAAAACTAGAGGCGCGAGTGGTCAAATCAGGAGAAATCCTGTGGAGGACTGTATAACACCAGACTGCAAACACTGCAACTGCATGTACAAATCAAAAATATTTAAAAGTACGTACACACAATACCGCTACCAAGCGAAACTCCGCGGCCACTGCACCACGCGTAACTTGGTGTACATGATCACATGCACCAGGTGCAAAATGCAATATGTTGGTGAAACAAAAAGGGAAATGAAGGTTAGAATGACGGAACACCAGCGCGACACCCGAAAAAAACGGGACACGCCGGTGGCGAATCATTTCAACCGACCTAACCACACCCTCGAACACATGAGATTTCAAATCATTGACATCTTGTCATCAGATCCTGATGACCCCAAGAGTACAAACCCCCGAAAAATCAAGGAACTGTACTGGATCTATCAGCTACACACTCTCCGCCCGGTCGGGATTAATGTTCTTGGATAGAGACAGGAAATTTCAGCCATGCACCGTTTACATTCACACAAATATTCCTTATGACAATATCTCGAGCGAGTTACTTTCAAGGTCATGACTACAAGGTCAAGGTCACTGTGGCTATTTTTTAGAAAAACTTTGTCACCACTCTAGCGCCAATACAACTTCACACAAATGTTCCTTATAAATATATCTCAAGCATGTTCTACTTTCAAGGTCATGGCCTCAAGGTCAAGGTCACTGTGGCTATTTTAAGAAAAACTTTGTCATCCCTCTAGCGCTTACATTTCTTCACCGATTTCAATATAACTTCACACAAATGTTCCTTATGACAATATCCCTAGTGAGTTCCACTTGCAAGGTCAAGGTCACTGTGGCTATTTTTAGAAAAACTTTGTCATCGCTCTAATGCTTACATTTCTTCACAGAGAAAAACTTTGTCATCGCTCTACCGCCTACATTTATTAACAGATTTTAATATAACTTCACACAAAAGATGCTTATGATAATATCTTGAGCAAGATCTACTTTCAATGTCATGGCCTCAAGTCAAGGTCACTATGGCTATTTTTAGAGAAACATTGTCATCACTCTAGAACCTACATTTACTGATTGATTTTAAACAAACTTTACACAAATGCTGCATATGATAATATCTCAAGCAAGTTGGACTTTTGCCATTTCAGTGTTTTCCACACACGAAGTTGTCTTGTGCAAGGGGATTTGTATAACATGCGATGCATATCACATCAAGGGTACCAGAATTATGGCCCCTGAGAGGGCAAAAATTGGCTGTTTTGGTCTTGTCTGCATGATAGCTGTTTTGTTTATGATATAATTTTAAGCAAATTTAAACACAACCTGAAGCACCATAGGATCTTGGTTCCTTTGTTATAGCCCCGCTTTGAAAAAGTGGGGCTATATTGGATTTGCCATGTCCTTCTGTCATTCCGTAATTCCGTGATTCCGTTAATTTGTGTTGGCTCCATAACTTTGTATCTGCTTAACATATTTTCATGAAACTTCACACAAATGTTAAACACCATAAGACAATGTGCAGAGCGAAGGAATTATAACTGTGGATTGCCTACTTTTGGAGTTATTGCCCTTTGAACATTTTCCGTAATTCCGTAATTCCGTGATTCCGTTAATTTGTGTTGGCTCCATAACTTTGTATCTGCTTAACATATTTTCATGAAACTTCACACAAATGTTAAACACCATAAGACAATGTGCAGAGCGAAGGAATTATAACTGTGGATTGCCTACTTTTGGAGTTATTGCCCTTTGAACATTGAAAAATGGCAATTTTAATTGTGTCCGCTTCATAACTCGAAAACCGTTTGAGATATTTTTAGGAAACTTCACACAAATGTTAAGCACTATGAGACGATGTGCAGAGCGCAGGAACCATAACTCTGCATTGCTTATTTTTGGAGTTATTGCCCTTTGAACATTGAAAAATGGCAATTTTAACAGTGTCCGCTTCATAACTCGAAAACCGTTTGAGATAATTTCATGAAACTTCACACAAATGTTAAGCACTATGAGACAATGTGCAGAGCGCAAGAACCATAACTCTGGTTTTCGTATTTTCTGTGTGTCTGTCTGTGTGTCTGTCTGTGTCTGTTAACAATTTTCGTGTCCGCTCCATAACTTTAAAACCCATTCACATATTTTCATGAAACTTCACACAAACATTAAACACCATGAGATGGTGTGCAGAGTGCAGGAACCATAACTCTGGATTGCCTAATTTTTGAGTTATTTCCCTTTGAATATTGAAAAATATCAATTTTAGCCGTCTTTGCTCGATAACTCAAAAACCGTTTGAGATAATTTTATGAAACTTCACACAAATGTAAAGCACCATATTACGTGTGCAGAGCGCAGGAACCCAAACTCTGGATTGTCTACTTTTTCAGTTATAGGCTTTTGAATATTAAAAAATGGCAATTTTAACTATGTCCGCTCCATAACCGTTTCTGATATTTTCATGAAACTTCAAATAAATGAAAAGCACCTTGACATTACGATAACACATCCGTGCGAAATAGTGCATTTTTCATATCTCCGAAATGTTGAATTTCATCATTAAAAAAAATGTTATATTTTTCTACTTTTTACTCCAAACATAGGTTGTGGGTACTCGTTAGAACCGCCTCAGTGAGGCGGTTCTAACGAGTACCCACAACCTATGTCTTGAAGCAGAAATAAGAAAAATAAAGTACACCCCCGTAAACCCCAGTTTTCTCTATATAAAGTGGGGTTCAGGGGGGTCTTCATTTCACGGACTTGTTTACGTGATGGATGATGTGCAGAGTGCAGGAACCATAACTCTGGTTTGCCTACTTTAGGAGTTATTGCCCTTTGAACATTTAAAAAGGCAATTTTGACTGTGTCGGCTCCATAACTCACAAACCATTTGAGATATTTTCATGACACTTCACACAAGTGTAAAGCACCATGAGACAATGTGCAGAGCGCAGGAACCCTGACTCTGATTTGCCTACTTTAGGAGTTATTACCCTTTGAACATTGAAAAATGGAAGATGAAATTTAGTATAAACATGGACATTCTGGTAATGTATCATGCTCATTGAAATGAGGGACAAGGGCTCACAACTCTCAGAGTTTTTCCAGATAATGTAAAATTTTCAACAGTTATTTCTTGTTCATAACTGTTTTCTCTGCAGCTTAAATAACTTTCTTCTCTGACAGCGCTGAAGCGGGGCTATAGTCAGATCCTCTGACAGCTCTAGTTGAACCACCCATATCCCATCATATGTTCCAGAGTTATGGCCCCTGAAAGCGCACAAATTGCCTACTTTGGTCTTATCTGCACAAAAAGCCGTTTCATTTATGATGTGATTTTAACAAAACTTGCACACAACTTAAACCACCATAAGATCTTGGTTCGTTTGTTCAAGTTTGAATATGGGTCTTGTCCGGTCAAAAATGAGGTCAGTAGGTCAAATCATAAAAAAACCCTTGTGAACACTCTAGAGGCCACATTTTAAGTCCAATCATCATGAAACTTACTCAGAATGATTACCTTGATGAAATCTTGGCCCAATTTGAATATGGGTCATGTCAGGTCAAAAAGTAGGTCAGTAGGTCAAATCATGGAAAAACCTTGTGAACACTCTAGAGGCCAAAGTTTTGGTCCAATCTTGGCCAAGTTCGAATATGGATCATGTCGGGTCAAAAAGTAGGTCAGTAGGTCAAATCATAGAAAAATCTTGTGAACACTCTAGAGGCCATAGTTTTGGTTCGATCGTCATCAAACTTGCTCAGAATGATCGTCTTACACATATCTCGGTCAAGTTCGAATATGGGTCATGTGGGGTCACAAAGTCGGTCAGTAGGTCAAATCCTAGGAAATTCTTGTGAATACACAAGAGGCCACAGTTTTGGTCCTATCAGCATCAAACTTGCTCAGAATGATTATCTTGACAATATGTCGGTCAAGTTCGAATATAGATCATGTCGGGTCAAAAAGTAGGTCAGTAGGCCAAATCAGAGTAAAACCTTGTGAACACACTAGAGGCCACAGTTTTGGTCCGATCATCATTAAACTTGTCCAGAATGATCATCTTGACAATGTCTCAGTCAAGTTCAAATATGGGTGTTGTATGGTCAAACAGTAGGTTAAATCATAAAAAACTTTCTGAACACACTAGAGGCCACAGGTTTGGTCCAATCATCATCAAACTTGCTCAGAATGATCATCTTGATAATATGTTGGTCACGTTTGAATATAGGTCATGTTGGGTCACAAAGTAGGTCAGTAGGTCAAGTCATAGAAAAACCTTGTGAATACACTAGAGGCCACAGTTTTGGTCCAATCATCATCAGACATGCCCAGAATGATCATCTTGATATTATCTTGGTCAAGTTTGAACACGGGACACGTCGGGTCACAAAGTAGGTCAGCAGGTCAAATCATAGATAAACCTTTTGAATACACTAGAGGCCACAGTTTTGGTCCAATCATCATCAAACTTGCCCAGAATGATCATCTTGACAATGTCTTGGTCAAGTTCGAATATGGGTCATGTTGGGCCAAAAAGTAGGTCAGTAGGTCAAAACAGAGAAAAACCTTGTGAACACACTAGAGGCTACCATTATGGTCCGTTCATCATCAAACTTGCTCAGAATGATAGTCTTGACAATATCTGGGTCAAGTTTGAATACGGGTCATGTCGGGTCAAATCATAGAAAAACCTTGTCAACACACTAGAGGCCACAGTTTTGGTACCATCATCATCAAACTTGCCCCGAATGATCATCTTGACAATATCACAGTCAAGTTAAAATATGGGTCATGTTAGACTAAAAAGCAGGTCAGCTAAGGTCTAATCATGGAAAAACCCTTTGAACACTCTAGAAGCTACAGTTTTGGTCCTATCATCATCAAACTTGCTCAAAATGATCATTTGACAATATCTCGGTTATTTTCGAATATGGGTCATGTCTGGTCAATATGTAGGTCACTAGGTCAGATTGTTGAAAAGACTTGTGAACACAATAGAGGCCCCAGTTTTGGTCCGATCATCATCAAACTTGCTGAGAATGATCATCTTGACAATATCTGGGTTAATTTTTAATACGGGTCATGTCGCATCAAAAAGTAGGTCAGCAGGTCAGATCATAGAAAAACGTTTTAAACACTAAGAGGCCACAGTTTTAGTCAAATCTTCATAAAACTTGCTCAGAATGATCATGTGGACAATATCTCAGTTAAGTTCGAATATGGGTCATATCAAGTCAAAAAGTAGATCAGTAGGTTATTTTGTCATAACTTTTATACCGTTTGAGATAGAGCCTTCATATTTGGCATGTAAGTTCCTTGTGACAAGGGCTTCCCACTCATATAAAGATTTGACCTATGACCTTGACCTGTGACCTACTTTGTCATACCTTTTGAACCATATGAGATAAAGCCTTCATATTTAGCATGTGACAAGGTTTTCTCAACCATTCAAAACTTTCGACCCATGACCTTGACCTTTGACCTACTTTGTCTTAACTTTTGAAGCATTTGAGATGCAGCCTTCATATTTAGCATGTAGGTTCCTTGCGACAATGTTGCTTAGATTACCCTCTACCAAAAGGCTAAAACGATCCCACTCCTATGAACAAATTGGCCACTGGAGCTAAAATAGAAATTTGATTCAAATGGAAACTTCACCTAAACCCTAAGGCCAATGTGATTCAAAGTTCACAGGAATGTTGCCTAGGTTACTCCCTACCAAATAAGCTAAAATCACTCTGCTGATGAACAAGATGGCCACCAGAGCTTAAAATAGAAAGTACTCGAGACAGGGACACACAGGTGAGCGAACCCGGGCCCTCTGGGTCCTCTTGTAAAAAAAAAATGACAAAACACTTTGGCCATATTTCCCATATTTGGTCAAGCCTCATGAAACTTGGCACACATCTGTATCATCACAGGAGCTTAGTTACATTCTGACCAAATTCCAATAACTCTATCTTGCAGTTTGACTGATTTATCATACTTTGTGACATACGAAAAAACAACAACAGATGAGCATTGCACCCACTTGTGGTGCACTTGTTACTCTACCTGATAATGCTTTACACAGAGAATCTTACATGAGTGCTCATGCATTATTGAATTTATTAAACGAGTTGAGGAAAAGGGATAAAATGCGAGGCTGTGCCGAGCATTTTATCCCTTTTCCTCAACGAGTTTAATAAATTCAATAATACATGAACACAAATGTAAGATTCTATTTATCATATGACTTTTTAAACGCATTTAATGACGATTTTTGTACAAAAATGTCAATATTCCGCCATTAGTAAACCCTACGTCGTTAAAGACATCGTACATGTAATGTTACGTGACGTATCTAGCTAATTTGCATATTTAATCCACTAGTGGATTATCGAAAATATTACATGGCGTTATTACACTCTCAGAAGCGACGTCATATGATAAATTTAATTTGATCAAGATTGGATATCTAGTATGAAATATACTTATTTGAAATTTTGGACTGACAACAATGACGGATGCCCCTGCACATCAGGGCATGGAGAAATATATTGGGCTGCATGGTGCTTCCGTGCAGATCTGAAACCCACTGAACTTGAGTGAGTACTGATAAATCACTTAGAAGGTCTTAGCCTACCCAAGAAAAGTGGCGAGAGTCGGACCATCATTAAACTCTAGCAGCTTCTTTGGGTGGTAGGGCTTGAGATGTCATTTCATCTCAACGTCAGTGAAAAGTCCCACAAAATCAGAAGCAACATCTTTGAAATGACCTAGTTTGTGTTGATTGGGACATAACACCTGACCAAAAAAAAAAAAAATGACGGATGACTGAGCAGCTTTCGGCTCATGTGAGCTAATTATTAAGGCTGTACACCGGTAGCACAACAGCAGAAAATAAAACTAAAGTGATTTTCATATATGGTACTTTTGTCATGAACTTTATGTTAGAGATACACAAGTGGCCCTTGAGGTAACTGACTGTATCTAACATCTTACAACTCGACTAACTGATGGAGACCCATCAGATGAATATGGAATCAAATTTGCCAGTGCTGCAAATTAAATTTTACTCAGACCCCATCCAATCTCCACTCCATGACTCCACTCCAATCCATAGAATACACAGTGCCTGCTGGAAAAGTGTGGTTAGGTAAACTGACCAGCTCACCTCAGCATGGCCTTATTGCTGTTGACCGGGCCATTTAACCCTTTTTGTACCAAATGGAATCTTCATCATATATAGCAGGAGTCCATTTCAAAATGTAGGGTTGTCAGGTTGTTTTATTCAAACATTTATTTGGAAAATGGCTGAACTTTTTGCAAACAGTGTAGGCCCAGATCAGACGCCGCATTCTGCGGCGTCTGATCTGGGCCTACACTGTTTGCCAAATGCCCGTTGTGCGGTTTCTGATACAACATGGGTTAACACCAAAACAAAGGCATATATATATAGAGTTGCACACCTGGCATACTTGCATTGCATGTTTTGCTTCCGAAGCATAAGGTGGTATTATAAGTAGATATGAAAATTAATTAAAATACTCTGTGGTTGCAGGTAGACGTAACAGAGAATTTCAACCTGTATTTTGATTGACAGAAGGCGGCATTACATAATTCTGTCAGTTGTGTGGGGAGTAACAGACACAGTTTTATCTTAGTAGTTTAATGGACGATTTTATGCCAGAAAAAACATATGCTCCTGTCGATCATGCTGCGCTAACGACCCCCAGATGGCTTCGATATCAGCATCAAACTGCATTGTGGGATATGTTGATGATGTATGAGTTACGAAATTAGTGAAAATGATTCCTTTGCTGTTACATAACAGAAGTGATGTAGTATAAAACATGGGGTAGAATGGCATGGAATGAAATGGAATAGGGTGGCATGATGCTACCTATTTCATATAGCTCTGTAGCGTATACTCTGAGAGCTACCATAGGGAAATTTAGCTACCTTTGGACTTCACGTTAACAAGTCCATAGCCCCAGATAAGAGGGGTTTTCTTATTTCTGCATGAAAACGTATGTTGTGGGTGCTCATTAGAAGCACCTAGTCAACCCACACTATATTGCGTGCTTCTAATGATACCCACAACATTTTCCTGCAGAAAAAAGCAAAATACCTACTTTTCAGATGAAAAAAGTGCCTTAACCGAAGTTACGAAGACGTCGATGAAATCCACCCCGCTTTATATAGAAAGTTTGCAGGGGTATACATTGTTTTTCTTATTTCTTCTTCAAGACATAGGCTGTTGGTGGTTGTCAGAGCCCCCTCAGTTAGCATCCACAATCAGTGTTTTGGGCATAAATAAGTAAAAATATCACAAATTTTCATCCTCCCATTACATTCCTGGTTTAGAACAAGCCATCAAAAATTAATGCTGAAAGGTGAATTACGGGAGACTAGGTGCTATTTGCGGGTGTAAAGGTGAAATTGGAACTGAAGTTTTTAATACTCTTGAATGGATTGGAATGGATAACACATGAAAGTCAAAAAGACTACTGCATAGAAAATAAATGAAATGCCATGAAAATCTGCATCTGAAAATGTTGTCTGTTTATGTCATCTGCTGCATCTTCTTCCAAACTTCTCAAACATATTTTTGCATACAGGCAAACAGTGTGGACCCTGATCAGACTGCTCCTTGAGGAGCAGTCTGATCTGGGTCCACACTCTTTGCAAAAATTTACTTTTAAATTCACCAGCAGACAATGAAGCAGACGACAATTGTTGTGACTGGCATCTTACGGGTTATGCATGCACATATTTGGTATCAAATTGACCAATTAATATGGGGAACCCCAACTTTGGATGCTAGCAAAAGGTGCCGGCCAAGATCAGATGTCGCAGAACGCGACATCTGAACAGGGTCTATACTATTTACTATTAGGATTTTGCCTTAAAATATAATATATACAAAAAATAGACCTGACACCCATTAAATGACAAATGGACTTGTCCAACATTTAACACCAGTAGCCATTTTGGAGATGTAAAAAATGCACCATGTCGCACGGATGTATTATTGTAATGCTTTGTCTCATTTCAGATCTTTACTACAAAGTCAGACATGTTAATCCATAGCCAACAAGTCCACAAGCAAGAGCCGAAGCCATATCGATGTCCCCAGTGTCAAAAGTGCTTTGCGAACTCATCGTACCTTTCACAACATAATCGAATCCATGCTGGGATCAAGCCATACAAGTGTGAGATTTGTGAAAGGAAATTCACACAGTTGTCACACCTTCAGCAGCACATTAGAACTCATACAGGTAATTAAGGCCATCCTTAAAGAATTCTTTGTTAAATCTGTGCTCCTACCCACCAATTTCAAAAGGGGTAGGTACAGGGGACCTTTGGCTGACCTCTGTAGCTCATTCGGATGCTAGTCTGACTGGTGATCAGGAGAACGTAGGTTCGATACCTGCCGGGGTCGGCTGTATTCTATCTCGGAGATTGATCATGAAATCTTTTCTACAGTCATTCTTTCCCTTCCACTGATTCAAGGAGGGCAGTCGTTGATTTCTGGCGAAAGAATGTGCACTGCATGTACTGGTTAACCGATTAAGAGTACCGGTAAGCTTGCCCAAGAAAAGTGTGCCGTTATAAAGAATCCCAATTAGGAGTATGATAGATAATGAAGGGCCTTTTCCCCTTCATTACACCAAGAAACACATGTTATAGATATTTGTTATAATCGCCTCTCCAGTTGTATAGTGGTAGCAGATATGATTGACAGTTCAGAGCTATTCAGGTGATGTCAAATTCACTGAGTCTACAATATGATTCCGCAGAGTGCCTTAAATTTCGCATGATTTTTGCAAGTGAACCATATACACCACAACTTTTATTGTGTTACAGTTGAATTCACATAATTGGGTGTCATGGTTTACCTCTTTGCTTGTAGAATATTCCAAAGGCAAGTGCAAACGATATCTCCACCCTGTCAATCTTTTCTAGGATTAGTTGTAACTTAGCTCAGCTGTCTAGTTGTAATCCAGCTCAGTTGTTTAAATGTAACCCAGATCAGTTTTCTAATTGTACCTTAGTCAAGTCAACACTATTTAGGTAATATCGAGCCAGTCAGTTTACCTATACACACTTTTCCTGGGCAGGCTGATATCTAAGCAGTTAACCCGTTCAGTTCACTTTCTTTCCCCAGGAACTGACAACTATCCTTCTTGAATCAATGGGAGAGAATGACTGTACAAAAGATTTCATGATCAATCCCCATGAAACAATGTTGCCGACCCAGCTCTGAAAGTTGTCTAGTTGTAGCCTAGCTCAGTTGTCTAGTTGTAACCTAGCTCAATTTTCTAGTTGTAACCTAGTCAATTGACTAGTTGCAACCCACCTCATTTGTCTAAGTTTTAACCCAGCTCAGTTGTCTAGTTGTAGGCTAGCTCAGTTGTCTAGTTGTAGGCTAGCTCAGTTGTCTAGTTGTAGCATAGCTCAGTTGTCTAGTTATCACCTGGTTCAGTTGTCTAGTTGTTGACTAGCACAGTTGTCTAGTTGTAACCCAGCTCTGTTGTCTAGTTTTCACCTGGTTCAGTTGTCCAGTTGTTGACTAGCTCAGTTGTCTGTAACCTGGCTCATTTGTGCAGTTGTAACCTAGCTCAGTTGTCCAGTTGTAACCTAGTTCAGTTGTCTAGTTGTAACCTAGCTCAATTTTCTAGTTGTAACCCAACTCAGTTGTCTAGTTGTGACCTGGTTCAGTTGTCTAGTTGTTGACTTGCTCAGTTTTCCAGTTGTTGACTAGCTCAGTTGTCTAGTTGTAACATAGCTCAGTTGACTAGTTGTATCCAAGCTCAGTTGACTAAATGTTACCTAGCTCAGTTTCCTATTTGTAACCTAGCTCAGTTGTTTAGTTGAAGCATAGCCCAGTTGTCTAGTTGTAACCTAGCTAAGTTCAATGTCTTTAGGTTGTTACCAAGCTGAGTTGTCTAGTGTTAACCCAACTCAGTTGACTGTTTATAATCTAGGTCAAGGTCTTTAAGTTGTAACCAAGCTCAGTTATTCTTTTAGGTTGGCTGGTTGTTACCTGGCTCATTTGTTTAGTTGTAACCTATCTCAATTGTCTAGTTGTAACCCAGCTCAATTTTTTAGTTGTAATCCAGCCCAGTTGTCTTTCTTTAAGTTGTAATCTAACTCATTTGTCTAGCTGTAACCTAGCTTAATTGTTTAGTTGTAACCTATTTCAATTGTCTGGTTGTAACCTAGCTTAGTTGTCTTCAAGTTCTAACTTTCCTTTGATAAAAAAAAATCAGCTATTATGCTTTCGTTGTAGGTCTACTGTTGTATTACTCTGCATATGTTATAATATGTACAGGTTTTGGAAATAAATATGTTTAAACCAATCTAGCTTAAATGTCTAGTTTTAACCTAGCTCAATTGTCTAGTTGTAATCTAGCTCAACATTACGATAACACATCCGTGTAACATAGTGCATTTTTCAAACCTCAAAAAGGCAATTTTGCTGATGAAAATTTGTGATAATTTTCTTATTTATACTCCAAACATAGGTTTTGGGTGCTCGTTAGAACCGCCTCATTGAGGCGGTTCTAACGAGTACCCACAACCTATGTCTCGGAGCAGAAATAAGAAAAATAATGTTTACCCCCGTAAACACCAGTTTTCTCTATATAAAGTGGGGTTTAGGGGGGTCTTTATTTCACGGACTTGTTCACGTGATGATTACTTTTTCAGGTGAGAAGCCATACAAATGTATTCACGGAAACTGTGGGAAGGCCTTCTCACAACTCTCCAATCTCCAGTCTCACTCCAGAAGTCACATGACCGACAAACCTTACAGGTGCAACTCATGCTACAAATGTTACGCAGATGAGGCAGGATTACGTGAGCATATACCGAAACATTCGGAAACAAAACACATTAAAACACAAATTTGTAAGATTTGTGGAAAGGCATACACACAAGAGACATATCTTGCACGGCATATGACGAAACATTCACAAGAAAACTTGCCGAAGAGCTCCATGCAGCCAATCAAACAAGAGCCAAAAGAACATTCCATAGAAGCTGTAGATTTCACAAGAATATTAGAACGACCCAATGAAATTCAAGGTCATTCAACTCCGGCTCCATATCAGACTGGGAAGCCCCCACTTTCATCAGCGTTCATGCCAATACCCCAGTTTGGCACATCAAGCTCAAATTCATCATATCCTTATGGTTCGACTCTAACAACTGGACTTTCATCAAATAATTTAAGTTCGTCATTACCACATATATCGTCCATGTCAACGCCTAGGTATTTTCCATATGATCCAATTGGTTTACGAAAAACAGCAGAAACACCGGATAGGAATGTAATAGACAGAAATGTTTTAGAGAGAAATGCTTTGGAACGAAATGTTCTAGAAAGGAACGTTTTAGAGCGCAATGTTTTGGAGCGAAATGTCTTGGAGCGTAATGCTGCAATGGAAAGGAATGTACTAGAACGAAATGTAATTGAACGAAATATGAACACTCCAATCACAACGAGAACTGATAATCTGTTAGCCAATAGCTTTCTGAGTTTACAACATATCAAAAATTATGCGTCTCAACAGATGCCTCCATCTTTTCCGCCATGTTCCAGTGCTACCCCTCGCTTAACATAAACATTTTGTTAGTGTTCAATGTTATATGGACTGATTATCCCCATGCTTTTAAAAAAAGCGTTGGGGATATTGTGAAAGCCTCTGTCCGTCCGTTCGTCACGCTATCTCCTCCTGAACCGCTATTCAGAATGAAACCCAATTTGGTACATTGCTTCCTTTCATGATGAGAGCATGTGAGAGGAACATTAAAATTGGCTCAGCCCACAGGCGGAGAAAGTGTGGGGATTTGCGATGGCTTGCCATCGACTGCTCGCTCTAGTTTTCTAGTTGTGAACCATCACCTGAACAAGTCTGTGAAGTGAACACCCCCTAAACCCTACTTCAAATAGAGAAAACTGGTGTTTATGGGGCTATACATTATTTTTTCTCATTTCTGCTCCAAGACATAGGCTGTGAGTACTCATTAGAACTGCCTCAATGAGGCAGTTCTAGTGAGCACACACAACCTACCGGTATGTTTGCTTTATGGATAAGAATCATCAGAAAAGTAGCCATTTTGGAGGTGTGAAAAAATGATGCACGGGTGTGTTATTGTAATGCCTCAGAAAAGTCTAGAGCGGAGGAATTCTTTAACTTATTTTTCAGAGATAATAAGTCTTGACATTTAATGTGAATCATCTGATGGGGATGACAATTCACTTGAAATGTCAAGCTTATCGTCTCAGAAAATAAGATATATATATATATATTTGAAAATGTCATCCACAATTCTGTTTATTGGAAGTTTGAGGGTTTCTATCTGTATCATGCTCTATATTTTTCATGATAAAAAGTCATATTCATGATAAAAAGTCATATTCATGATAAAAAGTCATATTCATGATAAAAAGTCATTTTCATGATAACATTAAGAAAAACACATCCGTGTGATATATGCATTTTTTCATACCTCAAAAAAGGTAATTTTATGATGGAAATTTGTGATATTTGTCTTATTTATACTCCTAACACAGGTTTTGGGTGCTCGTTAGAACCGGCTCAATGAGGCTCAAACGAGTACCCACAACCTATGTCTTGGAGCAGAAATAAGGAAAAGTATATTTACCCCTGTAAACCCCAGTTTTCTCTATATAAAGTGGGGTTTATGGGGGTCTTTATTTCACGGACTTGTTCATGTGATGAAAAGTCCAGTATCTTTCATGAAAAAGTCATATTCATGATAAAAAGTCCAATATCTTTCATGAAAAAGTCATATTCATGAGAAAAAGTCATATTCATGATAAAAAGTCCAATATCTTCCATGAAAAAGTCATATTCATGAGAAAAAGTCATATTCATGATAAAAAATCTAATATCTTTCTTGAAAAATCATATTCATGAGAAAAGTTTAAAAATCCTCTATATCTTTCATGGCACTGTAGAAAATGGCATTTCTGAGATCTAAATATGTTGTACTAAAATTGCTCATTTCCAGTCTAAAAAAAGCTTGTGGGTGCTCATAATGTTAACAAGTATGAGTAAGAACACCCCTCTTAGCCCCAACTTATATAGAAAAAAGTGGAGTTTATAGGGATACTCGTTATTTTTCTTATTTTTGCTCAAAAGCTTAGATTGTTGGTACTTATTAGAACTGCGGTTCTAAGAAGCTTCCACAATCTATTTAGGACTAGAAATAAGAAAAAAAACAAAAAAAACTTCTTCATCTCTAAAGATAGAAGACATGTCATTTTACCACACTGACCTGTGTGTTGTTGTAATGTTATTTTAACCCTTCTCCTGCTGAATATTCAATTAAGCCACACCCATTTCTGACTTTGAACCAATCAGATTACTTGATGTAATTTATTCTTACAAATCCATAAACTGTATGTCAAACAGTGTAGATCCTGATCAGATGGCTTCTTCAGAAGCCATCTGATCTGTATCTACACTGTTTCCAAAGATAGGGGTTGTCGTGAACAGCATCGGAGTTAAAAAACTTGGACAAATACCCAAATGCTGCATGTATGGTTTTGAGCAGAATTATCTTAAAATCCTAATAGTTAGGACACCTTGAGGCTGTAATCCCCCTAAAATTTTAACAAATTTGTTTCACGACCCTGCAAAGAGTCCAAAAGGGGCAAACAGAATGGCAAAAAGTGTAGATCCTGATCATTATGTGGCATCTTATCTTGGTCTGCGCTGTTTGCATATGTCCCTTTTACAGGTTGACAGGTCACATTGAGTAATTAGTGGGATGTCATTGTATTCTATACATTTTGTTTGGTTATAACATGGTTGTTTAACTGACATGGTTTCTGCTTTGAAGCCCAACAAAAGTGTTAGAAAGAGGGTTTGGTGTATATACAGTAAAAATCCTATATTATGACCACCTTTGGGACTGTTCAAAAGTGGTCTTTAAGACCACTTTTGAACAGTCCCAAAGGTGGTCTCTGACCAGAGGACACTGTATGCAGAAAACACAAAGAAAGAATAACTTCAGTCTCCTAAATAACCTTTTTAAAGTAGAATTATCTTAATTTTTGGTGGTCATAATCCCCAAACTAAACGAGACTTACCTTGGTTAAGTTGATGTTTGGTTAGGATTCTTTGTAGTCATACATACACTGACGTGATCAGATGAGATGCGCGCTACTGACTGTCGTAGTATTCTACCTCAGTATTTCAAAGCATTAGCTTTTCAAAAAATCAGACCCACAGTAACAGTGATAAAGAGAATTTTTGATGTCAATCAAAAGCCCAAAGGGTGGGAGAAGGGAGGGCATCTGATCACGTCAGTGTATGTATGACTACAAAGAATCCTAACCAAACATCAACTTAACCAAGGTAAGTCTCGTTTAGTTTGGGGATTCTTTTACGTCATACCACTTCCGTTCTCAGATGAGATTTTAAAGCCTGATTTTTTGTAAAGCTTACATATATATAAAAACAACAAACTATGCCATATGTAAACTTACGGATACTTCAGATGGATAATTATTCCAAAACAGCACAACTAAATCTCTGACCATTTCCTTTATCTAGTTTCTTATTATAGAACTTGGCAAAAGTCTTCTCAGATGACCAGCCAGCTACCTTCAATATGTCTTGAAATGGGACCATATTACATTTAGCTTTAGATGTAGCTGCTGATCTAACTCTATGTGGCTTATATTTTGTACAGTCAATTCCTGAATTAAACATTACTGATCTCAGCCATCTACCAATCGGTCTCTTGTTACACTTTTGTATGGTTTAACATAACTAATGAAGAGATTGGTAGTATCTCCTCTTAGAGACAGTGTTCTCTTCAAATATTCTTTTAACACAAATAATACACATAGTCTCCTGTCAGGAGGATATGCAAAAACTTCTGCAACCGGATTATTTTTTCCCCGTCTTAGATTGCTTCAACAACCCACTATATACAAGCACATATGATGCGAAACCCTTAACCATGTTTTTAATGGATAATAAATGTAATGACTGTGTACGACTAGCTAGTGTCAATGCCAATAGCATAACTAGCTTCAGTGTTAACATTTTTAATGACAGTTCACGTACCGGTGAAAGTTTCCTTAAATAAGACAACACAACAGAAACGTCCCAAGTCTGAATATACCGAGATTGAGATGGACGTAAATTATATACACCCTTCATAAACCTTACCACTAAAGGGTGAGAACCTATTGAAACACCATCAATGATAATACCAATTGCTGATAAAGCAGAATGTGCTGTATTAATTGCACTATAACTATAATCTTTCTCAAACAATTCACTTAAAAAATCTAGCACAATATTTAGATTTGTTTGAAAATGATTAATTTTCCTTTTGTCACAGTACAAAAACCACTTCCTGATATGGGTCGTGTATTGCTTCTTTGTGCCAGATCGCCATGATGCCATGATGATGTTGGCAGCCCTTTCTGAAATGTTTCTACCTTCAATTGCTTGCCGGATAGACGACAAGCCATCAGTTCCAGTTTTTCGTGAAGTGGATGAATTCTGTGTATTCCTGGTAAATGCAGAAGAGATTCCCCCTTGGGAAGAAGGTATGGTGTATCTGTCATTAGTTCCATCAGTGACGGAAACCAGGTCTGAGTAGTCCACACTGGTGCTATCAAGATACATTTGCCTTCGTCCTGTCTCAGTTTCGCCAGACATCTCGGTATCAGACTGAAACAAGGGAAAGCATAAAAGTAATGCTCAGACCAGTAGCACGAAAACGCATCAACAATTTCAGCATCAGGATCTGGCATCCATGATGCAAACCTCTCAATCTGTCGGTTAATTCTAGAGGCAAACATATCAATATCTGGCTTACCCCAAATACTGAAGACCTTTGCTACAACGTTTTCATTTAACTTCCACTCAGTATTTTCTTTAAAATTCCTGGACTGATAATCTGCTTGATTATCTCGACCAGGAATAAAAGCAGCGGAAAGCCAGATATTTTTAACAATACACCACTGCCAAATTTGTTTTGTAAGAGTATTACACTCTAAAGATTTAACGCCTCCCATGGCGTTAATGTAGCATTTTGCCGTAGAGTTATCTGTCATTACCTGAACATGGATGCTCTCTGTACACTTTCTGCAGAATGATTTTAGCCCATGAAATATGGCCAAAAGTTCTAAATAATTTATGTGCTTTATTGACTCCTCGGGAGTTCATCTTCCTCCTATTTTCTGAGCACCACAATGAGCACCCCAACCCAACAAACTAGCATCTGTGATAATTTGTTTGCTGGGATTACCATGTGAGATGCTCCTTTTCTGATTTTTTAAATTGACAATCCACCATTATAATTCTTGTTTCATTGCAACAGTAATAGACATAAAGGCCTCAAAATCACCTTGTGCAAGTTTGAGAGCCAAAATTTTCTCTTTTTCTAGCTCTCGATAATACAAAGGGCCATATTCAACTGCAGAAAATGTAGAGACAAGCAATCCAATGACTCTCGCCACTATCCGAATACTGGCTACTCGCATAGAGACCAAACTCTGACATTCACTTACAATTTTGTGCACTGATTCTTCAGGTAGATAAACTATCATTTCTTTCGAGTTAATTCTTTTGCCAAGAAAAGGTACATCTTGAGCAGGTATTAAGATAGATTTTTCATTATGAATCATAAAACCTACTCCAGACATTACTGATATAGTGTCCTTAATGTTACATTTACACTCCTCCTCAGAGTCTGCTACCAGTAATGAATCGTCAATATAACCAGAATTACTGTGGCCCATTTGCCTTAATTTTGCATAAACTGGTTTTGTAAGTTTCGTGAAATACCTTGGAGCACAGCCGAGACCATTGGGTAGGCAAGAATATTCAAATATTTTCTTTTTCCAAATGAAGCGCAAAAATTTTCTATGGGTAACAGCCATAGGGACAGAATAGTACGCATATCTTAAATCCACCACTGCCATGAAAGAGTTTGGTTTTATCAGTTTTAAGGCAGATTCAAATGTATCTAACTTAAAATGGCAATATTGAACATAATTGTTTAATTCTTTCGAATTTAAAATCATGCGATATTCTCCGTCCTTTTTTGGACGAGTAAAAATTGGAGAAATAAACTGGCCTTTGACAGAAGGGACTTCAGTTATTACTTACATGTCAGACAATTTTCGAATTTCATTTTCAATAATCAATTCCTCATGAGCATTAAATTTTTGAAACGGTATTTTTTCCTGGTTCGGGACCTCATACTCAAAATCAATGTGACAGTGAAGAGCAATATCCAAAATGCTCTCATCTGATGTTAAATTTCTCCAATTTTGCTCAAATTTTTGTAGCCTACCTGCTTCAAAACATACTTGATCTACTTCTTGCTGTGCTCCACTCTGGAGTTTTTTGGAGTGTTGGTAAGTGAAGTGTTGACAGTCTTGTTATACTGTAAACAGCAGTTGCAGAGTGATGGTAACCAGATCTCCTTCTATAGTATGAACCTCTGGCCCGGCCTCTAAATCCACGACCACGACCTCTCTGGCCCCTGCCCCTAGCACTGACCTGACGGCTTATTTTGTTAACCTCTTGAGCATCTTTGATATCTTTTACAATTGAGTCCCCGTATAACAGATCAGTGTATTGTACTGAGGATGAACACAAGTAATGCAGCTTGGGGTCCATATCACGCCTATGAAGCTCCTTTCTTCTTACATTGAGCCATTTATTAGCCTGTCCCAGAATAACTATAGCATCTGTACCCCATTCAAGCATACTGTTATCAAACGTAGCGTTTCCACAGTCCAGAATTTTGAACAAGATTAGTCGTGGCTTTTACAATAGCATTCTGAATGCCTCTCAACTTTACATCTTCAGTTTGTGTGGCTGGTTTAAGGATAGACCAGACTCCCTGATTTACACGGGTTTCTTTAAGGAATTCACAATTCTCGGGTCTGTGAATCTGTTCATTGTATGTATCATCCGACATTCCATCACGGAACGCCTTATTCGTCAACTCTGCTAGTTCATGGTTTATATCATGGGATACATCTTCAGACTTTCGCAACTTTTTTAGAAACGGTCCAAAGACAGTATTATCTGAGTGTTCAAGAGACCTTTTCTGTGTACTTTCCAATACAGGGTATTCATTTTCCTCCATTTCTTGCTCATCATACTGGCTAAAGAAATTGTCAGACTGGGTGTCATATTCATACTGCTCATTAGAGTCAAAATTATAAAGTTCGCTGTGACAGTTGACGACGTCGACGGGGCAGAGCCAGAGGTCTGGGCAGTCTGTTTTAAGCCCGAACTATCAGACTTACTCATATTACCAGTAGTCACCTTTCCTTTATTCTTAGCAGTGTCTTTCTGAGTGTCGCCAGGTCTGCTGGCCCCTTCTTTGCGGACCATTTGTTCCGACATGTTAATCTTACGAAGTCAAGTTTATCAGTGACAAGATCTGTCTAGACTGTGTTACACGTCATCAAAAGTGTGCAACATAAGGCTACTACGATTGGCTCAGATATCGCACCATACAAATACGTCATCGATAAGATGACGCTCTAAAAATAGATAGAAAAGTTGTTGCGGCCCCGGTATTGATTTACTGCATATGTAAAATCATTAATGGCTACCATCGGAAGCCTAATAGCCAATATACTTTACTGCAGCCGCATTTAGCTAATTTGAATGAACAATAATAATTTATGTTCATAAAGTTATTGACTGATAAAAAAAGGCATGTAATTGCCACAAAATGCTTACTACGTAAGCACCATATCAGTCAATATTCAGTACGCATTGAATACTACGACAGCTGAACAAACCACGTCTGTTCAGCTTGACATTTGAAAGCGCACTGAGGTAGACTACTACGACAGTCAGTAGCGGGCATCTCATCTGAGAACGGAAGTGGTATGACGTAAAAGAATAGGAGGATTTTACTGTATTGTGGTCAGTCATTGGAATATGATGGTTTGCTGCAGATCTTGAAAAGTGTTCATTTATAAGGATAGCACGCCTCTGTGCTAAAATGACATCGTTCATATCTCTAATATTTCAGATGAAATTATGTTTTGATATGTTTCTTATTTCAAACCCATACATAGATTGTGGGTACTCGTAAGAACTGCCTCAACGAGGTGACATGTCTTTGAGCAAAAATAAGGATATAAGTTACACCCCTTTTAAACTCATTTTTCTCTATATAAGGAGTGTTCACGTCAGAGACTTGTAAGTCTAATACATGTAGATGAGGAGTACATATTCATTGTACATATTCATTTAGAAGCCTCTGTGGCATAGTGGTTAAGCTACTCTCCTCACAATCCAGGGGCCATGGGTTCAATCCCAGGCTTCTCCAGACTTTCAGATGAGTCTTTAAACCGAGGCCTCATCTCCCTATGACCTTAGCTGTTGGTGGAACATAAAACTTGATTCATTATCTGCTCTGTTGGTTTCTATAGATTGTACCACACTTGCATCATATGTGAGGAAAACAATTTTCGCTTCTTAAAGATTGGGGTACTTTTCACACAGACACCTGTGTTCAGTTGTTGAAAGCATTGTTAGATTAATTAGTTTGTTAGTGGTGAAATTGTTAACTGTTCTATTGAGTACAATATCTGAAATAAAAATGTATTTGATAGCACATTTTTTCAGCAAAAATATAGTATATTTGCCATCCTAAATGATCAGAGTTTTAACATTTACTTTTTAAATGACATCGTTAGTTTTGAACAACTCCCCCCCCCCTCCCTCCAACATACCAATCAATCTGTCATGTCTTCCTGTCTACAAAATGGTTATTTTTCTGTCTGATAAAAATTTGCAATATATTTTCTTATTATTACTCCAATCATAGGATGCTCGGTAGAATAGCCTCATTGAGGCAGTTCTAATGAGTACCCACAGTCTGTTTTCAAGCATCAATAAGAAACATGTTTACCCTGGAAACCCAACTTTTCTCTATATAAAGTGGGGTTTACATGGGTGTTCATTACATGGACTTGTTAATATGATGTGTGTACTTAATTTGGTGTGTTTATGACAACTTTGTGCTGATAAAAACATCAGTTACTCTCTAAATTCCAAATTGCTAAGAAAGATAATATTCTAACCCTTATCTAGCTATTCACGACAACCCCTATCTTTTGAAACAGTGTAGATCCAGATCAGATGGCTTCTGAAGAAGCCATCTGATCAGGATCTACACTGTTTGGCATTCAGTTTATGAATTTGTAGCAATAAATTACATCAAGTAATTTGATTGGTTGATAGACAGAAATGGGTGTGGCTTAAATGAATGTTCAGCAAGAGAAGGGTTAATGTCCATTGAAGTACATGTATTAACAACATCCCATTACGAACAAAGACGTGAACCCTGAATAAAGGTAATTTATATAACCCGCATTGAAGTATGAACAACATCAAGCCATGAGCATACCCAGCAGGCAAACATCTCTTGCTGAATATTCAGTTTAACTACACCCATTTCTGACTTTGAACCAATCAGATTACTTGATTCAATTTATTCTTACAAAGCCATAAACTTAATGTCAAACAGTGTAGATCCTGATCAGATGGCTTCTTCAGAAGCCATCTGATCTGGATCTACACTGTTTCCAAAGATAGGGGTTGTTGTGAACAGCATGATAAGAGTTAAAATGATGTCTATTAATGTTGTCGGGATGTGATGACATCTTTGTATCAACGTTGATATGATGTCATTTCAATGTTGTGTAAGGAAACGTTCATGTTCGTTTCCTATTCATGACTAGAACCTCATATGGTTAGTTTCATCATCAAAGTCTCACTACATTTGGTAGCATATAAATAAGAAATGTATCTCAAAATTTCATCTGCTCTCAAAGATGTTTTTCCCTGATGATAATGTACCCGTTTTAAATCACCTTACGATTTGTACAGTCAGACTCTTGCTGTAACGACAGAATTTGTTTCCCAACAGTTTGCCGCTATAGCGAGTTTGCCACTATAAAGAATACCAATAAGGAATAGTATAATATGTAACAATGGACTTTTACCCCTTATAACACCAAGACATCACGTGAACAAGTCCGTGAAATAAAGACCCCCCTAAACCCCACTTTATATAGAGAAAACTGGGGTTTACGGGGGTAAACATTATTTTCCTTATTTTGGCTCCAAGACATAGGTTGTGGGTACTCGTTAGAACCGCCTCAATGAGGCGGTTGTAACAAGCACCCAAAACCTATCTTTTGAGTATAAATAAGAAAAATACCGCAAATTTTCATCATAAAAATACCTTTTTTGAGGTATGAAAAAATGCACTATATCACACGGATATGTTATCGTAATGAACGAATCATGTGGACATTTGTTAGAATTGCCTCAAGGCAATTCTAACAAATATCCAGAACAAATTTTGTTTCTTGGAGTATTACATAATTACAATATTCATGAATATCTCCATTATTCCGTCTCATCTTAAGCTAAGGATTTGTTCCATTGAAATTGTAGTTATAACAAATTTTGTCGTTCTATCGAATGTCAGTATGTTGAGGGTTGACTGTACATATATCTGTTATGAAGAAAAAATGGCATGTATATAATATATATCAAGAGAAAGTGTTGTCAATATTCTAGTCGTTATTCGAGAGTTAGGTAATTTAAGGGGAACTGCTACTCCTTGACAATTTTCTGCCATGTTTTCAAGGGGAGACAACTTTGGAGACTTCCTGTTAGCCCATAAAATGCCAGTCACGACAATTCTCATATGTCTTGATTTCACATATAAGGTGTGTCTGGCCTATTTTTCTGTTTTTATTTTATTTTTCATGGAAAATTCAGTTAGCAAATAGTGCAGGCCTTGATCAGATGCGGCGTTCTGCCCATCTGATCTGGGCCTGCACTATTTGCCAAGGTACCGGGTTTCCCACATGCATTGGGTTCATGGAGAACTGACAAAATACTTACTTATATCTGTTTCTATGTTCTCTGAAGCAAATTTTTTCCTTTAAGAGTAAACTCCCTTTTCAGTGGGACAGGATGTAAAGGAAAGTGTAAAGAAAGTAAAAGTTGTTCCCCTTGGAAAAAAATGACAGCTTCGCTATAACAAATTGGTGATATGAACACCCAGGTAAACCCCACATTATATAGAGAAACTGGGGTTTATGTGGGCATGCATTAGTTTTCTTATTTCTGCTCCAAGACATAGGTTGCGGGTACTCATTAGAACCGCCTCAATGAGGCGGTTCTAACTATCACTCACAACCTATGTTTGCAATATAGATAAGAAAGAAATCGCAGATTTTCATCGAAAAAGTAGCCATCTTGGTAAAAAAATGCATTTTGTGGCACGGATGTGGTATCGTAATGCATAACGATAACAGGTTCTTATGGTACAATGGAGTCATTCATATCTGTAAATATACAGTAAAATTCCGCTATTAAGACCACCAAAAATTAAGACTAATTCTGCTTTAAAAAAAGCTTATTTAGAAGCCTCCGAGTAGTGGTTACGCTACTCGCCTTGTAAACCAGGGGTCGCAGGATCGATTCCGGGCTTCTCCAGACTTTCAGATGAGTCTTGAAACTGAGGTCCTGTCACCATATGACCTAAGCTGTTGGTGGGACTTAAAACTCACACACTCACTCTTAAAAAGCTTATTTAGAAAGTTGCAGTTATTCTTTGTTTGTGTTTTCTACCCACACTGTTGTCTGGTCCGAGACCACCTTTGGACTGTTCAAAAGTGGTCTGAAAGACCACTTTTGAACAGTCCCAAAGGTTGTCTTAATATAGGAATTTTACTATATTGCTCATTATGATAGCATACATGTGTCACAAAAGTCTTTTCTCTCAGATCTCCAAAATGATAATTTTTCTGATGAAAATCTGTGCTTGTTTCTTATTCATACGCAAAACATAGCTTGTGGGTGCTCATTAGAACTGACTCATAGAGACGGTTTCAACAAGTACCCTCAAACTCAGTTTTTGATTAAAAAGAAGGAAAATTATGAACACCCACCAAAACCCCACTTTTCTCCATAAAAAGTTGGGTTTATAGGGGTATTCCTTACACGATCTTGTTAACAAGATGTTTCAGATGAAAAAAATATTTGCTTTAATTCTGCTTCAAACATAGATTGGGGGTGCTTTTCAGAACCACCTAAATGAGGCAGTTCAAACAGTATCCACAATCAATTTGTTTGAGCTGGATTAGGAAAATAGTGTTTACCCAGGTAAACCCCACTTTATGTGGAAAAAAGTGGGTTTACAGGACTGTTGATTATACGGGCTTGTTGACGTGATGATCTTCAGATTTTGCCTTTAGATACACAAATATTTAAGAGACAATATGGAATTTGTTGTAGTTATTTTGGTATTCAAGTTGTTTCCTTTTTTGTGTGTTTTGTAAATAGCATATGTACAGACATTTTTTTTTCTTCAAATTTTATCATTGGTTTTACATCAAAATAGTTTTATTTCATTTCCAACATCACCCTTAATTTTAGGGGTCTAAATACATGTACAGTTCTGCGGTATAGAATATTGTTTATGTAAATTAGTTTTATTGTATTTACAGCATACTTATATCACTTAAATTTAGTGTATCCTTTATTTCAAAAGTGTGTCATTGACAATAATATTTACTGGGTCCAGTTGTTCAAAGCATCGTTAGCTTAACAAGCTTGTTAGTGGTCAAATTGTTATCTGTTCTAGCAAGTATTATATCTAAAATTATGGTATTTTTGCTGAAAACATGTGAGCAGCTTTTGCATGTGCAAAAGCTGCTCACATTTTTTTTCAGAAAAAATATTGTACAGTAAAATTCCTATATTAAGACCACCTTTGGGACTGTTCAAAAGTGGTCTTTAAGACCACTTTTGAACAGTCCCAAAGGTGGTATCTGACCAGAGGACCACTGTAGGCAGAAAACACAAAGAATGAATAACTTCAATTACTAAAAAAGGTTTTTAAAGCATAGTTAGTCTGAATTTTAGGTGGTCTTATTAGTGGAATTTCACTGTATTTGCCATATTAGATCATAGTTTTAATGATTTGTTAAGTAACGATTTCGTTAGTTTTGAACAACAGGCCCCTGATGTTTTTGTTCATTGGTGTAATGTTTAATTAGCTGGTGGTGAGTTATTATGATCAGCTGGTGGTGAGTTATTATGATCACACTGTGCCAGTATGGTGAGTCAGTCTTAGTGTTTCATTAACTGTCGGTATTTAGCTAGTGAACATGATGGGAGCCAATCATTACAAAAACACACCTATATAAATGTATTGTAAACTTTAACGCCAAAAAAACGAAAACTTTAAGATGAAAATTTGTGATATTTTTTCTTATTTCCGCTCAAAATATAGATTGTAGGTACTCGTTAGAACAGCCTCACCGAGGCGGTTCTATCCAGTACCAACAGTCTATATGTTAGAACAGAAATAAGAAAAACTGATTTTTATGTCTCCCCCGAAAAAATTTTTTTTCGGAGAGACATATTGTTTTTCCCCCGGGCGTCTGTCTGTCCGTCTGTCCGTCTGTCACACTTTCGTGTCCGCTCTGTAACTTGAAAACCGTTAGAGCTATCGTCACGAAACTTCGTATAAATATTAATCAGCATTAGACGACGTGCAGTGCGCAAGAACCATAACTCTCGCATTTATACTTTTTGAATTATCTCCCTTGGAAGTTTGTTGGTATGTATATATGTATAGGCAAATCGTGTCCGGTCAATAACTTTCTTATTTTTTGATGGATTTTAAAATTACTCGGCAGAAATATTAACAACCATAAGACGATGTGTGGTGCGCATGAGGCAGGTCGGTACCTCAAAGGTCAAGGTCATACTTAGAGGTCAAAGGTCAAAAAAGGGGCCTTTTTTTCGTATTTGGTCAATAACTTTCTTATTTTGAGATGGATTTTAAAATTACTTGGCATAATTATTAACAACCATAAGACGATGTGTGGTGCGCATGAGGCAGGTCGGTACCTCAAAGGTCAAGGTCATACTTAGAGGTCAAAGGTCAAAAAAGGGGCCTTTTTTAGTATTTGGTCAATAACTTTCTTATTTTGAGATGGATTTTAAAATTACTTGGCATAATTATTAACAACCATAAGACGATGTGTGGTGCGCATGAGGCAGGTCGGTTCCTCAAAGGTCAAGGTCATACTTAGAGGTCAAAGGTCAAAAAAGGGGCCTTTTTTCGTATTTGGTCAATAACTTTCTAATTTTGAGATGGATTTTAAAATTACTTGGCATAATTATTAACAATCATGAGACGATGTGTGGTGCACATGAGGCAGGTCGGTACCTCAAAGGTCAAGGTCATACTTAGAGGTCAAAAGTCAAAAAGTGGGCCTTTTTTTCGTATTTGGTCAATAACGTTCTTATTTTGAGATGGATTTTGAAATCACATGGCAGAAATGTGAACCAATATAAGGTGATGTGTTGCGCGCATGACCCAGGTTGTTACCTCAAAGATCAAGGTCATACTTAGAGGTCAAAGGTAAAAAAAGGGGCCTTTTTTCGGGTTTTGTCAATAACTTGCCTATTTTTAAATAGAATTTGAAGTTACTTGGCAAACATGTTAACTATCATGGGACGATGTGTTGCATGCATGATTCAGTTTGGTACCTAAAATGTCAAGGTCATACATAGAGGTCAAAGGTAAAAAAGGGGCCTTTTTTCGTGTTTGGTCAGTAACTTTCTTATTTTTAGATGGATTTTGAAATTGCTAGGCAGAAATGTTAACCACCATGAGATGATGTGTTGCACGCATGACCCAGTTTAATACCTGAAAGGTCAAGGTCATACATAGAGGTTAAAGGTAAAAAAAGGGCCTTTTTTGTGTTCTGTCAATAACTTTCTTATTATGCCCCCAACTTTGAAAAAGTTTGAGGGGCATATTGGTTCTGGTTCGTTCGTCCGTTCCTCCGTCCATTACGCTTTTGATGCATAGCATAACTAAAGAACCGTGTATGCTAGGGTTTTGAAATTTCATATATGGATTCCTCATGGAAAATTAGCTGACGCGTATTTTTTTTCTCGTCCGGATTATGCCCCCTTCAAGAGTTATTGCCCTTTGATTTTTTTTTTTTAATAAAATCTTGTCAGCAAGATATCGCAAAAACTATTGGAGCTAGAGCCTTGAAGGTTGGTGATTATATTGATGGTGATGAGTAAATGAAGTGATTAACTTTTGACAAAATTCCGAAAAATACTTTGTGAGTTATGGCCCTTTGTCATTTTGGTAATTTGTGCCCATTGTAATGTATGCTAAAAGTGATGCATAGCATAACTTTAGAACCATGTATGCTAGGGTTTTGAAATTTCATATATGGATTCCTCATGGAAAATTAGCTGACGCGTATTTTTTTTCTCGTCCGGAATATGCCCCTTTCAAGAGTTATTGCCCTTTGAAATTTTTTTAATAAAATCTTGTCAGCAAGATATCTCAAAAACTTTTGGAGCTAGAGGCTTGAAAGTTGGTGAATATATTGGTGGTGATGAGTAGATGAACTGATTAACTTTTGACAAAATTCCAAAAAACACTTTGTGAGTTATGGCCCTTTGTCATTTTGGTAATTTGTGCCCATTGTAATGTATGCTAAAAGTGATGCATAGCACAACTTTAGAACCGTGTATGCTAGGTTTTGAAATTTCATATATGGGTTCCTCATGAAAAATTAGCTGACGCGTATTTTTTTTCTCGTCCGGATTATGCCCCTTTCAAGAGTTATTGCCCTTTGAAATTTTTTTAATAAAATCCTGTCATCAAAATATCTCAAACACTATTGGAGCTAGAGCCTTGAAAGTTGTTGAGTATATTGGTGGTGATGAGTATATGAACTGATTAACTTTTTACAAAATTCCGAAAAATACTTTGCGAGTTATGGCCCTTTGTCATTTTGGTAATTTGTGCCCATTGTAATGAATCCTAAAAGTGATGCATAGCATAACTTTAGAACTGTGTATGCTATGGTTTTGAAATTTCATATATGCATACCTAATGGAAAATAAGCTGACACATATTTTTTTCTCATCCGGATTATGCCCCTTTCAAGAGTTATTGCTCTTTGAATTTTTTTTTAATAAAATCTTGTCAGCAAGATATCTAAAAAACTGTTGGAGCTAGAGGCTTTAAAGTTGGACCATGAGTCATGTGCAAGACCAAGGTCCATACCTCCAATGTCAAGGTCATACCTAGAGGTCAAAGGTAAAAAAAGGACAGTCAATAACTTCCTTATTCTTTGATGGATTATGAAATTACTTGGCAGAAATGTTAACCATCATGAGACGATGTGTTGTACCGCAAAGGTCAAGGCCATACTTAGAGGTCAAAGGTAAAAAAGTGCTTTTTTTGTTTACGGCCAATAACTTTTTTATTTTTCTATGAACATTTTTACAGTTACTATGCAGAAATGTTCATCTTCATTAGATGATGTGTTGCACACAAGACCCAGCTCAATACCTCCAATGTCAAGGTTATACTTAGCAGTCAAAAACGGGGGAGACATCTGTGTTTTTGTAGAAAAACAAATTCTAGTTTTTTATTATTTCTGCTCAAAATATAGATTGTAGGTACTCGTTAGAATCGCCTCATCGAGGCGGTTCTAACCAGTACCTACAATCTATATTTATGGAGTGTAGGTACTCGTTAGAATTGCCTCATTGAGGTGGTTCTAACCAGTACCTACAATCTATATTTTAGAGCAGAAATGAGAAAAATAAGGATTACCCCTGTAAACCCGTTTAACTATACAAAAGTGGGGTAAGGGGTTCAAAATTATGTAGGCGTTGTTTCGTGATGGGCATGCTTTGTTTTTGCCTGATCTTCGTGAAACATGGTCAGCTTGTTTGCCTCAGTCAGTCTTGTGGTTTGCCTTTATTCAGTCTGACCCGTCACTGCAAAACAAAATTTCTGTCTGACCCGTCACTGTAAAACAAAATTTCCGACCATTAAAACACAGCTTTACATCCACAAATGACAATTTTCAATACAGGAATCCCCTAATATTGAAAAGCCGCTAGTAGCTTAAACAGATGAATACTGATGAATCAATGTTCAGGTTAACCAATTTTGTACCGGATACCCAAAAATGGGTTACTGGCAAACAGTGCAGGCACAGATCAAATGCCGCACACCTCGACATCTGATCAGGGCCTACAAATGTATAGGAAAAAGAAATAAAAAACATTTTCGAAATAAATTTCAAAGATGGCACAACCCCTCATTTTTACCTCATTGAACCTCACTTTATACAGAAACTGGGGTTTACAGAGGAAAACCCTATTGATCATAGTTCTGCGCTAGGGTACTCTTTATGTAATGTATACTCTAATAGGTATACTCCAATAGGTACCCGTAATATATGTAAGAAAAATATAACATTTCTTCTTAAAATTGTCATTTTTTGGCGGTAAAATTTACAATGTATTTGTATAGGCATGTTTTCGAAATGCTGGTACCCCTTAATTTTGAAATGGATTCCTGCTATATAATAGGCGTAACATTCCATTCATTACAAAATGGGTTAATCCATTGCATGCGGGAAACCCCTAAAGGGTACCTTGGCAAACAGTGCAGGCCCAGATCAGATGCCGCAGAACGCGACATCTGATTGGGGCCTGCCCTGTTTGCTTACAGAATTTTCCGTCAAAAATAGAATAAAAACGAAAAAATAGGCCTGAGACCCCCTTTTATGACAAATGGACTTGTCCAACATATAGCAATGGAAGAGTCCACTAGTGGGTTAAGATGGGTTAAATAGCCATAATAAATGTGGTTGGAAAATGTTTTCACCCCAGTAAAACAGTGGCTCATGTGAGCTATGCAGGGCTATCATGACCCTCTTGTCTAACTTCTGTATTAGCTAATGTTTTGGTGCAGGCTTTAAAGTGAGCATGTGATCGTATTACAAATACACATCAACCTCTTTATAACTGTTCATTACAACACAGTTTTGGCTATAACACTTTTGAACATACAGCGGACCCGCGTTATAACGACAGTATTTGTTCCCTATTATTGTGCCGTTATAATGAATTTGCGGTTATAAAGAATCCCAGTTTGGATTATGATAGGTCATAAAAGGTCTTTTCCACATAATTACTCCAAGAAACAAATGTTATAGACATTCGTTAGAATTGCCTTGATGAAGGGATTAATTCTATCAAATGTCCATAACTTTTGTTTCTTGGAGCATTAAATTACAAGAATCTTTCATGATTATGGATTCGATTTGGGCATTCCCAACCCAAGGAAAGCCCAAGACGCTTGGACTCGAGGCTAAACCTTGAGCTATGAATTCATTCCATTGAAATTGTCGTAATAACGAGTTTTGCCATTATAACGCGGGTCATCTGTAAATGTAGATCGCAAAAATGTATAAATAAAAAGTGGCCATAAATGGTCATTTTTCAGTATAATCTATTTATTTTGATTGGATATACCATAATTATCCTAAGTATAGGGACAGTCAGGCCTAAGCAAACAGTACATTGTTTGCCATTGTCTGCACTTTTTGGACTCCTTGCTGGACCCTGAAACAAATTTGTTAAAATTTTATGAGAATTAGAGCATGTCTTCAAGGTGTCCGAATTTTTAGGATTTTTATGGTGAGGTTTTTTTTTAACTTCAGCAGTGCCAGAAAGAGGCTGGGGTGTAGCAAAACTACAGTTCTCTAGAATCGTAGTGAATTTTCAATGCAATATTCAGTCACCTCAACTCCTTACCATACTTGCGCTAAAATTTGAACAAGTACAATTTACTACCCAATGTTGTGCCTAAAAAAGCTGGACAAGTGACAAACAGTGTAGATCCGGCGGCGTCTCATCTGGGTCTCCACTGTTTGCTACATCCCGTGGCCTCTCATCTGGGTCTCCATTGTTTGCTCAAGACTGTCAGTCCAAAGACATAAGGTAAATACTGTATAATTACCTGACACAAGAAAACATGGTAGCTTGGCTCATACTTATCAGTTTCCATATATTTTTTCATTTTTCGTCATTTACATGGCTGTGCAATAACTTCCTCCATTAATTAGCCCTCGTCCTGCTGAGCCCGGATATGTCTTAACTTTCAAACAATGCAGATCCAGATCAGATGGCTTCTGAAGAAGCCATCTGATCAGGATCTTCATTGTTTGTCATTCAGTTTATGAATTTGTTGCAATAATTTGCATCAAGTAATCTGATTGGTTGATAATCAGTAGTGGGTGTGGCATATTTAAATATTCAGCAGGTTAAGGGTTAGGCCCACTTCATATAGCGAGAAGTGGGGTTTACAAGGGTGTTATATTACACGCTTTATTCTGTGTATTATATAGAGGATCTTATATGAGTGCCCATGTATTACTGAATTTATGAAACAAGTTGAGGAAAAGGGATAAAATGCGAGGCTGGGCCGAGCATTTTATCCCTTTTCTTCAAAGAGTTTTATAAATTCAATAATACATGAGCATGAATGCAAGATTCTATTTATTATATGACATCACAAACACATTTTATTAACGATTTGTTGACAAAAATGTCAATATTCCGTCACTAGTAAACGCGACGCCGTTTATGACATCTTACATATAACGTTAAGGGGCGTATCTAAATTATTTGCATATTAAATACATTTAATAGTGGATTACGAATTTTATTACATGGCTTTATGACACTCTCAGACGCGACGTTTTGAACAACTCGACTCTGATATTTTCAAACAGTTGAACTTCAATGGATCACTAAATATTCCCTATTATGACCTCCCCCCGGCCCCCTGATTGGTGCTATTATCATTAGTCCTTTGTGGTTTGAGAACAAATTTACATTGTCTCAGATGCGTTTGAGCAATTGAAGTTTGACAACATTTCACCTATACTCTAAAGGCTATGCTCTTGTATTGTAGCTCATAATCTTGATTTTTGGTGAAGGTTTAGAATTCACTAGTGAACTGATTTATGATGAATACATGTATTAGCGAAAATGAAGTTCTAGCGAATAGAAGTTAAATAACCCTTATCCAGCTGAAAATGACAACCCCTTCCTTTGCAAACAGTGTAGATCCTGATCAGATGGCTTCTTCAGAAGCCATCTGATCTGGATCTACACTCTTTGTCATGCAGTTTGTCAATTGTACAAATACATTGTATCAAGCAATTTGATTGGTGGATAGCCAGGAATGGGTGTGGCTAAATCAGTTTATTCAGCAGGATAAGGGTTAATAGTATACTAGAGTTATACACCACAACCTCTTTATAGCATGGTTTGTTATAACACAATTTTGGATATAACACGGTTGGAAAATGGATCCCAAAAATGTATAGAATTTATAGAATACTAACAGTTTCTACTCATTACGCAAACAGGCCTATACAAATACATTGCCACCTTTATCGCCGAAAAAATGAACATTTTATGCTGAAAAATTGTGACATTTTTCTTATTGCTGCTCCAAATATAGATTGTGGGCACTCGTTAGAACCACCTCATCGAGGGGGTTCTAATGAGTACCCACAATCTATATTTCAGAGCAGCAATAAGAAAAATAAGGTATACCCCCAGAAACCCCAGTTCAAGGGGGTCAAAATTATATAGGCGTGTTTTCGTGATGTTTGGATCCCAATAATAGTAATGGTGTTATAAGAGGTTGTGGTGTATTACAAAAGAAAAACTCACAGACTGTCAAGGACAATATTTTCATGTGTTTGGTGAACATTACAGACTGTCAAGGACAATATTTTCATGTGTTTGGTGAACATTACAGACTGTCAAGGGCAATATTTTCATTTGTTTGGTGAACATTACAGACTGTCGAAGACAATATTTTCATTTATTTGGTGAACATAACAGACTGTCAAGGACAATGTTTTCATTAATTTGGTGAACATTACAGACTGTCAAGGACAATGTTTTCATTTATTTGGTGAACATTACAGACTGTCAAGGACAATGTTTTCATTTATTTGGTGAACATTACAGACTGTCAAGGACAATGTTTTCATTTATTTGGTGAACATTACAGACTGTCAAGGACAATGTTTTCATTTATTTGGTGAACATTACAGACTGTCAAGGACAATGTTTTCATTTATTTTGTGAACATTACAGACTGTCGAGGACAATATTTTCATTTATTTGGTGAACATTACAGACTGTTGAGGACAATATTTTCATTTATTTGGTGAGCATTACAGACTGTCAAGGACAATATTTTCATTTATTTTGTGAAAATTACAGACTGTCGAGGACAATATTTTCATTTATTTTGTGAACATTACAGACTGTCAAGGACAATGTTTTCATTTATTTCGTGAACATGAAATTTTAAGCTGTTAAACAAATGTACTTTATTTATCCATAATTGTAATTATTCTTGAAAGTTTTAATTAACATAATTATTAGCTCTCCTGTGCAAACGTACAGGAGACTACTGTTGCTAACCCCGACATTGGCGTACATTTCCCAATTCACACTAAATTAAATCTTCATGCCAAAGTGTTTTCAATTGTTCAGATCTCCACAAGCTCAAGCTGGATTTGCTTGATTCAGGTCCAAAATTTTATTTCACACTCCCCACCACCCCTGACGAATACATCGAAATCTCTTCATAATTTAACCCTTTTTGTTCCAAATGGAATCTTCCTCCTTATAATTGCAGGAGTCCATTTCAATATTGGGGTGACAGGTTGTGTTTTCTTCAAAATTTATTTGGAAAATGGCTGAACTTTTTGCAAACAGTGTAGGCCCCGTCTGATCTGGGCCTGCACTTTGTGCCAACTACCCGTTTTAGAGTTTCTGGTACAAAATAGCTTAACATGGTTTTTAGATGGATCCCAAAAATGTTTATGTATAGATTTTATTATCTACAGTAATGATCCTAAGTACTGGGATAGACAGGCCTAAGAAAACAGTGTAGGCCCAGATCAAATTGCTCCTGAAGGAGCAGTCTGATCAGGGTCTACACTGTAATTCCATTTGCACCTTTTGGACTCCTTGCAAGATCATGAAACAAATTGCTTCAGGAGCAGTCTGATCTGGGACTGCACTGTTTGCTTAGGCCTGCCAGTACTTTAAGCATCATTTTGGTACACTTTGTCAATCAGTTTGTGAATTAAACAAACACTTTATATCAAGCTATTGGATTGGTTGATAGTCAGAAATAGGTGTGGGAAAATAAATTTATTCAGCAGGATAAGGGTTAAAGGCTAGGCGAAAAGGGTTGTGCTATCCTGTCCAGGAATATGTCTATTTACAGGGTTCAGGTGAATTTCCAGCTATATGTATCTTTTCTTAAAACTTACAGCTTGTTTTTAACATGTGCTATATTTTTAAGTCTCTTCTTTAAATATTATGTTTTAACTGTATACTGTCTTAATGTTAATAGTATAATGATGATGATTAGTGAATTGTTTACAGATGACCTTCTTTATACAGGCATTAAAGGGGAATGGGAACACCTGGCCGATTTTTCTTCCATTTTTCAAAGGGAGACAACTTTTGGGACTTCTTGTTTGCTTTTCTATAAGCCTTGTCTCACTGAAAAAGGGGTCTACTCTCAAAGAGTTGACCCCTATTAACATGGGAAACACAAATACTTTTGCAGGAGTTGCCTCCCATGAAGGTGTTCCCATTCCCCTTAGTATAACAAAACAAATCATTACAACCACATTATCAATGGGACAAATCCACAGCTGTGGATCGAGTCTGGCTCAGGTCACATGTAGAAGCCCCTGTGGTGCAGTGGTTATGCTACTCGCCTTGTAAACCAGGGATCGCAGGATCGATCCCGGGCTTCTCCAGACTTTCGGATGAGTCTTTAAACCGAGGTCCCGTCTCCGTATGACCTTAGCTGTTGGTGGGACGTAAAACAAAAACTCACTCACTCACTCAGGTCACATGTGAGATGCCAAGTTCTGCAACGCAAGGTCAGGTGGTTTTTCTCAGGGAGCTCTGGTTTTCGCCCACCTGAGTAACGATATAAGTGAAATATCTTGAAAGGGCCGTTAAACCAAAACCAAAAAGAAAAAAAAAGGCCTTAGCTAAGACAGAAAGGGCTAATGAGGATATAATCAATAATATAGATTTATTACTCCAAGAAACAATTGTTGTAGATATTTGTTAGAATTGACTTGCCGACATTTGTTTCTTGGCTTAAATAAGATGAAAAGGCTCTTTATTACGTTAGTATACTACTATAAAAATTTGTGTACCTTGAGGACTTGATATAAAATTTTAACAAGTTTGTTTCATGATTCAGCAAGGAGTCCAAAAAGTGGAGACTGAATGGCAAACAGTGAAGACCCTGATCAGACTGCTCTGATCTGGGTCTGCACTGTTTTCTTATGGCTGCCTGCCCCAATACTTAGGATCATTAAGGTACTTCTTGCAGGGATTCTTTATATCGCATTCTTTACATTGCTAAATTCTTTATTACGTCAAGGTGTAAGGGAACGGATACTGCCATTATAACGAGGGTCCTCCGTACATGTATATACATTCTCAGTGCATTTGCAGAAAAATCCCTGTAGTAACTATTGGGATGTAATGCTATTCATAAGCCTTAAGGGGAATGGGAACACCTGGCAAATTTTTCCACCATTTTTCAAAGGGAGACAACTTTCGGGACTTCCTGTTTGGTTTTCTATAAGCCCTGTCCCACTGAAAAAGGGGTCTACTCTTAAAGGAAAGAATTTGCTCCTAAGGAGCAAATTCTTTCCTTTAAGAGTTGACCCCTGTTGACACGGGAGACAAAAATACTTTTGCAGGAGTTACTTCCCCATGAACGTATACCCATTCCCCTTAAGTGATGTCAAATGTTATGATAACGCTTCCATTCGACAAAGTGCATTATTTTGTTTCTCCAAACAAGTTGCTTTTGGGGTGAAAATTTGTGATAGTTTTGGTTTTTAATAAACCAAAACTAAGTTGTGGGTGCTCATTAGAAGCGCCTCATTAAGTCAAATGTCCCAATTCTGACCTTGGCTTAAAATAGGTCAAGGTTAACCTAGGGTCATTTTTTTTTGCAAGTTTGGTAGTACTCAATCAGCTGATGCTACATACCAAGTTTCAACACAATCAGCCAAATGATTCTGGAAATGAAGAATTTTTTAAGGTTTTTACCATATTTGGGCATGGTGGCTATCTTGGAAAGATGACCTGGACAATAAATTTGCATTCCTTCAAGTCAAATGAAATTGGCCCAGTGGTTTCAGAGAAAATGTTTTTTGAAATGTCAATGGACTTGCACTCCAAGTGACATTGTGCCAAGGTCATCAAATGACCTTGACCTTTAGCAGTTAAAATTCAAATGAATTGGCCCAGTGGTTTCAGAGAAAATGTTTTTTGAAATGTCAATGGACTTGCACTCCAAGTGACATTGTGCCAAGGTCATCAAATGACCTTGACCTTTAGCAGTTAAAATTCAAATGAATTGGCCCAGTGGTTTCAGAGAAAATGTATTTTGAAATGTCAATGGACCTGCACTCCACGTGACTGTGTCAAGGTCATCAAATGACCTTAACCTTTAGCATTTAAAATTCAAATGAAATTGGCCCAGTGGTTTCAGAGAAAATGTATTGTGAAATTTCAATGGATCTGCACTCCAAGTGACATTGTGCCAAGGTCATCATATGTCCTTGACCTTTAGCATTCATTTTGTATTTATTCTCGTGTCACACCACAACATTTTTTCGAAAAATTCATTGTCCCACCTTTTCACCATTTAAAAGCTGAATGAACCCATTTGACCTTGACGTAAAATAGGTCACGGTCAACCTAGTGTCATCATTGTTGCAAACTTGCTGGTAGTCAGTGACCCAAAGCTACATACCAAGTTTCAGGACAATTGGCCCATTGGTTCTGTAGACGAAGATTTTTAGCTCACCTGACCGAAGGTCATGGTGAGCTTTTGTGACAGTAAGATGTCCGGCGTCGTCGTGCGTCGTCCGTCGTCCGTCGTCCGTCGTGCGTAAACTTTTTCTTGTGAACACACTAGAGGCCACAGTTTTGGTCCAATTATCATCAAACTTGCTCAGAATGATAATCATGACAATATCTCGGTCAAGTTCGAATTTGGGTCATGTCGGGTAAAAAAGTAGGTCAGTAGGTCAAATCATAGAAAAACCTTGTGAACACTCGAGAGGCCACAATTTTGGTCCAATCATCATCAAACTTGCTCAGAATGATCATTGTGACAATATTTTAGTGAAGTTTGAATATGGATCATGTCGGCTTAAAAAGTAGGTCAGCGGGTCAAATCATAGAAAAACCTTGTGAACACCCTAGAGGCCACAATTTTGGTCCAATCATAATCAAACTTGCTCAGAATGATCATCATGACAATATCTTGGTCAAGTTCGAATATGGGTCATGTCCGGTCAAAAAGTAGGTCAGTAGGTCAAATCATAGAAAAACCTTGTGAACACTCTGAAGGCCACTGTTTTGGTCCAATTATCATGAAACTTGCTCAGAATGACCATTGTGACAATATTTCAGTCCAGTTCGAATATGGGTCATATCGGGTTAAAAAGTAGGTCAGCGGGTCAAATCATATAAAAACCTTGTGAACACCCTAGGGGCCACAATTTTGGTCCAATCATAATCAAACTTGCTCAGAATGATCATCATGACAATATCTTGGTCAAGTTTGAATATGGGTCATGTCCGGTTGAAAAGTAGGTCAGTAGGTCAAATCATAGAAAAACCTTGTGAATACTCAGGAGGCCACAAGTTTGGTTAAATCATTAATCTTGCTCAGAATGGTCATTGTGACAATATCTTGGCTAAGTTTGAATAAAGGTCTTTTCGGGTCAAAAAGTAGGTCAGTAGGTCAAATTAAAGAAAAAACTTGTGAACACTCTAGTTTTACATAGACTTATATAGGGAAAATCTTTAAAAATCCTTTTCTCTGAAACCACAAGGCCTAGGTCTTTTATATTTGGTATGAAGCTTCATCTAAAAGACCCCTAACAAGATTATTCAAATGATAGTGCTGAGGCCAAAAATGTCCCCGCCCCCGGGCCCTTTGGTTTTACATAGGCTTATATAGGGAAAATCTTTAAAAATCTTCTGCTCTGAAGCTGCAAGGCCCAGGACTTTGATATTTGGTATTAAGCTTTATCTAGTGGACCCCTACCAAGATTGTTCAAATTATAGTGCTGGGGCAAAAAATGCCCCCGTTCCGGGGCCCTTTGGTTTTACATGGCCTTATATAGGGAAAATCTTTAAAAATCTTCTTCTCTGAAACCGCAAGGTCCAGGACTTTGATATTTAGAATGAAGCTTCATCCATTGGACCTCTACCAAGATTGTTCAAATTATCGCCCTTGGGCCAAAAATGCCCCCGCTCAGGGGCCCTTTGTTTTTACATAGACTTATATAGGGAAAATCTTTAAAAATCCTTTTCTCTGAAACCACAAGGCCTAGGTCTTTTATATTTGGTATGAAGCTTCATCTAAAAGACCCCTAACAAGATTATTCAAATGATAGTGCTGAGGCCAAAAATGTCCCCACCCCCGGGCCCTTTGGTTTTACATAGGCTTATATAGGGAAAATCTTTAAAAATCTTCTGCTCTGAAACTGCAAGGCCCAGGACTTTGATATTTGGTATTAAGCTTTATCTAGTGGACCCCTACCAAGATTGTTCAAATTATAGTGCTGGGGCAAAAAAAGCCTCCACCTGGGGCCCTTTGGTTTTACATAGGCTTATATAGGGAAAATCTTTAAAAATCTTCTTCTCTGAAACCGCAAGGCCCAGGACTTTGATATTTTGTATGAAGCTTCATCTAGTGGACCCCTACCAAGATTGTTCAAATTATAGCCCTTGGGCCAAAAATCCCTCTGCTCAGGGGCCCTTTGGTTTTACATAGACTTATATAGGGAAAATCTTTAAAAATCTTCTTCTCTGAAACCGCAAGGTCCAGGACTTTGATATTTAGAATGAAGCTTCATCCAATGGACCTCTACCAAGATTGTTCAAACTATCGCCCTTGGGCCAAAAATGCCCCCGCTCAGGGGCCCTTTGTTTTTACATAGACTTATATAGGGAAAATCTTTAAAAATCCTTTTCTCTGAAACCACAAGGCCTAGGTCTTTTATATTTGGTATGAAGCTTCATCTAAAAGACCCCTAACAAGATTATTCAAATGATAGTGCTGAGGCCAAAAATGTCCCCGCCGCCGGGCCCTTTGGTTTTACATAGGCTTATATAGGGAAAATCTTTAAAAATCTTCTGCTCTGAAACTGCAAGGCCCAGGACTTTGATATTTGGAATTAAGCTTTATCTAGTGGACCCCTACCAAGATTGTTCAAATTATAGTGCTGGGGCAAAAAAAGCCTCCGACTGGGACCCTTTGGTTTTACATGGCCTTATATAGGGAAAATCTTTAAAAATCTTCTTCTCTGAAACCGCAAGGCCCAGGACTTTGATATTTTGTATGAAGCTTCATCTAGTGGACCCCTACCAAGATTGTTCAAATTATAGCCCTTGGGCCAAAAATGCCCCCGCTCAGGGGCCCTTTGGTTTTACATAGACTTATATAGGGAAAATCTTTAAAAATCTTCTTCTCTGAAACCACAAGGCCTAGGTCTTTTATATTTGGTATGAAGCTTCTTCTAAAGGACCCCTACCAAGATGATTCAAATTATAGTGCTGGGGCCAAAAGTGGCCCCGTCCCGGGGCCCTTTGGTTTTACATAGACTTATATAGGGATAATCTTTAAAAATCTTCTCTGAAACCACAAGGCCCAGGACTTTGAAATTTGTTATGAAGTTGCATCTAATGGACCTCTACCAAGATTGTTAAAATTATAGCCCTGGGGCCAAAAATGCCCCCACTCTGGGGCCCTATGGTTTTACATAGACTTACATGGGGAAAATCTTCAAAAATCTTCTTCTCTGAAACCACAAGGCCTGGGTCTTTGATATTTGGTATGAAGCTGCATCTAGTGGACCTCTATCAAAATTATTCAAATTATAGCCCTGGTGCCAAAAATGTCCCCGCTCCGGGGCCCTTTGGTTTTGCATAGACTTATATAGGGAAATCTTTAAAAATCTTCTCTGAAACTGCAAGGCCAAGGCCTTTGATATTTAGTATGGAGCTTTATCTAGTGGACCTCTACCAAGATTGTTCAAATTATAGCCCTGGGGCCACAAATGCCCCCACCCCGGGCCGGGGCCCTTTGTTTTTACACAGATTTATATAGCCCTGGGGCCATTTGGTTTTGCATAGGCTTATGTAGGGAATATCTTTAAAAAAAATCTTCTTCTCTGAAACTGCAAGGCCCAGGTCTTTGAAATTTGATGTGTAGCTTTATCTAGTGGACCTTTGCCAAGATTGTTCTAATTATAGCCTTTGTTGATGTTTGGTATGAAGCTTCACCTTTAAGACCTCCCTCAACATTATGCACATTAAAACCCTGGGGCCAATAATGGCCCTCTCTGGGGCCCACTTGTTACACTATGGATCAGGTGAGCGATCCAGGGCCATCATGGCCCTCTTGTTTAAGGTTTTTACCATATTCTGGCATGGCTGCGATCTTGCTCATGTGACCTGGAACATTTGAATAGATCTTAGTTCCCTTACAGTCCTAAGGCTGAACATAAAATTTAATGAAATTGGCCCAGTGGTTTATATTCTAACATGTCAATGGACCTGCAATACAAGTGACCTTGGACCAAGGTCACCAAATGACCTTGACCTTAAGCATTCATAGACATTCTTTTTTACCTAGCCACACTATTTGTTCAAAAAAGCATTGATTTACCTATTTACCATTGAAAAGCCTAAGGTGCCAAATCTGACCTTGAGGTAAAATAGGTCAAGGTCAGTCTAGGGTAATCATTTTTTTGCAAAGTGGGCATAAGAAACATATTGTTTCCGCTGACTGGAGCATAATTGAAGGGCTTTCAAGGGCTGATTATTTTTGCTGAGAAAAATGTGTGTAGCTTTTGCATCTGCAAAAGCTACACACATTTTTCTCAGCAAAATGTTTGTGGGTTTGACATATTTAATGATCAGAGTTTAAACGATATGTTCACTAACAATATCGTTTTGAACATCTGGACCCTCTTGTTCACCAAACAGCATGTGCAGTAATTATGATTAATATGGTATATCATGATAATTCATGGTACTTTCCTTACTCTTATTGTCTAAAAATAGATTTTGAGTGCACTTTCGAACTGCCTCAAAAAGATGATTGTAAAAAAAAAAAACTCCCATAGTGCATGTTTTGGAGAAAAACTAAGGAAAATTATTTGTACCTTTGTAACTCCCACTTTTCTGTACATAAAGTTGGGTTTACATGGGTGTTCATTACATGGACTTGTTAACATGATGATAAGTAGTACCGTACAAATCCTAAAAAATTTGGACACCTTGAGAACTTGCTGCAGTTCTAAAATCTTTTGAAATCTTAAATTTGTTTCATGATCCTGCAAGGAGTCCAAAAGGTGCTAATGGCAAATAGTGTAGATCCTGATCAGACTGCTCCTTCAGAAGCAGTATTTGTACCTTTGTAACTCCCACTTTCTGTATATAAAGTGGGGTTTACATGGGTGTTCATTACAGTGACTTGTTAACATGATGATAAGACGTACCGTAAAAATCCTAAAAATTTTGGACACCTTGAGAATTTGATGCAATTCTTCTAAAATCTTAACAAATCCTTTGTTTCACGATCCTGCAAGGAGTCCAAAAGGTGCAAAGGGAATGGCAAATAGTGTAGACCCTGATCAGACTGCTCCTTCAGGAGCAGTATTTGTACCTTTGTAACTACCACTTTCTGTATATAAAGTGGGATTTACATGGGTGTTCATTACATGGACTTGTTAACTTGATGATAAGTAGTACCGTAAAAGTCCTAAAAATTTTGGACACCTTGAGAATTTGATGCAATTCTTCTAAAATCTTAAATTTGTTTCACGATCCTGCATGGAGTCTAAAAGGTGCAAAGGGAATGGCAATTAGTGTAGACCCTGATCAGACTGCTCCTGAAGGAGCAGTCTGATCTGGGTCTTCACTGTTTGCTTAGGCCTATCCGTCCCAATGTTAGGATCATTACGGTAGTGTGGTTTTCTGCAGTTCTCGTTTCATTAAAGTTGTACCATAGAACAACTCTAAACAATGTCTTGTTATAATAAGAGTTGTGCTGAAATCTGCTAATGTCTGGCTTGACTTAATTAGTGTTGACTGGGTCATTGTGGCTGTAATAGTGGTGACTGGACTGTTTAACTACAAACCAACCAACTTATTTCTGATACATCATACATCATAAAATGCCACATGTGTAATAACACGTTCTTGGCGCATAGCATCATGAAGCCTTCCCTGATAACCCTAAATAATGTTTTCTGAAATTCTTTTCACTTGGATGTTTAATTGAATAACATTTGTGCCGGCATTACGACAACACATCCCTAAGACATAGTGCAATCTTTGGTATCAGGCAGGTTGTTTGCACTCATTAGAACCACCTCATTGAGGTGGATTTAATGATTACCCACAAAAATAGGTTGTGTGTGCTCGATAGAATGGCCTTTTTGAGGCGGCCACAACCTATGTCTTGGAGCAGAAATAATGTATAGCCCTAAAATACCCACTTTTGTCAACAAAAAATGGGATTTAGGGGAGTGTTCATTACAGTGTTTGGTATATTCTAAGAATCACCATGTTAAATCACTTAACTAGTTGGAATTCAGTTTATACACAGCTGACCACTAGTATACATTTTTAAATGGGTTTATCAGAGTATAATTTGTGCTATTAGTCAGCGTTGTTCAGAGTTTGTGTTACGTGGGATTCATCAAGGGAAGTCTCAAAAGAAAATCTCGCTCATAAACCAGGGGTCGCGAGTTGGATTCCTGGTTTCTACTAACTTTTGTATGTCTTTAAACCAAGTTCTCTGTTCCCCATGATGTAAAACACACACACACACACACACACACACAAGGAAATAATGAGGTTCATTCAAAAAGACAACTGAACAGTATTTCTTCAATAAATTGAGAGTGCTTTATCTGAGAGCACAAATTATAAGAGAGAGCGTTATTGTTCAAAAGTTCACTTCAACCTCATTATGACACAGTTTGTTGTAACACAATTTTTGATATAACACATGGATGATGGATCCCAAAAATATATAGATTATATAGCAAAATGACCATAAATCTTAAAAAGTTTTAGATTATGTAGAAAAATTACCATTTTTTATGGTTATTTTTCTGTATAAAAAAAAAAAATACCATTTATGGTCACTTTTCTAAATGATCTATACCCATTACGATAACACATCCGTGTGGTATAGTGCATTTTTCAAACCCACAAAAAGGTATTTTTTTCTGATGAAAATTTGTGATATTTACCTTATTTCTGCTCCAAACATAGGTTTTGGGGGCTGGTTAGAACCGCCTCATTGAGGCGGTTCTAACAAGTCCCCATAACCTATGTCTTGGAGCAGAAATAAGGAAAATAATGTTTACCCCCCGAAAACCCCAGTTTTCTCTATATAAAGTGGGGTTTAGGGGGGTCTTTATTTCACGGACTTGTTTACGTGATGCCGGTTTATCATTTTTGTTTGTATATTAAACAACTGTTGACTATAGTGGTTTTGGCTTTTGAGTCCTAAAATAGTGAAATAAAGAGGTTCAGGTTTAGTGGATACTGTTTTGAAATGCCCGGTAATGTCCTCATGGCACTTTTTCATGCAGAATTGACAAAAATTACAAAATCTCTCTGAGCTTTTCTCCTGTATTTGTTTGTTTGATTTGAGGTTTAACGTACCTGTTAACACTGTAAAGGTCATTTTGGAGACGCTGCTTCCAATTTTGTGGGACTTTTACCCAGCATTGAGATGAAATGACAGCTCAAGCCCTGTCGCCCAATGAAACCAATAGGGTTTATTAGCATGGACGGTCCGCCTCACACCGCGGTTCCTGGACAGGCTTAGATCCTCTAAACGGTTTACCAGTATTAGTGTGAGGGCAGGATTCAGCTCTGCGTGGAAGCATCATGCAGCCCATATATTTCTTCAAGCCCCTATGGGCGGGGGCAGGCTTTTCTCCTGTAACAATGACAAAAGAGTATGTTATCTATTTAGTGACATTGAAGATTTCAGCACTACTTCTTTAAGTATCTTGTATTAGTTGGTTACACTGTAGTATAGTGGTGTATGTGCCTGCAATGCTACTTGACATTATGGCTTTGTTATGAAATAAAGTATTTCAACCAAGTTGAACCAGACTTTTTTATTTATAAGTGCCCTGTGTGGTAATTATTATTAACCCTTTTTGTACCAAATTCCATTTTGTCCATTTCAAAATTTAGGGGGTCAGGTTGTGTTTTTGGAAAATGGCTGAACTTTTAGCAAACAGTGGCAGCCCTGATCAGATGCCGCATTCTGTTTGCCAAGGTACCCCTTTAGGGGTTTCTGGTACTGAATGGGTTAAATAAGGGAATATATACATCACGAAAACATGCCTATTTAATTCTGACACCATTGAACCCCACTTTTATTGTCATACCTGCTGTTAGCATGTCACAATATAGGAGTCCAACTTTACGTCCATTCATCCGTTTGGTTGTTCATGTGTCCATTTGTCAGATCGTCAATATTTGCGACAATCCTAGTATGCACCCAAATGGTCAAGTTTACTTCTCAAGAACTATAAGAGCTTGATTAACGATACTTTGAACAAACTTGTATTTAGGGATGTCAACTTGAATGCTGCATGCATCCATATTTGACCTAGACCTGCATGTCATGATTCACTACATTTGTCAACATTTGCTACCACCATAGCATTCACCCAAATAGTCAACTTTATTTCTGAAGAACTATAAGAGCTTCATGAATGATACTTGGTACAAACCTGGATGGCAACTTGTATCTAGGGATGGCAGTTTGAGGCAGCTTGTTATCCACATTTGACCTTGAACTACATTTAACCCTTTTCCACTCAGTTACGTGTTTTTACGTGTCTGCACCCCCCCCCCCCCCCCATTTTAAACCCCAGAAGCACCTAAAATCTGCATTTTCTACCCCTGGATAGTCATGTTTGCTTTACGATTTGTTGGCCTAAAAAGTGACCTGTTTTTTCGCGCGCCTCCCCACTAAAAATATTCTGGGGGGATTGGGGGGGGGGGGGGGGGGGGGGGCATTGCTCGCCCTCACATCCGAAAAATCTTGGGTGTATGGCCCAACCGGCCGCTAAAATTTATATCTGAGGGTGTCTGGGGTCAGAAATGCCTCAAAATTGATGCTGATAGAACATGCTGCAAACAGTGAAAATGGCCAGTGCCAAACCCCTTAATTGTTGCCTTGACAGCTGTGTGAAGATTAAGATTTGGTCAAAGATTTATGTGAAATCACACATTTTGCCATTTTTGAGATGCCCCCTCATTACCACAACAACAATGATCAAGTCATGAAAGGTTGCATTTGAAAGGCTACTGCCTACTGAACATTCACACCGAGTTTGGTGTAAAACAGACTATCCATTATGAAACAATGACTAGTTGAAGTTGCTGTCAGGTGCAACACTGAAAATCAGCGAAATTCACAATATCCCCGAGTGGGAAAGTTCACTGACTTTGTCAACATTTGAAACCACCATAGCATTCACCGAAATGGCCAATTTATTTCTCAAGAACTATACGAGCTTTATTAATGACACTTGGTACAAACTTATAGCTGAGGATGGCAAGGCTTGTACATACAAGCATCCGTATTTGACCTTGACTTATATTCTGTGGTTCACTGACTGAGAACATTTGTGACTACCCTAGGGTTCACCCAAATGGTCATTTTTTTCTCAAGCACATTAAGAGCTTCATTAATGATATGTGGAACAAACTTGTATCTAGAGATGGCTAAACCCATTTTGTATCAGAAACCCCAGGTCAGATGCCACAGAACGCAGCGTCTGATTAGGGCCTCCACTGTTTGCTAAAAGTTTAGTCATTTTCCTGACACCCCTAAATTTTTAAATGGACTCCTGCTATATTATATATGAGGAGGAAGATTCCATTTGGCTTTTGTTTGTTTTATTTGAGGTTTAACATCTCCGTCAACACTGTAAAGGTCATTTTGGAGACGTTGCTTCCAATTTTGTGGGACTTCTATCCGACATTGGGATGAAATGACATCTCAAGCCCTGCCACCCACTCGCACCTCTTTGCCTGGGCAGGCTTAGCAGTTTACCAGTACTCGCGTGCAGGTCGGTTTCAGCTCTGCATGGAAACATCATGCAGCCCATATATTTCTTCAAGTCCCGATGGGCCGGGGCCATGATTCCATTTGGTACAAAAGGGTTAATCTTGAGAGGGCTGTAAACAACACCCTCATAAAAACAAAAAACAACACCCTCATAAAAACAAAAACTGTTGGAAAAGTGCACATGCTCTTGCATACCCACCCCCACCCCACCCCAAACCAATAATTTCCTCTTTCTTCCTTGTCCCGGTCTTCATTACGATAACACATCCGTTTGATATTGTGCATTTTTCAAACCTCAAATAAAGGTAATTTTTCTAATGAAAATTTGTGATATTTTTCTTATTTTTACTCCAAACATAGGTTTTGGGTGCTCGTTAGAACCGCCTCATTGAGGCGGTTCTAACGAGTACCCACAACCTATGTCTTGGAGCAGAAATAAGGAAAATAATGTTTACCCTCGTAAACCCCAGTTTTCTCTATATAAAGTGGGGTCTTTATTTCACGGACTTGTTCACGTGATGTTTCATTTCCTCTATTATCTCTCTTTTTCTCCCTTTCTTTGGGAAAGGACACAAAATGCCCCACAAGAGTAAGCATTGATGTGCAGTTAACCCTTTTTTACCAAATGGAATCTTCCTCCTTATATATAGCACATGACCATTTCAAAATTTTGGGGTGCCAGGTTGTGTTTTTTTCCAAAATCTGTTTGGAAAATGTATTTACTTTTTGCAAACAGTGTGATCAGACGCGTCTGATCTGGGCCTGCACTGTTTGCCAGGTTACCCCTTTAGGGGTTTCTGGTACTGAATGGGTTAAAATCAAACACAATTTGAGCCTTACCCTACTATTATAGGCAATCTTGGAGTCTTTGACTGCTGAGCTAAAAGGTATTGTATCCTGCAAAATACAGTCAAACGTCAATGGCTCGAACACGTCAATGGGACCACGAAAATCTGTTTGAGACAGGGGTAGTTCGAGCCACTGAGAGCTACTTCCAGTAGATATAACAGGGGTAATTTCTGGACTTCTTTTCGGTGTTCTGTCTCAAATGTATGCTGTTTGTGCTCATTAGAATCATTGAGGCGAGTCTCATGAGTACACACAGCATAGATTTGCAAGATAACAGATGAAAATATCCTAAATTTTCCGTCACTATTTCTTATATAGAGAATTTTCCTAGGGACTCAAGAACATGTTTGACTCAGCCATGGTAAATGAGCCATCAGTGTTCGAGCCATCAAAATTCAACTGTATGTTGAAACGAAATTAATTTGGAATTAGTTTTCATATACAACAATGCTATGTACACAAATATCTCCTATATTAAATGTTCTAGTCAGGCCTTAGGGCTTTCTATTGATCCATTTTGTACAAGAAACCCCAAAACAGGTAGACTGGCAAACAGTGCGGGCCCAGATCAGATACCTCTGAACGCGGCATTTCGTCAGAATAGAAGTGGGGGCAATGATCAGGAATCGATACAATCATCCCACAGCTCCCACCAGAGACACCAAAGGGAAAGACACACAAACAGGAAACAACAGACCCCAATGGAAACACCAACAGCGGAAAGCCAAAAGGACAGTTACTTTCCCACAAAATGGCCAATAGGCTATCCAAAATAAAACAGCATAAGCGACACAAACACCCAAAGACAAACCATAACAAAAATAAACCGCGACAGAAGAATTGCCTTGGAACGGCCAGTGGAAACAAATTCCACTGGGGGGGGGGGGGGGGGGGGGGCTTAAATCGATTTTACGTGGCCACAATTCTCGCCCTTACTTCCGTCGCGATTTAGACAAATAATTTGTTCAGTCCGCATGAAGGCCTCCTAACTCATCAGTGCAACACCTCCGTGAACACAAATAATCAAACAACCACAGAGGTGAGACAACGGTGAGAACTCGACAGCAAGAAACCACTGAAATGCTGGAGCAAAAGAAAACCAACAGTTAGACTACAATGGGCCCGACCAGAGACAGAGCATCAGGCACCAACCAACATTACCTTGAATTAGATCTCTCTAACTCTCAATAAGCCTTTACGTAGGAACCGTCATAGAATCTGAGGCCTGACCCACCGGCGTGCAATTAAGGAGAGAAGCTAAGTTCTCAACCGTGATTGGGTTAACTACCATGCATGCAGTCTGTCGTATAACATTTATACTGTACCCAATCTTTTTATATCGAAGAATGATCTTACGAAATTGGGTGCCGGAGTCATTGCGGCTATATATTTTTCTGAATTTATATACTAAGTCATCATAAAAATCGGGTTCCGATAGACCTTGTTGCAGAACAGATTCGAGTCCAATATTGAATTTTGAAATTAAATCAGAATGACGTTTATAAAATTTTGAAAAGGCTTTGCGTAGTTTATGGTACCGATAACCCTGATTAAGAAGTTTAGCCGTTAACAATTTATTACGATTTAAGTCGGTTACATGACTACACACTCTGGCAAATCGAATTTATTGCGAAATATAAACACCATCACCATCAAAAATAAAAAGGAAAATGTACAATCTCAAAATCATCGCGTTTATCATAAGTTTTGCAAGAAACAAACCCATCTACAATAGACAGATGTAAATCCAAAAACGGTGCCTCGGTATCAGAAGAATTTGCTTTATTTACCTGAAGTTCTGGGGGGGGGGGGGGGTAAATCTGACTGATAAAATCATCGAAATAGGTATTATCAATATTTAATAAATCATCCAAATATCTAGACGTAGAGCTAAAAGCTTCAATGATTTCAGAGTGGCTTTCAGCGGAAAGGGACATCATGAAGTCTCTCTCATAACAAAACAAAAACAGATCAGCCACAAGTGGTGCACAATTAGTACCCATCGGAATACCCACAACTTGTCTAAATAACTTAGTACCAAATCTTATGTAAATATTTTCAAGTAGAAAGGTGAGAGCTTCACACACTTTCTGACATGACCATAAAGTGTAATTTTTATGCTCTTCTGAAGTGAAAAAAAAACATTTCTTACATTACATGCAAGATAGAGGGAGTCTTCCCTATGAAATGCCCATTCAATTAAATCATTAAGTTTTTCTTTTATAAGATTATGAGGAAGTGTAGTGTAAAGGGTGGAAAAATCATAAGTAGACAGACTTGAAGCACGAAAACGCCTGAATTTCAATTTATTTAAAACTTCATTAGAATTTTTATAGACCAAAACAGATTTCTACCTGATCTTTCGAAGACTTTGTCGCAATATATTATTACATATTTTTTGATGGCCGTAAAACATGAAGTTAATAATTTGGAGGGTTCAGTGGCGGTACAAGAGCTTGAATTTGCAATAAACCGTGCTTTGTATATGATCTTTTATGAAGTTTAGGTAACCAATATAACGTAGGAAGCTTGTTTTGGCCTAATCTGTAACACAGACAGCACACTTGGTGGCTGAATGACAATTGTGGTCATCAACTAAAGCCCTCTCTACAGCTAAAGGCTGAAATTCAGAGGCCTTAGTACCACCAAGTTCTTGCTGAAGAGTGACCCATATACAGTAAAATTCCTATATTGAGACCACCTTTGGGACTGTTCAAAAGTGGTCTTAAAGACCAGAGGACACTGGGTGCAGAAAACAAAGAATGAATAACTCCAACCTTCCATAAATAAGCTTTTTTTAAAACAGAATTAGTCTTAATTTTGGGTAGTCTCAATAGTGGATTTTCACTCAGTATAATATGAAAAGTTTCATTTAGTACAAAATGGATTTATATCCTTTAGTAGCATTGGATTAACTTCATGTGATGAGTACCGGGGTTTATAAGGGTATGCATTTTACTTCTTTCTGCTCAACATCGTGAACACACTGCTATATCATTTTGACCCACTTAAACCCCACTTTTATACAATTTTTTTCTTATTTCTTCTCAAAAACATAGATTGCGGGTCCTGTTTAGAAATGCCTTGTGGAGGCTGTACCCCTGATCTTTGTTTTAAGCAAAAAAAAACAACATCAGAATTTTGTTTTTTTTAATCTGAAAATTTTCATTTTCATTGGGGAGTGTGTGTGTGTGGGGGGGGGGGTGGGGGGAGGGGGGGGGGAATGTGCACTGTACTGTTAAACCATTAATGCAATACTCTACCCAAAACGTGTCGTTACGTAAACTGAATGGCTCATCATAGCCTAAGTAGTGTTGACTGGTCTGTTAACCCTTTTTGTACCAAGTGGAATCTTCCTCCTTATATATAGCAGGAGTCCACTGCTAAATTTAGGGTTGTTTTCTTCAAAATTTATTTGGAAAATGGCTGAACTTTTTGCAAACAGTGTAGGCTCTGAGCGGACGCCATGTTCTGCGGCGTCTGATCTGGGCCTGGACTGTTTGCCAAGTACCCGTTTTGGGGTTTCTGGTACTCATTGGGTTTAACTCCAAACAAAGCAAAACAAAAATGACAAAAGGCATCTACCTTTCTTGCATTGTAAGGGGTTTTTATGGCCCACCACAAAAAGTGCTGGGGTATTATGTTATACCCTCCAAAACTTTTAGTGTCTGTCCATCCATATGTCCTTCCACCAGCGAGTCATAATTTCTGCTCCATAACTCTTATACCATTCGAGATATTTACACGAAACTTCAAAAATATGTAAAGCACTATGAAACCATACATGCTGAAAAAATGAACCGTTTCTCCGACTTTCCTGCTTTTGGAGTTATTGCCTTTTGGACATTGAACATAGCCATTTCCTATCATGTAATCGTGTCCACTGACACATAAGAGATACAGTAGAACGTCGATGGCTCGAACAACGATGGCTCTATTACCATGGATGAGTCGAACCCATTCTTGAGCCCATAGAGAAATCCTCTACATAAGAAATAGTGGGAGATAATTAAGGAGATTTTACTTTTATCTTGCAAATGTATGCTGTATGTACTCATTAGAATCGCCTCGATGAGGCGATTCTAATGAGTACACACATCATACATATTCATTATAGAACACCGAAAAGATGTCTAAAAGTATCTCGTTATGCCTCCTGACAGTAACCTCAGTGGCTCAAACTACCCCTGTCTCGAACAGATTTTCGAGGTCCCAAAGGTGTTCGAGCCATTGAAGTTCGACTGTATTTTCATGAAACTTCATATAAATGTAAAGCACCAGGAGGTGACATACAGAACATGTGAATCATAACCATAACGAAAACAAGCCTATACAAATACATTGTAAACTTTACCGCTGAAAAAAGGAAAATTTTAAGCTGAAAATTGTGATATTTTTCTTATTTCTGCTCAAAATATAAGTTGTGGGTACATGTATCCTAGGAGCAAGGTCGGCTGAATTTATGTAGGTGACCTCATGACATTGCTACATTCTAAATACCAGTATAAGTCTGTGGGAGCTGATGAGCCCCGAGGTGTGACCAATTTGGGTAACAGGACACTTCGGCCCCAAAACCACCTCGGCCCCTGGACACCTCGGCCCCAAAACCACCTCGGCCCCACATAAAATTGAAACCCTAGACGGGTCGGCCCCTGGACACCTCGGCCCTTAGACACGTCGGCCCCATATACCTAGACACTTCGGCCCCACTTTGCTTTTCACGGGGCTTCCACTTGGTTAGATGCTTGATGAGGTTTTGTTTTTATTTTTATTTGCTGATTTGATTATTTTGATAGGGAGCCACGAATATTTGAACCTATAATATATATATATTTGACCTATAATATATATATTTAATATATAATATAACGTTACTAAATAGAAAATCTATATGTCCATTTAAGAAGAATGGAAGATTTATTTGAAAATTCCCCTCTTTTATTTCAATGTATAATTCTAATTGCATTGCAGCATGCTTTAGAGCAGGCTCTTTTTGTCTGCAGTTCTGCTCT